>CM053785.1:1050308179-1051759429 GCA_028749045.1 Cupressus sempervirens
AGCCTATGGCATAAAATATTAGCAAATATATGCATCAAGATTGTAACAAGAGGAGCAATTTCCATGATAAAATATTGGTGAAAAGGATAGGTAAGTGTGTGAGTTGAAACAATGATATTACAAAAGGTATTGCAAATACTTGATGGATTGAAATCAAGGTATAAATGGCAACTTAATCACCCAACAATTATGGGGATCCCAGATTTTCAAATCTAAACCCAAAAATTTGATTTTCTCAAAATGTACAAATCTCAACTCATTGTTCACACAGAGTGCAAATGGCTTCTCCCATTCTTCCCAAGCTCACTCATATCAATCTTTCTACTTGCAGTGATCCCTATTTGATTTGGAGTTTCCACTCACTCTAGTGAGCCCGCCAAGTTCGTCCTTGAATCCAAATCAATGGACAGAATACCAATGATCCCCAGACTTGCATACCTAATAACGAGATCCAAGGGAAATGGCGAGAGGATCAAAAGGATTTTTCACATGATTTACCATCAAAGGAGTCAATATTTACTGCATTTGGATAGAGAGGCTCCCGATGAACAGAGGTTGAATCTAGGATTCTATGTGCAAGTTGCTCCTTTATTTTTTGTGGCGAGGAATGTGAATGTGAATAGGAAAAGCTTCAGGTTGGTCATCCTATAAAGCCATCATTGGATTATGATGTTTGATCATTGCATGCATAAACAAGAGTGGATAATGGAATATTATCTCTGCTTCCTATTGGGAATTTTTAATCAGACCCAAGGTGAATGTTTTAATGGAAGTAATCAAATAGGAGATTAAAAAGGACATAACTTATAATAGATATATTGAGCCAATTTGAAGGTGAGAAGTAGAATCTCATATATATATATATATATATATATATATATATATATATATATATAGCAATAATGATAGATGTTGGCCTTCCCTAAGGGAATGATCGAGCAAGTGAGATTTCATATAAGGAGCAACATACTCAATACAGTGTGCAAAGGAAGATTCACCACATTACTATTAAATACCAGACCATTGGAAATATTGCTACAAAATATCATGCTAGCACTGTACAAGTCAATAAAAAAACCATAGATCCTTGTCTATGTTGATAGAATAGAATCCAATTAGCAATAAGACTTAGGGAACATCATATGAAAATAAATTAAGATGCTTAAAAACTTAGCATACTCCCATTTGGAAATTGCAATGTTGGAAATTAACTTCTATGCCAAAGGAGTTGAATAAGAGGAAATAAAATTGGAAATGGAGGAGGTATATTCCACGTGAAATAAATTACATGGAGAATATTTTTGATGAATAGAGAGTATTTAGAATGAGGTTAGCCAAAAAGTCAAAATTGTAGGGTGGCCAACACATGAATGAGGTAAGTATATCTATTCCAAATTTTAAAATATACTTTGCTACTTTGGTAGATAGAAATTGAATATTATGAATTTCTAATTTTTGGATAAACAGATATGTATATAATTGAAGGGTAAATTTTATATATGGGTTGATACATATCTAAATATAGAATAAATAGATATTTAATAATAGTCAATATTAAATTAAATATTGTGAAGACATAGAATAATATTATATAATTGAATATTTTAAATATATAACATTTACAAGAATTGAGTTAATTGGTGTTTCTTATGATAATGATAGAGATTTACAATTATTTTAGTTGAAATAAATATAATCTAAAAATCAAGATCGATCATCTAATGATCATTTACAATTAAATAATGATTGAATGGAATTAATTTTTTAAAATTCTAATATTAAATCTTAAGTGAGATTAACTCTAATATTAAATTCTAATATTAAATCTTAGTTTTCAATTATTATCACAAATAATGTTGTTAAGTAAAACTAATTAAATTATCTAAGGTCATCATCTTCCAAGATGAGATAAGTCCTATGGTGGAATGGGTTGGGTGACACCACTCGAAGGTACTAGGTAAGGCCTGTGATGAGATGGCCATTGGGCTTCATCATCCAAGGGTACTAGGTAAGGCCTACAGTGGAGAGAATACTCTGGGGTACATCATATAAAGGCAGGATCTTGGAGATGATGATCAGAGAGAGATAACAATAATAAGGGAGAATGGTGAGGCCCATGATCAGGTAATAGGGCACCCTATTATAGTTTCTCCTCCCATACTCAAGAAATGATGAGTTAATGAACTACACTTTTGATCAACAAGTCACTAGATTGAGACCATTGATACCTTGTAAAGGATTGATATAAGGAAATCCTAAAAAGGAGAATTTATATATAAATTTGTACTAATAATATTTTGTGGTTGTAGGTTCACAATCAAGAAATTGCATAACATGTGTCTTCATCTATCTGTATCGTGTTTGCTTCGTGTCTTCATCTATCTGCACCGTGTTTGCTTCGTGTTTTCATTTATTAAGATGTATATTTCATAAATCTTTTAGGACTTTTGTATGCAAATATGTTTTGTATCTATGAAGGAGTTTGTGTATGAATGATTTTGCTTGAGGACAAGAAAATTCAAGAGGGGAGGGCTATGATATCCCTATTTCGGCATATAAATTAACTAATTATATATAAAGAGTATAATATTAATAATCAATCATTTATATAAAATATTATAATTATACTAAGATACAAATATAAATTTTTATATATTATATAATTATAAATATATATATATATATATATATGAATATTATTATATATTTTTATATAATTACATATTTATGTGTCATTGATAATTAATATATATCTGTATGACAATAGTATATGATAATATATGTTTGTTGTATATTAAAATAATATAATATATAATCATATATATTTAATATAATAATATATAATATAATTCTTTTATTAATATAATTAATATTAATGAAAGGGCATGACTCTTGGAAATATGCATATAAATATAGGTTAGCAAATAATGAAAAGGATCAGATAAAAATATATTATAAAATGGATACAAATAAAAGACAAATAAGAGAATGTCCTCAAATAGGACATTACAATTTACCTCTAACATATTCATGTGCATCCTTAGGTAAAGCTTTTGTGAATATATTAGCTATTTGTTATTTTGTATTCACATATTCCATCCTTGCTTCTTTGTCTTGAACTAACTCTCTCAAGTAATGATACTTGATTGCAATGTGCTTAGTCTTTGTGTGCATCACAGGGTTCTTTGATATATTTATAGCACTTGTATTATCACAATAAAGTACCACAAGTTTAGTTATTTCCTCTTTCATACCTTTGACAAGATGTTTGATCCATACCACATTTGTACAATTTATTGTAGCAACCACATATTCAACTTCAATAGTAGATTGAGATATACATTTTTGTTTCTTACTGGTCCAAGTGACAAATCTCTTTCCTAAGAAAAATGCTCCACCAATTGAGCTCTTTCGTTCATCAATGTTTGCAACCCAATTAGCATCTATATAGGCTCTTAACTCAAATTTTTCATGTTTCTTGTAGTATATACCATAGTCTCCTATTCCTTTCAAATATCTCATAATTCTCTTAGGAACCATCAAATTATTCTCCTTGAGATTTGCAAAAAATATTGCAACAATCCCAACAGCTAATGTAATATCAAGTCTCCTAAGTACTACATATTGCAACTTTCCAATCATAAACATGTACAATGTTTGATTTACATCAGAAGAATCATCATTCTTTGACAATTTGTGTACTGCTGCCATAGGTGTGCTAACTAGTTTTGAATCCTCTAAAATAAAAGTTTTCAATATTTCTTTCACATACTTAGACTGAGTGATGTATATACCATATTTCATCTGATATACTTGCAAACCAATAAAGAACTCGATCTCTCCAAACATAGACATCTCAAATTCTTTCTTCATTTCATTTGCAAAAGCCTTACATAATGTATCTTGACCTCCAAATATGATATCATTAACAAAAATTTCAGCTAGTAAAATACCTTTACCTCCTTCTATCTTCAAGTATAGATTGTTGTTATCATTCGTCTTCTTAAAACCAATATTCACAAGATAATTATGAAGCCTTTCATACCACATTCTTGGGGGTGGATTTAAACCATATAAAGCTTTGTGTAGTTTACATACCATGTTCTTGTTGTTTGAATCAAAAAATCCTTATGGTTGTTCTATGTACACCTCTTCTTCTAATATTTCATTCAAAACTATTGACTTCACACCCGTTTGATAAACTTTGAAACCTTTGTATGCAGATTAAGAAAGCAAAGTTCTTACTCCTTCCAATCTTGCAATAAGGGCATTTTTTTATCCATAGTCTATTCCTTCTTCTTGTGCATACCTCTTGTAAACTAATCTTTCCTTATTCCTTGTGGCTTCACCATTTTTATCTAACTTATTTATGTACACCCACTTGGTCCCAATCACATTCTTGTCCTCTGGTTTGGGAACTAGAGTCCATGTTTTGTTCTTCTCAATTGGATCAATCTCTTCTTTCATTGCTTTACTCCAATCCTCATTCTCTAAGGCATCTTTCACTATCTTATTTATATATTGGATATTTTATATAGATAATAATTATTGATGTTGAAAGTAGTTGAATAGAATTGAATGAACTATTCAACACTTCAAGGTATGTGAGCTTAGCTATATCATGTTAAGTGAGCATGGACATTGTGTATAAGGTCACATGGTATAAAATGTTGACTTGTGAGAGTTATAGTTATTTTGGTGAAGATTTGTTGAAAAATTTGCTAAGGTAGTGTATTTTGAGTAGTCATTAATGGAAAGATAATGTAGTTTTAAGATGGCATAAATCAAAGGTTAAGTTTGGTATAAGGACACTTAGAAATTTTATAAGTATAAGATTGAAATCTGGTAACAGCCAAACTATTTTTTTCGGTGAGATTCACTGAGGAAAGATATGGTTTATCAAGCTTGAGAGAAGATAGTATGGAAATCATAGAAGACATCATGTAAGTATGCTAAAGTTTTTTATATATTTTTTTAATGTTTTGGGAAGATTTCCATAGACAAGTATAAAATTGCAAAATAGGGAAAATAACAGAGTAATATATTTTTGGTCAATGAATTTCTTTGACTTGTCAAAAAAATATCTTGACAAGGTAGGGATGACATCCTATATGTTAACCCTTACATAGAATAATGTTATATTAAGTTTTGGAAACATGTGTAGAAGATCAAGGCTAATAAAGTAAAAAATTTGGTAGAAAGGAAGATCCTTTTGGTTTAGCAAAGTTGCCAATTGTATCTTTATGATATGATTTATCTATGTGCACTTTGTATGAATTTTATGTATGTGAGCTTGATGGTTTTAGCAGATAAGTGCAGTGGTATGAATGTTTTGTAAAGAGGAACTTCAAAGGATAGGTTAAATTAAGAGATATTAGTAGCAATCAGTTTTAGCATTACTCTATATAACTCATGCAGTTGTATATGTATTGTATGAGTAGTGAGCTCCCATTTTGTATAGTATATATAACTCCTAATATGTTTAAGGCTTCTAAGAAGGATTAATCCTCTAACAAGGATAGATACACTATATGCATGTAATAGACTCCTAATAGGGTCAATATCTTTCACAAGATACTTTTGATTAGTGGAACATTTTGTGGGCACTATCTCTACCATGGTTTTCCCTTGGCCAAGGTTTCCCTAGTATACAAAACATGGTGTTGTGAGTTTCTTTATGTTATGCATGGTTTTACTTTTTAGTGTATTGATATATACAAGTTTAAGAATTGTAAATAATATACATAGTTGGGCAAAAATTTGTTTAAAGCATATAATTGATTCATTTACTATCCCCCACCTCTTAGTTATATCAATTTACTTTACTTTCTAACAATTTGTATCAAAGTATAGTGAGTCAAAAAAAGCCTAATAGCTTGAGGGAGATCACTATAGATGTAGTAGATTTGGAGAAGAACCTTGAAGTGGCTCTTGAAGAATTAAATCAATCTAATGATGAAAGGAACAAACTTAAGATCAACCTTAGAGGTGAATAAGACTTTATTTAGAGGCTAAATATGAGATTGAGAGTTCAAGCTTGAAAAGAAAGGAGCTACTTGAGCAGATCAATGATTGTTAGTGATGGTGTAAATAAGTATTTACTTATTACACTTGCTTAAGTTTACTTAGGTTAATGCATTATTTAATTATTTTGCATTATTTTATTAGTTTATTTAGGTGAGACACTTAGGATTTTTTGTACTCTCATTGATGTATGCAACTCTAATTATGCACATGGTGTCTACAACATAGGAGTATGCATCATTTAATGAGTTGTCATGTTGATAACACAGTTATCCGCACTCCTTATTTAGCACATGCTGTCTACACCACTGATTTGCGTGCTACATCAGTGTAGGCTTATCCTCACATCATTGCACTTAATCCCATGCTTAATGGAGGATAATCCATATCTGGTGGAGATGTGCCTGGTTGTATGACTTCTCATGATGCTAACTTCTATGCATTCTAGAAGCTCTCCTGAGGCCTTTATATACAGGCACTCCTAGTGTACTCTCAAGCTGGCATATTGAATGAATATCATCATTCTAATCATATTCTCTCTATTTTGGCCTACTCTATGCTTGTGTTGAGTTCTTTAGTTCTTGGATGAATTCTAGCCTAAGCCAAATTCTTACATGGTATCAGAGCTAAGGGAGATTCTCTACATATAGCCATTCGAGACCGTTTATGCTTCAGCACCTTGACCCGAATCTAGAGAATTCATAGAAATTGGGAGCATCTAGAGCCAGATTTGACTCAACGTTGCATCTAGAGTATCAATTTAATGAAGATTGACTATAAATTTTCCTATGCTGGGTGAAAGTTGATCATGAGGGGGAAAAAATTGCAAATCAAAACCTAAAGGCCCCAATTTGTAGTTCGGGTATGGTTATTTATTTGATCTGATTATTAATTTTTGGATCTAAATTAGTTTTCATCTTTGTAATTTTTCTCGAGTTGGGTTTTTTTTTATTTTTTATTTGCCCTATCAGAGAAATTTTTTTTGCAGAACCAGGCTATTGTCAGATCTCGACTCTGCAATTTTGGATTTGATATATTTTGTAGAGAAATTATTAATTCACAAGGATTAATCAATTTTTGGCCTTAACAAAGGCACGACTATACTTCATAGCACCTGCATCATTTTCAGCAATGTCAGCCATATTTCCAACAAACTTGACAGACACCTCCATACCAGGTGGCAGATCTTTATTTGCTTTCCCCAAAAAACATCTTTTAAACTCCTTTGTTTGCACTGTTCCCACAAATGTGGGACTAAACCAAGAAAACTCTGGCGGGCGTAGATAACAATCCAGCAATGGATATAGCAAAATACAGTAATGTGAAAGACATCCCAGCAACCTCAGCTTGCTTTGTTCCCGTCAGCTGCCACATGGCTTTCTTTCATTCAGGACATGCAGTTAGCATTTATTACAGTCAACAACATGTCAATGTACAATCGTCATACCATACACAAATAACTATGCAACATGTGGCAACCTAACATGTCATCCATTTTCGTACAATTTTGAACAGTCCACATCATTTGTTGTACAATTTAGTATAGATGACATCATGTTGGCATCATCGTAGGGGACAAGTTATTGCTAGCATCATCATTTTTTTGCATCAAAATTGATGGCCATTTGGACATCATAATAGGGAAAAGTACAACTACTATGATAGTCATATAACCATCAAATTTAACCTCGTCATTCACTGATGCAACCCCTCTCCAAATTTATTTTGGTTTTTGCAGTCCGAATTTAAGAGTCCATAAGTCAAACATCCAGACTCCAAATCAAGTGCAATTTTTTTTGAAATTGGGTAGAATTTCTTAAATTTTTTAGTGGTTACCTATTTTCTAGTTTTGGTTCAAGGATTGTTTAGAATTTGTATTTTTTTGTGACTGTACCTGCATAATCCTACATTTTGCAACTTCAAACACTCCGTACGAGCACATCTGGAGTCAAAAATAGGTTTCATTTTTTTGAAATGCATTATTTTTTGTCTACTTTCCAGATCTACTATTAGATTGTAGGGTTGCGTGAACAAAAGTTTCACTTTCAGCAATAGGGCCTTTCTTTTCTTTGTAATGCTTTAGAATTGTAGCACATTGTAAAGTTCCAGATTTGTAATGCTTATAGAGGTTGTAACAAGAAAAATTAAAAGTCCATGAAGGCCAAAATTGGCAAGTGGCCCATTGTAATTGCACTACTGATAAAGTGCCCAAAGCATCTATTTTGGGGGGGTTTCTTGATTTAGTGAAAAGGGGGGGTGTTCTTGGTGTTGTGTTCTCTCTTTTCTACACTTTTCTTTCATTTTTTGCATTATGGGCAACTTTAAGTTTCCTAAATTAACTCCTCATAACTATGCTAGGTGGTCAATCAAAATGTGGTATCACTTAATGCATAATGGAGTTTCACAATATGTAGATGGTACTCTTTCTAAACTAGTAGGTGATAATTTATCAACAAGTGATATTTCAGCTTGGATAGCAATGGATAGGAAAGCCCTAGGTGATATCTATTTAGGTGTAGATGATAAGATCATGTATCAAATCAAGAAATGTACTACATCCAAGGAGGCTTGGGATACCCTTGAAAACCTTTAAGGTAAAGTTTTTGAAGAGGATGTGTTCAAAATTGAAGATTGTCTCCTTAGATCCTAAGTCATATGACTCAATCCAAGATTTCATCATCAAGGTGAATGAACTAAGGACAAAGCTTACTAATTGTGGGAGCTCTATCAAAGATGATAGATTGATCTATCTCGTCCATAAAAAGCTACCATCGGAGTATTCCACATTTGTATCTTCTTTTAACACATCAAAGACTACCTTAGGGTCTGCCCACAAGAAAGTCACATTTGATGAATATGCTAAACTATTGGATGATGAAGAAAAGAAGGTGAAATCAATGGTGATTCTCAAATCACTTCAATCTAAATCATTGGTGGCCAATAATGAGGGTTCTCAAAATTCAGCTAGACAATCTTCAAATAAAGGAAAGGGTAAGAAGAAATGGAAGAACAAATTAGAGGATGCAGAAAAGACAACACCACAATCCAATCAACAAGGCAAGTCCTTGAATTCCAACAATAAGGAGAAGAAGAAGTGCACTTATTGCAAGAAATTGGGTCATGAAGAGCATGAGTGTTATCTCAAAAAGATTGATGAATTGACCAACATCATGAAGAGACATAATGTTCCATTTCCTAACACTTACAAGGACAAAGGGTCTTCTTCAGATTCAAAGGGCAAAGGGTAAGCACTCATGGAAAATTCCAACTCTTCAAAGGAATGGATATTTGACTCGGCTACCTCATATCACATGGGTTCTTCAAAGGAGGATTTCTCTTCAATGAAGTAGTCTAAGGTACCACACATCTTCATGGGGAATGATAGAAAAATGGAAATTGAAGGGGGGAAAAAAACATGGAGATGGAAAATGGAGAGTTTCAAGATGTTCTCTATGTTCCAAATCTAAGTTCAAATCTCCTATCAATCTACCAAATCACTCACCTCAAAGATGGACATAGAGTTGAGTTCCTTCTAGACTCAGTAAAGGTGCACAATCTTAAAGATAATTCCTTGGTTTTAGTGGGGAAAGTGAATCACAACAAGAGGTTGTACTCTTTCTCTCATTTTGTGCCCAAGTCTCCTTCAAAGGCCTTGTTATCTCAATCAAATTCAAACATACAATTATGGCATGAGCGGTATGGTCATCTTGACTACCACTATCTTTATCAACTTTTCACATACCAAATGGTCAAAAGTCTACCTCAAATCAATTTTTCTAAGGGTGAATGTTCAAAAAATTTAGTGGATATGCATCTAGAGGGGAAGTTAGAGAGAGGGAAGTCTTCAAGAGCACCAGTTGTTCTACAGATGGTTCACATGGTATTAGCAAGTCCTTTTGCATTCATCCAGGGTCACTACATACTTACCTTTGTTGATGACTTTTCAAGGTTTACTTGGGTCTACTTTCTTCATAACAAGAATGAAGTGTTGGACAAGTTTCTAGCCTTCAAAACTCATGTAGAATAGAAATAAAGGAAAGTTTTCAAAGTACTCTGAATGGACAATGGAAGCATGTATGTGAACAGAAGACTTAAGGACTTTTGTAGACATGAGGGAATTGATCTTCAGACTCTACTAGCATTTAGTCCACATAAGACAGATGTTACAGCTTTGAGGATCTGAACTCTTAAGTCTATGGCAAGTTGCATGATCCATGCCAAGTCTCTAGATCCATCATTAGAAGTTGAAGCAATCTCTAGTGCCACTCACATTCTTAATCGTTCTCCTCATCCAACCTTAGATGGAAAAACTTCTTTTGAGGCATGGTGCGGTAGAAAACCTATTGTGACACACTTCAAAGTCATCGGTTGTCCTGCATGGGCAAAGATATCTTCTAGGGGATGCAAGGCATAGTCACCTCAGCCTTGTAGTTTCATTGGTTATGAAGACAGTGTGAAGGCATATAGACTTCTAGATCCTGAGACACATCAAATATTTGTGGAGAAGGATGTCTACTTTGAGGAAAGTTCACCTATCTTGTCCTCTAATCCTCTCTGCACCTCATACAGTGTGGAAACTAATAGTGATACCAATGATAGTGCTTCAAAAGATTTAGACACGTGGGGTTCTATTGACAGTTATAGCAAGAGGTCACTTCATCAATTCACTCTACATGCATACATAGCCATAGTGATAGGTCAAGAACAATAGGGTGCATCCAGTCTTCCAGGTACAAGTTTAGTGACATATTTGGGGGATAGTATTGATGATCTACCTCTTCTTCTTGATGCAAAATTACCTTCTTTAGTTGTCACAAGGGTTCCATCTAACTCTCTTGTTCATTCTCTACATGATCAATCATCACAAGTTGAAGTGATTGTGGATACTTTGATCAACAATTACAGCAAGGTTCTTCATCAATTGTAGAGACAGATAGTTCTTTGGGATAGGGTCTTTAGTCAATTGAGTAGGTTTCAAAGACATCACTCATCCATGGGATTCTTTCCACACACAGTGGAAGCATCTCCTTTGTACCCTTGGCATTGTTTCTTCCTAAGGGGAAGAACACCATTCTATAGTCTTGGATCAACTTCTTCATCAGAGTAGTCACTGTTCAACATTCTTCTTTGGGGGAGGGGTGCGAGTAGCCTATCCTATCTCTCCTCCTCTTCTCACCATTCTCTTGTGTATATATTGGATGTATGTCATAATTGGGAGGGTCTTGATTACTCCATCCATCCATGCATCCCTATTTATCTCTCTTTTTGGGGGAGGGTTTTTCCCACGGGTTTTTCCCTCTTTCTCCACTTTATGAGAGATTGCATATCATTATGTACATGGGTACCTAACATGGCCTAGTATTTGGGACCCATATTGTATTGCATCCTAGATTTCATAAGCTTAAGGGCATTCCCCTAAGTTGCACTTAAGGGGGGGTGTTGGTGCAAATAAGTATTTACTTATTACACTTACTTAAGTTTACTTAGGTTAATGCATTATTTTATTAGTTTATTTAGGTGAGACACTTAGGAGTTTGTGTACTCTCATTGATGTACGCAACTCTAATTATGCACATGGTGTCTACAACATAGGAGTATGCATCATTCATTGAGTTGTCATGTTGACAACATAGTTATCCGCACTCCTTATTTAGCACATGTTGTCTACACCACTAATTTGTGTGCTACACCATTGTAGGCTTATCCTCACATCATCACACTTAATCATGTGCTTAATGAAGGATAATCCATATCTAGTGGACATGTGCCTGGTTGTATGACTTATCATGATGCTAACTTCTATGCATTCTAGAAGCTCTCTTAAGGCCTTTATATACAGGCACTCCTAGTGTACTCTCAAGCTGGCATATTGAATGAATATTGTCATTTTGATCATACTCCTTAGGGGAGGGTTGAAAAAAATTCCAATAAAATAATCTAAAGGATCTTAAATCATAGAAGAACAAGAACTTGTACATCAACCTAGTCACCAAGTGGATCAAAACAATCAAGCACCTAAACAATTTGAACAACTTAAAGAACCAAGTAGACAATTCAATGGAAAATGTTTTTCATGCAACCAACTTGAACACATGAAGAAATATTTTACAAGTAATTATTTCAAACCTTTTTTATGTTTATTTTTATAATTGCTTTACTTAGAAACATAGATCTAGTGGATGCAGAAAACCTAATCAAAGATCAAATATAATAATGCATGAAAGGACTAATAATCTAGCTAGTAGACCTTTGGAGTAGAACATATTTGGACATATTGCAAGAGATTGTAGATTTTAGATTAATAAATTTAGACCAAGATGTGGAAATAGAGTTATGGCATGTCACATTTGTGATAACTTAGGTCACATAGCAAGATTTTGTAGATTTAATGGTTTCAATACAAAAATGATAAAACCTAACATGAGAGTATGAAATTTGAGAGCTCCTAATGCAACAAGGAACATGGACAAGATGAGAAAGATAATAAGATGAATAAGAAGAAAGTGGGAATCATTAATAAAAATTTATGAAAGAAGGAACACCAAGAAACACTAAAGTGTGGGTAGAAAAGTCAAAAGAAACTTCAAAGAATAAGATGACAGAAATACCTATTATTGAACCCCCTGCATCAGCATGAACTATTTCTTCATAAGCATAAACAAGGGATATTTCACCAAAAATATATCAAACCCCTAATTGGTTGAATTACTTTTTGTGCAGTTAGCTATAACTTGAAATAATGACTTGGAATCTTTATCTAAGAATATTTAATTTAATATGCATATATGAGAGAACATCAAAGACATGAAGAGTATTGGTATTATGAATAGGTTTGTTGTTGTACCTCTAAATGCTTTAATTGAAGATCAGATTTTGCTAAGATTTAAGGGTTAAAATTGATTGATTTCATCACCATTTGAACATTGAAGAAGAGTACAGAGATCGTAGAAGGATTTCAAGGTGAATTTGAAAGTTTGAAGAATAAATTTGTGGATGTCCTAAATGTGAATAAAAAGGTTTTTTATTATCTATGAAGTCGTGGTAAGATTAGCATTTGAACTTAATTTGAAGCTATGATAACTCTAGTAGTGTGTGATATAAAGGATAGACCAAGGTAAAAATTTAAGAAATATCCCTTCATATCTTTGGGAGATGATACAAAAAGAGAATTTTTTTGAAAATTCCTAATGGAGTATAACATGTAGAGGATATTTGTTCTTATTGGAAACTACAATTGAAACCATTATTATGTTATCATTGATGTCAAATCTACAGGTGAGACATGTTATCTAATCTAAAATTCATATATATTTGATTGATTAAGAGGATTTGAGAAGTTTATCATAATAAAAGTACCTAGAGGAAAGGTTTAATTATGAAAAAGAAGCTACAATGGACATTTGTTTAGTTAGACTTTGAAAAGATTATTTTATTGTTTACATTATGAATACATGAGAAGAAATTGATAAATTGCATAATCTTGACCAAGGAATACAACAAAAGATTAAGGAACTTGAAGTTCATGTCGAGGGATGTTAGTTTTGATCGAGTGTTGAAATAGAGCAAGTCAAGCACCAGTAGAAGCCAAGTGAAACTTAGTGTTGATTGAACATTAGTATCAATCGAGTAAATAGTGTAAGCACAAAGAAAGTGATCTAGTGATGACTGAGTGTCAAAACCCAGTGATGACCAAGTGTTAGAACCTAGTGATGATCGAGTGTCAGAACCAACTAATGGTCAAGTGACAACATTTTGAATGCATATGAGAAATCATGATTTCCAAAAGACTCAATTGATTTCTTAGGATGCATAAATCATGTTGAAGATAAGGATTGACACATTGGATCATTTAATCTAAGGAGAGGATTAGGTAAGATACCTAATGAATGGATTCCATGAGAAGTTTCTAAAAGAGAAGGAGATGAACAGATACAATAAATATTTTGGATCAGATCGCAAACCCTAAGATCTATGGTGATTATGAGAAATGGAAAAGGATCATAATTATATATTTAAGGAGGCACAGAGGTAACTTTAGAGAGAGATATACAAAGAAGAGAAGAGAGTAGAGAAGTTGTGCATATTTGAAATATTTCTAGTGAGATGGAAAAAAGCTGCTGATGTTGATAAGAAAATCTAAGAAGAAGGCTTAAGTTTGTTTTGAAGAGAAGGGTGAATTCTTGAAGGGTTTCCAAACAAATCAAGGATAGAGGTGACTAGGAAAGCTTATCAGGGATTCAACACATGAATTAAGCAAGAGATCTAAAACTGTAAAGTCAGTTGTAATCATATAGATCAAACCCTACTATTTTCTTTCTAATAATTGTAAACAGTTTGTATTGAAATCCTTTTAATCAAAGGTTGACCTAATAGTCATTAAGGACTTACCAATCTTTGTAAATCCTTTAATCAGGTGACATTCTGGAGGAATGTTCTAAAGTCCTCTAACAAGGCCACTATTAATAGGATGATTAAATCTTTTAAGCATGTCACATTTAATAGTGTGTATTGTAACCTTTAATAGGGTTGTATCCTAACGAGGATCACTTCAAAAGAGTGAAAATGTGGTGACATGTTGCTAGTGGTTTTTTCCAAATTGGGTTTCCACGTTAAATCCTAGTTTCAAACTTATGTTGAATTTTTTTATGGTGTTTTACATTTCAAATGTTTACATTCAACAAGTCTATTATATTAAGATAGTAAACTACTAGTTAATATTGTTGTTCGAACTACAGTAGAGACTGAGCTACGGGATAAGAAGAATAGAAAATGTTTAAGTGTTTTATTGTTCAATTGGTACTAATGAACCTTGAGTAACTGATTCACCCCCCCACCAGTTATTCTAAATATTCTAGTTTGAAACCTTAGGAGATAGAGACATCTTCTCAAATATAGACAAGGTATACATCAATGATAAGACATATAAGCAAGGGTTTGAGCACTTAGGTCAGTTGAAAATTATGCAATGCATGTTTTATGAAGAGTTTGAGTACGTAGAATGAACTAGAATCATTCTTAGTAGATTTCTTAACAACATTCTTTGGATTGGATATTAGCTATTGATGATTATAGATGATCTTATTCACAAATTGATTGGTGTGAACATCATTGGAATTAACCCTATTGTAGAGAAGCATGTTATGAAATTGGTTGAGATGAACACAAGAGTAATTTGGGATAAAATAGGAATGAAGGTCAGTGTTATAATGAAAATGGATGTCAGATTAATCATGAAGATCATTTTCTATAAGATGAAATATAGCTCTAGGCCTAACTAAATATTGGTTGGATTCATCTATGCAATCTTCAAGATAACAGAGGGTAAAGAGAAAGTCAAAATGTTCAAGATAATAAGAGTATAATTGACTGAAAATATGAGAATAATTAAACAAGATAATTATACCCCTTTTAGATTTGAGTCACTACTCATGCACTTATTCTTTCAACTCCCAAATATGCTAAGTTATGAGTGGAATACCAGAAGATGTACTATGGATTTGATTATTGAATGTAATAGGAAGCAACCTATAGAAAGAATCATGGAGAACATATCAAAGATGATTGAGTCTTTCTAGATTGAGATGAAAAAAAGGTTTAGGATCCTTAAATCTATGGTTGGGTAATATAAATATGACATATTATTTATGGTAGAAATTGATTTTACATGTAAGGGATATGAAGTCACTAGAGGAATGTTGGAAGGCTATGCCAAGGCTATATTAGAATCAAAGAGAGATGATGAATGCCATAGATGGTGTACCTATGATGATAAACTTAGTGAAGTTAGAGAGAAATTATATAGTGGAGTAGTGAAAAGGAAAGTTGATAAGAAAATTGAACAAATGATTATAGATTCAAGAATGACAAGGGAAGAGTACTAGGAAAGCAAAGAAAATTTCTATAGAAATGCATAGTAGTGGACAAACTAGTGTGCTTATGGTTAAGCCACTTGCTATTGAGGCTACAATAGTTTCATCAGTAGCCAAAATAACATCAGTAGCAGCAAAGGAAGCATTAGGAGATAAATAAGTTGAGATTACTCATGTTCAAGTAACTTCACTACCCTTGCCTACAAGGAGATCCTCAAGGAATTCTTCTATAGAAAAAGAAAGTGAATTTAAAATAGTTAAAATAGAGGTTATGGAAGAGAAGAATGAGCAAGCTCGTAAGAGAATTTAAAGGCAAAAAGAAATGGCACAAGATCCTAGACCTAAGAAGGAAAAAAACTATAATGAAGAGCATTCTTAATAAGTTGGAGCCATCATTAATATGAAATATCAGACCCATAGAAATCGTGGTAGGTGATTATATTGAGACACTTCATGAATAGGGAAAGAAATATATCAAAATCTAAAGGACCTTGAGGTAATGAAGATTACATGAGATGTAATTCAAATTAGTGAACCTACAATTCTAACTAATAAAGACAAAGACACGAAATAATTTGTGAGTACAATCCATCAACCAGATGTATTCATGATGTTTGTACCCTTGTGATTTTTTAGAAACAAACACTTTAGAGGCCTTATGTTCCAAATTTAATCATATTCTAATCATAAAGGTGTTTTATATTTGTATTTAACAATAAAGCAATACGATAAATTAGAATAAGGGTTATATCACAAACTACTAAGGGATCAAATAAATTAGAAACTATTTCAAATGAGTAATAAATATATGTAATGCATGGAGTTGTTCCAATTTCTTTAGAATTCATATCTATCAAGGATAAACTTATATGTTATTAAATTTTTTAATTGAATTTTGAAATCTCATCTGAGTACATCTCTTTCCATATGATTCCTCTTGATGTGATGTCTTTATAAATGAAAAAAAGGTAGTTCAATATTTATTATAATAGATGGAACCTTTCATGTTATCCCACCCTAGAGAATTTGTGACTTCTATTACAATAATTTTAATTAATACTAGAACTAATAAGGCATGTAAGAACATGCATTGTGAATATTTTTCCAAATGGATTAGTTGTACACTTGAGGATGTGAAATACGTTGACACATCTAAAATTCAAAAGTATAGTAAATTATCAACCAATGACCTCATGACATGTACAAGCTAGACCTTTATGATTTATCTCACTTGCTCAAGATGTTTGATGCAATGAAATCTAGGTGTACACAAGAAAATGCCTATTAGCCAAAGATAAATAATGTGATGAGTAGTTTGGACAAACCTTGCACATGAATAATAATGTAGTATAGTAGCAATAAATTATTGCACAAATGTTAGAGGTTATCCATTAGGCGTATATAGAAAAAATAAAAATCAACTAAAAAAGAAGTACTTGTGCAATCTTGGAGTCGTGCGTGACTATTACTTAAGGTAGCTTGTTAATTATATGCTCATTTGGTTGGCAATATTTTTAATAATCATTAACACTCATGCACACTTGTAGGGAAAGAATGTGAAGCAATGGCTACATGTTGATTTAGATCAATTAGAAAAAGGATACAAACCATTCAACTTCCGCAAATATTTCATGTGTCTTTTATGTATTAATGTTTTTTTTTTTTTGTCAATGTTAGTAGGGGATTGGTATATAGAATATGGAGAGGAAACAAAAATGTAAGCAATAAAGTATGTTGCTACAACTAGCATGTGCAAAGAGTCATTTTGTTCTTGATACATTGTATAAGGGGTTATTGTAATATTTCATTGGAAGATTATAATGATAGTTTTATTTCAAACTATTATATATATATATATATATTCTTTACATGTTACTAATTATGTAATTTGTGTTAATCTTGTTTTGACTTAAAAGATTGTGTGGACTAAAATTCATTTTCACTAAATCTCTATTCACAACAATCATATAAATAAAATTATTTCTGAAATTGTGAATAAAAATACCTTTTGAAATAATTATAAAAATGTTTATATAATATAAATATATGAATGAAATGAAAAAATATATTTAATATTTAATATTCTAAAAACTTGAAAAGGAAAAATAATAATAACAATAAAGCATATAATAATAACATAACATCACAAATGACTTAAGATTAAAGAGAATATCCCAATTTCATTATTTTTTAGAATGCATACTTTAAACCAACAGTGTGGAGCCTTAGTGTATGAAAACTAATAATAACATGTTTCTTAGCCAATAAAGTACAAATATCATTTTCCATAGAGAAACTACTTTTGTAAAGTTTGGATGCCCATTTTTTAATGATATTATTTAACTATTTATATGTGGAATATTTAATTCAAAAAAGTTGAAGGTCTAAAATGTAATTTAAAAAATTCATACATCACACAATAAGTCATTATCACATTGTAAATTTGTTTAAGAAATTATATAGGTTGAGTTGAACTTTGGTGGTCATGATCTATTGTTGACCAATAGATTTTAAAGAATTTAATAAGACATAAAATGATATTATTTTAATAAATAATACTACTAAATAAATTCATTGTCATTAAACTATAGTTTTTGTAGCTAAATAGAGTATGGAGAAAAATACATTAGTTTCTTGATAAAACTTTTGATTTATTCTGAATTCAACTTATACTTGCTCTTTGATCTTTTAAGATTTCAAATTCTACATAATAACTTAAATAAGTAGAAAATTAAGACTATGATACATACCCGTTGTTGATTATTTGAAAGATCAAAACCTGTGTTCTCAATAACAATGATAGGAGGCCACACAATCTCGCATTCACCACATGCATTCTCTAGACCCAACCACTTGCCATAAACATGTTGAGCCATAGTACATGCAACTTTCCTTCTCTTCACCTCTTCTTCCAAAACCTTAACCAGCTTTTGGTGCCAACCACCATTACAAGACTTGGTGACCTTGGCATGCTCTATAAGACCTCGTATACCCTTATAACGATCACTAACCTTAACTTTTGAATCCCCTCCTTTACAAGCCGGACAGCCCCATTCCTTATTCTGTATAATCCTCAAGCTCAAAGGCTCTAAAGCCTCAAACAAACCTTTAAAGACCTTAAAATTCTTCATAACTTGGTGTGCATCCTCACTCTCATTCTTCCCCTCCAAACCAGAAGCTTGGGGAACTACTTTTCCCTCTCCTTTTGAGCTCCTTCCCCCATGCATGCTTGCTCTAGAACCTCTAACTTGGTGTGCATCCTCACTCTCATTCTTCCCCTCTAAACCAGAAGCTTGGAGAACTACTTTTCCCTCTCCTATTGAGCTCCTACCCCCATGCATGCTTGCTCTAGAGCCTCTATTTTGGAGAGTCTTTGACATGGTGAGAACAAGGGGCTTATAAACTACTTCAAAGCAGCAATGTGGGCTGTAATTACAATGGTTTCAGCTTTTATATACTATCTAAGGGAATAAAAACTATATATTAATATATTTTCTTAGCTTAAGACAATTTCTAAGAACCTCATCTCGGTGCCTTGCTTTCCGTATGATTCCTCCTGTTCTCTTGTCTTTTGTCTGATGAAGAAAATGTGGTCCAATGAAATCCATTTTGCATATCATATGTAATTTTCATGAATGCCTTCGTCGTTAAGATATTCTTCACTCACTGCACAAAAGTCTACTTATATTCTTCAATCACCACAGATGAAGAATTCTACTTTCCAGCTATGTAGTAACTACGGTAATAAGGGAAGTAAAATGGTTTTCTTTCTATTATTCCATGCATCTCATCAATCTTTTCCTCTTTCAGTCACAGCGAGCTTTTATTTCATGTCTGTGAATATTACATTGTGTTTGAGATTGTTTGAACATGGAGCACTTATTCTGCTATTTCTCGGTGGATGCTTGTTTGGCTTTTGTTTCTTTCAAGTTTTTTTTGGTTGGCTGATTATTCTTTGTGATAATGTTCATTATTTTTTCAAATCTTTGTTAAAAATTAATTTAAATTTAGTATTGTATTTGGATGGTGCTTTTTTAAGTTTGGCTTTTATCATTTGTTATTATTTTGATAATGTTAGTTTCTTTGTTTCTATGAGTAAATATAGTTGTTTAAAAAATATTTTAATTCGGTGCGTACAAATTGTATTATGAAAGGTGTCTCAATGTCATATTCTAATGTTAAGAATAGAAAAGAAAAGAATTTTTTTTTAAATGTAAAATGTATAAATATTATTTATAAAGTTCTAGAGTTTAATTTTGGTTCTTTGTTTCAAAATGAGTCTTAATCAAAACATTCTATTTGCAATGATGTAGGCCTCTTTGAGATTTTAAGTCTTAAAAAGGGAATTTTCACTTCCCAAATTAAAATAATGGCATTTTGAAGTTAGGCCTCCTACAATGTTAATGTAAGGTATAAGAAGTTTGTATGAAGATGTTACGCTTGTTGACAAACTGATAAAATGTGTTATGACATGTCATAAGGTGTCACTGGTTGAGACATTGGAGCCAAAATAAAGTGCCCAAGTTGTTAAGTGAATATAATGAGCTTATGATGCTTGGAAGGAACATGTTATTTTCAGCCTATGGAGGCATCATGGGATTTGGGTAATGAATTTTGATTAAGGAGTTAGGTGCCACAACCTAGGATGGTTTCATCTCATGATTTTTAGGTGTGAGTTGATTGCTTCATGCACCTATTCATTTCTTCTCCTATGATTTTTTAGACTGTAAGAGTGTATTACAACTATTGATTATTGAATAATGCATTGAGTTTCTTTCAAGTGTAGGTTTTTTCTTAAGTAAAGGTTTTCTACATATAATTAACTGGGTTATATTACATTATCATGTGTTTGTTTACTTATCATTGTATGATCCATTTAATTTTTTTCATATATCTCCTTTGATAAACTAATGTATTAAGTGTTTTCTACTCCCCAACTTCTTTCAAATTACTGGTTTGGCCTTGGTATGGCATATAAGGTTTCTTACTCACTCTTTTCTTTTCTTTTTCATTTAATTGACATAAGATAAGTAGGGCACTTATTGCATTCATTTTTCCTTTAATCCTACTTTAATTTCACATTTCAATATTTCCCTTAAAGTGCATTATGACCATTAAGATAGTTTGTTTCTTGTCTATTACAAGATTTGTTGTCAATTATAGTAAGGGTGACATCAAAATGGGCTCACATTATTGCTTCAAGAGTTTATAGCAAGTTAGTAATTATGATATCCTATCAGTGTTCAATAAATATCATAGAGTTTAGTTGTAAATGGTTTAAAACTCTAGTTTGATAACTACCTATGTAAATTGTATCCCTTTAGTGCAATCCTTGACCACATTGGTCAAGCACTCTCTACATACCCATGGAATTATAATTGATGTGGTTCTTCATTACCATAATATTTTTTAATTTCATTCAATGGCCCCTAGTAGGTTCATATTGTCCTTAGCCAATCAATTATTTTCTTATGGAGAAGAATCTCTTTGTGTTATCTCAATGAATAGGGAATTTAGAGCTTAGCTTCTGCATCAAACTCCTTGTCTAGTAGAGCTTAAAAGTATCACAATTTCTCTTTAAGACTTCATAGACTAGATTAATGTTGGAATACACCAGACCACTGGGGGTGAATCAGTGGGTCTATAAAACGTGTATTTTTCATAAATGAATGCATAATCATAATGTCTTTAAATAAATATATCACACCACAACAAATAGAATCTTAAAGGGGTATATTCACCAGCCAAACAAAAGTCATATTTGTTTTTCACATAACACAAGTTTTAGAACCCTTGAAGGTCAATAAAACTACTATGAGAAAGAAATTTACTAGACATCATAAATTTCAAGCTTCATTGGAAACCTCACTGGCTACAATTTTGAAGTGTCACTAGTAAGTATGAGCACTAACTTGCACTAGGAGTGCCAACTATACATACAAAATACTCAAGAAGAAAAGAATCAAAATACAAAGGGTTACTTTGTTCCACTACAAAATATGTAAATTATTTTTGTAAAAAAATCTACAAGATTAAATAATGCATAAATAATATATTTATACATCTACTAGTAGCAAAGCTTACAACTCTATTATTCAAATTACCTTCATATCAAATTGTCCTTCAACCAAGTTTCTCAATTGATATTTTTAAAACCCTCATCAATTCATTATCCTTGCAAGGATAAATATGTGGCATTCAATCTATACAATCAAATTCATTTACATATTGTTAACATGCAGTCTATAAAAAAACCCTTTTTTAATTCTCAAATATACCATCATTAAGCTCACTTTATCATTTTTCAATCTTCGGTGATAAATTAAAAAAAAATTGTTGTCTATGGAAATAAACCAACAACTATTTGTCAAGTTTATGTCTTAGTAACTAAAAATCTATATTTGAAAAGTTGAAAACTCAAATATCATACTCATGTAAATTAGAGTATAAATATAAACCTTGGGGATTATCACAACTATTAATATCATTAATATTGTATATTGTTTAAAGTAAGCTATAAATATCATGTTGCCTCCAACTATGTTCACGTCACCATGGTGAACAAAAACTTACATTAGAAGCCCTTTACTACAAACTTCAATTAACTTGTCTACACTAAGACTTCAAGGAACATAATATTGAAGTATGATAAGTACCTTGACAATAATAAACCATTTTGTAAATGTCATATACCTTTAAATTTGCAATTCATAAGGATTTAAATTAACTTGGTTCACATGAAAGGCCTCTTTAACTATGAGTGTCTTTATACTTATAATCTGTAGATCAATTTGTCACTTTTATTCAATGAGAAGACATGTTTATCTTTGGAAAATACTATACAAACTCTTGAAAAACTTCTCATTTAAGTGCCTTTATATACTACTCAAGAAAATAGAAAATTTATAGCAACCATCTTTTACCTTTTGACATTATTAATAAAGACATTCCAATAAACTCTCCCTTGGCCATTGATGTCAACATCGCAATAATTGCACCTTTACTCCCACTATCTAAAGGCATTGTATTAGCATAAATATCGTCATGATTTATAACATAATCATATTGTCAACTATCACAAGGTATGAAAAAAAAATTTTAAGAACCTAAAGCAACTAAAACAAATTTTGTAAGACCGAACCTTTCTACAAAGTCTTCCCTTCCATCATATCATCATATTGTTTCATCATCACTCAAGTATTGATGTTGTCAAAAAATAAACTATCGTCTCATGATCACACAATTATTTTTCTTATCTCCCCCCTTGACATCAATGACAATGGGGAGAACCATGAGGTTTCAACTAAACAAAAAAAAAATCATATGCTCCCCTAGAAATGAAACCAATAGTAGATGGAATAGTGAATATAGGAGAAGGGTAAGACCCCCAACCTTTGTCTCATACTTGTAAAGGCCTTTGCTATAGTCTTTGTAAAGATACTAGTGGTTTGATATAAATTACAAGCACAATTCAAAGAAATGACATATAATGTTAATGTGCTTTGTTCCCAAGTTTGTAATAAGGTTTTTAGAGATATTGATTATAATAGTATTATTACACAAGATTAAATTTGGTTTAGTAACTTGTACCTTCATGTCTAAGAGTGTTTTTAGCATTCAAATAAATCATGTAAAACATGAAGAAATAACTATATATACTCTACCTCTATTGTTGACATAAATACTTACTCTTATTTCTCTCTATACTAACACACTAGTCTATCACCCAAGAAGAATGTTGCATCACAAGTGTGCTTCCCATCATTGAGTTATCCTGTCTAATTAACATCATTATAAGGTATTAAAGTAAAATCACCATGTCTAGGGTACCAAAAACCATACTCTATGTCCCTTTGATCTATCAAAAAATTATCTTGATTTCATGTAGTTGAGACTCTTTGGGAGAGGACTAAATATTGCAACTAAACACATTGTATGCATAATATGAGGCTTAGATGTTGTGAGATATAGTACACTTTATATCATTGACCTATATCTAGTTTGATCAATATAAGGTGGATCATCAACCTTACTCAACTTAAATCCTATTAACATGGGTGTTCCCACTAAGTTCCATTCATCCATTTCAATCTATTTGACCATCTCCCTTGCCTACTTAGTTTTTTTCCATACTTAGTTTGAGATGGAAAGATACCTTTTTCAAATTGAGATATCTAAAATCCAAGACAAAAGGAAAATTTCCAAGCATGGACATGTCAAATTCTGATTTTGTTAGATTAGAAAATATTTTTGTCACATCATTATTTTTGTAACCAAATATCATGTAATCTATATAAACCTCTAAAAAATGATATTCTCAAATTGTATTCTAGCATATAACTTTTTTTCCACACCACCTCTTATAAAATTGTGTGCTTATAAGTGCGTGTCCAATCTAGAGTACCAAGATCGAGTTGTTTCAAATCATATAATTCCTATTTTATCTAATAAACATAATCAAGATTCCTTTCATGTATGAAGCCTTCAAGTTTCTCCCAATAAACCTCTTCATCAATATATCAATTTAGAAATAAATTATTAACCTCCATTAGGTAGACTTTGAGATTCTCATATACTAGAAAAGCCAAGAATATCCTTACCATTTCAAGGATCAAGGAACATGTGAATGTCTCACCAGATTCTATGTCATCAACCCCAAAGTATCATTTACAAAAAGCCCTATATTTTTTATGCAAGAACATCCTAAGTGCGAAGTTAATCTTGCAAAACTCATAGATACTTTCCTTTCTATCTTTTCAATAAGTGTATTTTAGTGCAGAGATTCTATTTGTGGAAGCTTACTATTTTAAGTAAGTAGTTCATAAGAGCTCAAAATACTACAACTGGAGGCTTATCTTAGATACATCAGTCTATCAGATGAGTTTTATTTCCATATCATATGTATTGGTGAATTTATTGAGGATTTCTAGTATTAATTTTTGGTATAAAAACTTTGGGCTCAATTTTGAAGGACTTAGAGACTCTAAAAAGGGTCAAACCTTGGCTAACCAGAACTTGCACAAGTCAAGCATTGTAGGACAGGAGCTATCATTTCTAAAAAGTTGTTATAATAGCCAATTAGGTTTATGGTTAAGAAGTTATGGTCTTTGTAGGTTGGGCTACCTAAATATATAATTTATAATTATCTTGAGTCAATTTTATGTAATAAAATGTGAATAATAGTATAAGTTTAGGATTGGCCAGCCTCCAAGGTTAGGGATAAATATCTAGAACCTTTTCGGGTGTGGTAAATTTCCTATATAAGGCAGTCTCATAGGTATGTCTAGCAAAATTTTGAGTGGTGGTTTGTAGCTATGTCTTGAAAAATATTGTAAGGAAGGTGGCCATGTGGCTTTGCATGTTGTATTTCTAAAATCTATAATTTTCTAAATTTGGAGATAATAAGAGTCCCATTTTTTGTTCTTGCAATTTTTTTTGGATCTCTATTTATGATATGTGTTTATGGTATAAAGGGGAGCACCCTTCATCAAATGGTATCAGAGCTAGGTTTTCTTAAGTGTGTAGATAGATCACAAACTTTGAGGCAGTTTGCACCAGGACTATGGTTTAGGGTTTCAATGATAAGCACAAAAATGCCTCCATGAAGAAAATGTGATGGAAGAGCCAAAGGTGTGTCAGCTAAGGTTAGAGCCCTCTAGAGACAAGAGTAATCATTGCAAGAAGATATTTGCGGATGGATCTATCTTTCAGTAAGAGATGAAAGTGGGGATGAACTCGAACAAGAAGGAAATGTTGATCAAGAAGAAGGAAAAGTTCTAAACCAAGAGGAAGAAAGGATTTTTAGGGTCATTTCCAAGATTGAAAAAAGACCTAAGGTTGAATTCCCCACATTTTTGGATAGTCTTAACCCAAAGGAATTGATCAAATCAATCAATGAATTATAAGAATATTTTGAGTATGAAGATATCAAGGATCCTATTAAGGTCAAGTTTGTAAAGGCTAGACTGAAGAGTTATGCAAAAATCCACTGGCAAGAGATTCTATTTGAGTGAAATAGAAGAGGAAAGGAGAAGATTAATAAATGGGATTGGATCATGGATAAATTAAAGAGATAATTCATTTTTGTGTATTATAAGCTTGGTCTACTAATGAAAATGCAAGGGTTGACCCCACATTTTTGGATAGTCTTAACCCAGAGGAATTGATCAACTAGATCAATCAATTAGAAGCATATTTTTAAGTATGAAGATATTGAGGATCCTTATAGGTTCAAGTTTTTGAAGGCTATACTGAAGGGTCATGCAAAAATCTAGTGGCAGGAGATTCTATTGGAGTGAAATAGAAGAGGAAAGGAGAAGATTAAAATTGGGATCAAATGGTGTATAAATTAAAGAGACAATTCATTTTTTTTTTTTATAAGGTTTATCTATTAAAGAAAATACAAGGGTTGAAGCAAGTGAGAAGATCTATTTAGGAGTATACTAAAGAGTTCCATTGAGTCCTCATCAAAACAAGCCATATAGAAGCTGACAAGGAGAAATTAATCTATTACCTTGATGGGTTGAGGCCAGGGATTCAGGAGGAGTTGAGTCTAGTTAGAATGACCAATATCAAAGACCAATGCCTTTTTTCCCCTGAGTACAAGAAAAATTGAACAAGAAGTTTTAGAGAAGACAAAATGAAAGAGGTTGTGGTGGAAGATCTAGTAGATGATATTATGGAGGACAAAATGAAGATCATAAAAAAAAGGATGAGGCTAGAAGTAGTTAAAATCAAAGGGGAAACAATTTTAATTATTTACATGATCACAATAATAGAGATTAGAGATGAAGAAGAAGAGGGAAAGAACCATGAAAAGGAGAATTTTGTGGAACATGTTTTCACTGCAGACAAGGTAATAGGACTTATGAATGTCCTTGATGCCAAGAAAGAATGCATAGGAAAACTAAAGGTCAAGCTAGAGTTTCACATGTGGATGAAGATTCCAAGTCATCACATTTCTAAGATGCTAAAAGAGAAAAAGTCCTATTTAACAGAAGAGTCTTGTTGAATGGTGATTATGAACCTAAGAAAAGGAGGAGCTTGTTTCACACCAAGTAACAATGTGAGAATGAACCTAAGAAATGGAGGAGCTTTTTTCATACCAGGAAAAAATGGAAGACTACCTTCAAAACAAAAGAGGATTGTATGAGTGGTTATTTATGCCTTTTGGGCTAGCCAATACACTAATCATTTTCATGTGGTTCATGAATTAGGTTCTGAAAGAATTTTTGGGTGAATTTTCATTATTTACCTAGATGATATTTTGATCTTCAATAAGACATTAGAGGAGCATATAATGCATATTTGTAGGGTGTTTGAGAAGTTGATAAAAGAGAAATTGTAGATTAATTTGAAAAAGTGCATCTTTGTGAAGGAGTTAGTGTGTCCGAGGTTTGTAGTTTCAGTAGATCTCAAAGTGGACACTGGGAAAGTGAAGGCTATCCTTGAATGGCCTACTCCAAGGAGTGCTACTAAGGTAAGATATTTTCATGGTTTTTCTATCTTTTACATAAAGGTTACCATGAGTTTTAGCAATGCTTGTGGACCCTTGACTTGAATAATTAGATGGGATGGGAAAGAATTTAAGTGGACTATAGGAGTAGATAGTCTTTTTGAATTGTTAAAACCAAAAGTTATAGAACAACTTGTTTTAGCACTTATAGAATCTAATAAAGTGTTTCAAGAAGACTATGATACTAGTTGTACTATAATAGGAGGTTTTTAATTCAAGAAGATATATGTGTGCTTATTTTAGTGAGTAGATAAATGATGTCAAGAGAAAATATTATATTTAAGATTAGGAATTTTTTGCTATAGTTCAGGCATTGAAGAAGTGGAGACATTATCTTCTTCCTAAGGAGTTTGTTTTGTTTACTAATCATCAATATTTACAATATTTGAATAGTCAAAGAATGTTAACTTAGAAGAATTTGAAATGGGTTGATTTTTTGCATACTTACACAATTATTTTGAAACATAGGATTTTAAGTCTAATAGGTTTGAAAATACTCTTAGTAGGAGACATTTTTTTTTCTAATAGAGATGCAAATTGAGGTGGTTGGGTTCAAGGAACTCAAGATTTTGTATTCAAAGGATCTAGATCTTGGAGAAGCTTGGAAAGCTTAAACGAAACTTGACCAAGTGGTTGGATTTCATCATCCAAGATCGTATGATATTTAAAGGAAGTCAATTGTGTATTCCATGAAATTCAATGAGGGATAATCTCATCAAGGAGAAGCATTGTGGAAGATTTGTTGAATATTTGGGTAGAGATAAAACCATTGCTTTGGTTAGTGAAAATAATTACTAGACACAGTTGCAATAAGATGTTAAGAATTTTTTAAAAATTTGCAAAGTATGTCAAATGAAAAAAGGTTCAAAATAGAATACATGGTTATATCATCTATTTCCTATATTAGAGAAGTTGTGGGAGGATGTCAGCATGGACATTTTTCATGGTTTACCAAGGAATTTTTGAGGGCATTACTCAATCTTTGTGGTGGTTGATAGGATTTCAAATATGGCACATTTCATTTCCTACAAGAATACTAGTGATGTTATTTGTATGGCATAATTGTTTTTTAGAGAAGTGGTGAGAC
The DNA here is from genome assembly GCA_028749045.1 of Cupressus sempervirens. Classification (NCBI taxonomy): domain Eukaryota; kingdom Viridiplantae; phylum Streptophyta; class Pinopsida; order Cupressales; family Cupressaceae; genus Cupressus; species Cupressus sempervirens. The sequence continues at coordinate 1,050,336,675 of CM053785.1, forward strand.
TCCATGGTCTACCAAAGAGCATAGTTTCAGATAAAGACATCAAGTTTGTTGTGTAATTCTGGTGCACATTATGGAAGAAGTTAAAGAAAATTTTGAAGTTTAGCTCATCACATTATACATAAACTAATGGAAAGACAAGGGTGGTGAACAGAAGTTTGGGGAATTTGTTGAAATTTTTGGTTGGAGATAATAAGAAGCCCACTTTTTGTTCTTGCAAATCATTGTTGTTTCTCTATTTCTATTATGTATTTCTGGTATTTAGGGGAGTGCCCTTCATCAAGTGATATATGGTGGAAAGAGGCCCAATTAGAGTAGAATAGAAGAGGAGCGGAGAAGATAACAAGATGGGATCATATGGTAGATAGATTGAAGCAACAATTCATTCTTGTTGATTATGAGCCTGAACTACTAAAGAAAATACAAGGGTTCAAGCAAGCAAGAAGAGATCTAAAACTGTGATCATTGTTAAAGCAAAAGAGAAAGGAGGCATAAGGAATTTTAGGTTGGGGATGAATTCATGGTTCATTTTAGGAAGGATCTATTTCTAGTAGGAACATATAATATGTTAAAAATATTTTTAAAATGGACTATGTAAGATACTAAAGAACCATGATTCTAGAAATGCCTATGAAATAGAGTTTCCCACTAAACTAAAAAATTCATGAGTATTTAACATTTTATATCTGATAGAGTATCATGAGTTTGGTGTTAAAGATGATGTCACAGAAGCATACTAGAGTATTCTAGCAACTATTTTATCTACAAAGTGTTAGGATTAACCTCAGATAGAAATAACAATTACATGCAAATATAACCAATATTAGAAAATAATAGATGGCACAGAAGAGAACACAAGACACCAAGATTTAATGTGGTTCACCCAATCCATGGGCTATGTCCACCAACAACAAGTCCAATATTATTATTATCCAGTGATTACAATGCACAATCCCTTACAACTCAATATCACTGCAAGAAGCTACAATATCACCATTATATTATGAAATCCCTAACCCTAAGCCTTTTTATACAAGATTTTTCCACTTACAAAATTAGGACTAGAATAAGTCATCTAATGGGAAATATAGCAATTGACGCCTTTTACAATATAAGGCCATTTTTGGTTTTAGGGACGCTGCCCCTGAGAACCCCTGCGAGGGCATTGCCCCTCAACCAAACCTTGTACTACGATAGGGAGCACACCTAGGGCACTACCCCAGGACCTCGCAGGGGCACTGCCCCAAACCCCCATAGAAATAATATGGGGAGAAAACTATGTTGAATAAAATGCTGATTCTAATTAGGCTCCACATCATAAAAATTTCCCACTTGGAGATTGATCAGACTCCACAATAATAACCTCCCACTTGGAGACTCATCATAGCACTACTAAACCTGTAGCTCCCACTAGAATATCAAACCACCCTGGACTCTATTATTTTTTTATTTCATTCAGTCTAGAAGACCAACCAAAGCTGAAGAGGATTTTAGCTTCTCCCTTGTTACTACTTTGGTAAACATATATGTTGGATTATCATCTATATGTATCTTGTCCAGCTTTAACTGTCCAGCATCCAGAACTGACCGAATGAAATGGTATTGCAACTATATATTTTTTGTCTTTAAATATAGAGTTGTGTTGGTGTAAATAAGTATTCACTTATTACACATACTTAAGTTTACTTAGGTTAATGCATTATTTAATTATTTTTCATTATTTTATTATTTTTATTTGTGAGACACTTAGGAGTTTGCACACCTTGTGATTTGTCATGTTGACAACACAGGAGTACGCAACTCTATTTGAGCACATGGTGTCTACAACACTATTTTGTGTGTCCCACCCTTGTAGACTTATCCTCTCATCACCGTACTTACTTTTGTGCTTAATGGAGGATAATCCATATCTGGTGGACATGTGCTTGGTTGTATGACAGATCATGATGCTAACTTCTATGCATTCTAGAAGCTCTCTTGAGGCCTTTATATTCAGGCACTCCCAGTGTACTCTGATGAGTATCAAGTTATTGAATACATTGTTAATCTGATCATACTCTCTCCATTTTTTGGTCTATTGTGTGCTTGTGTTTGAGTTCCTAGTTCTTGGGTGAATTTTTCCCTTAGAAAAATTCTTACAAGTTGAATTCTTTGCAAGATGAATAGCACTCTGACTATCTATAAACAAATAATTATCCTTCTGAGGGTGTTCCAATTATTCCAAGAAGAACTGAAGCCATATCATCTCCTTGGTTGCCTCTGTAGCATCAAAATGCATTGCCTCTATAGTGGATAAAGTGTTCACCTTCTATAACCTAGAAACCCAGCTCACTACTGCCCCACCAATAGTAAATACATAACCCGTAATTCTCCACTTGGTATCAATATCCCCTACCAAATCAGGGCCAAGATATCCCTATAAATCAGTAGTAGAGCCTCCAAAATGTAGACACTTACTGGTTGTTCCTCTCAAATATCTGAGAATCCATTTAACTACATTCCAATGCTAAATTCCTAGATGACTCATATACCTACTAATGACTCCCACTGCATGTGCAATTTCTAGCCTTGTACATACCATAGCATACATCAAGCTTCTTATAGCTAAATCATAATGTACCTTAGACATCTTATCCTCCTCTTCTTATGTCTGAGAACACATCTCCTTAGTCAACTTCAAATGACAAGGTAAAGGTGTGCTAATAGCTTTAACATTCTCCATAGAGAAACATTGCAACACCTTCACAACATAATCAGCCTAAGATAATGTCAATTTCCTATTCTTCCTATCTATGCAAATCTTCATACCAAGGATTTTTTTTTCTATCCCCAAATCCTTCATAGAAAATGAATGTGCTAAGTGTTCTTTCAACCCCTTAATGTGATCCATGTTAGACCTAGCTACAAGCATATCATCAACATATAAATATAAAATAATGTATTTTTCATCATCTAACCTCTTAAAATAAACACAATGATCTAAATGACACCTACTATATCCATGCTCATGCATAAAACTATCAAATTTTAAATACCATTGTCGAGGTGCTTGCTTCAAGCCATATAAACTTTTCTTCAATCTACAAACTAAATTCTCCTTACCTTTGACCTCAAATCCCTATGGTTGTTCCATATATATCTCTTCATCAAAATCACCATGAAGAAAGGTTGTTTTAACATCACACTACTCCAAATGTAAATCTTTAGTAGCCACAATACTTAAAATAGTGCAAACAGAAGTCATTTTAACAATAGGAGAGAATATCTCATCAAAATTAATGCCTTTTTTCTATGCAAATCCTTTTACAAATAATCTAGCTTTAAATCTTTTCTTACCTCCATCCTCTTCTTTTAACCTATAAATCTATTTACTCTATAAATCTCTTTTACCTACAAGAAACTTGCATAAATCTCATGTCTTATTTTTCAGCAAAGAGTCCATTTCGTCTTTCATTGCAGACTCCCACTAAATCTTAGTATCCACATGCATAGCTTCATCATATCATTCAGGTTCACCAGCATCAATAAGTAAAACAGAATATAAAGAAGGATAAAATCATTTTGGAGATCTACTTAGCCTTGTTGATTGTCTAACATTCACTAGGGTGTGTGATTTTTTTGTTGCGGTTGTTGTAGATCATGATGAACTACTAGAACATCATCTCTTGGAGTATCATCCAGCACTAAATAATCATTTTCTTTCTTCTCATATTGCTGCAACAAATCTTTGTACAACACTTTCTCATTGAATATGACATCCCTGTTGCTTACAATTTTATGATTTTCAAAATCTCAAAGCCTATAACCAAATGCATTAATGTGATATCCAACAAATACACATTTCTTTGACTTAGTTTCTAGCTTGGTTCTATTTTAATAATCTATATGAGAAAATGCTTTACAACTAAAGGTTTTGAGAAAAGAATTGTTGATCTCAAATTGGTTTTGACAAATGAGTGTCAACACACTTAAGCCATTTGCTTAGTTCATGTCAAACTAGTAATACATGTTGAGCATAACATGTAAATATTAGACCATGCTGAGTTGCAATGAGTGTTGAGCCACTCATGTGCTGAGTCACTCAAGTGAGTAGATAGACCATGTCGAGTGATTTAGGAGCTTAGTAAATAGTGGATATTGAGAAATGTGTTGTTGTTTCACAATGCATGCCCCATTTCCTCAAGAAATGAGGACCCCCTACTTTTATTTTTTGGCTTTTCAAATCCCTAGTCTAGGGTTCGAGTACTTTTGAGGTTTTATCTAGTGTCCACATTCATGTCCAGGTCCTAACTGAGAAACCTAGTTAACGAAAATTAGAGTTTTTGGGATGGAGTGTCTTTTTCTTTGCAAATAAAAGGCACACTAATGCACATAATTAGATGTGCTAGTGCACCAAACTAAAGAAAGAGACACATTTTTGTGATGTACAGTTGCACACCTACACACCTATACAACACAAAAATGTTTGGGGGTCCCTCAGGCTATATAACCAGGGGGTCCCCCTCCCTCCTTACCTTGTTTTATTTATCACTCTTTGAGCACCAATGGCACATCCCTGCACTAGAAGAGGTGTACATCTCCTCTACTTGCACAAACACAACCACTAAACAAAGTTAAAATGCACAAAATAAGGTGTAGATCAGCATGCCTCATGAGGTGCATTGATGTGTACCTTATTTTCCTCACAAAAAACATAAAAAGAACCTTAGAAAAATAAATAAGTTAATCCTAAATTAAGGTGCACATCAATGCACTTGATTAGGTGCATTGATGTGCACCTTATTTCAAGGTTTTTTATGGTAAAGGCACACTAGGTGCACCTATCAGGTGCGCTAGGTGTGCCATATTTTTTTCTTTTAGGGTAAAATCAAGTTTTTTCATATTTTCAAAGCAGTTAGGGTTTTTGGTTTTTCTCATATCAATACTAGGATGTGATTGATCATTTTTCCTTCAACTTCAGACTGATAAATGTACTTTTTTGTAGATAAAAAGTCATATTCATCATCCTTCCTTCCTGAGAAGATGGCACCAAAACTAGTAGTATTCAAGTTCCAGGGCGTTCCTACAAAATCACATTTTTAGGATGAGTACTCAAAGATTCTAGATACAAAACTAGGTCACACTAATCTAGGTGCATTCCTAATATTTTGTAATAAGTTGACTGAGAGATCTTAGATGCTTTGTACACTAATCAGATTAGGACTAGTTAACGTAGTATCACACCTAGTGTCAGTGCAATCATTAGAGCTGATTATGACACTCACAGAGCATTATGTTTCTAAAGAGAGGGTAGTGAAAAGCATAACTAGAGAGATCGTCCTAGATCTTTGACCCAACAATATTGAAAAGGTGTTCCACCTTCCAAGGGCTGATCAATTTAGTCAATTGACCTATCACCAAGCTGAAAGATGGTATAGAGAACATGTTGATGAAGCCTTTGAGATCATTCAGTCCTCGTACCTTATTGAGAAGACTCCCCTAGGATAGAAAGCTGGCAAAGTGGATATGACATGGGGCTATGTGAATGAGGACATTGGGTATTCAATTATACTTTTGATAAAATTCATGGGTTTGCCCACATTAGGACATTTAAACATTTGGATGGTGCATTTTATCGAGACCATCAAGATGGAAAAGATGCCACTTAATTGGGCCTCCATTCTTAGTGAGAACTTGGGAGAATAACTGGTGATAGTAAAGAATAATCAAAGATTTTATAAGACTTCATATTTGGTATATTTGTTGGCTACTAGAGTGACAAATTATCTAGGGCTATATAAAAGGGGTAGTATGCAAGATGTCGATGCATGGCCATACATAGTATATCCTTAGCTAGTGAAGAAGAGGCTTTCAAAGAAAAGCAAAGAATATAGAATTGTAAATGATGCTTCCATATTTGCAATAATTTAATTCATAGAAGGGGATTATGTGAATAGAATATTAGAGTCCAGGCAGTTGCACAGATATCACTAGTCAAAGCTTATTATATCTAGTTCTAGACATTTACATATTTGAGGGTAGCAAGTACAACTATTAACCCTAAGAAGCTCCCTAGGTATCCTAGTGGCAGAATTATTCTCCTAGAGATCTCCTAACAACTCTTGTTTGCATATGACAGAGTTAGAAAGTAGCACAAAACATGTTGGATGTGGCCTATGACTCTAGGACCTTTTTCAAGTGGATCAAAGGCAGTATATTCCTTCTTTTGAATGTGAATGGGATCAATATCCCTTGGAAGAGTATAATTCTCCATGTCCTTATTTTGGAAATATCATGAGAGTGCAATACTTAGTGGGTAAAATATTTCAGCATGAGGATGCAGTTGAAGATCATTGGATGAATACAATAGATGACTATGATGTCTGTATAAGGGATTATTGGAGGATGACTCTATATTTAGTAGAGAGGGATTTTAAAGATAAATATCACATTAAAGATTATGCAAAAAGACTTAAAGGAGCTATTCAATCCATTGTTCAATAGGGATAGGATTGGTGATAGGCCTCTTATGAACGTCAAGATAGATAGAGAAGAAAACTCAGACATCAACCATAGGGTGAGGCACATCATTAAATTGACACTAGATTGGATCAAGAAACCATTCAAACTTGATCCAATTCCTCAAATAGTAGTCTTTCATGCTCAAGCCTACCCAGCCAAAGGTCAAGGGGTAAAGGTCATAGTGCCTATGTGTATAGCCCAATCACCGGTAAGACCAGAAATAGTGCACCAACTTGATAGGCTAGTTGGTTATTATTGGGCTCAAAAAGGTAAAGGTAAAGGCAAAAGGAAGAGGTATTCTCCTCAAAAAGATAAGCCAAAAGAGAAAGAAATTCAAGCACCTCCACAGCAATGAGAGGAGAATATACAAGGGCTAGAAAATGTAGAAGTTGAACAAGCCCCAGAGGATCCCCATGTGTCACTAGCTACACAAAGCCAGGAAGAAGTAGGAACTAAGGTAAAAGAGGTTTCTCTACCTTGACAAGTAGAGTAAGCTTCCCCCTCCACACCTAAAATAAGGAAGATCAAGACTCCATGGAAAAAGAGGCAAAAATTTACTAGGAAAGTGATTCCTTTCCTCTTAGTTCCTAAACCAATTCTAGAAGAAGTAGAAGAAGAGGGTGATGAGGAGGAAGAAGACAATCTATCTTTGAGCTAGAGAACTCAAATTGCTAGAGCCATAGAGTTAGAGAGGAGGAGAATCTCTACCATCACACCTCCATCTATTTTTGAGTAACCCATTCAAACTACCACATCAGACGATGAGATGTAATAATGGATAGATGAGTAGGATGTGGAAGGCACTGATGTCTTCAAGATATCAGATTTTGATTTCATTTTGATGGGTACTAAGTTGGTGGGAGATAAGATCATGGATACTCCAACCAATCAACCTCAATAGGAAGAGTGGAGTCAAATCCCATTAGAATCACAAGGGTTTGAGGTAACGCCACCATCTCAGGTGCAAATCACATTTTGTCTTGATAAGGGATCGGCTACTCCCCTTCCTCTAAAAAATGAAGAAGAAAAAGTCCAAATGGATAAGAGGGAGAGCCAGAACAAGTATCCACCAATGAAGTGTCATAAGAAGGACAAGTAAGTGAAAAACCATAGCAAATTTCCCAAGACACCGAGTTGAGAACTGTTGGCTCCATAGATACAGAGACTCCAGGTGCTAATATCTCATAGAAGGAAAAGACTACAGAAAGGGGAGATAAGGGGAAGGGCATAGCCAAGTTAACTCCTTCATCCTCAAAAGGTAAATCCCCAGTACATCATATCCCAAGGTGGCTAAGGAAAGAAGTGATAAGAAATAAGAAACAACAATTCACTACTAAAGAGGAGGATAGAATGGAATTGATAGAAGTTCTTAGGAAACTTGATTCACCTCCAAAGGATGCCTGAGCATTAGCCTTCATTATAAGTGATTAGAATTAGGACCTTTTTTCCCACATAGTTATCCCTCCTCTACAATAAAATGTTGAAGAATTAACTCCACCAGATTATCAAATTAGGGAGGTCATGCTTGGGAAGCCTGCTTTGGATACTATAAAGCTGATGGTAACAACAGGAATGAAGGAAGTATCTAGGAGCTTGGAGCCGGATGGAGCAGAACTAATAACACTTTGGCATCAAAAAAAAATCCTAAAGGGATATTTAAGTGAAGTTTTTGGTCCCTTGGATCCCACTAACCCTAAAGAAACCTTAAATGTAGAAACTGAAAGAAGAGATAGGAATGTGGTACAGTTGGAACCATTTTTTAGAGATTTTCAGCAATGGTGATAAAGTTTTGAGGAGAAAGAAATATTAATTATTCAAGGAAATCTGAAGTTATTACATGTTATGTAGTTATTTTGAATAAATATTCTGGTCTAGTGGATGAAGTGCATACCTAGGAAAAAGACTTATAGGCATTATAGGCAATCAAAGGCCAAAGGTATCAGATGCTAATGGATGTATATATAGCTGAGGAGTTAGATAAAATAAATGATTGGATTGAAAATATCATAGATAATAATAAAGTAATGGAGACATTACATGTGGAGATTCACAAGCTCAAGGACCAAGCCCAAGAGAAAATTTTGGAAGCTAAGAAACATTATAGTGATGCATGTCTAGACATTTTTTAGAATGACGCACTGGAAAAGCTAATACCAATAGAGGTAGTAGTTGAGAAATTTTGGAAATATTTTGATGAATTTTTTAATGATGAGGATATCTAGTTTAGAATGGAAGAATCTTTATTAGAGCTTGATGTAAAACTTGGAGATTTTGCTGAGACTTGTATCGAAGTGGACAACTACAGGTAGAAAGTGAAAGATAAATATAATGTCTTAGATTTTCTAGATGTAGCTCAAGTCACTAAGATAATAGAGAAATTCAAGGGAAAATATCTATACATAGCTCTGGTATAAAGGGGAACAAAACCTAGATGCCAAAATTTCAATTTTGACACTTAATGAAATTTTCAATTTTTGGAGCCTACTTCTGAGGTGCACTAGTGCGCTATTGTGCTGCATGTGCCACATGTGCAGGTGTTCTAGGTGTGTAGGTGCACTTTTCTAATAGTTTCCTAGAAGATTTTGAAGAACTCAGAGGTGCACTGATAGTTAACTACCTGTTCTAACATTAGAGCTTTCCATGCATCTGAAGCGCATTTTGATAGCAATTTAACTCTAGTAGACACCTGGTGAAGATAGAGCTTCTAGTTTGGCACTTCCAAACACTCCTACATCAACTGAAGGATCTCTTCTTCTTATTTTCTCATATTTTATTTTTTTTAAGACATGTAAAGGCTCATGCATCCAATTAATGATATAAAAATGGATGGAGACCTATTAAGCACTAGTTCGAGAGTCAGTTTGTACATAATTAGATTTCTTTTATCAATTTAGAAGCATATGATTGCATAAAGATATCTCTCACTCTCATAAAAAATTGAGAATAAGATTTCTTATAAATTTAGGAATATAACATGTATTCAAGGTTGTCATTATTTTGCAATAATATATTCTTTTGGTGCTCGCATTTGGAGTGTAGTGATTCTTGACTAAGTGTGTTATATTTTGTGAATGTATGTTCATGGGATGTAATTGAGCCATAAGTTTATTGTGTTATTTTTGGTTGTGTGATCTTTTAATTCTACTATTTTCTATGGGTTCACAAATTCCATTGATGTACTTAGTTCAAGAAGAGATCATCATATGTTTCCTGCATAACTTTTCATCTTGCATGAGTGCACTCTTTGTGGCATTTTGATCTAATGAAAAGTGAAATATCTTACGATTATTGAATTCCCATTGACAATTGCATCAGTGGAATTAAGGAAGCATTGTGCCTTTTTTCATTGGTTACTTATCTGATTGAAAGCTTAACTCACGGATGAGTTAGTTCCATAGCTTATGTCCGTTAAGATTTACTTTTCATGTTATTTTCTTAGACTTCTTGTCACCTTATCTTTGTTATTTTCTTTACTAACCCCTTGGTTAAATTAGGAATTCATATAGTTGCATTATTAGATTATATTCATTAAAAATAGAAAAATATAAAAATATAGTTCTTTTTGTGTGCATTTTATTCTTTTGATAGTAAGTAGATTCTACATCTTATCCAAAGTTTTTGAACCAACACAGGCCTCCTCGTGAACATTCACATTTATCTTCAATTGAGTGGATTTTAATAGGTCGCAAGATCACCTGAAACCTTGGAGTTGATCCTTAGATTATCTTTTAAAGAGAGGAGTTTGAAAGGATTCCTTTCATTAAGTGTCATAGAAAACAACAACTCAACACAATGCAGGTGCCAAGTTATAGTATAAAGAACAGTGCATGTTGAGCATCAAAGACTTACATATGATGAGTAAGATAGTTTTGACATATTTTTTTGGAATGGCACAAAAAACTATGTAAAATAATTTATAGCTGACTTAAGATTAATTTTGATATTTTGAAGATAAGAATAAATCTCTATTTTGATTCCCTATGCAATTACATGTAGCCAATTAGAAAATGGGAAGGATTAAGTGGCAAGATGGATGAATCTTAGCCGTAGATTCATACCTATTCCTTAGCCACCAAAGTCTTCTCAAGGAGGATGAAGCCCTAAACTCTTAAGCGATGAATGAATGGATGAATAATAGAATTGAAGGAGCTAACAAGATAGTTTGCATGCAAAGCATTCATGGTGACATAGAAGTGAGAGTGAATTGTAGAATCAGTTAGAGAAGAATAGAGGATAGAGTAAAGGATACAGCATTGAGACATCTGATCAAGAAGGATCAAGAAGACATTATTTAGAGGTGATCTATTATTAGGCAAGCAAGTGCCAACCGCATGATGTATACTAAGACATTTTAACAGGTGATTTCAATCAAATCTCTTAATAGAGTAGTCCTAACAAACTGTATGAAATCATTTAATAGGGTGCTTACTTAGTTGTAAGTTGAAGTCCTCTAACAAGGCACACTTCTAACAAGATGAGACCTAATAGTCTTTGTAAGCCTTTAATAGGGAAAACCTTTCATAGGGTAGATCATGTTTCATGGTCAAAATATTGTAACCTTCATTGGATACACTTTATTACTGCAGTAGTGAAGATTTGTGGGTGTCATCCCACCCTAGTTTTACCTTCTCACTTGGAGGGTTTCTAGGTAATCATATATGATTTTTTGTGTGTGAATGCTTACATGGTTACATGATTTAGATGTATATGCTTTACATGTTATTTCAGTTTACTCATTGAATGCATGAGATGGATGTATGGTGAAAGTTTTATTGGTCCATGTTTAACTATTGATTCACAACCCCCCCCCCCCCCCCCCCCCACTAGAAGTTTACCTTTCCTTTGTAATTCCAAAAATTTGTATTAGAATCTAGTTCTCTAAAAGAGAAGCTTTGCATCTTTGAGGAAACATCTTAAAATGGAAGTCTACATGTTCAAATGAACTATTGAGAACTAGGAGATTGAAATACATCTCATACTACATCAACTGAATCAAGCAAGAGTAGACCTAAAGAATTCCTTGAAGAGGAGGAAAGAGATTGATATTGCAAAGAATGACACAGAATACAAAGAGATAGACACTACTAAGCTATTTTCAAATGGAGACTACAATGAGTTTGATATAGTAGTTGCAAATCTAATGGAAAAGAATAGAGTCCAAGCTGAGGAAATTAGAAATCTCATGTTAGAGCAAGAATCACAAGCTATACTACTATGTGAGGTAACTGAACAAAAGAAGAAAGCTATGAAAGAAAAAGCCATGATTGAAGAAAACAAAAGAGTTTTGGCCAATAGACTGGAAGAGAATTCAATAGAGCTAATCAAGATCTCTGACATGTAATTGGATACTCTAAGTCAAATGATGAAGGCCAACTATGAATTGAATGTCAAAGACATTGAGATAACTACATTGAAGTTGTAGAATGAACAATTGTAGAGTGACCTAAAGAGAGAAAAGGAATTTTCTGAAAGTTTCAACAAACCAAATGAAGCCATCAAATAATTTGAGCAATTATTGAGATCTCCTAGATCCAACAGTGATACATCTAGACTGGGATACACAAACATTGAAGAAGGAGAATCATCCAAAAGTGCAGAAGAAAGGAACAAAAAAGGTAAGAACTCCAAACCTACTTGTCATAATTGTGGTAAGAAAAGACATACTACTAATGTGTGTAGGAGCAAAACTACAAATCAAAATGTCAAGACTAAGAACATGATTCATTGTCATAAGTGCAACATGCAAGGTCATTAGACACATGAATGCAAAACCAAGACCATGCATACACAAAGATTTGAAGAATATTGCTATAATTTTCAAAAGTATGGACATAGAGCTTTTGAGTGCAGATCCAAATCCATGCAGCCATCAAACAAGCAAACAATGGTAAGGAACAATGGCAACTCTTATAATTGGGATTATAATACAAGATATAGCTGTCATTATTGTCAAGAATATAGAAATGTTCCTAAGAATCATATTAGGACACACTTCAGAGGTAACTACCAAAGATGGTTAAGTTGAACTACATGTTTTAGTTGTTTCAGAGTTGGTCACATTAGTAGGTATTGTCCAACTACGTCAAAGGCACCAAGTTGTGAATTTGATAAAGGTAAAAGAAAGGTAGATGTTGAACACATCAGAGATGAGATGAATAAGATATGGAAAAAGAAAGATGTTTGCAGTACATAAAATGGAGAAGGGATCACTTCACCCAATGGGTCAAGTGATTACACCTCATAAAACTAGGCAAACAAGAGATATGTGGGACTAATATTTAAAGGCTATATCATGCACTAGTTTCAAAAGGAGATAGTACTAAAAAGACTACATTAGCATGAATAAAGATGCAATATTTTGTTAGAAATTCATGATAAATCTTTAAGTTTTTCATATTTTTTCCAAGTATAAAAAGTTTCCTATATGTGTCAAGTAGAATGCTAGAAGATTTCAAGCTATCAGACTAGGTAGTTGATGTTGAGCTTGTCGTAGCTTCTAAGTGATGGAAATGACAAAGGATGTTGAGTGAACCTAAAATTAGTTAATGCCAAGCTTACACCTGTGTAAGCACCCAGCATTAAATGCAAGGTTTTTAAAGGGTAATTGATCAATTTTAGCTCATTTTTCATCATTTCAAATTTGAAGAAGAGCAAGCAGAGTAGAAGGCAATTTGGAAATCTATTCAAACTAGTTGTAAGAGATTTTACCAATGATCTCATGATAGTTCATCAAATTTCTAAGGTATTTATCAAGAGCCGAGCTATGCAGTTTAAGTTTTCATAAACCCTAGTTTGACACAGTAGCATCGAGTTCAAAAAATGTTGAAGGGAAGGGAGTTTTAAATGTTCATCTAGTTAGTAGTGAATTTAAGTAGCTTTTGTTTAAAGCCATTCCTGGCATTGCTTATAAACAAGACCCTTCTAGCACATTGTTTATGATCCTACCAAACATAATAATGGTACAAGATGTGAGGAAATGCTACAACTATAAGATAGGAAGCATTAGTGACATGGAAATTAGAGGTGCATACAATAAGTTTTGTGAAAATGGTGTATTGAAAGAAGAATTTTAAATTGTTGAGAAAAAGGGTTTAACATGATCCCTAGAGTTTCCTAATATATTTATGACAGAGTGGATACAAATAGTGTTGATCTGAATTAACAATGGTTCCTTATGGCTAGAGAGTGGACCTATCAAGATAACCATGAGAATAATTTGTAGGGTTACTAGCTACCCAACCCTAGATCGGCCTAAGACACTAAGAAGTGACTCCAAAGAGATGATTGAAAAGAATACTGGAGCAGTCTACAATAAAAGAGGTATGGCTATAGACACAATCACTGATCCTCTTATTTAACTTTGTTGTAAGGGTAATAGCACATAAGTTCTATCAATCCAGTAGATTGAATAGTGTACCCTATATAGCTATGGATGTAGGTTACAAGATTGTTAACAAAGATCATACATATGATCTAGCAAAACTACAATTGCAACAACTGATGGAGAACATTGGAGCAATCAAGAAAACCAAGAGTGCACGATGTAAGTTTGGTTCTATATTGATTTGTAGATTCTTTTATGCACAAAATGCATTCCCCTCATTTGGTACTATGGGATGGAAGACTAACAGATTAGTTGCAGTACAGATTGGTGAATACATTGAGCAACTAGGAGAAAATTTTCAATCCTTAATGTCTAGCTACTTTGAAGATTTCAAAAAGTCTATGAAGGAGAGGCTAAGAATACTAGTTTATTTAGTCAAGAAACATTATATTGATGTATGTTTTCTTTTTGATGTTGAATACACATTTGTACAAGATGTCACACCAAGGGTAAGATGGTTGAGACCCTTAGGATATGAGGTAAATGTAGATGAAGCTTTAGGAGCTATAACAGCTTTATTAGTAAAACAAGTAGATAAGGCTGCAAAAAAATTTGGAAACTATGAAGTAGCAAAGACTAAGATTAATATGGAACTAAAAATGACATCAGTTATTAAGAAGAAGGACAAGCTGGTAAAGAAGTTGAAAGCAAAATTTGGAGAGAATGTCGAGGAGGAAGAGGAAGAAGAAGAAGAGGATGAAGAGAAAGAAGAAACTCAAGCTCAAGAACCTCTAGCATTGATATATGGCATGGGAGAAGATAAAGAATAGGAGGAAACTAAAGGTTTCGATGGAGAAGAAGCTAAGGAATCACCTAATCCTATTGAGCAAAAGAAAAGGAAGGCAAAGGCACAAGCAGTGGAAAGGAAAAAGAGACTTGTCAAACCAAGTCAGCCAAAGCCCACTGCACCTACAACTAGAGCTAGCACACGTGCTACAACACAAAAGGCTAAAGAAAAGACAAATGAAACAGAGCAAGGAGGTCAAGAGTAGAAAAGAAAGAGAAGGAAGTATGTGGCACAACTAGATTCTGATGAAGAGAAGATAGAGTCAAACAAAAACAACCAATTCAAGGTGGTGGGTCACAATCCTCTCTTAGATCTTGATAATTTACGTGAAAATGTAAAAAAAAATGCAAATCTATCAAGTTTTAGTCATGTTGATTTTGAAAAATTAGGTAAAGTGGAGAAAACCAAAGTGGAAGAGGCATTATATGCCATGATGTCAAAGTTTAAGATAACACTACTAGAATTTTCCAACCCGATACCCCAAGAGTTTATATGACATTGTTGAGCAAAAATGGCATTATTTTCTAAATTTGGAAAGACAAACTAGGGAGACCACACTAGCCCAAGTAATGCTAGAGTTGACTAAGGGAAAAATTGCTAAGGTTGTAAAGAAATATGCAATTAGGTTCACACCTAAATATAGAGCCTTTAACATTCTCCAAAATAATAACATAGTTGGAGGAGAGAAAGAAGATGACAAGAAGAACAAAGTGTGCATGACACAAAATTTTGAGTTTCAATCCTCCCCATGACACAACCAAGACAACTAAAATAATAACTATAAAGGATTCCTATGATCTCTTAGCTTAGAACATCAATCCTCTTATTGTAGAAGATTTTAAGAAAATCTTAGATCAATCTACATTGCAAGCCAAACTAAGTGGCAATCTAGTTTTGGTTAGTGTAGATGAATTGCAGAAGTTAGTAATTGATGTCACAAGGGAAAAGGTGAATCCACAAGAACCACCTTCTATCATCCCTTCAGTTACTCATGAATAACCTTTGGTCCAAATGATAATAGATACATCTACCAAGGTTGATACGATTGTTAAAGTTGATACAATTGAGAAGAAAATAGTAGAAGAGAAAGATATCACTGTAGAACAAAAGGAAACATGTCAGATAGACTCATTTGTACCTTTAGCATAGGGACAAGGTGCTAGTCAAGTCATAGTGATAGACTAGGGCAAACCTAAAGAGAGTGAGCTAACACTGAAGTTGAAGGAACAAGTTTCCATTCAAGCACTAGTAGCTTTACTAACATCTGGCACTTCTTCTACACAAACTCTTCAGAAGCCAAGCAGAGATGCTACTGTATTGCAGATCTCAATGCCAAGTCCAAACTCATCAAAAGTTGAAAAGGTAATTCACTATGGAGATATCACTCTTGATGAAGAAATCATTATACCTAAGCATTATTATGATACTATGACACTAGAACAAATAGGCATATTGTAGTAGTCCTTAAAAAGGAAAAAGCATCAAAAAATGCTTAGGAGAGAACATAGGCAGAAGCAAGCACTTCAAGATATTAAGGACATCTTTCTAGATGGATTTAGTCTACCAATTCTCGAAGAGACCAAGCCACTAATAGAACAACTAATAGACATAGTGGAGAAGGTTAGTAATGAAGACCTTGATACAAATGCCAAACTTTTAGAATGCTCAGAAAGAAGTTCCAAAATAAAGTCAATGAGAAAATATATGTTATATAGCACTTACACAAGTTGTATTGGCAACTAAGGTCGAGAATGTGAAGAAGGTACTTAAGAATATATTCTCATCATATGCAAAACTATACAATCCTAAACTCTTCACCCAAGAGACCAAAAGTCACATTCTAATTTTGAAAAACCAAATATCTGCATTAGGTGTAAGATTACCTACAAATCCAACTCAGAGTGAGAAGCATTTTAGGACACTACTTCAATCGCAGAATCAGTTAGCTATATTGACAGCAAATGAGGCAAACATAAAAGCCAAACTAATAAGCATACAAGCAACCCTCACCCCACACATGGAAATACTACACAAGGAGCTAGGCTATGTTGAAAATCTACTGAAGAAAGACCCCAATCTTTATACTTTAGATGGTCTAGTACACCTTGTTGTCGAGCTTGCAATCCAAATTAAGTCATTAGATGTTGCATGTGATAACTAAGATGCAACCCTCAAGATAATAATGGATGTCCATAAATCTTTTCTGGACAAACACACAATAAGTGTATAGCCCATTTGACATAAGTGTCAAAAAGGGGGAGAATAAAAGAAAGGGGGAGAAACAAAAAATGGGGAATAACAATAATATGGGGAAGAATAAGAGAGACTCGCAAAGCATGAAAGAAAATAGAGCATTGAAGTCAAAGTATATCAGTAGAGACACATTTACTTACAAAGGAGCACAAAATTTTGGATACTAAATAGGCATACCAACTCAAGGGGAGTTATCAAATTTTGAGGTATACAAGCTATTGCAAATTTTGAAATTTTTGAAGTTTTGTATATAAGCTGAGTCATGGACATGTTATGCTCGAGAGATTAAGGATGATAATGCATATTCAAGTGTTTTTGACACTCATGTCTAACGGGGAGATTGTTGATCTCATATTGGTTTTGACAAATGCTTGTCAACACACTTAAGCCATTTACTTAGTTCATGCCGAACTAGTAATACATGTCGAGCACATGTAAATATTAGACCATGCCAAGTTGCAATGAATGTCAAGCCACTCATGTGTCGAGTCACTCAAATGCTAAGTAGATAGACCATACTAAGTGATTCAAGAGTCGAGTAAATAGTAGATGCCAAGAAATGCAGGTACCAAGTCACAGTATAAAGAATAGTGTATGTCAAGCATTAGAGATTTCACATCTTGAGTAAGTCAGTTTTGACATATTTGTTTGTAATGGCACAAATTACTATGTAAACCATTTTTTAGCCAACTTAAAATTATATTTCAATATTTTGGAGATAAGGAAAAATCTCTATTTTGATTCTCTATGCAATTACATGTAACCAATCAAAAAATGGGAAGGATTAAGTGGCAAAATGGATGAATCTTAGCTGTAGATTCATACCTAACCCTAAGCCACCAAAGCCTTCTTAAGGAGGATGAAGCCCTAAACTCTTAAGGGATGAATGAATGGATGAATAATAGAATTGAAGGAGTGAAGAAGATAGTTTGCATGTAGAGCATTCATGGTGATATAGAAGTGAGAGTGAATTGCAAAATCAATTAGAGAAGAATAGAGGATAGAGTAAAGGATACAGCATTGAGACATCTGATCAAGAAGGATCAAGAAGACATTGTTTAGAGGTGATATGTTATCAAGCAAGCAAGTGGCAACCATAGGATCTATGCTGAGAGATTTTAACAGGTGATTTTAGTCAAATCTCTTAACAGAGTAGTCCTAACAGACTATATGAAATCCTTTGACAAGGTGCTTACTTAGTTGTAAGTTGAAGTCCTCTAAACAAGGCACACTTCTAACAGGGTTTTGAAATCCTCTAACAAGGTGAGACCTAATAGTCTTTGTAATCCTTTAATATAGTAGACCTTTCATAGGGTAGATCATGTTTCATGGTCAAAACATTGTAACCTTCATTGGATACACTTTATTACTATAGTAGTGAAGATTTGTGCATGTCATCCCCACCCCAGTTTTACCTTCTCACTTAGAGGGTTTGTGGGTAATCATATCTAGTGTTATGTGTGTGAATGCTTAAATGTTTACATGATTTAGATGTATATGCTTTACATGTTATTTCAGTTTACTCATTGAATACATGAGATGGATGTATGGTGAAATTTTTATGGGTCCAAGTTTAAACTACTGACTCACCCCCCCCCCCCCCCCCCCCCACCCCCCACCCTTAGAAGTTTACCTTTCCTATTGTAATTCCATTAATTGGTTATTCACCTTCTTACCAATCCATGCTTCCTTTGGAATACCACAACCCAAAGGAGTAGAGGGACCTCTATTAATCAAATATATAGCAGTATTGACAGCCTTTGCCCACATTTTTAAGGGCAACCCTGCATGCAACCTCATGCTTCTTGCATGCTCCATTATAGTCTTATCCATGCATTCAGTCACTCCATTTTCCTGTGGATTCCTTGGAATAGTTTTCTATCTACAAATACCATTAGTGGAGCAATAATCTTCAAATTTAGGACTGCAATACTCACCACCATTATCAAATCTGAGATATTTTAATTTCTTACCAATTTCATTTTCAACCAAGCATTTTCATTTCTTAAAAGTTTGAAATACTACAGATTTTTGTCTAAGGAAATAAATCCATACTTTTTTAGTTGCATCATCAATAAATGTCACATAATAATGAGAGACACCAAGAGAAGATACCTGAGTTGGTCCCCTTACATCTGCATGCATAAGCTCTAATCTCTGACTTTTCTTTTCCTTCCCAATCTTTACAGAACTCACGCTCTCTTTTTTTCCATACACATAACTTTCATAGAAATCCATATTACCACATTTCAAACCTACTAAAACTTTATTTTAATGAATTAATTTCATACTTTTCTCACTCATGTGCCCAAGTTTGTTGTGCCATAGCATTGTATCAAAATCTACAACATTTGTTTGTGCTCCCTGCTCAATTGCAGCAATTGTTCCTGAACATTCATTTTTCTCTTAAATAATCAAAGTAGAAGGAACAGTATGACCTGTACAAAGATATAAGGTGCCTACTTTCACACCTTTTGCTACTACAAGGGAACCTTTTGAAACCTTCCAATTTTTATCATTAAAAGTAACTACACAACCCTCATCACCGAGTTGCCCTACTAAAATTAAATTCCTACTCAACCTTGGAATATGTCTTACCTCATGTAGTAGCCAATAATTCTCATTCTACAAATTAATATTAACTTTTTCCTTTCAAACAATCTATTAGGGTTCATCATCCCCCAAATAGACAAGCCCAAAATCCCCTTGGACATAATCAATAAAATAATTTCTATGAGGTGTAGCATGAAATGAAGCACCAAAATCTAAAACTCATGAATCATCAATACTTTCTAAAGAAAGAAGTAAAGCATCCTCTTCAAATGTGTTACTTACCACATTTGCCTCCTTGTTCCCTTTTGGTTTAACTCCTTCATTGTTCTTTCAAGTCCAACAATATTTCTTCTTATGTCTTGGTTTACCATAGTACCAGCAATCTCTTGGTCCTCTAGATTGAGACCTCTTCCCCTTTGACTTTCCTCTTGATTTTCCATGATTTCTAGAATTGTTTCCTCTCTCAGTTGTTTTGCCTCTTCTTTGTGTGTTCAAAGCACTTCTTGATGTAGATCTACCTAAGGATTTTCTATGATTTTCCTCACTCAAAATAACACTAATCACATCATCAAATTTTAGGGTATTAGATCTAGAAACAGAATTACTCACAGCCATTACCAAGCCATTCTAGCTTTCAAAAAAAGAACACTAAATCAAGAGAGCCTCAATTTCTTCATCAAAATTAATACCCACAGAAGATAAATAAATAGTAATAGTATTAAACTCATTTAAATGATCTATAATAGATCCACCTTCTTTCATCTTCATATTAAATAAATTTTTCATGAGAAATATTGTGTTTGAAGCGGAGGGATTATCATACAATTTCACTAGGGTTTACATTAACTCTTTCATTGTCTTCAGTTTTGTAATATTAAATGTCACTAATGGTGCCAAGCATAATAAAATTCTTTCAAGTACCTTTCTGTCTAAAATCTCCCAGTCCTCATCTGACATAGCTCCCTATTTCTTGGATTTTCCTTCCAATGGCTTCCATAAGTCCATCTGATAAAGATAGTCCTCCATTTGCATCTTCCACAACTAAAATTTCTTCCCGTTAAAATTCTCCACCTTTAGCTTACCCTCATCTTCCATTGCTCCCACTCAATTGCAAGACTCCCACTTAACCATTAGACTTTCCTGCAGAGGATTGCTAAAAAAATGACAACGGTCTAGCCAAAAAAATGACAACAATGTGAGCTAAAGAAAATGATGACTACCTAGCTCTAACACAACTTGTTAGGATTAACCTCAGACAAAAATAAAATTTACATGCAAATACAACCAATATCAAAAAATAATAGATGGCACAAAAGAGAACACGAGACACCAAGATTTAACGTGGTTCACCCAATCCTTGGGCTACATCCACCAATAGCAAGTCTATTATTATTATTATCTAGTAATTACAATTCACAATCCCTTATAGATCAATACCATCACAAGAAGCTACAATATCACCATTACATTATGAAATCTCTAACCCTAAGCATTTTTATACAAGCTTTTGTCACTTACAAAACTAGGGCTAGAATAAGTCATCCAATGGGAAAAATAAAAGACGATGCCTTTTATAATATAAGGTCATTTTTGGCTTTGAGGAAATTGCCCCTAAAAACCCCCACAGGGGTGTTTCCCCTTGAACCCGCCCTATACTATGACAGGGAGCACACTTGACATGCTACCCCAGGACCCCACAGGGGCACTACCCCTTGACCCCATCTTGGGGCACTTCCCCCAAACCCCCCTAGAAATAATATGAGGAGAAAACCATGCCAAATAAACCTTTGAGTCTATTAGGCTCCACATCACAACACAAAGGACATTGAGGATATATTGTACAGTCATATTGGTAGAAGGACAAAGAACGTGACAAATGAAGAATATCTAGTCAAATGAAAAGGACAACCTATCGAAGATTCATCATGACTAACAAGGGGAGGTGGTTAACCATCTTGGTTTCCCTTTGAACACCTGAGATGTGATAGGGTCACTTCTCAAATTACACTAGGTGTCTGATGTAGGAGAATCTTGGGTGTAAGGGAAATCTTGCATCACCCAAAAATATGTGGTTTTGTGTTTTTTCAATAAAGGTATTTCAATGCAAAGTTGTTATTCATGGAGGTTCATCTTAGATAATTAATTGAATTGAAATGATAACCACATATAATGAAATATTAAGGGAAAATCTAAATATAATAAAACACTTCATAATAACATTTAAGATATGTTGATCAAGGAAAACAATACTACTGGAGGATGATGTCTACAATACTTATAATTATATGTGATAACTACCTTAAATGTGATGAAGAGATCGATATGTCTAACTAATATTCATGTATAAAAATTAAAAAAATGTTTTACCTCAAGTGGAACCCCTTGGATAACAACCTCAAATGAATAATGGAGTGAAGAAAGATAACTTAGTAGTTTATATATTCATAAACGCATACAAGAATTTGTTCACATTAATGGTGGACATGTTGGAGGAGACTTAAAAATGATAACCTTCTTAATCTCTACTTGGACTTTATATAGTTTTAGTCTAATAAGTCATCAAATTATAACTACCTAGCACTCATTTTGAATATCTAGGAAGAAATTTATTGATAAGTAAAGAGATTTTCAGCATCATAGAGTAACAAAGTTACTGAGAGGGGAGGGGTGTATCAGTAACCCTAAAACTTTAATTCAATTCTGTATAATAACACATTCACCATTCATCCATCTAATCTACTATATGCATGAAATCATTTGTAACACATGAACACATTGATTTGGTGACCCAAAAACCTTCCAATTAGAAAGTAAAACTGGGGTGGGGATGATGCCCACAAAACTTCAATACTGCAGTATAAAGTTGGTCGGTTAAGGCTTACAATGATCACTTTTGATGATCTGCCCTGTTAGGAGCAAGTAGGATTGCTAGATCCACCTTGTTAGAGGATTTACAAACATACAATGAAGTATGCACTCTGTTAGGAGATTTACAAAAGACTGCTAAGTCTACCCTGCTAAAGGATTTACAAACTGGTTCACCTGTTAGGATGAAGCAGTGGATCTGGTTACAACTAATTGCTGATAAGATCCCTTGTGCTCTGATCACCTGATGTGATGGATATAGCTTTTCTGCATCAATTGTTGACCTTACTGTATTCCTCTCTTTTTCTAGTGATTCACTTTTCCTCTTCTCAAAATATTGCAATATAACACCAACGATGATCAATATTTTATTATTTCAAATGATATATATCATTCCAATATTTACACTAGCAAGGTCGGCCAATCACAAGTGAACAAACATTACTGAGTAGGCCAGATAGTAGAAAACTCAGGTTCCTCAAACTAACTCGGTGACCTTCTGATACTCGGCATCCACTAAAATACACTGCATTGTCATGCACTCGGTAAGAGTAGAGGTACGGTCCATACTAATCATTCTAAGTAGCTTGGAACTTGGTAACCATTGGTGACTCAGTGAATATTGTGTCACTTAGTAAAAATTGAATCCATTGATAACCTTCTTCACTTGGTAAACATTGATTCCTTCATTTACCTTGATTACTTGGCAAACATTGATTCCTTCATTTACCTTGTTTACTTGGTAAACACTGATTCCTTCATTTACCTTGTTTATACGGTAAACACTGATTTCTTTGATTGTCTTGATCACTCAGTAAACACTAAGTTCTTTGTTTACCTTGATCACTCGGTAAACACTAAGTTCTACTAATGACTCGGTGAGCACTAACTACTTGGAGAACACTGTTCTGCTCGGTAACCATTATGAACTCGGTAAATACTGCTGAACTGCCCATATGCTCGATTTCCAAAGGAATGCTCAGTATCAACTATAGACTGAGTGATGAGTTCGATAATCATTCATAATCGAATAAGTGTTGTAACTAATGACAAATATATCATAATTCCAACAATCTCCCCCTTTGGCATTAGTGAAAAAAACACTTATGAGCCAAAACTTATATACAATATCTGACATATTGATGACTGATTCTACTAAATATACATGACTTCCTTACATATAACTCCCCCATATAATATACACAAGGTATTTACATGAGTTATATGACTTTTATTCACAGTATCTCTTTGTCCCTTTGTACATTTATCTCACCAATATTTCTTCTTGAGTATCTTTTTCTCCCCCTTTTTGACAATAATGCCAAAGAATAAAATAATGTATTTACATAGAGACTCCAAAATGTGAGATAAACTCTAAATGTACCTAGAGAATGAGTTGCAGAGTCTTATCCCAATTCTCTTGCAAGATTTTAGATGTGGATAGAGCTATTTGAACTTCTGCAGAGAGTTCAATCACATGGTCTGCAACGGAGAAATTATTGTCATGGATCAATATTTTTGAATGGGAAATGTGCTTATGCATTGTGTCCATGATGGGAAGGATCATATTTTGAATATCTAACAATGTAGATCAGATCCATGACTCTTCTCTCAGAAATTTTGCTTGCTTCTCTAACAAAAATTTGATCCTGAGGTGATGAGATGAGGTTGAATTGGGGTCAAGCTTCAAGTGTTGTGTGCTTGCCTTCAGATCCTCATCTATCTTATTCAATTTCTCTCTTATTTCCTTAGTATACTCGGTAACATCACAAAGCTTAGCAAAAAGAGATGTTACATTATTAAAAGAATTTTCAATGTTGGCCAAAATTTTGGTTAATTCAACCTGTTTTATTGATATATGCTGAGCAATGTGCTCAAGCACCTTATTATCAAACTTCTTTTCTGCCTTCTCTATCAACTTTTCTTGACCGGAGGTATCCTCATTGAATTTATTGACTGCCTCTTCTAATTGTAGCAAAATGTGTTGAGAAGTATCAACATCAACACCTATAGCCTCAGTAATTATATTTTTTGCTTCATCAATAATTTTAAACTCTCTATCTCTCTCATTCCTTAGTTGTTTCTACTTTGCCTTCAGTTCTATGCACTGACTGAGAAATCTTAGTTCATCAACTGAAGCAGTATCCGTATCTATCTTGGGAATGACAATTTCAGTAGCCAGGTCTACATCCTCATCAATTGTCTTTCCTGTAAGCAAAAGTTTTAATGGAGTCTTTGGTTTTTCTGTTGTACTAACATCTTTTTCTTTGAAAACAGAGACAATGGTTGATGAGGTTGGACTGGTTGTCAAAATTGGAATAGGACCAAGTAAAGGAAGATTGAGAGAGGGGCTAAATGTATCCAAAATTGATATACTTCCTAGAATTGATGTGCATATCGGAATATTTACAATTGAAGAGCTTACTAGTGCAAAAATTGGTGCTAATGTAGCTAAAGTTGATGAAATTGGAGAGCAAACTGGAAAACTTACTGTACATATTGTAGGAGGAATTTATACTTTTGATGTAGTGACTGCTGTAGTGGATGACTCAGTAACTAAAGAAGTTGCCTGCAGCTCGGTAGATGAAGTGCTTGGAACTTGTATTGGGAATACCTGGAGCTGGGAGGAGATTGGTGAAGATTGAGCAATTGATGTGGCAGTAGTGCTCACAATCTCACTAGTGGAAGTTGTCTCTATAGTAATAGATTTTGGTGGAGAGTGAGGAAGGGATGCAATAACTGCTACTGCAATTTTCACCGAATCATCTTCCTCCTTATCTACCACTTCAACTTCTTCCTCCTTGTATTCTTCCTCTTTATTTTCCATCAGTGCATGCAGTTCTCCTGGTGAGACTATGATGGATGGAGTGCTATCAAGCTCATCATCATTGCTGGTGTCATCATCTTTAATTTCTACTAGGTCTTCACTGGGCTTATGTAGATGATAGATATTTTTCCACATGTTTGTAGCATCATTTACAACATGTTCAATGTCTTTAATCAAAATCAAACAGGTGTGGAATCTGATCATCATTTTACCTTCATGGCTTTTCATTTCAGTTTTTACTTCTGCTCTAGTGAGACTTGGTCGGAGATTCTTCAGGGATTTCTCATAAATATCTTTTACCATTTGGGTGGCTAACTCCCATCTCAATTGCAATCTCTCCATTAGTTCTTTTGAAATTTGAGGGGCAATCTAGTCTGAGGAGTATTTCCATTTACCCATCTTACTGAGTACCAGCTCCTCAATCTGCATTTTCTTAGGATCAGTTCTAGTTTCAAATTTTAATGCTTTAAAATTTGTGATGTCGGCTCCTTCCTCCAATTGTTTGAGCCTTTTCTCAAATGAGGGTGCAGGCCTAACTAGTATAGGTTCCTACTTACCTTTCCTGGTTCTTCTGGAAAATACTGTAGTAGGCTTCTTCTTAGGTTTGGTAATGATTACCTTACCTTTCTTCTTTGGCTATTCTTCTATAGATTCTTCTTCTCCTTCTTCTTCTCCTCCTTCTTCTTCTCCTCCTTCTTCTTCTTCACCTTCTTCATCTTCACCTTTTCCCTCGGTGAGCATAAGAGGACTGGTAGAAGTTTTTAATTTGGCTATTTTCCTCTTGCCCTTGCTTATGGCCTGTGGTAGCTTGATTTCAAGCTCAATTCTGGCCTTAGCTTCATCATAGGTTCCAAAAAATTGTTGCCTTAGGTCTACTAGCTCATTTACTAGTGCTTCTATGATATCTCTGGTTTCATCAATATTTACCTCATAGGGAAGAGGTTTCACCCATGCAACTCGGGGTCTGACTGCCTGAATGTATACCTTTTCACAGTCAACCATGAAGCATACATCATCCTTATAATCTTCAACAAGTTTTGGAGGAATTCTAAATCTATTATCCATTCTTTCCTTGAAGTCTTCAAAATAATTATCCATAATACTATCAAAATTTTCACCCATTTCTGCTACAAATTCATTTATTTGATACAAAACTAGAATATCTTTTCTCCATACAACCATACCTTTTGAAGGGAAAAAATTTTGTACATAGAAAAATAAACAAACTAATAAAGAACCAAATTTACAAGAGTTGGTTTTTGAGGTCCTTATACTATCCATGTTCTTATTAAGTTGTTTCAACAGCACATCTGCTAGGTCAAACTCCATGTTTTTCTTCACGACCTAATAGGCTAAGTCTACAACCTCATAGGGCATGCTATTCAATCTACTGGAACTATACATCTTATATGCAATTAAATAAATTCCAAATCTTAGCTTTGCATCAAATACATTGTTAGGTTTCAATCTTCTGCCATCCCATTCAGCTAGGGTTAACTTCTGAAGTTCATCCCAACTTAGGGTTTTAGTGGTTTTGGATTTGCTTAACATAGGTAAACCCCTGATCTTATGAATCATCTTCTTTGTTATTAGGATGGGTTGCTCTAACCACATTTGACCATTATGCACACAGCTTAAAATGTATCTTATCCATTTCATTTGAAAGTTCCTTGGCAAGTGTGGGATATGGGTCAAACCTTTGGTTTCCAGATGTTTGAACTTAGGTTTGAGGGTTCCATCCACGCATAACTCAGCTAGGGCATTATCCATATCTAGTGTCCCTATTTCTTGAATAGTGCATTTGAAATGAGTACGAATGTCATTTATAAGTAGTACCTTTGGTGAAATTTGCGATTGGGCTCTGTGTGGGTCAAGCGATTCAGCTATGGTGAGAATGAGCTTGAAGCTAGGTACTTTCCATTCTACTCCCTTCACAAGAATTTTAGAGCCTCTCTTTGCCTTGCTGTTGTTGGTGCTTGCGGATGCCATTACTGCTCGGTGAGTGAATGATTTCGTTAAAAAAAATCTTCGCTAGAAAATTACTTCAAATCACTTGAACTAACTTTCGTGCTCTTGGAGATCTCTTTGCTCTATATATTCTAAATTTGTGGTGAAAAATGAGATGAAATTCTGCCTTTTTGATAAAAAATCTGCCATTAATGCTCAGGTACAAAGGTAGCTGAGATGACCTAGGGTTTTTCAGATAGTCACCGACTTACTTGGTAAACCTTGCAACTCGGTGAACAAACAAAACTTTTCATATTCTCGACCTAGCTCAGTTCAGTCTAAAACCAACCTTGCTTGGTAGATGCACCACAGTGAACTATGTCTTATATCTAAAATATTGATTTGTCTTTTGCACTCCTTTATTCTGGAAATGCTTAGGATATTGCTTAAAGATGCAGTCCCTGATCCCCTTTTGATGAGTCTAATTAGAAGTGGAGTCACCCACTTCTTGAGTGACATAGCCATTATTTGAATTTTCTAGCTTGGTAGATTTCGGAATCCACTGTTGTCTCATCTATTTTTGAATGTTGTCAGCTCTGGCTTTCTTTTCATCTTCAATTCTTCCTATATTCATGCAATTCTTGGATATATGACCAAGTTTGGTACATGTATAACATCTTATAGTAGTATCCTTTTTTCTTAGGTGATGCCTTGCACAGTTTATTCCAATGTGTCCATATTCTCCACAATAGTGACATCTGCACCAAGTATTGTAGTCCCAACCAAATATTGCTTTGATAACCTATTCTGCTAGATTGAGTGCTTTGGATCTACATTTAGATGCCTTGTGACCTTGTTTCTTGCATTTGTGACATTTGCCCTCAAACTTTGGTTTCTCTTTGCATTCATTTGCTTTGTGACCATGTTGATTGCAATTGTAGCATTTACCATTGAATTTTCTTTTACCATTGCTCCAACATCTGTTAGATGTATGACCTAACTTACCACAGTGATTGCAATTAGGTCTTTGATTCTTTTGGGTACCCTATTTGGAAGATTCACCTTCTTCATTGTATCCAAGGCCCGCTTTACCTTTTTGTTTATGAAAATTTTACTCATTTTGTAGATTCAATTGATCCATGTCTGCTTGAGATTTTATCATCCTTTCATTGACTTTTTTTTCAACATTTAGTCATTTTTCAAACTTTCATTGATTTATCTTTTAGATCTTAGATCACTTTGTAAGCTTGCATTGATTTGTCTTTCAGTGATTAAATCATTTTTCAAACTTTCATTCTCAGATCTTAGATTTATAATTTCTTCATTTGCATCAAATAGTTGCCCTACAAGATCTTCATGCTAAAGGGATTGATTATTTCTTACCTCTAAGTCTTCATTTGCCTTGTTTCTCTGTTCCAAAACTTCACATAGCCTGATGGATTGGATTTCTTGTTCTCTTTTGAGCTTTCTTACTTCTTCCTGTAGAGAACCATTATTTGCTAGAAGTTCCTTGATTGCTTCATTAGCTTCATTTGAACTGCTTGATGGTAAAAGGTCTTCAATCCTTTCTTCAATATACTGATGATCATTCATTTTTCTTTCAAGTTCCTTCCTTCTTTTCAGAGATTGAGAAAGATGCTCCTTTGCTTCATTGAGTTGAGTCATGGCCATTTCCAGATCTAGCTTTTCATGCTCAATAGATTTGTCAAGTCTAAATATCTCCATTATCCTTGATCTTTGCTCAAGCTGTCAAACTTTATCCTGAGAACCACAAGGCTCTGATACCAATTGTTGGAAATAATCAAGACTAACAAGGTTACTGAGAGGGGAGGGGTGAATTAGTAACCCTAAAACTTTAATTCAATTCTGTATAATAACACATTCACCATTCATCGATCTAATCTACTGTATGCATGAAAACATTTATAACACATGAACACACTGATTTGGTGACCCAGAAACCTTCCAATTAGAAAGTAAAACTGGGGTGGGGATGATGCCCACAAAACTTCAATACTGCAGTATAAAGTTGGTTGGTTAAGGCTTACAATGATCACTTCTGATGATCTGCCCTATTAGGAGCAAGTAGGATTGCTAGATCCACCTTGTTAGAAGATTTACAAACATACAATGAAGTATGCACTCTGTTAGGAGATTTACAAAAGACTGCTAAGTCTACCCTACTAAAGGATTTACAAACTGGTTCACCTATTAGGATGAAGCAGTGGATCTAGTTATAGCTAATTGCTGATAAGATCCCTTGTGCTCTGATCACCTGATGTGATGGATATAGCTTTTCTGCATCAATTGTTGACCTTACTGTATTCCTCCCTTTTTCTAGTGATTCGCTTTTCCTCTTCTCAAAATATTGCAATATAACACCAATGATGATCAATATTTCATTATTTGAAATGATATATATCATTCCAATATTTACACTGGCAAGGTCGACCAATCACAAGTGAACAAACATTACTGAGTTGGCCAGATAGTAGAAAAATCGAGTTCCTCAAACTAACTTGGTGAGATTCTAATACTCGGCATCCACTACAATACACTGCATTGTCATGCACTCGGTAAGAGTAGAGGCACAGTCCATACTAATCATTCTAAGTAGCTTGGAACTCGGTAACCATTGGTGACTTGGTGAATATTGTGTCACTTTGTAAAAACTAAATCCATTAATAACCTTCTTCACTTGGTAAACACTGATTCTTTCATTTACCTTGTTTACTCGGTAAACACTGATTCCTTCATTTACCTTGTTTACTCGGTAAACACTGATTCCTTCATTTACCTTATTTACACGGTAAACACTGATTTCTTTGATTGCCTTGATCACTCAGTAAACACTAAGTTCTTTATTTACCTTGATCACTCAGTAAACACTAAGTTCTACTAATGACTCGGTGAGCACTGACTGCTTGGAGAACACTATTCTGCTTGGTAACCATTATGAACTCGGTAAATACTGTTGAACTACCCATATGCTCAATTTCTAAAGAAATGCTCGGTATCAATTGTAGATTGAGTGATGAGCTCGATAATCATTCAGAATCGAATAAGTGTTGTAACTAATGACAAATATATCATAATTCCAACACCACCTATTTGAGACAAAACATCCACCTATTGACTTGTTCTAAGTGAATTATAATATCTTTGCAAAAAATAACTTAGACTTGGTTTTGGTGTCTATTTTAGTTGGCTCAGTTGAAATGCTACATAACATAGTAGCATACACAACATCATTTATGACACTAACTATTCAAAATCATTACGTAATACATTTAGTTTCAAGTATATATATTATCAGTATTCATTTACTAAACATATCAAGGATCCCAAATTTTTCTTTCGGCAATAGAAATAATCAAGTTATGATCAAATTTGCAACATTTCAATTATGAAATTTTTAACCAAAGGCTAATAAAAGACTATACAAAAGAAAAAACACAAACTTATCACATTGCATCAGTTTTAGACTTTTCAAAAGTATTTCTTACTATTATTGGTTTTATCCATTCACCAAGAGAAAATACTACTTTCTAGTAGAGTCTTAAGAATTCAAATGACCAACATATTTTTCAAATACTAGTGGCCTCACCTATCTCCATATTCATCTGCAAGAAAACTTAACTCTAAATTCTAGGTCTATTTTCTTTTCTTTAATGAACCTTTGTCTATGTCCAATAGTTGGATAAATACCACATGACCTTGGTTATTTTACTTCTTCAATTTATGTTTCATTAGACTACAATATTTGCATACTTCTAGTTTTTACTAGGTAAAATATTTTTCTTGCCACATTTTTGCCAACTACTATGTTTGTAGAAATGCCTATTGAATGTGGTTTCTTTCACCATTCAAGTAATGAAAAAATTGTTTTATTAGGTCTCCATTCACCATAAGCTCTTCAATGAGAATATCTTCCTTCAATAGTGGCTCATGTTTGACGTAGCTTCTACCAATAATCACCCCAAGTGTAGGGATTTTTAGTTTGCATACAATGTGTCTTATCATGACATTACTTGGTAAACCTTTTTAATACTAAGAACCTATGATTTTTTATGAAAATTTCTAATATTTAATTATCATATACTCACAAGGAGGGATATTTTTATGTCCAAGGCATTTATTATTTGAGAAGAACAGCCTAAATTCATCATTAATGGTAAATATTCATGGAAAATGGATACAACCATTGAATGCATCTTATTTGTCCATAACTTCTCATTACTTTTTCTACTTTGTGACAATTTTTTCCTTTCTTATTATTTTGTTAGTTCACCAAGAAAATCTTGAAAAAAAATTCCACATAAGTCTCAAATTATCAATCTCAAAAATGGTGTGTTGTTCTACATACAGCTTTGTACAGATGATATTGTTATCAAACTATCACAGTTTGTAATAAATATCTCACCTTTTTAAAATGTCATTTTTTATTAGACAATAGGACACACCTCATTTACAAAAAAACAATTCTATGTATACTTGTGGAAGCCTGTTGGTCATATAGCCAATGTGTTGCTTAAATTATTCCTTCGACTGATACAGTAAAAGCAAGCAAAGCTAAAATTATTTTAGTTTGAGAATTATTATTTTCTATTTAATAAAACAAATAATCGATCATACAAAATTTCATTTATGAGAAAAAAAAATTAAATAGGACCTATTGGTAAGTGAGATTAACTTTTCAAAATTGAAAAAAAAATGTAAGTGTTTATAAGGGTGGACCCACATTAGAAGGCACGTATGTAGGGTCCACATTTTTTTACAATTGGGTTAATATCCTAATTTATAAATTAAAAAAAAATTAAATATTTTCTTACTATTAGTTATCTTATTGGCATAGATTGTGAACTATATTGTATAGATTTAGTTTTTTTAATTAATTAATCACTATATCTTTTTTGTAGTAATACAATAGATTATTTTTATTTTAAATATATTGTGAAATACTACAAAATAAAATTATTATTTTTAATTTAATATTTTTTTTATAAAAATTAGTAGCCTAATAAGGGGGTTAACCCTTACACAACCACAACCTAGAGGCATCAAAAGGAACAATGGTACAAAAATAAGGGTGTTGTATTTTCAAGTAGAGGTCACGAATTACTTATACACATCACACGAATAGGAGTTCTATCAAAAATAAAATACAATAGATAAACAATACACTAACATCAAGGCTAGTAGCCCTCCTGAAGAGTACAAAGGAAACTCACCACATGTTGAGAAGAATGTGAGATTGAGGAGCTATTTTTTTAGCATTATTATTGAAAATAATAGTAGCCAAATAAGTGGTTAGGCCCTTATACAAATATAAGGCCCAAAAAAATAGGCCAACAACAACACAAAGACTGCACTAAGTCAGCACATGGTGTGCTTATAGAAAATAGAACTAAAAGAACATGGTCATGAGGCCTATGCCTGAACAGAGAAGGCCAAAACACACACCGCAAGAGTAGGCATCCGAGAAAGCAAAGGGAAATCATGTTGGAAACTACAATTGGAACAATTTTTATGTTCTCATTGATGTCAGACCTAATTGGTAAGTTATTTTTCTATCTTATTAGAGTGTCACATCTAGATGATTGATGAAGAGGATTTGACAATGACATAACAAAAACACCTAGAGGAAAGGTTGAGTAATGAGGAACTACAATGGGCACTTGATTAGTTAGGCTTGACAAGATAAATTGATTGTTTAAACATGATATAAGTGAAGAAGACAATTGTGTTGAATCCTAGAAGAAGTGATCAAAGATTGACCAAATACATAGGCTTGACCGAGAAAAAGAGTAGAATACTGTGAAACTTGATGTCTATGCTAAGTGATGCTAGCGTCGACAAAGTGCTAGTATAAGCTGAGAAAATATAGTGTCACTCGAGCATCAGTATTCACTGAGTGTCAGTCTATGTGTTAAACAAAAAAGTTAGTAGCAATCGAGTAATCTAGTGATGATTGGGTGTCAAAACACATTGTTAGCTGAGGGACAACATTTGACAATTTATGAGGAAATCATGATTTCCAACCAACACAGTTGATTTCTTGAAAATGTAAAGCGTGTTGAAGATAAGGATGGATGACCAGGAGTATTTAATTCAAGAGAAATTGTGTTTAAAATTTTCTATGCAAGAATTCAAGGAAAAGTTTGGAGAAGTTTATAGAAGACAAAAGAGGAGATGAAATGTTGGAAGGATTCAATGAATTTGACCTAACCCTAAGATCTACAGTGATGTTTAAGTGAAAAAAGATCAGAATTGTCTATTTAAGAAGGTGCAAGGGATGACCCAAAGAGAGAGGATGGAGCAAGTGGTGATGATATTGATTGGAAAACTTAAGTTGGAGGCTAAGAAGAATTGTAAAGAGTTGAAGTGTAATTGCTTGAAGGAGTGTCAAGCATATCAGAAATAGAGATGACAATGAAGGTTAGTCAGTGGATCAACATGTGAACCAAACTATGATCTGTATTTGCAAGTGAGTTGTATTTGTCAAATCAAACCTACTGTTACTTTCTAATCATTGTATCAGTATTGAAATCCTTTAATCAAGATTGACCTAACAAACATATGTAAATCCTTTAATCAAGGTGAAATTCTAATGGAATTTTATAAAGTCCTCTAACAAATCCACTCTTAACAAGGTGATTAAATCCTCTAACAAGGTCACATTTAATAGTATGTTTTATAACCTTTAATAGGGTTAACTCCTAATAGAGCTCACTTCAAAAGAGTGAAAAAATGATGACATGTTATTGGTGG
The DNA here is from genome assembly GCA_028749045.1 of Cupressus sempervirens. Classification (NCBI taxonomy): domain Eukaryota; kingdom Viridiplantae; phylum Streptophyta; class Pinopsida; order Cupressales; family Cupressaceae; genus Cupressus; species Cupressus sempervirens. Next base: position 1,050,370,560 of record CM053785.1, read on the forward strand.
TTTTTCCCAAATTGAGTTTCCATGTTAAATCTTGGTGTCATACTTGTGTAGATGTCATTTGAGATGTTTTAATATTAATGTTTTCCATTCTACAAGTTTGATAAATATTAGGATAGTGGACTACAAGTTTATGTTACTAATTGTTTACTTTAGAGACCAAGCCATTGAATGATTATATCTAACGTATTTGAAGTCATTAAAAGTTCAATTAGTACATTTTGGAACTTGGATAGCCAATTCACTCCCCCCTTCAATTATTCTAAATCATTCTAAAAAATCCCACAAAGGAGGGTGAGAGTTTTTCCTTTTCTTATGGATAATTTTCCAGGCAATACAATCCTTAGAGTCCCCAAAAAAGGAGACACTAGTAGGGCAACCAACAACACAATAGCCCAAGTGTTGAAGAATTTGAAGAACATCAATAGAACCATGGTGCAAGGCCACAAAATAAAAGGGAGTAAAAGTGTCTACATGGCTCATGAAATGAGCACCACCAAAGCTAGGGGTAATAGCAACAACATGAAGGAGACTTCGATTAGCAATGCAGGAATATCCACGAACACCAGTTGAGATCAAGTCATTGATAGTAGAAAGTGTCACACCAAGATCTACTATTGAAGTTGATGAAAGATCAAGCCCACATCTCTCAATAATCACCTACATGCAAACACATGTCACAAAAAGAGAGAGGCAAAATCTATGGAGGCTGGAATTCCCAAATCCATAGATGAGACATTCTTGATGAGAAAAAAAGAGATTGCTATTATCAAATGTGAATTAAATATAATTACAAAGAGAGATTTTCCTTATAAAGGAGATCAAAACCCTAACAAGTAACTAACCTAGGTTGCATGATAATAATTAATAAAATAATTAATTATTATAAGCCCAAAGTTTATCTTAAGTAAACTAGAGATAATAAGTGACTTAATAATTAAATCAATATGATTTAATTAATAAGAAAATACTTTATTACTCTAACACCCCCCCTTAAGATAAACTTAGGGAATAGCTAAAAACCTAGAACTACTACTGAAAGGAAATTTGGGTCCCGACAACAAAGCTTGATGAGGTACCCAAGCACAACCAAATCTCTAAAAAGAGGAGAAATAAAGAAAACCACATGGGAAAAACCCTACTCCAAAAAGAGATGGAAAACAATGTTGAATAAAGCTAGTGAAGGACTGAAGAAGTCTCCAAACTAGGGAATGTCCTAGAAGATAGCAACAAAAGATTATCATTAAGAATAGCACTGAAGCATGTAGAAGGTGTAAAGCTCTATCAAAATTGATTGTAGATCTAAAGAACCTTGACTGAAATAGAACTTGACTAGGTAGGGAAGACTATAATCTACATTGAATTAGGAGACACACAAAGACAAACAATTGAACTCAAAGATACAGATGGCATGAAACATCAAAGCCTGAAGAGCCCATCAATCGAACATGGAAGGTAGCAACCAAAGTAGGAATTAAAAGAAGAGTATCTATATGGTAAATGATCCATCACACTGAAATGCATAGGTACCCACCCATATTATCTTCCTAGTCCATAGGAACAAAAATTGAATACATAGCTCACTCCATTGAACCAAGGAAGCATGAGAAACTACAAAAGAACCCTCCCTAATGTAGACAAGGGTGAGGTGATAGGAAACTAAAAAAGTGGGCCAAAATAACTTCATGTCAAGGAACCATGATTGAGATGCACAAAAGATTACTTATGTGTGTATTTAGGTGATCAATCTCAAACATGTCATGTGGCTAATGTTATAGAAGGGAAACTCACTAGACAAAGGAAGATGTCAAACCAAGGCAAAACATCAACCCCCCATGGCACTTTAATCAATGTAGTGTGTGTACAATAAGCAAAAAGATATGATGAATCCCAAGAATTCAATAATTTTCATGATTGTCCTCAGATGACACTACTCAAATTAGAAGGCAAAATAAGGCAAAACTGCTGAAATAAAAATACAAATGCAATATGGCACTTTATCTCAATGTGTTTGAAATAATGCATACAAATGATATCTAAATAGACCAGAAGAGGCATAAGGGTAATATAATAGATAGTACAAACCATGATGAATCATTTGAAGCAACAAAATTGATCCTTGGACCTGAAACAACAGATATATCTACCAAAATGAAAAAAAGAAAAGATTGAATAGAATGTACCTGGAGAAGAATCTAGAAAAACAACCAACATCGCTGGAAAGATCTTAGAAAGACCTTTCCAATGATATAAAGAATTCTCAAATTAGAGATCGGATGCTCAAGATATGTCACTCCTTTATGCTCTAAGACCATGTTGAAGTTGATGAAAGATCAACCCCACAACTCCTGAGAATCACCTGCATGCAAACACATGTCACAGAAAGAGAGAAGCAAAAGCTATGGAGGCTGGAATCTCAGATCCATAGATGAGACATTCTTGATGATAAAAAAAGAGATTTCTATTATCAAAAGTGAATTAATTATAATTACAAAGAGATATCATCCTTATAAAGGAGATTAATACCTTGACGGGTAACTAACCTAGGTTGCATGATAATAATTAAATAAAAGAATTAATTATTATATAGTTTAGCTTAAGTAAACTAGAGATAATAAGTGACTTAATAATTAAATCAATATGGTTTAATTAATAAGAAAATATTGTATTACTCTAACATCTACCATAGGGGTAACATCTTTGTCAACAAAAAGTGAGCCATCATAGGAGGACTCTAAGAGGGAGTCATCAAAATGAACAGTCAAATGGTCAAGACTAGCAGCTTTCCATCAAGAAGCAACACCTTTGTAGTGTAGAAGGACACAAATTAAAGCCAAATGACCAATAGTCAAGTAGCTTTGATAGCAAAAAGGGAGACCCCCACTAGTTCATTTAGGTTCCATTATCGACCTAAATTTTTGACGGCAGGCCAATTTGGTTTGTCAAATTCTTTTTTTTTTTTAATGTGATCCTAATAACACCAAATTTTTGATGATGATTAAGTTTAGTAAAAAAAAAAAAATATGGAACTTTATTAATTCACATGGAAAAGTGCAAGTGGGAGGCTTCAAGTGGCATGATGAAGAGTTTTTCAATGTCATTCAAGGTAAGGGTTTTTAGTGCTGAGTTGGGAGTAAGGGATACTAAGTCTTCAATTTTGTTTGATTATGCTATAGAATGATATTAGATAGATCCCAAATTCACATGCATTCAAGCACACCATCTCAATCCTCTTCATCCACTTCGAAGTCATCATCGACCACCTTAAAAGAATAGGTTTAGCATGGAGAATGAAGCTCCCTCAACCTTAAACCATCAAGATTTACATTTAACCCTACCCTTTTGGGAACAAAGAGACATGTCAAAAGAGGGATTAAAACTTCTTAGATATGTTACCCTTAATAGTGATCCAGCCCTCTTCCACTTTAATTGCCTCATTGTGTCAGACCAATGAACTCAATGTTAGACCACCATCATCCCAAGAAAAATTGCTTGCAGAGAAAATGTCTACCATCTTAGAGGGGTTAGGATGCTTAATGTTGATTTAAAAGGTGGTAATTTGATTAATGAAGACTAATACCCTTGAATGAGATCGAATCTCTTCGGCATGTAAATATTATTAAAATACATTAAAAGCCCTATAGTGATCAATCAGGGTTTTGAGATCAATAAAGTAACATGAGAAGCCATAATCACACCATAGTTATATTTTTACACATAAAAATGACTAATTAGATCAATTATGCTAATTTAAAGTACCAATTATAGATGATTGTTGGAGAATTTGTGTAAAAATATTGAATTTATAGTGCAACATTTTTAGTTGACAAAGCAAATGATTAATATGAAAATAAGAAAATATATTTCAGATGACGCTTTGAAATGAGTACTTTGCATGCATAACAGATCCCAAAATTTATCTTTACTACTTAGAGGTTAGAAAAATAGCTATAAGCAATTAAATTACATATGAAAATAATGATAAAATAATCAAAATTTAAAGTACTATTTAGAATATGTAGGTACAAAAATTTGACTATAACAACTACTAATACCCTTATTCTATTCAGATTTTAACTATCTAATTTTCATGTTTTTCATGGTGAGAATGATGTCCATTTAATTATCCACTTGTTATAGATGGTATTTTATTGAATATACTTTACTTTGGGCTTTTTGGCACCTGATTTCATTTAGTATTAGCAAAGATATAAGGATTTTTCTATAGACTATCAAAACCCTCATCTTGAGTATCGATTGAGAAAAAAAAATGTAAATCTATATTTTTTTACATGTACCAAAGCCCCATAAAGGGTGTAGTGGAGGGTAACCATGTATTTTATTATTATATATGATTCATGCATCAAATGGAACACGGATCCAATAATAAAAATGTCTAAATTTTTGTGTCAGGCTGGTTGCACTATTAAAGATTAGTCTAATCTGGGAGTTTGAATAGTAAAAGGCATTTCTATGGGAATTAATGGATTAGAAATGTATGGGGTGATTAATGAGGGTGTCTTAACTCTTAAGTGATAAGGAACAAGGGAGCACTTAATTTAATTTTAGGTTGGTGGTTGTCTCTACAAAGGAGTTGGAGAGATTACTAGAGTTGGACAAAATTAAGGTATGGGTATTAGTGTTTGGGGGCAATATATGGTCAAGGTGTTGAATAGGGTTTAATTTGCATTGTAATAAGAGCCTTAGAAGGGGGTACATATCAAAATACCAAGGTTAGGAATTGAGCCCTGATAAGGATCTATAGGAAGATGTATAGTGGGTTTGTTTGTGAGAGGGACAATCACATTGAGTTGCAATATGGTGATAGAGATGGTAGTTGCAATAGGAATTGTGTATTGAGAATGTAATTGGTAGAATTATAGAAAGTGAGGGATCCTAGTTGGAATTTTTGAAGGATAATGTTTGGTTTCTATCATGAAGATTGGTGGTATGATAATCAAATTTGGAAATGTGATCATATCAAAGTTGTTGTGATCAATGGAATTGTTAAGTCTATGAGTGATTGTTTGTTGAGTGGATTCATAAAGCATTGGTAAGAGGATTTGAGAGTATGCCTAATACTTGAGGCCTGAACATTGAGGGTATTTGGGAGAAACAAGAGTTGTGATTGTGGTTAGATTTGTAGATCTATAGGTTAATCCTATGATTATGACATTGAGATTTGCGATTCTTTGAATGTGTGATTAGAGTTAAGAGTGGAAGGTTGGGGACCTTACATATTGGTCCAAATAGTTGATAGAGTGTGAGATGATCAAGCATGAAGCCTTGAGAAGGTAGGGTTATTCCAAAACAAAGTAGAAAATGGTAACTTTTCAAGTAAATGCTAGTTGTCGCATGATGCTCTACATTACAAACCAAGATCCTCCATCTTTAGTCCAAGCCTGATACACTTACTATGAAAGTTGGGGAGAAACATGAGTCATTTTTGCATATTGTATTAGATATTAGATTAGATTTTTTCACACTTAGAAAGAAGGTGAAAGAAAAATCGCTAGTCTCAATCACTTAGAGAGCTCTTCCTTAGTTTAGGATATTTGACATTAAATTTCAATACCGAGAAGGTATCATTTGAAGAACATGTTCATTTCAATAAGAAGACTGCATCTAGTCATTACAAGATGACTTTGGAGACAAATCCATTTATTTTGAGAAAAAATGGACAAATCATTCATCTAAAGAAATAGATATGTCATTTTAGAGCCATCATATTGGGTGAATTTAACTTATGTATACTTCGTGTGAATTAGTTTCTTGTTTAAAAAATGAGATGGATTACCATGGCAGGATTGTTTAGCAATAAAAAAGAGAAGAATTTTTTTGAATAGCCACAACACAATATCATTTTTAAATTGCCACATGTTGAAGATTCTCTTTAAAGGAAAATTAGTCACACTCATGCTTCATCTTCACCTACAAAAATAGATAATCCTCATAGCCTTACCAACAAAAAAAGAAATTGTGGCTAGTTATGATAAGTATCACTCCCTTCCTCACATGATACAAGACATGCTTTCATTCACAGAATTTTTGGGTATCAAATCAAATGTAAAAGTAAAAAAAAATCTAAATATAGTAATGAATCATTGGGAGAAGTGAAGAATTAATTGTGCAAGAAAAAGGAAAGGAAAAGGGTCTGATGCAGAGATAGCAAATGGAAGCAAGAAATCAGCCCAAACCCACACAACACTCAAAGTGCTCACAAGGATTGAACAAAGGACTTAGTCTACATCCACAGGTGTATACTCTTCCTAATGAACACTGAACAAGGTTTCTAGACCCACCTTCCACAAATAAGACTCAAGGCAAATATGAACCAACTTGGGCAAATATGACCAAATTCCTCCACAATGGGCAAAATAAGGATTTTGCTGATCTAGGATTTTCCACAACCAACAAGGGCTTGGAAAAAATTATTTAGAACATAAATAAGGTAAACCAACCCTTGGTTGTACCCTCAAAAACCCACAACTCAATTTGCTCAATTAGACCTAGTAGCCTATTAGGTCTCCTAAAACAGTTTTTGACCAATAACCCCAAAACTTACCAAAGGACCTAGGAGATCAAATGTAGATTCATGTACCCTTTTCCAAGTACTAAAAAAATCCAAATTTTCAAAGACCAGCCCCATTCCATCATGTCTCAACTAGCGCCAAGTACACAGGCCTAATTAGCCACTTTAGGCTTGGTTTTCAAGGTAAATGGTCAAGAATGGGTTCATGAAGTCAAATCTCCACCCCCAAATTTTTATTTAGACTCAAATAATGGTACTTTTTTTTAATACCAAGTCCTTAAATCTTTTCCACCATCCTATCCATTCAAATTCCTCCAAAACAAGGTCAAATACATAGAAATATTTGACCTAGGGCTTGCTCTCAAAAATCATCACTACAACCTCTACTACAAAACTTCCAAAATATGATAAATTACATCCCTAACTTTCTCCATGCCAAAATGGAGAGAATTCCACTGGTGGGGAATCAAGTTAGGATCATTTTTGTGACCAAAACCCTGATTTTAAAGGTTTCTCAGACCAGCAACCAAGAAAATAGGATATCTTTTGCAAAATGATTGATAGGAACTTCAAATCAAAACTAAAATATTTTAAATAAATAGTGCCAACTTATCAATGCAAAAATTTCACCCCTCAACCATCTGGTTCCATACTATACGTGGGAAATCAGAAAAAAAAATGCACTAAAACAACAAGTTTTTATGGAATTGAAAGCAAATACAATGTGTTTCTTCAATCTACTTTCTCCTTTGAATTTTTAGAGAATTTATAGGCTATTTACAACTGATTAAATCCCCCTATGGATAGTTCTAGCCATTAGGAGTTACAATTTGAAAAGTTGTCAAGAAAATTGCAAAAGTTGCTAAGCAACTTTTTGTAATTTTTGCGCTGAGACAACTTTTGTTGCAAATTTGCTTGTAAATGGATTCCACAAACTCCTAGGGACCCTACTAATTCTCTAAACACCTAGACTTGCCTAGAAAATATGGATTTAACCAAAAATCCACTTTATTGGATTAATTGATGTCCAAGGCTTATAGTTGCACCATGGGGTATTGTGTCCATTACAAATGTGGATGGTCATAGGGAGATCATTAGATCTATCCCTAGACCTTATTACATTAAGAAAGCAAAATATTAGGTGCTTTTCACCAAGGTCACTTTTTTGCAAATTATGAACTATAACTCATCAAATCAATGTAAAAATTGATCATCATGTGGTATCCCTAAAGAAGAAGAAAAACCTTGGATCAAGAGGAGGCACATAGTACACCATTGAGACTTCACATTGATCACAAAATGGATCAAATTACAACCATGGCCTAGCCCATTACAGATGTTGAAAACATATAACCAAGGTATGACATTTACTCTATTTGTTGTAAAAATAGTTTTGATCATGAGGTAGGATCCATTTCACATGAACTCAATAACATGGTTGAGTCTTCCTATGTTAACATTCATTAACAATATCACATAAACACATAGCATTTAATAACATGTGAAATAAGGTATTTAGACATGACACAACCAATTATGATTTAATTTTGGATCGCCTACCTGCTTAGTTTGGAACTTTGATCTCATGAAATATCATAAAATGTAAGAACCCTACCAAAAAGATCGTAAAAATATGATTATCATGCACCAATCATGTTTTTTAGCTCTTTTGGCACAATCATGGGAACTTGGGTGGTTAACTTAATGAATGGGCACTATTTCACCACATAGCAATGCATTGTAGGTTCACATTGTGAGCACTAGGTGTGTAAAAGCTCCATGCAAAAACATGTAGAAGCAAAAAAGGTCATGATGAAAATTTTCGATGACATGTTTTCCAAGAGCATACACAAGTTCCCCAAGCTGACTTCGCATTATTAAATTTTCATGTTTGTCAATAGTAGTGCTATTCCTCCATATCCTACACAAATATAAAATATTGCCTCCAACATTACAACCATATGATAAATGGGAGTAGCATTGTTGGAAATAACAATAGGGAAAGTAAACTCTAAGAGCAGAGGGGTGAATCGCTACTTCAAAATTCTAACCATTAAAACATTCATCACACATCTATCTCACAATTTGCAGGTAAACTAAAATACCAAACTAAACATATTCATCCATAGCATGAAATAATTAACACATATGACACAAGATATTTGGTTTCCTAGAAACCCTCCAATGAGAAGGTAAAACTAGGGTGGGGATGACACCCACAAATCTTCACTACAGCAGTTGTAAAGTGTAGCCAATTAAGGTTACAATAAGTTTGATCATAAACTATGATCTACCCTGTAAAAGGTTTTCCCTATTAAAGGCTTACAAAGATTGTTAAATCTTACCCTGTTAAAGGATTTCAACACCCTGCTAAAAGTGTGCATGGTTAAAGGACTTCAACTTACAATAATGTAATCAACCTGTTAAAGTATTTACAAAATCTTGCTAGGACTACTCCGTTAAGATATTTTTACTAATTTTCCTATTACAATGTTTCAGCCTTGATCATTTGGTTAGCACTGGCCTGCTAGATATCAGATTTCCTCTTTCCTAATGCATACTTAATCCTCCTAATCAGATGTATCACTTTAGCCTCTCTCTTCTTTCCTTTTTTATCTCTAATTAATTTTGCAATTCATTCCTTTCTCACAACTCCTTAGTCACCATGAATGCTCTATCTATATGTGCAAACCTCTCCCTTCACACACAAACTCTTTAGGGTTTTCCCTCCTTAAGAAGAATTAGGTGACCTAAGGTTAGGTAGGAATCAATGACTGTGATTCACCCATTTTTCCTCTTAATTCATCCCTTTATCTAATTGGTTGCATGTACTACATAGGGATTCTCAATGTAGATTCATTCTTATCTTTTGGAATCATAAAACAATCCTTAAGTCAGCCCAAAAATGGTTTACATAGAACTTTGTGTCATTACAAACAACTATGTCCAAAATTGTTTATTTGACACTTGAAGCCTCTGATGCTCAGCATCCACTATATCTTCAATGTTGTAACATGGCCTTTGAATGACTCAGCATCCACTATTCACTCGGCATCTAAATCACTCAACATGTATTAGCTTTCTTTTCACTAGAGTGACTTGGCACTAACTGTCTTCTTTGCACATACTAGTGCTTAGCACATACTGTATATTTTGCTCGGCATGCATTATCTGACATCTTATACTTAGCATACATTACTTTCTCGGCATGCACTAAATATTTTTAAGTAATGACTTAAGTGTATTGTCACTCATATGTCAAAACCAAAATGAGATCGAAAATCTCCCCCTTTGACATGAGTGGTAATAACACTTTTTCATGCATATATAACCTTAACTTATGAGCATAACTCAAATAACCTATATTCTTTACTTGGCTTGGATACAAATTTTCAAAATGTCAATTTTTTGCAAAAATTGATGACTCATCATTCATACCTCAATACTTCATAACTCCCAATGAGTTGATTGTTCTTTGCTATGTCTGAATTTGATATTCATGTTGAGTAAATTTTGTTGAGTTGTTGTCTTCCTTTATTTCTATGTTGTCTTCCTTTGTTTCTGCATTTACTCCCCCTTTTTGTATTCTCTCCTTTTTGTCTCAAAAAAATATCCCCCTTTTTTTATAGTTATGTCATGGGTGGTACACTAATAGTGTGTTTGTCCAAAAATGTTTTATGGACCTCCATTATAATCTTGAGTGTTGCATCCCAATTTTTGCATGCTACCTCTAGAGATTGAAATTGAACATCTATCTTGGCAGCAAGGTCTACTAAGCCCTCATGAGTGGAAAGATGAGAATCTTTCTTCGTCAATGTTTTAGCGAAGGCTAGTTCCTTGTGCAACACCTCTATGTGTGGGGTCAACATGGATTGAATACTTATCAATGTAAGTCAAATGTTTGCATCTTGTGCATGTAATGTAGCTAGCTAACCTTGAGTTGATAACAATCTGTGAAAATGAGCTTGGTTTTGACTAGGAGACAACTTAGGAATGTTACTTTTTGTTTTTAGGTCTCCTTCCAGCTAGCCAGTGGTCCTCTGAACTTTGTGTGTGAATAAATTTACATCACAATTTTTTGTGTATAGAGAAAATATATTCTCTAACACCTTATTTACACTCTCCATATTGGTTGCTAAGTTAACCTCTCATAGTGCAATGGCACTAGAAATATTTTTATTGACCTTTGTTTGAAACTTTTTCTCAGACCATTCTAGAAGTTTAGTATTTGTATCTAGGTCTACATTACTGATATTATCAACTATATTCACCAGTTGCTCAATAATAGATTTTTCCTCATTAGGTGTTGGGAGGTTGAATGCATCAAGAAATATTTCTTTAATGTCATGTAGAACTTGTCTTTGCTTATGCTCCCTTCTGAGTAACTCTCGGTGCTTCTTTCTTGCTAGAGCTTCTTGCAATATGCTCATTTCTTTTATGGTGATTATTGTAAGATCAAAATTTGGAAGTTGAATCACCTTATCTAAGTTGATATATTCATAAGATGTGCCTTCTCCAATCTTATACGTATCAAGAGTAGGCCTTGATGATTGTAAGGGTGTAGCATCTACACTCGGCCTATGAAGAGTTTGACTAGGAATAGGGGATGTAGAGATTGGTAGGGTAACCAATGTCTAAATTTCTATTTGTTCATCTAGTTTCATAGTCAAAAATGACTCTTCTATCCTATCCTTATCCTTCTTTGTATTTTCTTCTTCTCCTTGTATCTGTGAGATAGGTGCAGGACTAACTTCCTAACCTATATGGACTTGTGTCCCATCCTACTCAATTATCAAATCTGCATGCATTGAAGAATTTGGCACTAATGTGCAAACATCTAATTTCAGTGTGTCCTTCACTTGATATACCACAATTGGTATTGAAACATGTGTGTCAGTGGTGACACCCTATAGTCCTTATGTACCTTTTGTCTTTGTAGATGTAGCGGGTACACTAGATGTGTCAATTTAATTTTCCCTTGTTGATACTTTGTCAATCTCAATTGTGCTTACTAATATAGGATTATTGGATAATTTTACAGCTAAAGTAGAATCCTATCATATTCTTTTCAAATCATCCTTTGTCAAAGTATTGATGTTTTGCACTTTTTAATGAGAAACATCCTTTATCTTTATTTTATCCTATTGACTTGCTTGGTCCACATGAGGGGGATTAGCACTTGACATATGTATGTCAGGTACATTCTAATCTTGTTGTTGCTCTTCTTCAATTGTAGCCTCTTTATCTACTTTATGCTCTATGCCTCCCTCATTTCCATCCTTGAAAGATGCATCCTTAGTAGTCTGGTCATCTTTTCCTTCACCAACCTCCACAAGTATTTGTTCAGTTGCCTTTGTTGTCGTCAACCCATAGATGACTTTCCATATCTGGGTGCTCCATTTGACAACCTCTTCAATGTTATTTTGCAAAATATTAAAGGTTCTATATTTGGGAGAAAATATCCCCTTGTATTTTTTTATGGCCTTAGTCATTGATGACTTGTCCAAATATGGCATTACCAATGAGCCTTTGAAAGGCCATTGTTTTGAGAACTTTTTATCTTGTTTTTTAGTAGTTATCTTACAAGAAATAATTTAAGACTCTATGGTTTAATCAAAATAACTTATGTTTTATGAATATACTATCTATATGTTAAGACATGACGATTGAAGTATAGATTGATCATTTATGTTGTGTTTGCTTGAATCTATGGTTTTTTATGATTTAATGAAGGATATTACATGTTGATAAATATTTCCTCATCCATGTTGTGTTGGGTAGGTTCCTTCCTACAGTCGAAGGATTTGCAAGAGTGGTAATTTGAATATTATAGAATTTCTAAGATTAATGATGAAGTGAATGCATGTATGTGGAAGTTTTGCATTTAATTCTTTGTAGGTGTTTATTGTTGTGCATATTGAGGACAGCATTTCAACACTGAGTTAAAGTTGAATAGATAATTAATGAGCCACCATGTAAGTAGATCTTGGTGCAAATTTTGTTATGGTGGTACATGAAATAGCTTCCTCAACCTACTATATTCCTAGGAGAGTTAAGATGCAGTTAATAGTATTTATGTTGTAGAATTTATAATATGTAATTGATCCTTGTTGATGGATTGACTGTAGGAGTAGGAAGCTATTAAAGTTTTCCTTTAAATAATTTTCGTTGTAACCTTGAAAAGGGGATTGATGATTGAGGATTGATTATTGACTTTGATCTTTTCCTAGTTTTGACCAGAAGGAAATAGAGTAGAATCTTATTTTCAAATGTAATTCTTTATTATGAATGAATAGAATACAGAGTTCAAATTTCCACCTCCAGACTTGATTGTTTTCTATTCATTCATCCAAGGGGGCCCAATTGGTGAATGAGCTACTTTGTGAGAATAGATTTCCTTTCTTAGTTTATTTCCTTGCAAAGTAGAATTTTGTTGTTCCTACAGCCATTGATAACAGAATCATTGAATTGTTTCTGTAGCATAGGTGTTTAAATAGATTTACTATTTACAACATTCTTTAATGAAAATGTCGTTTCAATTCCTAGCTTAGTTTTCTGCAGCATTCCTTTTTTGTTGTAGTTGCAATGACTTAAAGAGGAATCAGAGCATATACTTTGCAACCACCCTCTCAAGCTTACACTCCCAGGTTGACAAATAAAATGAAGTCAGTATGTTATTCTTAGGAAAATACATGATTTTGTCTAGTCATGGAGTCAATATAGAATGATGTCCAATCCTTTATTACAAAGGTATTTAGCTGACCAGCCATTTTTGGCATCATTGATGGGGAAGGCGTCAATATAATTCAACCCTGAATTCATTATGTTAGATTAAATTTTGCTTTATCTAGCATGCATAGAAGAAGAGACCACTTTGGGAGATTTCTTCCCTATAATATTTAGGACAATATTTTTAATCGTAAACCTAAAGAACCGCACAAGAAGAATGAAGAAGAACCTTTTGAAAATCCATTTGTTGTGCTCAAGAATGAATATCCTCATCCTTTAATGAATCCTTGCATCCAAATGATCTTTTTGTTGAACCTAAATACCAAAATAATCCACTTGCTCTTGTCATAAATCAAGCACCATTAGTAGTACCTCTTCCAAGAATGGCTTAGCTTTAACCAACATTTCCCTTTCCTATCCCTCCTCAACAAGGTAACCAAAAATTGAAAAATATACCTGCTACTGCACTTCCCAAGTTTTATGGCTTGATCACTAAAGACCCTGAAACTTTTCTCTTTGAGTTTGACATGCTATGTAGAAGCTATGACTATACAATTGATGCCCACAAATTGAAGGTGTTTCCTTCTACCCTCAAAGAAGCTGCGCTAAGATGGTTCATGGGGTTAGGTGCCAATGTTGTAGTAGATTGGCCTACAATGAGCAATTTATTTCTCACAAAGTATAAGAAATACTACAAGGGTCAGGATTTATATGGGGGTGACATTTTTAAAATGTCCCAAAAGGATGATGAATCATTGGAAGACTATGTTTCTTAGTTCATGTTCAACATGCAATGTAATACACAGCATCAATTGAATGAGGAGTCAAAGAAACATCTTTTTCTGAGAGGTGTAAATGAAGGAAGCATTGAAGCTCTAGACCTTATGGCAAGAGGAGACATTAATCAAAAGACTTGGACTGGGATATAGAGCATATGCATGAACTATTCCAAAGCCACTATGAAGAAAGGTAGGGGACTTAGAGACCTACCAGATAAGTCCAATGGTAGTTCAAGAGTGTCCAAGATGGAGTTACGCAATTTGTTATCAGAATTCAAGAAAGACATTATTACCAATGTAGCTACTTAGTTGGACACCATGCAAGCTTGAAGAAAGAAAGATGAAGTTGATACCATGTTGATTGAATTGTGTCCACATTGTAGAGAAAAGAAAAATCATTGTAAATGTAAGTCTTTTACAAGTATGCAAACACAACCAATGCCAACTAAGTTCAAAGTCATTGATGAAAAAACCCCAGCAAGGTTGGCAGCAACCTCAACAAGGTTGGCAAAAACCTCAACAGGATTGGCAACAACCTCAGAATTGGAGTCCCCAATCTAGTCAACCAACCATATGGCCACCAACTTAGCAGCAAGATCTGATGCCTCCTCCTATAGCCACTAATACTCCTTCCAAGCAGACCCAACTACTAGTTTAACCTTACCTAAATCCAAACAATACTAAACAATAGCCTCAATAGAAAAGTTATGCCATCTCATTGAATGATATTCACTTAAGATCAGGCAACAATCTTCGCACCCCAAAAACCTATAATAACTAAAATTAAGGATCCTCCAACTAAACATATAGAGGAATCAAATCAGTATAATTTTCATATAGCTAAAGAAATTCCATTTCCCCATAGGTTGATAGAACAAGGATAGTCCAAGGAGAACCATGCAGTCATTGATTTGCTTAACCAGCTGAAACAGATGACAGTAAAAATACCATTGCTAGATGTCATTAAAGAAGTCCCTATCTATACTAAAGCTATTAAGGAAGCATGTAGTAAGCAGCTAGGAAGGAAGAGGAAAGACCCAAAAACCATTCATGTCCTAGGATAGTTGTCTGACCTAATTCTAGAGAAATTAGTTGTACCCAAATACTCTGACCCTGGGAGTCCTATAGTAATAGATATTATTCATGGCATCCAAGTTCAAAATGTTTTGGTTGACCTAGGAGCATCTATTAATGTCATGAAAAAGGAGGTATTATCTCGGTTGCATATTGTTGGCCTTAGAGAGACACCCACCATCCTTCAACTTGTTGATAGCTCTACTATTAAACTAGATGGGATGATAAAAAAATGTTATAGTCACCATAAATTCCTTGGAGTATCCAGTTGATGTTGTTGTTCTCTCTCCAAAAGCTAGTATGGGAGGATATCCTTTAATCTTAGGGAGGCCATGGTTAGCCACTATAGATGCTTATATAGCTTGCCAATCTGGGAAGATGACAATATCCAATGGAGTTCATACCAAGAATCTGACTTTATACTCCCCTGCTCAACCATTGTTACTAGATGACCAAGTAGTTTGGCCAGACTTGGGTGATGATGATCTAGAAGCCAATTCCATTCATTAGTTGATGATGATAAGAAGAGAATAATTCATAGCTACTCAAGAGGAAGATGAAATCATTTCATCCATTATTCTAAATGAATATGGAACACAATCTCCAATATATCCTCAAGCTGAATATAAGGTTACTAAGATGGAAATTGGTCTAGGTAAGGAACTAAATGTAAACAATGCCCTATCACACTCCCAATAAGAAGAAATGTTATGGTTATTGTAGGAGAATCAAAGTGCATTTTCTTAGGATTACATGGACATGAAAGGATTAGATCCTATGCTTTGCACTCACAAGATTTATATCAATCTTGACTTCAAACTTGTTAGACAGCCTCAGAGGAGAGTTAACCCAGTCTTAAAAGATATTGTTAAGAATGAATTCCATAAACTATTAAGTGTTGGTTTTATATACCCCATCTTTGATAGTAATTGGGTCTCACCCTAGGTCATAGTACCCAAGAAGGGAGGAAAATGGTGAGTTCATGTAGACTATAGGGAGCTTTAATTCAGCCACTAAGAAAGACCATTTTCCATTATCATTTATAGACCAAGTCCTTGACAACTTAGCTAGTAAAAAATTTATTTTTTTTCTAGATGGCTTCAGTGGTTATAATCAAATTCAAATAGCCCCATAAGATCAAGAGAAAACAACTTTTACTTTCCCATGGGGAATGTTTGCCTATTTAGTATTATCTTCACACTTGTGCAATGCCCTAGCCACATTTCAATGAGCCATTATTAGTATTTTCTCAGATATTTATGTTGAGTGTATGGAGAGCTATATGGATGATTTCATTGTTTATGGTGTTACTTTTGAAGAAGCAAAAGAAATTTTAGAAATAGTACTTAAAGATGTCAGGACTATAATATATCTTTAAACAATGAGAAATGTTTTATGATGATGGAGGAAGGAGTAGTCCTAGGACATTTTATTTCATCAAAGGGCATCCAAGTAGATCCAGTAAAGATTGAAGTTATCAGTACCTTTCCAACACTAGAGAAGTAGAAGGATGTACAATTTTTTTTGGGACATGTTGGATATTACAAAAGATTCATTAGAAACTTCAGTCAACTTATAGAACCTCTCTACAACCTGCTCAAAAAGGACTCTGAATTTGTTTGGGATTCTGATTGTACAACATCCTTCTTATAGCTTAAGGAAGTTCTTACCATGGTGCCTATTTTGAGAGGACCCAATTGGGGCTTACCTTTTCACATTCATACAGATGCCTCAGACTATGCTATCAGTGTTGTGTTGGGACAAAAAGTAGAATCTGTTGAACATGTTATTTATCTCATTAGTAAGAATTTGCAAGGTGTAGAATTTAATTACACAGTCACTAAAAAAGA
Organism: Cupressus sempervirens; assembly: GCA_028749045.1. NCBI lineage: Eukaryota > Viridiplantae > Streptophyta > Pinopsida > Cupressales > Cupressaceae > Cupressus > Cupressus sempervirens. The sequence continues at coordinate 1,050,387,521 of CM053785.1, forward strand.
ATTGCTTGAAGACATTTATGCTCTCAATAAGTTCAAACATTACATCATTGGATATGAGATATTTGTTCACACTGACCATTCTACTATAAAATATTTGGTCAACAAACCTACAATTTCAAGAAGATTGGCTTGATGGTTATTGCTCATGCAAGAATTTGATATCACCATAGTTGATAAACCTAGTAAGGCCAATGTGGTAGCCAACTTTATCTCTCAATTACATCTCCCTAATGATCTTGCAACCATTGAAGATAGTTTTTTAAATGAGCACCTTTTTCTGTTGGTTGAACAAAAGCCTTGGTATGCAGATATTGCTAACTAACTCACCATAGGAAAAATGCTAGTATACTTCTCTGCTCAGGCCAAAAAGCTTCTAGCCGAGAAGAGCTTTAATTATTCATGGATTTCTAGATTTATGTTTTATACCAATCCTGATCAAGCCATTCGTAGGTATCTAAGAGAAGATAAAACATATGATATCTTGAAGGCCTATCATGATGAACCCTATGGAGGTCACTTTGTAACCAAAAGAACAACCTTAAAAATCTTAACAACTAAATATTATTGGCCAAGCCTACACAAGGATGCATCCAGATAGACAAAGAAATGTGACAAGTGTCAAAGAATGGGAAGACCTGCTAAGTCTAATGAAATGCCACTACAGCCTCAAGTAGTTTTCACACCCTTTGACAAATGAGGGATTGACTTTGTAGGACCCATTGAGCCTACTTCATAAGGCAAGTCCTACATTTTGGTGTGTACTAACTATGTCACCAAATGGGTAGAAGCTAAACCTGTGAAACACCCAAGAGATATCAATGTGGCAAAGTTTTTATATGAATTTATTTTTACATGGTTTGGTATTCCTAGGCAATTGACATATGATCAAGGAACTCAGTTTACATCAAATTTGATAACTGCTCTAATGAAGGAGTATACTATTAGGCATGGAAAATCATCACCTTATCATCCTCAAGCTAAAGATCAAGTTGAAGTTACTAATAGGGAGCTAGAATCTATTCTCACCAAGAATGTAGCACTTCATGGGAAGGATTGGGCAACATGCCTTCTTGAAACTCTCTAGGCTTACAGAACCACATGGAAATTCACAACTGGTTTTACTCCATTTGAGCTTTTTTATGGTAAGATAGTCATAATGCCTATTGAATTAAAATATAAAATATTAAAGACTACCTTGAAGCTCGGCATAGAACTCAATATTGCTCAATAGGACAAAATCCTAAGTTTAAACAATCTAATGAATGGAGGAAATTTGCATTGAACAATACTAAACTCATTCAAAAATAAAGGAAACAGTGGCATGATAAGTTTATCAAATAGAAAATGTTTACTATAAGTGATTGGGAACTTCTTTATGACTCAAGATACCAACATAATATGGGGAAGTTCCAAACATGCTAGTTAGGACCCTATGAGATTGCTGCCATATTTCCAAATAGTGTGGTTTAGTTATCTACCATTGATCCCATTCGCTTCAAACTACTTGTAAATGAGCACCACCTCAAGCTTTACCATAAACCAACCAGTCATGAAGAGTTCCTAAAGCAATTCCAGCACAATGAGGATATCATCATTCTTGTAGCCACTGAGTCTAGGTCTTCTACCTTGACTCCTGCTAGTTCTTGACTTTGATCAAGACCTTCATAATAAACACTTCTTTTTGAAGTACTTTCTTTGCATCCATTCCACTTCCACTTTTCTCTCTTCCATGTTACCATTCCGTCCCATCATTCTATCAATTTTGATGATCATTTTAGAACATCTTTCTAACAATAGTCACCAGGTACCTTTCGCATAACTTTGCATGCATTTTATTTTATTCATGCTTTGTTACGATTTGGTATTGTTTATATTTATTCACTCTTTCTTGTTCTGGTCTGGTGGGACCCATGCCTTCATTTTTTTGGGGGGAGGGAAATATTTAAATGGATATTTGATTGCCTTTTTAAAATACATTTTTCAAACATATGCATTTTTCAAAAATTGCATGTACCTTCAAAGTACATTGAGATGACTAGAAATAAGCACATAGTTAATATCATGTGTTGATGACTTGTCCTCCTATGATTGTGTCATTATGCAATTAAGGACATTAAAAGTGGTAATTTAACTATTAATAATTTTTTGCAATGTGTTTGGGTGATGAACCTGTACACACACAAAAATAATGAAATTTGATGCAAAAGGATATTATGTGATATGGTACATTTAACTTCTCAAGTACACATCATTTTTTTGAAAAACTAGAGCCAACATTGTAAGCCTTGATTTTCTAAGATTTTAATATTAGAGCTTTTCTACAATTTAGTTGTAATTGACCATATACAGAGGAATGAGCTTGTTGATCATCGAGTTCTTTTGGGAGATGCAGCCAGCTGTGAAATGTTTCAGAGAAGGGGATGGGTAAATTATTGCCTTAAGTTGAACATATTTACTGAAAAAGTAGCTCTCCAATTTATGACCACCTTAAGAGATGGAGTTGCAGTGGTTAAAGTTATTAGAATTGAGTTCTCAGAGGAAGTAATAGTCAAAGTCACTGGGTTACCCCAGGAGGGTGAAAACTGGGAGAAAGAGTTTGACTTGAAGATGGCTAGGGCACAATTTAGCATACACCAAGACCCACCATTTGAGATTGATAAGAAGCAAGGAACTTCGAGACTATCCTTGCCAATGGATTTTATTTAACTGGTTGTTTTTAACATTCAATATTTCACGTATGAGGGACATTATAAAAATCTCCATGCCTTGCATTTCAAGTTGTTGGCTCACCTATGGTATGATTATAAACAGGTAAACATTCCCAACTTCTTGTTCAATATTATTAAGAAACAAGCCTCTCCGGTAAGTCAAGTAAAGATCATTTGATTTCTCATCATGGTCTAATAAAGATAATTGTAGAAAGAGAGTTAAATAAACAAGAAATTGGGTCATGGGAGGAATTCTTGTAGTTAAAAGAAGTGGAACCTAGGTTGGTTGGCCCTAGAGGCCAAGGTGTAGGACATAGGGAAAGAATGCCTACAAGATTTTGTAAAGTTGTCCATAGAGCTGAAAATGCTCCTAAAGCCTCTCCTTCTACTCTTAATCTAACTAAAAAATGGATTTATAAGGCTGAACCCTCCATTGTTAGCAGGAAGAAAAGAAAGAAGATAGAAACTACTAGTACTCCTAAAGACCCATCATATGTTAAAACTAGGTCTTCCGCTGAGAAGGACAAAGGTAAAATCTTAGAACCTAAAGTGGAAAGGCTAGAATAATTAGATGAGTAGAGTAATCCTAATGAAACCTTGCACTCTAATGTGGAGGAAGACCTACAAAAACCTTCTAAAGCCCTCATGGTAGAAACACTTGTAAGCAGGCAAAAATGAAAGAGTTCCCCATGCCTGTCAAGACCACCCACGAGGTGAAGTGCACAACTCTCTGAGAGTAGGGTTCTAGAGGCCTCTATTCGCATAATTACCCTTGAAGTATCTGAAAGTGAAAAGGATCCCTCTTTGGGGGAAAAATGACCACAAACTAAAACTAGTGAAATGAGAGTAAAACTTAGAAGCTACCACCTGAAGCAAAGTGTAGTATCAATTATGTTCTTATCGATAGTGACAAGGAATCTAATGAGATTGAAATGTTTGAGGAATTTGAAGAAGAACCTATTATGCAAGACATTAGTGAAAATTTTTCATAACTCCCTTCAGAGAATTATCCAGAATTTAGACCTGAAATTGTTAACGAAGTATTGGAAAAAATGGATCAAGGATTGGATACATTAGCTGCAGTAGCCACAGAATCTGGTAAGGAGAAAAAAGAGGAAATAACTATTGTCACAAGGAAAAGTGGTGCTCTACACCATATAATTTCAACAAAACTCATCAATTGGCACTTGAATGGATAGACCTTTTTCATCATGAGTCATTGCCACCACCATATTTATCCACACCCTTGTCTGCAAGAATTAATTTGTTTCAACAATTATTATGGGAAAGAACTCAATGGAACTTGGAGAAAAAGAAATTAAAGTATGTTATTAATGAGTAGAGCTTCCAGTTGAAACAAAGTTCAAATCATAATGAAGTTCTGAAGAGAAGAATTGAGCAAATTACAGGATTGATTCCTGAGTTAATGGAATGTAGGTTGCCATCTCCAGTATATGCTTTGTTTATTAAAGAAAATTTTGCCAATTATAAGTTAACTAGAATTATAGAAGGACTTAAGCCCTCTATCTCTACCCCACATGAATTTTATGATGCATTTCGATATGTTCCTATGGCCTTGAAAATTTTATTGTGTGAATTGTATCTTCACAATTTGGTTGTGCCTAATGATACTGAATGGAACCTAGTTCTATATATAGGGGATGTGTAGTTAAGGGCAGAAATGTCATGGATGCAAAATGAAATAAGCAGAGAACATCAAGCCACACCCTACAAGGAAAATGAGATGATAGCACCCTTGTTCATGAGGCTAGAAGTCCAATATTCTAGATGAATGTATCTAGATTAGATCTCTATTTTGGAAAATCTTGTAGAGCTTGGTAAGGTGAGTATAGTTAAAGAGTGGACTTTTATAGATTGGGAACAGCACTTATCTCAGAATGTTGAAACAACAACTATTCCCTCAAGGTAGTGATGGATAAGAATGCCACATTATTTTAAAATAAGATAACCCCAATCTCCAAAAAATCTAACTCTTGCTATAATAGGGATTCCTTGGTATATCGACTTGAGGAGAAATTAGTGCAAACATTGATTACCATTAAGGTATCAACCCCCAATTCTCCTGCAGTCGCTACTAGCAGTAAATGATAATGCAAAAGATCATAATATGACTACTAAAGTTCAGTGCTAGAAGAGGCTCAAGGAAAATTATGGTTACTTCGACTATGTGAAGAATGAGCTAGGAGAAAGGACACCTAGTGACTAGAGAGTGTGGGCCAAGATCTTAAACTTCATGATTGTTGGGGGCGAGCAATTGTTCAGTTCAGGGGAATGATGAGCCTCTAAAAGGCCATTATTTTCAAAACTTTTTATGTTGTTTTTTAACACTAATCTTGCAAGAAATAATTTAAGACTCTATGGTTTAAGAAAAAGAACTTATGTTTTATGAATATGCTATCTATATGTCAAGACATGAAGATTGAAGTAAATATTGATCAATTATGTTGTGTTTTCTTGAATCTATAGTTTTTTATGGTTTAATGAAGGATATTACATGTTGATAAATATTTCCTCATCCATGCTATGTTGGGTAGGTTCCTTCCTGCAACCATAGGATTTGCAAGAGTGATAATTTGAATATTATACCATTTCTAACATTAATGATGAAATAAATGCATGTATGTGGAATTTTTTGTGTTTAATGCTTTGCAGGTTTTTATTGCTACACAATATTAAAGATAGCATTTCAGCACTGAGTCAAAGTCAACCAAATGCTTGATGAACCACAGTGTAAGCAGATCATGGTGCAAATTTTGTTATGACAGTGCATGAAGATAGCTTCCTCAACCTACTATATTTCTAGGAGAGTTAAGATGAAGTTAATAGTATTTTTGTTGTAGACTTTATAATCTATAATTAATCCTCATTGATATGATCGCAAGAGTATGATGTTGTTAAAGTTTTCCTTTAAATAATTTCTGTTGTAACCTTGAAAAAGGGATTGATGATTGAGGATTGATTATTGACTTTGATCTTTTCTTGGTTTTGACCAGAAGGAAATAGATTAGAATCTTGTTTTCAAATGTAATTCCTTATCATGAATGAATAGAATATAGAGTTCAAGTTTCCACCTCCAGACTTGATTGTTCTCTGTTCACTCATCTAAGGGGCCCACTTGGTGAGTGAACTGCTTTGTTAGAATCGATTTCCTTTCTTATTTTTTTTCCTTGCAAAGTAGACTTTTGTTGTTCTTGTAGCCATTGATAATAGAATCATTGAACTATTCTTGCAACATAGGTATTTAAATAGATTTATTGTTTACAGCATTAGTCTAAGCTTTAAGGAAAATGTCATTTCAGTTCCTAGCATAGTTTCCTTTAGCATTCATTTTCTGTTGCAGTTGTAATGACTTAAAGATGAATTAAAGGATATGATTTGCAGCCACCCTCTCAAGCTTACACTCCCTCATTGACAAATAAAATGAAGTCAGTATGGTATTCTTAGGAAAATACATGATTTTTTCTAGTCATGGAGTCAATGTAGAAGGATATCCAATCCTTTATTACAAAGGTATTTAGCTGACAAGCCAATTACTCTAGCTATAGTAGTCTCCCTTATATTTCTTTTAGTTGTTAAATTGTATTGCCACCTCTGCTCAACTCTAGCATATAGACATTTGGGTAATGATTTTGAAATCTCAATAGGAGAGTTCTTAAATGTGGCCATCATCTTATATACAAACTCTTCCACCTTATTCATATCTAACTTTCCAATTTTATCAAACTCAACATGTGTGAACCCTAATAAATATACATTATTCTTAATACTGTCATACAAGTCTAAATCAGAAGAGCGACTATGGCTTACCACTTGAAATTGATTGTTGTCGTCTGATTCTATTCTCTCCTCATATGACTTGGCTAGAGCTACATATTTTCTCCTTTGTTTCTTCTCAGACTAATCCTCCTTTGTAGTTGTAATAGCTCTTTTTCCTTTAGGCTTCTCAACTTTGTGAGTCTTCTTTGCAATTACCCTTGTGCTAGCCTTGGTAATAGGTACTATTGGGTTTTGTTCTATAGGTTTCACAACTTTCTTTGGTTTACAAACTTTTGGCTCCTTAGCTTTACTCTTCCTCTTTTATGTTGGTTTAGGTTCTTCTCAATTACCTCCTTAGCATCACTTTGCATGGTTGTGTGTTTGTCTAGGGTAGGATACCATGTTACTTGTTGGATGATTTTTTTTGTGATCTTGGTAGGGCCAATTTCCAACCATACAAAGTGATCATGTATTCTTTTAAATAAAATCTTAATCTATTCCATTTTGAATACATTTGGAAAATCTAGGGCACGAGTTAACCCTTTCCTCTCTATGATTTTGTTTTCCTCCTTCAATACTCCATTTATACATAGTTTTCCATACAAATCTCTAATTTCCATGTCTCTAATACTACCAACCTTACAAGCGTAGCAATATCTAACATCCTGTATCATCAAAACCTACAGTGGTATCATCGATAGCACACTAGAAGGATCTCCCTTGTATGTTATCTCAGGAATGGCTCAGAAGGATGGTTTTTTAATCGCATTACTTATTAATTAAACTTTAAAAACCTCTTTTCCTTCATTCCTAATAGTAGTAGAAGAGCTAGACACCATTTTAAATAACTAGTGTTTGTGATAATTTAGATAGCATAGCTTCGCAAACAATAAATACCTTATGAATTTGATGATTGATGATGAGTAGCAACTGAATCCAGTTCACAAATGCTTGACTCTTTCTCCTGAATTTTTCTTATGCTCTTGATGCTCTCTTTGATCTTGAATAAATGTAAATGAGTCAAAAATTGACTATATAACCCTTGAAACTTAGTAATAAATGCTTAGTGCTTACACATTTGTAAGCTCAGATACCATAGCAATTTAAACTCACTTGGCTTACACATAATTTCTACTATGCTTGGTAACCACAATGAGCTTAGCCAATACTATCACCCTTAATAGCTTGGCATTAACTAAAATTTAATTTTCACTCGATAACAACGATGAAACTTTTCATGCTCGGTAGCAACATGAAAACTAACAAAACTTATAGATTTCTTCCAGGTTATAACCATTACATTGCACCTTAATTCATGCATATATAATCTTTTTAGAACTTAGATTCTTGGAACTGATGTAAAATATATCACTAAGATATCAATCCCACATACCTTTTGATTGCCTAGTTGGGGGTGATGTGGTCACCTGATCCATTGGATGAAGTGACCTCATCTGAACTTGATGTGTTGCAATCTTCCTTTTTCTTCCATGTCTTGTTCATCTATACTTTGACTTTCTTAACATCAACCTTCCATTGGAATTCTTTTAGAATAACTGAGAGGGGGGGTGAATTAGTTATTCAAGGTCCAGATGTACAAATAAAACTTTTCACAATTCAGTGAACCCATAAAGCATTCTTAACCATGCATGCATTCATTGTGTGTTAACTAAAACTGATATGTTACTATCAAATCAACTTGTAGAAATGTAAAGCATGAGACACAACATATCCATCAGCACATTTGACACAATGATTTAATGTGGAAACCCAATTTGGGAAAGATTGCCAGTAACATGCTACTCCTTTTTCACTCTTCTAAAGTGATGCCCTATTAAAGGCCAACCCTATTAAAGGTTACAATACACACTGTCAAATGTGACACGGTTAAGGGATTTCAATCACCCTACTAAAAGTGAGCCTTGTTAGACGACTTTAGGCTATTCACTTGGAATTCCACCCTATTAAAGGATTTTCCAATGATTGTTAAGTCAACCTCACTCCAAAGGATTTACCCTCGGCTGATACAATTTTTAGAAAGTAACAGTAGAGCTTTGATCTAATACAACTTACAACCTTACTTGCAAATTATAGATCATTGTTCATTCCTCAACTTTTCTTGAATTTGAATCTTTGTAGCTCTGATAGCTTGTTCACCCTTCAAGCATTCATCCTCTTTAAACCTTCTAGCTCAGTACACCATTGCAGACTTCTTCACTTGGGTTGCTTGATGAAGCAAAACCCCTTTTCTTCTCCTCATTAGATTTTTGCATAAAACTCTCTAACTCTTTGCTTCATGACCAAACATTCCTACATATAGGAAATTAGAACATTTTCCCACTCATTATCCATCATCAAAATTAGGGCTTTCCTTGGATTAGGTAGGATACAATATATCTACCCCATATCTTGTCTTTTCTAGAAACTTCTCTTAGAATCCATTTGAATTCACTTCCAAAGTGGTTTACATAAGATTCTGTATCACTAGCTCATTAATCTTATCTTCCTCCTAATTCAAAAGTTCCAAGAAAACAAACTTGTTGGCTTTTATTTTGTAAATCTTTGATCTTTTTCATAATGCAGCAGCTCAGCATTATCAATCTTCTAATGTTTGGCACATACTGTGTTACTCGACATCAATTGTAAAATCATTTGGCATCAACTAGATTTTACTGGTGCTCGATGTCAACTAAAAATTACTCGACATCTACTAACTTACTCAACGTCCACTAGAATTTGCTTTCACCCAGCTCCAACTAACTTTTTTCCTCGATTTGCACTAACTTTTCTTGGCACCTACTATCCACTTGGTCAAGCTTAGCAAATGAACTTTGTTTAACTTTATTTTTCTAAACTTTCTAAGTGTAGCTAGTCATTTTTAACCTCGAGTAGATCATCAATGCATTATTTTATCACAGTCTTAACTTATTCTTGTACTTCAATACATAATCATAACTCAGCCTTTCCTCTAGGTACTTTTGTTACATCTTGTTTATCAAATTCTCCTCATCAATCAACTAAGTGATAGTACTTGAAACATATAAGCAAATGTCTTACCAACATGTAGCAGGTTTGACATCAGTGACAAAATAATGATTGAAACACACAGTCTTCTTTAGCAATCTTTCTAATCAAATGATATTTTCAATCATATATCAACACTTTCTCTTTGCCTTTGTTGAATTCATTGTTAGGTGCCTTTGACCTTGTTAGACAATTTATACTGATGTGACCAATCTTCAAATAGCTAAAGTAGGTAGTTTGACTAAACCATCTACTGTAATCACTTCTAAAATGTGTTCTAATGTAATTCTCATCAAAATGTCCATACTCTTGACAATAGTGACAACTATACCTTTTATTTTAATCCCAATTGTAGGATTTTCCATTTTTTTATCCCTTTGTCTGCTTGTTTGATGTCCACTTGGCATTAGATCTACATTCATATATCGTATGTCCATACTTCTAACACTTGTCACAATATCCTTCAAATATTTGCGGTCCTACTTTCATGTGTTGGATGTCCTCTTGTGTTGCACTTATGATAGTAACTCATGAACTTAGGGTTCTAATTTGCATTGTTGCTCCTACAAACATTTGTTGTATGACCTAACTTTCCACAATTATGACAAGTGGGTTTGTAGTTCTTACCTTTGTTGTTTCTTTGTTCACCACTTTTAGATGATTCTCTTTCCTCAATATTGGTGTATCCCAATCCAGTAGTATCCTTGTAAGATCTAGGAGATCTCATCAATTTCTCAAAGTATCTGATGGCTTCACTAGGTTGGTTGAAACTCTTAGCAAATTATTTTTCTCTTCTTAGTTCATTACTTAGTTGTTCATTTTGTAACTTTAGGGTTGTGATCTCAATGTCCTTACCATTCAATTCATGATTGGAAATCATCACTTGATTCATTGTTTCGAGTTGCATGTTAGCAATTCTTTGTACCTCTGATGTCCTCTCTTTCAGTATGTTGGTCAGTGTCCTTTTGTCATCTTCAATCATGAATTTGTCTTCCTCATCTTTCTTTTTTTGCTTTTTCACCACACATAGCAATACTAATTGGACTTCTTGTTCTATTTTAAGATTTTTGTCCTCTTTAGTTAGGGCACCATTCCTTTCCATTAGATCTGCAACTACTGCATCAAACTCACTTGAGTTTCCATCTACAAACAATTCAATAGTGTCTTCCTCTTGGTAATGTGTGTCATTTTCCTCAATAGCTATATCTTTCCTTCTCTTTAATCAGTGCTTGAACTCATTTCTTGCTTTATTGAGTTGGTGTAAGGCAAGCTAGATTTCAATTTTTGGTTCTTAATGACTTTTCCCAACTTGTAGACTTCCATCTTCAAGATCTTTTTTGAAAGCTACAAAGCTTTCCTTTCCAGAGAAAAAGGAACTGATACCAATTGTTGGAAATAACAATAGGAAAAGTAAAATCTAAGAGCGGGGTGAATTAGTACTTCAAAATTCTAACCATTAAAACATTCAACACACATCCATCTCACAATTTGCATGTAAACTGAAATACCAAACTAAACATATTCATCCATAGCATGAAATAATTAACACATATGACAAAAGATATTTGGTTACCTAGAAACCCTCCAATGAGAAGATAAAATTGGAGTGGGGATGACACCCACAAATCTTTATTACTGTAGTTGTAAAGTGAATCCAATTAAGGTTACAATAAGTTTGATAATAAACTATGATCTACCCTGTGAAAGGTTTGCCCTATTAAAGGCTTACAAAGACTATTAAATCTTACCATTTTAAAGTATTTCAAGACTGTGCTAAAAGTGTGTCTAGTTAAAGGACTTCAAATTACAATAAATTAAGCACCCTATTAAAGGATTTACAAAAGCCTTCTAGGACTACTCGATTAAAAGATTTTTACTGATTCAATTGTTAGAATGTTTCAACCTTGATCCTTTGGTTAGCACTGGTGTTTTAGATATCAAATCTTCTCTTTCTTGATGTATACTTGATCCTCTTGATTAGTTGTATCACTTAAGTGATCTCTCTACTTTCCTTTATTCTCTCTAACTGATAATGCAATTCATATCTTTCTCAAGACTCCTTAGTCACCATGAATGCTTTGTCTGCACATGAAAACCTCTCCCTTCACACACAAACGCTTTAGGGTTTTACCTACTTAAGAAGACTTAGGTGACCTAAGGTTAGGTAGGAATCAACGATTGTGATTCACCCATTTTTCCACTTAATTCATCCCTTTATCTGATTGGTTCCATGTATTACATAGGGATTCTCAATGTAGATTCATTCTTATCTTTTGGAATCGTAAAACAATCCTTAAGTCAGCCCAAAAATGGTTTACATAGAACTTTGTGTCATTACAAACAACTATTTCCAAAATTGTTTATTCGGCACTTGAAGCCTCTGATGCTTGGCATCTACTACATCTTTAATGATGTAACACAACCTTTAAATGACTCAACATCCACTACTCACTCGGGATCTAAATCACTCGACATATATTAGATTTGCTCATCACTGGAGTGACTAGGCACTAACTATCAATTCAGCACATAGTGGTGCTTGGCACATACTATATATTTTTCTCAGCATGCATTATCTGACATCTAATACTTGGCATACATTTCTTTCTCAGCATACACTAAATATTGTTAAGTAATGAATTAAGTGTATTGTCACTCATATGTCAAAACCAAAATGAGATCAACATAGCACATGTCCAAGCCATAACCTAGTTAAATTGTTTTGGTTGTTGATTAGTTGGGTTGATTATAAATTCTTGTAGAATTTTCATTAGATTAGGTACAATAAAATGAACAATCAGTTGTTCCCAGCTAGTAGGATCAAATATAGTTTTCTAAGGTGATAAAATTGCACATGTTGATGCATCATTTGAATGCCAGGCATGAAGTGCAATCCCCAATTTATAATGAATGATTGGATATAAAGGCTCCATACGTTGGCCCAACAATGGAAGCTAAGGATGTAACCATGCATGTATTGGCATGCTCTCCCTGTAAGGATCCCAAGTATCTACTACTGCTATTAATTTGGCATTACTATATGATCTAGAATGTTATGAAGTACTAAAGTCGGTAGTAACTTATCCCATGTCTCTAGAAAATGTAGCATAGGTTCAAGGTCCCTTGGCTCCTAGGAATTTGTAGTAGCTATTCTCACTGCTAGAAGAATAACTTTAGTAAAAGTTGAGTATAAGGAGTTGAAGAAGCAAGTTATGCTTCTGTGTAAATGTCGTAATCATGAGGCTCAATCCCTTGTAGAAGCTATAATCTAGTTATATATATATATATATATATATATATATATATATATATATATATATATATATATATATATATATATATATATATATATATATATATATATATATATATATATATATATATATATATGTATGTATCAAACTAGCTAATTAGCAACTAGACCCATTTAACTGGGTTATGGCTTATTTCTTTCTAAAAATATCTGCTGCGATATGTTTTTTGTAAAATTTCTTGCAAACTTTGCCCATTTTTCCTGGTCTACATTATTTTTAGGAGTATCTTGACATAAGTCACTTAGCACCTTAAAAAATATCTCTCTGTATATATGCATACATGGATCTATGTGTGTATGTGTGTGTGTGTGTGTGTGTGTGTGTGTGTGTGTGTGTGTGTGTGTTCCCTTATGATCGTTGCATTTTGTTGTTGTGCCCTTGTGATCTTTGCATCTCATTGCCGTACCCTTGTGTCTTTGTATATGTATGTATGTATGTATGTATGTATATACATATCTATACATATGTATATGTATATTTATATATGTATATATGTATGTATATGTGTATATATGTATATATATGTATATATATATATGTAGGTATGTATATATGTGTGTGTATATATGTATATATGTATATATGTATATATGTATATATGTATATATGTATATATGTATATATGTATATATGTGTATATGTGTATATGTATGTATGTATGTATATAAACAAAGAGATCTTGGCACAACAAAAATAATAATAAAACTCACGCAATAGGTAGCATGGCTACAAATGTGATGGAAACACCTATTGGTAAGTAGATTCCTCTTTTTCTCTCTCATTTTTCATGTTTTTATTTCACTTGAACTATTATTTCTTAGGGCGCATTTTTTAATATTGAATTCATTTTATATAGGAGGCGATGAGCACATTCCTAGATGTACCTGTGTGATGAATTGCTCATGGGCAATGAAGATGGAGTTCCCCTAAGAGTAGCAAGAATTTATGAGGACATTCCAGGTACTCTAAAGATTGATCCTTTCTTAAAAAATTAGATGTTAATATGGATTTTAGCTATTGATGCAGGAGCATCCAGAGGTATAAGGGCAATCCTGTGTCACCCAAAAAAATGTACTTAGACTTAGTTTCTATTTTATGTCTTTACATTTTTGGATACCCATTTGGCTCAAATAAAGGTTCCAACTCTCATAGTTCAACTATCAGTGCATTTGAAAATCCTCAAAAAATAGGAGCATGCAATTTGACCATCATTTTGGTGACCTAGAAGGTGCGACTTGGCCAGATGAATGTAATTGAGATTTAGAGCATTCCAAAAAAAGAATCAGGTCAAAAGGCCCCACGGTTTGAAAGTTATTGCAGTTTTTTGAGTTTTGGAGACCTCCTAAGAATGCTTCAAAGTCAGGTTTGGGGCATTAAATGACCTCAAAAAGGGCCAAAAAATGGGGGACGAGCAAAGCTTGTCCATAGGGCTATAGAGCGCTTCGAGAGCTTTTCGAAAATGTAAACGGTTCATCAATCGGAGCTACGGTTCAAAAGTTATGCCTCCCGAAAGTTCGGCTACCGTTTCTAGATTCTTCTAGATTTGCACCGACTTCTAACGCAGCTTCTGGAACCTTTTATTTTGTCGATGGATGCCTACTAGCACTTTCTAGAATGTACTCCTAGTCCTTAACCCTCCAGGGTCTATTTAAGGAGATTTCTGACATTGTAAAAGGCAGTTCGGATTGGAGCTTGAGAGGAGGTGCTAAAAGGAGAAATATTCTCCAAATTTATGCTATTGTAAGCCTGTAGGGCATGTTTTGAAATTTATTTTTTCTCTGCACTGTTTGTACTAGCATATTTCTCAGTTAATATAATTCCCCCTTTCTATTGTGTCTATTCTGTTGTTGGCTTGTGTCCCCATCAGCTATTAGGGGAGGAAATGAGCTTCCACCATCACATGGTTGGCCCTGATTAGTAGAGAATATTAAACTATTCTCAAAACCAAGTGAAGCTTAACATTAACCTATGATTGTATGACAACTAATTGTGTGAATCTCTTGGTTTTAGGCAATGTAGAAGGACGCTATGCAATGTCAATTCATATGTATACAACATCAGGTGGAGCTAAAAACCACAACACATTTGCATTTTTGTTAGAGGTCTTTAATTAGGTATTTTAAGTTATAGACCATCACAAACATTGTTCATGATGGTCTATAATTTTAAAAACTTAATAGACCTATTAAATAAATGTAATTGTGTTGTTTTTTATTAGCTCTTCTTGTTGTCCATGCATTTGAATGTAGTTGCACATGCATTCTTGATTCAGAATGGCAGAATCTTATTTTGGATGTGATGGAAAAATGACATGGACCAGAAGATGAGAAAATGATGTCACTTTTGCAAGTCTGGAACCTTTTTTTGTACTTCCAATATTGATCCTTTCTTAAATATTTTAGATGTTAATGGGGTGTGGGACCAAATGAGCTTCCACCTTACATGGTAAGCCCACTTTCTATAGCTTTTCGTTGCAATTGGGACAGTGAAAATTAACTCTTTGCCAATGACTTAGCCCAATTTATGATAGTTGTGTTTGTTGCTTTTGCGGCAGTTACCCTTACTGTTGATTAAAAAAGTCTAATGCCCGTCCAACGAGAACAAATTCCATATCTAGTAAGGCTATGTTAATATTTTGTGCACTATGTTTTAAATATTTGTGACTATGGGTTCCTTTGAGTGGATCTATCAACAGTCCTATAACAACCTCACTAAATGTCTATTTGGTGGTTTTAATGATGTGGCCAGATTCATCCTTGGTTCATGGTAGAATTTTTATCCATAGTCGGTTGGAAGCTCTATCTCAAGCTATATAGCCACATCATGCCTAAACATAGCCTATCCTCACCCTATTTATATTCTTTTACAACTCATTTCAAAATGATGTACTCCTATTTGTAGTGATGAGGAGATAATCAGGCTAAATTATGTGCACTTGAGTAATGGGCCCTCAAACATGCTTAAATAGGATACTAGGTTCATACCCCTTGATATGGTAACTCAAAACCCAACTATTCTCAAAGCCAATTTAGATGAAAACAACTTTATAAAGCCCTCTTTCAGACTGCAAGACTCAAAGTTCAACCCCTTAACTATTTGTGTGACAAGATCCAAAGATCATTATCCCTTAAGTGTATACTACTCTAGATTAAGTGGTAAAACAAGAATTTAGTACTTCAAGCATGGTTAGACCCTCAAGCTCCTATTCTCAATCATTTGGATGTAAACTACTAAGGTTCCAAAACCTATTCTTCCTCCAGGATTTGAACTCTACACTTTAGGCCTAAAAGAGACCGAATTCTAGGTGAACGCCTTAAAATGGCCTTGACAATAAAGCTATCGAGATGTTCATTTGTAGGGATTGATATGTGTACTAGAGATTGAAGTTACATGATATATTCAACTACAATCATCCACCTCTCACCTACGTGTAACACAATATGAGCTTCAAAAAGTGGTAAAATTGAGAGGTGTTGTTGTTCCAATTGCCCTTAAAGGGTAATCTTTGTCTACATTATTCTTTTCATAATTTTCTTTCTGATTCCATCTCAGTTTGTGTAATAGGAACCCATTTGATTCTCTCCCTCTATAATCCTAGCATTTAATCTACAGACCTTTTATTTATCAACTATTTTAGTGAAGGTAATATTGCTTTTAGTATTGATATTAGCAACTAGCAATTTAGTATTTACAACTGCAGTAGTGTTTTGGCACTTTTTTTATATTTTTATATGGCATGTTACGTTACTATTCAATAATTCATATTTTGATTCTAGGACTTCATTTAACTATATTTTATAATTTGTATATTACATCACTATAAGCATTTTATCCAAACCAAAGTCATCACTGCCCATTTTGATGCGTAGATTGGTATTTTAATCTCTAGCCTCAAAATAAAATAGGAGATTGTGTGGTATGAAAAAAAAGTACTTGCCCTTGAGTTTTCCAATACCTCATATACCATATTATAAAATTGTAAATCTATGTTGTTCTCCAAGTTGATACAATGTTATGCAACATAAGATTTGGCCAAGAACAAATTTTTCCATCACTATTTTCTAATTTGGTATCATTGGTTATCCTATGTTTGAAAAACTAATTATATAAAGGATGTGAAAGTCATATGAGCACAATGAGAGGAATACTTGATCACACCAGTCGCTTTTTCTTCAAAAATTTTAAGATTCCAAAGTATAGTCATATCATTAATGTTTTGAGATCATCAAATTTGTGTGTCACTTAATAAAACTATCTTCCAATCACTTTAAACTTAAGAAATAATAGAGTTCAAAATTCAATAAACTTACTAATATTTGATAGGAGTAAAGTCATGTTTTGTTATCATTAAAAAGAGTAAGAGGGTGTTGGTTCATGGAATAGATTATTGACCTATTAATGGTACAATAGTAGCACTAGTACAATTTCAGCACAACAACAATCTATCAAAAACCAAAAAAAAGAGTCAACAATCAAAAATGCCTAGTAATGATGTTATTAGCCTGTTATTAGCCGGATGTAAAGTGAGACTATTTCAAATTTTTTTAATCTCTGGTTGTCACCAATATTTTGATGTAGCCTGTCAAATCATCTCTCTAGATGTCCTCAATATTTTGATGTGGACAGGCGTCACTGGTATAACAAGCCCACTGAATCATCTTTGGCTAGTGTCGGTAGTTCGATGGGGTTTATTGTTGATGGTATAACAAACCTATCAAATCATCATTGGTTGGCATCAATAGTTTGATATTTCAAATTAGTTGTCTAACACCTCCATTTGATATAGATGGGGATGATTTTTGATGGAGTGGCCCATCAATAAATTGGCAGTTGTGGAGTAGGTCAAACTTTTGATGCAATTTTAGTGACCTTGAATTTTGACATTTAAGTGTCAAATTTTTGACCACCCACACATCGAAAAATAGGTCCAATTTTACTAGTGCCTTATAATCAAGTGCTTGTATCCATGGTTGATTGCCAACAATGAGCACCATGTCACCAGGGAGTGGCTGAGAAATATCAAAGTCAACCAAAATATGGGAAAAATTAGTAAGTCCCAAGGTTTTTGTAGCTTCATCCACCTTCAAGAACCACCCAAGAGACTTCCCAAAACTCTCATAGCAAGACATTTCCCAAAAATTTAGTGAGAGATTAGGAAGTTAAACCCATACTGGACACACATTTAATGGTGTAGTAAGAGGGTTGAAAGAAGCACTCCAAGGTTGGACAAAGAGGGAATGATTCTCCCAATCCCACATCTTTCTCAAGATAAGATATTGATCTTCAAAAGAAGAGAATGTGGAAATAAAGAACCCTTTAGCACATGGGTAAAGCTCAAAATCCCTAGAGATGAGGGGTTTCCAATAGTTAGTTTCCCAAAAATGTAGATTGGGGAGAGAGGCCCACAGACCTATAAATCTATCCACCAACCCATGATTCTAGTAGTAATCAATATTCTCCACCACTTCAGGAATACAAACCACCACAATTGAATCCTTAGCACATGAAATGTGATGAGATTCCACTCTTGACAGGTCAGTAGAAGCACACTTAGCAATGTGAGCATCACTCTTGTTACCAGTAGTAGCAATAGGTCTAAGGGAACCACCAATAGTTTCTAACCCAAGAGCAAGGTCCAAAGGAGTCACTAAAAAACTCAAAGGAATAGAGCAATGAAGGGGCACAAAGGAACCTGATCCCACCTTGATACTAATAGTCGAGGGGACTAAGCACAAATTGATACAAGTGACCGTAGAACTAGGGCCCAAAGAAATATGAATAGGATCCTACAAATATGTAGGGACATCACCAATAGATGCAATCTAAAGAAAGACATTAATGTAAGGAATAGAAACAACCTCAACATCAATGAAAATAGTAGGAACGTTGGGCAAAGAAGGTAGAGCATTGACCAAAACCCTAGCACAGACCATAGCAGTAGATTTTTAAAAGCCAATTAATTTTCATTATTATTTTTAGCATTATCAAACAATTATCTAGGCAATATATTCCTTAGGCTCCCCACCACAACTAGGAGTAGTTAATGAAAAATCATTTGAACAACTATTAGCACAATGGCCATGGTGTTGAGAAAGTTGTACATTGTCAACTGAAGATTGAAGTAGAGGATTATCTAGGAAATATATTCCTTAGGCTCCCACCACAACTGGGAGTAGTTAATAAAAATTCATTTGAACAACTATCAACACAATGGCCATGGTATTGAGCAAGTTGTACATTGTCAGCTAAAGATTGAAGTAGATGAGTAGAAGGAAAAGAAATGTCCACATTATTAGAGAGGGTTTTACTAGTATGAGCCAAAGTGGTGTTGTCATGGTTTATATTGGGGGCATTGAAAGATTTGAGTAATACAAATCCACAAAACTTGAAGAACACCTACATGCAAGAACCTATCACAAAGAAGAAAAAGCAAAGAAGAGGCAATGGTTTTACTCTAAAAATATGAGAACTATATTATCAAACTAAAAAGATGAGATAATTACAAAAGATCAATCCTTATAGAAGGAGATAAAAAACCTAAAAGAGAAACCCTAGGAGGTAAATGATATTTAATAATTACTAATTAATTATTAAATGGAAATGAGAAGTGCATAAAGTAAAATCTTAAGAAGGGAGTAAAGGTAATTTTATAAATTAAATTAAATTAAATTAATGATTTACTCGAACAACCCCCCTTAAGTTGAGAAACAATGCAGCTAAACAATGCAGCTACAAACAATGCAAAAAAAATCAAGGAAACTACAATGTAGCGCTAAAAGAAAATTTGGGCTCTAGGAACAAGGCCTGATGAGGTACCCAGTCACAACCAAATCTCTAAGTAATAGAGAAATAGAGAAAACCCTACTCCAAAAAGAGATAGAAAAGGATGCACAAATGAAATATCTCAAGAGACTCTCTCAAAACCATAAGTACAATAAAACCCCCTATGATAGAAGCCTGAGACTCCATAGCCCCCCAAGAATGGCAGAACTCCTATGTCGATGAACATACCAATGTGGCTCCAATTTAAAAGCAACCGATTCAATGGACAAGGAGGGTAAAACCCTTGAATGTAAAGTAAAGTTGGAAGTTCTAGCTAATGCTCAAAGGAGAATGCATGAGAATCCTAAAATGTAATTTCCAGTGGAGGTGGCATAATAGGTGTGTAAATCTATCATCTAAGAGGAAATGTGTGTCCTCTAATATATCCTCAACAATTGCAATAGGTGGCTCAATGACTAGAGCTATAATGGTAGGCAATGCTAAAGACTAATCTTGCGTGATAGATGGAATCTGAATAGGAGGTGGAGGTGTAGAAGTCACAACATTGGTCTCAAGAACAACACATAAGTTCAAGAGACTTGACTTAACCTCCGTAGTCTCTCATGAAGAAGGAGATTGAGTCTCCGATATTGAAGATGGTGGACCAAAATGAGAGAAAGAGTATAAGTGGGAAGAGTGATCAACAATCCCTATACCAAAAATAGTGCTTGTCTTACTATCTTTTATGTGCACTGAATCTTGTGCAAACTCAATTGTCTTCCCTATCCTACTATGTGTAATCTGATAAATAGAGACAAGGTTAGAGGAAAAATATGGAAAAAAAAGTAACTCATGAAATGTACCATCATCAATGCCAATAGAACCTTTCCTACATATAGTCATAACAGAGTTGTTCCCCATTAAAATGTGCAGAGTAGGAGAAGCCTCAAAAGAAGAGAACAAATCCTAAGAAGATGTCATATGGTATGAAGCATCTGAATCCAATAACCATCTAGAAGAATGTGGAGTAGAAGTTGCATATACTGCATGATCCTTTCCTATATCTTTACCATCTGACTAAAATGATGATGATGAAGATGACCTGTGAGAAGTAGAAGGAATATCAATGTTTCTCTTATGAAGGAGAGCACTCAAATCTAAAACTTGTATGGTATATCCATTAAACTTGTCATAGCAATGTGACTCATCATGATTATGCTTATTACAATAAGCACACTTCGATCTTTCTAGCTTTCGTTTACCTCCTTTAGGAGGAGGTGGCCTTGATGAACTGTGAGGGATAGAATCAATTTGAGACTCTATAGAATGTTATTTATGTGTCTTATCCTTTGTCCTAGAAGATGGTTGAGCTACCAATACATAAGTTTGTGAGCCTGTGAGAGAATTCAACTGAGAGAGCTTATGGCTTGCTTTTGAGTCAAATGATCACAAAAAACCTCAAAGGATGGCATGGTAAATCTATTACCTGAAGCATCTTTGGTGGAATAGAAGGTAGAAGAAAAAATCTAAAAGTTTCCACAAAGCTTAAAAAGAATCAGGTAAATGCACTTAGTGTCATTCTTGGTTTTCCCACAACCCTGCAATAAAGTTCTATGTTGTTTGAACTTCATCAAGAAATCTTCAATGGAAGGAAAAGAATTTGGTACAAGAGAGGTAAGCTATACCTTAATCTTAAGTTCCCTTTACACATTTACTATACCAAACAAGCCATCAAGCTTGGTCCATATATCTATAGGGGTATTGCACCCATCAGGATGAAATTGTAGGTTGTTGGATACCTGTAAAGAAATCAACCACATTGCCTCATCCATCTTGTTCCTATGTTGCATGACCTCAAAAGGCCTCTATAAAACTAGTTGCACTACATCTAAACCAGACTACAGCCCTTTTGACTGGAGAAGTTGTGTCATCAAGGTCTTCCATGTGTAATAGTTATGAGGGGTCGAAAGTTCTTGACAAGAATAGGTCTCTCCCATTGTTTTAGAAGGTGTTGAATTATTTTTTGAAAAAAAGCTGGTTTACTAACACACCCCCCCCCCCAAACAATGCAAAAAACTGAACCCTAGCTTGCAAAAGGAATGCATATAAGATAATATGGCAAAAATACTTCAGTTGAGTATCACAAATACATGGTAATAAATACTAGTGAAATGACAAAGAATCTGGAAAATGCTCAAGAAGATCTTTCTAGCACTTCTTTTAGATCAAAAAATGAAGCTAAAATGAGCAAGTTATTCCCACTAGAATATTAATAGGATCGTTTGGCTTCGAACGAAAAAATAGGTACCAAATGCCTCGGGATCTATGCTAAAATACATTGATTTTCATGCAAAAGTACATTGGTTTGCATGTCAAAAATCTCAATTTGTGAAATAAAAATCTCAATATGCATGCCAAAAAATCTCGATCCACATACCAAAATACTGAGTTTCATGTCAAAATTCTTGATTTGCATGCCAAAAAAATATCGATCCACGTGCTAGAATATTGAGTTTCATGTCAAAATTCTTGATTTACATGCCAAAAAAATCTCAATCTACATGCCAAAAAATCTCGATATGTGCCAAAAATTCTCAATTTTTTAGCCAAAAAACCTCAATTTCTATGCCGAAACATAGAAAATCACTGCCTTGGAAATGATTTTTTTTGGCCTCAAATTCCAACTGTGTCCAAATTGGATAAATTTTATATGAAAATAGGGGTTTTGACATCTTTTGAATCCAACCCTTAGGTCTGTTTTGCCTCAAAGTGATTTGATTTTCAGTAACCCCACTATTTTCATAGTAAATACCCAAAAAATGTCAGATATGTTCTATCAAACCCTCGTTCTTCTTTTTCTCCAAATACTGAATAAGCTACAACAAATCCAGCTTTGATACCATGAAGGATTTAAGAAATACAAATCCACAAAACTTGAAGAACACCTGCATGCAAGAACTTGTCATAGAGAAGAAAAAGCAAAGAAGAGGCAAGGGTTTTGCTCTGAAAATATGAGAACTATATTATCAGACTAAAAAGATGACAGATGATTACAAAAGATCAATCCTTATAAAAGGAGATCGAAAACCCAAAAGGGAAACCCTAAGAGGTCAATGACATTTAATAATTACTAATTAATTATTAAATAGAAATGTGAAGTGCATAAAGTGAAATCTTAAGAAGGGAGTAAAGGTAATTTAATAAATTAAATTAAATTAACGTTTTACTCTAATAGGCATCACTCAAATTTGTAATAGGGGCATCACCTTGATTTACAATGGGAGCTCCATCCTCATTGTTGGCCTATGAGGAGTCCTTGGAGGTATAATCTGAGAAAGAATCTAAATCTTGTATGGTCAAATGATCATCATTTACATTCTTCCACCAAGTATAAACACCTTTTGAATGAAAAAGAGAATTGTTTTTAGCCATATGGTCAATAGAGAAGCATCATTGACACCAAAAGTGGAGATGATCATAATGCAAAAATTGAATCCAAGGTTTATCCCCAACTATGAGCACCATATCCCTCAAAAGTGGCATGGATGTATCCATGTCAACCAAAATGTAAGTAAAAAGTAGGGCATCCTAGGGAAATCATGGCCTCATCAACCTTCAAGAAGTGGCTAAAATATTGTTTGATGGCCTCGAAGTGAGAGACCTCCCAAAATTGGAGAGGAAGATTAGGGAGATAATCTCACACAAAGTGAAAATTGAGTGGTTTAGTAAGAGGATTGAAGGAGACTATCCAAAATTTAGTCAAAAGAGAGTGATAACCCCAAACCCATATATTTTGTAGCATTGAATCACATTCTTTAGAAGAAGGAAATGCAGCAATAAGAAACCTTTTGCACATGGTAAAATTTTAATGTTAGCAGAGACTAAGGGTTGCCTAGAACTTGTTACCCAAAGATGTAGGTCAGTAGAGAAGGTCAGATACCAATGAATCTAGACCAACCCACAACATATAGAAATCAACATTATGCACCACATGTAAGCCACTTACCATCATAGGGGAGGTCTTGGCACAGGTAATCAATTAAGTTTTCACCTTTGCAGGATTAGTAATGACAAATTTGGTAGCATAGGAATAGCTTCATCCACTAACAACAACATATTTTGGGAGAAGGACCTCATCCGTGGTATCCCTAGAAGCACAAACCCCTCAACCTCTAGCATTAGGATCTATAACACCATATGAGGTCAAAAACCCAAGGAAAAAAGTGGCAGGGGGGCCCAAAAGAGAATCTATTTGCTTCCTCCTAGAGACAATAAAAGGATGCTTACAAATAGGGAATAGTCCCCTATAGTGGAATGTCAGCTAGGAAAATAGTCCTCTATAGTGGAATGCCAACTTTTGAAATGGAATTTAACGATAGGAATGAATTGATAAAGGAAATAGTATGTATCTCTAATGGAAATCCATAGAAATTGCTAACACACAGCAAGCCCACATGGCCTGGTACCATTACAAAGGCCCCATCCACAACAAGGAGGCAACAAGAGAAACTACTGGAGCAATATTGAAAATATAATTAGGTCAGAAAAATATTTATTGAAAATTCTATGAGCTCTAGAGACAAGAAGCCCCACAATTTTACCAAGGATCAAGATCAACAACTCTTCTTTAAGAGCTTCAGTAGAGACAAACCTCGTGGGGGATTGAAACTTGATTGTAGGTACTACAGGCAAGAAGCCCCACCATTTCACCCAAGGGTCAAGCCCAAGTTAATAATACCTTTTATATAATGATAATTTTATTAATTGTATAATATATTAAGTAATTTAAATTAATTTATTGCTAATTACTCTGACATAAAATATAATTAATATATTATATATAATTATCTCTTATTAGTTTCTATTAATAATATTTAAATTTTAATACTGTATAAAAATATAATTAATCATAAAATGTACATGTATAATAAAATAAAATTTTGATATAAATATTAAATAACTAATATATTTATTATTTCTCTTACTCACCATTAAAACAAGGATAATGTTTGAAACCCATCTCATTGATAAATTAGAATCTCTCTCCCCCCCCCCCCCCTCCCCCAAAAGGACCATGCTTATCTTGTTGATTCATAGTTTTATTTGTAATGTTTTCTAAAAGTTGCTTTCTGAATATCTTACATAATGTTCTCTTTAGTAGTACAAATATATGCCAAAAAAGAACAAATTATGCTTAATCGACATTACACAATAATGCCAAATGAACTCTCAGCACACATATATGCAAAAAAAAGATCAAAATTATTTCTAATTGATAATTTATACCTCTGTCAATTGATCTGCACATTGCAAATATATAAAAATTGGCAATCCACATGTCTTTGTCATACACATTGCACACCAAAGTGAAATTTTTATTTTACGTCTACCAAAATTGCAAAGAAATGTTTTTTTTGTAAATTTACAAGCAAAAGAAAGCTCTTTACATCATCATCACAGTGATGGATTCATTTCTCAAAATTATATTATTTTAATTAATTTTTAAATCCCCAAAAATAAGTGAAATTTGTACAAATTTTGAAGAGGTTTAACTTTCACCACATTTATCAAAACTTGACAAAAAAAATTGAAACTTATATTACTTATCACTTGGACTTCAAGATCTAATTAATCATCTAACTAGAAGACTTTGTTGACACAAAAGAAACCTATGACATAAAAGAAAAGTTCAAAGTACCTGTAATGGATTACAAAATCATGATATTATTGTTTAAGAGAACTACATCATTAGAAGAGGTAATGAAGAACTGATATTGATCTTTCCAAACCTACCAAATGATGTGTCCTGATATCTAGAGATTTTTATTCATCCAAGGATAGTTGGATTGTTGATCATGGTTTGCACTAGTACTAAAATTTCAATGAGAAGAGCATTATAAATTCTAGTTTTGGAGGTATGTACAATATAATTAAGGGAGGGTAGCATTTAGGATGTTCCTTGTATTCCTCAACTTTCAACCAATATTTTTTTTTTATTATTATATTTTTCATACTAGTTATGGAAAGGATATTGAGTTTTCACATTATGTAGTTATGAAAGATGCTTCATCATCCAAAGAGGATTGTTGCATCAAGAAAATAAAATCATGGGTCTCAATTGTAAAGGTTCACGATTGTGAGTCATCTTGTGGAACATCACTTATTGCACATGTTGATTCTTTGAGAAAACTTTGGC
This sequence comes from Cupressus sempervirens, assembly GCA_028749045.1. Taxonomy (NCBI): domain Eukaryota; kingdom Viridiplantae; phylum Streptophyta; class Pinopsida; order Cupressales; family Cupressaceae; genus Cupressus; species Cupressus sempervirens. The sequence continues at coordinate 1,050,413,302 of CM053785.1, forward strand.
GTGCAAGTTTTGGACACCTTAATTACAAGTACCTTCAGTAGTTAAGTAGTCATCATAGGGTACTTAGACTCAAAAATGTTCCATGCAAAGATAGCATTTTGTGAGGTTGTATACTTGGGAAAAAAATCATCGAGAATATTTTCCAAAGTGTAAGGCCTATCATGCTACAACCTTACTTGAGTTGGCTTCCATGACCTCACGTCATTTCTAACTCCATTTTAAGAAGACAAGTATGTGTACACTTACATTGATGAGTTATCTTGTCCTACTTGGATGATCTTTTGTAAGTACAAAGGTATTCAACACTTTTGGGACTTTCTAGGTGTTTTTGGAGAAGTAATTGTGTTCTTTTATTTGGTTGGTACAAATATAAATGGTGAGTAGAGAATATGTAAATCAAACCTTTATTAGCTTTTGAGTTGAACGTGTCAGTCAACATCAATATTTGGTTCCCTACATTCCTTAGCAAAATGGTATTTGCATGCTTCAAGTACAATCTATAACCCCGCCATTTTGGGTGAAGGTTTAATTGTGTTGATTATATTCAAAATTGTACTCCCCACAAGGTAGAGAGGCTTTCTCTAGCATCAAGCCTAACGTGTCATTCAAGGTACTTGGTAGTGGTGCTTGGCAATCATACCAAATGCTCGGCATAAGGAAAAGGAGAATAAGAGTCAACAATACATTTTTATTGATTATTTTGAGGATATGAAAGCCTATAGGTTTTTTTTATCTTACCATTGTAAATGTTTTCTTTCATAGAAATGTCCAATTTGATGAGTTTTAAATACAAACTAATCTTCCAACCACTTCCTCACTACATACTTCACTTTCATAATATCATGAGGATCTCTCGGCACTTAAGAATACTTCAAATGATGGTCCTTATATACCTTCTTTTCCACCAACACTGCCAATGTCATTTCCACCTCCTCCCAAACATGCTATTTTCAAGTAGGATATGCATGTTTTGGAGAAGGTTGGTTTTTCAATTGGTGATCTTTCGTCCTCTCAATGCACTCACTTAGAGACTTCATTTTTTGGGCCATGTTAAATCCTTAGATCCATCATATTTTTTAGAGGTTTAAAGTGTTTTGAAGAGGGACATTTTTATGGCATATGTGTTTTCTTCATTTATGGAAAATAATGCATTGGACTTGGTTTCTTATCCTAAGGGAAGAAAGATGGTTCACTACAAGTGGGTATACTGCACCAAGTATGCAATTAATGGTTCCATAGATAGGTATAAGGCACATCTTTTAACAAAAAGGTTTTCCCAAGTTGAGGGCATTGAAAACTCTAAGACATATTACCATGTCGCCCAAGATGGTTAGCTTTGTTCTTTCTATTGTTTCATCTCAACCATGGAAATTGTATCAGATGGGTATGAAGAGTGCCTTTTTACATGGTGATCTTCAAAAGATCTATATGATGTAGCCTCCATGTTTTGACCAAGACTCTCTTCACTTTTTTATATAATACATTATTATTTGTATGTTCTCAAGCAAGCCCCCACAACTTTGTATGACAATATAATTTTTTTTTTCTTTTATCTAGTTTCATATGTTGCCACCTAATCACATTGTTTATGTTCGAAGACATTGAGATGATATTTTGATACTAGTCTCATATGTTGATGACTTAATTTTTAGTAGCCTTTCATCATCCATAATATTGGATTCTTAGGAGAGTTTGATGGCAAATTTTGAAATGACAGATCTTAGCTTCTATATTATTTCCTTAATCGTTAGGTTCTTCAATCTAGTAGGGATATTTTCATATATCAATAGAAGTGTTCCATTGACTTCATAGGTTTAATATGATTCATTGTATTCCATGCCTAAATTTCAATTGGTGTCACTTTGACTAGCACTTGCAAATCACCTAGTGTGGATGCTACTTTGTATAGAGATTTAGTAGGTTGTCTTCTACATTTGACCCTTACTCACTCTGACATCATATTCAATCTTGTCTTACATTTTTCACATAATCCATATGAAATTCATTAGAAGAAAACCAAGTTCATTTTGAGGTACATGCATTGCACCACTAATTTTGGCATTCATTGTACACCAATAACTTCATAAACACTACATTTGCTAGACTTAGATTATGTAGGTGATGCCTACTCTTAGAAGTCCACTTCCAACTTTTATTTTTATCTTGGTCTTGGACCAATTGCACGGCCATAGAAGAAGTAAAGTATTAATTATTATTATCTACTAAGACTGAGTATCAAGGAGCATTTCTTGCTAACTAAGAGTGATTGTAGCTTTGATATCTTATGGCAGAGTTTGGTCATTCACAAAATCATCCACATATATATATATATATATATATATATATATATATATATATATATATATATATATATATATATATATATATATATATATATATATATATATATATATATATATATATATATATATATATATATATATATATATATATTGTGATAACCAAAGTGTCATTCATATTTCAAACAACCCAATTGAGCATTAAAGGATGAAGCACATTGAGATTCATATGCAAACATCTTCACTAAACCTTTAGTGTTGTTTTTCTATATTTTGCTGCCCCATTTTGTTTGGGTGAAAGAAGTTGTCCTTAGAGGGTCATCAATCCTTTCTTTGTGCAGTTTTTCCAAAGTGGGCTTTCTCCTTTACTTTTTTTCCAATATTTTTGTTTTGTACATGAGTACCTTATCAAGCCAATTAATGGGACTCATTTTTAGTGATCTTCTTTGTAAATGCCACTTAAGTGGGGGAGTTCTTGTGAAAAGTGTATTTATGTCTTTATGTATCTAGATATATTTTAGTTTTATCATATTTCCACAATCCATTTTTGAAATGCAAGATTTATTTCTAGATTTGATTGTGTATGTTATTTTTAGCATCAACATTTTGGATCACACTATGTGATCCATCAACAGGATGGATCATAGAGTGTGATATGAAATGTTGATGCTAAAAATAGCATACAGAATTGAATCTAGAAACAAATATTAGATATATTTTATCTAGTTCCTACTAACTTAAAACACACACAGGCACATGCACGCACATGCACATGCACAAGCATGTGTAGCACACACATGCGCGCACGCACACACACACACACACACACACACACACACACACACACACACACACACACACACACACACACACACACACATGTACATGCCCATGCACATGCACAAGCACAAATACACATGCACAAACATGCATGCACGCGCACACACACACACACACACATGTACATGCCCATGCACATGCATACACACATGTGGACATGCGAACGTGCACACACAAACATGTGTTTGTGCCCACACACACACCTCTTGGAGCATTAGTTCATCATTCTATTTCACCTTCTTATTGCCTCCTTGATCTATATATGCAAAGATTTTATTGTCTATATACACATTTTATGATAGATTATATGTTATTGCATTGTGCTTGAGTCAATTGTTGAGATTTTGAATTTTGCATACATTGTTTGATGCTCAAACAATCCATGTGCAATACCACCATCCCATGGTATATGAAGAAATAGCTTCAATAGAACTTGGAACCTTACAATCTAGATACAATTATTACTTCTCACATTGAGGAGCTGTCAAAGGAAATGAAAAAGTACGAGAGTCAACTGTCTTATTTTGAGTCGCGACTGTCTGATATCCACATGCTAAAGGAAAAACAATTTGAACTTGATAGGAAACACTGCTCCCTCAAGACTGAAATAGAACAATAGCTGAAATCTTCGGCATCTATTTGTAACAACCCCAACCCAATGTCCCTCTCTGGGGTGGAGAAGTTGGTCCAAACCAACATGGGTGATGAATGGAACAGGCGTGCTTGTGAGCTAAACTTGAGGGTCCATGGTCTCCATATTTCTTTTGAGCCTCTCGAAGTAGGCTACTCCTTCCTTAAAGACTAACTAGATATCACTAAAATTTCACTAGATTGTGCCTGGGTCGATCGGGTATGACAACACCCTCTTTATCTAGTTCCTCTCACTTGTTGACCGTCTTTGGGCTCTTAGGGAAAAGAGGAAGCTCTTCTCTCTCTCTTCCAAGATTTATCTTGATGAGGATCTTATTAGATCGCAAGTGATAGAACTTAAGCAGACTCAGGTTCTTGTTGTGGCTGCCCAGCGGGAGGGTAAATAGGCAGTGACCAAAAACCTCAAGGTGGTGATTCGAGACAATTTTCCTACTGATTGGGAGTCAAGGTTGACCTCTACGACCAACTCCAATAGGTCCTAAAGGCACCATTCCAAGACATGTCCTTGGTGGCAATTTTAAGCAAGGTCAGGTTCTTGTCATGGTTTCCTAACTGTTGAAACCTCATGGTAGTGATTTGAGACACTTTTCTTATAGTTTGGGACTGGAGGTCAGCCTCTAAGGCCTAATGATGTGCAAGTAGCTTTTCCATACTTTCACTATCATGACCTTCTTCTTTTTGCCCTTTTCCCTGGCTTGGGGTTTGATGCATCTCTAACATTGACCTCTCCAGCTCCAAGTGGCCCTTTAGTGCACCTCTTCACCAGTGACACTCCTCCTGATACAGTCGTTGACATCGCAGTGCCCCTAGTCACCCCCATTCATTTTGTGACCTTCTCTTTCTTTCTCTCTTCTTTGTAATAGGTTCCCTTCTCCTTATCGAGGTGGTTCTCGCCCTCTTCTTTGTCTTTTTCTTTTGCTCTTGTTCTTGTCCTAAGCCTTCCTTTTGTGTGTGACTTCTTTGTACCGAGTAAGGATTGTTGATCCTTCTCTCTCTTCTTTTCTTGCTTTCTTGTTTGGTGTGTTTTTGTTTCCCTGGACATCATTTGGTGCTCCTGTTGTTTTACTCTTCTCTGCACTGTTGTATCTTGCAATCCCATAGACCCTTGTTGGTCTCTTATTGGACAATAATATCATTATCTTATCTTATCACTCAAAAGGTGCTTAATGATGATTTCCACTTTTTAGTTTGACATGTGGCCGAAAATGGCTCATAATGTCTTAACGACTCTTTATTTACTTCATCTTCTCACTTTTATATATACCTTATTATGCCAAATTAACTCTGCAGGTTCTCTTAGTTCTCACAAGGCTCACTCACACTATTATACTCACACACTTGCTACCATACTCTCAAGATCTCATATCATTATCTCTTAACGCTCTTGATTTCCTTAAGCCTTTATGGTAATATATGTCTTGTATCTTTGAGCGTATTAGGATTTAACATATCTTGTACCTATTAAATCATTTATCATTATTTATTTATTTCTAATTGTTGTGAAAGTGGAAACACCAAAACAAAGACTTGATTGAGGCAAGTCCCCAAACATCTTTCCTCTATGTATGAAAATATTTTGAAGGAATAAAAATTTTGTTTTCTTAGTCATTGTTTACACCTTGATCTGATTTCTTTATATGTACAAAATATTTTGTTTCTAGGTTTTTAATGAATGCTAGTGTTAAGTTTTTTGCTATTTTCTATTGCACTTTTTATTTCAATTCCTATGAAATGATAATGTTGTGCACACATCCTTGCACATCACATGGGATCCTTGACCAAGATGCTCAAATTTGAGCCATAGTTACTCTACCTTCTATATTTTAAATTTCTATAATCATAAAGTCACTTTCATTATTTTACTTTATTCTTAACAAATTATATTCATTTGAACATTTCAATTAATTAATATAATCCAAGTGCATGCGATGGAATTAACTTTCAAAGAAATATTTTCCTTTGTCACATTTATTTTAAAAATATATACACAAATATATGTTTATATTTATAATTATACACATACACATTATGTATAGATGTAACATATGCATATGTTGTACATGTGATGTTTGTATTTGTATATGCGTACACATTTGTCCATGTATATTACATATGGCTATAGGTATTATACATGTGTGCTTATAAATTAGTTTACACGAATAAATATATATAAACTCTAACCTTATTGTCCCCACTAGTGTGTTGAATTTTGAAGCCATCAAGGGGCTCTACTCTAAAATTTGGTCTTCAAATAAAAAGATCCAAATCTTCTTTGTATGCAACTATTGTTAAATTTGATCTTGTTTAAAGATCGCAAATTAGGTATGACACGGGAAGATCCAACGGGATTAAAACATGAAACAAAGCACTCTTCTCTTGGAAAAGACACATATATTGCATAATGTCCTTTCATATAACTACATACAAGTGTAGCAGCCTATAAGTGTAGAATGTGTTTGTTTTTCATTAAATAATAGTTTTGATTTTATATTTATTAACAAGTATAATACTAACATCAAATAGTATTTTAAAATTTAAAAAACTATAGTCAAACCTTAAAATACTATAACTTTCTTAGACTTTCAAATGTCATGCCCAAAAATTTACAACCCAAAATACTAATATTTTTTTTTCCTTTTTAAAATAAAGTTGATGATATTAAATCTATTACAAAACAAAAAGTCTTTTACCCCTTCTTCTTTTTTTTAATTAGTTAATCAATCTAACTCCTTTGAAACTAAAATCAATGATATTTATAAATTTACATTTGACATTCACACAATTCACTCCAACAAAATTTTACAAATTAAAACACATTAATGAATAGGCTATATCCCTCCTTAGGGTTGACCTTGGCTTCACAAGGAATGGCACAACAAATGACCTAGCACAAGGTTCTCCTTAATATTCCATGGTTATACTTCATGCACACTCATGAAAATGTGAGTAGTTCAATACAAAATAAATATAAAATTAAATATGCATGGTAACAAAATCGTCATACTCGTAAATCACAATAACCATTATAACATAACTAACATGAAGAATCTGCAGATCAATATCACCCAATCAAATCATCGTCTCATCTACATGTCCATATTCATTGACATCCTTAAACCCATATTCCTAAACATAATGCAGCATGATCATTCTCATTTACTCCAAAAGTAAAATCAACTTATATATATTAATGCAGAAATCAAATGAAAAAGGAAGAATTAAATTCCTTTCTATTAATAACCATGTCATGCAAGTCATAAACAATGATTAACAACATCACATAAAATTACCACATAATCTGAATAATTAAAATATCACTTGTCCATAAGTACTCAATGTATCAAAGTAGTATAATCATGGAATCTAAGTCATAAGCTACATATGTAGGCATGTACTAGCATGATCAGTCACACCACATAAAATCATCACTTCAATTGAATAATACAATATAACCTAAAAAGTTCACACTAGAATCACACATAATGTTTTTTCCTTGTCATATTAGAATCCATATGTCTAGTGCATATTCTTCCCATCATACTACCCTTTTCAAGATAATCAACTATAAAACATCCCACTATTTTCTAGAGATAAGGCATAACCCAAAATTCACTTAAGCTAGCTAATCAAGATGCATTGCTAATTATGCCAACCTAAATTCAATGGTTAATCATAACACATAGCATAGATGAGAAGAACTTTACCAACATATCAAATTCACTTATTTACTTTAGTTAAACCCTAGTTTGATTTCATCATAATTAAATCATCTAACTCTATCAAGCATATATGGTTGTAGCCTCAACTACTATTTTCTTTTAATTAGCATTCCTACATAGTCATACCATAGTAAAGCTCTATAACATTTTGTCATGAGTATTCTTATGAAATAAAGCTATGGTTTTATTTAGTACATAAAAGGAGTCTTACATCCTCCTCGCCTTGGTTTTGACTTCCTCCTAGAAGTTGGTCACATTTATGTTTTGTGGGATCTCTAATTCTTATTGGTTATAATTCCATATAGGTCCCTACTCAATAAAGGCAAAGGTTCGAGAATTGGGCATTTCACAAGCTTTTGGGCTAGTTAAAAATGCAATGGAACAAGTTAACTCCAATAAATCTTAAGGTGATGTACTTTTTTATTATTATTTAAAACTAAACAACTATGCAAACTTGAAGTATAATGCTAGAAGTATAAAAGTCTGAATCAATGGTTATAATACTAAACTGGGTATTTAAGCTACCAAAATAAAAGTTTGTTTCTTTTATTTATTTAAGATAATGATTATATCTTGATTACTAACTCTGGTCTCTTAATCTATCTTGCAAATTACTCATAAAGATTAGCTACTAATGTCTTACAAATTTTCTTCTGAGAAGTATATGCTAACTTTCACATCTAAGTTATTCTCAACCATGTCTCTCGCTCCCATGTTTGCTTCTGTCTCTATCGATGACGCCCTTGTAGGGTTTCAACCCATGTCTTCTCCTGTCTGTTCTCTAGCAAACTATGGGGTCGGGGCCCGTTCTCTGGCCAAGGCAGTGAGTAGTCCCTCTGCAGCAGTTACAGGAGTGGCTTCTAATCCTATGGTTCCCGTTGGGGAGGTTCATCAATCCCTTGCTACTCTACCTCGAGGTGTTGTAGGAAGATCTGCTATATCTTATGTCGATGTGGCTGCCTATGAGGCAAGAATTGGGGGTCAAGTTGTGAAGTTGGGGCTCCGAGTTGTTGTGCTTGTTCTGTAAGTAACCCAATTCTGGTTAATCTAGAGTTTGAAATTGTTGATGAAATTTTCACATATGTAGCGAGCTTCTCCTCTACTGAGGCTATTTTTCATTTCAGGGGATTTTGGCCCTCTTCATCAGATCTGCATGCTTGGATATCCAAATATTGGAAACCTATCATCTCAAATTTAGTTCATATTTACCTTGTGGCAAGGGGTTTTTTTATTGTGAGATTTTCTATTGTTGAAGATAGAAATGTCATCTTGCGTCGTGGTTTCTTTTGGGAGGAAAAGTTCCCCTTGATGGCTAAACCTTAGTATAAGGATGTTGTTCTGTCGATTAAATCCTTTAATAAGATACCTTTTTGGGTAATGTTGTCGAATCTTCCCCTTCACTTATGGTTGGATTTAGTCCAGAAGGCTGTGGGGGAGGCCCTCAGGGACTTCTTGTTGGTTGATACCATGTCTTCCAATGTGTATCAAACGACATATGCTCGCATTTTTGTGGAGATTGATGTCTCCAAGGGGCTTCCTAAAATGATTAAGTTGGCCTCTCCAAATGGATCTTGGATTCAGCTTCTTGATTATGAGAGTATTCCCTTTAGATGCAGGAAATGCCATAAGACCAGCCATCTCGTTGCACGATGTTCCTCTAAAAAGGTTAGATCGAAGAAATCACCTTCTTGGTGGTTGGGGGTTTTGGATGATCACTACACAGTTCAAAAAGTTTCCACTATTGGGGATGGTTTGTTAAGCTCTTCTTAGGATTCTTTGGTGGAGGATTTTGTTGTTGTCTCTAATGTTTCAATTGATGTCCCTATGGCAATGACCAAGAATGTTGCAGTAGTCCCTTCTTCAAATGTTGTAATTGTTGATTCAATTGTTGCCCCTCTTGTGACTCTGTCTCTGAATGATGTTGTTGTCCCTTCTACTATTGTGGTCCAGACATTGCATGGTGGTGTTGTTTCTTCTCCTACCGTGAGGGTGTTAGAGGTTGGTTGTAGTGTTGATGACCTTGTGTGGCATAAGGTTGTTGGGAAGGTTGAGGACGGATGGACAACAATAAAAGAAAAAAAAGTCAAACCCTCCAATCCTTTGTTTGATATGTCTTTACGTTCTCAAAAGACAAGACCGAAATGTAAATCTTGAGGCTTGGTTTTGTACAAGGTTTCGAGACCTTTCAAAACATGTTGCTCACCTGTTCTTTTAGAGGTTATCCCTTTTTGTTTGGCTCTTCTAACATTGTTGGCTCATTGTTTCTTTGTAGTTTGTCATGATTCAAGACTTATTGTCTATTTCTTTTCTAACCATGGGGTTTCAAGTACCCTTTCAAAAGTTGTTTTGGTGGCATAAGTGTACTATGTTATCTACGAGGTCACCTTGATCACCTAATTTTGGTTGGTGACATGTTTCAGCCTTGGGATGTTGTATCTTTTATTCGGACTTCATTGAAAAATTTTTGACATGTAAAGGGTTTCAGGTACCCTTCAAAACCTATTTTCCTTAATCAAAAACTTTCACATCTAAGTTCAAATCCAACGAGAAAAAAAATGCATGCATCAATTTTTTCCCTATCTTTTGTTTCCTTCATTGTGTACTCAATTTAATTAGTCATTTGCATAGCCAGTTATTACAATTTAATATATTTGTGATAAAAAATTGGCAATTAGTCCCACCGTTGAATGAACTAACTACTTTCATATTCAATTGTTAAAATTTATTTGTCACGAAATTTGACAATTAATCATGGTATGGACTATAGTACAACTTTAAATATCAAAATTTGATCTATAGTACAAACTCGCGTGGTTTTAAACCTAGTTCGAAACCATTGATGTGATTTTAACATCCAATCCAATCTTTCAATTTCAAATTGAACTGACCCCTTCCAACCAGCTGTTACTGGTCGTTACTTTCCACTTGAACACACAACATTTCAAATTTAGACAGTAAGGAAAAAATCTTAATTCATTTGACATTTCAAGATCCATCTGATATACATAAAACCATCTGTTTACACATTATGCAATTAGAACATCAACTAACAATATTTACATAAATTAAAAATAGATTAGGTATCTTGTAAGAAATTAGTACTGCAAGTACACAAATGAACGAGTTCAAAGAACAGTTCATTAAAAATTCATCTTTTACAGTACAATCTCAAATCTAATAAAATAACACCATGTTATCACTTAACACAATCTACACCAAAATATCTTGAAATCACATTAGTTCTAAATATTAAAACCTTATTATAAATTTTGAAAAACATGTAAAGAGACTTTTAAAAAATGAAATTACATATATACCTGTATTCACGTCTGTAACTTTTATCCCAACCAGCTCCCAGTGTATCTTTGGGGGCTACCAGAAGTACACTAAGCATTAATAATATTAATACTTTCAAAGTACTCGTAACTCTAAGATTGTCTACACATTTGGTAAACAAATTGTAAAATTGGTAAAAGCGGTTTACAATTTATGTGATGATTGTAATGAAATTTAAATTTTTCTATTGGCTTCTTTGGAAGGGGTCCAACTAAACAAAAATGGTACAACAATTTTTTTATATGTAAGAAGAATGGAAAATGCAAATTGGATCATAACATGTACACTGGCCCTCAGTTGAGCATATTCATTTCGTGTGCCAATGTGTGAAATAAATATTACAGAACAAATTAGTATTATATAATAATATCTATACTACTACAATTTTGAGAAAAATGATACTATTTGAACATAAGGTCCTTTATTAAACCTCAATTCGAATCGACATAATGTGCTTGCAAGGTTTACATGTCAGAAATTTTGGCAAGTTCAAGGAAACAATATCAGGATCTTGTGCAGGAAAAGCTTAAAACAAGAGGCAACCTTATATAATATCCCTGCAGTTCATAAGGCAAAACCTGTACTTAATGCCAGTTTCATGTAATCTTTTTGTGAGCACATAAAAATATCAATCAAGACACGGAGATAAGCAAATATGATTTTTTCTGAGAACAATCTTGCTTGTCCAAGTTCTATTTTACAGATAAATTCTAATATCATGAAACTGCTTTTTCACTTCGAGGCATAAGAGCCACAGTTGTAATAGAAGGTACTATAAAACAGCGCTTCAAAATATGCACACCAATCGGACTAATATGCCTCATGCAATTTTCTAAGGAATACCTGCATGACACAAATTTGATGATTTTCCAGAAGAGAATACCTCCACCAATGATACAATAAAATACAAATTATAAGGTACAGAGTGTGAAAACTTTATCAGAGTAGAACGGATCTACAGCTGGGTTTAATTAATTGCTTTTAAAAAACGCAGAAGTCCAGAAGGTGTATTGGGCCATGGATTGATTGGTGTCCTATCTGCATCTTTGCAACTTCTTCACTGCTTGTGTAGGCATAATATACTAGATACTTTGCAACAAAAAAAACTATACAGAGTAAAAATGGCTTTTGGAGATGATTTGCAGTAAGTGGACAACTGAAATAATTTCATCAGAACGCCATAATTGTTTGATTGTGATCCTATGACTTGTGTTCTTGGTGCAACTTGGATCCCAGCATGAGACACCCGGTATCATGAATCACATGCTGGAATATACTACAAATAAGGAACTCCACCTTGTCCTCTCCTGTACAATACCTCTCCAAGCTGTTTGTACAAGCTTATCTGCTCCTCAATAGACAAGTTTCCTAGAATCTGAGCAGTATGAAAGTAAATATTTCATGAGTAGTAAGCATAGCCATCATAGAATATGCCATAAATTAACTACCAAAGTTGTCTGAACATACCTGCTCTAGAATATGCTCAACTGAGTTGTGCTGAGGAATAACAACGGATTGATAATATATATATGCAAAAACAGCCATCACCATCTACAAAAGAAACAAGGATAATCAAGTGTATTATTGCACAAGTAGTGACGCAAATGCCTATATTTCCTCCAAAACTCTACGGAAGATTATGCTTTATAAATTAGTTTTTAAAAAGAGAGCCATATGAATTAAAACTATTACAGAAGACCATTTATGCAATTTGGTGCTCTATATGCTCCCCTTAGAAACACAGAAACTGACTCCATCTATACTGATGGATATCTTGTTGACTAGTGCTAGATAATTTATGGATGGAATTTCCTCTGCAAATCACAAAAAGAGCTGAGATTCTTCTAGGGGTGCATGAGTGATGATCCAAGCAACAAATTTCAAGTGAAAACCCATAACACCAGGTTCTGCTGGAATCCCTCCCACCTCAATCCCCTGATCCCAACACTTTTGCTAAACAGCAAAAATAATGTTTTGAGTTGCAAAAGCTCGAAAAGCAGAGATTTTTCTTGGGGTTTTTCTTTATAAATACCTAATAGTTGAATTTCATTCAAAATTTAGGTTTTCTGAGTCCTTCCTATGATGCTATATTGATCTTTAAAAAAATTAATTTATCTTTAAACATTTATGCTTTGACAAGTGACATTGAATTATTAGGTATTTAGAACTTTGGTTTGCTGAGTCAGTCCTGATTCCAAGTAATGTTATATTGATATAAACCATTTTGATTCGTTTTTTAACATTTATGCTTTGACAAGTGATTTTACATTATTAATTATCAGCTCTGCTCTCGAATATACACATAGTTTTGAATGTTTTATGCAAATTATGGTTATAAATATGGCATGACTGAATACATCCACATCAAACGCAGGGATAGAAATCAGCAAATTGCCAAACCCAAATCTGAACAAGTAACATAGAAGTAACTCTTAGCATACATAAATGACAAGTAAAATCAAGAGGGATGCTGTAATTGACTTATTTCTGTACATAGATAGTTTATTATAATTCTCAAAGTTAAAGATCAAATGAAACTATGAATGCAAGGTTTGCTCAGTTTTTAGCTCAAATAAGTAACTTCAGCACAGGTGTTTACGTGCAAGGAAAAGTTCAAGCGGTTTAAAAACCCCACACACCGGGTGCGCGTACATCCCCAATGCAGGTACATCGTGCACCTGAGTACCCGCACCTGTCAGCGCACCCGAGTAGGACACAGGGACACAGGTGTGTCTGGAGTGCGAGGGTGCGTGCGGAGTGTGCCTAGGGTGTGGCCAACGGTTGCATGGAAAGTTTTTTTTTTTTTCTTAACTTTTTTGCTTCTGTTTTGTATTGTTATTTTAAGCATGGGAACTCTAATTGGGTGTGGGTGTTTTTTTATATGGCCGTGATGCATTATTTCATTTCATTGTTTCATGCTAGTTGGCTCATTGTCATCATGAGAATCTTTATGATATATGATATTCATATTTGATTAATGAATTTTGAACATTTCATCTTTATCATTTGATAAATTGATAGTCAATGGTTGACTTACATAGTACACCATACTATATGATTTATATTTTTCATTTATCATTATCATTGTTATGTTTACAGGTTTTAGTATTTATAATTTTACTAAAGTTCAATGGTCATTGGTAATAGTTATGAAGTTTCAAGTTTGAACTTTGAACTTATGGTTTGTGAATCACATTTCAATTTTCTATATTCAATTATATTTGGTATGTTATATTGAAGTATCATTTCATAATTAGAATTTTCAGTCATAAATGTGTACTATGCAACCTCCCTCCCACCTCACCCCGCCCCCGCCCCACCCCACCAACCCGCATCCCCGTTGTCCCCAAATTGAGGCCCTTTTTTTTCCCGCACCCCAAACTCATCCCGACGTCCCCCCATAGCCCTGCACTCGTGTAACATTAATTAAAAGTCTTTTATTTAGGTGCATAAGTGTAGTCTTTAGTGATTTAGACTTTATCTTCCAACTCATTCTTAGAAGTGCCAAGGATAATTTTGTAAGTATAGCTGATTTTTAGAAAATTAGGTTTTTAGCTGAATTACTATAAAGATAGAAGCAAGATAGAAGAATGTAAAGCTCCAAAAATAATTGACTAAGAAAGTAAAGTTGTAATGTACCAGAAAAACATGGTACAAGTTGATTTCCTAAGTTCTATCAGCTCTATGTAGCAGTTTTCATTATTGTAATTATGATCCTATGTTTCCCGGGGACACATCCCCCACAAAAAAGTCAGCATTTCAGGGACGGGGACGTCCCCGTCTCGGGTACTTCACTGGGGACTTGCATCTGTCCCCAATTTTTTAACACAATTTATTTTTTAAATAAACAAAGATGTCACTTTTGCCATCCCCGTCCCAGAAACTCAGGGGAACATAAATTATCTATGTCTGCTTCTGCATTTGCATTTTTCATTATTGTGTGTTCTATGCAATGTAAGACTGATTTAAAGGTGCAATCATCTATGTATTCTGCATTTACAGTTTTCATTATTGAAGTTATGTTGATGTTAAACCAATATGGTCAGTCCAGTTGCTCATTTCAGACCCATTATTATAATTTCAATTACAAAGCATTTCCATGCTAAAGTTTTCCATATAGGATTTCACCAGGGTAAAATATGGTGTCTATGTGATGGTTTGTTGTTGTCATCTATCTATAGCGACAATATATTGTTTTCATCCATTAGTAAAATATGCATTGAGGAATCAATCATTGGAATACCAAACACAATTACAAACATATTGGTATCAGAGCTTAGTTAAAATTTTGTGTTGAAGAATCACCTATTGGAATATGTAACACAATCACTCCTATCAGAGCTGTGTTTCTTGGGCTGAACCCAGATATATTTCTCTATGTTCGTGTGCTTATACTGCAAGGAAATGGTAAGGTTAAAGAAGAATTGCAGCATTTGCATCATGAGAAATCTATATGTGAAAAAAGAAATTAACAGCTTCAGCAACAAATGATTTCTGGGAAGAGTAACTTCAACACTACCAGAAGAATGGAGGGTTTGGCATGAAAAATGATCCTTGAGAGAGAGTCTGGTGCGGCAAAACATTCCCTATTTCGTGAGTAAGCTTGATGGATTTGATAGATTTGAATTGTAGATAACAGCTCAGAGCAGCAAGCTTAAACTTTCCTTTGAAACCCAAAACTAAATAATAAAATATTTGATGTTAAATTAATGGTCATTTAGGCATATTCAGTTTATTAGATAATTTCTGTTAGTGTAAGAATTTGCCTTAGGGCAAAATGACGCCAAGATCAAGAAGCTCAAAAACTAGCACAAAATAGACCAATAGAGTATGATCAGAATAACAATATGAAATTCAATTGATGTACAAGTACACTAGGAGTGACTGAATATAAAGGCCTCTAGAATGCTTCTAGAATGACTAGAAGTTAGCAAAATGATAAGCCTCACAACTAAGCACATGTCCACCAAGAGTGGATTATCCTCCATTGAGCACAGGAGTTAGTGCGATGATGAGAGGATAAGCCTACATAGGTGTGTCACGTAAAATTATGTTGTAGACACCATGTGCTTAATTAGAGTGCAAACAACTGTGTTGTCTACATGAGAACTCAGTTGATTATGCAAACTCCAGTGTTGTAGACACCATGTGCTAAAATAGAGTTGCTAACTCTTGTGTTGTCATCATAACAACTCATATAAGTACACATACTCCTAAGTGTCTAACCTAAAATAATAAAATAATGTATTTATCCTAAGTAAACTTAAGTGAATAATAATTATTTACACTCACACCCCCCCTTAAGAGCAACTTAGGGGAATGCACTTGAGCTCACAAAAGCTAATGATGAAATGCATAATGGGTCCCGGCTACCAGGCCATGTTAGGTACCCAAGTACAAATGCAATGCTATACATACAATGCAATGCAAAAAAATGCAATCTCTCTGAAAACTGAGAAAGAGGGAAAACCTCATGGGAAAAACCCTCCCCCAAAAAGAGAGATAAGTACAATATAGAAGAGAAGAGTCATGTGACCCCCCCTAGTGAAGAATCCCTCACCCCCAAGAGATCTCGCAAATGAAGATACTTGACCTCCGTGAAGGGCTTTGTGAAGATGTCGGCTATCTGCTGCTCTGTAGGACAATACTACAATGCAATGACCTACTCATGAATTAGCTTTTTGATGTACTACTGCATATGAACCTCAATGTGTTTGGTTCGCTGATGTTGGAGTGGATGTTTTGAGATTTCAATGGCACTTTGATTATCACAATGGATGACTGTGGCTCTAGGTAGATCAAAACTAAACTCCTTCAGAATCTGCTGCAACCAAATAGCTTTTGTTGTCGCATTCATAGCTCCTCGATACTCAGCCTTAGTCGATGAAAGAGCAATAGCGTTCTGCTTTTTACTCTGCCAACAAATGCCAAAACCAAGATGAAACATGTATCCTGAAGTAGACTTGCAAGAATCAAGATCTCCTGCATAGTCTGAGTCTATATAACCCATTAACTGTAGTCCAGTACCAGCTACATAACATATCCCATATGAATGTGTACCCTGGATACAGTGCAAGATTCATTGCTTCAGCCCAAAAGACTTGATCAAGAGACTTGTTTAGTAGCATGCAAGTGGTCATCTCCTTGAGGGTTCGGTTTTTCCTTTTAGCAACACCATTCTGCTACGGCGTGTATGGTACTGAATGCTGAAGGTCAATTCCCTCTTGAGTACAAAAATCTATTAGTCTTGAGTTCACATACTCCCCCCCATTATCTGTTCGAAGAACTTTGATGGCTTTTTCTGACTGCTTTTCCACTTGAGCCTTGAAGCTGAGAAATTTGTCAAACGCCTTCACTCTTATGAGCCATGAAGAAGACCCAAGTAAAGCGAGAGTAGTTATCTATGAAGGTGAGTGCATAACAAGACTTGCCAAATGATGGCATTAGAAATGGGCCTGCCACATCACTATAAACCAATTCAAGAACACATTGTGCTCTCCAAGACTTCCCCTTGTCATACATTTTTTCTGGATGTTTCCAAATGTGAGCAACCTGAACAAACACCTCCTGAAAACTAGACTTGAGGTAGACCATGAACCATTTTCTGCTGCTAAGCTACTAAAGATACCTATAGTTGAGATGTCCAAATCTCTCATGCCACAGTTTGCTTTCTGTATTTGAATGTAGTAACAAGGCTTGTAAATTTGATTTAGGCACAAAGGAAGAGAAAATGTAAAGCCTTGAATCATGATTGGCTTCTCCTATTGCAATCATTGAATCATCCTTGATGCTTCTCACTACCACTGAATCTGGAAGAAATTCAACCTTATTTCCACCTCCATGGTGAGTCATTTGGTAGATTGAAAGAAGGTTGGAGGTAAGATTAGGAACATATAGAACATCCTTGAATGATCCATTGTCCATCTCAACTTCACCTTTTCCTTCAACTTCCACTTTAGTATCATCTCCTACAAAGATGTGAGGTACCTTTGAATGTGTCATGGAAGAAAAATCTCTTTGATGCACCCATATGATGTGTGGCACCTGAGTCAATAATCCATTTTCCCTGACTAACAGTGTTTGTGAGTAAAGCATGCCCTTTGCCCTTAGAATCTGAAAATGAAGATCCTTTCTCTTTATAAGCATTAGGTAGTGGAACATTGTGTTTCTTCATGATGTTCTTCAACTCATCAATCTTCTTGTGATAACAATGTTCATCATGACCCATCTTCTTACAATAGGCACACTTCTTTTCCTAATTAGTGCCCCCTTTTTGTTGGTATTAGGAGAAGACTTGCCTTGTTGATTTGATGTTGGTGTTGTCTTTTCTGTATCCCCTTGTTTGTTGTCTTTCCACTTCTTCTTTTTGCCCTTTCCTTTGTTTGAATTTGACCAGCTGAATTTTTAGAATCCTCATTATTAGCCACCAATGCCTTAGACTTTGAAGACTTGAGAATCCCCATTGTTGTCAACTTAGCTTGTTCATCCTCTAACAGCTAAGCATAATCATCAAAAGTGATTTTCTTATAGGAAGCTCCTAAGGTAGTAGTGGTGTTGAAAGAAGAGACAAATGTGGAGTATTCAGATGGCAACTTATTGTGAATTAGATAAATCAAATTGTCATCTTTAATTGGACTACCACAATCATCAAGTTTTGTTCTCAACTCATTCACTTCAATGATAAAATCCTGAATAGAATCAAAGCTCCTAGGATCTAGCGAGACAAGCTCATCTTCAATCTTGTAGACATCCTCCTCGGTCACTTTACCATATAGGTTTTTAAGAGCATCCCAAGTTTCCTTGGATGTATCATACTTCATGATCTGATAGAGGATCTTGTCTTCAACCCCTAACCTAAGAGTACTTAGGGCTTTCCTATCTGCTCTTTCCCAAGTATCAATTTCACTTTTAGATACTTGATCACCTATTGGTTTAGGAAAGGAACCATCTACATTTTGAGAAACTTCTTCATGCATCAATTCACACCATTTTTTAACTGACCATGTGGCATAGTTATGTGGTGTTAATTTTGGAATCTTAAGATTTCCCATGATGCAAGAAATGAAAGATAACAGCAATAAAAGAGGAACACAACACCAAGAGACACCCCCATTTCACTCAATCAAGAACCCCCCCTCCCCCAATGAAAGATTGTGGCACTTAGTGCATTTACAATGGCCACTTGCCAATTTTGGTCTTAGTGGTCTTCTGATTTTGCTATTTACAACCTCCTTTGGGAATTCAAATCTGGTACAAAGCACTATAGCCTAGATGTACAACAATTTTGAAGTTTTATCCAAGCATTACAATGCAAAAAAGGACCTATTTCTGAAAGTGGTATTTTTGTCCAAACAAGCCTATAATCTGAATGCAGATCTAGAAAATAGATGAAAAATTATTCACTTTCAAAAAAAACGGAACCTAATTTGGAGTTCAGATGAGCTCGTACGGAGCATTTGAAGTTGCAAAATGCAAGATTAGACAAGTACAATCACCAAAAACTGAAATTTCTGACAAATCTGTGCACTAAAACTAGAAAATAATAGCACCACTGAAAAATTCAGGAAATTCTGGACAAAATTAAAAAATATTGCACCTGATTTGGAGTCTGGATGACTGAGATATGGCCTCTCGAAATCGGAGTGTCAAATCAAAACTGAATATGGTGAAGGGTATGATCAGCAAACTACAAGGTTAAATATGACGTCCAAACAGCCGTCACGACAATGCAATCTAGCTTGCTGATGATGGTCAAACGGTCATCAAATTTAATGTCATGAAAAGGTGACATCAGCAAAAAAAAAAAATGCCCTCCCTAGATGATGTGGCAGTGACGTCAGCGTACAGATATGTGCCGTCGCGACAATGCAATCTAGCTTGCTGATGATGGTCAAACGGTCATCAAATTTAATGTCATGAAAAGGTGACATCAGCAAAAAAAAAAATGCCCTCCCTAGATGATGTGGCAGTGACGTCAGCGTACAGATGTGTGACGTGGCACAATACGGACGAGTGGCATTGCAAGGTGACGTGTCCGGCTAAGCTGTCCAAGTACGGACTGACGTGAATCTGTTGTGGCGCTGAGTTGGCACAGAGACGACGTGTTGGAAGGTTCGCATGGCATTCGGAGGGCAAAGGTGTACCGTCAACTGGGTAGAGGTCTCTGCAAACGTGGATCTTGGAGCACGTGGAGCTCTACGTGGCAGGGCCGACACGTAGCGGGTCATTGTATGACCTCGTTGATGTGTTGGGTTGAGCCGTCGACATGGACTGAAGAGTCACCGATCATTGCAAAGGTCAGTGGGAGGGATGCCGGAGTGTGGACGCTAGCAAGAATCCAGTGGCCGGCGAGAAAGCCGTAGACGGAATTTGAATTGCTGGCTTTGGGATTTTTAATCCCACATGGGTGGTGCGAACGGTGTATATGGTGGTTAAAAACCACAACACACAAATGTCACAATAACGTGCAAGCTGCCAAGGTGATGCAAGGTCCGCCAAATTGGTAGCCTTGTCGCCAGTTGTCGGTTGTGGTTCGCCGAGTATATGTGTGGCAGAAAATAATGGAATATTCCGCTGTGCTATTCTGCGGGTGTCGGGATTTGACCACCCGGTTCCTGTAAAAAAATTTCTCTACAAGCCTGATGGCCTAAAAAATAATAGCACCACTGAAAAATTCAGGAAATTCTGGACAAAATTAAAAAATATTGCACCTGATTTGGAGTCTGGATGACTGAGATATGGCCTCTCGAAATCGGAGTGTCAAATCAAAACTGAATATGGTGAAGGGTATGATCAGCAAACTACAAGGTTAAATATGACGTCCAAATAGCCGTCGCGACAGTGCAATCTAGCTTGCTGATGATGGTCAAACGGTCATCAAATTTAATGTCATGAAAAGGTGACATCAGCAAAAAAAAAAATGCCCTCCCTAGATGATGTGGCAGTGACGTCAGCGTACAGATATGTGACGTGGCACAATACGGACAAGTGGCATTGCAAGGTGACGTGTCCGGCTAAGCTGTCCAAGTACGGACTGACGTGAATCTGTTGTGGCGTTGAGTTGGCACAAAGACGACGTGTTGGAAGGTTCGCATGGCATTCGAAGGGCAAAGGTGTACCGTCAACTGGGCAGAGGTCTCTGCAAACGTGGATCTTGGAGCACGTGGAGCTCTACGTGGCAGGGCCGACACGTAGCGGGTCATTGTATGACCTCGTTGATGTGTTGGGTTGAGCCGTCGACATGGACTGAAGAGTCACCGATCATTGCAAAGGTCGGTGGGAGGGATGCCGGAGTGTGGACGCTAGCAAGAATCCAGTGGCCGGCAAGAAAGCCGTAGACGGAATTTGAATTGCTAGCTTTGGGATTTTTAATCCCACATGGGTGGTGCGAACGGTGTATATGGTGGTTAAAAACCACAACACACAAATGTCACAATAACGTGCAAGCTGCCAAGGTGATGCAAGGTCCGCCAAATTGGTAGCCTTGTCGCCAGTTGTCGGTTGTGGTTCGCCGAGTATATGTGTGGCAAAAAATAATGGAATATTCCGCTGTGCTATTCTGCGCGTGTCGGGATTTGACCACCCGGTTCCTGTAAAAAAATTTCTCTACAAGCCTGATGGCCTAAAAAAAAATTTGAAAAATAATAGGAAAATTGCAAATCCGAAAATACAAAATATGCAAATCTGAAAATTCGAAAATATTGCAAAGAAAATAAATACAGATCTGAAAAAATAAATTTGCAGATCTAATAGATCATGCCAAATTCTGCAAATCAGGCCTTCGGGTGCCAATTTGCAAAAAAAATTTACCTCAATTTTGACTATTGCCCAACATAGGCAAATTTATAGTCAAAATTCACCGAATCAGCGCTTTGGATGCAATGGTGAGGTCCGCTTTGGCTCTAGATGCTCCAAATGACTGCAGATTCGCCGGATATGAATCGGTGGCCTTCCAAGAGGTGAAGCAAGAATGGTCTCCAATGGCTATGAAATGACAGTCCTATGGCTCTGATACCATGCAAGAATTTTCCTTAGGGTAAAATGACATCAAGATGAAGAAGCTCAAGAACTAGCACAAAATAAACCAATAGAGTATGATCAGAATAACAATATGAAATTCAATTTATGTACAAGTACACTAGGAGTGTCTGAATATAAAGGCCTCGAGAATGCTTCTACAATGACTAAGAGTTAGCAAAATGATAAGCCTCACAACTAAGCACATGTCCACCAAGAGTGGATTATCCTCCATTGAGCACAAGAGTTAGTGCGATGATGAGAGGATAAGCCTACATAGGTGTGTCATGTAAAATTATGATGTAGACACCATGTGCTAAAATAGAGTTGCTAACTCGTGTTGTCATTATGACAACTCATATGAGTACACATACTCCTTGGTGCCTAATCTAAAATAATAAAATAATGCATTTATCCTAAGCAAACTTAAGTGTAAATAATAATTATTTACACTAACAGTTAGGCTTTTAGAAAGTTTCTATTTTGTTCTCAATTATTCTCTACATATGGAGACGATGTCTCCATTTGTAATCACTGGTTAATGAATAATGAAATATTGTTGCCTGGTATCAGAGTGGACTGGCCGGCTTCTGTAAAATTTGGCGAATTTTTTAATAAAAAATCCAGCCCCTTTTTTCTGGAAGTTTTTGATCAATTTTTTAGTTAAAATATTATTGGAGCAATAAGAGTTTCTCTCTGCAATTTTGAGGGTTTTTGGGTGTCATTTTTTGGTGCATTCTCACCTTTGCAGAATCGTGGAAGTTAATGGGTCGGCAATTCTTAAGGAATTGCTTGCATCTGCAGTATTTTTCTCTGTTTGTCTAGCCGTGTTTCTTGCTGGACACCATTTGAAATCTCTTTTCTGTTTTAGATGGCCCTTGCGAAGGGTTTTTAGGAGTCGCTACAGTTTTTGGTCAATGCTGCATTTTAGAGATGTGTCAAAGTTTTCTTTACCTACAAGATAGCTTTTCTGACATCATTTTGTTTGGAATTGAAGGTTTCCCTTGTTCTTTCTTGCTCGCAACCTGCCATTACATGTTTTTAGACCCATGAAAACACTATGGTCATTTTGTTCTGATTTTTTTGCATGTTGCAATCGAAGGATCTTTTGTGAGCACCATTTTTTAGCCGCAGATTACCATTTCTACACCCGGTGACAGCTGCAGCAGGAGTTTTCATGGCATAGTTTGTGGTCACTCTTTTCGACCTAGGGTTTTAACTTTTATGTGAGCGGATTCAAAAAAATCTTGGTTTCATGGTTGTTTGCCATTAAGGATATTGGGTGGGTTTATAATTCTGTCCCTTAAAAAATTATTGGTTGGTTTTTAGTACTTTTTTCTCCTTCAAAGATTTACTGTTGGGCTTTTAATACTTTTTTCTCCTTCAAAACATTCTGATGGGTTTTATAATTTTTTCTCTTAAACCAATTCAAGGCAGGTCTTAATAATTTTTCCCTTGAAAAAAAAAATCAAGTTGTGTTTTAATAATTTTGTCCCTCTTAAAAATTCTGTTAGGAATTTTCTTTTAAAAAAACATCTGTTGGGGCTTTTCCTTAAAAAATTCTAGGATGGTTTTATAATTTTTTCCACAGAAATTATGTCAGGTGTTTGGATTTCGGAGTTTAAACTTTTTACCCATTTTTGCCAAAATCAGATGCTTTGTAAACTTAAATTTCAAGTTTGGCAGTTTTCTCACAAAAAATGATGGTTTCTTGCAATTTGTTTTCGGTTAAAACTGAACTTGCTGGGGCGAACATCTGCAGATGTTTTTTAGTGATTTTTGACAAAATTGTATCTTAAGTGTTTAGCATGAAAGATCTCCTCAAGATACAATCTAATGTGGCAAAACAACCCCTAATCCGTAAGCTTGATAGATTTGAATTGTAGGTACCCGCTCTGAGCAGCAAGGTTAAACTTCCCTTTGAAAACCAAGACTAAAAAATGAAATATTTAATGTGTTTAGCATGAAAGATCTCCTCAAGATACAATCTAATGTGGCAAAACAACCCCTAATCCGTAAGCTTGATAGATTTGAATTGTAGGTACCAGCTCTCAGCAGCAAGGTTAAACTTCCCTTTGAAAACCAAGACTAAAAAATGAAATATTTAATGTTATATTAATGGTCATTTAGGGATTTTTAGTTTATTAGGTAATTTCTAGATAACATAGAAACTTTCTTGTTAGCCTTTTAGTGTTGGCACAGCAACTATACCCCCAATGAGATCCCTCTCCCCCAGCAGTACATGCTTTTGGTGTAATGGCCAAATCTACATGGTACTAGAGTGCAGGTCATCGTTTTGAGTCCCTCAAGCCCGTAGACTCTTCATCTGCATAAGCTTGGCTAATCGACATGGTATGCAGTGGGTGTGAATCCCACATGGTACTTAGCTGTATCCAGCTTTATCGTGTTGGCGTAGCAACTATATCCCCGATGAGATCCCTCTCCACCACCAGTACGTGCTTTTAGTGTGATGGCAAAATCTACATTAAGAAAGTTTCTATTTTGTTCTGTGTCTTTCTCTATATAAGGAGAAGTTTTCATCTGTAATCACTTGTTTATGAATAATGAAATATTGTAACGCTAAATGGAAGGAAAAGAAAGAGCAGCCTAAGTGCGGACAAAAGAAGCCTCAAGATGCACAAGCAATGTCTATGAATTCTCATTAATGCAGTAAGTCTTCACAAATATGTTTGGTATTGACCATAATGATAGAGGTGTGTGCTAAACTTTGCAAAGGAAACTTTCCTTGTCATGCAAGAAAAATGGCAAGCCTAAAAACCGTGAAAAAGTATCATCATACAAAGAAAAAGAAAAACAATGTTATTTTGAACAATTAAGTGCCAACCATCACCTGACAGTCCATCCGATCAGTAATGCCACCATGACCAGGAATACTATCCCCAAAATCCTGTTAGACAAAGTATTTTAGTAGAACTCTCATGTGACGTGTCTAATGCATATTAGTATAACCAAAAAACACTCTTCCTCATCATGTATAAAGAGGTGTTGGCAGATTATAACTGCCTATTCACATAAGAGCGTAACCTTAATTTTGAATGCTCGTTTAAAACCACTGGCAAAGAAACCTCCAAATGGTGCGATACTTGAGGCAAACAAACCAAATACCAATGCATGCTTTTGTACTGGTAGAACCATCATTTCCTTCCATGGAAACTACATAAACCAAAAGTTTGAGTTATGCCAATGTACAATATCTGTCAGCATTACATAGTGAGCAAGATATAATCAACAATAAATGACTTGCATCTAAATACCTCAACACATCAATGAATGAAAATGTAAATTTCAACCCATGGAGATCACTAAGAATCATATCAACAAAGAAAAAAAGGTTATTTATTGCAGATCTTCAAAATGATATATATCCAAGTGATCATTCCGACTTATCAGCACATATTTTCATTGTTCATAAATCTTGTCTGCTAACCAGAAATCAATTTTGACCAAAAGATTGTTATACACTTCCCATTAACATGTTGATTATTATCTTTTCAAACAAACTATATTCAGACATGGAAAATCTAATCCTGTGTGGCCTTTGTTTAATTAAGTATTAAACAGTGACTCTGCCTTGATGTTGAGTAAATTCTAAGTAAAGAAGTCACTCTCTTATCATTTCAAGTCAAGAAGAAGTTTGTAATAGGGTTCAAACTAATATATATTCAAGGTCTTTGACATGAGCATAGTCTCACTGATCTTGAACGTGGCATTTCATTGCATGTTTTCTTGCAGCCTAAAACACCCATCTATGGAAGTTGTAGGTGACAAATTTGGAACAAATAGCATATTATCATCCCAACTTCAACTTTTTCTATCTATAAACTGAAACAACATAGAGATGAGCTGATTCCTGTATCAAACAAAAGTCTTAATTAGAAAATTCATAAAAGGGAGTAGTTTATATCACCGAGGCACTAGAAGACAAAGTTCAGATGTAGGGACTCATCTCATGAGTGGAAATGATATGATCACATTTGAAATTGATGGTAACAAATCTAAAATTGAATTGAAATGACTCTGAAAGAGTAATGTAAGATCTTGGCTGCCCTGGAATGCCAATTTATCTATTTTGTAAGCATATATAAAATAGGTAGCATTGAAACTTCACTGTCAAAGGCTCTATTGAAAATATACATGTTGCTTCAAAACAATTTAGAGGGCAGTAGCAACTCTACTACACCAAAAAGATCGACATCTTCATTTCGACAAGATGCATTGAAGATTGAAGAACTATGCAGGGATGCCTCCACAGCTTGAATGTGAACTTTCCATACAATACAATCTTGCAGGCCATATTAATAGTGTACAAAATAATGGAAAGAAAGAGAGACAAATGCAGCTCAAACGAGTACCATATACAATTTTCTTTTCCATAATGTGATTTAAAAACATATGAAGCAGAAATCCCTCAAATATATTGTGACATGTTCATCTAAAATATAGAGCCCAAACCAAGTAAGCAAAAAATTGAAGAAAGTCCCAAAAATCATGATTTTCTAAATAAATCAGTGCCCCAAACAATTTAAACCCAGAAAAAATTGTATATTTTTAAACTGGCATTGACCCCTTAAAATTGTTGAAAATCATAATTTTTTTGTGTTTAGATGACAATAAAATTGTTAAAAAATTGCAGAAAACACATCTGATGCTCTCCCACCAAAAATGACTTTAAAAGGTGATTTTCTTTATATATTGCAGTCATGCAACCTATTTCGACCGTGACTGATTTTTAGTACCATTATTAGGAGGTGAAAAGTGAACAGAGGAACATGAAAAAAAGGCATGATTAATGTATTAAACTATTAATGTACAGAATTGCTTGCTGTAAAATATATTGGTCTATGTTTCAAGTTCATTGCAATTGTGGTACCATGATCTTCTTTAATGTTGCAAATACTGGACTTTCATTTGTTTAAGTTTTTCTTCAACTTGATTATTATTTTCATTCCTAAAATCCCGGATGTCTTTTTCACCTTCTTTTTGCCAAACCCATGATTAACACATCAAATTTGTTCCTCTTCTATAGTCTCCAGTTCTTAATCAGTTGGTTGTGTTTCATGAGTCATATTCATAAAAGATACAAGTTTAAGAAAAACAAACTGGCTACACTACCTTCAAAGGGTATTTGAAATCATCTTGTCATATCGTGTACATGTACTAGGGGCACTTACTCACTCCATTGTGATGATTTTCAATTTCTTGACTCTCTATACATGAAGTGCAAATGACAAAATATCACAATTTGTTCCCTTGATGGTAGCTTGTTTCTCATGTTGGTTGTGGTCAAAATGCACACGTAAACAAGTCTCGACTCTTCTTACATCCTTGAAAAAGTAGATTATATCAAAACATCAAATATCATTTAATAATCGAGGAAAGAATCTGTGAAACATTTGTTACATTGGTAAAACTTTGGAAGATATTTTTGTTTGTTGTTGAAATCATTTGTCGTTGCACCAAAAGCTCAAACAGTCAATGCCTGATTCCAAAGTCAGATTTAACCTGACCCATGAGAGCAGGTTAAGCCATGTCACGAATCTCCAAGGAAGTGTTGACTAAGTCAACAATCTCCACCTTAGCACCAGCTGAGCCTTCAGCACCCACTTAAGGGAGACTCAAACCTGTGACCCAAGGCTCTGATAGGTTGGAATCATTTGTTGTTGCACTAAAAGCTTGAACTGTCAATGCCTGATACAAATGCCAGATTTAACCCAACCCTAGGGAGGCGGTTAAGCCATGTCACAAATCTCCAAGGAGGTTTTGACCACCAAGTCAACATGGAAACCATTTTTTCGGTTAGAGAATAACAAAGCAGATAAAATTAATTTATTAATGTCCAACAAAAGACCACCAAAAGGTCTATGGGACTGAAAGCGTACAACCAAAGAAACAGCAGGCTACAAGAACAACAAACGGTGTCCGGGAAAGAGCAAACAGAAAATAAAAGAAACAGAGGGGCTAACAATTGCAGCGGTCAAAATGTTGAAAGCTAAATGGACAATGAAGAGAGAATAAGCATACATAACTAAATCGGCTGCAAAAAATTACCACTATTTCTAAATAATATTATTGATGTGCTGGTTGGTTCATGTTCCCAAGTCCTTTGTACACAAATTTCATCAAAATTATTTGACAGTAAAATTACAACGGTCAAAATGTTGAATGCTAAATGGACAATGGGAGAGAATAAGCTTACATAACTAAATAGGCTGCAAAAATTACCACTATTTCTCAATAATATTATTGATCTGCTGGTTTGTTCATGTTCCCAAGTCCTTCGTAGGCAAATTTCATCAAAATTATTTGACAGTTGATAGTTTATTCCAGAAACCTAAACTTTTTTGCCAATTTAATATAAATGTTCTCCTAAATGTTATTAAAAAAAATATATTTTCTTAGGATTGACCTATTTTTAATATTATATGTACAAAATTTTGAGGAAGTGAAGTAAGTTTCTAATTTCTGTTATCTTTTTCCACCAGGCTTGCGATGGTTGACTTTAGCTGTAATATACAAAACTATCTACCTAACAAAGATGAACATTAAAAAATAAATAATTCAATGTCAAATATTAAAGAAAAGCACAGAAAACTTGGAGCCCTGAGCAACGAGTGGATATGTGAAATTTCAGGTGAGTGAGGAATGAATGGAATGTAGTTTTGCTTTTATCTTGTGCTGTAATTTTTTCAGGTCAGTACACAATATTAATAGAGAACAATAAAGCCTATGAAGAGACTTTCTGAATTACAATGTAAGCAACACCAGCTCTGTTACGCACTCCCAAGCTCTACCCAAAATCTAGTCAAATCAAGTACATCAGCCAAAGAATGATTCACTCAATATTGGATAAAAAATTAAGTTTCCACAAATTGTTGTGTAGCAAGGTTTACACTTCTTCTTCACCTACCGCCTCCAATATCTCATTAAGCAGAAAAAGTCTAGCCTCAGCTGCAACATGTGATAGATCTCCTTCATGTCTTCATGTATCTCAATAGCAACTACAAATCATGTAAGAATTTAAGAATATAATCTACTTCCAAGAGGACCACCACCTTGGAGTTCACCTGGCTTGAAACCTGCACAAAAAGAAACGAGAGACCTATAGCGTGAAGAAAATAAGAATAGCCCCTACTTACATCGCCTATGGCTTCTATGAGTGCTAAGCTTGTTTTAATGGCTTCTATGCCCTTCAAAACCTTCATTGACAAAACAATCAAGCTCAAAAGAGAAATTACTTTGGCAATAATCAATATCCATGAGCCTTTAATAGATTGTTGTCTTCTTGGTATCCTTCTATTTGAGAATGGATAATATCTCTATCACAGCACATTTATCAATGCATAATAAGTAGCCAATGGACTACCTTATATGATGCTTGTACCAATCTGATCTGCTTCCACTCACTTTCCACATGCTTAATACTGAAGAAGTGGCATTAGTCAATATGGTTTACAAGACTCCTTAATATGTGATCACGAATCAAGAGGTTCTACATCTGCAATGACTTGATGATAAATTGAAACACCCTAATGTAATACCTCTTCACTTAGTCGCCTTTTGCTAGCAAATAATCGTTATTTCTCAGCCACGTCAGTGTGACAAACTCAGCAATTGACATATCAAGTAATGTGTAGAGTATTCGTCATAGGTTGATGGAAGAAAATATGGCTCACAAGATTAAGATAAGATAAGTTTATTAATGTCCAACGAAAAACCATGAGGGTCTATGGAACTAAGAAACTTACAAGACAGAAGGCCACCCACTACAAGACACCAAATGGTGTCTGGGAAAGAAAGAAAACAAGAAAAGCCATAAATAAAAGAGATATAAGAAGCGAGAAGCAAACAAATGAGGCAAGGACTAAGAATCCTTCCTCAGTGAAAAGAAGCCAAGCACCGAAGGGTAAGGGCTACAGTGAGCAAGGGCCCAGCGCATCGCTAAGAAGTACTGGGAGGGTGTCGCTAATGAGTATAGCCATTGCAAGGCTTCACAGATCTGGAGTGATTGGTGGTGGTGTCACTGGGAGGCCGCTTAGTTACACGCATCGGAGACGAGGGGGAGAAGAAAGCGGTAATGGGATGAGTGGAAGCCACCCTTTGGGGAAACGGATCTGTAACGTATGGTCGCAAAACTACATAGTCTCTTTGAGGTACAAAGCAAGGCATCTCTAGTCCGTAAAGCTAAAGAAGGCCTCAAGGGAACTACACTCCCTGAATAAGCAATAGAATCGCCCATGAATCTCATAATAGGTGGGACAGTGAAAGATGAAATGGATCTCCATCTCGGCCATGCCCAAAGAACACAAATACACGTGCATTCCTCTCTATCAATGTGGTGATCTATCTAAATACATAGCCGGTGGGGGCCAACCCTAAAGGAGCCAAAAGAGATATGTAAACACCAATGCTGAGACAAGTAGGTAGGGGGCACAATAATACCATCCCAGATGACAAGGAAGTGCTCAGCATAGAAGGCCATCTTCGAGCGCAACCCACCAATAGTGTTACAACATGTTGTACTAATATACTGTCTGTAAATGTCAAGTATGATGTGCTTGTTCAACTCATGTCATAAGAGGAGGTAAGTAGGAGCATCTAGTGAGAACTAGAAGGGGGGGAGGTGGTCAATATTGATCCTAATCGAGCTCAGCAAAGAAGCCTGTGCAAACCAGCAACAGGCCTGAAAGGTCGGGTCAGAGGCCGCCACACTAACCGAAGAACAATAGGCCAAATAAGAGCATCTACGTCGGTCCTCCGCAGAGGCTGCAAAACCACGGAGACAGTGAAGAAACCAGATCAGATCGAAAATGGTGGCCATCCTAAACGGCTGTGCCCCAAACTCCGCCAGAATAATAATGTGGGGGGTGAGCCGATGACATCTGATAATACATCGGAGTAACAGGGTCTAGACACACTCGATGGAGGCCCAATCTGAGTCAAGAAGATAAGTCCCCTAAACCACCAAGCCATAGAGAATCGTCTGTCTAACCAAAGAGTCCAGGAGGGAGAGCTTGGACTGAGTGTTCTAGAAGTGGTGTCTGAAGCACTGTCTCTTGAGCATGGCAAGGGGACCCATACCCTTACTAACTCTTGACTGGATAGCGAGTCTCAAACTGAAGTGAGGTCCAGAGAAATTAAGCCCAAGATACACATAGGATGTGGTGATCTCGATCTTGTGACCCTAGAAGTAAAAGTGTAGATGAGAGGTCTTCAAACAATTGAAGATCATCACCCGAGTCTTACCCAGATTCATAGAGAGTTGTCGCAAGTCACAAAAGGAGGACAAACCATCAAGAAGCCTCTGAAGGTTCTCAGGAGAGGAAGCCAAAAGGATCACGTCAACAGCAAACAAGAGAATGGAAATTAGGACCTACTACAGGTAGCAACCATCTGTAGGGAGTGAGTGGACTCTGAGAAAGGTCTCCAACTCGTCAATGTAGACACCAAACAAGGTGGGGGAAAGAGGCCAACCCTGTTTCACTCCAATAGTTCTCTGAATCGGGGTTGAGAAACCATCTAGCGTCCCGAATCTACCAGTAACACTCGTATAACCTCATAATGGCTCTCAATAGAATCTCTGAAATCCCGATATCTCGTAATCTCTCGAAAAAGGCCGCCCGCAGGACAATATCAAAGGCATTACAAAAGTCCACGAAGCAACAATAGACTTTCGCATAGCAGTGACGAGCCTCCTCAATGATGGCCCATAGAGTCAAATGTGATCCATAGTCTAATTGTAAGCACAAAAACTATCCTGGCCCCTGGCTCTACAATCTCTCCTGTCAAGCTTCATGGAAAGAATAATGTTCAAACCTGTAGCATAGAGCTTGGCAAAGGTGTGCCTAATCATGATAGTTCTATAGTTACCAAGGTCCGACGTTGAGCCGGTCTTGAGGATCGAATAATGATGTGTCTCAACCAAGAATCAAGAAAACCGGCGCAAACAACTCTATTAAAGAGCGCAAGAATAAAGGAAACCAAGACCGAGGCACCGAGCTTAAGGAGCTCATCCAGAAAACCCTCCTCGTCGGCAACCATACTAGAACTCAAGAATCTGATGGCCTCACGAATGACGGACAGGTGAAGAGGTGGCAACTGGCAGGTGGGATGAGGAGAGGAGGTTGGCCGAGGATATCTTAGAGAGTGGAAGCATGGACGGTGAGGAAGTGGAGATCCAGAGTGGGGGGGCAGCGAGGGAACAAGGTATGCCAGAAGAGCTTAGGGTTGCGGGATAGGCTGTCACAAAGGGAGCAACACTGGGAAGAAATGAAAGAACGCTTCTTATAGCCAAGGAATTGACTATAGGAGCAGCGCAAGCTAGTGAAATCATCAAA
The DNA here is from genome assembly GCA_028749045.1 of Cupressus sempervirens. Lineage (NCBI taxonomy): Eukaryota > Viridiplantae > Streptophyta > Pinopsida > Cupressales > Cupressaceae > Cupressus > Cupressus sempervirens. The sequence continues at coordinate 1,050,445,519 of CM053785.1, forward strand.
CTGTGACAACAAGGCCGAGCGCAGGTGGCGGTGGAAGTACTTGCAATCATCATCAAACCAGCAGTTCATAGGGCAAGTACTACAACATAACGCCTGGCGGCGGGGGTGATGAGGGATGTAGAGGAGAGCAGACTCCCAGATCGCAGTGGCCAAAAGGTCGAACATGGAGGAGACTTGGTTAGTCACGGAGAAACCACCAAGGGGGAGAAGTCGTCTAAGATGGATGAGGAAAAGGTCACCATCACTCTCGAGGAAGCGGAAGATGACGGGGGTGCGACCAACAGACTGCAGGGGGTAGAAGGAGGGAAGAAGCAAAGGCGGAGGCAGAGGCGAAAGCAGAAGGCAGGGGGAGAAGCGAAGCACGAGGCTGAGAAGAGCATGGTTGACTTAGGGAAGGCGGGTGATGGTGAAACTACAAATGAAGGGAATCAAGGAGGCGCAAGAAAGGGCGTAGTCCACAACACTAGCACCCCCACAATGGGGTCAGCAGGTGAACAACTCAGAACCGTGAAAGCAAGGGAGGCCATTCAGGATCACCAAGTTGGATGACTCACAGAGTTGGAGGAGGTGACAACCATAAATAGACAGTGGCCCCTGAAAGTCCTCTAAGGTGTGTTGAAGCCTCAAACTAGCGGGATCCATCTTAGGAGTACATGTCCAATTAGAAGGGCAGTCGTACATAGGAGTCTGTAGATCCCTGGTCCAGGCATTAAAATCCCCCAGTAGAATGATGTCACCTATGGCCGCGAACTTGGAGATGCACTCGTATAAATCCAAGTAAGGCTCACCGTCACCGGCATCGTGGATGACATACGGAGAGGAAGCAAGTGGAAAGTAACAAACCGCAATAAATATATCCCTCTGGTGCCAACTAGTAGGGCTGATGCAGATCCACAAGAACCTGGCATGGTCGTCAAAGTGGACCAACAAAGTAGCACTGAAGAGACCATCTCTAACTAAACAACCAACTCCACCTAAGCCACGAACACCACCCGAGGCACCAACCTCCTTTCTACAAATCGACAGCCACTGGTACCCAACAAAACCCGAGTGGGGACGTACAGGACTCTCATGTGTCTCAGTGACAACCAAGATATCCGCAAAACCAACAGCATCACAAAAGAGACTCGGTAGGGGACCACAACCAGTCATTATCATTCCAGCAATTGACAAGAAGGGAGTCTAAGTGGGGCCCACCCTTGTCAAACTGCTAGCGAGAACGTCATGAGGCCTTGGAGGCCTGTCTAGATACCCAACCGCTAGGAAGAGAGTCATGAATAACTGCCCTGAGGTTACGTATCACAGCCCACTTACCATAATGCCTAGCCTCAACCACGAGGCTTCTAGAATGTTTTAGCTCTGCCACCTGGGTTCTAGTGAGGTCCTTGTCTAAGTAAATCTTAGTGGGAAAAGGGAATAGTTTCCTCTTCGCCCTAAAGGCCTGCAACCTGTCAAAAAGGGAGAGAAATCGGATACAGAGGATGCCATTAGAACCAACCCAATGCCTATCAAGCGTGATATAAAAGATCCCAAATTGGCCCACAAGAAAAGAGCAACCAGCTGCAAATGGGTCAGCAATGAGGGGAGACCGCAGACACGTAGGTTCAGTTCGTGGGCCCACCTAGCACGCTTATTGTCCATCTTCACTTGGACATATAAACACTAAAGAAATCACTGCACACTCGAATGATGGACACATAAACACTAAAGAAATCACACATAAACAACAATCCACCTTCTATCCTACACTAATCCTAACCTACATAAGATTAACATTCAAAGCTATTTCATGTTCCTAATCCTTCTCTACTAGCATGTTCAATTTTAGAGAGCTAAACACAAATTATATTATTTTATTATTTGACATCAATGTTCGTTCAATACACTTGCATGTATAGGATTCGCATATCCTATTTAATGGGAGGCTTATTCCATCTCCTCTAACCAACCCTCTATTTTTGTGAGTTGCTAAAAACTTAAAACAGCTCAATACTAACAAATATTCATACAACCACCAAAACAAATTACTGTATGCAGCATATGAATGATGAAATATTCCTAACAAGTGCTACATCAGAAACACTTGGTGTGAACACATTGTACATCAGTTTTGGGTACAACGAAGATTAATGTAAATGGCATCCAAATGATATCACTAGCAGCGTTTATTGTTTCAAATGGCATTTGGGAAAGGATCCAAGAAATAACACCACTCCTTGTGCAACATGTCCTACAAATGTCACATATCAGGCAAAATAAGCTCTTCATGTAATTCTTGAAAGTAAGACAAAAAGAAAAGAACCAAGAATAAAATAGGTTTTAATTCTACATATACTAGGAGGAATCACTTGGATGAGGATGATGGTGCAAATGAGTTTTCCAAGGGATCTGAGTCAACACCTTCTACAACTTGTGGCCACACAAGTGGAGGAACATTATTGCTTTCTTTGCAACCTATATTACACAAGGATGATGGACCACTTTGGAGAGTCCATGGACAAGCAAAGAAGGCAATTGTAAACTTACACTACTTGCTAGGTCACCATACTAACAAGGTATAGTGGATGCAATTACAGATTGGAATCTTGGTTCCAAAGTATTACAATAATAGAAAAGCTTATTTTAATAGTTAATGGTTATCTATTTGTAATCTATTGTAAATATTAGAATGTTTCTAATATTTAGTTAGTTGTAGATAACTATTAGTTTTCTATTACAGCTAGAATAGAAAGTTTCTATTCTTTGCAATTGTTTCCTAAGGAAACATCGTCCCATTCATTTGTATATATTGACATCTTGATCTCTATTAATATCAAGCAAATATTTACCAATTACTTCGTAATATGGTATCAAAGCATGATTGCAATTTTTTCGAAAATAATAATTTATTAATTGAAATTTACAGATAATTATTTTCAAAATAAATTTTCCTCACATACCTACTTCACAATCCTATTTTTTGATTCAAGGTTTTTTAGAAGGCAGTTTTGTATATGCATACAGCTGTTGGGGCTTGTCTTACCTGTCAAAACGTGGCATCCATAGCCAAAATCATGGGTCGATTTTTCTTGCTAGCGACCAGCAAAAATCTCAATTTCCTATGGCTCACGTCTAATAATTTTTGCTGCCTTTCAGCGACCTCGTATCGTGTCTGATCTCATTGGCTTACCATTTGCTCACATCTATGATTTCTCTACCTAGTCTTTTAAATGTAAATCACACACCATTTTTGTGGTAATATTCAACTCGCATCGCGTGTTTTTTCTTTGACGTTTGGAGCAGCAAACGCCTACAAAACTTTCATTTTTTCTTCCCAATCCTATTGCGACCTCCACACAGTAGTTGTAGTCCTAAATCCACCTCATTCTTGGTCGGTTTCTACAAAAAATTTGCCCACATCCGCCACTATTTGGAGCTTGTTTTACAGTCAAGTAGGATTTTGCTCGAAACCCTAGTTTTTGAGCTCGAAAAAAAATTTTGATTACGGATTCTTAGTGGGCTTTTTGAGAACTCAACTAGGTTGTCAGATTTTTCTGGGTACCTCAATTTTTGTGCCACAATTTTTTAGCCAATAGATTCGGAAACCAACAACATATTCTTTTGGAGTTTTCAAAGCTCTCTTCTAAGTACCGCTTCAAAGGGTCTTCCATTTTTTTGCCTCCAAGAATGTGCCTTCACAAATTTTCATGCTCTTTCATTGAACAACGTGCTATGGCATCATTGACTAATCTTCTGCTCAAGAGCAATTCAAAATTCAATGGTCGAAATTATGGCACTTGGAAGTAGCAGATAATAGCAATTTTTGAATATCGGAATACCGATCAAATTGATCTGGGTGTTACACAATGTTCGACGGCCTTTGGTACTAATCAGGATACATGGGATTTGAATAATCAAGAGGCGGTGATGCTTTTCAAATTATCTGTAGCTAATGATCAACTCTCTCAAATTCCATCTGGCAAGACAACTGTCGAGATATGGGCACATCTCAAAAATCTTCATGAGACTTCTGACAAAAGCAGATCTTTCTTTTTGAAGAACTCTCTGTTTTCTATTATCATGGATGAGCGAACATTGCTCCAAATTCACCTAAATAGGATTCAGGAGATTCGTGATCAGTTGCTTGCCATTGGTCGCAAGATAGAGAAAGAGGACGCTGTAGTTATCACTCTCCGACGTTTAGCCAAATCCTACGAGCATTTTATCGAGACTCTCAACATCAGGTCTTCTAGTGTTGATCTGAAGTTCACTGATCTCTACACACTTTTGCTTCAGCAAGATCGGTGGAAACAACAATTTGGTAGTAGTTCCAGCTCCACCTCCACAAAGCAAGCCTTTGCTGCCTCAGCAAAAAGATAAAGGCAAGCCTCAGCAGAAGTCCTCTGCTCCAGCTTCAGAAGGCTCCCGAAAGAACATTCAATACAACTATTACCACAAGTTTGGTCACATAAAGGTTGTATGTCGAAATTGCATAGCTGCCCAATCTAAGCAATCAAGTTCACAACCCAAAGCAAACAGTGCAGAGCACACTAAGCAGACGGAATCTACCTTCTACACCTTCATGGCTAAAAGACCTGCATATCATGTGTAGTCGTTCTCGGTACATTGATTCAGATGCCTCTCATCAAAGACCTACGGATCATGTGAAGTCGTCTGCCTAGTAGATTGATTCAGATGCCTCTCGTCATTTCACCCACTGGTTTATTGACTACCAACCTTATTCAGATTTTGTTATTTTTGGTGGTGGAGAAGAGTACACCGTTGTCAACAAAGGCAACATTCAGATTCAATCTGCTGGGAGGAATCTCCTTTTCCTCGATGTGTACTATGTTCCAGGGATGGAACTAAATCTATTCTCAGTTAGTCAGTTACTGCGACATTCTCCACACTTGGATGTCACCTTAAGTTCACGAGTGTACCATCACTGATAGGGTGACTCAGTTTATTGCTACAGTGGGTCTTGAGGATCATGGTCTTTTATGCCTTACTGATTCTAGTGATTCTCAAAACTTGGCTATAGCTGCTCGGCGATCTTCTGTTAGCACACTTTGGCATTAACGATATGGGCACTTAAATGTGTATTCTCTCTCATCTTGCTCGAGAAGAGCTTGTCCTCAGTTTGCCAGAGATTCAAACTCAGTAGCTTGGAGTTTGTGACGCATGCCAGGCTAGGAAGCAACATCGCACACCTTTCACCAATGGAGATTCATGGTGAGCTTCTCAAGTGCTTCAGCTTGTTCATGTCAATATCTGCGGCCCTATGGCCACTCCTTTTGTTCTTGGGTCCAGGTATTTTCTATTGCTTCTTGATGATTTTAGTAGAAAAGTGTGGGTGTATTTTCTTAAAAAGAAATCAGATGCATTTCTTGTATTTCAGATGTTTAAACCTTTAGTTGAAAAAGAGTCTGGAAATTTTATTATTACTCTTAGGACAGACAATGGGGGGAATTTTGTTCTGATGAATTCTCTAGCTTCTTGGATACTCATGGCATCAAACGCCAATTAACCACACCCCACACACCACAAAAGAACAATATAGTTGAACATCAAAATAGAACAATCACCGAAGTGGCTTGATTCATGCTTGAATACAGACATGTTCCGAAGCAGTTCTAGGCAAAAGCAGTTAACACTACAGTTTATCCTTCGAACCGGTCACCCATAGTGGCCGGAAGAGGCTTGGTCTGGTCGCAAGCCTAGAATCAGTCACCTGAAGGTTTTGGGCTCCCTTGCTTTTGTTTGGATCCCTGATGTGTCACGCACCAAGTTAGATGCCAAGAGTCAAAAACTCACACTTGTTGGATATAGTAGTCTTCACAAAGCCTATCGCTTGATTGACAATGAGACATCTCATCTCTTGTACAGTCGTGATGTAGTCTTTGATGAGCAGCGAGGACCATTCATGTTTGTTTCTCTTGTTCCTGATCCAACAAACCAGCCTATGAAGGCTCATGATTTGGGAGTTAGGCTTCCATTAGGTCCACCTAATGAGAGGACTCTAGTAGCTCCTACAGCTCCAGTTATACATGTGATCCCTATATAGACACTTCCAGCTTCTCCTGTAGGATCACCTCAATTTGTAGATGCTTCACCTGAGTTTGATCCAGATTCTTCTGATGAGTAACCTGATCACCAAGCATCTCCTGATACTAATGTTGGTCGTTCTCCTCTCCTGACTAAATGGCAGGTTAAAACACTTGTTGATCTTTGATGATGAGCTCATTAATGGGAGAACTACTTGGAAAAAGAGCAAACCTATAGAGTGTTAATTTTACTCTTAACAAGTCATGGCATTTGAACACCAAAGCCTGTTGAAGAATAACACCTAGGTACTTTCTAATCTTCCACCAGGGAAAAAACTCATTGGCTGCAAATGGCCCCAAATGGGCTTACAAAATCAAATACAAATCTGATGGTACATTGGATTAGTACAAAGCTCGTTAACTTGCAAAGGGTTTTTCTCAGGGTTGGGGCATTGATTATGAGGAGACCTTTGCTCCTACTGCAAAGATGAGCACAATCAGATTAGTCCTAGCTATGGCAGCACAGTTTGGCTGGAAGGTCCATCAGATGGATGTCAAGAGTGCTTTCCTGAATGGTGATCTCCACAAAGAGGTCTATATGACACAAACTCTTGTTTTTAAGGTTGTCAGAAAAGCACATCAAGTTCTCAGATTAGTGAAAGCTCTCTATGGCTTGTAGCAGGCCCCTGAGGCATGGTACATGAAAATTGATAAGTACCTCAATGATCAAGGCTTCCAGCGGAGTTCTTCAAACTCAAATTTGTACATCAAGACTACTAACAATGACATCATCCTTCTGGTTATTTATGTGGATAATTTGATCATCACTAGCAGTTCAGCATCTTTGATTCAGTGAATCAAAGAAAATTTATGGCAATCTTTTGATATGACTGACCTTGGGCTCATGCATTATTGCCTAGGTGTTGAGATTTGGCAACAGTCTTCTAGTATATTCATCTCTCAGTCCAAATATGTCAGGGCTCTGTTAGAAAAATTTAGTACACAAGATTGCATGCCTACATCTACACCCATGGAGAAAGGTCTCAAGTTATCAACTAAATTTGATTCCCCTCTCATAGATGATACTACATACAAGCAACTAGTAGGCAACCTTATCTACCTCTCTGCCACTAGGTCTGATATCAACTTCGCAGTAAGTTATATCTCACGCTTCATGACAGCTTCCAAGGTCCATCATTGGATGCCAGCAGAGCGTATGCTTCGTTATGTGAAGGGCACTTTAGATTATGGACATCTTTACTCTCGAAGTTCTAATCCAAGACTCAATGGGTTCACAAATAAAAAGTCAACTTCTAGATGTGTTCAGTTTGGGATCAAATGTCGTCACATGGACCAGTAAGAAGCAACAAACAATTTCTCTCTCCTCTATAGAGGCTGAATACAGAGGCCCTATTAAGGCAGGATCTGAAGCTATTTGGCTTCATCTGATGCTTGGGGATATGCAGATGTCACTAGCACGACCAACCACTTTGTTTGTTGATAACAAAGGTGTTATCAAGTTAGCACAAAATCTAGTCTTCCATGAACGAACCAGGCATGTAGATGCTCACTATAACTACATACGACAGCTAGTTGAAGACAGGACAATAGATTTGCAGTATGTTCCTACCACAAATCAGACTGCAGACATTCTCACCAAGCCTCTTGGTCCTAATAAGTTTGTCAAATTCAGAGGACAGCTTGGTGTTGTGCATAGATTAACCATTAAGGGGGTATTACAATAACAGAAAAGCTTCTATTATTAGTTAATGGTTTTCTATTTGTAATCTATTGTAAATATTAGAATGTTTCTAAAATTTAGTTAGCTGTAGATAATTGTTAGTTTTCTATTAGCTAGAATAGAAAGTTAGTATTCTTTGTAATCATTTCCTAAGGAGACAACATCTCATTCTTTTGTATATATTGACCTCTTGGTCTCTGTTAATATCATACAAATATTTACCAATTACTTTGTAATACAAAGCCCCATCTTGTGAGACATTGACAGATAGTATGCTCAATTTTGCAGTACAAATTGTTAATGATATCGTTAATGAGCATCAACTAGAGAGGGTTAAGACTATTGGGAGGTTGGTGCCTCCGTCCCCTCTAGGTGAAGGTACCGTTTAACACAAATCGATGGATTTGTGACGTGCACTTAACCGCCTACCGTGGATCCTTGTCTCTGGCTGTTGTAACGTTAATTGACAGCTTAAGCTTTTGGTGTAAAGGCAACGATGATTCCAACAAGTGGTATCAGTCATGCTAAGGGGGGGATTGTTGGGAAGTTAGTGTCTCCGTCCCCTCTAGGCAAGGGTACCATTCAGCATAGACCAATGGATTTGTGACATGTGCTTAACCGCCTCCCATGGATCCTTGTCTCTGGCTATTGTGACGTTAATTGACAGCTCAAGCTTTTGATGTAACGGCAACAATGATTCCAACAAAGACTAGTTGCACAATAATGTCGGATCGAAAAAATAAAAGAAATTGAACCCTTGTCCACTTCCTTGTATCTTGTGATATTCGCACAATGTTTCCGAATTTTGAGAATGCATTAGAGACGATCAAATATGCAACTACTTTGTTCGAGATGTTTGAACTAGTGGCCAAAGATGTAAGAGGGTTAAAGCTAGTTGCACAATAATGTCAACTCGAAAAATAAACGAAATTGAACCCTCATCAACTTCCTTGTATCTTATGATATTGGCACTATGTTTCCAAATTTTGAGAATGCATTAGAGACGATCAAATATGCAACTAAATTGTCCAAGATGTTTGACCTAGTAGCCAAAGATGTAAGTTAAAAATGTCTTGGAATTCTTTAGAATAACTGAGAGGGGGTGAATCAGTTATCCAAGGTCCAGATATACAAATAAAACTTTTCACAATTTAGTGAACCCATATCCATAAATTGTTTTCATCATGCATGCATCCATTAGATCATACAATCACTTAAACTTTGTAGGTTACTTGTCAAATCAACTTTGCAAAAATGTAAGCATGAAATATAACAAATTCAATAACACATTTAACACGATGATTTAACATGGAAACCCAATTTGAGAAAAACCACCAATAACATGCTACTCGAAAAATAAACGAAATTGCACAATAATGTCAACTCGACAAATAAACGAAATTGAACCCTCATCAACTTCCTTGTATCTTATGATATTGGCACTATGTTTCCAATTTTTGAGAATGCATTAGAGACTATCAAATATGCAACTACATTGTCCAAGACGTTTGACCTAGTAGCCAAAGATGTAAGTTAAAAATGTCTTGGAATTCTTTAGAATAACTGAGAGGGGGTGAATCAGTTATCCAAGGTCCAGATATACAAATAAAACTTTTCACAATTTAGTGAACCCATATCCATAAATTGTTTTCATCATGCATGCATCCATTAGATCATACAATCACTTAAACTTTGTAGGTTACTTGTCAAATCAACTTTGCAAAAATGTAAGCATGAAATATAACAGATTCAATAACACATTTAACACGATGATTTAACATGGAAACCCAATTTGAGAAAAACCACCAATAACATGCTACTCGAAAAATAAACGAAATTGCACAATAATGTCAACTCGAAAAATAAACGAAATTGAACCCTCATCAACTTCCTTGTATCTTATGATATTGGCACTATGTTTCCAAATTTTGAGAATGCATTAGAGACGATCAAATATGCAACTACATTGTCCAAGATGTTTGACCTAGTAGCCAAAGATGTAAGTTAAAAATGTCTTGGAATTCTTTAGAATAACTGAGAGGGGGTGAATCAGTTATCCAAGGTCCAGATATACAAATAAAACTTTTCACAGTTTAGTGAACCCATATCCATAAATTGTTTTCATCATGCATGCATCCATTAGATCATACAATCACTTAAACTTTGTAGGTTACTTGTCAAATCAACTTTGCAAAAATGTAAGCATGAAATATAACAGATTCAATAACACATTTAACACGATGATTTAACATGGAAACCCAATTTGAGAAAAACCACCAATAACATGCTACTCATTCTCACTCTTCTGAAGTGATGCCCTATGAAAGGCCAACCATGTTAAAGGTTACAATGCACACTGTTAAATGTGACCTGGTTAGAGGATTTCAATCACCCTATTAGGAGTGAGCCTTGTTAGAGGACTTTAGATCATTCACTTGGAATGTCACTTGGTTAGAGGATCTACAAATGACTGTTAGGTCAACCTTAATCCAAAGGATTTACCCTTGAATGATACAATGATTAGAAAGTAACAGTAAGGCTTGACTTGAAGACAACTTACAACACACTTGCAGATTATAGATCTTTGTTTTAGTCCTCCATTCTACTTGGTTTTCACACACTTCAACTCTGATAGCTTGTTCACCCTTCACGCATCCATACCCTTAAGCCTTCTTGCTTTGCTTGCCAATAGCAATCTCTTCTCTTAAGTCACTGAATGAAGCAACACCCTAGACTCCTTGTCTTCCTTAGGTTCTCGCACATGACAACCTTTGCTTTCGACCAGCCATCTCTGTACATAGAAAATTAGGATCTTTTGTCATTCATCCTCCATCGTCCATTTTAGGGTAAGGTTGGATTAGATAGGATTCAATGAATCTACCCATCTTTTCATTTTATTCCCTTCTAGAAACTTCTCTTTCAATCCTCTTTGAATTCGCCTCAAAATGGCTCATCTTGAATTCTGTACCACTAGCTCATCAAGCTTATCTTCCACATGGTTCACACAATCCAAGAAATCAAACTTGTCGACTCAGATTCATCGAATTCACGATCTTTCTCATAATGTTGACACTCAACATTAACTTGCTTCTGATGCTTGGCACATATTGCATTGCTCAGCATCCACGATCAAATCACTCAGCACAAACTAAAGTTTACTGGTCCTCGGCATTAACTAAACTTTATTCGACATACACTATATCACTCGACATACACTGGAATTTGACTTTGCTCGGCTCCAACTAACTTTGCTCGGTACCTATTGTCCACTCGATCAAGCCTGGTAAACTCAATTCTTCTCTCTTGTTCTTCTAGACTTAATCAGTGTATCCAACCTTTGCAATCTTAAGTAGATTACCAATGCACTATAATATCACTGTCTTAATTGATCCTTGTACTCCTTTTCCATATCATAACTCAACCTTTCCTCTAGGTGCTATTGTTACCTCATTTAATCAAATCCTCTTCATCAATCAAACAAATGATAGTACTCAAATCATCTAAGCAATTGTCTTACCAACAAGTAACAAATTTGACATCAATGACAAAACAATTATTGAAACACATATTCATACTTGTATCAATCTGTTTTCAACAATGTAGTTCAATTTAATCGTAGACAACATTGTCGAGTGTATTGTTTGGAAACTACTGATGGACAAATAACCCTCTGCAATTTTTTACCCGATGTGTAGCACATTGCCTTTGATCTAACCTAGAAGACATTGGTTAAAGAAGCCTTACAAAATTCATCTATAAGCACATGATGGTTTCGTACATGATGTGTTCTTTCACAAAGAGCAATAAGCTAGATCGACTAGTGGTGCCTAATACAATAATCGATTGATATTCAATGTTAAACATAGGAAAGGACTACTCAAATAAGCATCTATGAGAAGATATGCCCATAAAGGAAAAGATTAAGAACTAAAGATAGAATAGAAAGTTACTCAGCTAATTAAACAACTTAAAGAGCATAATAATGTTACTAAAAATTGACATACTTCAAATAAAGTTACATCACCATTATATTAATATTATAATATTACTTTAATACCTTCCCTTAATGATCATTCTACTAACTTGTAATGTCCCCATTTTCTAACCATTGTTTTCAAATGCATTGTTAGCCCTATTCGACATGATCCTGTGGGCTAACCAGGATAGTACAGGGGTCAATGTGAGATTTGGCCAAGGGATTTCCATTTTTGGGCCAGTTGGAGATCAAATTGTTTTAACAAAGTGACTTTTAATAAAAAGGGGAAATTAATAGTCACTTATCTTTGTAAGGTTATATTATTCTCTTATGTGGGAAAAAGGACAAGAAAAAAGGGAAAAGAGAATTAAAATGAAGAGACGGACAAGGGAATATGAAGAGTCAACGGGTTGTGCTTAAAAGGGAAAGAGGGAGCTCATTTGTAACGTGCTTGGTTAGTGATTTTGGATTTCTTCTCTCTTGGAGAGCTTTTGGAAAGCTACAGCTTTCAGTAGGTGAGAGGAAGGAAACCCTCAAACTTGGACAGTGGACAGAAACCCATTGTCAATTGGAGACATCGTGCAAGTGTTTCACATTGTATTCCAAATCTTTTTTGTTGTCCAATCTTGTTGTAGTTACTGTATCTACAATTCGATTTTATTCTGATTTTGCTCAAGATTAGTGTAATATTCATTGTAGAAAACTATATTTTCTACTGTCAATCTGTATTACTGTTGGTTAATTGAAAGAGATTTACATGCAAATCTGTCATTTCAATTTTGGTGTTTCATTTTTGGATAAATTGGGGAAAATATCTGATCTGGGATATTACTATGGTATCAAAGCAGTGTATCCTGCCAGCTTAAAGGGTTAGAATTTGCAGAAATAAAAAATATTTACAGATTTAGTTTTGGGTTTGAATGCTACCTATGAACAGAGAATAAATTTACAGTCAACATATTGCTAAGGATTATTCATGTCGAGAAAGACTATGTGCCACAATATTTCTGCAGATGAAAATGGTTTAAGATTATTGGATCAATTAAAAAAATTGCAACTGAGATCAAGTCCACACATTTCAATACTGGCAGAAGCTTGAAAAAAACTAATAAATATGATTCATCTGAATTATGAAGAATGATAAAGAGGGCCAAATATATTCTTAATATTGCCGTAAATGCTAAATATATAGTTTCCACCAAACTATAGTCGGAGAGATATTTTGTCAGGCCTTATTAAATAAATTGACTATCATAACATAGTTTTAATCATTTAAAAATATTCTAAGTCAGATAAAAGTGGAAGTTACAGATGCTATACTGGAGCAATTAAAATAAAATTTCCAGACCTTTAGAAGAGCATATGAAGATATGAATATCACACATTAATTGAAAAAGACCATCGTTCTACAATAAAAGGTTAAATTGAAAACCTATATCTTGATGCTGTTCAAGTATGAATTTATGAGTTGATAATAGAAGTATATCTTGCATTTATGTATTACCTAATTTACCTCTGTAATCCAAAAATCAAGATTCATACAATCTTAAACATAAACCCCTTCAAACAAGTAATCTTCATTCTTAAAGCAAGCATAACTGTTTGATTTTGGGGGAAGATCCAGTAATAAACTTCACAGCATTTTCAACCATTTGCACTAGGTAAACCCAACAAAGATTTACATTAATAGTTTATTCTGTCTGAATGTGAAGTACCCAAAGAAACGTGAAAATTGTAAGTTGCAAGCATATATTGTTCATAGTAAACTAATTTTAATTTTAAAGGGAGCTTCTTCTTCTAATCTGAAGAGCAATTGTACTGCACATCTTTTCCTACTTTCGTTCACTGGGAGGTGCAAATTAAAACCCTGACATGTAAAAGACCATCTTTCTCTATGGAAAGGCAGACTTGTCTTATTTCTTTGATCACCCAGATGCTATAACCATCCCTATCTATGTTAGACTAAAAAAACATTTAGAGCTATTAACTTCATTAGTGACATGAAAACTTGGAATTGTCAGCTAATATATTCCCTCTCAATTTAGAAGTCAATTGTACCTCTACCTGTCTATTTATACTCTATTTAGCAAGTAGAAAAGCTTCAAGAAAGAAATGATGGGCATGGATGAAGACAAATAGCCAGTAAACCAACAACTCACACAAATTGAGTGATCTTTATGTTGTATGAAACTCATTTGGAAGATAATTACCCCATATACTCTATCATAATAGAAGTAGAACAATATGAAGAATACATGAGAAAAGGAGATGGCACATGACAAAGCATTACCCAAGATGGTAACCAACTTTCAAAAGAGTAGAGCTTTGGCTTGAACATGGGACCAGGATCACATGATAACCATCCAGTCGACAAATCCTGTGTTTTTTCATGAGGGAATTTTTAGGCATTCCATATCATTATACCAGATAGAAAATATAAAAACTTTTACTTTGCAAGAGATGCATGATAGATGAATATTTCAATGCATTAAGGTGACATCACCTTGCGTGGGCATGTCAACCACGGAAAACGTCCCAGTATATTTGCCAGCTAAACAGTACAGTTCAAAGTTAAGCTTACATTAGAGATAAATGAACTTGAATCTCTATTTAAGAAAATTGATAATGTCCTTGATTTAATAAGAACTCTTATCAGGTAAGGCCCTCAAATTCTTATCTCAAAAAATAAAATGCTTGCTTTAGAATTGAGGAGGAGAATAAGTAAAAACTGTAAGGATCATTATCAAGCCATCTACGTGAATCATAAGAAATTTTTTTTAAAAAGCTATCTAAGATCTTTAGCATACGCGGGAGGTATCAGACAAAATATATGTAACATAATAGCGAGGATTGTAGTGACCACCAGAAAAGCAGAAATTATAGTTGTCACAGATGCTCCAATGAATCCCTCCCAAGTCTTCTTTGGAGAAAGTTTAATTAAAGGTGTTCGTCCAAAGAAAAATCCAAAAAAATAAGCAGCAATGTCATTGATGACAATCAATGAAGCTGGCAATAGAAACCTGCAACCAAATAGAATGAGAAGTTAAGAATAAGATCACATCCAATCAGACAATATTGTGTAAAATTTAAATATATATATAGCTAGACACAAACACACAAATCCAGCCAAAAATGGGGCACAATTGCTATAACTGTTGTGGAACACCAATAATAAAGTGTCCCGCATGCTTCTTGCATCAGCAAGGATAGAAAATATGTAATTTTTCATCAATAGGGAGCAAGTGCTAGAAGGTCAGGCACATGCTGCTGTTCCAAACTAAGGACACTTCAGAAGAAAGAAAGAATGAAATTATATCACTGTTGCGATTGATTAAATAAGTCAAAAAGTAAATTTAATATAACCTTAACAGGTATTCCATCTAGCAAAAGTATTGCAGGAGTTTACACGGGAATGTTGTTATAGGAGAAGGAGAACCCTTGAAAAACACAAAAATAGAAGCAAGAATTTGTCCATTCAAAATTATAACATAAGAAGAGCTTCTGTTCAAATAGAGAAACAACAATATGTAATATAGACAGTAAACCAGAAAAGCAATTCCCAATCAGTACATACTGCAATGCTATCAATAAGCAATTCCCAATCAGTACATACTGCAATGCTATCAATCCCTAACTGGTCACCCCTAACTGACTGTCATCTGGAAGATGGCTGAGGTCAAGAGAGAAGAAGGCATCAATGTGCTGTTAATCATAGAGTGAAATTTTACTAAAATCCAAGGGCAAAGAACTATAAGAAGTGGAGAGGTACTAATGCAGTACCGAGTCAAGGACTGAAAGAAGGATAAGCAGCAGACAACTCATGCCAAAGCATTGGACCTCATACAATAATCCAACAGAGAACAACCATGGTAGCAGGACACTGTCAAACCAGTCTATATAGTAATATACACTCATAACCTAGTAGATAAGGCAACTGTCCCCAGGAAGAGTGCGGTCTTCAAGATACCCAAAACCTCGCCGATGTATATCCCAAAGAGGATAGGCAACAAGGTGCAGCCTAGTTTAACCCTGATAGTGCTCCTGATAAAGTCTGAAAACCCGGATAGTGGTCCTGATAAAGTCTGAAAACCCGGAAGGGGTCTTAAAATGGCCCAAAACCACAGGAGGAGAATCTGAACACTAACAGCCCAATAAGAACCCAGTAAAGATTGACACCACACAATCGAACCATAGAGGACAGTAGGCCTAATAAGTGTATCCATGAGTGTCATCTTGGACAGTTTGTCCAGAAAATTACATCAAAAGCATTGCTGTTCGAGGAGAGCCAATGTACCATACCCCTTATTCATCAGACGATGAAGGGCAGGTCTCATGGTAAAGCAGGGCCCAGAAAACTTAATGCTCAGATATGTGCAAGAGGACGTGTATCATCTTAAATTGGAAGCACTTCAATTTAATGAAGGTTTAGCACTCATTTAATGTGATTTCATCATAAATTGCATTAAATTTGCACTCTCCCCCTTCTTCCTATCTGTTTTTATTCCTCCTAGGTGGAATTGGGGTAGGATCTAATGGATCCTCTTTGGTATTCCTATTCCATGGTGCAAAGCTCGAGGTAGGACCTATCCTATTGGTGTCCTTTTTCATCTTCATCTCTTTTCCGCATCGAAACAGGGTTTCCCTCGAGATTTGCGTGGAATTTCCCAAAACCAAAGCCTGTTTTAAGACCCCGGGGGAATCCCAAAGCTTTCGGGGTCATAAGGTCAAGGACGCAGTGCACCATTCATGACACAATGCATCCTTTCCCAAAGACCTATTTTGGGTCCCCTTCTCAGCCCCTGTGCCAAGGTTGACCCGAGGCATTGTTTTGATTACCCAGTCAGCCAGCAAGAGAAAGTTCATCCTGAATCATTTATAAGCGCCTCACTTGCTCCATTTTGAAGCTGGGTGAGGGGTCAGAATCAAGGGATGAAGAGGAGGAAATTGTTAAGAAGAAAGGTAAAAAATAAAACACCTAAGAAGACCCCTACCAAGATTGTAGGGAAGAAAAGAAAAACAAATAAGGGGGATGAGTCAACTAATGAAGAGTATAATGAGGATGGTAAAGAGATGGACACAGATGGGGAGTATCCTAAGACACAGAGCAAGAAGAAAAATATGGCTCCCACTCATAAAATGTCAAAACAGAAGGACAAAATAGAGAGGGCATCATCCCCTCCTAGTCATATTACCCCTACTTCTGAAAACTTTGGTCTGAAAGGGATGATCTTAAAGCTGATTTTGTTCACGAGACAGGGTATAGGAGGACTGTGAGTTTGGAGGATTTAAGAATAAGGGTCTCGCGTCAGAAAATTAATTGGGTGGTTAAAGGAAAGGATGTGAATTTGGATCAAGTTATTAACTAGGTTGATTCTCAGTGATGCTAGCAGGGAGAGCTGAGATGCCAAATTTGGCTGGTATTGCTAAGGACCTAGTTGATGAGGTTAATTTGTCAGATAGTAAAAAGGGCGGTGTTGGAGAGATGGAGTTGGTCACTTCAGGTCTCAAAGCTTTAGAGGATAGGATGTTGGCCTTAGAAGGAAGGACTGATAGAATTGAAGCCATCTTAAAGAGCATTGCAGACCAAAACTTCAAGATTCTCAAAGCTTCAAATGAACAATCAAAATTCTTCTGAGTGGGATGAATAACTCCTCCTTGAATAAGGCTATTTTGCATGTTGCTGATGAAAAAGATTCCCCCACAGATTCGCAGGTTGGACCCGGCGAGAGAACCAAAGTGCATACCAGGAAGGAGTCCCCCACCCCCATCAAATGATGTTAAAGAGCTATAGAAGGCTACTGGGGAAATGGAGAAGCTGGAACTTGAGGCAGTTGAGCTGCAAGTGTCTAAATAGTGTTGTTGTGTTCTCTCGTCTTTTGGTTTTTTGGTTTGTGGGTCTAGTTGGTTGTCTCTGTGTTGTCCACTGTCTAGCTGGCTTTTGTCTTTGCCATGCATGTTCCATGTTTGTTGCTGGTTTTGTATATGGACTATAATGGTTTTTATCTCATGCTTTAAGATGTAAAGTGTTTCAAGGGCCCTTCAAAACCTATTTTCATCTAATCATAAACAAAAATCCTTTCACGTAACTCCCTACCCTACTCTAAGACCTTGTTGTGAAAAAATATAAAACACAAAAGATTATTCTATTTGATTCAATAATCAATTACATTGGCCAACACCTTGTTATATTGAGTCCAGAGTGATGACAAAAGCAATACAAGATAAATAATCTAAAGTCATAAACTAATAATTAAAAACAACTACATAGTTTTCTCATGAGAGATGGGTTCTTGTGAACCACTACTCATGAAACATAGTAAATGAGTTTGACTCAAAAACTACATAATTGAGATTCTTGACAGCAATATCACACTTATAAACTAATCCAAATTAAGTTACTAAAGTAATTTCTTACAAAAGTACTCCTTATCATAATAATTGAATATTATCATAGTAAAAGAAGCCACACAAATTGATGAGGCAAAGGAGAGAACGGTTGGAGTTCCATTGAATGAGATACTCCCTCACATTGGCAATAATGTTGATTCAAAATCTAATTTTGATTTAGCCTTAAGCATATATGAGACAAAGGCATAACAACAAAAGATCTAATTGTCTACATTTTGTCATTTTGGTATTGTAGCCTTTCAACCATTTCATTTTGTTCTATGTCCACATTGATAACAAAAACTCTAAAGAGTAGACATTTGAAATGATATTGGAATATCATCTCAAATGAATTGTCAATTCAAGTTTAATATTTTATAATAGATTTAAATAATAAATATGTGAAATCTCTTATGTTTAAATTTTCCCTACATCTTTTCATTGTCAGCCCATGTTGTCCCCAACAAAATGGCCTCCAAAAAAAGTAGTCTGGAAAACATATCCTTGTATCCCCACCATCCTCATTCCCAAAAGTTAATGAAACATAGGTCCAAGCCCTAAACCTTAATATCTTTTGGTTCACGAATGTCTTTTTAATTTACCAACTTTGAGACAATTAGGGAGCTCTTTGTAAACTTTTTTCACTAAGATTAAGCTTTATAATTTTTATTTTTTGAAATAATTCTAATGCCTGATTTTTGCTTTAGTTTGTAAATTTTGGGAAATTATGTGGTAGAAAGCAATTTTACATGGGACCTATGGCAAAGCTGTTTTTCATTTAAACAAAGTCAAATACAATTTTTATGGCCTTGAATGCTTTGGGGGCATTTGTCACTTCAAATGTACAAGACATGCAACCAATGTCGTACAAATCTCACCCATCAAGCTTTGATGGCTTTTGACTGTTATGCACAAAATTAAACAAATAAGGATCACAACAACATGTTTTAGATTCATCTACACCTTGTACAAAGACATAAACAAGCATTAGCAACATAATGCCTTCTTTGAACCTCATACAACACCTAAAACACATACATTTTTAGAGAGTATAGGATGAAAGAAAAATGTTCATGAGTAGGTCAAAAAGGCCCTCTATTCAAGCCTCCCATTTAATCTTGCTACATCTACTAATCAAGAATGCTAGATGTAATTACAATTGCAGCTAATGAAGTCAAAGGTGCCTCATACAAAGTCACCGGGAGACAGGGAGACTTTGAGGTCTCCGGTACTGGTACTGGTACTGGTACCGGTACGGCAATTTTTCAAATAGGAGACGGGGGTACCTGGAGACGGCAATTTTTTTTTTATAATTTTTTTTTAATGTTTAAAGAGTCTAATACTAAAAGTAAATACAAAATTTGAAAATAGTAATACTGCAAGACTAAAGTAAATAATAATAGTAATGTCACATTAAAAATTAAAATAGACTCATAGAGTCAAAGATTTCAAAACTCACATGATCACAATATTGTATCTCATAGAAATATTTGTTTTTCGAATATTGCATATGATCACCATCATATCAAATTGATAATCGCTGAGATTATCATTACATATTCAAATTTTAAATTCAAAAAAGTATAGTTTGATGCTGAATTGCCGATATGCAAACAAAAATGAACACTTTGTACAATAAACAAAAAACAGAAATATATCTAGTATTAGTATGTTGATGGTACTATCATCTACTCCACAAGGTTGTGATCATCCATCTCAAGGTCTTCAGCTATCATGCTCTCCAAAAAATCATCTCTCCAAAAATATTTTAAATGATTTAATCATTTAAATTGTCGGTGGTCTTAATTTTTGTATTAAAAACATTAAAATGAGAGCTAAAATATATAAAATTATTTAATATTATATTTTACATTTATATTTTACTAGGAGACTTTGGGGAGACTTCACTTTTTGGATTAGGAGACGGGGAGACTTCAGGAGACTTCGTCATGAAGTCTCCAACCTTTTTTGAGGTCTCCGGAGACGCGAAAAGTCTCTGAGACACGTCTCGATCTCCAAGACACGACTTTTAGGGGGGAGACGGGTCTCCCGGTAACCATGCCCTCATATAAGACTCTGAGGAATGAAAAGTTGATGGATGCAATTCAACATTTAAGAAAAATCTGTCTTGAGAATCACAAAGACTCGACTAAGGCAAGGAATATTATCAAGTCAAATGGGTGGACAAATAGAAAAATTACTCTCATCAAATAGGTTGATTCAATAGAGGCTATTTTCATTCTTCAATAAGACGTTTGTTGAGGTAGGGCCATAATATGTCATACAATTTATCACAAGGAAGTGTTGCTAGTTGTGGGGTCATTGTAAGACTTTCGATAGAAGGAATACCAATTTATTTTGGAGCCCACACACAATGCACTATCTCAATTTAACACTAGAAGACATTCACAAATTTTCATAAGTTACAATTGTAGATGTGAGGAGTCAATCCATTGTCAACTTTATCTATAATTCCATAAAAGTGTTCAATATGTTGCATACTTTCATTAATGGTAAGGAGCTTCTTCACCTAAAGGTGACAAGATTTGCTAATAATTTCATCGCATTGTAGTCCTTTTATGCACAAGACATAAACATGAAATGAATATTCATTGCTAATCATGAAAGATGAAAGTTCATATGCTAGTTTTTCAAGTAAAATTAGTGGCTCGCTTTCAACTTCTTCACTCTATTTTTTGAATTATTAAAGATTTTTTATTTTCTGATCAAAAAATTAAAAACCACTTTATATTTTTAGTTTGCCAAGTTAAACCTGAGAAAGCATTTTGCCAATGTGGTATGAACTTTTTGTTCTCACATAACAATTTTGGTAAATCTTCATTGGTTTATTTATACTTGTTTTATTTTATAGTCCTCCAATTGACACTTCATACAATGTTTTTTCATTCAAAAATGTCATCTTGGTGGCTTCTTATTTTTGTGCTTTGTCTCTTTTTCGTTCAGATGTCCTAAAGTAAGTTTTTCTCTATTCAAATTGTTTCAAGAATTTTCACGTACTCTTGTTTAGCATGACCATTGGCATTAAGAAGACGGCCTCGAGAAGGTGCGATGGTTGCCCATAGATACAGATCTATCGATGTACGGGGTTGAAAGAATCAAGAAATTTAAGTATTTATATCTTCTCAACAGTTTTGAATTTCATTTTGCACCAAAAAGATCCCCATGTACCTGTTTGCCTATGTTATCTGTTAGCCACAGACTTCTAGGATTTCTTTTTGGAGTTAATTTACTACAAATACATGCAAACTCCCATTAACGAATGATTCCTTTCAGGTATAGAACCAATAATGGATGCTCATCATCATCAGCCATCTTGACCAAAATAACTATAACTAATCTTAAACTTGGTGCAGTATTTCTTCATTTCTCATTGTCATGTCCAAAAAAATGTTGTTTATGGCCCATAGATAAAGATGGAAACGAAGTAGGATTTAGTTCTCTTCTTTACTATGTAATGTGTTTGTTTCCTATTCATTTCAATGCTTGAGCTTGTGTTGGCATGTGCCAAACCATATCACTGGTGTTGGACCTCTTGGCGGCTAAATTTGTATGTCTTGATTTTTTATAATTGCTTCACACAATTTGGATAAATAAAGTTTCAGATTTTCATTGATTGTTCCTTGTCACAGTGCTAAGTAGGAGGAAAGGGTTGATTTCTAGACATTCGTTATTCGTATCGTTTCATGTCATTGGATAAGTTTATAATACTAAACAGTATAATATTTGAAAGTAAATGTTCATTAAAAAGACAAACCTACTAAGACTAGTAGTGATATCTTTAATAAAACAATCTAAAAAAATGTCAAGAGATATCAATTATAAAATACTTCAGAATTAATTTACTACATCCAATTATTATTACATTTTATTCTATCTGTATTTTTTTTGGGGCACTCACTCAAGCGATTGATTTTATTTTCTAAATTATTTATATCACCAAAACTTATAACTTTAATAAATCATATCTTTATTTTTATGTGGTGTTTATTAAATTATTTTTATAATTATTATTGAAATTTTAACATGTGGATGGTTGTCAAATATAAGCTAAAAAGGTAATTGTTAGCATTAACACACTCACACCATCACACTCCACCCTTTCTGCCATTGTAGAATGCCTCTCAGCATTAATTAATATGAATATTACCAACTTCAAACTACAAAAGGCCCCCACTATCTTCACATTCGTACCTGTCTTGTCAGAGATTGAACTCACTAATTTAGGGATCCAATCAAATCAGTCTATTTGACTATAAGTTATAATTTATATTGCTTCAGTATTCAAGATCAAATTTCTAAATATAAGATTCTTTTTGGTTGTGGGGTTGCAACAACCTAACACATAGACTTGCTCAATCTAATTTATAACTCACCTCCATTTATTCCTCCAAGATGATATCAATCTGACATATAACACTTACAGCCTCAATATGTGGACTTATAAAAGAGCATATTATCATCAATTCTCAAAGCATGGCCTCCACTAAAAAAAATGTCTTATTAAGATGTTTGCGGGATTACACATGAGCCAACATATATGATTTTGGCCTTGATCCTGGGGACAGCCTCAAGCAGGACACATGGAAATCTAGTGGCATTCACATTCAGGTTTCCCATTAGCTGGAACAACATGAGATGATCCAATATTGTTTTATTGATAGTACCAATTTTCCTTTTGATAATATGGATCTCTTCGAGATAGAGGTCCTTTCTTGCCTCTTTATCTAAAAACTGGTGTTAGTTCAAGCCTTATAGGGAACACAAGTATGCATCATACAAATTTATCACCTTTGGAATCTTAGAAGTCTATGAATAAAACTCCCTCTTCCAGTAACCTAAATTTCATTAGTAACCACGACAAAGAAACATGCACACCAAACAACTTCTGCAGTAGATTACAAAAACTTGCATAGAATGCGACAAAAGTTTTACAAGCAACTGACAAAAGGTATGCACTTGATGTTGGTCGGTTAACCTTTAGCTTAGGTCCAATGTGAGATGCAACATAATCAGATCTCATGATATCCTTCTTGATTGTATAACATAAGACACATAATAAATATGCCCATAAGACCTACTGGGCAAGCAAGACTGTAAATCTTTATTTAGGGTTGCACATTCAATGACCTGCACAACATTAGAGTGGTCAAAATCCTGCATCTTCTCATGCAGTACTTCTGATTGAATGATGCTATATATCACTAACTGTGAAATTTAAAAACCTTGAAAAGTGGCAGCCCAAAAGGCCAAGTAACACTAATGCTCAACATAGATCTGTTTCAAGGATCACTTTGTCCACCATTGTAGAGGAGATTCCATGTCCTGATGAATCATAAATCATATCAGCTCAAGCCTCAAGGTTTGTCAACTATAGGATTTATAATCATTTATTCTTATCCACAATAAAGAAATAAATTTCCTCTGCATAAGGGAAGGGCAATAGCATAACCTATTTTATTGCTATTTTTGCCATCAAAATATAATGGTAATTGTGGGAATAACACCTCTCTGAACAGTGCATTTTTGCAACAGACACACATGGATGAAAAATAGCGATACAACTTATACATATACATTGCCCATATCATAAGATTGGGAAGTAATAGCTTAATTTCAATTTCAGTTTGACCGCAGCTGTCATCTTTGAAAAGAGATTCCTTTTTTAATTTTTTCACTCATCCTGGAAAAACAGGGTTTTTAGATAACCTCCAGGCAAGAAATCTCTCCACACTAAACCACAAACACCTAGGGCTTTTTCCAATAGTCCTAGATGATGATTGGTGGGCATAAGGGGATTATGTTGAGCCTATCAGGAGTATGATCAGGTCTGCCAGTACAAATCAGTAATACATGACAAACATATGACATCAAATAGATTTATCTTGTCTATTTAAAATACCCCACACATGACACCATATAGATTTATCTTGTCAGTTTTAGTAGTATACCGTGCAATTTTAATGCTATAATGCATGCCTTTCAAATAAAAAAGGCTACAAAAGATCTTCCCAAGGAAACATTCATAGCTTTTGTCTTGAAAGAGCAGTGAGGTCCTCTCTTGCCTTGATAATTAACAAATAATTAAAGGACTAGAACAGCATTTTGATTAGGTTAAGAGCATTTTTTTCTCTTGCTTTTAACAGATAGGTTTATTATAATCAGCATTAAATTTTATTAGGTTGGGGTGTTATTTATTCATCCTATATATTATTTTTCTTAGTTCATTGCACCAAACATCTCTGAAACAGGGAAAAGGTGTCCTAGCTTTGAGGTATGTTTTTAGTGTACAATATGGCTTCAGGTAGATCTCCAACAGTAACCTGCATACCAAATATGGGCCATAATTTTTCAGGCCATTTTCAGCGACCAGTTACATGCATCCAAGTAATTCTCACCAATTTAAAATGGAGGCTATGAATCAGTATAGCTTAGCCACAGACCATGTGATCTATGGCACCACATTGCAAAGTCCAAACAACTAATTCTAAGGTTTCAAATGCAAAGAACACAAATAGTCACTTTCCAGATAAGACATTACTCTCATTTTACTCTGAAGAATATCTAGTTCAGTTAATATGTACCCTCAAATGTTATGTAATGTAATGTTGCTTCTTGTTAGTGACTTGCAGAAGACTGACCCACTGACAGAAAGAAAAAAGGGTGGCACAGAAACTTACCAGAAAATGCCTTCATAGATATTTGCTACAGTAAAAGATGACTGGGCAAAGACCACAAAGAGAATCATGTGTGTCCATGCATATTGCCCAAACTGATACTTGTACATTTTGCTCTTCAAGGTTAAAATAAACCACACAAAACCTGTAGAGAGCAAAAAAGCAGTTAGCCTGTTGATTTTATGAAAAGAAGCATTCAGTCTTGTCGACCTGATATTTGGGCAATGCTTCATTTCCAGGTAAAAACATACCAAACAAAATAAATACAACAAACACAAAAAGTTATTAGCCTATCACTATACTTAAAACGCAGCTACCAATCATACTATGCACTTGTGCCTAAGTCAAAAAAAATCATAATTTGACAAGCCCTAAACAATCATCAACTTAATCCTTTTAACATGTTAGTTATTTATTATGAATCATTCCAAAATTGTAAAGGAGCTTTTAGGAAAATTTGTATTTTCATGGCCATTCAGGTCATGTAACAACCAAAATGTCCATACTGTTAATAAGTCACTCTCGTTTGATTGTTTTCAGAACGTCTGAGAATGCTCCTAAAGAAAAGAAACCAATCATCTCAGATTATTTAGGAAACCTATTTGTTTATAAAGATGTTTGCATTTAGAAAATCAATATCGATCTTGGAAGTGTTGTTTTTGGTCCAAAAACATGTTTACAGTTATCTAAAGTCTTTTAACATTTTTCCCTAAATAATTTACACCACCAGAAGTGATAAAATCATGAAATTCAGGATTATATAAACTTTACACGTGCTATAGGTACTAATGTGATAAAAACTGATAAAACTTATAAGTTCCACTTGGAAAGATTTTTGCCAAAGTGTATGCAAATGCATATTCAATAATTTGTTCAGGAAAATTTATTTATAGACAAAAGGAAATAAGGTATGAGTCTCTATTGCATTGGCAACAACACATCTATAATTAACCACATGACCAATCCTACTCTATGGCACCAGACTATCATGCATCTTTTATTTTACACCTTGACAAAGCAGGATTGACAAAAGAGTTTACAAATTTACCTGCTATGTACATGAAATAGCATGTGAGCATGTGATACTTGATAAGGTTACTGAAAATTTGTGAGAGAAATTTATCTGAAGATACACTGTTGACAAGTTGCCTGCTGAGAAACCGTCCATACACATAAACCATTGCCGTGAAAAAAAAGTGCCTAAACATAAACAGCCAAACATTTTTGTCAGGACTCGCCAAAAAATCATTGTTAATATTTATCCCAAATTTTAAATAAGTGCAATTGCATATGGCAAATTCACAAATTGTGGCCTTTTACCTTACACCTGTGAAATGCATTCAGAAGTCAAAGACGAGGAAAATAAATTGTCTAATTCTAACAAATTCAATGGAGAATTTCAAAACTGTAATTTGAACTTTCACCAGAGAAGGTTAATTGAAGAGATATTGGCAATTTACCAGTTCAGCAGTCTAAAGCCTGGAAGATCTCGCTCCTCATGAGTAGTCCTGAGCAAATTAAAAAGCTCCTTTGCCATAACAATTTGAATAACAACAATCATTGCCCAGATGTATAAATGGCCCATATAGAGAATAAAAATAAATCCTCCAATCATCCAGACTGAAGACCAGATACGAGTTCGCATAGATTTGTACTTGTTCCGATCATCCACCAGCAAATGGGTTCCATTTGCTTTGGGTGATTCTGCTACCTGTCACAGAGATTCTTAAAACAGTGAGAAAGGCAAGCTCTCTAATATGCAAATCAAATAAATAACATTGACAAGCAAATTAACGATAAACATATTTTAACACAGTTTTGAGGTCTTCCAGTGATACATCTATTCAAGGGCTAATTATCAATAGTTGACAGTATTTCATAGCATCAAAATTAACTTAAATTAAAAATTTGGTCTATGAGCCTTTCTAATACTACATTTCATATATATAGCTGCTGATAGTGTAGCAAGAAAAAGAAAACGGGTATTTATAATCTAAGAAAAAGGAGTCTCAATAATTAATTAAATAACTTCATGAGCATAGATAGATTCAATATGCAGAAGAAATTTAGGGTTTACTCCTATAGACAACTGATAAATCAGAAATAGCTATAAACAACATGAAAGGGTAACAGACATTGCAGAAACCATTAATGCAATCCTCCATGGAAACAGGTGAAATCAAATGTGACTTTATCTTAGAAACAATGGAAATGTTCCCAAGGACAGAGAAATGAATAATACCCAAACTCGTAGATATGGTTTCCACCATTCGCAATCTTGGGCTATCCGTAATTCACACACAAGAATAGTAAATACTCTTTTGCATTTTTATCAAAAGAAATATAATTATCAATAGTTTATGTTTGTTATAAGTAGGATTTTACATTATTATTCTGCACGGCAAGGATTCATTAGTTTGTTTTTCTGAAAGATAAAAATCTTTTCCCCAAATTTTGCTACCATGGAGAATGCTACAGTTGCTTCAGAAACCCATACAACAGCCCAGATTGTGAATACTTAACATTTATCTTACTATATGGCAGCCTTGGTGATTGTCAGTAATTTTTCTGGTAACGATTGTTAGCATTTTTTTATCAACATTTCAGATCACACTCTGTGATCCATCATCAGGATACAGAAAGCTCAAGAAAAGCTCAAGTCTTGGTGGTATATTTGACATGGATATCAGGCTGTATCTCATTTTGGGAAACTCTAACATTGATGAGGGTTGCCTTGTTATGTAGTCAAATATCACTCCGTGGAGTTTGACAATCATACGCATAAATAGCAACAACTAAAAGTGTCCAGCAACACACATATCCATGTTTTAACTTATAATTTATAAGGCAAGTTGATGCAGATGCACCTTTGATTTTAAGTTAGAGCTTAATGGGCAGAAAAATGTGTGTCTTTGTTTGAAATTTTGGTTTCCTTTATGTTCAGAAGCCAAACGGGTAGAAGTGTCTAATGTGCAGGTGCCTAAGAAATTGTTTAAAATGCAAATTCCCTGGAAGAAACTGTTCAAAATGTGGGGTTCTATTATATAAGAAAAAGTAATGTGGGTTGAAAATATTTGAGATGTGGTTGTCCTTATTCTTATTATAGTTCTTCTACCGCCCCACAGAATAAATAAATGCATCCATCTGCTAAAAGAGTTGCAAAGATAGTCTCCACCTACATATGGCAGACATGTCAACATCACTGTGAAAATTTTTAATTAAGGAATCCAATAGAATCCATTGAAATGTGTCATATATCCGAGAAGATTTCAAAGGAGGCGTAATGGGGCATTAAATAACCAACTGAATTCGGCAAAACGGACAAAATATGTGTGAATGTGTGTACCCTAAATCTTCCTGGAGGTCCTCCACAAAAACAGGAGCACTAAGTAAAGTGGAGTCGAAAAAATGTGTTTAAGACATGGCTGCTCTAAATTTCACCAGAATGAATATGAAGGACTATGAGAAGACCAAACGTGTTTGGAATACGGACGCCCTTATTCTGCATCCAAATGCCTCCAACAAGGGGTTCGTGGACCTGTGAACGGTAGACAGCATTCAATAAATAACTGAATCCAGCAAAATGGTGTTTGAAGTCCAAATACCCCCATGCCACGACTTTCAATGGAGTAAATGTGTAAAGAAGTTTGAGGATCCAAATTTTGTGAAGCAACAGTAACGAAGAGTGTTCAAAGCCATAAATTTCAATTAGAGAAAACGTGCACAAACAGTGTGAAACATAATACCCATACTACCAATAGAGCAATCTTGACCGAAAGAAATTAAGATGTGCGTGCCGTTATTCACAATAAGACCAAAACGTGTGTTAAACAAAGCACCTGTTGGTGTTCATCTTCCATTAGGGCAGAAAACACCAAATGCCTTAGATTCATAAACAAGGTTTTAACGGTTGAATAAAGAACGTAAAGACAATAGATATGACAGAAGGACAAATAAAATGAAACATTAAGAACCAACCTCACTCCCTCGCTGTCGTCTATGCCGAGACCGAGCCGAAGGAGAAGATACAGGAACCGCACTGCCATCCCTGTCCTTTTGCATTTTAAATCCCAATAAAATCTTCTCCAAAATTTATCGTTCACGGCAACGAACACAAATACAAAACCCCTCAACAATTCACAATATAACAGTTTCTCCTTCTCACGGATCTAAATACTACAAAATTTGCAGTAAAAAATATCAGAAGAATAGAAATATTGAATGTGCCAATAAAGCCCATTGTTTCTTTGTCACTAAGACAGCATAATAATCCAACGCAAATCCCTCGACATTGCTCAGTAAAATTCCCTGCAAACTTTAATTTTTCACATAAAGAGATTTCAGCAGCATGTACCGAAAGTATTTGCAGAATCTAATATCTGATTTCAAACCAGTTCCCGTCGAATTTTATTTGGAGCCCAAATCAACTTCAAATCTCCCTTAAAACAATTAGGTACTCCAATAATCTTGTCAAGACGACAAACCAAAAGGCGGCTTCCTCGATAAATTTTAAGCAAATGTTTAAGCTTACATCACTGACAAATTAATGTGTCTATCCCGCATATATGCGATTCTATGAATATACCTTCTTGTGATTGCACGTGGATCCTAGCCTGGCATTTTTCAGTTACCATATAAAAATAAACAAACAAAAATAAAGCAAAGCATATGACAGTAAATTTGAAGGAATCGATTCTAAAAAATAAACATGAATAAAACGAAAAGAATAAACTATCTAAATTTAGAAATTTATATTTTATTTTTTCCATTCCCCTCTCATAACCTAGACTGCTTACCAAATTGCTGGATAAATTTAGAATTTTATATTTTATTTTTCCATTCCACTCTAATAACCTAGCTTGGTTACCAAGTTGCTTGATGGTAAAGATATATAGTGGATATCTTTTTTTGACTCTTATGTTATATCATATGATTTAGAAGCATGAGCTTTAGATAGAGATTTTTTGGATTGTTTAATATCAAACTATGAGTTAGAGGTTAAAATTCCTTAGACTATTCATTATGATATCATTATTAGATTATTCAAGATGCTTCTTTGATTTAGAAAACTATTTAGTTGAATCCTAACAGCAATATCACTATTTTTTAGATTATTCAATATGAGACACAAGCTTTAGATTAAAATTTTCTTGAACCATTCAATATGAGTGTACTAACTTTAAGCTTTTAAAAAATCGACTATTTGACATTGGATCACGAGTTTTAGACTTTAAAGTTCCTGAATTGAGGGATGTTATTTCTACTAAAGTTGTCAAGAACATAATATGATCTTATTCTATAAGGTGACAAAAACTTGATCTCTATTTAGGTGAAGGAAAAGGTATATGCAACTAAAAGTTCTTAGTAGTTTTTTTATGTTTTGGCTTTGCTTATCTAGCATATGAAGTATTATTTTTACTTTAAAGTTGATAGGCTTTGTCTGAAAATAACATTTGTTTTCGAAAAAGTTGTAAGACTATTTTTTGATAACTATATTTTTTGGTGATTTTTAAACATAGTAACTAATCATCATTTCTAAAATAAAGAAATAAAAGCAATGTCATGACATCTATCCAAATCTAAATTTTGACAATCTTTTAAAATTATATGGAAACTTTCTTAATATATAACTTTGCATATTATTATATGCTTCCATTAATTTGTTGGAAATGTAAAGGAGTAACTTAGAGGGGAGGGGTGAATCAGTTACCACAAAAACAAATCCAAGTCCCTTAAGATGTCAAAACAAATACTTGTTGTAACTCGGTTAACATTAGAAATATTATTGTCAGTCAACTAACACTGAAAATATTATTGTCACTCGATTAACACTAAAAATATTATTGTCACTCGGTTAACACTAAAGATATTACTGTCACATGATTAACACTAAAAATATTATTGTCTCTTGGTTAACGCTGAAAATATTACTATCACTCGGTTAACACTGAAAATATTACTGTCACTCAGTTAACACTAAACATGCAGATCTTAAGATATTAAATGTGATTATCTTAATTATCTTAGTTGTAAAAACATAAAGGAAATAACATGAACACGTGAGACATCAAGATTTAACATGGAAACCCAATTTGGGAAAACCACCAATTGCAACTAGTTATTGTTTTTCACTCTTCTGAAGTGAGCCATGTTAGGAACCAACCCTATTAAAGGTTACAAAGCACACTGTTAGGTGTGACCCTATTAAAGGATTTAGTTCACCCTGTTAGGAGTGGCCTTATTAGAGGTTTTTAGACACTTCAATTTAGGCCTTGCTCTCTCATCCTAATGATGGATCACGTAGTGTGATTCGAGACGTTGATGGTAAAAATCTCAACACAATCTAATCGAGAAGCTAAGCACCATAATGTCACCTTGTTAGAGGATTTGGCATATAGTTGTTAAGCTAACTCTGTTAGGAGATTTTATTCACTGCTACAATTATTAGAGAGTAACAATGACTTGACCTGATTGTTGATGCAACTGACTTTGTTGATTTTAGATCTCTATTTTGGCTTGATTACTTGATCCTCCTTGATTAGAATGTTTCTTGCAGCTCGGTCAACTCGGATACTTTGTTCTCTTGTAGATATCATTCTAATTCATTTCCTTAAATCATCTTCTTCAATTCCACATGTTCACACACTTCAATCCTCAACTTTACCTTATATGATTTGCCTTGTCAAGTCGACTTAAATACACCTATAATCAAATGATTATCATCCCTCAAGTCGTCTAGCATTAACCAAACTTAATATGTTGTCAATCAGCTAATACATAATTGAGTACTCGGTCAACTTAGAGAAATTCTTTGTTAATTGACCCAACTCGGTCAATACTAACTCTGAACTAACTATCCTTTGATAACTAAGTGAACTTGGTTGACATAGGATCCATGCTAACTTTCCTTTGGTAATCAAGTAAATTCAGTTAACACATGATCTACCTTCAATGCCCAAGTGAGCTCGGTTGATATTGATTGCTTGGTAAGGCTTGACATTTTGTGTAACATCAAAGACAACATACAATTGAATAATTGTTTTCAACATAATTAACTTTGATTATCCAAATTTATATGTACTATTGTTATTTCCTTATGTCTGTTATTTTCTTCTGTGAAGCAGATGGTCGAGCTTGTCATTTGAATATGAACATGAATTGATGGACTTCTTATAGCCATACTCATATCCACTTATGTAAAATGATATACCATGTAAAGCAATATTCAAAGTACCAATGCGAAAGTCATGTGACTATGGAGTAGAAGTGTGAAAAATCTCGAGAACTCTGCTCATACCAACCTAAAGACTTTTTATTTCATCTCTGTTAAAGGAATTAGGGTGGAGACGATTTTGGCAAAAATTCTAGCCAGAACATTATATATTGAGAAGGACGAAGTGTTGAAATAATCCTAGCTACCATTGTCATGTATTTTGTCTTAAAAGCCCCCTTCTACATTTTATATTTGATAGCTACCATTTCCCAGACATCTCAAGCAAAGGCAAAGATCATTTTTGGATTTGACTGGCATTTCAATCTTGGTTTGTTTAATGTAAATAAGCAATCTCATTCATCTTGTGGTTAGAATCAAAAATATTACTATATGTAAGAGCTCTTTAGAAACAAATTTTATTTTAGAGCAATGGAAAACCATATATATTTTTATAGCAAGATATTTTTATTTTAAATGTTCAAGCCTTTTGACATGACTTTATTTAGGTTTGAAGCTTTTACTTTTGCAGGTGTTTGCAATCAAATGGAAAGACATAAACATGTTCTCCAATAATGAATTGGGATTTCAAATTAAAGGGAGGAAGATAGTTTTTGTGTAATGGGGTTAAAAGATGGTTCATCATTCCTTCTCAATCTGGAGTCATTGACTTTTCATCTGTGCATATTATAGTGTTTCTCTCTCGCCCTTTTCTATCTTTACTATTGGTAGCATATTTAATGTATTATTTTTCTTCTAACAATAAGAGTTCATGTAAAATTTGAGAAAATGGAAACTCGAGAATAAAGTCATGATTTTTTTTTATTAATATAAACTATTGTAAAAGCTTTGAAAAGTAATAGTAATTGTATCTCTCTATTATGTTGAATTATCAAGTTTATAAAGAATTCTTCTACAAAATAAAATTTCAAAACCAAATTATGTTTATTTTTTATCATTTTTTTTATTATAGAACATTATTTTTAAAAACATGTCTAATTATGTTAATCAAGATTTTTGATGAAGAAATAAAAACATAAATCAATCTAGATATGTTCAACTCTAACAAATCTAATGGTTTATGTTTCCTATGGGCTCATTGTTGCATGCACAAAAGTATGTGACTGCTAGTTTAATTTATTGTGTATTTTAGTATCATGATATGGTGCACATGGACGCAGGTGCAGGTGCAGGGGCAATTCCAAGTGCAATTGCAGTTCTAGGTGAGAAAGTACAAACAAGAGATGGTACCTGCAAAGGTTCAGATGCAGTTAGAGTTTGTATAGATTCAGTTTTAGGCATGCAAGTAGGTCTAGCCCCTCATTCAGGATTTAAAGATCTAAACCAACCTAGGGTTTCATATTTGGATGCCCTCTCCAGCATTTTCTCTTTGAATCCTGTTGTACAACCGGCTACAAAGGATCACGATTTTTTGCAGTTTCAACATTGCCATTTCCAGCAAACCCATTTGTTCTCAGGTGAAAAATCAATATTTCGAGGGAAAGTGATGGTCCAGCCAGCTAAACCTTTTTTCGTGAATCCTCGATTTCATGATGCCCGTCACCAGGAACCAGGGGATAAACTGCAATTTGGGCATGGTTCGAGATTTGAAAGAGGAGAATCTTCAATGCAGGCCTCACAACAACTCAAGAAACATTCAATGCTAGATGGCTCCAACAACAAGCAGGCCTTAAAATGAATCCAAAAACAATCGGCTCAAAACAAACCCAAGACCAAGCCTTCAAAGTAGGCCACAAATCGTGTTCAGTTCCAGTTGTCACAACACGGCCACAAGGACAAGAAGAAGCAATCAAAGGAAAACCAAACCAATGGATCTAATCGCAAACAATCAATTTTTGACATTTGTCAGGGGTTTCCCTCAGAACCAACACTTCATGCACTGGCTTCTACTTAGGATAAGGATTCGAGTCAGGAACCTCTTCTAGACGGATCTCGTGGTATTGATGGGATCCATAAAGAAATGCAGGATCCCCCTAGGGCCCCCTTCATACCAACCAAGAAACAACAAATATGGAGAAAGAAGCAAGTGGTGGCCGAACCCATTGCAAAAGACATACATGTTGACGTTAGGTTGATGATCACACTTCCTAGTCATATGTTACAAAACTCTATTGGGCTGCTTTGACAAACTGCTTTAATTGATAATTTTTCATCTAACTCTCTACCTTTTTTTACTATTAAAAATTGGGCACTTACGATTTGGCCAGAGTTAAGGGATATCTTCTATATTGACTCAGAATCAAAATGTTTCATAGCTATTTTTGAATCAAAAGCTTCTAGAGATTTGGTGCATAAACAAAAAGGTTGGTTTTGTTGTGGTTCTAGTTTATATACATTGATTTGGATCCCAAATTTCATAATGCAATCTCTCCAAATTCCTTTTCTGCCACATTGGATATCCTTCCCCTCTTAACCTCTTGAGTATAAGGATCCCTAGATTATTGAA
The DNA here is from genome assembly GCA_028749045.1 of Cupressus sempervirens. Lineage (NCBI taxonomy): Eukaryota > Viridiplantae > Streptophyta > Pinopsida > Cupressales > Cupressaceae > Cupressus > Cupressus sempervirens. Next base: position 1,050,480,018 of record CM053785.1, read on the forward strand.
ATTCTTGCAAACAAATTGGAAATTTTTTTACTACATGATCTTATTCCATATGATCGCCCACATTTGGATGTTAGAGTTTGTTTGTTGCTAGATATATGATAGCCTCTTCCCTCACATTTGATTATAAAATCTCAATGGGGTTCATGGGACCAGCTAATCATAATTCAAAATGAGCAAACAGTTCAAAAGATTCAAGATAAATTAGGTCATTTCAATACTCAATGTCAAGATTCAACCAATGAGGTTCAAGAAGTATGTCCAGACTTCAGCATTGATCCTAATTTATGTGCCCATAATGCCAATATGGGCCACTACAATACTCAATGTCAAGATTCAACCAATGAGGTGTTAGGATAAACCATGGACAGAAATAAAAAACTACATGCAAATATAACCAATAACAGAAAAATAATAGATCACGCAAAAATGAACACAAGGCACCAAGATTTAATGTGGTTCACCCAATCCCTGGGCTATGTCCACCAAATAGCAAGTTTGATCTTATTACAATCTAGTGATTACAACCTGATTACAGTCTGTAATCCCTTACAGCTCAATACTACCACAAGAAGCAATTTTGCATCACAACATAATGAAAAATACCTAACCCTAAACCCTTTTATACAAGTATTTTATCCGTTTTAGGGTTACAACATGTCGGCCATATGTCAGCCATAATATGTCGGCTACAACGTCGACCACGATGATCAATCACCATAATCTAACATGAGGTTCATGAAGATAATGCTCCTTCAGGTCTAATACTTGATAAGGTTCTTATGGCTTCTTCTCAGTGTGCTCACACTCTAGTTGGCAACCAGTGCATGGCTTTTTCTACTGCATCCAAACTATCTAGTTTTCTGCAATTGGTCTTGCCATATATACAAGTATTGCTTGCGAAAAAGAAAAAAATTCATGATCTACTGGCATTAAAGTCTTCTAAGCACGATCCGGATCTGGATAACTCGAGCCACCTACTCTCAGATTTTCCAGGAGTCTATTTCAATGCTAAGGAGCCCTTCAAAAAGTATTATGATGATTTGAAAACTCTTCAAATTATAGATCAAATTGCTTCTACAATTGATAATAATATAGTATTTGGTATTGCTGAGGAAGAAGGATTTAATATTGGAAACCAGGAAAATAGTGACCTAGATGTATTACTCAAAGAATTTCAGTAGTGGAACAGCCAAATCGACCAGCGAATTGCGCCCAACTGCATGATTGTTGAAGATATCGAAACTTCAAAACAAGGGGACAAAATGGATTTAATATTGGATTCAAGCTTTGATTTGGATCCACTAGGCATTGAAAAGAGCATCTTTCAACATGTGGCAAACAATTTAGATTTTCATTTTGAAGAGAAAAGTTTGAGGGAATCTGAGATTGACAAGGATCAAATTGAACATAACTCTCAAAACTCCCCAAACAATATGGAGGATTCTAACTTCTCACAAGTTGCTGATCAGTCGAAGTTTCACTCTCAAGAGATCGCTTTGCAAGAACTTGAGGTTTGCAAGGACCAACCTGAATCTGGTCTTCAAAAAAACTTGTTAGAATTTGATATTCAACACACTTTCTCCATTGTTTAGTCCCCTTCGCTTCATTCTCAAACCTCTAAGACATCCAAATCTAGAGGGCGCCCAAAGGGTTCAAAGACCAGGAATGAGATTGCCTTAGGTATTCATACCACACTAGATGACAACTTTGTTAACAAGAGAATGACGAGGAGAATAGCCTATTAACCTTGTCAACAATGACAATTGTATCATGGAATGTTAGAGGCATAAATGCCTTTGACAAAAGAGGTAGGATTCATAAGTTCTCAAAATCCTCAAAAGTAGACATTGTTTTGTTACAAGAGACAAAATTATCACAAGAAACATTTTAGAAATCAATGGCCAAATGGCCAAGGTGGTCCTTAGTGCACTCTCCTAGCATTGGTGCCTTGGGGGACCTTGCGAAACCCATTAACAATTCAGGGTCACCTTATTCAACAACAAACTGGCAAATGCTACAGGTGCTTGATTTTGATACTTCTTTCACTTTGTTCAATGTTTATGGTTCTACTTCCATCCAAGACAAATTGAAAACATGGGATCAATTAGCAATGTTAATTCAATCTCAAGAATCCCACCAAGTCATCCTTGGGGGTGATTTTAATGCGATCTTGAATCAAAATGATAAAATTGGTGGTATTTTCCCACTCATTAAAACCATTCAAGATTTCGTTCAATTTGTTGAGAATAATGATTTAATGGATATTTGACCATCTAATGGCAAGTTTACATGGACAAATAGGAGATCTGGTTTTGCACAAATTGTAGTCAAATTGGACAGATTTTTACTTTCTCATGACTAGAAATTAGGTAATTTTTGCTTTCAATCAGAGATTCTATTTGCACCAGAATCTGACCATTTTCCAATATCCATAAACATTGATCAATCTGCATCTATAGATGATAATCAACATAAGTTATCATTTAAATTTGCAAGCATGTGGTTGCACCACCCACATTTTCTTTCACTTTTAAAACAATGGTGGATCAGTGCTCCTTTTGCTCCAGGATCTAGAATGCATCAATTTGCTAGTAAATTGAAACATGTCAAGGAGCAAATAAAAATTTGGAACATACAAGTTTTCAAGAACATCTTCAAATAGAAAGAGATTGTTAAGCTACAATTGGAGGAGATCCATTGCTCCATTATCAAGATTGGGATGGAGAGTGATACTTATGTTAAGCAAAAGGAGCTTCAGAATGAATGGGAGGAATTGTATAACAAGGAGGAAGACTATTGGAGACAAAAGTCTAGGGAAGTTTGATTACAACAAGGAGACAAAAACACAAAATTATTTCATGCTTCTACTCAGCAGAAAAGGGCAGCTAAATCAATTTTTCAAATTTCAGAGGTAGATACAGGCAATACTCTAACCAATGCTTTACAGATCAAAGATGAAGGTGTAAAGTTCTTTAAAAATCTTCTTGCATCAACAGAGCACCCTTCACCCTCACCTTCACAAGTTGAGGATTTCATTCAGCATGTCCCCACATTGATCTCCCCCATAAAGAACTCCAAGCTCTTAGCCCCTTTTACCATTCAAGAAATTTGGGAGGTAGTATTCTCCTTCCCCCCAAACAAAGCTCTGAGTCTAGATGGCTTCATGACATTATTCTTTCAGAGTTGTTGGGATTTTATTGGGTGGGACCTTCTAGCAGCTATGGAGGAATCTAGAAAGTTAAAATCTATGTTAAAATACTTCAATTCTACAAATATAGCAATCATTCCTAAAACTAAGGAGCCCAAAACTTTTGTAGATTTTCGCCCAATTTCACTTGGTAATTTGATATACAAAATCATTACCAAAGCCATATATATGAGACTTCAAAAAATTCTTCCATCCATTATTTCCATTGAACAAGGTGGTTTTGTTCCTGGTAGAGAAACAATGGAGGGGGTAATGGTAGCTCATGAAGTTCTTCACTCCATTAATAGTAATCAGTCTGCCAATTTTGTTATTAAGCTAGATATGCAAAAGGCTTATGACAGAGTGTGTTGGAACTTCCTCCTTCAAGTCCTTAAAAAAATGGGTTTTGATAAGAAATGGTGTAAGTGGATTAAAGCTTGCATTTCGGGGGCTTGGTTCTCAATCATTATTAATGGGTTAGCATTTGGTTTCTTTTCCTCCACGCAAGGCCTCCAACAGGGTGACCCTCTCTCACCAGCCTTATTTATCATCATGGTTGAAGCCTTTAGTAGGATTATCAAACACCATCATCTATTTGATAAGTGGAAAGGGGAAAAAATTGAGGGCACAACAATTTCAGTCACGCATTCTCTATTTGTTGATGACACATTGCTATTTGGTGCCTCATTAGTCTTTGAGGCTGTGTAGATCAAGAAAATTTTATTGCAATATCCAGAAGTTTCTAGGCAGAAAATTAATTTTCAAAAATAAAAAATCTTCTTATTTAACACAAACAAAGTCATCTCAGACAAGATTGTGCATATTTTGGGGTTTTTTGAGGATTTTCTACCCTCCACTTATCTTGGGATTCCTTTTTTTATGGGATCAAATAAGAAAAGTTTTTGGGATGGAGTCTACCAAAGAATTACGAGCAAAATTGCCTCCTAGAAAGTTAGATGGTTGTCATTATCTAGTAGAATATTGCTCATCAAGTCTGTTCTTTCTACAATACCAAATTATTATATAGTTGTCATGCAAGCACCGTCTTCTATTGTATCACAAATTTAAAAGCTTATCAAGGGTTTTCTATGGTCGAGAAATTTGACAAATGAAAAGAAAATCCCACTTATTTCTCTCCAAGATACGGCATTTCCTCCTACTTTAGGAGGAGCGGGAATTCATGATTTGACAACAAGGAACAAAGCTTTTGGTGGTAAGTTGGTTTGGCAGATGTTTACTAAACCACAATCAGTTTGGTGTCAAATTATGCAACAGAAGTATCTAGATAATAATGAGCCACATAGAATATTCTTTATGTTGGATCCTCCTAAGGGATCAGTCATTTGGGATTTCATGATTGCATCGAAAGACATTGTGCTTAATTATATTTCTTAGGAATTAAATTTTGGGGACAAGATCAACTTCTGGGGTGATTCGTGGAATGGACATCCTCCATTAAACTCAATACCAAACATACAAAATATTGTATTAGTTATAGAGGTAGAATGGGGTAACCTTGTTATTCACTTTATGGATGCAATTTGCATCTTTTCAAGGAAAGTAACATGGAAAGATCCTAACCAACTCCCCTTAGATTATTAATGCAAAAAGCAACTTCAATCTATCTTCTTAGATAGACAGGCTTATGTGTCAAAGGTTGAGGATCGATTAATGTGGATTTTGGCTAAAAATGGAAACTATTCAATCAAGGAAGGATACAAACTTCTCCAGCAAGTTGAGTCGACAAAAACCCCTTCTCAAGCATTCATGTTCTGCTCGAATAAAGTAGTGTTACCTAAGGCTGGGTGTTTCGCATGGCTAGCAATTAAGCATAGAATTCTAACAAGTGATAGATTGGCTAGGTTAAGTATTGCTTCTCCTTTTAGATGTGTTTTATGTGGTGAGGAGGATGAATCAATTGACCACTTGTTTGTAAATTATAAATTTTCATACCAATGCTGGGTGTTTATATTAAACAAATTAAACTATTTTACTCCAGTACAAAATAACATTTGGGATGTCTTTCAGGCGTGGCCAATCCCTTATCCCAATAAGGATCTGGAAATGTACACCTACATTAGTAATTTGGGCTATCTGGTGGGAAAGAAATAAAAGGATTTTTAGAAAAGAAGTTTCACCCTTTGAGAAAGTGCTCCAAATCATTGAAAATTCGAACTCAGAAGTTACTAATGCAAGTGTCAATAGATGCAGGTTCAATCCAGTTATCACTCCCTGGGATGGAAGTATCATTCGGGAGTGGAAATTAATTTTCCTCCCATTTGGAACTGGCATTTCCAAGTTGCAAACTCCTATAGATAGATCTACAGTCAAATGGCATCCCCCTACAATTAGCTTTGTCAAACTCAACTTTGATGGAGCATCTAGAGGTAATCTAGGACAATCAGGTCCGGATGCTTGCATTAGAGACTACATTGGTAAAGTCCTAGCAATTATAACGGCTCCCCTCCCTATAGGAACTAACACTATGACTGAGGTTCATTCATTGCTTTCAAGACTAATCCTTGCAAAGAAAGGGAACTTCCATCAGGTGTAGATTGAAGGTGACTCTCAAGTTATAATCTCTACTTGCATTAAGAGACATTCATCTTCTTGGAAACTCAAATATGTGCTCCAGCAAATTTGGAATATTATTGATCAATTTTAGGAGGTCAGAGTTTCACACACATATAGAGAGGGTAATAGAATGGCGGATTATCTCTCCAACTTAGGATGTAATGGGATTAAAACTTTTACAGTAAACCCCTCTGCATTCATGGAGCATTATAGAGATTTTCAGAATATAATGGCCGCTAACTTATAGAAGTAGAGTATATTGTTTATGATGAGCTATTTCTTTTAATAGTGCCAAGTGAATTTAGGTGCCAAATGTGCCTCATGTGTCGAGTGTTACATATGTGTCAAGTCACTTCATATGCCGAGCAAGCCAATATGATAAATGTGTTGAGCAAGCTAGCATACTTCATGTGTTGAGTACCAAGCTAGAATTCTTATATGTGTCAAGTTGCTTCAAGTGCAGAATGTGCTTCATGAGCCGAGTGATCAATATGCACCGAGTCATAGTTGATGCCTTCTAAGCCAATGACCTTAGGTGTCGAATGCCATATGACACGTGTTGAGGAAGCTAGCATACCTCATGTGCCGAATACAATGTATGTGTCGAGCCAGCATTAATATAGGTGTCGAGTTACTTCTAATGCCGAGCTAGAATTCTTATAGGTGTCGAGTTGCTTCAGGTTGAACATGATTCATGTGCCGAGTGATCAATATGCATAGAGTCACAATTGATGTCGACCAAGCTAGTGACCTCAGGTGTTGAATGCCATATGTGTCATGTGTGTCAGTATCCTTCATGTGTCATACAAACTAATATGTTATATGTGCCGAGCAAACCAGAATAATACATGAGTTATCTTATAGCTATCGAGCTGAGCCAAAATTCTTATAGGTGTCGAGTTACCTTTGGTGGCAAGTTAGAAGCTGAGATACTTCAAGTGACGAGCGTGCTTTATGTGCCGAGTGATCAATATGTGCTGAGTCATAGTTGATGTCATGCAAGCTAGTGACTTCAGATGCCGAATGGGTTACATGTTCTGCGTGATCTATTCGTGTCGAATTGCAGATGATGTCGAGCAAGAAAAAATGTCATATGTGTCGAGTATGCTATAGTGGACATTCTGACATCATTTGATGGTCACTGAGCATTATCCAAATTGAGCATTGAACATTTATTGATGCTTACATAAATCAGGCTCCCATGTGCGAGATTAAGGTAAAATCGTGCTAAATCTTCATCATTGAGCAGAATTTTGTTGGCTGATGTCAATTGAGTACGATTTTATTTCAGTTTGGTCATGTGGCACTTTGTACTAGGCAAAATTAAATTCAACATATATAGTTGCAAATCAATTTTCTCATTCTTCAATTTTGGGGGTTTGTACTTTGCCCTTCTCAAATTGCAACTGGTTTCTGATTTAATGGTGCCCTCTTTATTACACACATGAGTGCAAGTACACTTCCTATGTATGTATGTTGAGGGATTTAGTTAAATGTGTAGAATGGATTTCAATTAAATTCGTTTATCCAGCTTGTTGTGTTTACCATTCAAATTGCTTTCAAAATGTCATCTCCTCAAGAAGCATGCGTGAAATGCGATTCTTGTCATCAGTTCCATCACAACATACTGCCAAAAAAAATTAGAATCAAGCTTCATCTGGCATTGGATGAAGATGCAATTTCTCACCCTCTTGAAGATGAGGTTCTGGACAATATGTTTATTATGCATTCCTATAACATCCGGCGTGCAATTCGAACCATAATTGGGGAGGATCTTTTTTCTGCATCTACAAGGAATGTTTTATTCCCTTCAACTTTGGTTTCCATTTTTTCTATCTAATGCCATGGATCTTCTTCAATCTTCATCGAGACTAGAAATTATTGCCATCAAGGTGGTTCAGCCATAATTTTGGGCTGATAATAAATTGAAATGTGCAATGCAAAACTATGATTTATGGTTCGATAATTCCTTGGTTGGTGACATATTTTCAAGAACCATGCTCATGAATAACCATGAGGCCATGATGACTTTTGAAGCGTTGTAGAAAACCTTTGAGAAGCACAATACTCAGTTCCTGATCAAGACCCTACAATTCATGGCACGTGCTCTAGGTTACTAGTTGACTGAGGAGGTGAAGAAAGTTGCTTTTGCTTTGATTGACATTTTGGGGATTCCAATTTCTGATGCTCAAGCAAAAGATGCCCAAGTGAAGACACCTTTGGCTACCCCAACTCATTCGGTCAATGAACTTGGTGCTTGGCCATTCTTAGTTTTCAAAGATCTTGGTCTTGGTCACCATGTCTCAGCAGAAACTACTCGGCCTCTGCATCCAGATGTCACTAAACCAAGTGTTTGGGGGGTGCCATCATCCACTGGTTTTTCTGTTGGCACTTCAAATGTTGCTACTAAGGGCCCAAATTTGTGTTGGGACATTGCTCCCTTATCATGTCCAAATTTTGGATGGGGATTCTCTATAATGGGTGCTTCCAATGAGGATATGGATGAAAGATAGCACAGTGGTATCTTTCTATCTTTTTGGTTTTTTTTTCTCCACACTATATATATATATATATGTATATATATAGTGGCTCCTCCACTTTTGCCAAAAAAAATAAAAAATTATAGTGTATTTAGTTTTCTCTTATTTAATTTTTTTTATCCTCTTTCAATTTGATTATTATGAAATTTATTATTTGTGAGTAATATGTTTTAAAAATGTGTGGTATTGTCTGTAAGTATTAAAGTTTGATATCCATGTTGTTTGAATTATCATATTCATCTCTTTTAATGTCCTAGCAACCAAAATATATGTTCCATAAACTTTTCTAAAAGGAATTTTTTATTAGAATGGTAAATAATAGATGAAGAAGGCTACAAGACAAAGTACAGGGATTAAAAAGCTAGATATGCGAGTGGAACCAGCATAGACATAGTAATTGTATTATAGTGATATTAGAGTGTGAATTATTAAAATCTTTAAGGACTAATGTAAAAGAAGGGGCATTGATTTAAAATCCTTAAAAAAACCTAAGTCCCTCATTATGTTTTGTGAACATACTTCATAAGGCCTCAACTAAAAATGCTACTTTACTAGAAAGACTAGTTTTTTCATAACCTCTTAAGACTTAAGTGCTAATCAGGATTGTGTAGTGACTTGTCAAAGACTTTCTTGGTGGTCTAGGATCAAAATCAACATCCATGCAATAGACATCAAAAGGTGGGAAGCTAAGTTGAACATGTATTACATTAGAAAAGGGCATTTGTGTGGTAATTGAATCCTTATGTAAATTTATTGATGTTTATGTTGACTCTCCTGATTTCATTATTGTCCAGATTAGTCAACATTCTCCTTTCAAATCCTAACAATTTTTTTTTTTTAAATAACATTTTTAATAAATAATTACTATGGGAGGAAAATTGATTATCCACTTGCATGTAAATAAAGTTGCATGCAAGTTGAGAGTTGTTTCAGGGAGATACTAATAATCCAATAAATATCGAGATGCATAAGAAATCATAAGATCATCTTGCATCATTGGGGCTTATAATAAGTTTTTTCAATCTTCTTGAAGAATTTCTAGGATGGGATCTTGGTCAATTTTAATGCCAAATGTTATTGAATATATAATGATTATGATGTAGGAGGTGGATGGAAGGTATCTTAGAGGAGTTGTTATTTAGAGTATGTTGACCATTATGATGAGGTGTGAGATTTCAGACAAAGATTTGAGGTGTTAATTTTGGTTGTATAGTATTGGCCACTTATTTTGGAATGTCATTAATATAATATTATATTTATCTCCCATATATATATTGATGTCTTGAGATTATATTATTATTAGGTTGTTTTTAAAATAATGTAAGCATCATTGTACTATTAAATTTCAAAGGGACAAGAGAATGTTTTGCAACTCACATTGATGTTAACATAGTCATGTTAATGAAAACCTTGTTTTTACTTTAGATGTGCAGTAATTTACATGAGAGGTTTTATCTAACTAATCTTGTATCTATTAACATCATCAGATTTCCACAATCCATTTGTAAATAAGAAGTTTTTTGGATTTGATTGTGTGTGTTTTTTTACCATCTTATGTTTTGCATATATTTTTGGTTGTTTTCTATTTTTATTTGTGATCTATCATTTTTTAAAATTTTGGTTAAAACAAGAAGAACATTTCTTATTGTATTTATAGTTTATTTCAATGTTTTAGAATTGGAGTTGTGGTTGACTTGAAGAAGAAAAAAATCACATTTGGAGTGTTTCATTGAGTTTTTTGCTATAGGAATGTGGTTTTTCCTTCTTGTTTAATGTTGTATATGGACAAACAATGAAGAAACATTTGAAAGGTATAAATAATATGATAATATAGGTGTGGTGCATTTATCATGAAAGAAAAAGTTAATAACCCCAAGAGGGATCATTATTCTTAATATTTGACTCTACAAACAAATCTTTAAAAAATTTGTCACAAAAGCATCTTGCAAAGCTAAAACTCAAAGATAGAAAATATCTTATTGAAGTGAATTGGTATCTAAAGAAGCAAAAGGAGAGGATATAAAAAATAATCAAGAATGAATTTGGATAGAAGAAAATGTTACACCCCCACTAGGAAACATAGAAGGCATAGGTTAAATGTGTCAAAATCTAGACTAATTTTATTTTAAAGCCTCACTTGAATATGCATCTCATATCTTCAATTTAAGGTAAGATTATACATCCCTCTAGGTTCCCTGGCATTGATACCAATGCTATAATCCAATTTGTCAATGCATGCCTAATTAATTTGACACATAAATGAAATCCATCAACTTAAGAATTGCATAAGTTACACATGCCATAAGAACACAAGTTTCATGGTTTACTCTTATCCATTCAGCTAGTCTAATTATGACTAGTATTGCTTTCATCTTTAAGCATTCTATACATTGCATATGAGTGAAGAATTTGCAATGAGATGTACCGCTTATAAAATTTTAGTTTTTTATCAAGTATTAGTTCACCCCCTAGTCTTAAGTTTACATGTGTAGATATTTACCTCGTCAAGTTTAACATTTGTAATAAGGAACTATTATCGCTTTTATTAAATTCCACATGCTTAAAGACAACATGTGTGAGATAAATTTATATATTACATAAACACATGTTTTACAATATTTTTTATTTACTTCTTTGCATTATGAGCATAAAAAGACTTACAAGATAATTTCTTTGAAAACTAAAACTTTAAATATTCCATTTTCATCCCTTTCATTTTTGTTCCCATAACTTTAGAATTTACATATAGTTTTGAGTCTCCTTTAGGAGTTTACATAAGATATCACCATTTTTAGCATTTAAATAGAACCGTCACTTTATAACATAATGCTTTGAAATGTAAGGTATAAAGAATGATCTCCAACAACTTCAAATAAAGATTGAATGCAACACATCTATGGAACCATGAAAATACCTCGATATAATTTATCACCCAATAATGTGGATCGATTAAGGTCCACTCCTCTGCTAGAAGATTAAATCAATGTCCACACAAAAAACTAGGGTTTTCTAAGGTTGTGGGACATCCCTTCTTGAGACAACACGGAAAAACAAAGACCTACCAAGATGTAATAAAAAAATGAAAAAGCTTCACAATACAAAGCATCAAAATGAATAATAAAAGCACCAATAACCATCAATGCTCAACACGGGTTTTAAGGTACAATGTCAAAGCCAAAAACACACATCATAAAGCATCATTAAAAACACCATAGGGGAGTTATCTAGGGTACAAGCTAGGTGAGTTTAACTGCACAATCCTCTTTGTTGAGATCTTGCCTAGTAGTTGAGCACCCAAGTGCCCTTATGTAGTCTACCCCATGTGGTTATAATGACCCTATTACTATAATAAGACTTATGTAGGTCATTGATCAATCTTTCATCTTTTCATAAAATTTAATTAACCCTTACCCATTCCCAACCAATTTAATTTATGTAAAAAAATCTTTATACATAACTCACCCAAAGGCTATCCTAGTGAACTATTTAGTCTCGAATCCTCTAGTGAGCCACTCACCTAGTGTACTTAGAACCCTACTCACACAAAAGACATCTAAGGGAATTCAAGAATCTACAACAAGACATCCTGCCCCTAGGTTCTCAAGTTTTTTCATGTGATCCATGTAATCAAGAAAAACCCTGTTGGAATATTCAAATGGGAAGAGTACTTGTGAGAGGTGGGTGGGGGGGTGTTGAATCAGAAGTACCACACTTTTAACCTTTTCAAAATACTTTAAAACAAATAACTGAAAGTAAATTGCATGCATGTAAACATATCAAATAAGCATAAAGTAAACACATGCATCAACAACACCCCAGAATTTTGGTAACCCAAAAACCCTCCCAGAATAAGAAGGTAAAACTAGGGTGGGGATGATACCCAAAAAATCACTGCAACAATAATGTTTGACCACTTCTGCTGGTCTGCCCTATGAAAGGCTTGCCCTATTAAAGGCTTTACACTGTGTCAATAGTGACTTGGTTAAATGATTTACAAATACTTTACATGAAGTGTCACCCTGTTAAAGGATTTAATCACCTCTTCAAAGGATCTACAAAATAGTTGTTAAGCTAACCTATCAACATAGGATTTTTCACTATCTAATACAATTGCTAGAGAGTATTAGAAATCTTTGACCTGATTGTTTACAATCTTCAATTGCTGATTTCAGGCACTTGATCTGCTCATTCTGAATTTGATCCTCTAAGATCTAATATATTTTTGTAGCCCTTGTTCTATTCTGATCAGCTAGACATGTAATTGCTGCTCAATTCACTAAGTCTATGATATCCCTGTTGCTTGCCATGTTCTGCAATTTTTGCTATCTGCTTAGCAACTTCCTTAACTTCTATTCAGCAACATGAAATCATGGGGTCTAAGCCTTCTTATAAAGACTTCATAGACTTAGGGTTAGGTATAGATCTACGATCCATATTAAATCTTTAATTCCCACTCATTCCTTGCACTTTTCTCATTGGTTGCATGCCTTCTCCATTTTTCTTATTGGTTGCATGCCGATTGCATAGGAAATATAAAATATTTATTCTTATCCTTATTATCCTTTGAAATCCTTCTATGTTGGCTCAAAAAAAATGGTTTACATCTGAGTTTTTGAAGGCACAAACTCATATGTTGATTCTGTGTTACTTGGCTCGTACTGGATTACTGGTGCTCAACACATGTTTGATCCTAGTGTACTCGGCACCTATTACATTCTATCTTGCTTGGCACATGCATAGTTCTAGCTCACTTAGCATATGAAGTGTTCTAACTTGCTTAGCATCAACTATGACTCGACACCTATATAACACTCGACACTTGTATAATGCTCGGCACTTGAATTCACTCGACACCTATTGGAATTCTGGTTCAGCACATATTGTAGCTCAACATATATAGTGTACTTGGCTTCTATGTAAAAAGTGATTAAGTGTGTTGACACTCAATTGTCAAAACCATTCTAAGACCAACAATCTCCCCCTTTGACACGAGTGTCAAAAACACTTAACTAAACATTATTGGTCTGACCTTATGAGTACCCTAAACATTATGCTCTACATATATACAAAATTTCAAAATTTGTTCAAATACCTTATAACTCCCCTTGAGTTGATTGTGCGTTGTCTATTCTTGTAACCAAAATTTTGTGTTGAATATACCTGATACTCTTTGCCTTTTCCCTATTTCTATAATCTTTACCTATGCTTTGTATTCCTGTATTCTATATCAGAGCTATCTTCCATACAATTCCAAAATTTTGTATCTCCCCTTTTTGGCTATCTACAATCTTTCCCCATTTATTCTTCAAAAGAATGAATGAAAGAATGTAATCAAAATGCTTAGTATTCTCCCCCTTTGTTATATCTTCCTTATTATTTCTCCCCCAAAACATTATATATATATATATATATATATATATATATATATATATATATATCTTATCTCCCTTATTGTTATTTCTCCCCCTTTTTGACACTTATGTCAAAGGTTTCTAAGGAGTAATACCATATTTAGCCAAAAATGTATTGTTTACCTCCATTATCATCTTGAGAGTTACATCCCAATTCTCCAAAGCAATTTCTAGTGACTTATGTTGGATGACAATCTTTGTAGCAAGATGTACAAGCCCATCAAGTGTAGAAAGATTAGAATATTTCTTTAAAACAATTTCAACATAGACTTGTTCTTTGTGGAGGACCTCCAAATGTGGGGTGATGGAGGACTAAATCTGCATCAATTTGTCTTTTATATTGGCCTCTTCACTTGTAAGTGCAACTAACTCTCTTTGAGTGTGAAACGATTGGGCAAAATGCTTCTCACTTTGAGCTGGATCTTTTGGTAATTGCATGTTGGAAATCTTTAGATTTCTCTCCAAGCTTATTATCCTTTGGCTTGTCTCTTGTGGGAAATTGGAAAAATCACACAACTTTTTGTACAATGAGAAGATATTCTCAAGTACAGTTTTGACCTTTTCAAATTTCTTGGCCAATTCAACTTGTACAAGTGCTATGCCGCTGGATATTTTCTCATTCACCTTTCCTTGAAACTTCCTCTCAGACCATTCCATAAGTTTGGCGTTGGTGTCCTAGTCTTCACTTGTCACTTGGTCAACTATTTCTGATAATTGTTCCATTATAGGTTTTGACTCATTTGGTGACTGCAAGCTAATGGCATCCATAAAGATGTCTTTAATCTCATGTAGTGCTTGCTTATGCTTATACTCCTTTTTGAGTATTTATTGTCTTTTCCTTCTATTTAATGCATCTTGCATCTCTGTAATCTGCTCCGTGGTGATAGTCTTTGAGTCATAAGAAGGTATTATTATCTCTTCATCTGGCTTAGGGTCTTCATAGTGAAGTAACCTGTTGACCTTTGTAGAACTCGAGCCTGGTGTGGAGATTTGCAAAGGTATGGCTTTAGTGCTCAGCTTATGAAGAGTTTTTGTAGGAGTGCCTATTTTTGGTAACTCTACTAATGTCCGAATAGCGGCCTGCTCCTCTTCCTTTGATGTATCCCCTTTTTCATCAAACTTCCCTTCTTCTGCACTCGACTTTTGAATAGTGTCACTTGCTGCTATTGCGATTGTTGGAGATGATGGTGGAAGCATTAAAATTTGAGTGCTAGTAGTTGTATAGATGAAAGGTGGTTCTTGTGGTTTCACCTTGTCTCTTTTTGGTTCTGCTACTGCCTTCTGTAACTCATCTACACTCACCAATATAAGATTTCTGCATAATTGTGCCTATAGAGTGGATTGGTGAAGGATCTTGGAGAGATCTTCTGCAGTTAGGGGATTGATGTTCTGAGCAGAATTGTCAGGAATATTCTTGATTGTTATAGTGTCTGCAGGTGTGATGGTTATATGAGGAGGGCTAGGGGTGGCATTTGTGTGTCTTACACACTATGTTCCTCTTGCTGCTACTGCTTAGCTGTTGCAATGTCTTCTCCCTTTTGTGTTTCCTCCTCTCCTTTTTCCTTATCTTCCTCTTTCTTCTCTTCTTCTCCTTTCTTCTCATCTTCTCCTTTTGTTATTTTCTCCTCTTCCACTACTTTGGTTTTCTTTTCTTTCTCACTGGCTTTAGCCTTATTTACATCCTTATCCTATCCCTTTTCTTCATTTTTATCATTAGTCAATTTGTATATTGACTTCCACAATTGTGTGGACTTATTCACTACATCCTCAATTTTATTTTGCAGAATATTGAAGGCTCTATATTTTGGTGCAAATTTGTCACCATGTTTCTTAGTAGCCTTAGTAATTTGACCTCTTGTCAAGTTAGGCATCATTTGTGCTAAGGTAGATTCTTTGATCTCCTTTTCCATATTCAGACAATAATGCCATTTATTTTCAACTATCTTATATAACTCCCTAGGCATGGTATTGTCTAGCTCTAGAGGTATATTCTTAAATTCAGCCATAATGGCATATACAGATTCCTCTATTTTGTTTTTCTCTTCTCTACTTATCTTATTGAAATCAAGACTTTTCAAATCACTTAAACCTGCATTCTTAATATTTTCACAAATTTTATCTATGGCAGATTTGGGAGGATGACTTACCACTCTGAATTGGTTGATATCCTCTATCTCAGCCTTCTCCTCCTCATCAGGTTTTGGTTGTGCTACATATTTTCTTCTTTTCTTTGGCACTTCACTAGTCCATTCAGTGGCCTTCTTCTTTGCTTTTACTTGCTCCTTGGCCTTTTGAGTAGATGCCCTTGTGGTAGCTCTTATTATTGGTGTTGACTTGGCCTAAGTTGACTCTGCAACTTTCCTTTTCTCTTTTGGCTAGGCTGGAGGCTGAGTTTTAGCCTTTCTTTTCTTTGACTTGGCTTGTGTAGGTGCTTCCTTGGCTTCTTCTTCCTCAGCACCTTCCTCATTATCTTTTCCTAAGCCCTGGGTCAATTCCATTGGGCCTTGTCCTTGTTCTTCTTCTTCACTCTCACCTTCTTCTTCTTCTTCCTATTCAACACCTGCTCCCCCTTCAATATCTGCACCAATTTTCTTCACTAGTTTATCTTTCTTCTTTAGGGTTTTAAGTTCCATATCAACTTTGGAATGCACAACATCATATGTTCCAAAATGAGGAGCCTCCTTATCAATCTCTTTTGCAAGCAATGCTATGATTGTTGCTGAGGCTTCATCAACATCAAGTTCATAACCTAACGGCCTTAGCCATCTCACCCTTGGAATTGTTGCTTGAATGTAGGTGAAATCAATGTCTACCAAGAAGCATATGTCATTGATATGTTTTTCCACTAAGGAAACTAGTAGTCTCACTCTTTGTTTCATGGATTTCTTAAAATCCTCAAAATAGCTTGTCATTTGAGCTTCAAAGTTGTCACCCATATGATCAATGTACTCATTGATTTGTGTGATTGCAGTTTTGTTTGGATTCCAATTCACCTTTCCAATTGAAGGAAACTCTTCCATGACATAGAAAAATATGCACACAAGAACTGAACCAAACTTGCATTGAGCCCCTTTTGACCTTCTTATTGCTCCTAGGTTCTCATTTATCTGCTTGAATGTAGGTGAAATCAATGTCTACCAAGAAGCATATGTCATTGATATGTTTTTCCACTAAGGAAACTAGTAGTCTCACTCTTTGTTTCATGGATTTCTTAAAATCCTCAAAATAGCTTGTCATTTGAGCTTCAAAGTTGTCACCCATATGATCAATGTACTCATTGATTTGTGTGATTGCAGTTTTGTTTGGATTCCAATTCACCTTTCCAATTGAAGGAAACTCTTCCATGACATAGAAAAATATGCACACAAGAACTGAACCAAACTTGCATTGAGCCCCTTTTGACCTTCTTATTGCTCCTAGGTTCTCATTTAGTTCTGCTAGATCATATGTATGATCTTTCTCTACAAGCTTATAGGTCACATCAACAACAATACATGGTACATTGTTAAATCTATTGGATTGGTAAAATTTGCGAGATATCACTGTCATTACAAAATCTAGAAGAGGATCTGTTACAGTGTCAATTGTCATACCCCTCTTGCTCCACTTAGCCCCTGTATTCCTTTCAATGACCTCTTTTGAATCACTACATAGGGTCTTGGGCTGATCTAGGGTTGGGAAACCTGTAACCCTATGTACTATCCTCTTGGTAATCTTCACTGGTCCTCCTTCCAACCACAAATAACTATTGTGTATTCAACTCAAGACAATCCATATCCATTCTATTTTGAAACTTGTAGGGTAAACTAGGGCATTTGTTAAACCCTTCTTCTCAACTATTTGAAACTCATCCTTCAAAATTTTGTTATCACACAGTTTGTCATAGGCTTGAAATATCTCAAGATCACCTACTACTCCTATTTTGTAGTTGTAACACTTCCGTACATCTTGTACCATGACAACTTTGGGTGGAATTATGGATAACGCGCCAGCAGGATCATTTTTGTAGGCGACTTTAGGGATTGGCCTAAACTCGGGTTGTTTGACCTCATTATTGACTAGCTAGACCTCATGACTTCATTTCCCTTGGGGTTCTTAGAACTAGAAGCCATTATACTGATCTAGAGTTCTAATATATTAAAAACTTCAATATTGCGTAGCTCGACACTTGATAAATACCTTAGATTGACAAAATTTATGTTGAATCACTATTGAAATTAGTGCAAATAACTTTAAGGTTGTTGTTTGATTGCTTCTGCACTCTTCTCGTCTTTGATCTGTATTTGAATGGCATAAAAATGATCAAAATTTGGCCTATACCTTTCAAAACCTAGCATTAAATGCTTAGTGCATACAGTTGTAAACTTGACACTTGAAGGTTTCAACATGACTCAGCTTCCATTGGATTTTATTCACTCAGCTTCCAATATATTTCCACTTCACTCAGCTTTCATTGACATTTCTCAACTTGGCATCAACCATCAACTCAGTTGCTAGTAGCTACTCAGCATCAACTGGAGCTTTACTCGGCATCTGAGGACAATTCGGCAGTATTTGCAAAAAAAACTTCAAATTTTGACTTGGCATCTTTGCTCATGCTGATTTCTTCTTTGCAGTACTTCTTTGTCTTGGGACTGATGCATGATATAACTATGTATATCAATCCCATACACCTATTCATGCTTAGTTGGATGACGTGTGATCACTTGACCTCTTGGGTGAAGTGATCCCTCCATTTGATATGCTGCACTCATCTTTCTTCTTCCAAGTTTTGTTCATTTGCCCTCTAATGTGTTCAACATCTACCTTCTCTTTTCCTTTGTTGACTTCTGACTTGGGTGCCTTTGACTTTGTTGGGAAATTTCTACTGATATGACCAATCTTCAAGCAACTGAAACATGTGGTTTGACTCAACCACCTACTTTAGTTCCCTCTGAAATGTGTCCTTGTGCAATTTTCAAGAATATGTTCATATTTTTGATAGTAGTGATAGCTATACCTGTTGTAGTGGTGTGCATGGTTATTTTTCCTTGCAGGTTGATTAGGTGTCCACATAGGCTTTGATCTGCATTCAAAAGCTCTATGTTCATACTTCTTGCAATTGTAGCAGTGTCCCTCAAATCTTGGTGTCCTCATGATCTTGGTTCTGCATTCATGTGCTTGATGTCCTTGTTTTTTGCACTTGTGACAGTAGCTTGCATTCTTAGGCTTATCATGCTGATTGTTCTTCTTACTCTTGCATACATTGGCAGTGTACCCCTTTTTACCACAAAAATGACAAGTAGGTTCAGTGTTCTTACCTTTGTCACTCCTTTCTTCTGTAGTCTTAGATGATTCTCCTTGCTCAATGCTGGTGTAACCAAGTCTTGAAGTATCATTATTGGCCCTTGGTGATTTTAGTAGTTTCTTAAAGTACTTAATAGCCTCATTGGGTTTGTTGAAACTTTATGCTATCTCCTTCTCTCTTCTTAATTCATTCTACAATTGTTTATTTTGCATTCTCAAGGTGGAGATCTCAATGTCCTTCATATTTAGCTCATGATGAGCATTCATCATCTGGCTTAAAGTGTCAAGCTACATGTTTGAGATTATTTCAAACTCAATTGTCTTCTCCTCTAGTCTATTGGTAAGATTTCTCTTGTCATCTTCTATCATAGCCTTGTCTTCAATGGCTTTCTTCTTTTGTTCAATCACTTCACAAAGCATTATGGCTTATGATTCTTGTTCAAGCTTGAGTATTCTAATTTCTTCTACTTGAGCTATGTTCTTCTCCATTAGTTCAGCTATTGCTGCATCAAATTCTTTGGAATCTCCATTTGAAAACACTTGAGTGGTGTCAATCTCCTTGTAGTGTATGTCATTTTTAGCTATGGCTATATCCTTCATTCTTTTCAAGGACTTTCTCAACTCTTCTTTGGCTTCCTCCAATTTGTGTAGAGCGAGATGCACATCAATCACCTGATTGTCTATGATCTTCCCAAGTTTGAAGACTTCCATCTTCAGATTTTTTCTCTAAACTGTTAGGCTTCTCCTTGTGAGAACCTTTGCTTTGATACCAATTCGCACTTTTAACATTTTCAAAATCCTTTAAAATAAATAACTGAAAGTAAACTGCATGCATGTAAACATATCAAATAAGCATAAAGTAAACGCATGCATCAACAACACATAACCCCAAAATTTTGGTAACCCAAAAACCCTCTAGGAATAATTAAGGTAAAACAAGGGTGGGGATGATACCCAGAAAATCATTGCAGTAATAATGTTTGACCACTTTTGATGATTTGCCCTATGAAAGGCCTCCCCTATTAAAGGCTTTACATTGTGTCAATAGTGACTTGGTTAAAGGATTTACAAACATTTTACATGAAGTGTCACCCTATTAAAGGATTTAATCACCTCTTCAAAGGATCTACAAAATAGTTGTTAAGCTAACCTATCAACATAAGATTTTTCACAATCTAATACAATTGCTAAAGAGTATTAGAAATCTTTAACCTGACTGCTTACAATCTTCAATTGTTGATTTCAAGCACTTGATCTGCTAATTCTAAATTTGATCCTCTGAGATCTGATATCTGCTCATAGCCCTTGTTTTGTTCTGATCAACTGGATATGTAATTGCTGCTCAATTCACTAAGTCTGTGATGCCCCTGCTGCTTGCCATGTTCTGTAATTTTTTCTATCTGCTTAGCAACTTCCCTAACATCTATTTAGCAACATGAAATCGTGGGGTCTAAGCCTTCCTATAAAGACTTCGTAGACTTAGGGTTAGGTATAGATCTACAATCCATATTGAATCTTTAATTCCCACTCATTCCTTACACTTTTCTCATTGGTTGCATGCCTTCTCCATTTTTCTTATTGGCTGCATGTTGATTGCATAGGAAATATAAAAGATTCACTCTTATCCTTATTATCCTTTGAAATCCTTCTATTTCGGCTCAAAAAAATGGTTTACATCTGAGTTTGTGAAGGCACAAACTCATATGCTAATTTTGTGTTACTCGTCACATACTGGATTACTGGTGTTGAACACCTGTTGGAATTCTGGCTCAGTACATACTGTAGCTCGACATATATAGTGTACTTGACTTCTAAGTAAAAAGTGATTAAGTGTGTTGACACTCAATTGTCAAAACCATTATGAGACCAACAAACCCTTAGCCTAAAATGAAAAATGATGGCATCAAAAGAAAGAATATCACAACAAATCCTTTAATAGATGCTACTCTACATGTTTTCATAAAGGGAGGCAATGTTGGAAATACAATAGGGAAGTAAACTTTGAGGGGTGGGGGGAGTGAATCAACACTTAAAACTTTTGAGTTCAAAACCTATTCACCACACATCCATCTCACAATCCATGCATATAAACTGAAATACCAAATTAAGCATATACATCCATAGCATGAAAGTAAAACATTCAACACATGTATGCAACAAGATATTTGGTTACCCAGAAACCCTCCAAGGAGAAGATAAAATTGGGGTGGGGATGACACTCACAAATCTTCACTACTGCAATAATAAAGTGTATCCAATGAAGGTTACAATGTTTGATCATGAAACATGATCTACCCTATGAAAGGTCTTCCTTATTAAAGGCTTACAAGATTGTTAAATCTCACCCTATTAAAGGATTTCAACACCCTGTTAAAAGTGTGCCTGGTAAAAGGACTTTAACTTACAATGAAGTAAGCACCCAGTTAAAGGATTTACAACAACTTATCAAGACTACTATGTTAAGAGATTCAACTGATTCACCTGTTAGAATGTTTCAGCAATTATCCTTCGGTTAGCACTCTACTGCTTGATATCAAATCACCTCTATCATGATGTGTACTTGATCCTTTCTGATTAGATGTATTTCTGTTGTCTTCTGATTCCTTTCTTTTATTCTTCTTTAACTAATTCTACAATGTAACTCTAATTATAACACATTAGTCACCATGAATGTGCTATTTGCACATGTAAACTCTCTTCAATTCTCCTTAAGAATTCATAAAAAATTTAGGGTATGTCCTCCTTAAGAAGACATAGGTGACTTAGGGGTAGGTATGAATCAATGGTAGTGATTCACCCATATTGCAACTTAATCCTTCCCTTTTTCTGATTGGATGCATGTAATGCATCAATTTGGATTTTTCCTTATCATTAAAGATCGTAAAACAATCCTTAAGTCGGCCCAAAAATGGTTTACATAGAACTTTGTGCCATTACAAACATCTATGTCAAAATTGTATAACTCAACACTTGAAGTCCCTGATGCTTGACATCAACTACAACTTCAATGTTGTAACTCAACCTCTAAATGACTCGACATCCATTGATCACTCAACATTTGAATAGCTTGGCACATACCATCTGCTCGACACTTGAGTGACTCGGCAGATACTAAATATCTGTCGCTTGACATATACTATCTGACAACTTATGCTTGACATGTATTATCTATTTAGCGTGAACTAAGTAAATGAATTAAGTATATTGTTACTCATATGTCAAAACCAATATGAGATTAACAAGCACCATAAACAAGTCCAAATCAATTAAATTATTTGAAGTAAAATTTAGATACCCTCTTGAGATTTCACATGTGTAGGTTAATCTAAACACCCAAAAAGGCATTCAAAATCACCATAAGCCAAAATAACCCACAAAGCCACTAGAACTTAAATCAATTCCACAAACACATCTTGGCAAGATCATACTGAAGAAACCATGTTAATTCTTGAAATTGGATAAATATGAAATTTCCAAAAACCCTCAAATTATAAAATCTTTATTTGAACTCCTATGATGTTGAAATCATTCTCAAACATCCAAAAGCTATCTGACAGTTCATATAGTCAATCATCCTAACTTGTACGAGTCTATAAACAAGCAAATAAATAAAACTTTTAGATTGATCCTTTGATAAAATAGATGCATGATAAAATTTGTGGGGAAGTATCAGGGGCATACTCAGATAAGTATCCAACTCACCTATCTAGATCAATCATCATATCTAGAGAGAGATAATTAGACCAACTTAGGAACACACACAGACTCAAAAGGGACAAAGAAGCATTCAAACCCAACTAAACTCCCTAAAAATAATCATCTATAAAAGATAACATACAATGTCTTGTGTAATACACATAGGCAATTATATTACCAACTTATAAAGTGGATCACAATTATACACTCAAATTACAAACACGTGAAAGTTCATTCTTTTAATTAATTCTTTAAATATGATTAGTTTTCTTTCTATATAGGTATTCACATTTCATAATCAATTAAATATTAAATAAATATATCATTGCACCTTTTCAATTACATGTTTGTGCACACACATACATACATGTGCACGTGTGCACACACACACACACATATAAAGAGTCTCCTTGCTTTTGAACCCTACTTGGCCTTCTACATAGATCATTTCCTGAATCCTAACTCACCCTTTTCTATTCCCTTTGCCACCAAACCTCCCAAATCCTTCCTAGGCCCTCTATTATGTTTCACAAGCCTCCATGAGACCCATATTAGAACCATATTTCTTCTTTTGGAATCTCTCTCTCTCTCTCTCTCTATGATTTAGAGAGTTTATGGGATTCAATAAAACTCTCTATAGCACCAACAAGATCATCCAATGATCTAAATATAGTTTTCAATCTGTTAGACCTCCTAGGCCTAACCCCAAGGCTTGCCTCCTAGGTATAGCCTTACTTCCCTTGAAATATCAAAACCCTTGCTATTGTATCATCACCCTATATGCCATGAATTTTCACTCCCATAAGTCCTCTTCATGTTCTTTAATGATCTATGCTTTCCGTACAAGTTTCTTGAGTCTTGCTGAAATTTCAAACAAGCTCTTTTATGCTTCTGGATAGACCCGTACACAGACAGATGTAACTTTTGAAAAAGGACTACAAATTCTCAATCCCACCGTTGATAATGAGGAAAATTAGGTTTTTACCAACATAATCAAATTTCAGAAAGATCCAACGGTTGGTTAAAAAGATACGGGCTCCACACTGAGCAGAATTTTAAGAGTTTCTAGACTTCCAGGACAGATTTTAAGTTTATGCTTCAAATGCTTCACTTGTCAACATATATTTATAAACCCCATACACCATTGGAAAGAGGACTCAAATACCTTTCCAGAACATATACCTGATGGTGTCTTTCTTTACACAAAAACTCTAAACCAAATAGATTTTTCTTCTCCGCAGGCTCATCCAACCACAAGGATTAGCATAGGGCATCACCATAACTTTGTTTGAAAGCTCTGTAGAAAAAAAATGAAGAATATAATACAATTTAAAACCTCCATTACCACTTCCCACCAGATATCAAGCATTTTCAATCATGGCAAGTGGCAATAGAGTCCTCTTTTTGCATGGCAATGCTGAAAATCAAGATTCTAGACTAGTTGATAGTAATTTGCTTATAACTTTTCAACTAGATCGATTCAAAGAATGAGACCAAGTGCACATGAAAGGTAATTCAGAGAACTAATTAAATATTACAACAAGAAATCAGAAAATATCAGTACACTATTCGTACAATGCAGCAAAACTCATAAAAAAACTCAAAAAATAAGTTGTGACAACACTTTTTTTGTACTTTCAATGATGGATTTCTTCATTAATGCCAACCAACAAATGAACAAAGCATTCCTTGACTTATATAAGCCTTACCACATGTTTCTATAGTAACCAAATCCTCTTATAATTTCAAAATGCTAAGCATCCTTACAAAATACTAAATTGTTGACAACCTAGGAAATGCAGATCAACACATTAGCATGTCTGTCACATTTTTAATACTAATGACTCTCAACCTAAACTGGATAAACCATCAATGAACTTGAGATGGAATATATCAACCCCTTACACAAGCCAAAATAAGGTCCTAAGAGCATGTTTTACATAGTAGCTCAATTAGGCCTATTATAAACAAAATGGACTATGACAAGTCCTTTGTTACAAACAAATAAACTTATGAGATTAACTAACTCATCTCAACACAACTAAGCATAATTAAAATTAGAACTCAATTAAAACTCACTAATTAGAAGACTTAACTATCCATTTATAGCGAGGGTGCTTTGCACCACTCTCCCCCCCCCCCCCCTGAGAACTGACTTAATGCCTTTAACTGTGTTTTTGTTTTCTCGGAAAAAATCAAATTTGTTTTTCTTTACTAGAAATGGAAAACATAACTACAGTGATGAATTTGAGCATATCATCCATATCATTGAGAAAAGAAGATACTATCTTATATTTTTATTGCTTCATAATATTTACATTTCCCTTTGATGCCATTTTCTAAAAGAATAAATAGTTTTTCTCACCTCCTTCATATTTATATCTTACACCACACATATATGTGGTTCAACAGTGTTCATACCCCTTTAGGTGAAAATACACCACCCTTTTAAATAAAAATAATTTTAAATCCCAAATATTCCTTAATTTATGTAATTGATTGCCATTTGACAAGTTGTTTAGGCATCTTAGAGGTATATTGAAGCTATTATAGGGGTCTATAATAGATAAATGACCCATAAATGATGTAAAAATACTCTCTGGTGTTTCACAATCCATTCTTCATGTCCATCGTTGTATTTATGTTCTAGTTTCATATTCTTCCATTTGGTTAACACATATTACTTATACCTTTTTCTCTTGAATGGATGTTATAAGTATCCTTTGTATATTATGGGGATTTCAAAATTCACTAAAAATTTGTCATAGTAGGAGCTTAATTAGGTATTAGGTTTTACTCATCTTTTAAATACTCATTCATTTTATTTTACGCTTTTATTTTCTTTGTTTTAATTTTGTATTAGGTTATACTCATAATAACATTTTATTTTATCATATCTTGCTTAGATATTGCACACACATATGACATACTCATATATATATATATATATATATATATATATATATATATAAACACACACACATACATATACACGTATATATATACATGTGCATATGTGTATATGTATGTGTGTATATGTATATGTATATATATATACGTGTATATGTATGTGTGTATGTATATATACACATACATATACACACATACATATATATGTGTGTGTGTGTGTGTGTACATACACACACACACACATATATATGTATATGTATGTGTATATATATACATATAAATATATATGTGTGTATATGTATATGCATATATATGTGTGTATAGATATATATACATATATATGTATATATATCTATACACACACACATATATGTATATGTATATGTATATATATATTTATATGTATAAATGTGAGTATAAATATATATACTCATATATATACATATATATATACATATATATATATATATATATGTATATATATATATATATGTATATGTATATATGTATATATATGTATATGTATATGTATATATATGAGTATATATATATATATATGTATATATGTATATATACATATGTAAATATATATGCATATACATATACATATATATACATATGTATATATATGTATACATATGTATATATATGTATACATATGTATATATATACATATGTATATATATACATATACATATACACTCACATGTATATATATGTATATATCTATAAATACACACACACACACACACACACACATATACATACATACATGTGTGTGTGTGTGTATAAATTAATCATAGACATAAAAAAATAAATTGCTATATCAATATTAGATGTTCTAATCTACAAATTCTTCATCACTAATGATATTATTATTTACCATACTTTACCGTAAATATAATATGCAAATCATAAGAAAAAATATCAAGCAAGAAAATCATATTGATCATATGAGAATGGTCAAGAAGTAGTATACTGATCATATGAGAATGGTCTAGAAGTAGTACACCAATAAACAAAAAACCCAAAAGAGACAACTCAAACTATAAATAAATCCTTCCAATCAAAAATACTATCAATGTAAGATCGTAATCAAGCCCATCTAAGGTAAAGGGTAAATCCATAAGACTAAAGTCTATGTCCAAAAAGGGAAGGATTATGAGGAACCTTGGTAATATCTCTAAAGCATCAAATTTTAAGGATTCTAAGGCATGCTCAAACACGTGTATCCAAGCGAAGTTGCTGTTTGGTACTTGTAATTTCCTACATCATCAAGATAACAAAACATATACATGCATATATACATAAGTAGTAGACAATAACATACAAGGAAGGAGGAGTGTGGCGTTGTGTACATCTCCCATGGGAGTGAATGTGATTGCCTCCCCTCATCCTATAAGCAGACTAGGGCAGGATTCATGCTAAATGATACATGGTTAGTATTGTTAGCCCATAAATAATCATAATCATGTAAATGGAATAAAAAGATAAATCATTATTATTTGATCATGTAGACATGTTAACATATACATCATTACAAATAACTAAAAATGATACTTAACTAAATGATAATCAAGATCATAGTCAAAAAATATATCATCGAGAACATTCTTACAATACCTCATCGTCTTAGTCAATGGAAACCTAAAAGCATATTTATCATTGTTTGATTGAATTAATTTTGGAATATAATGAATAGAACCAAGAACCCTAGACAAAACCACACATTTGTTACCAAAATAATCCCAAAGTTCTAATTACATCTACTAGTTCTCCAAAATACTTGTCAAGGGTAGAGGGCATTACATCCTCCCCCCACCCTAGTTGAATTTGACTTACTCTTGAAAGTCAACATTTCCTATCATTATTCTTGTTCAGTACCAACACAGGCCATTTCCTATCATTATTCTTGTTCATTACCAACACAGGCAATTGGCCTCTAATAATAGGACAGTGTTTCTCTTATGGATCAATCATGGTAATATTTTGAAAGAGGTTATCATAATATGCAAAACAACCTTATAATCTTCATACTTTTTGTATTGTATCAAGACATAATCAAACATTATTGCTCTAACTTGATGATTATTACCCTCTAGAAATTTCCTTCTACTTAAGATTTAAAATTTGAATATATGTACTAGAAAATTAACATGATCTATTAAAATCCTTCTTTTCCTTAACATTCATGGTCCAAATAGGCAAATTGTTAATGCAAGAGGATAAAATTTTAATTTGATATTTCTAAATGACCTATTAAGATTATATATCCTTGAGCTAATTTAAGATCTCCCTAGTCACAAATCAACTTCTATCTTATATGAGTTTCATGAATAAACAAAGGTAAGAGGAATAGTGCCCAAGTACAACTTTCAAATTTTTGATGCTTAGTTTCTAAAATCTAATATCATGGGAGAGTAAAACAATAGTAAACATATCACACTCAAGAAAATTAAAACATGTCAAATACTCATAACATCATTTTGAAGACAATAGTTTGGAAGTTACAATCCAATATTCTAATGATAATTACTTCTTATTATCAAGGTCATTTTCCTTTCATAAGTTACACATACATGACTTTGCGGGAAGGCTAACCTAAGACATATTTTAAGGTGTTGTTCATACACTAATCATAATATAGAGAACAATCATAACTATTAATTCTGCTGTTAAGATTCCATTCTAATATTTTGTCCATGCACATGTCTATTTACTCAAAGATTTAAAATAAATAAGAAGAGTCCAACCACACTTGTTGTTTTTTGTTAAGAAAATAGGTTTTCAAGGGCCCTTAAAACCTTGTACAAGGAAACTAGAAGATTAAACCATTAGGCTCATTGAGAAAAACAAGACAAAAAAGGACAAGGTCAACCACTGAATTAAGGCTAACAACAAAAGGACAACAACCAAACAAACAAAAAGAAAACACAAAAATAAAACACAACCATAATCGAAAGACACAAAGGAAAAGTTATCCCATATTCTCGAGGAGCTTTCTAGCCTATAGCTCTAATTGGTCCATATTTTCCACAATTTTCTTGACACCAATAGAGGTGGCCATATACATCTTGCAGGTACTGGGCCTGGTCCTTTTACCAAGCTCATACTTACTATCAATAGGACCCCCTTAATCGATAGGAACTTTTCTAATGGCCTTCTCCCTATGTGAATTCTCCAACAATTGATGAGAATTTTATGTGCTCATTAGACACCTTAAGTATTTTATAATTCTAATCAACTATACTTCTAAGAGTGTCTTCTATGCTCGTCACCTTTTTGTCCAACTCCAACACCTCGGCTTCCATCCTATAGAAATATGTCATGTTGATCAAGGATCCCATATTTGGGCTCTTCTTATTAGCAATATCATAATGCCTCTTATTATTCATTCACCTTCTAGAGCATCTATCCTATCATTTATGGTATTGATCTCATGATACAACCATTTAATAGACTTGAAGGTGTCCAATGGGCTATTTCTAGCATTGTTAGACAAGTCCATCTTTGCCTCTTTGCTAGAGTCACTGAGGATCAACATAGAGGGTCTATTAGTTCCCTGGGATCAGTTTTACTAGGCTCCACCTCATTGACCATTAGATCATTTTTTTCTCTAGCAATTCCTAACCTCAGAATATTCATGTCCAAATTCTTCCAGATAGTCTTCTTGACCCTCAATGGGGTGCTAGTAACAAGTGGGGAAGTAGGGGAATCATCAATAGGAGCCTTAGTTTGCATAGATGGGGAAACATTAATTCCCTAGTTATATTCATCATGGGCGGAGTCATCCCTGTATTGATTTTGGATAAGTCTTAGAAGTGAATCTAAAACCTTTTTCTCACTTTCACCTCCTCGCTCTTTTTCTATCTTTTCCTCAAAGACTGAAGTTTCTTGCTAGTTCCCACCTCTTCATTCTCTATATTCATTTCCTCATCTTCCTTATCATAGTCATCAGAAGAGATCATCACTTTAGCTTGTTTCTTGGCCTCATATTTCTTAATATTCTTCCTAACAGGATTCACTCTCTTCTATTTCTTCTTGGTCCTCTTCCCTTGTTTCTTCTTGCTCGTGTCCACCTCCTCTTCATTAGTCTCTATATATTCCTTCCCTTCATAATATTCCCCACTAGAGGATATCATCATCTTGGATTGTCTCTTAGCTAGGGAAACTTTTAGTTCTTTCTTGGTAGAGGTCGCATGGGCTCTAGAAGAGGACCCCTTTCCCTTACCCTTATTATTGGTAGCCTCAATGTCCTCTAAGTGCAGACCCTCACTATATTTTGTATCTAAAAAGCCTTGAGAATCCCCAGACTCCTCCTCATCATAATTTTTCCAACCATTCTCCTAAAAAATTCCCCACAAAATGGGCCCTAATATGCTCATAAATGAGTAACATGAGACCATCATGGAGGGACGAGTTAGAGAGCTCTTTTTCCTTAATACCATTTATGCTAGCATTCAAAGATGAATATAGGTAGAAGGGGATAGAAACATTTATCCCATGCCTAAAATGATTCAGAATGGAAAAGTGGTGGAAATACATCGTAGTAAACCTACCATCTAGAGTAACATAGTGCACAATAACTCGTGGGACAAAACACCAAAGTTTCTTAATACTCCTTTAGGAATTCATCAATAGAAACATCCAAAAATGTGTAGTCCCTATAATTTTTTTTTTCCCACAATTAGAATTTCCATCACTTTGGAAATGAGTTCCTCAGTAATAGTGACACTCTGACCACCCACATTCAGGATGCCTTCATTCCAATTCCTCAAAAATAACTTAAAAACTTAGGTTTGTTGCCATGTAATCTCTCCATGAATGGGGTAAGACCTCACTTTTGTAGAATCCTCCAAACCTTAGTTCATCTTCATTGGTCACAGCTTGAGGGCTCCTATCTCCTATGTTGCCCACCCACATTCTTACTCCGCAACTTACTAACTAGGTCTCTGTCACAAAAAAGAAAAAAATTAGCACCAAAGCCCAAAAGCTGATAAGTGTAAAGAAACGTCAGGGCTCCAAAAAATACCTAGAATACGTGAGAATAAAAGGAAAAATAATTACTTTTCCCATCCTACACCCCAACTAATGCCTCACAATCATAAGCCAATCCCTTCTAGCTACTTTTATTTTCATTATTTATGAAGCCTTCCTTGCCATTACTTAAGTCATAATCAATACTTGACATGACAATTGTAGGTAAATTCATGTCACCCTACTATATCATCTTATGATTATACTTCACTACCATATTGGCAATCATATCAACAACTGTATTTGACTCCCTATATGCATGCAATATATAATAATTTTCCATTGTTCTATGGATATTAAGGGTCTCCTTTATGATATTATCAATAGTCCGTGAGGGACTAGATAATGTTAGAGTAATAAGATATTGCCTTATTAATTAAATTATTTTGATTTAATTATTAAATCACTTATTATCTCTAATTTACTTAAGCTAAAATTTGGACATATAATAATTAATTCTTTTATTAATTATTATCATGCAACCTAGGTTTTACCCTGTTAGGGTTTTGATCTACTTTTATAAGGATTGATCTCTTTGGAATTTTATTCATTCACTTTTGATAATAGCAATTTCTCTCTTTGCTCATCAAGAATGTCTCATTAGTGGATATGGGAATTCCAACCTCCATAGCTTTTTCTTCTCTCTTTTTTGATAGGTGATTCTTGGGAGGTATGGGATTGATCTTTCATCAATTTCAACATGGTATCAAAGTTCCAAATCTTCACGCCCCTATTATGTTTATGAGAAGTTTGTCTTGACTTTCAGATCTTTGTTTTTTGTTTAGAGGGTTTCATTTACAAAGTTTTTTTTTGTATTGGATCTAGGGGGTCACCATTTTTCGGTGCACTTTAAGCCCAAATGGACATCACTGTTGAGCTTAGAGCACCCAAAAACCCTTATTTTCATATAAAATTTGTCCAATTTGGACACAGTTGGAATTTGAGACTAAAAATTTTGCTCACAGATTGGACATATTTCCCAAGGCAACGATTTTCTAATTTTTGGCACATTTCTCGAGGTAGAAATTTTCAAATTTTCTAGCATGCAAATTGAGATTTTTTATTTGAAAATCAAGATTTTTGGCATGTTTCCCGAGACAATGTTTTCAAAATTTTGTATGCAAATCGAGATTTTTTGAAAATTGAGATTTTTGGCATGTTTCCTGAGGTGACGATTTTGTGATTTTGGGGCACACAAATTGAGATTTTTTTGAAAATCAAGATTTTGCATGTTTCCCAAGGCGGCAATTTAGTGATTTTTGGCACAAAAATTGAGATCTTTTTGCACAAAATTTGAGATTTTGGGGTACGTAAATCAAGATAGTTTTGGTACAAAATTGACATGCTTCTCGAGGCATTTTTGGACTATTGGGTACACTTTTTAAGGCATTTGCATGGATCTCGAGATAGTAATTTTTTTCTTTTCCAACACTTTTTTGACCTACATGTGGTTTTTTTGCCATAACTTGCTCATCCAGACTTTATTTTTTGATTCGAAAGAAGTGCCAAAAAGTTGATTCTCAGCCCGTCAAGATTGTGCAGTTTATTTGGATTTTTGATGCTATTTGGTGGCCTATTTTGGCTGTCAAAGTTAGAAGTTATATTTTGCACTCCAAAAGACATATTTTGAGACATTTTATTTTCTAGATTCTATCCAGGCACATCCCATTCAGTTTTTTGCTTTTCTACATTTTGATGGATATCTTGCTTATTTTAGGTCCAAGGATCAATTTTGTTGTTTCAGATAATTTTTCATGGGTTATACTATCTATTGTATCAAATTTATGTCTCTTTTGATCTTTGTTGACATCCTTTTGTAGTATTTTTGCAAACACACTCAGATAAAGTATCACTCTATTGCATTTCAGATTCTTGGACATCTTTGTGTTTTGTTGTACTTGCACTACATTATAAAGTGCCTTGGGGAGTTTCATGTTGGCCATATTCACCATCTTCCTTTGTTAAGTGAGTGTTCCTTCCATTACATTAGCCCCAGGATGTGTTGATGACACGTGCCATTATAGGTGTTTGTACTTCTTTTGCACTCTTGATGTTCCTGGTTCTTCTTTCTATAAGAGATATTGCATTGAGTTTCAGTGTTCATGTCTTACCTCTTAGCATTATAGGGGGGTTATGTTAGTTTTATTACTTTCTTGGTTCAATGGAGTGAGCTATGTATTTAATATTTGATCCTATGTACTAGGCAATTGTAGTGGTTGGATACCTATGCATTTCGGTGAGATGTATCAATTACCATATAGAAATTCTTTCATTCCTATTTTTGGAGGTCATGAAGATACCTTTCATCTTTGAATGATCAACTCTTCAGACTTGATCTTCTCTACCTGGTCATGTTCTATATAGTGGAGGTTCTTTAGATCAACAGTTTGGTAGTGTTTGCAACTTCATGCTTTAGTGGTGTTCTTCATAATCATCTTTTGTTCCTAATTTCTGGAACATTCTTTCCAACTCTTTTTGGAGTAGGGTTTTTCTCATGTGGTTTTCTCTATTTCTCCTCTTTAAAGAGATTTGGTTGTGCTTGGGTACCTCATTAGGCCTTGTTGTCAGGACCCAAATTTTCTTTTAGTAGTAGTTTCGAGGTTTTTAGCTACTCCCTAAGTTTATCTTAAGGGGGGTGTTAGAGTAATAAGATATTGCCTTATTAATTAAATCATTTTGATTTAATTATTAAGTCACTTACTATCTCTAGTTTACTTAAACTAAACTTTAGAAATATAATAATTAATTCTTTTATTAATTATTATCATGCAACCCAGGTTTTACCCTGTTAGGGTTTTGGTCTCCTTTTATAAGGATTGTTCTCTTTGTAATTTTTTATTACTTTTGATAATATCAATTTCTCTTTTTGCTCATCAAGAATGTTTGATCTATGAATCTGGGAATTCTAACCTCCATAGCTTTTTCTTCTCTCTTTCTGTGATAGGTTTTGCATGCAGGTGATTCTTGGGAGTTGCGGGGTTGATCTTTCATCAACTTCAATAGACATTTAACAATATTTAACAATATTTAATGATATTGCTATCAGGATTTAACTGTGTGATTTTTGAGTCAAACTCATTGACCCATGTTTCATGAGTAGTGATTCAACATGAATCCATCTCTCATGAGAATAAATGGAACACTTAGCACTCTTTGGATCTAGGTGATGCTCACAGGGGTGAAGCAACAAGACTTCCTGGGAGGTCACCCATCCCAGTACTACTCCACCCTGAGTAAGCTTAACTATGGAGTTTCCTCCATGGTTAAACCCAAAGCGTGCAACCCCATTTGCAAAACCTTTACCAAGTGTTGTGCCTTATGAACCATTCATTAGAAAGCCCCTTAAGCTCATTAGGAAGTCCCGATGCTTCACCCCTGTGAACATCACCTAGATCCAATGAGTGCTAAGTGTTCCATTTATTCTCATGAGAGATGGATTCACGTTGAATCACTACTCATGAAACATGGGTCAATGATTTTGACTCAAAATCACACAGTTAAATCTTGATAGCAATATCACAATTTGACTTGTGGAAATTATCTCCTACTTATCAATTGATGAGCTTAAGGGGCTTTCTAATGAATATTGATAAGTACTAGTACATCCCATGTTCGTAAGTTTACTTGTACAAATATTGAACTCACTAGGTTTAACATCTCTAATAAGGAATTATTATTGCTTTGATTGAATTCCACTTTCTTAAAGATAATATACATAATATAGCTTTCTATATTACATAAATATATGTTCTAGACTATTTAAGATTTACTTCTTTGCATTATGAACATCAAAAGACTTACAAGTCAATTTCTTAGAAAACATCTTTAAATATATTATTTGCATCCCTTTCCTTTCTCCTAGAGATACCCTTTTCCCATAACTTTACAATTTACATATAGTCTTGAGTCTCCTTCAAGATTTTATATAATATATCACCATCTTCAATGTTTACATAGAATAATCACTTTGTGATGCAACATTTTGAAATGTAAGGCATAAAGAATGATCTTCAATAGATTCAAATAGAGATTGAGTGCAAGTCATCCACAAAACCATGAGAGATACCTCAATATAAATTTTCAACCCAACCACGTAGATCCACAAAGGTCCACTCCCCCATCTTAGGAGATATAACCAAACTCCACACAAGAAAATAGGGATGTCTAAAGTCATGGGATATCCTTCCCCGACAGAACAAGGAAAAATAAAGACTGTAATGAGATGTGATAAACAAATCATCAACTTCAAAACACAAAGCCCCAAAATGAATAATAAAACCACAAATAATCATCAAGGATCAACACAAGTATCAATGCATAATGTCAAATCCCAAAATACACATCATAAAACATCATCATAAACACCACAAGAGAGTTCTCTAGGATACGAGCTAGGTGAGTGTCATCATATAGTTCCCATTGTCGGGATCCTACCTAGTAGTACCTTGGCACCCTTATGTGGCCCACCCCAGTGGTTAAAATGACCACAATACTCTAATAGGACCAATGCAAACTGTTAATGAATCTTTTATCTTGTTATAAAAACATTAATTAACCCATACCCATTCCTAAACAATTTAATTTATGTTAAATTTTTAATATACATAAATCACCCAAAGGCTATTCTAGTGACTTCCTCGGCCCTAGATATTGTAGTGAGCCACTCAATTAGAGTACCTATTGACCCTACTCACACAAAATCCATCTAGGAGAATTCAAGACTCTACAACAAGACATATCGCCCTTGGATTCTTAGGTATGTTCTTGTAATCCACATCATCTGGACAAACCCTAACCCTAAAATGCAAAATGATGACATACCAAAAAATAACATCACAAAAAAGCCTTTAAGAGATGCTACTCTGCACATTTACATTAAAGTGAGAAACATAAACAAGTCCAAATCAATTAAATTACTTACAGTACAAGTTTAGATATCCTTTTGAGATTCCACATCTACAGGTTGATTTGAACACATAAAAAGGCATTCAAAATATCCACACATAATATCAACATGATATAAGCCAAAATACCCCATCAAAGTCACTAAAAATTGAATCAAGGCCTTAAACACATCCTTGCAAAATCTTGCTGAAGAAACCATGCCAATTCTTAAAATTGGCTACGTCTAAAATTTCCCAAAACCCTCAAAATCCAAAATCTTTATTTGAGCTCCCATGAGGCTAAGACCACTCTCAAATATCTAGAATCCATATGAAAATTTGAACAACCAGTCATCCTAACTCGTACAAGTTTGTAAACTAGAAAATAAAAACTTCTAGATTAATCCTTTGATTAAATTTGTACATGATTAAATATGCAAGGAAGTATCTAGGCATACTCATACAAATATCCAACTTACCTATCTATATTGATCATCATATCTAGAGAGATATTGTCACATCAATAAAGGAACACACACATAGACTCAAAAGGGATAATGAATCATTCAAACCCAACTAAACTCCCTCCAAATAATCATCCAAAAAATATAACACTCAATGTCTCTTGTGCAATACATATAGGCAATTATATTACAAACTTATAAACCAGATCATGATTTTAGACTCAAATTACAAACACATGAAAATTTATTCTTTTAATTAATTTTTAGATATGATTAATTTTTGTTCTATATTGGTATTCACATTTTATAATCATGTGAAATATTAAATTAATATATAATTCTACATTTATTTTTTATTGTAGACACACAGAGATGAAAACAAATTTATATATTTAAGAACCTCCTTAGTTCTAGACACTACCTGGAGTCTAGTAGAGATCGTTTCCTCAAGCCTAACTTGCCCCTTGTTCTTCCCCTTGTCGTCAAAACTTCCAAATCCTTCCTCGGTCCTCAACTATGTTTTGAAAGCCTCTAGGAGATGCTCAATACAACTAGATTTCTTATTTTGGAATACAACTCTCTCTCTCTCTCTCTCTCTCTCTCTCTCTCTCTCTCTCTCTCTCTCTCTCTCTCTCTCTCTCTCTCTCTCTCTCTCTCTATTATAGAATTACCTAAAGCCTTCAACTCTATTTTTTTCCTCAAAAAGACTCAAGTTAGCTTCTATCTAGTAGAAATAGAAATCACAAGGGAACAACTTAATTTGAACATATCATCCACATCATTGGAAAAATAAGATACTGATCATATATTTTTATTTCTTCATAAGATTTACATTTCTCTTTGATGCCTATATTGAAAAAATTAAATTATTTTTTCACCTAATTCATATTTATATTTTACACCACAAATGTATGTGGTTTAATACTTTTCATACCTCTTTAGGTGAAAAGACACTACCCTTTTAGAATATAAATAATTCCAAATGCTAAAATTACCTTAGTTTGTGCAATTGACAACTATTTTACAAGTTGTTTAGGCATACTAGAGGTATATTAAGGCTATTTTAGGGGTATATAATGGATAAATGGTCTAGAAATGATGTAAATACATTCTTTGGTGCTTCACAATTTATTCTTTGTGCCCATCATTATATCTATGTCTTGGTTCCATATTCTTCCACATGGGTAATGCATATTACTTATGAATTTTGCTCTTGAATGCATGTATTATTGAGATTATGTGTATTGCACACATCACATAATATTGTTTATATTGAATTATTTTATTTTATTGTATAATATTGTCACTAGGAAAGCCTAGATGTGTTAGTGTAGTTTTTTATTTTTCCTATTTTGCTAGGTTTTTCCTACACTTTTAATAATCTTGCTTAGGTTAATAAAGCATGTCTTATTAGGTGAATGGTTGTGAGGTGTCACCTTCCTACATGTGAGCATCCATTAGCTATCTTGGGAAGATACTTTGCTATCTTTAGTCTGATAGATGGTTGCTCCTCATTGGTTGGTGTTGCCACCTCCTCCCTCTTCCTAGCCTATATAAGCATGCTACCTGGCTTGTATTTGCATCTCTTGTTTTTGCATCCTCTTAATGCTATTTTGCTTCCAGCATTTGCATTACTCTCTTGGAGACTAACTCTATGATGCTATTTTGATTTTGTATCATTTGCATTCATAGTTTAGATATTTACTCTTTGCACTAGTTTTCTGGGTTATTAATCTTATCAGATTCTAACATGGTATCAGAGCTTTTCTATGTGCAAGAGTACATTTTAGTTTCCTTATTTGAGAGATTCGAGGGGGGGAGGGGCAAATAAACTTTATTGTAGTTTTTTGAAAAACGAAGTATGCTCTTCTCTTGCATCTTTGGATGATCTTGAGAATCAGAAAAGTTTTGATAAAAACAATTTTTCTTTGGGGTTTCAATCTCAAATCTGACAACCAACTTGCATATTTGGAGTTTTCAATCAGTTTTGCAAGTTCTAGCATGCCATTGATGGACTTAAGAAGCTGATCCAACATTTGCATGTCATATTTTGGTTGCTGGGGTCATTTTTTGATTTTTGGAGCCATTTTTTACTATTAAAGGCGTCTGATTTACACTACAGCAACATCTTCTGTACATTAGCAAGAAAAATGCTTTTTGGGTTTTGTTTGCAACCCCGAAAAACCATCTGGGTATCTTTTAGATTTTGCATGCAAGCTGTATATTTTTCAGAATCGAGCATGCAAAGCTACAGCCATACCCCTCTCCGTTGGCAGTCGCAGAATTGAATGTAGTTTTCAAATGTCTCGTTCTTGCTCATACGGACTCCGATTTTGATGATTCTTGTTATGAACTTGGCTATTTTTTTGTGCTCCATCCACTAGTGGAGTTATTTTTTGATTTTCATGCATGAATTCTTCAAAAATTGCAGATTCTCAGCCTTGACTGTGCATAGTTCTCGTTTTGGAAACTTCGGAGGATCATAACTTTCTCATATGACCTCGTATCGAGGCAATTTTTTTTTTTGAAAGTGCATGATTTTTTGAGTAGATCGCAGCGGTCTATTTGTTTCCTTGATTATTGTGCCCAAATTTTACTTTTAGCATATGCTCTTCATGAGGGTTTGTAATGCATTGAAATCAAGACCACTAAGTATCTCTTTCTAGTGGTAGTTGTAAATGCACTAAAATAAAGTGCCAAATCATATTTCTTTGGGAGGGGTTCTTTGATTGAGTAAAAAGAGGGGGCGGGGCATTGTCGTGGCTGGGTTCTCTTCTTTTTAGCATTTCTTCTCTGCATTTCTTCATCATGGATCAAACATATATGCCCATCCTAACTCCATACAATTAATTTGAGTGGAAATCACGCATGACAATTCACTTAAAGAAAGCTGGATTAAATAGGATAACTATGGGGCTTGAAACTGAACCTACTAAAGATGAAGACAAGCCTAAGTGGTTTAACAAATGTGATGAGGCATATGGAACATTGTGTTTGTCTATTTCTCTTGACTTGCTATTTCACATTGAGTCTTTGGATACACCAAATGAAGTATGGACAAAGCTAGAGACACTATTTGGCACACAAGATTCAATGAGGGGTCATATGTTGGAAAATGAATTAATTAGTTTGAGTCCAGGCAATTTCAACACAATCCAAGATTTCTTCACCAAATTGAAATCACTAAGGCTGCAGTTAAAACAATGTGGAATTGAAAAGAAAGATGAACAACTGATTCTTAGTGTTCTCTCTAAACTAAGTTCAGAATATTCTGTGTTTGTCTCTACCTTCTATGCTACTAAGGGTGCACTTGGTACTCAATTCACCATGCCATCTTTAGATGATTTTGCTATCATTCTCACTCGAGAACAGGACAAGCTAATCCAGATGGGCATTCTTAAGTCCTTTAAGTCACATGCCTTGGTTGCTAACCAAGGCACAAAAGAACAACAAGGATAAAGTAGTAACAACAATAGTAAGGACAAGAAACAAAAGAATAGCGAGGAGAAGAAGGATCAGATGCCGGTTTCTTCAAAAGCAACTATTGATACACCATCTTCCAAGGGCGATAAGCCTAAGAAAGAAAAGGTCAAATGTGCCTATTGTAAAAGACCTGGTCATGATGAACATAAATGTTTGCAGAAACAACTTGATCACTTGACATACATTCTTGAGAAGAATAATATCAGTGTTCCTGAGTCTATCAAACAAAGTTCTAATGAAGGGTCTAACAAGGAAAAAGAAAACAACAAGGGGAAAGAAAGGGCAAGGCCCTTTTTGAAGTTGCTTCCTCACCATCCACTTGGGTTCTTGATTCAGGTGCTTCACACCACATGGCTTCATCTAAGGAAGAACTTGCATCCTTGGAGCCGTGTACTATGCCTTCTATTTTGATGGGTGATAACACTCTTGTTGAGATGTGTGGGAGAGGGTTTGTTGATGTGGGGGATGGCACATTCCATGATGTTCCTTGTGTACTCTCATTGTCAACTAATCTCCTATCGGTACACCAGATCACTCACACAGGTTTAGGCAAGCGGGTTGAGTTCACTCCTGATTCAGTGGAGATACGTGAGTTGCACAATGATTCTACAGTTGTAGTTAGGAGAGCAGATCATCAGTCACGACTCTATATGTTTTCTCACTTTGTTCTTGATCCTCCTTTGACTGTTTCACTCACTCACTCTAATGATGTGAGTAGATTATGGCATGAGCAGTTTGGCCATCTTAACTTCCACTACTTGCATCAGCTTAACTAGTAGAGCATGGTCACAGGGTTGCCTTCTACTTTGACATTGGAGTCACTTGGAATACATGATAGATCTTCTAATGGGTCAGATTCACTTGAGCATTCTTCTACCTCCACTTCTGATGCAAAGAGTGATTCAAAGGACTCACCTCCTTCCTCTCCTAGTCATCATTCATAGGTTGATGATTCTTCTCTAGATTCTCTATCTTTTGGTCCACTTTGGGCTAGATAGACCTTGCAGTTTGCAAGTGATTGGATTGGGGATCCATCAGACACCAAACAGACTCGTTCATAATTCCAGGATGCTCTACATATCTTCATTGCTACTGCCTCAAATCCATAGTCCTTTCATGAGGCTTCTGGTATTTCTGAGTGGGATACAACTATGCAGGAAGAGTATAGTTCCTTGATGAGGAACCACACTTGGGATATTGTCCCTTTTTCTAAGGGAAGAAAAATTGTTTGATGTAAGTGGATCTACCAGACAAAATTTGCAAGCTTTGCTGGGGGTATGGGATGCTTCATCTTTTGGGAGGGCTACTTCCTCTCACTTGGAGTCCTAATTTTCTTTGGGGAGTCTATTTTCTCTCTCTTTTGGGGGAATTTTATGTACATGGGTACCTCATTAGGCTTGACTTGCCGGGACCCATTTCTACATCCACCTAAGCTTCGCTTATGGGGGGGTGTTAGTGCAGTTTTTTATTTTTCCTATTTTGCTAGGTTTTTCCTACACTTTTAATAATCTCGCTTAGGTTAATAAAGCATGTCTTATTAGGTGAATGGTTGTGAGGTGTCACCTTCCTACATGTGAGCATCCATTAGCTATCTTGGGAAGATAATTTTCTATCTTTAGTCTGATAGATGGTTGCTCCTCATTGGTTGGTATTGCCACCTCCTCCCTCTTCCTAGCCTATATAAGCATGCTACCTGGCTTGTATTTGCATCTCTTGTTTTTGCATCCTCTTAATGCTATTTTTCTTCCAGCATTTGCATTACTCTCTTGGAGACTAACTCTATGATGCTATTTTGATTTTGTATCATTTGCATTCATAGTTTAGATATTTACTCTTTGCACTAGTTTTTTGGGTTATTAATCTTATCAGATTCTAACAAGATGGACGTGCAACATGTAGAGACTCACATGGAATATTTTTGATGAGTTGTATTGACACATTGTGATAATATTTGATATAATTATTTAATATTGGGAAAAATTAATTAAATGACCAATATTTTTTTTGGAAAAACATTATATTTATATTAATAATAATTGGTTCAAAATAGCTCTTGAAGAAAAGAACCAGAAAAGAGAAACTCTGGTCATTGCATGATACCAAAAAGATGCAGAAGAAGAAATACTATATCAAGAGAGATTATCTATCAACATTAATGAATCTTGTCCTAAATATTTCCAAATTTAGAATATAGTGATTACAAAGAGCCCAAAACTCATATAAATACAATTCATTGTTTGGTGCCAGAGACAAAACCAAGAGCCCAGCCAAAAATTGTCATAAAGATTAGCATCACTAATCTACATCCAAAACTCCAATTGAGACCATGATATTAGAAATCCATCTGATGCAAGTGCAATCCAAGACCCTGACCTACATACAATATCTCAAAAGAACAAGTGAGATCCATAAAAGAAAAAACATGCAAAATCATAGAGAAGTCATGATTTACTATCAAATAAAATATGAGGAATCAACCTTATTCTAAACATTTTCTTTTGTCACAATATTAACCAAGTTGGGGAGATCAAGGAAGTTAAGTGGGAAAAGTAAAGAGTTAATATCAATCTCGTCAATACCCAAATTAACCAGACAATCAGCTAAAAGATTGCCTTCTCTATAAGTATGTATGATGTAACATTCAGAGATTGAATCAAGAAGAGACCATACTTGGTGTAATATATATTGTATGGACCAATTATATACATGATGTTTAATACACACATTAATAATAATGGATGAATCCCCTTCAACATGTAACTTAGATATAGAAAGTGATTTTACAAGTTTGTTATTAGTACACTGAGGGAGAGAAGATGATTTTGTTGCAATCACATGACCTTTAAAATCTCTAATGACTATTCCATAGCCAGAGTTTCCTGGATTTCCTCTAGAGGCCCCATCAAAATTGAGTTTTAAATAACCTTCATTTGGAGGAATCCACTTGGTTTGTGCTCGGATAAGAGGAATCTTGGATGGACACAATGGAGCAGGAAGATGAGGAAAAAGTAAACCCTTCCATTGATGAATAACATAGCCATCCCAAGGAGAAAAAACATGTTTACCCCTATATTTACTTACTGAAACATTAACAAGCTCAATAATTGATCTCTCTAATCCTTCCAAAAATTGAGGGATTAGATGTGACGCCTATCTAAAATTTCTCTTGTTTCTTTTTCGCCAAATTGCCCATACTAAAAATGTAGGGATGCACTTCAAAAGACATTAAAACATTGGTCTAGAGTATAAGATTGGCCATGCTTGGAATAAATCCCATAGAGAATTAGGTAATGGCATATATAAATCAAGCTTATTAAGGAAAAAATGCCAACAATCTTGGGCAAAAGGGCAGTTTAAGAGGAGTTGATTTATTGTTTCTATAACTTGTAGACAGAGCACACAGTGAAAGGGATTAGAAATTTTCAATCTATGAAGACAATCACTAGTTAAATTTTGGTTCTTTAATGCAAGCCATGCAAAGCATCCTACTTTTGGGAGAACTTAGCTATTCCAATAGAATTCAAAAGCATGATATGTGGTTTGATTAAATTGGTTGTGTTGGAGAGCTAAGTATCCTAGTTTAATAAAGTATTTACCATCTTTAGCTAGAACCTAAAAGAGGCAACCTGGTTGATTAGACATAAAAACATTCCTTTCAGCTAGTACTTATTTCAAAGAAGTAGCCTGATTGTGGGATATAGGAAGAATTGAGGGCTCTTGCCAAATGACTAGCCCTGTGAATCTATGAATAGCTGAGACATAAGTAGAAAAGGATGTCCCCCAAGCTTGAATCATTATGTTTGAGAAATCCTTTAAAGAATCAATAGTGGCAAGGGGGGGGGGGGGGTGCGAGCAGGGAACCCATTCCATGAATCAAACAAAAAATTAACACTATCCCCATTGTTCACTTGCCATGATATGAATGAAGTAATAAATTCTCAAGGAGCCATCATGAAATCCCAAATGACAGACCCCTTTGGAGGGTCTAGCACAATAAGAACTTTGGAAGGTTCCAAGTTATCTAAATATTTCTCCTGTAAAA
Source organism: Cupressus sempervirens (assembly GCA_028749045.1). NCBI lineage: Eukaryota > Viridiplantae > Streptophyta > Pinopsida > Cupressales > Cupressaceae > Cupressus > Cupressus sempervirens. The sequence continues at coordinate 1,050,523,531 of CM053785.1, forward strand.
GGCAACACCATTTGGCAGAGGATTTTTCATACATTTTCCAAACAAGTTTAGCACCAAAAGCTCTATTCCTATTGGTAATGTTGGGAAGTCCGATACCTCCTGTTCTATAAGAGGTTGAAATGACATGAATAGAAATTAGTGGTATTTTCTTCTAACCATTCATATTAGCTGACCAAAGAAAGGTGTGGATTAAAGTTTCAATTTGAGAGATGATACCTTTGGGGGCTTGTAGAATGGAGAAGTAATAATTAGGAATGGTAGGAAGAATAGTTTTGATAAGCAAAATTCTACCCGAGAGGGATAACCAACGAACCTTCTAAGCACTAATTGTACTATTGATATGATCAATCACAAATTTCCAATAAGAGGGTTTGTTTAATCCCATAAAAAAGGGAACACCAAGATAAATAAAAGGTAAATGATCATGGGGAAAATGAAGAAGACAAATTATTCTTTGAGTAACCAATTGGGATGTATTAAAAACATAAATTTTAGATTTAGTTGCATTGATACATTGACCTAAAACTTGTGTATATAGGTCAATGGCTTTCTTCATACTTTGTACTTCTTGATATGTAGGTGATCCAAAGAGTAAAGTATCATCAACAAAAAGAGAATGGGTTGTGGAAAAAGATGTACCTACAATATTGATACCTTTCCACAACCATTTTTGATTAAAAGAGTTAATAAGTCTGTTAAAGGCTTCTGCCCTGATGATAAACAAGAATGGAGAAAGAGGGTCACCTTGATAAACTCCCTAAGAAGAGGCAAAGAAACCTACTGGTGCACCATTAATGAGAATAGAAAAATGTGCACCTGAAATGCAAGCCTTAATCCATTTACACCACCTAGAAAAAAAACCAAATTGATGAAGGACTAAAAGAAGAAAAGACCAATTCAGTTTATTGTAAGCCTTCATCATATCTAATTTGGCAACAAAGGCTGCAATATTATGTTCTTCGATGGAATGAAGGGTCTCATGAGCTATTATAGCTCCCTTAGTTGTTTCTCAACCAAGAATAAAACCCCTTTGTTCTGTCGATATAATTTTTGGAATAATGGTCTTAAGTTGCAAATAAATAGCCTTTGTGATAATCTTATAGATAGTGTTACATAAAGACATAGGATGAAAATCAACAAAAGAATAGGGATCATTAACCATTGGGATGAAAACAATATTGGTGGTATTAAAGTTCTTCAAAATAGAAATATTTTTCCTACATTCTTAAGAACCTCAAGCAATTAAAAAAAAATGACATCCCAACATTTTTGAAAAAATAATGTAGTGAACCCATCAGGGCCTGGTGCCCTATCAGTAGGCATAGAAAAGACTACAACACGTATCTCAGAAAGAGTAAATGGGGCCATAAGAATCAGATTATATTGTTGCGTAATCAAAGAAGAAATGGAATCCATGATCTCATCCACAAGGTGAGAAGAAGGGGGATCCTATGGTGGAGGGGAAAGTAGATTAGAGAAAAACCTTACACTCTCAATTTGAATTCCCTTAGCATCAAAAATCAAATTTCCTAGATGGTCATGAATTGTAAAGATTGTGTTATTAGCCTTCTTTTGTTTGGTAGATGCATGAAAAAACTTAGTTTTTTGATCCCCTTGTTGAAGCCACAATTCTATAGACTTTTGTCTCCAATACTCCTTTTCTTGCTTACATAATTTAGACCACCCCTCTTGCAAATTATTCTATCTTGAATGCATATCAACATTTAAACCATGGAGTAAAATATGTTCATTAACTTTAGCTAGTTTTTCTTCTACCACCCTTTTCTCCTAAAAAATATTTTAAAAAAAATGTTTATTCTAGATCTTGATAAGCCCTTTGACATACTACATTTTCTTGTGAAACTAAAACATTTTGGTTCCTAGCTCTAGTGGAGCATCCTTCTACCATTGTTTTAAGAGGCCATCAAAGTGGGGATGACAATACCATACACTTTCAAATTTAACAGATGTTATAGAAAAACTTGTAAGAGGAGAATCTGATGGAAGAATGGACAATTGAATAGGGAAATGGTCAGATTCTGAATATGGTAATATATCCAATTGGATAGTATAATTCAACAATTTTCCAACATTGTGAACAGAAAAATCTATCCAATCTAACTACAATTCGGTGGAACCCAACTCTTCGATTAGTCCAAGTGAAAGATCTATCTTGTGGGGGAACATCAAATAGATCATTATTGTCAACAAATTCATTAAAGTCCTGGGTAGCTCTAGGAGGGGGAATAATACCCCCATACTTATCCTTGGGATGAAGAATGGCATTAAAGTCATTGACAATAATAAATTTGACACCTACTGATTGCTGAATAAAACCTATAAGAGTAAGCCATAAACTTTTTTTACCTGACGTAGGGATAGGGCCATAAACATCAATCAAACATAATGCAAGTATTAAATGTGTGTTAATTAGGGTTAGCTACCACATTATTTTAACATATGGTTTATGTAATACCACTTGGTGGTTTTGTGCAATCTTGCTATTATATAAGCAACCACAAAGGTAATTGTTGATGAGCAAGACAAGGAGACAAGTTAGCCAAGGGAACATTTATGGAGGTTGAAGGCATGACATGGGATATGTGGATTCATGCTTCTTCACACATATTTATTGGTTGTGGTTCTAGCTTGGAAGGATTCCATGGTTGTATTGCAGTTGTTTTGCTAAATAATACATGGTGATGGATATCTTTGGAGGTTGGGTTTTTTTTCCCTCAATGAGGGTTTCTGAGGGTAAATCTCTTGTCACATTTTGTAGGTAGGTTGTCTATTCTCTTACATGTGGATTCTAATTGTTTATTTGATTTAGATCTATTATGGGTTATGTGAAAATAATGATATTACTTGTTGAAAGTTTCTTAACAAGTGGCATCAAAGCTATGGTTTTGTTTATGTAACCTTAGATTAAATCCATCAGATTTTCTGAAAGAATGAAAGCAATGGAAAGATATATGGGCTTTGTAAGTTCTTTATTTCATATCTGAGGGTTTCAAGTTTTCTATTATGATGGGATGTTGGCATATTTTGGGCATGAAAAATTATAGGTCAAAATTGGTTTTTTGATGTTTCATTTAAATGAGGGTTTTAGGGGCAAGCTTGCACAACTGGCCTCCTACACAAAAATATACCTCACCTTTGGATCTGGGTTAGCCTTTCGATGAATTTTGAGATACAATATGCCCTAGTTTGACCATGTTGAGAAAAAAATGAAAAAGTTTTTAGTTGTAGATTGTGAAGACTATCAAATTCAATCTCGTCAAATTTTTCATCATTAAAATTCAAAAAAATGTTTATATGAGAAAATGGGTTATCTTGTTGAAATGACCATAACTTTCACTCAGGATGTTAGATTTTAGATTTTTTTTAGTCGTTAGAAAGTTGATTTAGAACACTACAACTTGGTATAGGTTTGATTCTATGATTTTTACATTTTGTCATGCTTTATGAGCTTGAAAGTTAGATGTTGTTTATTTTTAGCATGATTTTGTGTATAACTTGGACATATAGAGTCAAATTTTGGACTTTAAATAGTTAACAATAACCTCTTGCAAAGCTCTACACATTGGTTTAGATTTGGTGCAAGTTTGGCATGGTTTATTTGGTGATATATTGATTTGAATAGTTTATGATTTATATTGACTATGGTAAAATTGTGAGTTTATGACATGGTGCATGTTTGAATATTTGAGATTTGATGTCATTGTATACTCAATTTATATTTCAATTTGGTCTCGTAATGATAAGGTTATTGATATTTGGTTTGGATATATGATGACTTGTTGGGTCTACAAGTTGTGCACTTGTGTAAGTAGTCTATATTTAAAAGTTGTATTTATAACTTGTATATTGGTTATCTTTCCTAGCTGATCTTTTATTATTGATGCATATTTAGATTGGTATCTTGGATTTGGGTTGTCTGTGCCCTTATTCACATGATTTAAAAAAAAATTGTATTAATGTAGAAAGGAAGATATGTTGTTACTAGGTATAGTTATGGTGGAGGATTATGGTTGACCATTTTATGTTGATAGGTTGGATGCTTTGAGAGTTATATGCTTTATTCCTAGATGTGATCATGTTGGCATGGATTTTGGCATGACATGATTAGATATGCATGATATTCATTGGTTTGGATTCTTGATTTGGTTATGGTGGTATTGTTAGCCTCAACTGATATTGTAATTGATGATGCTATAAATGTATGTAAAAGAGTCATATCAATTGTTATATTGTCATTGATGTCAAAGTCCTAATTGAATAGACATTATGCTAACTTAGGAAAGTACCATATAATTTGATTGATGAAGAGGATTTGAAGAAAATATGATGAAGATAGACTTGATATGTAAGTTATTCAGTGGGTACTTGAATGAGTTGGAAAATGATAATGTAATATTGGTTTGATTATTTTACAATCATGTATTGTTGAAATATGTTGAAGTTCACAAGCTTAACCAAGTCACAAGGTTAATGAAAGGAGACTGTATTAATTGAGTGACTAGTATTTCCTGAGCAATTGCAAAGAGGAATGAAGAATGTAGTGTTGCCCAATCAAGTTAGTATTATGATATTGCTATCAAGATTTAACTCCTAATAGCAATATCACAATTTGAATTGTTGTGGAAATTATCTCCTACTTATCAAGTTAGAATTAACTGAATTATATGTTGCCCAAGTAAATGTAATGTTTACCAAATGATAACCAGATGAACAAGATTGAGAAATTGGAATATGAGGTCGACTTTTGATGGAAAATTAGAAAGTATGAGAAGGTCTATTGCGAGAGTCAAAGTTTGTTGTAAGATCAATGATGGAGAAAAATCAAGAAGGGTCTGATAAAGGAAACTGAAGAAGGGTAAAAATTGGCACAAAGTTCTATGAAAATTTATATTTTCTATGTATCTAAATTCATTGTATGAAGGAATTCAGTTGCAAACCTAAGATCAATGGCTCTATTTAAGCGATAAAAGATGGAAGGATCTGGAAGCATTGATAAATCTATTTCAGGAGGAAAAAATGACAGTTTTAGGTTGTTGGTTCAAGGTGGGTAATGATATTAGTGTGATTTTTGTTTGAGAGTTGATGAAGCTGAAAAAGATATGATTTATAGCTACTATGGAGAGTGATGTTTTTGAAGGAGAAGAGCTAAGTGTTTAGCCAAGTGAATTGAGCCAAGAAGAGAGAAGAGAAAGAAGTTGATGAGTAAGTAAAAGATAGAGAAAATGTTAGAATTGAGATCTAATCAAGCAAAGGTAGTTTTTATTTCTACAAATCACTTTATACTGTTTATAGTTTAACCATTGTAGCAAAAATTCTTGGAAGCACCAAGTGGACCTAACAAGTCTGTAAAATCTTATATGGCAACGCCAATTAGTGGTGTTTGTAAGTCCTTTAAATTAGACCACTCTTTTTGGACCTAGATGGGGAGTGATAAGGTCTAGATGATCTTTTGGTGAAATCCTATAACAAGGTCACTTTAACAAATTGTATGTAACCTTTAACAAGGTAGTCTCCTAACAGAGATCACTTTAGAAGAGTGAAAATTTTGGGTTGCCAGTCCCAGGTGGTTTTTACCTTAACATAGTTTCCACTTTAAATATTGGTGTCATTATTATGTGAATTTTATTTGCATTGCAAGTTTATTTACATGTTTTTACAATTCAATAGGTAATAACTAGAAATTTACTAACAATTGTTAATGCAAGGAACAATTTGTTAACAGTTTGAGAAGAAGTTAATGTATGAGTTACATTTTATGTTGGATATCTCTATCGAGTGATTAGATGTATTGAAGTTGTTGTTGTTGATGTTTATGTTTCTTTGATGGTGATGAAATGTGGAAGGGACTGTGAGATAACTAGGCATAATTGGTTCACCCGCCCTCCTTAGTTATTTAACAATTTGGTATCAGATCACTCAAGGCTTGAAGGAAGAAGTTTAAAGGAACTTAAGAAAAAGATAAAGATGCATAAGAGAGAGCCACCAAAGTTGAAAAAGGATAAATTTTCCTCATGGAAAGACTGAATGAAGCTACATATTTCATGTATTAGAGATGATGTCACACATTGGTTGGAAGATGAATATGTTACACCTGTTGGTCCTTTGACTATGGATCAAATGATTGAGAAGCAAAATCATAAAAATACGATGATTGATATTGCATCTTCTCTCATTGACGATGAATTTGATGATGTTAAGAATTATACCATTGTAAAGAAAATGTGGGATAAACTAAAGATAGTCTATGGAGGAGATAACAATGTAAGAAGAGCTAAATCTGAAAGCTTGAGAGGTAAGTATGATGACATGAGAATAAAAGAAAGTGGAAATGTTGCATAATATGTGAACTGAATAAAAGATGTTGTGAGTGAAATAAGAGCTACTGGAGGACAAATCTTGGATTCTGAAATTCTAAGTAAAATATTGAGAACTCTTTTGCCTATTTATGCTATCAAAGTTTTTGTTATTCAAGAAGTAAGAGCTATGCTTGGTAATGATCTGACACTTGATGGTTTAGTTGGTCAGTTGATTGCATTTGAGTTGAAAAATTATGACAAAAGTATGGTTATGATTAGAAATACTTTTAAGTATTTACTAACCATTAGCAATTCAAAAATAGAGAAGAACACCAAAGAAGAAAGTGAGTCTAAAACTAAAGATGAGCTAGATGAAATTGAAGAATTTCTTGCAATAAGGCTATCAAGAGGTAAAGGTAAATATAAAGATAATCTATCTTGTACATTTCAAATGTAATAAAGTTGGTCACTTTGCTACTAAATGTCCTAATCGAGGCAAGTCTGATAGAAATGACAATAAAGATTAAACGTACAAAAAGAATAGGGATTACGAAGACAAAGGAAAGAAGTCATGCTAAATTATTGAAGAAGAGCATACCAAGCCAAGTTATGATGATGACAAGGAAGTAGTTGAAATAGTCTATGTTGCAATCAAGGGAGAGCCAAATGGTGAAAGGTATGTGAATGAAACTTCTGTTATTTCACATGTTACAAAGAATGATTCATGGATTATTGATAGTGGTTGTTCACATCATATGATTGGTGATCTAAGTAAGTTTAAGAAATTTGAAGAAATTAATGATGGTAGTGTTGATAACAATTATTCAATTGTATATTTTCATTGATGTCATAGAAATGTTATACTCTAACTGAGCACTGACAGTTGTAAAAGAGGTCAGAAGACTCCAGTATCAGTCGAGTAGAAGTTCAGAGAAGAAGAAAAGTTCAGTGATCTAGTATAAACTTAGGTCGGTTACCAAAGAAGTTTAGTGTAAATTGAGTTAGGTTGGTTACCAAGGAACTCAATGGTAACCGAGTGACTTAGTTTCAGTGCAAGCTGACCTGCAATAGAATAACTTTCTTCTTTATTTTATTTATGCAAGCCAACTTAGTGGATGTTATTTGTTTATTTGAAAAGATATTCATGCCTACTTAGCCTTGGATTTCATATATATGAAAGGTCAAGTTGTGGATTGAAAAGATGGAAGTTGTGGAAAGAGAATGAGATGCGAATAAAGAAGGATATCTGATTAAAGGAAGAACATCCAAGGAGCTACAAAGAATATTTTGATTAGGAAGGATCCAAAAGATAAAATAGAATAATGATTTGAGTCTATAATCCAGTTGATTTATCAATCCTGGGTCAATAATTGTTACTCTCTAATAATTGTAGCAATGAAGAAATCTCTTAATAGAGTTGACTTAACAATCATGTTGTAAATCCTCTAACAAGGTGGCATTTCTAGATTGAAGTGTCTTAAGACCTCTAACAAGGCCACTCCTAATAGGGTGATTTAAATCCTTTAATAGGGTCACACCTAATAACATGTTTTGTAACCTTTAATAGGGTTGGCTCCTAATAGGGCTCACTTCAAAAGAGTGCAAAGTTGTAACTAGTTGCATTGGTGGTTTTCCCAAATTGGGTTTCCATGTTAAATCTTGGTGTCTCATGTGTTCATGTTATTTTCTTATTGCTTTATCTTTCTGCAACTAGGTTACTAAAGATTAATACACATTAATATCTCAAGATTACTTTGTTAATCGAGTTACAATGGATTTCTAGTTCTAACTGAGCTATGAGTTAAAAGAGAATTTGTATTGACATCTAAGGGATTTGGAATTGTTTTAGTGGTAACTAATTTACCCCTCCCCTCTTATTAGTTACTCCTCTTATATTTCCAACAGGTAGAACTATTAAGTTTGGTAGTGATGTTTCATACTCGGTGAAAGATAAAGGATCATTAATGTTGAATGATAAGATTAGATGTGATGATGCATATTGGGTTCAAGGACTCAAATATAATCTATTGAGTGTTGCACAATTGAATAACTCAGGTCACAAGCTTGAATATAAGAAAAGGAAGGTCAAAATCTTTGATGATGAAGGCAATCTGATTGGAATAGAACTGAAACCAAAGGTAAATTATTCTACCTTGATCCTATGGTTGATACATGTTTATTTGATAGAATTGAGGATGTGTGGTTATGGAATAAAAGGTTATGTCATGTAAGCATTGAAAATATGGTGAAAATTGTAGAAAGAAAAGAGTAAGAGTCTTACCAAATCTGCAAAAACTTGATAATGCTATGTGCAAAGAATATCAACTGAGTAAGATGAAAAATTATAGTTTCTCTAGCAAGTCACACACTTCCAATGATATTCTTGAATTAGTGCATATTGATTCATGTGGTCCAATTGGAGTTGATAGTTAGTATGGTGATAGATACTTTATATTTTTTGTAGATGATTATTCAAGGATGATGACTGTAATGTTTATGAAAGTGAAACCACATGCTTTTGATATGTTTAAATGGTACAAAGAAAGAGTTGAAAAGGAAATTGGAAAAACTCTAAAATGTTTAAGATCTGGTAAAGGTGGTGAATTTATGTTTGCTAAATTCACTAACTTTTGTGTTGAGAATGATATCAAAAGACAATTATTTGCACCAAGGAATCCACAATAGAATGGTATTATTGAAAGAAGAAATAGATTTATCATGGACTATGCAAGGACATCGATGATTGAGAAGGAGGTCTCTTAGATATTCTGGAAAGAAGCAATTAGTTCTATTGTTTACACACTCAACCGAGTTCAATTGAAGAAAGGAACAAATAAGACACCTTATGAGCTATGGTATGGTCATATATTGAATGTAAGCTATTTCAAAATATTTGGAAGTATATGTTATATTCACAAGGATGCTAGGAATGAAAAACTTGATGTCAAAGGAAATGAAGGTATATTCCTAGGATATTCATCTAAGAGCAAGGCTTACAAATGTTTGAACAAGGCTACTAACAATATGATTGAAAGTGAAAATGTGAGATTTGATGAGTTTGCATAGAAGAATGATCTAGAAAGTAAGAAGAAACTTGAAGATTACAACAAGTTTGTTTATATCTATGGTGAAGCACCTAATTCTCTACCTAACTTACAACACAAGCCTATTGAGTCATAAACAATAGCACCCAGACATCAGATGGATACACCCAAGTCTTAGACAATGACTACTGAGTCTTAAAAAGTTATACACAAGAACTAGAAAATACAACTTGATCAAGAAGTTGAATTCTCACTGAGCAAAGAAAATGCCAAGAACCTAAGAACTGAACCTATATTAGCCAAATATGTGAGAAAGAACCATTCACCTGAGAAAATAATTGGAGATAGAAGTGAAGGAGTACAAAAAATAGAAAAAAGAGAGAAGGTACATGCCCATTAGTTGATTTTGAACCTAGATTAGTTAAAGTTGCATTAAATGATGAATGTTGGATCAATGCTATGAATGAGGAGATTGATCAAATTGAGAAGAACAACACATGGACACTTGTATCGAGACTTGCTAATAAGAATGTGATTGGAACAAAGTGAATTTCCAAAAACAAATTGAATGAGAATGAAGAAGTGGTAACAAACAAGGTTGGATTTGTTTGCAAAGTTTATGCATAAGAAGAAGGGATTGACTATAGTGAGACTTTTGCCCCTATTGCGAGACTAGGAGTAAGGTATGTTAAATGGATGTTAAATTTGCATTTTTGAATTGAATACTTGAAGAGGAAGACTAAATTGAACAGTCTCAAGAATTTGTGAATTTGAAAAGAAGGAAATGGTTTGCAAGTTGGACAAAGCATTATATGGACTGAAACAATCCTCGAGAGCATGGTATGAAAGGTTACACTCTTATCTAATTAAAATGGGATTTGCTAGAACAAGAGAAAATAGTAATATGTATTTGAAGAATGAATCACAAGACATATTATTAATTGCTAAAATATTTGTTGATGATATTATATTTGGAGGAAATGATATGTTTAGTAAGCCATTTGCAAATCAAATGAGCACTAAATTTGAAATGTCAATGTTTGGAGAGATAAAAAAATTTATTGGCTTACAAGTATGTCAAACACTGAAAGGTATCTATGTTACTCAATCCAAGTATGTAAAGGAAATATTGGAAACATTTGGGATGGATGAGTCTAAACCAACCAGTACACCTATAGTGATTAGAGTGAAATTATTAAATGAAGATACTACTAGTGGGTTTGATCAAATACAATACAAATCTATGATTGGAAAGCTACAATATGTTGTACATAGTAGACTAGGTATTACCCTAGTTGTTCAAATTCTTGCAAGGTTTTCATCTAATCCAAGGGAAACACATTTGAATGTTGTGAAAAGGATATTCAAATATCTCAAAGGAACTAAAGATTATAACCTATGGTATAAACAATAAGATGACTTAAATCTACAAGTCTATACAAATGTTGATTGGGTTAGAAATGTTGATGACGGAAAAATACAAGCGGAGGAGCATTCTTTTTATGATAAAATTTGATCACATGGATAAGCAAGAAACAAAGTTGTATTTAAAAATCTATTGTTGAAGCTGAATATGTTGCTGCTGCAATCAATTGTTCAAATATTGTATGGATCAGACAACTATTGGAAAGAATGGAAAAATAAGTAATCAAGCTTGCGACTATTTACTATGATAACACAAGTGCTATAAATATATCAAAAAAATCGATGATGCATGCAAAGACAAAACACATATCTATCAAATATCATTACTTGAGGGAGAAAGTTCAAGAAAATCAAGGGAGACTTGAGTATGTGAAGTCCAAGGAGAAAATTATTGATATATTTACTGGGCCAATGCATAAGGATTCTTTTGAGTATCTAAGAGGTAAACTGGGGGTCCTGTCCCTATCCAAAACTTACTAGGTGAAGTTGCATGATGCATCAATTCATGAATGAGTTGAAATATCTTATGGAGTTGATGTAGAAGTGTTCACACTTCAAGAGTATTTTTGAAATTGTGAAGTTAACTATGATGAATATGATATAATCTATGCATGCAAGGTACAAAGGTGATTGCAAGGTTTTATTAGTTTCATATTGAAATTTATAATGACCTTTGGCATTTATTGTAAAAGGGGAGAATATACCCAAAAGAGGGAGAGACACAATGAAGAGTAATGAAAGAGGGAGATAATATTGAATAGAGAGAATAATCAAATGAAGAACACAAAAAATCAAAAATGAACAAGAGATCATAATCAAAGGGGGGCAATGTTAAAGAATTTGAAGTTTTGTTACTACTAAAGATACAAACCGAGTATCAATTTGAAGAACCAAAATTGTAAACTTGTGACTATGCATACATTTGATTATCTCATGTAATATTTTGTAATGTAAAATCTTATGTTATGTGTTGCCATCAATGCCAAAGGGGGAGATTATTAATCTCAATTGATATGATATGAATGCATGTAAAAGAGTCATATCAACTGTTATATTGTCATTGATGCCAAAGTCTTAATTGCCTAGACATTATGCTAACTTAGGAAAGTACCATATCATTTGATTGATGAAGAGGATTTGGAGAAAGTATGATGAAGATAGAGTTGATATGTAAGGTATTCAATGGGTACTTGAATGAGATGGACAATGATCATGTAATTGGTTTGATTGTTTCATAATAATGTATTGTTGCAATATGTTGAAGTTCACAAGCTTAACCAAGTCATGAGGTTAATTAAGGGAGACTGTATTCACTGAGTAACTACATGTATTGCCTAAGCGATTGCAAAGAGTAATGAAGAATGCAATGTTATTTGAGAAATTTAATGTTAACTGAGTTATATGTTGCGTAAGTAAATGTAATTTTATAGAGTGACAACCAGATGAACAAGATTGAGAAATTGGAATTCGAGGCTAAATTTTGATAGAAATTTGAAAAGTTTGAGAAGGCCTATTGCAAGAGTCAAAGTTTGTTGCAAGATCAACGATGGAGAATAATCAAGAAGGATCTAATGAAGGAAATCGAAGAAGGATAAGGATTGACACAAAGTTCTATGAAAAGTTATATTTTCTATGTGTCTAAATTCATTGTATAAAGGAATTCAGTAACAAACCTAAGATCGACGACTCTAATTATGTGGAAAACTATGGAAGGATCTGGAAGCATTAAGAAATCTATCTAAGGATGAGAAAATAATAGTTTTAGGTTGCTAGTTTGAAGTGGGTAATGATATCAAGTGATGTTGTTCGAGAGTTGATGAAGCTGAAAGAGACATGATTGACATTTGTTGTGGAGAGTGAAGTTGTTGAAGGAGAAGACCTAAGTGTTGAGCCAAGTGAACCAAGACAAGTAGAGAGAAGAGAAAGAAGTTTCCAAGTGAGTAAAGGATAGAGAAAGTAATAGAAGTGAGATTTGATCAAGAAACGTTAGTTGCTATTTTTATAGATCACTTTATATGATTTATAGTTTGACCATTGTAGCAAAAAATCTTGGAAGCACCGAGTGGACCTAACAAGTCTGTGAAATCCCTATATGGTAACCTTAATTAGCAGTTCTTGTAAGTAATTTAAATTAAGCCACTCTTTTTGGTCCTAGATAGAGAGTAATAATTTCTAGATGATACTTTGGTAAAATATTCTAACAAGGCCACTTTAACAAAGCGTATCTAACCTTAAACAAGGTAGTCTCCTAATAGAGATCATTTTAGAAGAGTAAAATGCTTGGGTTGTCAGTCCTAACTGGTCTTACCCTTAACAAGGATTCCATGTTACATATTGGCATTGAAATTGTGTGAATGTTATTTGTGTTGCAAGTTGATTTACATGTTTTCATACTTTGCTACAACTTAGTAATAATTAAATGATCACTAGGCAATAACTATAAATTTATTGATAGTTGGTACTTCAAGGAACAATTTATTAATAGTTTGAGAAGAAGTTAATGTATGAGTAAAGTTTTGTGTTGGATATATCTACCGAGTTATTGGATGTATTGAATTTATTGTTGTTGTTGTTGATTTATATGTTGATTTGATGGTGATGAAATGTGGAATAGACTATGCAATAATTGGACATAACTGATTCACCAACCCCCACCCCCACTATTTATCTAACATGCATATCTTCTTGTTTGAGCATCATGGTTATTTAATTTTCTTTGAGGAGCTCATGATGTGCACTTTGAGTTCTTTAATGGTTTGATGCCTTGATTTATTCTCATGGTTAGATGATGGTTTTTCATCATGATATCATGGATAGCTTGGATACACAATTCAGTGGAAGATTGTGATGGTAATGATGTGGTACTGGAGGATTAGTTCCTAGTTTGGTTTGTATATTCTTGATTTGGAGATCTTGGTTTTACTTGGTACTAAAAATTTGATTAGGTGTGTGTAGACCTGGGGGATCTTCATGTAGGAGATGGATGTTATGATTCCATCAGCGACTTGGTACCGCAATTGAGTAGGAGTTATTAGCATTGATATATTTGTTGACTATTTGCAGATGTTGGAGGATGTCTGAGATCTTGTTGTTGTGAAATTATCTTTGACATTTGCATGGTACACTTGTTAATTTTGGTTATCATCACAATGTGTATAGATGCTTACATCTTGAGGACTCATGGGGTTCTTGGTAAAGGTGTAGTTTATGCTTTCATTTGACATGTTATCCTTTGTATTAGTATGTTTTAATTATTATGTCATGGTATACTTTTGATATGTGTTCTACTTTTTCACATGTTATGGTATGTTCATATGGAATATGTTATCTCTTTGGATGAGATGGTTAGATCATGTTGTCAAGTTTATGTTCCCAAGGCCATGGTTGGAACTTTTACATTGATCTAGGTTTACTTTCTTTTTATTGAGTACATTCATCATTTATTGGATGCCTCTTGGCATTTCTATGTTGCATTTGGAGTTGGCATTGATTGATTAGTTACAGGTGCTCATGGATACTTATAGATGGTGGTGATGTTGATTTCTCTTGGATTAGAGATGTCTTTGTTAGGCTGGTTGATATTTTTAGTAGTATGTATAAGGGGCGTTCACCTGATATGAATTAAGAGGAGATTTTTCTTAGATTAGTTTTGGTTGGAGACTTGGATATCTTGGTGAACATTCTCATGCCCTGCTCTTGTTCTACTCCAAAATTTAATACTTGAGAGGAATAACCCATTATTTCTCTTAGATTTATTATGCTTATGCTTATCTTTCATTGATATAGATCTTGAGCTATGGTACATGAGTTAGTTCTAGAGGGATTATTTGAGAAATGGTTTATCATTAGTTATCTCCTTGTGTATATGTTGTTATGTACGTTGAGTTTTGGAGACGGTTTTATATTAACAATATTCCTTATATTAGGAATGGTTATTTATCCATGATTTTTTATATGATGTGGTTTGGGTGTTGTTGTAGCTTCTTAGTTTGGGTTTTATGGAGGAGATCTTACTTTGCATAGTTTACATCTAGATGTGTGTGTAGAAGGACATGATATAGGTTGTCACAGGGCTAGATTTAGCTCACACCTAGGATGATCCTTCTCCCTTAGAATATCCAACCACACATGACACTAATAATCATTACTACTAACTCCCTTTCTAGTACAACCATTTTTGTTCACCTAGACTATGCCTTACCCCCAATCTTCATCAAGTGCCCATACACCTGATTGCTTTAATAGACACCCTTATAGAATAGAAGTGCATGCCAAACCACTATGGTTCTACTTCCTTTGTTGCACCATGCATGCATCCTCAATCTCTAAGATCTAATCTTGTTCAACCCATGTTGCACCCATTTCTAAATCCTTTTGTGTCTTTGCCTTGGTGTCCCCTATAAGACAACCTTACTCCAGTGCTGGCCATATGTGATCTCAACCCTCCAAGTCTCCTGATCACCCTTAACACCATTGTGCCACTTGGTGAATGCTCAAAACTACCATAGCTCCCCTTGTTCAACTATGTTTTCTACCAAAGAAATGTAGTGTGCTACTACATCAAGAATCACCATGACTCCCTTGTTGAACAATACATCAACCTTGAGTGACTTGGACCATTGAGTCCTCTCTTGCTTGGTACACATACTGCCAAAGAATACTCAATAGTACCAAAGCACCTCAAAACATCCTTGATTCCTCAAGTCCAACCATGTATACTACCATAACATGCCCCTATCTCCATGATGTAGCATCTCTTGTTTGTCTCCCCCAATTTACAATTAATCTTGAAGCACCAACCTTGTTCCCTACAAAACTGTTGATTGCCTTAGCCCAACACTGAATCCAAACTTTGAGCCCTGACTGTCTCAATACCATGTCTATGTCGAGATGCCTTGTTGGTGAATACCTTGTTACTGGTGCAACCACTGCACTCAAACCAACCCCCACACATACACATAGTCTTACTCAATGGATTCCTTTGTAATGCATACCTACTTGAGTACCATACCCTTACTTCTATAATCCACCCAATCCCTAGGACATTGTACTCCATTTCAAACTTGACTATGCCACCATAGCTTAACCTATGAATCATTTCACCCATTTCAATCACACACCACAAGCCATCAATTCTTGTCATCTTTCATGAGCCGCCTCTTCAAATCATGCCATACAACTACCTCTTTAGTCACTTGACATAGATCTGCCTCATGGTTGAGCTCACCTCAAGCACTCCCCTATAACATCATATATCGATTTCCATAATGGACCAACATGACCCTTGAGATACCTTATCTCAATGCAAACCCAATCCAACAAGTAACATGGATGTGCAATTAGTGCAACACCCCTTGATACTACCATGCATAGATAACTAGCTCTACAACATTTCCCAACAATAGCTCACTATAAGCCCCAACACTCCTACTCAAACAAACTATTTTCCTCCTACCACATGACTAGGTACTCTTCTTCCCCAAAATTCAAACTTTAGATAACCCACCTTGATTCATCACCAACATTGGCTTAGTTACTCCACTTCATTGAGATAGGGACCCTTGTATTGCCACCAAACATCACCACAACATGATAAATTAGAGTTACTCTTCTTCACTCCTAAACCTATGCATTGCCTCTATCTCATCCCGAGACTATAGGGGAGGACTACTCTTCTTCATCCCTCTTGAGGGAGGTCGACTACCTAAGCCTCCCTTAATGCACACTGACACTTACCCTCTATGGTCACACCTTAGCTTGGCTCCATGCATCACCTACATCAAAACTATGCTAGTGGGAACATCACATAACACAACCCCAAGTTTACACCTCGTCTTAGCTCTGCGTCTCACATAAACCATAATCGTGCTAGTGGAAACATCACGTAGCATAACCCCATTGGATACACCTTGGATTTGTCTAATGATGGGATCCTATGCCACATCTATGCATACCTAGCACACGAGATAGCCCTATCAGATAGTTCTTGGATCAATGTGAGGCCTCACCTACACCACACTTGTGTGCACCAACTTTGACACATAGACCCATACTCTTAGAGTTTCATCTTGTGAATCAACAACCCCTTACACAAGTTATGATTTGTATGGTTTTTATTTGGTATTGGTTATCTTCTTGGATGTTTAGTTTCATTGACATTGTATTTGAGGTTGGTTGGATCTTATGATCATTGGCTTTTGTTCATGTATGTCATGTGAGAGATGACTTGACAATTCCTTAATCTCTTTCTTTTATTGGTTGTAGAGAACTTGGAAGAGTATTGGAGACTTGTTATCAGAGTTTTTCTTGTAGGTTATTGGTTTATGTGTTGTGAACATCCTTGATACTACATGGAATCATGTCTATGATATGTTTTGAGTGGATTGGTTACACATTTGACATTATCTTTTGTAGTGGGAGCTTCTTGGTGTATATGTGACAAGTATTTCTCTCAAGGCTTGTGATTGCAAGTTATAGGTTGGATATGTTGATGATGTGCAGTTCACTTGGTATGTATTTGGAGGTATGGTTAGTTGGACGGGTTGACACTTGCTATGTGTGCTATTTTATCAATGGAATTTTTGATAGCTATAGATACATGTGACTACCTTTGGATTAGGTGTTTGTACTTGTCATTTTAGTTGGTACATGATTTTATGATTCTTATGTGACATATTGGATGGCTTTCTCTTTGGATGGCTTTGATGTATGTCTAGTGGAAATGGTATAATAGGAAGTGGGATCATTCATGTTTGATGTGTTGGGTACTTTGATTTTGTTATAGGTACCTAGATGGAACACATGGCACATTTTGATTCATGATGGTGGATGTGCTAAGAGGGATTATTTTCTTGTTCATTTATATGGCTACTAGTGCATGATCATGTCTATGATAGGAAGTCTAGTGGTGACAAGAAGATAGTGTGCAATATTATTAATGCAGAATTGGATTGCAACAAGAAGTCGAGTGGTGACTGGAAGATAGCATGCAATATTATTAATTAGAATTTTATTGCGATAGGAAGTCTAGTGGTGAGAGTAAGACAACATATAGTATTATTGATGTAGAAGTTTATTGCAACAAGAAGTCTTGTGGTGACAGGAAGACAACATGCAATACGAGTAAAATGAAGAAGTTTTGTGATAGAAAGTCTGAAAATGATAGGAAGTTTGATAGGGATAGGAGGACAACATATTAAAATGATGAAGTTTATTAAAAAAATTTAAATGATGCCCACTTGTCATTGTAATCGATGGAATATGAAGAGTCATATAACTGAAACAAGAAGATTCATTTATAACTGCCCATGAACAATATACAATGAGTTGGAGTTATTGAAAAGGGGGACACTAAAAAGAATAGTAAAAATGTAATCTTATTAGTTTTCTTTGGCTATAGACATCCATTTATTTTATGTAGTTTTGTTTAGTTTTCAATAAAGATTTTCATAGTTTAGTTTCAGATTTCGTCTTCTATTTCTTGGTGTCATCCTTGTAAAAGATAAAGTTTTAGTCTTTTTTATTGAGGTGTGTGTGTGCTAAAATGTTGTCACACTTCTATGAATCATTACATGTAAGAAAAATCAAGAATGAGCCCTCACAAATCGATCCATAGCTCTCTACTCATAGAGTGCAAGGGTTTGCAATGGAGGCCCTCAGTTTGACCTATTTTTGTGCCCATGCAAGCACACCATGAGATGAGAGATTCAAAGAGGAAAAGCAAGAATGCTAGTCTCCATGATCTTCAAATATACATGAAAATAAGATCTAATCTATGAAATCAAAATCTAATCTATAAATGCAAGATCTAAGCTAAAAGCCCATGATGGGTGCAAGAGAGAAAAAGACAAGAAAATAGAAGTTCTCCACAAAAAGCTTTTGTATTCAAACTCCTTCAAAAATTGGTCTTCAAACCTGCAGCATAACGATAGCATAATCATGGGTGTCTAACGTGAGGAGAAGGCTCTCCCTTATAAAGGAAATTATGGAGGTGAGAGGCTTCTCACAACCAATATGGGATAATAGAGCTTGATCCATGTGAGAGAAAATTCCACCAATGAGAAAAGAGGAGTGGTTGAGAAGAAAGTGGTGATCCATGTGAGACAAGATTCCACCAATTAGAAAAGAGGAGTGGTTGAGGAGAAAGTGGAAAGATAAATCCCACTTAGATCACATTTTTAAGTGTAGAGAAATTAAATAAAAAGAATTTATTTTATTTCCTTTTTTCATCAAAAGAGATATTTAAGTGGGATTTTTATTTAATTAAAAGGGAGCAAGTTCTTTTTAATTAAATAGAAGATATTTAATTAAATTAAAAGAGAGGTTTTTCTCTTAATTAATTAAATGTGGATGAACTGTTTAATTAAAAGAGAGGTTTTCTTTTAATTAAATGGGGATTTTATTTAATTTAATTAAAAGAGAAGATTTTCTTTTAATTAAATAAGACTTGGAATAAAATGATCAATCTTAGAAATGAAATAAATCGAATTTGATCAAGGAAATTGATTTGAATTGATTTAATAAAATATTACAAACCATTGATTCAGAAAATTTGATAAATTGATAAATTGAATAATGGGGGCCCATAGTCTAGGCGACCATTTTTGGGTGCATACAGTGTGTAACTGATTCAATCATGTATGGAAATATTGTAGAATATGTATTGATCTCTATTTGTGGGTTTTTAGTTCAGAGTTGTTTACATGAGAGTTCATACAATTTGGATTCAAGTTTGAAATATGTTGACAAATAATAACAAATTTTCTACAAAAAGGTTTCATCTTCTTGTCATTTTTGGAAAAAACCATGTTATTATATATTTACAGAAAGAATATATGTTTACTTTGAGTTTTCCTCTATTCTAATTTTTTTATGACATATTTGGAAAGACATATTTGTGGATACGCTGAAATGCATAGAATTTGAGTAAAGAGACAATTTTAAATCTTATTGTGACATAGAGAAAAATCTATTGTTGAATCCCTTGAGTGTTTAATTCCTTAAGGAGAGTTCTAATGTTGATCCCTTAGTAAAAGATTTGGGAAGTGGAAGAGTTTTATGATTTGATTTTGGTTAGTGGAGTTTTTATTAGTTGCAGATGTTTTGTTCATTTGCTGTAAGAGGTGGACATGGAGGTCTACCATGAGGGCCTTAGAGGGAGGTCCAAGTTGTTTTCCATAAGTTTTGAGGAGAGAGGCATGGAAGGAAGCCCTGGGTGAGGCAAAGAAATTGTTTGTGTGTGTGAGATTCAACACTAGAGGAGTGAACTTTTGTTTGGAGGCAAACATTACAAATTTTGGTGATGAGAATCTCAGTTTGAATAAATGGTTCAATAGAGACATAAAAGGAAGTGGAAGTGAAGAGGAAGAGATAGAGTTTCATATTTTTTTCAGGTTTCAGTCAAGAATGTTTTCATGGGACATGGAAATTTTTTAAATTTGGGAGTATGGTGTAGGAGCACATGTTTGTGACAGAAAGTCTAGTGGCGATAGGAAGATAACATGTAGTATTATTAATGCAGAATTGTATTGCAACAAGAAGTCTAGTGGCAACAAAAGATGGCATGCAATATTATTAATGCATACTTTTATTGTGATAGGAAGTCTAGTGGCATGAGGAAGATAGCATATACTATTATTAATGAAAAATTTTATTGTAATAGAAAGTTTGGTGGTGATAGGAAGACAACATGTAATATGAGTAAAATGTAGAAGTTTTGCGATAGGAAGTCTGATGGTGACAAGAAGTCTGAAAGTGATAGGACAACATATTCAAATGTAGAAGTTTATTATAAAATTTTAATGATTCTCACTTGTCATTGTAACCAATGGAATATGAACAATCAGATAACGAAAATAAGAAGATTCATTTATTACTGCCCATGAACAATATATAATGGTTTGGAGTTCTTGAAAAAGGGGAACACCAAAAAGAATAGTAAAAAAATGTAGTCTTATAAGTTTTCTTTGGCTGTAGACAACCATTTCTTTTATGTAGTTTTGTTTAGTTTTTAATAAAGATTTTCATAGTTTAGTTTTAGATTTATTCTTCTATTTATTGGTGTCGTCCTTATAAAGGATAAAGTTTTAGTCTTTCTTATTTAGTTGTGTAACTGATTCAATCATGTATGGAAATATTGCAGAATATGTATTGATCTCTATTTGTGGGTTTTTAGTTCAGAGTTGTTTACATGGGAGTTCATACAATTTGGATTCAAGTTTGAAATATGTTGACAAATAATAACAGATATGCTACAGAAAGGAGTCATCTTCCTATCATTTTTGGATACAACCATGTTACACTAGATTTGTAGAAAGAATATATGTTTACTTTGAGTTTTCCTCTTTTTTTTCTTTTTTTTTTTATGATAGATTTGGAAAGACATATTTGTGGATATGCTAAAATGCACATAATTTGAGTAAAGAGCTTATTTTAAATCTTATTGTGATGTAGAGAAACATCCATTGTTAACTCCCTTGAGTGTTTAATTTCTTAAGAAGGGTTTGAAAGAATCTACCTTTGGGAAGAATTTACCCAAGACCAAGGAACTCAAAACACAAGCACAAATTAGACCAGAGTATGATCAGAATAATTCTATAGTATTCAATACAATGTAATATAAAGGCCTTTGAGATGCATCTAGAATGCCTCATAATCAACATCATGATAAGTCATACAACCAGACACATGTCCACTAGATATGGGTTATCCTCCATTAAGCACGAAAGTAAGTGCAATGATGAGAGGATAAGCCTACAATGGTGTGACATGCAAATCAGTGTTGTAGACAACATGTGCTAAATTAGGAGTGTGAATAACTATGTTGTCTACATGACAACTCAGTGAATGATGCAAACTCCTGTGTTGTAGACACCATGTGCATAATTAGAGTTGCATACTTCTGTGTTGTCTACATGACAACTCAAGAAGGTGCACAAACTCCTAAGTGTCTCATAAAATAAAATAATAAAATAATACAAAATAATAAAATAATGCACTAACCTAAGTAAACTTAAGTAAAGTGTAAATGGTAAATACCTATTTACACCAACACCCCCCCTTAAGTGCAACTTAGGGGAATACACTTAAGCTCACTAATGCATAATGGGTCCTGGCTACAAGGCCATGTTAGGTACCCATGTACAAAAGCAATGCTAAAACGATGCAATGCAATCTCTCATAAAGTGAAGAAAGAGGGAAAACCTCATGGGAAAAACCCTCCTCCAAAAAGAGAGATGAGTACAATAAAGAAGAAGAGAGAGAAGAAGACCTCAGATGAGTAAAACATCCCTCCTAGAAGAAGAAGAAGAAGAAGAAGAAGAAGAAGAAGAAGAAGTAGTCAAGGAACTCCCCTTTTTGCAACATCCTGCACCCCCAAGAGATCTCACAAATGAGTATACTTGACCTTGGTGAAGGGTTTGGTGAAGACATCGGAAACCTACTCTGCTATAGGATAGTATTATAGTGCAATGATCTACTCCGGTATAAGGTCTCTGATATAGTGTATATGAACCTCAATGTGCTTAGTCCACTGATGCTAAACTGGATGCTTAGAGATTTCAATGGCACTCTGGTTGTCACAATGAATAATTGTAGACTTAGGTAGATCAAATCCAAACTCCTCTAGGATATACTATAACCAAAGAGCCTCTATAGCTGCATTGGAAGCTCCTTGATACTCAGCCTCTGTGGAAGAAAGAGCAACATTATTCTGCTTCTTACTTTGCCAACAAATAGGGCCGAAACCAAGGTGAAATATGTACCCTGAAGTGGACTTGCAAGAATCTAAGTCTCCTGCATACTCTGAGTCTATGTATCCAATCAACTAAAGCCCTGTACTTGCTGCATAATGTATCCCATGTGTATATTTACCCTTGAAGTAGTGTAAAATATACTTGGCAACCTTCCAATGAAGCTCATGAGGTTCTTGCATAAAGCATGAAACCATGCCAACTGCAAAAGCAATATCAAGGCATGTATGTGTCAAGCAGATAGGGCTCCCAACTGACTGCCTATATAATGTAGCATCAACAAGTGGAATTTTGCACTTAGTCTCTAGCTTGACACCTAAGAGGAAGGGAGTAGGAGCAAGCTTGTAGTCACTCATGTGATACTAAGAAACCAAGTCAAGAGCATACTTGGGTTGTGAAAATGATATCCCTGCTAAAGACTGTGTGATCTCAATGCCAAGGAAGTAATGTAGCAAACCCAAGTCTGTCATGGAAAATCTATCCTATAGAGAGGTCTTGACACTGGAAATGATGGATGAAGTGCTCCCTGTAATGATCAAGTCATCTACATAAAGCACTAGAATCAAGTGTGAGTCATCTTTCTGAAAAATGTAGACATTTGAATCAAAGTGACATCTAGTGAAACCTATTGAGAGAAGGAAGGAATCCATTTTGGCATACCAAGCCCGAGGAGCCTGCTTTAGACCATAAATAAACTTCTTCAATCTGCAAACCATAGTAGAATCTTGTACGAACCCTTGTGGCTGCTCCATATAAATTTCCTCATGAAGATCACCATCAAAAAAGTGCTCCTAACATCCATTTGGTGCACAACCCAACCTTGAGCTACAACAATTATGAGTGTTAGGCAAATGAAGTTCATCTTGGCAACTGGTGCAAAAGTCTTTGTATAGTCAATACCTAGAACCTACGAGAAACCTTTGGCAACTAGTCTAGCCTTATGTTTATCAACACTTCCATCCACTACAAATTTGGTTCGATAGATCCACTTGCATCGAATCACTTTTCTTCCCTTAGGAAGGGGAACTAAGTCCCATGTGTTATTGTTCATCAAAGAATTATATTCTTCCTCCATAGCCTTGTCCCATTCTGGAATCCCTGATGATTCCTTAAAAGACTATGGATCTAAAGTAATGGCTATATTTGCATGTGGAAATGACTTGTGCTATGACCTAGTCCTCCGAGTGTTTGAAGGATTTCCCACCAATGAACCTACTGCATCAAGGGTTTGATGTGCCCAACGAGGTTTGGTGGAAGAAGAAGAAGGAGTGGCCTTAACTATTTGTTGACCTTGCGAAGGTGGTGTCTTGCAAGTCAAAGTTGGAGGAATCTCATCTTTCGAGTCACTATCTTCACTATGATCATTGTCCATGAAGGAGGAAGAAGGAGGAGTTGAAGAAGCCAAACTTGGACATGTCTCTTCAAACTGAACACTCCTCTCATAAAAGATTTCATGAGTCTCGAGATCCATTAGTTTGTATGCATTGAGATGATCATGATATCCAACAAATATGCATGGTTTGCTTTGCAATTCTAATGCCTTTCACTTTTGTGGAGGTATTGTTGCCCATGCTGGACAATCAAAAGCTTTGAAGTGCTTGACACTTGGTTTCCTACCACACCATGCCTCAAAAGGTGTTATTCCATCTAATGCTTTATGCAGACTCCTATTTTGGATGTAGTTGGTACAACACATGGCTTCAACTCAAAACACTTGATCTAGAGATTTGTGTTGAAGTATGCAAGTAGTCATTTCCTTAAGGGTTCTATTTTTCTTTCAACTACACCATTCTGCTGTGGCATGTATGCAACTAAATGTTGAAGATCTATCCCCTCATGTGTGCAAAAGTCTATAAGTCTGGAGTTGACATATTCTCTGCCATTATCCGTCCTTAGGATCTTGATGGCTTTCCCTAATTTTTTCTCAACTTGAGCTTTGAAGGTGATAAAGTTATCAAAGACTTCACTCTTATGAGCAAGAAAAAAAACTCAAGTGTACCTTGAGAAGTCATCAATAAATGTAGAAACATAGTGGGCCTTACCAAAGGATGGTACTAGAAATGGGCCAGCTACATCACTATGAACCAATTCTAGAACTGCAGTTACCTTCCAAGACTTCTCCTTGTCATATTTCTCTTTGGGATGCTTTCCAGCTTCACAACTTGGACATACACCTTCTGAAAACTTGACTTGAGGTAGACCAATGACTATTTCCTTGCTGCTGAGTTGTTGAAGGTAGTGATAATTAAGGTGTCCAAATCTCTCGTGCCATATTTTACTTTGTGTGTTTGAATGAGTCAACAAGGCAAGAGAAGTGGACTTAGGCACAAAATGTGAGAAAGAATAAAGTCTTGTCTCATGATTTGCCTTTCCTACCACCACCATTCAATCATCTTTGATATTTTTCACCACTTCTATGTTGGGGAGGAATTTGAATTTGTTGCCACATCCATAGTGAGTGATTTGATAGATGGAGAGAAGGTTGGTGCTAAGGTTAGGAACATGTAGTACATCCTTGAAGATGCCATTTTCCAACTCAACATTTCCTTTACCTTCTACTTCCACTTGAGTATCATTGCCCACATAGATGTAAGGTACATTTGATGGTTTCAAAGAGGAAAATTTCTCCCTTGAAGCACCCATATGATGTGTTGCTCCTGAATCAAGAACCAATTTCTCAGCATTGTTTTCACTTGCAACTAAAGTTTTTCCCTTGCCCTTTAAAGTGGATGATGATCCCTTGTCCTTATATGCATTTGGTACATCAATTTTGTGTTTCCTCATAATGTTGACCAATTCATCAATCTACTTATCTTTACACTCATGTTCTTCATGACCATTCCTCTTACAATAGGAGCAAGTTTTCTTCTCCTTTTTTTGGAATTGTTCCCCTTTTGATTATTGTTGGAAGAAGACTTTCCTTTTTGTGAAGAAGAGTTTTGAGTGGAAGAAGATTGATTTCAGGAAGATTGTTGTTTTGAGAAGGACTGTTGTGTGTCATCTTGTGGCTTAGCCTTCCATTGCTTCTACTTCTTGTTAGATTTTTTACACATTGAATTACCTTCATTTGCTACCAAGTCTTTAGTTTTGGAAGACTTGAGAATTCCCATACCCACTAGATTGTCATGTTCTAAGACCAACATTTCTGAGAATTTCTCGAATGAAGGCTTAACATAGGCACTACCCATTGTTAATTTGTGTGTATTAAAGCTAGAAACAAAAGGAGCATATTCAGGTGGAAGATGAGTCACGATGTGTTTGATCATCTTGTCATCCTTGATGGGTTCACCACAATCCTTTAGTCATGCCCTATACATTTCTACTTGGGTAAGATAGTTCTTGATGGTGTCAAAATTTCTAGGATCCAACTTGAGAAGTTTATCCTCTATAGTGTAAGCCATGTCTTCATCTACTGTCCCACACAAAGCTTCAAGTTTAGCCCAAACCTCTATTGGATTTGTAAACTTCCTAATGTGAAATTTGATAGGATCAGAGATATTTTTCAACAAGGTTCCTAGGGCCATCTCTTGTTTGGATTCTCAGTCTTCTTTTTGAGCTTCATCAGCATTAGCAGGAGGTTTCTTTGCAGCACTAGTGACATAATGCAATAAACCTTTTTCTACCAATGGCTCTTTAATATTTTCTTTCCAAGCAGCATAATTATGTGGAGTTAACTTTGAAAAAGAACCCATAACACAAGAACACAAGATCAAGGAGACACAATACATAGTACACACACCCCTCTTTTCACTCAATCAAAAAATCCCCCCCCCCCCAAATGAATGATTTTGGCACTTTATGTATAGTGCGTTTACAATGGGCCACTTGCCAAAATGGACATAGTGGAATTTTTGATTTTGTTGATTACAACCTCTGTATAGAATACAAGTCTGGACTTTTACAATGTAGCTGAAAATTACAACAATTGTGAAGCAATATAATGCAAAATAGGACCTATCTATGAAAGTGATACTTTTGTCCAAATAAGATTACAATCTAACTATAGATCTGAAAGCTAGATGAAAAAAATACACTTTCAAAAAAAATAGAATTTGAAAAGGAGTCTAGATAAGCTTGTACGATGCGATTGAAGTTGCAAAAAGAAGGATTAGATAGGTACAGTTGCCAAAAAATGCTTATTCTAGAAAATCCATGCACCAAAGCTAGAAAATAGCTACACCATTAAAAAATTAAGGAAATTTTACCCAAAAAAAAAAAAAATCACACATGATTTGGAGTTTGGATGACCAAGTTATGGCCATTTGAAGTTGGGCTGCCAAATCAAAACTGCATTTGAACAGGGGTCTGTAGGGGAAAATACTATGTTAAATTTGATGATCAAACAACCATCACAGGAGTTCAAAAATGCCTTGTTATGATGGTCAAATAGTTGTCAAATTTAGGCTTGTGATTTGCTGATATCAACATAGGTGCAGGCCTATGATGACATCACCTTGTATGACTGGTGATGTTAGCAGTATGACTAGGTATGTTTGTACTATATGAATGGTACATAAAAAATGATGTGCACTGTTGACTAATCATTGATTGGGCAAGGTACGACACTTGCATGGCAAAGGCTACGTGGCGGTATGGTATGCGTGACTTGGCACTGACTGGAATCGTGTACATGTCTACCACGTGTGTACAGCTGTCAGACTGCATGTTTGTCGCAAAGCTGGCACTGACTTGGTATAGAAGGTACCTGTATTGACAGAAGAATGCGTGGACTATTTGCATACTGCTATGTGGTGTGCAATGGGGTCAATGGAGTAGCACCGCATGGCAAACACCACAGTCGCCGAGTTTTAAAAAAAAAAAGATTGTCAGAGTTCCTATTTTCGTTGCCAACATTGGGACTTTTAGTCCCACATTGACTAAAGAGTAGTTTGTGCTGTTGTTTAAAAAAAAAGCACTGGGATAATAAATCAAACAGCCAACTTTGGATGTTGGAGAGTGGACCGTGGGTATGATGGTCTCGCCGGATTTAAGAGCCAGAATATAATTGGTCGCCGGTGGAATTGAAGAAGCTAGATTTGTTGGCCAAACATAATAGATGCTCGTCTGTGAATAAATAAATAATAAACCTACAGAAGAAAATAGTACTCACAGATTATTCTCCACTGAATAGGGCCAGGGTGTGACTACTCGATGCCTGGGAAAATTTTTTTTCTCTGCCTGGGTGCCTAAAATTGAAAAAAATAATTCCAAAAAAGCACCGAAAAAGAAGAAAAATGCAGAATTAATGGATCCAAAAAATAATTAATTAGATCGAAAAAAGATCATACCCAGATTTGCAAATGGGGCCTTTAGGTTCCGATTTGCAAAATTTTTTTGCCTCCCAGTTGACTATGGCCTAAAATAGACAAATTTATAGTCAATCTTCACCAAATTGTTGCTCCAGATGCAATGGCAAGGTCTGCTTCAACTCTAGACACTCCCAATTGCTATTGATACTCTAAATTTAAATTGGGTCCCTTAGAGAGATGAAGCAATGAGGTCTCCAATGGCTATGTGACGAGTATCTCCCTTAGCTCTGATACCATGTAAGAATCTACCTTAGGGCAGAATTTACCCAAGACCAAGGAACTCAAAACACAAGCACAAATTAGACCAGAGTATGATTAGAATAAATGTATAGTATTCAATACAATGTACAAGTACACTAGGAGTGCCTAAATATAAAGGCCTCTGAGATGCATCTAGAATGCCTCAGAATCAGCATCATGATAAGTCCTACAACTAGTCACATGTCCACCAGATATGGGTTATCCTCCATTAAGCACGAAAGTAAGTGCAATGATGAGAGGATAAGCCTACAATGGTGTGACACACAAATCAGTGTTGTAGACAACATGTGCTAAATTAGGAGTGCGAATAACTATGATGTCTACATGAAAACTCAGTGAATGATGCAAACTCCTATGTTGTAGACACCATGTGCATAATTAGAATTGCGTACTTCTATGTTGTCTACATGAAAAATCAAGAAGGTGCACAAACTCCTAAGTGTCTCATAAAATAAAATAATAAAATAATGCAAAATAATAAAATAATGCACTAACCTAAGTAAACTTAAGTAAAGTGTAAATACTAAATACCTATTTACATCAACAGGGTTCCAATGTTGATCTCTCTACATCAGCTACAGTTGAACCTATGCAATGTAAATAATAAGTGGGAGATTGTTGAGATTATGTGTGTTGCACACATTGCATAATATTTTTTATATTATAATATTTTATTTTATTGTATAATTATGTCACTAGGAGCACCTAGATGGACATGCAAAATGTAGAGATTCACATGGAATATTCTTGATGTGTTGTACTAATACATTGTGATAATATTTATGTAATTATTTAATATTGGGAAAAAATAACTAAATTATCAATATTAAATGTGAGTAAATGGGAGTTAGGTACCACATGGTTTTAGCACATGGTTTATGTAATACCACTTAGTGGTTTTGTGAGATCTTGCCACTATAAAAGAAAATACAAGGTAGTTGTTGATAAGGAAGAAAAAGAGATAGGTTAGCTAAGGGACCATTTCTAGAGGTTGGAAGCATGCGATGTGTCGATTCATGCTTGTTCACATGGATTTCTTGGTTTGTAGTTATGGCTTTGAAGGCTTCCATGGTTGTATTGTAATGTTTTTTTGCTAAGTAATACATGGTGATGGATGCTTTTGGAGGCCAGGTTTTTTCCTTCAATGGGGGTTTCCCAAGGTTAATCTTGTGCACATTTTGTGGGTATGTTGTCTATTCTCTTGCATGACGTGGATTATAAGTATTTATTTTATTCAGATCTATTATGGGTTATGTAAAAATGGTGATATTTTTTGTTGCAAGATTCCTAACATGTTATAACCATTCTTTGTATATTTAGGGGATTCCAAGTTTTGACCAAAAAAAATGAAGTCCCAATAGGATATAAATTCGGTTTTAAGTTTTACTCATCTTTAAATATTTATTCTTTTTATTTATTTTCTATTAGGTTATATTAAAATCTTATTCTACCATATCTTGCTTAAATATTATACACACATATTTACGTGCATAAACACACACATGTGCACCCATATATGCATACTTATGTATATTAGTTATTTATTCAAATACATATTTACATATATGAATTAATCATAGACATAAATATTTATTTCTTTATTAATATTAGATGTTTTAACACAAAATATTCATTGCCTAATGAAACTATTACTTACTATAGTTTAACATAAAGATAATGTGCAAAGGATAAGAAAAACCATCATGTAAGAACCAGAATGATCATCCAAGAATGGTCAATAAGCAATACACCAACCAATTGAAAATTCACAAGAGACAACAACTCAAAACATAGAAAAATCTCCCAATGAAGAATATGTATTAATGTAAGATCATAATCAAGCTCATCTTAGGTAAAGGGTAAATCCATTAAATAATAATCTATGTCTAAAGAGGGAAAGCTAGTGGAAAACCTTGATGCTACCTCTGAGTAAACAAATTTTGAGGATTTTAAGGAATGCTCAGACCGATGTATCTAGGTGAATTCAATGTTTGGAATTTGTAGCTTCCTACATCACTGAGACATAAAGAAAAATACACGCATATATACATAAGAAGGCAGTAACATACAAGGAAGGAGGAGTATGACATCATGTAGATCTCTCAAAGGAGTGAATATGATTGTCTCCCCTCATCCTATAGGAACATCAAATAATATCCATGCTAAACGATACATAATTGGTTAGTATTGTTAGCCCATAAATAATCATAATCTTGAAAATGCAATAAAGAAGATAAATCATCATTATTGGTCATGCAAATAGGAAGACATTTACATCATTTTAAATCACTTAGAATGATACTTAACTAAATGACATTCAAGATCATGATCATAAAACATATCATCAAGAACATTCTTAAAGTATCTCATCATATTAGTCCAAGGAAACCTAAAACATATTTACCATTGTTACAACGAATCACATGTAGAACGTAATGAATATAGCCATGCAACTTAAACAAAACCACACATTTGTTGGCAAAATACCCCAGAGCTCTAATTACATCTCTTAGTTCTCCAAAATATTTGTTTGGGTTAGAA
The DNA here is from genome assembly GCA_028749045.1 of Cupressus sempervirens. Lineage (NCBI taxonomy): Eukaryota > Viridiplantae > Streptophyta > Pinopsida > Cupressales > Cupressaceae > Cupressus > Cupressus sempervirens. Next base: position 1,050,554,178 of record CM053785.1, read on the forward strand.
GGCCATTACAATACAAAGGTTCAAATGACCAAAATTCTTCTTAGGAATGTAATCCACTTTAGATACATGAGTGTGTATGTCAGTCAAAGAAATGACAATATCATCAAGGGTTAAATGTGAAAGGAATACAAGAAAGATGCATTATGAACTATCACAAAAAATATTCTCATTGCTCAATAAGTCTCTAGTTATCACTAAATATAGTGTGAGATCAACATTATTTTCTACTACATTGTGTATAATCTAATATATGGAAAGGAGAAAAATTCATAATGAATGAGCACAAACAACATAATTGAACATGTCATCTCTAATAGCTATAATTTTTTCCCACAAACACTCATATGCATTTTGTTACTTACTAGTATGTGTAGGATATTAAAATGGTCAATTTAAGAGAACATACCTAGTGATGAAGGCATATGACATAAGGTTCTTGAATCAAGAAGTCACCCCCTTAACAAAAGACTAGTAAAATCAAATATTGGGATTAGTTTCATCTTTTATATCCTATTTTTTTTCTCTAGTTGACCCTAACTATGTAAATGATGACAATATTAAGTAAGATGATGTACTAATGAAATAGATGAATGTTAGAAAGTAAAGTCCACCAAGATAATTGAGAGGTGGGGGGGGGGGGGGGTGGGTGAATCAATTATCAAATCAATATATCTTTTATCAACCTTATTAAACCTTAAGCATGTGAACAATATAATAAAAAAACATAAGAAGATACACATACACAATAACACTAGATATGTTAACTAGACGATGGGGAACTTCTTCACTCTAGAGCTTTCTTGCTTTACCCAGGATACTCCTAACCTCCTTAGGGTTATACTCCTAACCCTATCCTAGATGACCCCTTCTCAATCCCCTTTCACAAAGAAACTCTCCCAACAATTCAAGTTTCAATCCTTCACCTTCAATTCACCAACTATGCACTTTTTGACCTAGAAAGGAAAAACTTCACCAAATGTACCTTAAGGGTCAAAATAAATTTCAGACCATCTTTCCATGGTTCTTATCACATTTCATGACATTCTACATTGTTTTGGTAATTCTACCATACCCAAAACTCTAAATTGTCTTGTTTGCCCTTGTAGGCCTAATAGCTCCTATTATCCCTCCTAAAAACAAGGAAAAAGCTGTAACTCCCAAAAAATATTAGCAGTGCCACTTGGTGTCTTCATTAATTTTATTTATAATGACCTAAAATTGAATATTTTATAGGTCTTAGGCTCTTGTGATGATCGTACAATATGGCTCCAGAAAACCCTTATTTCAAGGGTTTCAAAGGAAATGACATTGGATCTTTCACCAATGGCATCAAACTACAATTCCAACTTCCTCCTCTAAGTTATGAACCCTTAACACCATACTTCTTCATTTCCTAAGAAAGAGTGGCATGTTCCAATCCACTATTCTCACCAAAACCTCAATTCAAGCTTTCATTGCACCTTGCCAAGCCTTCACTGCTTGCTTAGGGCTCGCTTGACAAATTAACTACTTGAATTTCACAAACCCCAAAATAATTATTTACATAATATACAAGGGCTATTTCTTTATTTTCGATAGCCATGGTGTTTTGATGAAGGAAGTTCAAGCCATAGCCATTTGAGTGTTGGTAACACAAAACTGGACAATAAGAACACAACTTAAATAATTTTTTACTTTTGTAAAATGAATGCTTTGAATAAAAAATAAAATGCAAAGATCCAACACATGATTCAAAGACACTACTTCATTAACAACAATAAGCTAATCAATCCAAAATCTTATTCAATCCTTCAAATCACATTTTCTATCAATCAGAACTATCCTTCTTGCATATGTTATCCGTACAATGGTGTCTCCAACCCATGAAAATGAGTTGAAAGGTGTTCTTATATACTCCCCTAGCCACCTTACCCTTTGGTTTGACCCATAACTACCCATTTTTTCTTTTTTCCAAAATTGTGCAAAAAGTTGCTATGCAATTTTACAAAAAATGCAAAGTTGTAAATGAGCAACTTTTTGAAAACTTTTGCAATTTTGCAAGTTGAGTCTTCAAACTTGGCTAGTTTGTTTCCAACCTTCCTAAAATGAACTTAAAACACCTAAGGGCCACTTTTGAACACATCTGGCTCATTTTTAGGCCTTTTTCCATATTTTTCCTTTTTGAGCAATTTCTAAGCAATTTTTGCCTATCTAGACCTAATTGACAAAAAATGACTCACATTCCAAATCCTACCTATCCAAACCTCCTAAAATTACCTTGGTACTTTATTACTATTCCTTATTTCCTCAAAGGTTGGTTAGACCATTTAAAAACCAAAAATGAGTTAGGGTTTCACCTTTACCCCTAGGTGCTCCTGCAACATTCTCCCACTACAAGAAGAAGTCTAAGGTACTACTGGAGAGAGGAATTCCTTGTTGATGCCATGATTCTTGAAATCACTCTCAGGAATCTAGTTGGCCTTAACTTCAAGTGTATCCAACCATTTTACTAGATGTTCTTGATAGACCTTGTCTCTTGTACTCTTCTTTACCCTAGAATCTAATATCCTCTTCACTTGTGGTTGTTTCCTTTTAGTTACTTGCAGGCCTAAGATATCCTTACTTAGTGCTTCTCAATACTCTACTTCATCCTCCTTAGGAACCTTATAAGGTATTAGGTCTTTGACATTAAAGATGGGAGAGATAGCCATATCCTTGGGCAAGTCTACTTTATAGGAATTGGGTCCATACTTCTCAAGTACCTTACATGGCCTAATCCTCATCATCTACAACTTACTTGGGATGCCCTTTTGCAACCTGGCTTTGTTCAGATAAACTATCACCAAGTCTCCCACTTGAAACTGCAATTCTCTTCTCCCCTCATCCTTCTTCTCCTTCAATTTCTAATTTTCAAGGTCTAATTAGCCTAGTCATGCACTTCTTTCATGGATTGAAAAAAGTCATCAACATGTCCACTGATGTTGGTATGGCTTGGAAAGTCTCTTAGCTCCATGATGCCCCTTGGATGAGTCCCATACACTACTTAGAAAGGGCTTAACCCTGTTGTCCTATTCTTATTGTCATTGTAGGCAAATTCTTCTTGAGGAATGACTTGCTCCAAAATTTTCCCATACTCCTTGGTAAGACACCTTAATAGGTTTCCTAGGACCCTGTTGGCGCTAAAAATTGTATGGTCAATTTTGAGCACTGTTGAGAAATTGAGCCCTATAAATGCTTTTAAATGAGATTGTACCTAGTTGTCGATTTGAGGCCTAGATGGTGTTTGAGTGGCTTAACACCTTTAATTTGACATATGCATGTGATCCACAATGTTATTTTTCCATCTTGAATCATTCTGTGAAGTCCTATTTTGAGCTAGTGTCAAAATTTGCAATTCTGCCCAAGTGTCAAATAGCGACCAGAGGCCCAATTTGCATTTGAATATATTTTACCCAGGAATGTGTCATGACTAGCCACTTTGGGAGTGTTTAGTGTCCATAACAAAGAATTTATGTTTAAGTTTTCAAGTCATTTCAAATTCGTTTGAATAGGTTTTGAACCCCTCAAAGTTGGTCATTTACTGTTTTGTGCATTTGTGTAGTTCACAATTCTAGGAAACCTTGTTCGACCAATCATATCTTTGACCTAGTTGACCCAAATGAAGAAATTATTTTTGCATTGTGTTTCAGGGGTCACACACTTCATATGTTCCAATTTTGAGATCATGACGAATCCATTTGATCAGTCTACTAACATGGTTAAAAACCTTGTTTGCATTGTTTTGTTACGGCTAAGGTATCCAAATTGATCCGTACCCCTGTTCGGCACATTATAACTTTTATCCTGTGATTGGTGAACCTAAATGGATTATATCATTGTGTTGTCTCCTAAAAATCCTTGAAGTATGCCAGTTCCCAAGTCATGACAAATCCATTTGCATACTTTCATATGCCTGTATATTTGCCAAAAACCACTTTTTGACACATTTCCTAGTTAAAATTTCCAAGTGCCTATTTTTGAAAATTTTTCAAATGCATCTTGGGATTCGTCATAAGCCCAAACCATAGAATTATATTCTCTTCATGGAAAAAAACTTATACCCTAGTTTTCAGAGCCCCAAGTGATCAATAACCTAATTTTATAATGCCAAACCCGAGCCCAGTTTATGTTTTTAACATTGCTTGTTTGCAAGATATTTGAAGTGTGGATGTTCGGCAATTAAAATATTTTGATTGGAAATTCATCAGGGGCTAAGAATTTGCAGTATGATAGAGTGTGTAGGATTGAACACTCATGCCAATTTTCATGGTCTAATTACTTGATTGAGTCAATTTTTAAGCCCAGTTGGCAGGCCTTTAGATACAAATTCATAGTTTGCAGGTGAGCATCAATGAATGGCTTGGAAAAGGTTACAAGCTAGTATGAAAAATTAAATCCCTATGCTCTATATTGAGGATTGCCGTATCATTTGCAAAAAATTGGAAACTTTATTGAAGGTTATAAGTTACTAAGGAAGGCACAATGAGGAGTTGTGCAAAGAATAAAATAAAATAAAGGATCATGTATTGGGAGAGTCCAAGAGCTTTGTAAAATATGGGTTTGAAACATATTAGCTTTTAAGTTTCATAGCTCATTAAGAAGAAAGCTCCATGTTGAAAATGGAGGAAGCGAAAGTACAAAAAACTAAATTAAAATGAAGACTTTGCTGTTAAAAATTGAAAACATTCTTTTCAAAACAGCAATAAGAGGAAAGCTTTGAATGTTTGTGGAAAGCAAGAGGAGGCAGCAAATTTTTCATGGGAAGCGGCAACAAAGACACCAAGTTTGAAGGAGTCCCCATTTGTTAAGAGGGAATATTTTTGAAAGCAACGCATGAAAGCTTCTTAAAATAAATACTCTCTATACTCACCATATATTGCTCACATGGACTAAACTTCCTTTTCTCCCATGGTGTAAATTTCAGTGACAAGCACAAGCTGTAGCCTTGCCAAAACTATTTTAAAAAAATGATAAAAAATATTTGAGAATAGTTTGTTCATAGCATTTAAATGCATGAATTTAAGTTTTCTCCAAACTCCACATCGTCAAACACATTCTGTACAGTAGATGAAAACCTTTCAAAGCTTCTCTTACCTCATAAGAATAATTCACCGCTGAAATTGTAGAGGGGTTTATGTACAGGGGAGTCAATAGGAGGCGCTGAGGCATTTGTAGGCAGATTGCGCAGTTCAAAGAAAAGGAGGCTCATGCAAAAAGAATAGAAGACACTAATAAATAAAAGAGGAAAGAGCAACCCCCACGTCACAGCTATCAAAGCCTCCAAAAACAAGAAATTCACAGCAATCAAATCCATCAGAGAGGTTAGCACTAGTAAAAAGGGATGCTCAGCCCCAAGGAAAATCAGAGCAATATGAGAAGAGTGGATGGAGAAAGTGAATACAAAAATTCAAAGAAGAAGCCAAAGAAAAATAAATTAATTGAAGACACACGGCTAGCATGGAAAGGCAATCCTCAGCTTGTCTTAAAAATGGAAGAAGCAAAATTGCCAGTAAAAGAAGTTTACAGCAATCATACCAGGAATAAAGCCGTTGCTTCAAAGGGATTAGTCATTGTGGAAAGGAGGAGACACGTCAAATAAGAAGGAAGCTTTTGCATTGAAGAATCTGTCTAACCGAGCCATCCCACGTGAAGGAAGCATCCACAGAGCAGAGGTGGCAGAAGCTCACGAAAAGATAAAAGCTAGAGGAACAGGGGTAGAATACAGTTCAAAACCAATATCCCAAATTGCTCGTGGGTGGACTTCTTTTAGTCTTTAAATACAATTCTTTACATCCAACTTAATGTGTAGAAGTTGTGGCTGTTATAAATGCGCTGGCTATAGTGAAGGGACCCACATGCACATGGATGACGTCAGTTGGTAGGTAGTGTGTATAAAATTTTAAACAAAAGCGTCAAAGCGATGATCTGGCATTAAAAATGGAGATGGAATAAGATGGTGCCATGTGGTGAGATGTGCGATACCCGCATTCTCACATTATCAAGTTGCGCAGAAGATAAATAATGCGAGAAAATGAGCATGTGACAAGTGTCAAGAGGGCCCGCTCAGTGATGACAAGGTAGGTGACATGGCAGGGTCATTTGGCGATAGCTAAGGGTGATGTGGTAGACTGGTGGCAATTTGATAGCCAATCAAGGGCTGCCACGTGGCAGCCCAGGTGGCGCCTAGTGGGCCCAAATGAGGAGGAAAGAAAAATTCTGATGAATATAAAAATAATTTTAAATTATTTTTACAAAAGGGGATGCACGTGAATTTTAAATTCAAAAGGGTTATTTTCTAAAGTTGACACTTTAGAAAATTTTTAAATTTTTGAAAATTAAGCAATGTAGACCAAGGTTTTCTACCAGAGGAGTCATTTTCAAATTGATATTCTGGAGGTTCCTGGTATACGAAATATGCGATGTTATATATCACTAGAATCGAGAGAGAGCGAATTTTCCGATTATGTAGTTGGTTTTTGCACAGGAAACAACTGGTTCGAGCTATACAAGGTTTTCTCTCAGGTACCTATCTTGCAACCAAATTCAGGTATCAGAAGTCAATTGTGGTTTCTAGCATAGTAATCACCTGAATATGGTTAAAAGGCAGTGAGAATTTAGTTTGGGTCAAAATTTTTTCAAATTCATTCAGTAAAAACCCAATTTCACCAACATTTCATAAGGTTTCAGATATTTTGGTGACTTAACAAGTTTTCATCATTTCATAAAGATATTTGCAAATTAGTTATAGTAATGATGAAACCAAATTAGATCAGATGGAAGACGGAGGAAAGAGGTTTTGCAACTAAACAAGATGGAATTTCAAGTGGACAAATGGTAACTACAGATTCAATCCGAGAATTGATTGTCTTGCTATATCTTTCTATCTTTCATTCTTTGGAGGGGTTCTAGTTTTTGTTACTGAGAAACCATTGTTGGTAGGAAATTTGTAGTCATTCTGTGAGACCATTTCTTTGGATCCAGAATTGTGATTTCACCTTCATTCTTCAGCATATTTCTCTCATGTGAACAACAAGTGTAAAGATAATATAGATAGTTCTGATATGTTAGCTTGTTTCATATTTTAATTTCATGCATTTGATTGTATTGTTTCAAGGAAATGAATACATATGAATAGTAATTTCACTAGTTTCATTTTGGTTCTTGTCTCCTGTCTCAGTAATCTGTAGTCTTATGTGGTCTTGGAACAAAGAGCTGAGATCCATTTGCATCCCTTTCAGGTTGTATGTTTGATGTATTTTGCTGTTGGACCAAAGGGCCAAGTAAATGCTTGATATGTTTAACAAGGTTACTAGTTACTTGAGAAGGATATTTTATGAGAATGAGATCTGAATGAACACTGATGTCTGAATCACAAGGTGATTAGATAGATCTGATGTCTGGGTATACAGAATATATTCTGATGTCACAGATGTATGTTTTCAATTCATGGAATTACCCAATGGATTAGGCACTGATCATGAGTAGGATCAATTTGTTCTCATTGCTGCATGTTTGAGGATTTGTTGAACATCAACATCATTAATCAAATGCTTTTCCCCTTTCATGTCGAAGAGCTATAATAGAATGCCCTCACTCATCTTAAGAAATTCCTAGATCTGTATTTAGCTACTGTAGATTGATGATTATTTCATGAGTTATTAGGAGAAATAAGGGTTTTATCTGCTTCATATTAGATTCAGTGTATGCTTTGATAACTAGTACCATATAAAGAATCTATAGGTCCACCCACCTAGGTTTTGCAGAGCTTGAAGAAGAAGAAGGGTCATGCCTTATAGTTGGCTTGTTGTCAAAAATGGCATGTTGAAAATGAGAGTTAGCTACCCCTAGATGTGTCACTTTCTTAGCGGGATAATTGAAAACCCTCCAGCATTTTCAAACACCTATAGACCCTATTGATGACCTCTGTTTGACCATTTGTTGGAGGATGGTAGGAAAATCTATGAGCTAGGTTTGTTCCAAGCCTCTTCCATAGGGTCTTTCAAAAGTGCCCCATAAATTTGACATCTTTGTTAGAAACTATGCTCCTTGGTAGGCCATGTAACCTTACCACCTCCTTGAAGAATAGATTAGCAATATTTCTTACATCATGTGTTGTCTTGCATGGGATGAAATGTCCCATCTTGCTGAAACTATCCACCACTACAAACACACTATCTAACCCTATCCCAATCCTTGGTAATCCCACTATGAAATCCATGTTGTTGCACTCCCAAGACCTATTAGGAATAGGTAAAGGTTGGTAGAGTCCTACATTTGAGGAACTTCCCTTTGCCTTCTGACATATTCCACACTGCTCCACAGACTTCCTTAAATCCCTTTACATCTTGGGCTAGTAATATAACCTCTCCATAAGGTCTAAGATCTTTTTAAGACCAAAGTGCCTACTCATGCTCCCATTGTGCTTCTCTTGTATGAGATTTTCCCTCATAGATCCCCTTGGGATGCGCAAGTGTTGACCCTTGAACAATAATCCATTCTGCAAGGTATATTCAAAAAATTAACTATGGAAATGATTCTCAAAGTTTGTACATACCTTCTAGGCCTCTGAAAAATTAGTGTCCTCCTTATATAGGTCCTTGAATCCATCCAATCCTATGCTCTTCAACTTGAACTCTTGCACTATGAGCAACCTCCTACTCAAAGCATTTGCCACTTTGTTGTTTGTCCCATTTTTATGTTTGATAGTGAAAGTGTAGGACTACAAGAACTCCATCCATTTGATGTCCCTCAAACTTAGCTTCTCTTATGAATTGATAAATCTTAGAGATTGGTTATTTGTGAAGACAAAAAACTCCTTAGGCAATAGGTAATGCCTCCACTTCTTGAGGGATTGAAAAAGTGCATAGAGCTCTAGATTATATGCTAAATACTTTGTCTTGGCCTCATTAAGCTTCTCACTAAAAAATGCTACTTGTCTACCCTCTTGGTTTAAAACAACCTCAATTGCTATGTTATTAGCATTACATTCCACCACAAATGGCTTCTCAAAACTAGGAAAAACCAATATTGGTTGTGTTGCCACTTCTTTATTCAACCTCTCAAAACTTACATCTATATCCTTGGTCCATGTGAACTTGGTCTTCATGCCCACTTTAATGGTGTCATTGATGGGTACATAAATCTCACTAAATGTCCTCACAAACTTCCTATAGAACTGTGCTAGGACATGAAAATTTCTCACCTTAGTAGTAGATCTAAGAGTAGGCCAAATCAAGATTGCCTCCACCTTGTCCTTGTCCATTTTCAGATTCTCTTGGGATACTTAAAAACCCAAATATACTAGCTTCTCCTTCATGAACTCACTCTTCTCTAGGTTTATTGTCAACTTTTCCTCTTGAAGTTTCTGCAACACCATTTCTAGATGCTTCATATGTTCCTCCTTTGTTTTACTGAAGATGAGGATGTCATCCAAATACACTACAACAAACACTCCTATGTAGCCTTTCAAGACCTCATTCATGACTCTCATGAAGCTACTTGGTGCATTGGTAAGACCAAATAGCATTACCAACCACTCATAGAGATCATCAGTGGTCTTAAATGTAGACTTCCACTCATCACCCTATTTTATCCTAATATGATAATAGCCACTCTTAAGATTAATTTTGAAAAAGTACCTAGCTCCACCTAGACAATCCATTAAACCTTCTACCCTAGGAATAGGAAATCTATGCCTAATTGTGATTCTATTAATTGCTCTAGAATTAGTGCACATTCTCCACTTACCTCCCTTTTTAGGTACTAGGACAATTGGTACAACACATGGACTGATGCTCTTCCTAATTAGTCCCTGATCAAGAAACTCTTGCCTTGCAATCTCCTTGTTCTATTCTAGAGTCATCTTGTATGCAGTTTTGTTTGGCAGTGATGCTCCTAGTATGAAATCAATCTAACAATTTATGGTTCTCTTTGGAGGTATTGTTGGTGGTGCTCCATCAAAATTTATATCCTTGAACTGATCCAATAAGTTTTGTACCTCTACAAGTATAGGTGTTTGTGAAGATGAATTCTCCTCCTTGAGTTTCACCAAAATGGCATACCCTACTCCACCTTGCTTCAAGTCCTTGAGGAACTCTTTCCCACTCATCAACAATGTCTTGGTAGTGGCATTCTCCACCTTTTCTTCCTCCACTAAGGATTGTATCCTATAGGTGACCCCATCCTTCTTGAAAGAATACTTATTTTCCTTCCTATGATGTACTGCCTCCCTGTCATGTTGCCAAGGCCCTCCTAACAACAAGTGGTAAGCATCCACAAGAAGCACATCATATAGAATCTTGTCTTGATACTTACCAATGGTTATGTATGCCCACACTTGCTCATTTACTAGTATATTTTGCCCCTTTTTCAACCAAGTCACCCTATAAGGACACACATATGGAATCTTTTTTAGTCAAAGCTTTTGTACTACTTCCTCTGATAGTACATTTTTAGTAGGCCCTAATTCTATGATCACTTTGCATACTGTACCTAATATCTTTCAAGTAGTTCTCTTCTCTGCTTGGGTTCCTCCTTTACTAGTTCCTTCACCAAGACTCTCCTCAACATGAGGTTTTAACTGTTCTCTATGTCAAGGTCCACTTCACCTACCTTCTGATTATATTCCTCTTAGATGTATGTGATTTTATTCTCTCCATAGGATGATGATGCCTTCTCTAGAAATTTGTAGGTAGGATGCCCCAACTTGCCACAATTATAACACTTCATATTGTCAAAGTGTGAGCTTCTTCTGTTATTCCCATATCTACCTTTGCCTCCATTGTTGGATCCTCTTTCTCTACTACAACCTAGCCTTTGACTGGTCTCACTAGCCTGCTCATTCCATTTGGAATATCCATAGCCTCTCTACTTATTAGTCCTTCCACTAGAGCCCCCTCTTGAGCCACCTCTAAAGTCTTTTCCTCTACCTCTATTTTTGGAACTTGAGTCCCCTTTCTTCCTCAGTTTATCTTCCACTTTCCTAGCCATTTAAAAACAACTCTGCAATGTGCTAGAATTAAAAAAACTCAAATCTTCTTGAATAGACCAATTAAGGCCATTTAGATACCTTGTCACCTTGATTCTCTCTTCCTACTGTACCCTTAACCTTAGAGCCAACTTTTGAAACTCCTTAGTGTAGGTAGCCACATCAAGATCTTTCTATTTCAGATTCTACCTTTGTTTGTGAATTTGAATCTCAGTCTTCTGGCAAATAGGTTTCTTTTATCTTTGCCACCATAGCCCTCCAATTAGCTATAGGTTTCTTCCCTTTGCTCTCTCTTTTCTCTTGCACAAACTTCCACCATGTCAAGGATTGACCTTTCAATCTAGATTTTGCAAATCTCACCTTTTGGGCCTCTGTTGTCCCCTTACACTCAAAGTAGTTTTCAATACTTTCAATCCATTCTAGGACCACCTCTACATCCATCCTACCATGGAATACTAACAAATTTTCAATATTCTTTCCTCCAAAGGCCTTGAGGGATTTGAGGAATGGTTCTTTCTCACCAAGTGGAGGATTTGGTTTAGGTATTTCATCCTCCAAACTCACCTTCTCTTTACCCTTGGTGAAGTCTTCATCTTCCTTAGCTTGGGCTGCATCTTCGATCTCCTTTAACTTATCTTTCATCTCCTCTATGGCCTCATCTAGAAGCTTGGTCTTCTCTTTTATGAGCTTCTTTTGCTCATCTACCTCCTTTTCTAACTATGCATTGGTAACCATCCTTAAAGATCCACTTGACTTAGTGGAATACATCATACCACCACAAGCCACAATCTTATGGCTCAGATACCACTTTGATGGGGAGCTTCTTCAATCTAGAGCTTTCTTTCTCTACCTAGGCTACTCCTAACCTAATTAGGGTTATACTCCTAATCCTAACCTATAGGACCCCTTCCAAATCCCCTTTCACCAAGAAACTCTCCCAACAATTCAAGTTTCAATCCTTTACCTTTAATTCACCAACTATGCACTTTTTGACCTAGTAAGGAAAAACTTCACCAAATGTACCTAAAGGGCCAAAAGAAAGTTCAAACCATCTTTCCATGGTTCTTATCACATTTCATGACATTCTACATTATTTTGGTAACTCTACCATACCCAAAAGTCTAAATTGTCCTATTTACCCTTGTAGCCCTAAGAGCCCCTATTAGCCCTCCTAAAAACAAGGAACAAGATATAACTCCCAAAAAATATTAGCAAGGCCACTTGGTTTCTTTAGGATTTTGATTCCTAATGACCTAAACTTGAATATTTTTCAGGTCTTAGGCTTTTGTGATGAATGTACAATACGACTCTAGAAAACCCTTATTTCAAGGGTTTCAAAGGCAATGACACTAAATCTTTAACTAATGGATTCAAAATAAACTTCCAAAATCCTATGAGTTATGAAACCTTAACATCCTATTTCTTCATTTCCTAAGCAATATTGGCACGCGCCAATCCATTGTTCTCACCAAAACTTCAATTCAAGCTTTCATTGCACCTTGCCAAGCCTTTACTGCTTGCCTAGGGCTCACTTTAAGAATTAACTACTTGACTTGAACAAACCCCAAAATAATTATTTACATAATATAAAGGGTATATTCCTTGATTTCCAAGAGCCATGGTTTTTTGACCAAGGAAGTTCAAGCCATAGCCATTTGAGTGCTAGTAACTCAAAACTGGACACTAGGAACACAAAACTTAAATAATTTTCCAAACCTTGTAAAATGAATGCTCTGAATGAATGCTCTAAATCAAAAAAAAAATGCACAAATCCAACACATTAGTAAAAGACACTACTCCACTAAGAATAGTAAGCTAATCAATCCAAAATCTTATTCAATCATTCAAATCACATTTTCTGTCAATCATAACTATCCTTCTTGCATATGTTATCCGTATTGTGGTGTCTCCAACCCATGGCAATGAGTTGGAAGGTGTTCTTATAGACTCCCTTTAACCACCTTACCCATTTTTTCTACCCATAACTACCCATGGTGCATTTTTTCCAAAACTATGCAAAATGTTGCTATGCAATTTTGCGAAAATTGCAAAGTTGTCAATGAGCAACTTTTTGACAGCTTTTGCAATTTTACAAATTGAGCCTTCAAACTTGGCCAATTTATTTCCAACCCTCCTCAAATAAGCTTAAAACACCTAGGGATCACTTTTTAACACATCTAGCCCATTTTTAGGCCTTTTTCCATAATTTGCCTTGTTGACCAATTTCTAAGCAATTTTTTCCTATCAGGACCTAATTAACAAAACTTGACTCACATTCCAAATCCTACCTATCCAAACCTCCTAAACTTACCTTGGGATTTTATTCCTATTCCTTATTTCCTCAATATTTGGTTAGACCATTTACAAACCAAAAATGAATTAGGGTTTCACCTTTAACCCTAGGTGCTCTTGCACCACTAGGGAAACCCTTGATCAGAGGGAAAACCCTAGTAGGGATAGTACCCACAAAATGATGTATTAATATATAAGTTCCTTATAAGATGATAGAATTCATTAGGAGCCAATGAAATGAATTCACTACATATCAATCTCTATAAGGAGACTTTAAATTCCTGTCAGGAGATTCCAACCCTATTAGGAGTTGTGACAACCTTGCTAGGATTTGTAGAAGGCAGATGGACCCACTATCCAAATAGCTTCAGGGGCAAGATTACCAAACTCATTTTTCAACTGGTCTCTACATTATTCCTTGTAGAATAATAGAATATATAATAACTTGAACTCCTTTGTCCACTTGACCAGACTAAATCTATTTAGATCTCAATACTAGATCTTCAAACTCGCATCACACTAATCTCTTTGACCACTTACACACATTTACCAACTTTGCATATCACATGCACAATTTGTAAATCCACATCTCTTACATACTTTATCATTAGGAAAATAAACTTCTTTTATACCACATCCTCAAAATAATTCCGTGAGTAAGCCTTGAGGCTTTCCCAATTAATCATAATAGGACCTCATTAAGATATTATAATTTATTACATCCTTTTGCTAATACAAAACAATATTAGCTCATAGTAAATACAACTTCTCAAATGTGTGATCTCTAACCTTGCACATTCTCAGACATCATCATTAGACTGTATACTATCACTATATAACTTTTCTCATAATGATTCTATCCCTATTAAGAGATACAATCCAAACATCACAAACCACTTCTTAGGTACTCTATTTGCACACTGTCCTCTATAATTTTTGAATAATGTAGAACATAATGTACACAATTTAGAACACATCTTCAACTACACTTGACCTTATCATCAATACATAATCTGTACGACCTCATTCTCTATCTTCTACTATGCCAATCTTTACAAAATTAATACTATGTTGACATCTATGACTAATATAGTCATGAATGCAACATGTCAATCATGCTAACATTATTTCCAATGATTAGGATGCTTACCCAAAGGAATATCATCAATATTCATGCTAACAATCTCTCCCTTTGGCATTGATGGCAACTTATATGAAAAAACATCCAAGTTCCAAGAATACCAAATCCAACTTTGTTGTTGTTATTACTGCTCTCATCTTTTCAAATCCTCTTCATCAATAAAATCTAAAATTCACAAGAACAACTCTCCATATGTACTTTCTCATTCTTACATGGATGACATCAATTATTCACACTTCTCCCCCATTGATATACTTCAATGTGATCATCTTCCTTCATTACATCTCTCTCTTACCACACACTCCCTCATTCATAGGAGATATTTTTCATGCAATCTCTCACCCATTGACATCAAAGACAAAGGCATCATTATGTCAATCAAATGCTTAAAGTCTTCAACTAGCTCAAGCATCTAAAGACACTATTTCATACCAGCTACCAAGAGTCCTTGGCGACTCTGCTCAACCACAGATACTCCCCCCATACAAGAAGCATCAACATTCAATCCAGATAAATAATAGTGCTATGTACCACTGGACTGATGCACTCTCTGCATTATCGATTCAGAAGGAGGTAGGGGCATAACCCCAAGCATACCTTGCAAAAATCAAATGTATCCTTAAGAAAAGGCTTCATAAAAATATATGCAATCTGCTCTTTCGTATTCAGATACTCTAATATGATTTCTTTCTTTGTAACTTTGTCTTTCAAAACATGATACTAAATCGATAGATGCTTAGTCCTAGAATGTAACACACGATTCTTCAAAAATTTCATTATAGTTGTGTTATTACAATGTATTATAAAAGGCTTTGAAAAATCTATTCCAATATCCTTTAACATCTACTTCATCCACATGATCTAATTGCAATTTTTTACTGCTACTACATACTTTGCTTCTATTGTACTCTATGAGATACAATATTGTTTAATGCTCAACCAAGAAACCAATCTTCCTCCAAGGAAAAATGCTCCACCACTTGTACTCTTTCTATCATCCATATTGCCTTCCCAATCCACATTAGTATATGCACATATAGTAAAGTCATTTGATCTATCATACCAAAAACCAAAATTAGGTGTACCCTTCAAATATCTAAATATTCTTTTTACTACTTTATAGTGCGATTCCTTAGGATCTTCTTGAAATCTTGATACTATACCAACATCATTTTCTATATCTAGTCTGGTGTGAGTAAGATATTACAAACCTCAAATCATGGATATGTACTTCTTCTACTCAATTATAGGTGTCTCATCTTTGCTAGATAACTTGTGACTAGTTACCATAAGTGTATCGATAGGCTTACAACTTTCCAAGCCAAAAATTTTCAACAAATCTTTCAAATACTTAGTTTGTGATTGGATAATACCATCAATGCCCTACATAATTTGTAGACCTAACAAATATTTCATTTCACTAATCACACTCATCTCAAATTCATTCTTCATTTCATCAACAAATTTGTCTCTTGCTTCATCATTACCTAAAAATATTATGTCATCCACAAATATCACAATAATCAATAATCCATTCTAAATTTCTTTTAAATACAAGTTACTATCTTTAGTACCTTTAGCAGATTCCAACTTTTCCAAATACTTGTCCAACCACATACCAAGTTCTAGGTGCTTGCTTAAGTCCATACAACACTTCCTTTAGTCTGCATACCAAGTTTCCTTATGTTGTCAAAGGAAATCCTTGCATGCCTCATTTGCACTCTTTGGTTCAACTTGAGAAATCAAGAACAATTCTTCATGTACTCTTTTTATTTTTATAACTCCTTTTTATTTTCTAATCTAATTAATAGGGCAATTCTTTGTCAAATTCCTATTAGGTGTACACGTTATTGAATCAACTCTTACTTCTTCTCCAGGTTCAGATCTTGGTTCTTCTCTCTATTCTACAACTTGAACATCATTCTACAAATCATTGTTAGTCTTAAAGAAGGTTTCAAAATTTTCTATGATAGGCTTAGGATTAGCTTCTTCTTCATTAGAATTATAATCCAACATTCTTTCTTTGACCCCAAACTTTTCATCCACTTTTACATTCGCACACTCAACAATTGTCTTAGTTCTTTGATTAAAACATCTATAAGATTTTTTTTTAATGAATAACCAAGGGAAATACCTTCATCACTTCTTGCATCAAACATACCAATATCATCATCCCTCTTTACGTAACACTTACTTCCAAAAACTTCAAAATATTTTACTAATGGTGTATGTCCAAACCAAAGTTCATAGGGTGTCTTGTTTGTACCTTTTTTGATATGTACTTTGTTCATTGTATATACTATTGTATTGATTGCTTCTCTCCAAAATGTCTTTGATACATCATTCTCAAATATCATGGCTCTCATTGCTTCTATTAAAAACCTATTTCTTCTTTCAACAATTCCATTATGCTCAGGAGTCTTAGGTGCTGATAGTTGTCTCTTATTTCCATTCACTTCACAAAAGGTGTTAAACTTATTTGAGGTGAATTCTCCACCTATATTTGATCTTAAACATTTAATATTCAGTTTAGATTCATTCTCAACTTAAACTTTTCAAATACCTTAGACTTTTGTTTAAGGAATGCTACCCACATCATCCTAGTAAAGTCATCAAAAAAAATCATGAAGTACCTTTCATCGTAGAATCCTCTTTTCCTAGTAGGACCACTCAAATATGTATGAACAATCTCCAATTATGCTATTGTAGAGAACTTCTTGCTAGGAAAGGAGCTTCTCTTTTGCTTAGCCATAACACATTCTTTGCACACAACATTAGTAGGCTTTACAATCCTCGAAAAATATCTAACAAAAAATGTACTACTAGCCTTCACAATATTACCAAATTTTATATGAAAAAATATTCTATGCCACAACTATCTGTTATCCACTTTTACAACCAAACATGTCATCTTTGTAGGGTTCAACTAAAAAACATTGCTTCTAGATATTGTACGAGTTCCAATCAACTTACCATCTTTATCCTTGATAATGCATGTCTTCTCTATGAATTGTAATTAATATTCCTTATCAACCAATTATCCAACACTCAATAGGTAATTCTCTAATCCATCAAAAAAGTACACATCATATGTGTTAGTCTTTCCATCACGAGTAATAGATCCTATCCCCTTGATATGACAAGTTGCATTGTTACTAACTTTGACAATCTCTCCATCGTGACTACTAAACTTACTACTAAACTTAACAAATTTATTCATGTAACCAATCATATGATGTTAACAACCATTATCTATGATCCAAACAACTTTCTTTTCAACCTATAAAACTAGGGCTTTCTCTTCTCTAACTTCCATTTCATGATTTCTTCTTTTATAGCAACAAATCCTAACTCATCATCACTTTCATTTTGAATTATTTCATCAAAATAACCATCTTCATTTACATACAAACAATATCTAGGCCTTATAGACTTGAAATTTTTCTTATACCTTTTCTCTCCTTTGGGACTCTTAGAAGCATAATGATTGAATTCATTGAAAGTCCAATATTTAAAGATTCTCTTACCATCCAATTCTCTCCTTATAAGCAAGGAAATTCATTCTTTAAATCTTCTATCCTCCTTAGATCTAAATTTTCTGCTACTAGCATAGTCTCCATTGGTACTTGCACTTCTTGACAAGGAAGGGCAAATACGTAATACACTAAAAGTGGTTTCCACTCTAGGAAAATCTCCAATCTACTTCAAGCTCACTTTTGTTGCTTCCAATCTTCCAAGAAGAGTCTCTTTGGTAAACTTATCAGTGCAAGGTATCACTTGCTCAATCATCTGTAATGTCTACTTGAATGGCAATGTTAAGGTTTTCAAGATCTTCCATATAATCTCATCCTCATCTTTAGATCCATTACAAGACTTAATCCCTACAATACTTTTTGATATTCTACCAATATAGCTTCTAACTCACTCATCTTCCATCATCTTAGCATCTTGAAACAAACATATCCAATTATGTACTCTTATTCTCTTAGTATGCTTATCACCTTCAAAAGTGGATTCTAAGGCTATCCAAATTTAATGAGATATTTCTAAGGATTTTACTTGAATATATTCATTCTCAGGAAGAGCTAACAATAATGCTTCTCTGACAATCCTATTACACATAAATATATCTCTTTTAACTTCACCACATTCTTCAAGTTTTCTTTCTTCCATAATCTTCTTTTCATTCTTTGTCATCAACCAATATCCTGGACCTATACATAGAAGATTAGTTTGCATCTTCTCTTTCTAGCTGTCATAGTTAACTCCATCAAACTTATGAATTTATTTTTTAAAATGACACACCATTTATCTTCTTAAGCTATTAAGCTTTTCTTTGAAGGACCTGATGCTCTGATACCAATTGTTAGAAAGTAAAGTCCACCAAGATAACTGAGGAAGGGGGGGGGGGATGAATCAGTTATCAGATCAATATAAATTTTATCAAACTTATTAAAACCTTAAGCACATGAACAATATAATTATAAACCATGAGAAGATACACATACACAAAAATACCATAAATGTTAAGTAGGGAGACCCTTGATTAGAGGGTAAGCCCTAGTGGGGTGGTACCCACAAAATGGTGTGCTAATATAAAAGTTCCTTGTAAGAGGATGGACTCTATAAGGAGCCAATGAAATACATTTAGTACATATCAATCCCTGTTAGGAGACTTTGAATCCTTGTTAGGAGATTCCAACCCTATTAGAAGTTGTAAAAGGCAGATGAACCCACTTTCCAAACAACTTCAGGGGCAAGACCACCGAACTCACTATCCAACTGGCCTTTGTATTATTCCTTGTAGAATAATAGAAAGTTGAATAACTTGAACTCCTTCTTTTTCCTCTTGACTAGACCAAACCTGTTTAGATCTCAATACCATATCTTCAAACTCACATCACATTGATCCCTTTGATTGCTTACATATATTTACAAATGTTGCATATAACTTGCACAATTCACAAATCCACATCTCTTACGTAATTTACCATAAGGAAAATAACCTTCCTTCATACCATATACTCAAAATAATCTTTGATTCATAATTGAGGCTTTCCCAATTAATCATAATGGGACCTCATTAAGATATTATAATTCATTATATATTTTTGCAAATATAAAACATTGTCAACTCACAGTAAATACAACTTCTCACACATGCAACCTCTGAGCTTACACACTCTCTAATGTCATTGTCAAAATTTCTACTACCATACTTCTTACTTCTCTTTATAAGTCATATGGAGTGGATCCTACTTTCTTGCACCTTATGCTTTTTATATTACTTCATCATGTTCTTGCATAAAGTTTTATGAAATTTATAAATATCCTTCCTCCTTATAAAGTTTTTTTAAAGACTTTTACCACATTTCATGTAATTTTCTCATAATTTTTTTTCAAATAAAAATACATGGATTATGTTGATTTCATAAGACTCTATTAAAAACAACAAACCTAAACTGAAATTTGGCATAAAAGTAATTCATCAGGAGTTGGAAGATATAAATGCAGAGTTTATTTCTAATGGACTAAATTTGTAATTGTTCTCATATCAGAAAGTTAAACAGTCTCAGTGGAAAGAGTTATGTAGTAGAGAGGAAGAATATTTGAGGCATATATCAAGAGAGTTATGGCTTAGTGAAGGGAACCAAAATACTAAGTTTTTTCATGCAGCAGCTAGTCAGCAGAAGGCAAGTAAATCCATCTTCTCAATTATTGACCAGTCTTCAGGCAAGGTTATAAAAAATGAATCAAGCATCAAGGTTGAGGTGGTTAGGTTTTTTAAGGAGCTTCTTGATCCTTTAGCAAGGTATGAGGAGTGTGAGGATCAAGTATAGTCAATTCTTGAAGCTGTTCCAAGAATCATCACAGAGCAGGACAATTTTGAGCTTATGAAGCCATTCATAATGGATGAGATCTAGAAAGTAGTTCAATCCTTTCCTTTAGACAAAGCTCCTAGTCTAGATGGATTTACTGCACTTTTCTATCAGAAATGTTGGGATGTCTTAGGTTGGGAACTATTACTAGCCTTGGAGACATCTAGAAGGAAGGGTTTATACTTAGTAACTTTAATTCTACAAATATTCCTATTATTCCCAAAACTGGTGATTTTCAAACATTTTCTAATTTCAGGCCCATTTCATTGTGATACCATATGTAAAATTTTCACAAAATCTATATATTCAAGATTATAATGCATATTGCGAAAGATTATTTCACCAGAATAGGGAGGTTTTGTGCCTGGTAAAGAAACTACGAAAGGAGCTATTGTGTCACATGAAACTCTGCATCATGTCAATGAGAATCACATACCTTCATTTGTAATAAAATTAGATATAATGAAGGCTTATGATAGGGTTAAGTGGTCTTTTCTTATTAAGGTGTTGAAGAAATTTGGCTTCAGTGATTTATGGTGCAAATGGATCAAAGCTTGTGTTTCAGGTGCTCTATTTTTAGTCCTAATTAATGGATCCCGAGAGGGTTATTTTAAATATTTGCAAGGAATTAGATAGGGTAATATTATTCATTTTGGTGGCTGAAGCTTTTAGTAGAGCTATAATTCATTCATAACAGTTGGAGCTTTGAAAAATTATTTATTTTGGGGGTAAGGATTTGGCAGTAACACATTCATTGTTTGCAAATGATACCTTACTATTTGGAATAACAAGTTTAAAAGAAGCCAAGTTTATTAAAACTATTCTAGATCAATAAACAAGTCTATCAGGTCAGAAGATTGGTGTAGCCAAATCAAAGATTTTCATGTTCTTCACTAATACTGTTATTGCCAAAAAGATTTGTAAGATCTTAGACTTTGATCAGGATTATCTTTCTTCTACATATTTGGGTGTCCCATTCTTTATGGGAAGTAATAAAGTTTCTTATTGAAAATTTTTTATTAGAAGGATTAAATCTAGAACCATTTCTTGGAAGGTGAGATGGCTATCATTGTCAAGTCGAATTCTTTTAATCAAGTCTGTCCTAGCTACAATTCTCAATTATTATGATTATTATTATTTTTAATTTTTTTTCCAGTTTTATCACCACCAAGTAGCATTATTAACCATATAGAAGCTATAATTTGAGGTTTCTTATGGATGGGGAATATGTCAAGAGAGCAAAAAATCTCATTTATCTCCTTAAAAGAAATGTCATATGAGAAATTTGTAGGTGGCATTAATTTTCCAAATATGGAATTAAGAAATAAAGCTTTTGGTGGCAAGATAATTTGGTTCATGTATGAAAAAGTTAAGGAAAAATGGTGTAAAATCATGCAAAGGAAGTATTTAGATACCCTAGAACCATTTAGAATTTTTACTTTTGAAAATTTACCAAAAGGATCTGTGATTTGGAATTTTATGGTTGCTTCTGGAGATTTGGTTAGAAGATAATATCTTGAAAAATCAATAATGAGGAAAGAGCACTTTTTGAGAGGATTCATGGAATGGATATCCATCATTAATGGATTTTGAGTCCTTAGGGTCTTGGAGACAAATCTTTTGTGATCAGTGGGGTAAGTGTATAGCAAATTATTTAGAGCACATAGACTCAATTTTAGGTCAAGTTAGTTGGAAAAGTCCATGTATATTACCTATTCTAGAGGAGACTAAGAGAGATTTTAGTAGTATGTGCAAGACGCGAATAATCTTGATATCAAATGAGTTGGATGAAGTGATATGGGTTCCACATCAGGAGGGGAGGTACTCGGTGAAATTGGGATATAAGACGACTAGGAGCTTAGAAGAAGGTAAACTGATGTCAAGGGCTTATAAATTTTGCTGGAATCCAATTGTCTTGCCAAAGGCTAGATGTTTTGCTTGGTTGACTTTAAAGAAGAAAATTCTTACTAGTGATAAACTATAGAAATTGATTATTGTATAGAATTTACAATGTGTGATGTGTTTGGAAGAAGTTGAGACAATTGATCATCTTTTCATTCAATGTAAAGTGGCTCAGAAATGTTGACTTTTCATTCTATAGAGATTAAAAGTCATGATGGCACTACCAAATACATTATGGGATATGTTTTAGGATTGACCATGCCTGAAATATCATTCATTCTACTCATGTATTTGGAAATATATTCTAGCATTAGTAATTTTGGAAATATGGTGAGAAAGGAACAAGAGAATTATTAGGGATGAGAAATAAAAAATTGAAGGAGTGTTATCTGCATTAGAGTCCTTAGTGATAGAAGTAGTTTTGGCTTATATCAAAAAAACCACATAGTATTTAGTTGTTACAGGTTAGGATATATTGATGGAAAATAGTTGGAATAATTTTCCTTCCTCGAGTTATAGTTTTATTACCTTGGGCCCAAAAGTGAAAGCAAATAGATGCGATGTGAGATGGATTCCTCTGAGTGTAGGAGTTTTAAAGTTGAATTTTGATGGATGCTCAAGAGGTCATGCTGGGGACTTAGGAGCTAGAGTGTGTATAAGAGATCACTTGGGAAATGTGGTGGCAATGTTGGCACAAAAGATTTTGATAGGTACAAATAATAGTGTAGAGGCATTGGCACTTTTATTTGGTGTAGAAATGGTGAGAATACTACAAATTGAGAGCATCCATATTGAGGGAGATTCTACATTGGTAATTAATGCATGTTTATAGAGAAAATTAGGGAACTAGAAGTTTGGATATATTTTAAAGCAAGCTTGGACTATTATAGATTCATTTAAAATTAAACTATTTTCTCACACCCTAAGAGAAGGGAATAATGTAGTAGACATGTTTCCTAATCTAGGTTTATGACTTATAGGGAGAGGAAACAGTTCTATGAAGGTTTGATTTGGTGAGATATTCTAATTTATTTAGGTAAATTGAAAAGGATAAACAACGTATGTGTCACTAATATGAAGATGGAAAATAAGGTTAGGGAATGGTGATGTTTAGTAGTTAGTTGAAGGAGGTAGTGACATCTGTAAATATATGATGTGCATTAAAACTGGGGTAAGTAGGATTTTGGATCATGCTAATGTGTTTTCATATGCCAAGATGAGTATCATCATTTTTGTTTGCTACGTCAAATAGTCAGATTCAAATTAAAGCTTGTCAACATGTGAGGCATATTTTATTAAAATTTAGGATATTTTTGTAATAAGGAAGTACGAAGGTGGTAGTATTAATTAATGATGTTTTGAGATGTTAGTGGAAGTGGATTTAATGATGATGTATTATGAAGGTAATGGATGTATAGTATGATAGATGAGGTGGAGGATTGCAGTATCTTAAGGGCAGATGAAAGGATTTCCTCGGTAGCGATTCAGGACCATGTTAGTGATGGGTGGTAGTAAAGTATAGTTTTAATAAATTTCACATGTGTGTTCACATTATGTAAGGTAGTGGTGATGTGAATTAATTGGAGTTTTTAGTTGAATGTATTGTGGATTTAGAGTGTAGGGAAAGTTTTAGAGTGACGGTGGAATATGGAGGTTGCAAATAGTAATTTGAAAGTCCAAATTTAGGTGAAAGTTTATGAAATATTGGTGCAAGGGTGGTTGACAAAGAAAGTTCTATAGGAGATATTTAAAGTGGAATGTGAAATCTACTAGAGAAGCATTGCATGTATTCTAGGGACAAAGGTGCTATATCCATCTGTACAACGGGTCATCTTTCCATCTCAAGTTTTATACAATTTTCTATCTAATGTAGTTGAATTCCTTTAGGACATGGAGCAAGTAGAGAGAATAGTAGACAACATAATTTGGAACAACATAGCATTGAAGGCAAAAATCAAGGCAACCATGCAAAAATATGACCTAGCCATGGGTGATGCCCCAATTGGAGGAGCGTTTGACAGGAAGGAGGAGTGGGGTGAAGAGTACTTTGCACAAATTCTATCTTTGATTAGGAAAGCGATGAGAGAGGGTAGTATAGGGTTGATTGACCAAATTATATGGAGTCACTGAGATGGAATCCCTCCATAAGTGGTAGGTATGTTGAGAGAGAAGGGGCGGGCCATAGTTGATCTATTAAATCATCTTCATGGGGAGATGGTGAGGAGTGGTGAGGCTAATGAAGGAAGGGAGTCTCTAGTTGTTTTAGAGGAAATTTGTGTGAATATAATGCAAATAACTAACCCATTGGAGCATTTAGAGGTGTCAGAAGGAGGGGGTCCAATGCCAATGGACTAGGAACAAGTATGAAAAGCATTTAAAGGAGTGCAGTTTTGTTTCAAGATAGGTTTTAGTACGTGTAATGGTAGGATGACAGTGGGTTATATCCAGTTGAATCTTTTTGAGTGACTAGTTTGGATAGGATGCATGGTCTATTAATTTTTGGGGTCAATAAGAGGAGGTGTTTTTCATCACTGACCATTATTGTTAAGTGAGCTGCATAGTGTGTAAAGTTTGTGCAGGTAAGGAAGTTAGAGCAACTTGTAGGTGCTCATGAAAATGGTGTCAGAATGACATTTTTATGATAAAAAATAGATAGGAGGCCAAACTTGAATATTATGGGAAAATATAGTTAAAAAGTTCTGGTTGAGAGATATTGATTTTATATTTGACCCTTATAGAGGGTTACAAGTGTAATAGGGATTGATAGGGGTGTTAATAGAGTTGTTTGCTACATTATTATCTTTGAGCTATTTAAAATGTAAACCCAAATTATAAGGGTTCTTGGTGCTCTTATGATAGTTTAATGTCCATGGTAATTCTATGAATTGACTTATCTTCTATTCTCCTTTTTATTGGGTAATGAATGAAGGGTTTCTTGTTGTGTTCTTCTCTTCACGAGCCCTTGAACCAACTTTTATTATAATAAATATATAATCAGTGGTTTGCCACTTTCGCTGAAAAATAAATAAATAATGGAATAGAGGTCACACTCCTACAAATCCTATTGTGGTGAGACCTAGATCTCCTCCTCCTAAACTCTCCTTAATGGATGAACTGAAGAAGGCTAATCTATTCACTTATTTTGGTGATTTAAAACATATCTATGATTATCAAAGTATTTTTCATAAACCCAATAATAATCATTGATTTGAATATTTATATCTAAAATAAAATTTAGTAGACATGAAAATATTGATAAACCTTCTTCTTCTTCCCCACCTAAAGAATATACAAATAGTGATAAGAATCCCCATCTCCCTAAATAATATCATTCCTTTCTTATTCCACTTTAAACTGCACTTTTCCACAAGCCTCATGAAAAATGTCCTTCTCCCTCAACATTAAAATCTAGTTACAATGGGGGACATGACATTACTTACCAATAAGATCTTGGTAATGAGGTCTTGGTATTAATGAACAAGGTATAAATTCCCTAAAGATCCTTCCACACAAGTCACTAGATGTGATCAAGGTTTTATATCTCAAGCCACTTCTTTTCCTTATCCAATCCTTGTCTTTCTTCTTCATCCCAACAAAAACTTCCTCTAGAAATACTTTTACCAACACCTTCTATTTTTACACCTCTTTTGATGATCACTAAATTTCATCTAAGAGAATATTTTGTAGACTTAAATATGACACTAAATTCTAATTTTCATTAGACATTAAAAATATATATTCAAAGATCTTATTATGATGACTTTCTTTTTCTTTTTCATTGTAGCAATACACAACCTCCTGTTGATTGTATTGAGTCTACACAATTTTTTCAAGATTTAGTGTTTAGATCTTGTGTTTTATTAACAATAGAACTTATAATTTTTTTGATATAAAGAACATACGTTATCATTCCTCTTTCATTTTATTTTTTTCTCCATCGTGTAATCTTAGTACCTTAGTTTAGTAGAGGCTCTTTGGTTTTACACATCGTTCATTATGAGAAGTATATAGGCCCTTTTCCCTATCCTTTTTCTTTTTTGGGGGGGGCGGGGGGGGGGGGGGGGGGTGCGGGGGATGTATCTCAATCTTATTCAAATGATCCCTTACCTCTTTGTTTGTTGGATGTGTTAGTCCTAAGGGATTCAATTATTGAGAGTGGGGGTGAATTAGTAACTAACCAAATACTCAAATTTTCAACCTTTTAATCGTTTATTTCATGAACAACTTAGTAAAAACATATAAAATCATTCAACACACAAGACCATCCAAATATAACATAGACATTTATGTATTTCATAAACCCAACTTGCGTGAAAATCATGGTGGGGATTAGTACCCACATTAGGTACTCATCTAAAGTATGCCCTATGAGGAGCTTAACTCTGTTAGGAGTTACAAAGACACTATAAGGTCTCAACTTGGTATGGGATTACCTCTAGCCCTATTAGGAGTAGCCTAGTTAAATAAACTTTAACACGAATTCAATTGTCACCCTATTAAAAGTTTTACAAAAGGGCTTGTTAGGATCCACCTGGTGAAGGGATTTTGATTGTTGTAACTATTAGGGAACAAAAAGAAGAATGAACTATATAACAAAATTACCTCTTCTTGATAAGATCCAATAAATCTCAAACTCATTTCACAACACACTTAGCTTTCTCATGGCTCTGGATCACACCTTATACTTCTTTACTACACTTTCTCCATTATGATCAACAATAATAAACTATCAAATCCTTCACTAATATATATTTGACTTTCAAGTCCAACACCTTAATCAAGCATTAAACATGTTATAGGTATAAACTTCAAATACTCTACTCATATATAATGTACCATAAGACAAATCTTAAACCAAGAAAAATGTTTGAAGGTCACATCAAATAATTCATAGAATTCTATGTCATGAGGTAAAACACATTTTGACTAAACACTTGCTTTGTCTAGGATCTTCTCCACACTCTTCCATTAGAAAATGTGATTCCATATCATAACCTAAAGTTATGAGTCCACATCACTAGATCATGAATAAATGAACTAATCATACTACAACCTCAAAAGTGATCATTAATCATTGATTTACTATCTGTGACTCAATAGTTCAATACTCTTTTTAGCACCAAAGTCCAAAAGCTAGTAAGTGTAAATAAATGTCAGGGCTCCAAAAAATACCCATAATATGTGTGAATAAAAGGTGAATTGATTAATTTTCCCATTTTACACCCCAGCTAGTGCCTCATAATCATAAACCAATCCCTTCTATGTACTTTCATTTTCATTATTTATAAATCCTTCCTTCCTGTTACTTAAGTCATAATCAATACTTGACATGACAATTGTAGGTAAATTCATGTCACCCTGCCATATCATCTTATGATTACACTTCATCGCCATATTAGAAATTGTATCAGTAGTCATATTTTACTCCCTATATGCATGCAATATATAATAGTTTTCCATTGTTCCAAGGATATTAAGGGCATCCTTTATGATATTATCAAATGTCCATGAGGGACTAGATAACCCCTTAAGATATTTAACAAGATTTATTGAATTACCCTCCAACCAAAGCTTGGTAACCCCATTTTCTTTAGCCAGTTTGGTAATTTGAAGGACAACCATCAGCTCTACAAAGTGGTTAGTCTAAGTTACCACACTTGTTGTTACCAAAGTAAGCATAAATTCATTAGGAGAAAGAGGGTCCTATTTATTTCAATCAATATTTTCAAGATACATTTAATGTAAAGACAATCTTAAGTTGATTTAACTAAAACATAACAATCTACTACATGATAAGTATACTATCATAGTTATCCAATTACAAGACATTGTTAGTTTCATACAACAAAAGTGATAGTTATATTATCCACTTAAGCATCAACTCCTTTTCCACAATCCTTGCCTGATCTATCCTAAGTATCCAGTAAAAGGTGCCATAAATGTTTTGTTTTTTTGGAAATATAGCATTATTATATTTTTAAATAATTTTGAACACTCACTTCCTTATAAATTAATCAAACTTTAACTTGCTTACATAAAAGATAAAGTTATAAAACATAAACAATCCTTCTTAGGAGAAGACTCAACTTGTTTTTTTAATAAACCCATTTAAATCAACAATATACCAAATTAATAAAATAATTTAGTCTTTGCTAGCATTTAATAGGTTACAAATTCTATATAAAACTCAACATGTCATAATCCTTGAGTTTTTCCAAGAATTTGAGCATATATAACCACACAAGTATAAATAATCTTGAAAAACCACATCAGTATAAATAATCAAGGGAAAAAATCAAATAATTTAGGAAAGTAGAGTATCCAACATCTTGATTTACTTTAGAAACCATTTAGGAAAACATGATAGGAATAGGAGATAAAGTTTAGCAGATTTTGAGTTATTTTAATGATAGAAAATGAAACACAATTACCAGTTTAGAAAGACATCTAATTGAGTCAATATGATCCAAAAAAAAAAAAAAAAACATAATTATTTGACATAAGATAAGTCCATTCCTAAAATATATGTTCATTTTTTCCAAAACAACATGGATACAAAAGAATATAACTTTCTTTCCTACAATTTAACTTTTAGTAATTATCTTGAAATCATCAAAGGATCAACACAAAATATTTAGGGCTATCCATGGGCCATCTACAAGTCAAAGATTTCCTTGTGTGGTAACATAGGGCATTGATACCACATGTAATGCCCCTTCTAGGGAACCCAAAAGTCATAGGTTAAAAGTACTAAAATCTAGACTAATTTTCTTTTTAAAGACCTACTTAAATATGCAATCACATTTACAATTTGGGGTGAGATCAGACATCCCTTTAGGCTCCCTAATCTGATATCATTGATATAAAATAATTTGTCAATGCATGCCTACTTAATTTGACAGATAAATGAAATCCATGAACTTAAGAATTACATAAGTTGTACATGTAATAAAAATACAAGTTACATGGTTTACTGGTATCCATTTAGCTAGTCCTATTATGACTGTTATTGTTGTCATTTTAAAACATTATACACATTACATATGTGTGAAGAATTTTAAATGAGATTTACACTTATAAAATCATAACTTTTGATCAAGTATTAGTTCACCCCATGTTCGTAAGTTTACTTGTGCAAATATTGAACTCATTAGGTTTAACATCTGTAATAAGAAACTATTTTTTTTTATTGAATTCCACATTCTTAAAAGACAATATACATAAGATAACATTCTCTATTATAAAAATATACGTTCCAAAGTATTTAAGATTTACTTCCTTGCATTATGAACATCAAAAGACTTACAATAAAATTTCTTACAAAACTACATCTTTAAATATACTATTTGCATCCCTTTCCTTTCTCCTAGAGATACCCTTTTTCCCATAACTTTACAATTTATATATAGCTTTGATTCTCCTTCAAGAGTTTACGTAAGATATCACTATCTTCAATATTTACATAGAATAATCACTTTGTGATGCAAAACTTTGAAATGTAAGGCATAAAGAGTGATCTTCAATAGGTTCAAATAGAGATTGAGTGCAAGTCACCCATAAAACCATGAGAAATACCTTGATATAACTTTCAAACCAACCACATAGATCCACAAAGGTCCACTCCCCCATCTTAGGAGATAGAAACAAACTCTAGACAAGAAACTAAGGTTGTCTAAATTTGTGGCATATCCTTCCCAAACATAACAAGGAAAAATAAAGATCCAACAAGATGTAATAAACAAAGCATAAAATAAAAAATACAAAGCCACA
The DNA here is from genome assembly GCA_028749045.1 of Cupressus sempervirens. NCBI lineage: Eukaryota > Viridiplantae > Streptophyta > Pinopsida > Cupressales > Cupressaceae > Cupressus > Cupressus sempervirens. Next base: position 1,050,584,167 of record CM053785.1, read on the forward strand.
AAATGAATAATAAAATCACAAATAATCATCAAGGAGCAACACAAATATCAATGCATACTGTCAAAGCCCAAAACACACATCATAAAGTATCATCATAAACACAATAAGAAAATTCTCTAGCATATAGGCTAGGTGAGTGTTATCATATAGTTCTAATTGTTGGGATCCTACCTAGTAGTCAAGTTTCCTAGCACCTTATACTTCTTCACTACACTTTCTCAATTACGATCAACAACAAAAAAACTATCCATCCTTCATTAATATATATATATCTTTCACGTCCAACACATTAATCAAGCCTTAAACATGTTATAGATACAAACTTCAAATACCCCACTCATATATAATGTACCGTAGGAAAAATCTTAAATCAAGAAAAATGTTTAAAATATCACATCAAATAATTCATAGAATTCTATGTCATGAGGTAAAACACATTTTGACCAAACAGTTGCTTTGTCTAGAATATTCTCCACACTCTTCCATTGGACAATGTGATTCCATATCATAACCTAAAGTCATGAGTCCACATCACTAGATCATGAATAGATGAACTAATCATACTATAACCTCAATAATGATTGTTGATCATTAATTTACTATCTGTGACTCAAGAACTCAATACTCTTTTACTTATTCATCAACACTTTCACTACTTAACTGGTCACCTTTCAGTCTTTTACTGCTTTACCTATCATAATAACGAGATTTTATCATAATTTTATTAGCATTATTATCTTCTTCACATCATTCTAAGAATGATCCACTTTATCATCATAGATTTGACAAACTAATCAAATCACTTATTGTTTGTCACTAACCATTCTAGCAATTGCACTATCAATTCACCGATCATGTTTTTCTTCACTTCAATAGTACTAATGGTCATATCAAAAAAATTCAAAGACATTTCAAATGCTCTCTTGATAATCATGACCACTAAAATTAACTAGAATACTTTTCTTGTCATGTTTATGCTTTGCGACATGCTAGGAACACTAGGTCAATAGTTGACATCAATGAAAACCCAATAATTGATCATCGACAATCAAATATATACCATGATATTATAAATCATAAATTTTCATCACAACATCAATTACTCCAACAATATTCCCCTTTGGCATTGTTGGAAACACTCTCTTATGCTTTAATATTCTTACTTTGCACATAAACCTATTCGCCAACATGCAACACTAGGAAATACAAAAAATTTTTTGCTTCTAAATTTTACCACTTCTTTAGATGCTTACCCTTACACTAGAATTCCCCAATCTAGATACATTATCCTCCTTCGTCAGCATATTACTCTTCCTATTCCAACAATACATTCTCTCCCCCTTTTACAACAATGCCGAAGGTGCCAATATACACCTATTGTGCATCCTACAATTTTGGACTTACTAGTACTCATTAAAAATTCTCCCACTAAGTAGTAGCCTCTTAAAATCAATTCAATTTAGGAAGATATTCAATGAATACAATTGATTTGATGTAGCAACTTCTTCTCTTAATTTAGCTTAGGTAGGGGTATGACCCCTAGCCTACCTCTTAGATACTCAAATGTATCCTTAGGAAATGGCTTTGTAAATATGTATGCTACCTATTCCTTAGTTGGAACATATTCCAACATTACTTTCTTTTGCTAAACCCATTCTCTAATAAAATAATACTTTATGGCTATTTTATTGGCGTTTGAGTTCATCATCAAGTTATTTGAGATGATAATGGTACTTATATTATCATAGTAGATAATCACTGATTCAAGTATATTCTCTTAAATTCCTTCCCAAATATTCCCATATCATTTGTGTACAATTACTCATAGCAACTACACACTCATCTTCAATTACAGATTGAGATACCCAATTTTTCTTTTTGCTTCTCCAGGATACAATCCTATCTCCAAGAAAGAATGCACCTCCACTTGTGCTCTTCTGATTGTCTACACTATTTGACCAATCAAAATTAGTGAATATATTTAGTGTGAAATCACCTTCTATAATCCTTATTCCCCTTGAGATATCTGAAGATTCTCTTTATTGCAACCAAATGAGATTCCTTAAGATAAGAGGAAAATATAGCCACTAACCTAGTTATCTATGCAATATCCATTCTATTGTGCCCCACATATTGTAGCTTATTGATCATTGATATGTAAAGTTTCCCATAAACTACTTTAGAATCATTTTCCTTGGATAAATTACAACTTATTACCATTGGAGTACCCACCAATTTTGAGTCTTCTAACCCAATCTTCTACAAAATCTCGTTCACATACTTTGTCAAACTTATGTAGATTCCATCCTTGAGTTGGTATACCTAAAATTCAATGAATATTTTTATCTCAAAAATTATAGAAATTTTAAAATCTTTATTCATTTCATCTTCAAATGTAATGTTCATCCCATCATCTCCACTAAAGATTATATCATCTACAAATATTTATGCATTTAATACCTTGTCATCACTCTTAACCTTTAGATACACATTCTTGTCATCACTTCTTCTAATGAAGCCAAAATTGATTAGGTATGAATTTAGTCTTGCATACCATGCCCTAGGTGCTTGGTTCAATCCATACAAATATTTCTATAACTTACACACCATGTTTTTTCCTCTTGAATTCATAAATCCTTCAGGTTGTTCAATGTATACTTCTTCTAAGATACCATTAATAAATTTTGACTTAACATCCATTTGATATAATTTGAACCCCTTTTAAGTAGAAAATATAATTAATATTCTTACTCCTTTAAGTATAGTGATAGGTACAAATGTTTCTCCATAATCTAGGCCTTCCCATTGTGCATACTCTTTGAAAATTAGTCTTCCCTTGTTCTTGACCACTTTACTAGTGTCATTAATTTTGTTCCTAAAAATCCACTTGGTATCAATCACATTTTTGTCCACTGGTCTAGGTACTAATGTATAGGTATGGTGTTTCTCAACTTGTTCTAGTTCCTCTTCCATAGCATATATCTAGTATTCATCTTTCAATGCATCTCTTACTAAATTATAGATGTGTATGTTCTCTTTCCTTTCTTCTTGTTAACATAACAATATTTTTGTCACCAATAATTTGATCAAGGGAATGATTTATCTTTACATACATTGGCAACTCTAGTTCTTCTCTAGGTGACTCTTCAAAAATTTAGATTGGTTCCTTCTCATTCATCTATTCTTCAAGCAATTTTGTTGTAGCATTCTACTCAACTATTTGCATATAGATAAACCCATGATAATCTTCAAGTTCTCTTTTGATGGATTCATCATTTTTCTTTGAGTATTCATCAATCCTTATATTTACACTTTCTACTATCTTATTTATTCCCATGTTCAAATATTTTTATGATTTTCTCTTTGTAGAATACCCCAAGAATATTCCTTCATCATCTCTTGAGTCAAACTTTCTTGAATGGTCATCTCTCTTTATGTAGAATCTGCTTCCAAATACTTTGAAACAACTTACATAGAGTGATCAACCATACCACAACTCATAAGTTAAAAAAATTTAATGTGTAAACAAAAATACTCACCACTTCTCTCAAAACCTATTTTTACCTTAATCTAAAACAATACTCACCACTTCTCTCAAAAATATCTAAGCAACACCTTTCTGCAACATTAATGTTCTTGCATAATCAAGGATTGTCATGTTTCTCCTTGCAACAATACCATTATGATGAGGTGTTCTAGGAGATGACATCTTCCTTATGGCACCTTGTTCTTCAGAATATATAATGAATTCATGTAAATTTAATTCACCTTCTATGTCTGATCAAATACATTTTGAACTTTTACATGTCTCCCTTTTTACTCTAGCTTTGAATATCTCAAACATATGAAAAGCTTTAGATTTGCATTTAAGAAACATAACCTACACCATTCTACAATAGTCATCCATAAACAACATAAAGTATTTGTTCCCATAATAATTTTGAGTTCCTATTGGGCTACATAGATTAGTATTGTATGTGTGAACAAACAAAAATTAGTAGCATGTGCATACCAAAGATTAAAACAAATAAAAAACAACTAATGTTAGACTTTAGTTTTATAATTTAAGCAACCGAAAAGCAAGAGTTCCCACACAACCTCAAAGTAGCTTAACAAGGGCACCCATAAGAGACCTTGCTGGTGTGCTTAAGTGTGGGGGATGTGGATGTGCTCTCCCAAACACAACTATGAATCCAAATGATTGATAAATGATATGCAATGATAATGAGACTATACTAAGATGAATGGAAAATACTTCAAGCAATGGCTATGGAAGAAACCATGCTTGAAAGCACTCAAAGGATATGAATGTGGATGCAAGAAATCAAACTAGATTAACAATGCAAATGAAATGAAATTTAACAACTACCAAGGGGTTAGGAACAATGCATAAAATTACCAAGATCACTATGAAGCTCTAATTCTAAACTAGCATGATAACAATGCAAATGAGGGAGATGTCAAATTCTTGAGACAAGGGTTGTATTTATAGGTTTGAGAGAGGCCTTAGGGAGGTGGCATATGGTGTAGGGGCACCTATCAAGTCAACTAAGAACCCCTTAGAAAAAGATGGAACTAGAGGATCAAAGGCATCTTTGAGTGTTAATTGGGACATTTTGAATCCAATCATGGCATTATGTAATGAGCAATGTGCTTTGAAAGACAAAGGTCACATAAGTCCTAGTATGGACCTAAGGGCAACATGATGTAAAAATGGCCAAAAGAGCCATAGGGGTAGATTAGGGATAGTTTATTATTTAGATGCATTTAATAAGATCATTTGATCATTCATAGGTCAATGAAATAGGTTAGAAGGGCAGGAAATGCATAAAACCATAGTTTGTAATTTGAATTTCAAATTCAAGCGGTCACATTAGTTTTGGAGGGAAAAGTAGGATTAGGTGTTTGTTTTTTAAAATAAGTAATCTCAACCAACTTGGTCAGTTGGGCAATCGGTTAGGAGTCTATTTAAGATGTCACGGCCTTATGCAAGGATGGTATATAGTTAGTATGAAAAAAAGGACAGGAACTGTACGAAACAACAATATATTGAATGAATTTCTAAATTTCTTGCACATTTGGAGTTTATTTGATGGAGTAACCTTTCATTAATGTTGGTAGGGTAATATTTTGAGGTTTTGAATCAATTTTGATACATTTGTTAACAAGTTACAACTTCTATTGCTGCTGTCACGTTGAAACATACAGTTTTGCATTGTTTTCAATGGGAAATTGAGGGATCCATCCAATGAATGCTTATCTGACCTATAGGATGGACCCTATAATTTATAACATGTCTGAATAACTTATTAAACGCAATAAATGTGAAGAATGCAGGCCTAGGAGTGAGAATATGCAAGTTTGAGTGGTAAAAGGATTATTTTGGGTACCCAAATTGATGCTAACTGTTACACAGCCGTACATCTGGCTGAATGAGATATAATTTTTATTTGATAATCTTTTATAACCTGATGAATATATGGTGAATCCTGAATTTGGAGTCTTGGAAGTGAGTTATTGGCCTAGATTGGTGATACCCTAGGATTTGAGGGTTTTGAAGCATGAAATTGGGGTTTTTGTATCTAAACACCTCATAGAGTGAAATTGGTCATTGATTTACCTAATTGGACATAAATAATGATGATCCTATGAATTTCATGGAGTTTGGAGATGTTTTGAGCATAGTTCCTTTGTAAAACCATCAAATTAACCTTTCAAAAATTGAGACAATCAAGTTTGTAGGCACATTTCCCAAAGTAGTAAATATTGGGATTTGGGTATGTTGTAAAACCATGAAAAGGGTATCTAAAAAATTTAATTTATTTGTTGAGTCTTTTGGTGAAGTTTGGAGAAAAGTTGAAAAAAAAGCCACTGTAGGGCTAATTGGGGCTAATAGGCCTAATAGATAGTTTTGAAGAATTTGATGAATGGGAGTTGTGTAAAAGGTAAAAAGTGATTGATTCTTGTTTGAAACACTTTTTTTACACATTTTACATCCACCTTGGAGATTTGAAGGCAAGATTGTGTGTTTTGTGGGGGTTTGACCCTTGGAGTGTCTTAAGGACTAGTGGGAAACCTTCACAATTGAAGAAGCATTTGTATTGAACCACCACTTCTGCTACCCACTCTGCATCAGCATCTATGTGGCATCCACATAGGTTCCAAAAGGGAGACACATGGGCTAAAGGACAAGCCATGCAAAAGTAAAATAGAGCCTTTATGATTGAGAGGCTCAAGGTGTGCTCACACGTGTGAGCAACCTTGGGGAAAAGAGTGGGGGGACAAAGGTGTAAGAGGTGTAAATGAAGTGGAAGCTTTATTGGATCATGAGTTTCTCACATGTGTGTGAGAAAACACTTAGGAGCTAAAAGGTGTTTAGAAAGGTGTTTAAGATAAATAAGTGGGATTAAGTAGTGGGTAGGCTTAGAAGGATGATAGTGATGGGTGTAGACTAGGTTTTAGGATGGGATTATGATTAAATTAAATAGGATTTAACTTAATCACAAGATTAAAGAATTTAATAAAGTGGAGGGAATTAAATAAATTAGAATTTATTTAAAAGGGGATATATGGAGCACTATGCATTAAATAAATTTAATACATTAGAGGGGCTGTATTTAAATTAAATTTAAATACATTAAGGGAATGGACTTATTTAATTAAATGAATTTAAATAAATAAGTAGAAGAATATGAAAAATATAAATAATTAATAAATAATTAATTATAATGTCATAGGAAATAGTAAATAAATTAATATAGCATTTGGGATGATTTTAAGTGTCTACATTTTGCCCCTCTTTGATTTTATGTCAGAATGACATTATATCAAAGAAAATAAAATATAGGTTGCCCCAGAGAGGATAGGAGTCCTAGGAGTTGTGTCATAGCGAGGACAAGGGAGGAGGGTGCCCCCTCGAGGAAATGGGGTGAAAAAGGATATATTTTGCCCCATTTTCTCAAAAATAGACACGACAAAAAAAAGGGAAGGAAAAAGGCTTAAAAGAAGGCCTTGCATGACTTGTTGGTAAGATCAGAGTGAAGCAGGGTGAATTGGGTAATGATTAATCTAAATGCATCCTAACTACATGAATGCATGGGATTCAGTTGTTTTCATATGGGAGAGAACACCCTAGTTTGATATTGCAAGAGGAGTTATGAATCAAATGCTATAGTAGCATAGATGACAAGATTCCTTTGCGTGGACTAGACTCTCAACACAATAGATCTAGGTTTTAGAGTCATGATGGAACAAATGACATATATGCACTGGAGAGGTCTGGGCACACCCAAAGTCTTTTTAGGGATCTTGGTGGAAATTGTGCTAACCCGTTGCCCCTAGTGAGAAATGCATAACCATAACTTGAAATTGACATAGATGTGCTAAAGAATTGTGAAAATAGATCATATCACAAAATGACACCTGTAATGAGGTTAAGTCATTCAAATGATACCAAGATATTGAATATCAAGGCACACTTGGGAAGACTATTATTGACAGACAAAGATAAAATCAACAAAAGACCTTATAACCAAATAGTCATTTAGTCCACAATTTTTGCCATGAATTTAATTTTGATGGTGAATTTGTTAAGCTTGTGTAGGAAAAATTCATCCTGTAAGGCAAAAATTGATTGTTTGATTGAATTATATTGAAATGTTTGTGATTTTTCACTCACAATGGTTTAAAAGGAACAAGGTTCTCAAATCATTTAGTCTCGATGTGAATTTGTGTAAGTTTGTTTGCAATCACTATTTTGATAAGCTTAGTTTGTTGGGGTGAAGCTTGGTGTCATGACATTAGTTGATGAATAGAAGAATTTGGACAATATGTGATCAGATGATGGAAGAATTTGATTGGATGGAAGAGGAATGTGAGAGAGCAAGTGATAAATATTCTCTAGAGGAAAGTTTGCTTAATGGAATACTAGAAATTTGATCAAGGTATATGCAAATAGATAGAAAAATGAAGTAATTGATTATGCAAAATGTTTTGAATGAAAGGATTAGAAGAAGGGAAAATGATTAGATTAGAGGAGAAATGAATTGATTGAATTGGTGAGAATGACAAGATTGGGACCACTGACAAGGGAGATCCAAGGAATGGTAAATGGATGAAAAGGGTGGGGATATCTGAATGGAGGAATCATATGGGGGACCAAAGGATCTAGTATAGGACAATGGGGAGCCAAGGGCTATGTTTCAAAGGAGTTAAAATGCCCCATACCAAGGATATGAAAATGGAAGGAAATGTGGTGAGAAAGGATGCATGGAAATGGATAGATGGTGTGAAGGCTATTTTATGGAGGAAGTGAAGGCTTGTATATTTCAAAAGCGCACATGACTATTGTGTTGTTGTGCCTCTAGTATTGATCACACACATAGGCCTAAAAGTGTAATGAATAAGGGATATGGGAGGGAGGGTATTAAATAGGGATGATGATATAAAGAGCATAGATGAAATGTGGGACATGAAATGGATGGGATAACCAAGAACAAGGACATATGAAAGGAGGATGGAAGTATGTAGGTGTATGGATGTGGATAGTGGAAAGGAAAATGCTAAGGACTATGAGATGCAAGATATTGATAGGATGTCAAGATCAAATATGTAAACAAACAGTGGGAGTATGTAGGATAGTGTGTGGATAATGTGCAAGGGTTATGTCGAGTGAGCATGGATGGATGGAACGAAAGAAAATGATAGTCAAGATTAAAGATGGAAAAGGATGATGGCCGATAGATGGAAATATGGAAGATATATAAATATGGATCTTGCGCCCAATGTAGAGTGTGAGTGGAAGAATAAGTGAATGGTTGAACAATTGGAATCGGAAGACAACAAATACATGATAGGAAAACAAAGGGAGGACTCAAGCATCTAAATACATGGATAGTATCCCTTTTTATTCTATTTCTTTGTTATTTTCAAGGAATTTTTACTATTTTATCATAGATGTTGGTAGGATAGTGATGTAGTAGAGTAAGGTGGTGGTCTTCAAAACATAATGATAATTGTAAATCTCAGGGGTTTGGGCACTAAGACTTATTCAACAATCCTAAATACTTCAAGAAATTGACTTAACAAGGCTTAATACTCAATAGGGTGGATTTGGTTTCCAAATCTTTCACTAGCTTGGATTCAAGATTCTGAGACTCTCACTCAATTCCATACTTCATATTATCAAGGTTCTACCAAATTGGTCACATAGGCCTATTATCTTTCCTAATAGCCCTACAACAAACTTAGAATGTCAATAACTTGGTCTTTTCTCAAAGCACTTGACAACCTAGAATTATCCATGAAAACCCTTTCCAAAGTATGATCACATATCAAAAACTTTGTTATGACTATTTTGGACCAATGTTCTTGTCTAAGACCGATGCTCTGTTTTGACCATATGAAAATGATTGATTTAACAAAGGAAGTATCAACTAATGATACCCTATCAACCTCGACTCCTGGACAGTGTAAGTTTGTGTCCTTAAATGCTCAAATATCAGAGGAATTAGACCCCATGCGCTGCAACTGCAAAAACCCAAATTTGTCCCCAAACCCTTGTAATTTAGGGCTTTCTTAATCACCCAATTATATACCTTTCAAATCAAAATTGGTGGATGATTCACCATCTTACAAACATTATACAATGCTCCACATCATGAAAGTTCACCCTTTCTTGGACAGATCACTCACTGTTATTCATTTGTATTCACTCCACGGTCTTCTTCCACAGGTTATCTTGTGATCACACTATTCCCTACACAATTCTACATATGCATTGTTAGTAGTGTATATTACATGTTAGAATTTTTCATCCATGAATATAATGCCTTCAAACTATTCATGGATGAGTTCCATCCTCTAAAACCTTATTGTGACAATAAATAGTTAAAAGCAACACACAGGCTCAACAACTAATACAACAGTCGATTCAAAAGAATGAGAAACTCATCCACTTAAGTGCTATAACAATAAAGAACCTCCTTCTAATTTATGTGGAAATTAAAGCATTCAAATTGAAATTCTAAGGAAATGAGTCAAATTGCAGACCAAAGATTGTATTGCTAAGTTTAACATTGTGTACACCAGTTTTCGTTCCTGTCTGTCTCGTAACAGAGACACTTTGCAACTTATAAAAAATATTCATTAACTAATTTCAACCAACTTTCATTGAGTTGAATGTTAAAAAGATAACGAATCAAAAACTTCCTGCTTATTCCCAAACTAGCCATTACCCTTCAAATATTTGAATTTTTAAAATAACAAAAGACTTTATTTGAATATCTAACCCCTTCCTACTTGTTCCTTAATGACCTAGACCTATCTCATGCCCATTCTACACTTCTCCAAACATTATTGAAGCTTGGAAACTTTAGTCCATTACAATCAAGTCTTTAGTCCATAAGAGGACATTAAAAAATGAAAAGTAGTCCTTTCAGGACATTGTAAATATGCTAATGTATTGTACTATTTGAAAGTCATGATAGGTGCTTGGATCCTCCAATTGATCTGTTGACCCTGATTGTGCATCCATCCTCCTAATTTTCTTTGAAGGTCTTGAAAGTTTGCATAGTCTCCCCCAAATTGATTGTGTGAGGTGCTCCAGCACCATTGTCTCCACCATGAAAAGAACTCTTGCCCCAAGAGTTGTTATCCTTGTACCCACTATATTTTCTCATAGTAATATGATGTTTAGGAATGATATGCTCCCCCAAAGTGACCTGCTATTGTCTCCTCCTACATGTATGCACACACAAAAGATTAGGTGCTAACTTATTTGGAGATGACTATCTTTCTTTATGACAGTATTGCTACTGTACTTGGTACTCCTGAACAAACTCCATTTGTCTTTGTCCTGTCACTAGTTTATCTTCATCTACCTATCCCCCAATAGGACACTTCACTATCCCAATCAAACCAAAAGGTTTTTAAAACAACCCTACCACCCTTGGACTATCCTGCCCCTTAATCTGGCATTACTTCAAACCCTAACCAGTATCATACTGTAGGGTATTCTGACCTTGCACTGGAACATCCCTACCAAAACAAATTAGTATAGGTTACTTATGACTCCTCAAAAATGGGTGCAACTTATACCTCATCTTTCCTTGTTGGACTAAATATGTATTTTCATAGCCATCATGCATAACTCTCCTTGAACATTTCCAAGATCTTCCTAAAATGAGATGCCCACAAGTCATGTGCATGACATCACACAATACCCTATCCCTATAACTCCCAACTGAAAAATCAACCATCACTTGATCCTTAACCAATAAATTTTGACTCTCATTGACCCAAGTAGCATAATAAGGAGCAACATGCGCAAAAGTTTTCAAATTCAATTTCTTAACAACTTCATAGGATAACACGTTATTACTTGCCCCTGAATCAACTATAAATTTGCATACCTTGCCTTGAATGAGACAATTTGATATGAATATGTTTGGATCTTTTGGTATTTGATTTCTTCTTCCCATTAGCAAGTACTCTCCTTCTTCTGGATGAATTTCAATGGGTTCTCTCTGCTCATCTTTTCTTGTTTCTTCATCAACCAAGTTCACTCTTCTGTTTCTCCCTTTGTCTTCCTTCCATTTAGGACACCTAAAGGATTGATGGCCTACGTCATTGAAATTGAAGAATCTTCCTAGGAATACTCCTCTCCCTCCACTTCTTCCACCTCTATAACATCCTCTTGGTTCTAAAAATGTTTTGTCTTTGTCTTTGTCATTCTGATTCTGGGAATCAGTAGTACCTCTTCCCCCTCTTCCTCTCATAGAAGATCCACCCCTATTGCTGCTTTGGTTCTCTTGTCTCCTTTTTATATTCTCTTTAGCCTTCAAGGCTAACTAATAACATTCATTAACCAAACTTGGGGTAGAAAGACTAAGTTCATCCTAGATATTGAACCTTATCCCCCCATATATCTTGCAATATTTTCTTCCATCTTTTCCTCATGATTCACTCTAATATCAAGCTTGTGGAATTCCTCAGTGTACTTCTATACATCAATCTCCTTTTGCCTGAAATCCCTCATCTTTTTGTACAACTATACTCTATAATCCCTTGGCAAAAATTTTGGCTTCATTTTGTCCACCATAGTATACCAAGATGTAATCTTGGGTCTACCATTCTTCCATCTATCTGCCTCGATACAATCCCACCACAACAAAGCATGTCCCTTCAACCTAGAATTTTCTATCTTCACATTGTCCTTCTCTTCTATCCCTTCACACTTAAAGCAATTTTCAATTGCACCGAACCAATCTATTAGTTCTTCATCATCCATCTTCCCTCCATACATAAGTAAGTCTATCCTTACTCTTGCATCTCCATTCCTTATGGATTTTGCCAACTTAGCCATCTTTACCTCCTCAAGGTCCACTTCTTGCTCTTTAGGTTCTTCTTCCTCTTCTTCATTTCTAATTTCTTCATCCAATTTGATGATTTTTTCCTTGTAAGAATTTTCCTTAGGGCAGAATTTACCCAAGACCAAGGAACTCAAAACACAAGCACAAATTCGACCAGAGTATGATCAAAATAACTGTATAGTATTCAATACAATATACAAGTTCACTAGGAGTGCCTCAATATAAAGGCCTCTGAGATGCATCTAGAATGCCTCAAAATAAGCATTATGATAAGTCCTACAACCAAGCACATGTCCACCAGATATGGGTTATCCTCCATTATGCACGAAAGTAAGTGTGATGATGAGAGGATAAGCCTACAAAGGTGAAACATGCACATCAGTGTTGTAGATAACATGTGCTAAATTAGGAGCAAAAAATTGTGTTGTCTACATGAAAATTTAGTGAATGATGCATACTCCTGTGTTGTAGACACCTTGTGCATAATTAGAGTTGTGTACTTATGTGCTGTCAACATGACAACTCAAGAAGGTGCACAAACTCCTAAGTGTCTCATAAAGAGAAATAATAAAATAATGCAAAATAACATAATGCACTAACCTAAGTAAACTTAAATAAAGTGTAAATAGTAAATGCCTATTTACACCAACACCCCCCCTTAAGTGCAACTTAGGGGAGTGCACTTAAGCTCACAAATGCATAATGGGTCCCAGCTATGAGGCCATGTTAGGTACCCATGTACAAAAGCAATGCTAGAACGATGTAATGCAATCTCTCATAAAGCGAAGAAAGAGGGAAAACCTCATGGGAAAAACCCTCCTCCAAAAAGAGAGATGAGTAAAATAGAGAAGATGAGAGAGAAGACCTCAGAAGAGGAAAAAAATCCCTCCCAAAAGAAGAAGAAGAGAGAAGTCAAGGGACTCCGCTTTCTACAACATCCTACACCCCCAAGAGATCTCACAAATGAGTGTACTTGACCTTGGTGAAGGGTTTGGTGAAGATATCAGGGACTTGCTCTGCTATAGGATAGTATTGTAATGCAATGATCTACTCATGTATAAGCTCTATGATACAGTGCATATGAAGCTCAATGTGCTTAGTCCACTGATGCTGAACTGGATGCTTAGAGATCTCAATGGCACTCTGGTTGTCATAATGAATAACTATAGGCTTAGGTAGATCAAATCCAAACTCCTCCAGGATGTGTTGTAACCAAAGAGCCTCTGTAGCTGCATTAGCAACACCTCGATACTCAGCCTTTGTGGAAGAAAGAGCAACATTGTTTTGCTTCTTGCTTTGCCAACAAATAGGACTAGAACCAAGGTGAAAGATGTACCCTGAAGTGGACTTGCGAGAATCTAAGTCTCTTGCATAGTATGAGTCTGTGTATCTCATCAAATGAAGCCCTATACCTACTACATAATGAATCCCATGTGTATGTATACCCTTGATGTAGTGCAAAATGCGCTTGGAAGCCTTCCAATGAAGCTCATGAGGTTCTTGCATAAAGCATGAAACCATACCAATTGCAAAAGCAATATCAGGGCGTGTGTGTGTCAAGTAGATAAGGCTCCCAACTAACTATGTATAATGTCGCATCAACAAGTGGAGTTTTGCACTTAGCCTCTAGCTTTACACCTGATAAGAAGGGAGTAAGAGTAGGCTTGCAGTCACTCATGTGAAACTGAGAAAGCAAGTCAAGAGTATACTTGGGCTGTGAAAGTGTGATCCCTCCTGAAGACTGTGTAATCTCAATGCCAAGGAAGTAATGTAGCAAACCCAAGTCTGTCATGGAAAATTTTTCCTATAGAGAGGTCTTGACACTAGCTATGATGGATGAAGTGCTCCCTATAATGATCAAGTCATCGACATAAAGCACTAGGATCAAGTGAGAGTCATCCTTCTAAAGAATGTAGAAATTCGAATCAAAATGACATCTGGTGAAACCTATTGAGAGGAGGAATGAATCCATTTTGAAATACCAAGCTTGAGGAGCCTACTTAAGACCATAAATAGACTTCTTTAATCTATATGAACCCCTGTGGCTGCTCCATATAAATTTCCTCATGAAGGTCACCATTCAAAAATGTGCTCTTAACATCCATCTGGTGTACAACCCATCCTTGAGCTACAACAATTGGTAGTGTTAGGTGAATGGAGTTCATCTTGGTAACTAGTACAAAAATATCTGTATAGTCAATAACTAGAACCTACGAGAAATGTTTGGCAACTAGTCTAGCCTTATGCTTATCGACACTACCATCCGCTATAAATTTGGTTTGATAGATCCACTTACATCAAACCACTTTTCTTCCCTTAGGAAGGGGGACTAAGTCTCGTGTGTTATTTTTCATCAATGAATTATATTCTTCCTCCATAGCCTTATCCCATTTTAGAATCCTTGATGCTTCTTTAAAAGACTATAGATCTAAAGCAATGGCTATATGCATGTGGAAATGACTTGTGCTGTGACCTAGTCCTCTGAGTGTCTAAAGGATTTCCCACCAATGAACTTGCTACATCAAGAGTTTGTTGTGGCCAATGAGGTTTAGTGGAAGAAGATGAAGGAATGTCCTCAACTATTTGTTGACCTTGTGAAGGTGGTGTCCTGTGAGTCAAAGTTGGAGGAATCTCATCTTTCGAGTCACTTTCATCACTATGATCACTATCCACATAGGAGGAAGGAGGAGGAGTTGAAGAAACCAAACTTGGACATGTTTTTTCAAAATGAACACTCCTCTCATAAAAGATTTCATGCATCTCTAGATCCATTAGTATGTATGCCTTGAGCTGATCAGGATATCCAACAAATATGCATGGTTTGCTTTGGGGATCTAATGCCTTTCACTTTTGTGGAGGTATACTTGCCCATGCTAGACAACCAAAAACTTTGAAGTTCTTAACACTTGGTTTCCTACCACACCATGCCTCAAAAGGTGTTATTCCATCTAAGGCTTTATGTAGACTTTGGTTTTGAATGTAGTTGGCACAGCACATGGCTTCAGCCCAAAACACTTGATCAAGAGACTTGTGTTGAAGCATGCAAGTAGTCATTTCCTTATAGGTTCTATTCTTCCTTTCAGATACATTGTTCTATTGTGGTGTGTATGCAACTGAATGTTGAGGACCTATCCCCTCATGCGTGCAAAAGTCTATAAGTCTGGAGTTGACATATTCTTTACCATTATTTGTCCTTAGGATCTTGATGGCTTTCTCATATTTCTTCTCAACTTGAGCTTTGAATGTGATAAAGTTGTCAAAGACTTCACTCTTATGACCAAGGAAAAAGACCCAAGTGTACCTTGAAAAGTCATCAATAAATGTGAGAACATAGCGGGCCTTACCAAAGGATGGTACTAGAAAAGGGCCAGCTACATCACTATGAACCAATTCTAGAACAATAGTTGCTTTCCAAGACTTCCCCTTGTCATATTGCTCTTCGAGATGTTTACTTGCTTCGTAACCTAGACATACACCCTCTGAAAATTTGACTTGAGGTAGACCAATGATCATTTCCTTGTTGTTGAAGGTAGCGTTAATTAAGGAGTCCAAATATTTCATGCGATAGTTTACTTTGTGTGTTTGAATGAGTCAACAAGGCAAGAGACATGGACTTAGGCACAAAATTTGACAAAGAATAAAGTCTAGTCTCATGGTTTACCTTTCTAACCACCATCATTGAATCATCTTTGGGATTTTTCACCACTACTGTGTTGGGGAGGAACTCTACTTTGTTGCCACATCTATAGTGAGTGATTTGATAAATGGAGAGAAGATTGGTGCTAAGATTTGAACATGTAGTACATCCTTGAAGATGCCATTCTCTAACTCAACATTGCCTTTACCTTCTACTTCAACTTGAGTATCATTGCCCACATAGATGTATGGTACATTTGAAGGTTTTAAAGAGGAAAATTACTCCCTTGAAGCACCCATATGATGGGTTGCTCTTGAATCTAGAATCCATTCCTCAACATTGTTTGTACTTGCAACTAAAGCTTGGTCCTTGCCCTTTGAAGTGGATGAAGAACCCTTGTCCTTGTATGCATTTGGAACATCAATTTTGTGTTTCCTCATAATGTTTACCAATTCATCAATCTACTTATCTTTGCACTCACATTCATCATGTCCATTCCTCTTACAATAGGAACATGTTTTCTTCTCCTTCTTGTTGGAATTGCTCCCCTTTTGATTATTCTTGGAAGAAGACTTTCCTTGTTGTGAAGAAGAATGTTGAGTGGAAGAAGATTGACTTGTGGAAGATTTTTGTTTGGAGAGGATTGTTGTGTGTCATCTTGTGGCTTAGCCTTCCATTGCTTCTGCTTCTTGTTTGAGTTTTTGCCACTTGAATTACTTTCATTTGCTACCAAGGCTTTGGTTTTGGAAGACTTGAGAATTCCCATTCTCACTAGATTGTCATGTTCAAAGATCAACATTTCTGAGAATTTCTCAAATGAAGGATTAACATAGACACTACCCATTGTTACTTTGTGTGTATTAAAGCTAGAAACAAAAGGAGCATATTCAGGTGGAAGATGAGTCATGATGTGTTTGATCATCTTTCCATCTTTAATGGGTTCACCAATTTCCTTCAGCTGTGCCCTATACATTTCTACTTGGGTAAGATAGTATTTAATTGTGTCAAAATTTCTAGGATCCAACTTGAGAAGTTTATCCTCTATAGTGTAAGCCATGTCTTCATCTACTGTCCCATACAAAGCTTCTAGTTTTTCCCAATCCTCTATTGGATCTGTAAGCTTTCTAATGTGAAATTTGACAAGATCAGAGATATTTTTCAACAAGGTTCCTAAGGCCATCTCTTCTTTGGATTCCTAGTCTTCTTTCCAAGCTTCATCAGCATCAATAGGAGGTTTCTTTGCTGCACCAGTGACATAACGCCATAAACCTTTTTCTACCAATGGCTCTTTAATGTTTTCTTTCCAAGTAGCATAATTATGTGGAGTTAACTTTGAAAAAGAACCCATAATGCAAGAACACAAGATCAAGGAGAGACAGTACATAGTACAACCCCCCCTTTTCATGCAATAGTTCAAAAATGCCCTAGTATGATGGTCAAATGGCCATCAATTTTAGACTCATAATTTGCTGACATCAGTGTCTGTGCAAGCCAGGATGATGCCACCTTGTACAGATAATGACGTGTCATGTATGTATTGTACGTGAATTGTACAAATTGTGCAGACATGGACTGTTGACAAATCGCTGACTTGGTGGTATAATGAACCAATTGGCATCTAACGTGGATGTATGGTAGTTGTTGACTTGGCACTGTGTCACTGCTTACGTAGTAGTATAGTTTGCCTATGTGTTTGCCTACATGTCAAGGTTTGGTAGTGGTGGAAATTTCCACATGGAGATTTTTGGTTGGGCCATGAGGATCTCTGCTTAGTGCTGGGGTGGAGGTCTTTGTGGGTGTGGACCACTCTATGATCATCGTGTGTCAAAGGGGCTTTGCGTGCAGGTTCCCATATGAAGGATGCCAAAGTTTAGAATCTGCATCATCAATTTCTATTTCTTGACACTGGGTTTAGAAAATGTGGCAAGGGACCCTCAAATTTAGTCCCACATTGACTAACTAAGAGGGCTCTACACTAGTTAAAGTGAAGATCCTATGAGACTGAAACAACTGACCGCAGAAGGTGATAATAGGAGTGGCCACTGGTTGGAAGGTTGGCATGACTAGTGACGTTATGAGTGGCCGAATATGAGGAGTGCTCGAAAAATATTGTGCAGTTGATAGGATTTGGCATACGACCCGTGATCCACCATAGTTAGATTAAATGCTTGCAAAATATAAAATAATACTTGCAGACTACAGAATATTCTGCACTACTTAGGGCCGAGGTGTGACTGTCCGGTGCCTGGGCAAATTTTTTTTCTCTGCCTGGATGCTTAAATTGAAAAAATAAATTTGAAATTGCAAAGAAAAATACAAAATAAATGGATCTAAAAATTAATTTAATAGATAAAAAAAGACCATACCCAGATTTGCAAATCGGACCTTCGGGTTCTAATTTGCAAATTTTTTTGCCTCCCGGTTGACTATGGCCTAAAATGGGCAAATTTATAGTCAATCTTCATCGAATCATCACTTCGAATGCAATGGCGAGGTTTGCTTTGGCTCTAGACACTCCCAATTGTAGTTGATGCTTTGAATTTGAATTGAGTCACTTAGGGAGATGAAGTAATGAGGTCTCCAATGGCTATGTGACAAGTATCTCCCTCAGCTTTGATACCATGTAAGAATTTTCCTTAGAGAAAAATTTACCCAAGACCAAGGAACTCAAAACACAAGCATAAATTAGACTAGATTATGATCAGAATAACTGTATAGTATTCAATACAATATACAAGTACACTAGGAGTGCCTCAATATAAAGGCCTCTTAGATGCATCTAGAGTGCCTCGAAATCAGCATCATGATAAGTCCTACAACCAGACACATGTCCACCAGATATGGGTTATCCTCTATTATGCACGAAAGTAAGTGCGATGATGAGAGGATAAGCCTACAAAGGTGAAACACACAGATCAATGTTGTAGACAACATGTGCTAAATTAGGAGTGCAAATAATTGTGTTGTCTACATGACAACTCAATGAATGATGCATACTCCTGTGTTGTAGACACCATGTGCATAATTAGAGTTGCGTACTTCTGTGTTGTCAACATTACAACTCAAGAAGGTGCGCAAACTCTTGAGTGTCTCATACAGAGAAATAATAAAATAATGAAAAATAAAATAATGCACTAACCTAAGTAAACTTAAGTAAAGTGTAAACAATAAATGCCTATTTACACAAATAGTCCTTCTTCTCTAGTGTTGACAACCTCTCCATCATGTACTTTATCAATCTATCCTTTCCAACATTCTCTTTGTCCCTTTGGTCTAATGATGGCCTTAACTTTTTGTTATCTACCACTTGTTCTTTCACTATCTTTGCCAACTCCATATTTGTCAACCTTGAAGGAATCTTCTTCTCCCTCAGACATGGTGGCTTGATCAACTTGGTACAAGAATCTACTATAGGGAAGCTCCTTTGAGGATATTTCAACTGCAAGGGCTCACTAAAGGATTCAAAAACCAACTTCTCAAGACCAATTACACTTCCGTAAGACTTTTTTCTCACTCTGATACCACTTGATGCAGTAGAGTAAGATAGTGGTCTTCAAAACACAATGATAATTGTAAATCTCAAGGGTTTGGGCACTAAGGCTTATTCAAAAATCCTAAATACTTAAAGAAATTGACTTAACAAGGCTTAATAATCAATAGGGTGGATTTGGTTTCTGAAGCTTTCACTGGCTTGGATTCAAGATTCTAAGACTCTCACTCAATTTCATACTTCATATTATCAAGGTTCTCCCAAATTGGTCACATAGGCTTGTTCTCTTGCCTAATAGCCCTACAACAAACTTAGAATGTCAATAACTTGGTCTTTTATCAAAGCACTTGACAACCTAGGTTATCCATGAACACCCTTTCCAAAGTATGATCACATATCAAAAACTTTGTTATGACTATTTTGGACCAATGTTCCTATCTAAGACTGATGCTCTATTTTGACTATGTGAAAATGATTGATTTAACAAAGGAAGTATCAACCAATAATACCCTATCAACCTCAACTCCTAGATAGTGTAAGTTTGTATCCTCAAATGCTCAAATCTCAAAGGAATTAGACCCCTATGCCTTGTAACTACAAAACCCCAAATTTGTCCCCAAACCCTTGTAATCTAGGGCTTTCTTAATCACCTGATTCTACACCTTTTGAATCCAAATTAGTGGATGATTCACCATCTCACAAACATTATTCAATGTTCCACATAATAAAAATTCACCCTTTCTTGCATAGGTCACTCACTATTATTCATTTGTATTCACTCCACAATCTTCTCCCATAGTTTATCCTATGATCACATTGTTCCCTACACAATTTTGCATATGAATGATCAATAGTATATCTTACATGTTAGAATATGTTATCCATGAATATAAGGCCTTCAAACTATTCATGGATGAATTCCATCCTCTAAAACCATACTGTGACAATAAATAGTTAAAAGCAACACACGAGCTCAACAACAATCAAGAACCTCCTTCTGATGTATGTGGAAATCAAAGAATTCAAATTGAAATTCTAAGGAAATGAGTCGAATGGCAGATGAAGGTTGTATTTTTGAATTTAACACTATGTACACCAGTTTTTGTTCCTCTCTATCCCATAACAAAGACACTTTGCAACTTATATAAACATATTCAATAACTAATTTCAACCAACTTTCGTTGAGTTGAATGTTAAAAACATAACAAATCAAAAACTTCCTGCTTATTCCCAAACTAGCTGTTACCCTTCAAATATTTGAATTTTTAAATTAAAAAATACTTTATTTGAATATCTAACCCCTTCCTAGTTGTTCCTTAATGACCTAGACCTATCTCATGCCCATTCTACACTTCTCCAAACATTATTGAAGCTTGGACACTTTAGTCCTTTACAATCAAGTCTTTAGTCCATAAGAGGACATTACAAAATGAAAAGTAGTCCTTTGAGGACATTATATGCTAATGTATTGTACTATTTGAAAGTCATGATAGGTGCTTAGATCCTCCAATTGATCTGTTGACCCTAATTGTACATTCCATCCTCTGGATTTTCTTTGAGAGGTCTTGAAAGTTTGCATAGTCTCCTTCTCCAAATTGGTTGTGTGAGGTGCTCCAACACTAGATAGTGTAAAGAAGGGTGAAATGGGTTGGGAAATGGAGGTCAAGGACTTATGAAAAGGCTTGGATTAATGGGGTGGAATGGTTGATGGATGCTAGGTTGGAAGACTTGTGAATGAGTGGAGGAAGGAGGTGGAAAGATCAACATTAACACACACCTTGAAGGGTGATGGAAAGGTGGAAGTTTTGGGATGTAAGGACCCAAAATGGATGAAGGAGATGATGGATTTAGGATGGTGGATTTGGGTATATAAGGACCCAAAATGGAGCTGGAAACTAGAATCTTGGATGATTTATGAATGAGGGAAGCCTTTGGATTAGCGAAATTTGATGCCATTTTGAAGTTTTCTTTGAGATTCATTGCTTCATTAAGTAGCTTTGGAATCCACATGTTTTTTTCATTTTTTATTTTGAGCCTTTGTGGCCTTTTGATTTTTTCCTTCCTTTGGGTCTCATTTTTCTTTTCTTGAACATGTCATTTAGAGGGGACATGTTGATCCTTGGATTTTTGCAAATTTTTGGCTATATCCACTTTATCTTTGGCATCCAATTTGCTTCTGTTGGCGATGGTATGACGATATGAGGAAAAATGGGATGGAGAGCTTATGGGTGAAATTATGGCTAGGGAATATTGGAAGGAATTCAAGGATGTACGTCATGGTTGATCTTTACTAGGAGCAGGAGGGGATGAATTTGAGGAATTGGATATGGCAGATGGACGTATGTAAGGACCAAAAATGGATAGAAGGGATGAAGGGTTTGGATTTGAAACATAAGGATCCAAAATGGATGGAAATGAGGAAGGAATGGGAATATGGATATAAGGGCCCAAAATGGACTTGGACTATGAGTGATGGGAATATTTAGGTTTGGAAGGAGTGCAAGGTGTACCAACATCTTGAGACAATATTTCTTCAATGGGATACTTATCATTTTCAATACAAGATGAAAGTCCATGTATATGGGGTTCATGAGTGGATTGGATAGGTGTGATAGGATCATGTGGAGGATTAGGATTATGAGGGATAATAGAATCTTGATATGGAGTGGGATCATGAAATGCAAATGAAGGGGTACTTTGATCTTGACATATAATAGGATTACGTGGTGGAATGAGTGGATCGTGAGATGGAAT
Organism: Cupressus sempervirens; assembly: GCA_028749045.1. Classification (NCBI taxonomy): domain Eukaryota; kingdom Viridiplantae; phylum Streptophyta; class Pinopsida; order Cupressales; family Cupressaceae; genus Cupressus; species Cupressus sempervirens. Next base: position 1,050,606,419 of record CM053785.1, read on the forward strand.
AGAATCGTATAATGGAGTGGAGGGAATGGAACCATGAGATGAAGTGATTTGATCTTGACATGGAGGAGTATTAGTGGATGGAGTGGAAGGAACTTGTTCATGAAGTGGAGGATCTATGGATGCTGACTCTTGAGATGGAATGGAATTAGTAATGTGCATGGTACATGGAATGTCTTGGTCTTGATTAGGAAGGGGATCATGAGATGGAATAATAGGGATAAATCAATATTGAGGGATAAGGGAATAATGGGATGGAGAAATTCTCAGTTCTAGAGAAGAAGAGGAATCTATAATGGCATGCTTTGGAGCGAGGTCTAGAGATGGAATTGGGTGTATGACTTTGGGTGATTGGATCACTTTATTTTTAGTTTTGTATTTAGACAAGGTTTATAGTGAGATAAACCTATTACAAGGTGAGGATGATGTTGATTTTGGAGGATTATGATTGTGTGGAGGTTGAGGCATGGGTAGGGGATTGGAATGATGGTTTTGGACATTAAGCTCAAAGTATGGGGAATTACATGGAGCATTTGGGTTGGATAGAATATGAGGATTATCATCTTTAAAACATGGGGGAAGAGGATACATGTCTTGGAAGGTAGATTTTTTCTTTTGATTTGCTAGGCTCAAGATAGAATTCTTGAGTTCCTTAATTTCTTTGGCAATAACATTTCTATTTGAGGAATTATGTGGGCTATGACTAGAATGATGTGTGGTTGAAGGATAATGAGGTGGATTTCCCTTGTCAAAGGTAGAATAATAAGGAATGTGAGATGGATTAGGATTGGGCATACAATTTTAAGGCTGAGTTGATATGGGGTTTGTGCTGGAGGTGTGACTCCATATTTCCTTTGAAGGTCCCCTACCATTTGGTTAAGCCAATTATTATCCATTGAGATTAGATGAGGAGTAGTGAGAGATTTGATGAGAAATGAAATATGAACTTGAGACAATGAGAAATTTTGGACTTTGTTTTAATTTGATTTGGATTGGATTTGACTTGATATTGATTGGATCTGACTTAATTTGATTTGATAGTGGATGAAGGTTTGAGATAACCTTGATAAGATTTGGGTCATTCAAGAGAACTGGGATTAAAGTCCAAGGATTATGATGATGCTCCTAAGTCCAAAATAGAAGATTTTATGAAAAATGAATTAGAAGAAGATTTGAATAGATGAAATTCGAAAGATTGATTTTGGATGAAGATGTAAATGGATTGAATTAGTAATTGATTAGAAAGAAATGAATTTTACAAGAGATTGGATTAAGAATCATGAGTATGAAGCATTAGATGAGGGAATTGGATCTCGATGTGGATTATGAATCTTGATTAGGATGACAATTTGGGATTTGATTGAACAATTAAGAAGATGAGGAAATGATTAGGATGATTAGAGATGATTAATATTTTGAGGAATGATTTGAATGATTAAAACAAGAGATGCATGATGGTGATGAATTTGATGGATGGAAGAAGTGATGTGGAAAATAAGAGCTTCTTTTTGTAATTTTTGTTTTTGAAATGTTAATGGATTTTGAATTCTTATGATGTTTTTGGATTTTTCTGAAACATAACATGCAAATCATACAATGAAATATATATGCAAGAAAATATTAGATGGTGTGTCCCCTTCAAATGGGGAGGTTTTTTGAACACTTAGCATGTCAAACACACCAAAAATCCTATAAGGTTTTGACAAGGATATACAAGCTCAGCTAGGGGTGTCCTCGATATACACAAGGTACGTGAGGCCCAAATTTTTAGATGAAAAGAAATAATGCCACATAGCCAGGAGGAGGTAGTAACCAAAATCTCCACCTTCACTTCCCAAAGGTATAAAGTTCTTTGAGGCTTAGCCAAGAGTGACAAGATTTTACTTCCAAGAGAGGTGTCTTTTGATTCACCTCTCAATATTTATACTCCACTAGAATGCTAGAGTTGAGGTCATCCCAAGGGGTGATTAAATCCCCAAGAAGACCTCATAAAAAAATGTAAAACAAGGCCACTTATTTTTTGTCCACTCAAGATCACCCAAAGGCGTGAGAGGAGTGAATACGTAAGTAAGACACTTATTATTTTCTGATGAAGCTTTGAGTTTTCTATCTACCTTTTGAAGAGACTCATGTTTATAGCATACAATGTTGTTTCTAACTTGATAGCGTCATCAACATAATAAAATTGAAGATTCATCAACAAAAATAAATTGATCCACATCAACATAAGCAAATCGATAGAGATAGAGAAAGTTTCTTTGTTGCATTCGAGATTGAGCGAGTGTTCATTTTAAGCACCAAATTGAAAGATTCATTGCAATGCTCTTTGACCTTTAAGCATTCAAGATTTGATGAGATTCATTTTAAACCCAAATTGAAATGTGTATCATAGCATTTTTCTTTGACTTTTATGCATTCAAGAGTGTATTTGACTTCTAAGCATTCATTCCAAATAATGTTTGTGAATTTTTTGAAGGCATTCAAGATTAAATTTGGATTGTTTTAACTTCAAGACATTCAAGAGCGTGTTGGATTTATCAAATTAATTGGAACATACATTCCAAGACAAATGATTAAGTATTCAAGTTCATTCCCAACAACAATAAAACATTAAAGAAAACCTGCAAGAAAATATGTTAGGTGTTTCTAAAATGCTCCAATCTGCAATACTGCAATAAACAAGTTGATTAACTTCAACAAAATCTCAAAAATAAAAAGCTAACTATGGGAAAATTATTTTTAACTTTTTTTTGTTATTTTTTTTATACATAAATAAGCTTAGAATGACTCCAATACAAAAAGTGAAATTTTGATTTATATTTTTTTAATAAAAAAAATCAAATCACAGATGATAGAATGCAGGCAGAGATGATAAACAACAAAGATGAAAAAACACATAGACAACAGAATAAAAAGAAAGTATGATATACTTGTTACTTACATTCACAGATTGCAGACAATAGTAGTAAAGCAGAGATGTCAAACTATGCAGATGACCAAAATAGAGGGTCATTGGTAAATCACAGATGACAAAATAAAATGTCATTGAAAAAGCACATGCGACAAAATATAAGGTCACCAAAAAAGCACAAATGACAATCTATAATAGAGATGCTAGTTCAAAGGCAAAGATGCTAGTTTAGCTGTGGAGACACTAGTTTAGTGGCAAAGACGCTATTTTAGAGGCAAAAACACCAGTTGAGAGGCGGAGACACCAGTTTAAATGACAGAGACGACACTTTACATGGCAGAGACACTAAAAAATGTAGAAAACAATTCAATTATGCAGATCACACTACGCATGAACAAAAATCAAAATCCATGATTTTTTTTAGATAAATGATAATTTTGAGCTTAAAATTTGAATGTTTAGAGGGACGTGGGTCCCACTGAGTGTGCCAAAATGCATATGCAAAAACCTAACCTATCGAGAGTATGGGTAAATAAACAAACATTAGTAGCATGTGCATATCAAAGATTAAAATAAATCGAAAATAACTAATGTTAGACTTGAGTTTTATAACTTAACCGAAAAGCAAGAGTTCCTACACAAACTCAGAGCAACTCAAGAAGGGCACCCATAAGAGGCCTTGATGGTGTGTTTAAGTGTGAGGGATGTGGATGTGCTCTCTCAAACACAACTATGAATCCCAATGATTGATAAATGATATGCAATGATAATGAAACTATATTAAGACAAAGGGAAAATACTTCAAGCAATTGCTATGGAAGAAACCTTGCTTGAAAGCACTCAAAGGATATGAATGTGGATGCAAGAAATCAAACTAGATTAAAAATGAAAATGAAATGAAATCTAACAACTACCAAGGGGTTAGTTACAATGCATAAAATCAACAAGATCACTACAAAGCTCTAATTCTAAACTAGCATGATAACAATGCAAATGAGGGAGATGTCAAATGCTTGAGACAAGGGCTCTATTTATAGGTTTGAGAGAGTCCTTGGGGAGGTGGCATCTATGTGGCATCCACACAGGTGCCACATGGGCTAAAGGACAAGCCATGAAAAAGTCAAAAAGAGCCTTTATGGTTGAGAGGCTCAAGGTGTGCTCACACATGTGTGAGCAACCTTGGGGAAAGGAGTGGGGGGACAAAGGTGTAAGAGGTGTAAATAAAATGGAAGCTTTATTGGATCATGAGCTTCTCACACATGTGTGAGCAAACACTTAGGAGCTAAAAGGTGTTTAAGATAAAAAAGTGGGATTAAGTATTGGGTAGGCTTAGAAGGATGATAGTGATAGGTGTAGACTAGGTTTTAGGATGGGATTAGGATTAAATTAAATAGAATTTAAATTAATCACAAGATTAAATAATTTAATAAAGTGGAGGGAATTAAATAAATTAGAATTTATTTAAAAGGGGATTTATGGAGCACTATGCATTAAATAAATTTAATACATTAGAGGGGAAGTATTTAAATACATAAGGGGAATGAACTTATTTAGTTAAATGAATTTAATTAAATAAGTAGAAGAATATGAAAAATATAATTAATCATAATGTCACAGGAAATATTAAATAAATTAATATAGCATTTGAGATGATTTTAGGCATCTACAAGTATATCTAAGATTCCTTCAAATTAATGACTTTTATTGATGAGAGTAGAGCTAGTTAACTTCCCAAGATGACATTCTTTGCACATTAGATTGTCTAGTTTCACTAGGTTAGGTAGACCTCTCACAACTTTTATCTTACTTACTTTGATTAGATTATAAAATTTAACATGACATAACCTCTTATTTTATATCAAACAATCTTCTACTTTAGTAATTTGACAACTCTTAATAGTAGAATTCAGATGGAAAAAGTTACCTCTAATTTGTTCACTCGTAGAAATCACTTCTCCTATTTTCCCAGTGATCACACACATGCCTCCATCGAAATCCAATATGCCCTGTTGGTAAATGGATTTCTCTTTTCTATAAAATAAACGATTAAAACTCTTTGTGCCCAATTCTCAAGACAAAAAAAACTTTCCAACAGTTGAGGAATTGTTATTCTCTAATTCTTCTCTAAATTTTACTAAAGTTCAACTCCCTTGTTAGATGTTCAATAGAAGTACTTTTAAATGTGAATTAATTTTAACCAGAGAAAAATAAGGCATCCCATCTATTCTTGGATAGAGGAAAAAATGAGATAAATAAAAATTAAGTAAAATGATCAACACATATAATAATGGAAATACATAGTTTTTCCATCAACACATGCATTCAAGAGAGACTATAATAGATTCAATAAATATTTAGAATCTTCATTATTTATGGATCTAGTAATAGAAAGTAACTCCATAATTCAATATTGATTCAAGAATAAACCAACAGAGAATAACCCAAAGCATAAAATCTTTGAATAGTTTATGGGATCTTTCATTCCTTCAAAAATTATTCCATTTTTGTATGTTATCAACGATTCAAAATACTTGCAGAAAAACCAAAGGTAAGTACTGAACTAAAGTTTTTTAGTTTGATATGAATCAAAAATTGCCAATCCCTACTACTACTAATTTTCATGCATATATAGAACATTGTCCGAGAATCTCCATTAAAGCTCAATTCTCAAACATTTTAAGAAAGTTGTTGAAATTGTAGACACCTAAAAACCTTTAGAAAATAAAGTATTTTTATTTTTTGAAATTTTTTTGATGACATCATCATTTATTAATTAATTAATTTATTTTTATGCCATTAAATCCCTTTATCTTAATTAAAAATATTTAATTAAGGAATCCCTCCCAAAAATGTTTAAATCTTATTTAAACATTATTTCCTTATTTATTAATTATTTAATTAATAAATTGACCAAAAAACCCAAAAAAAATAAAAAATTTATTTTTTGCCCAAAACTTGGCCAATTTCCTTAAGACCACTAACCTCTTCCAAAATATTCTAATCCTTCTTTAATTTTGATTAAAAGCTAATCCCATCATTTCCTACCCCTAATCCCAACTCAAAATATTTAATTAAGATTAAATATTAATCCTCATGTTTATTAAAAAAGTTTTAATAAATATCTCCTCAACCCAAACCCTTGAAATAAATAAAACTTTATTTATTTCCTAAAAATCTAATTTATCCTCATCCTAAGAAGTTCTAGACTCTTCTAGAAAGTCTTCATCCTCATCCTAGGAAGTTCTAGACTATTTTAGAAAGTCTTTATCCTCATCCAAAGTCTAGACTCTTCTAGAAGATGTCTTTAAACCTAATCCTAATCCCCTCCTAACCTTGTCACATTCCCTAAAAATGGGTTAAGACTTACTAACCCAAGCCAAAGTTAAAAAATATCTCTTCCTTCACCCACCCTCATTAAATGCCATCCACTTGCCTATTCCTAAGCTAATCCTAAACCATCATAATCCATCCTCTAATCATTTGCACAATCCTAAGCAAGCTTAAAACCTTCATAATCAAGCCCAAGTCGAAATTCCTCTCATCTCCTTCAAAATATCCCAACCATAAAACTTTATGAAGCCCACTAGGCCATAAATGACTCTTCCAAAGCCCTTTCAGTGCTCTTACAAGCCATTATGAGGGTCTTTATGAAGATTTTATCCCTTGAGCCTCCTCTGTTGACTCATCCTTCCCCTTTCCTCCATCCTCTCACCCTGTGACATGTGTCACTCCCTGATTGGTTGTAAGGAAGCACAATCTATGTGCTCTCCTCTCATGCAATCTGAGCCCTCCATGAGCTTTTCCCCATCCTTGCATCCTAGCCCTTGATCCCTCAAGCCCTTTGCCTATTTAAGGAATCCTCTCCCAAGCCATTTTAACACAATCCATGAAGTAAAGTTATAATGCCATTTTAAGAAGCCATTTTACATCAAAACCATACATTCACACCCACATTCCAACTCCATTGAAGCCCTTTTTGAAGCATAAGCTTTGAGCATACATCCTATCTATTTAGACAAAGCCACTCAACAAGAGAGCTTCTTATTGAGAGAGCCGGCTCATATTCTTAATTGAGAGCTCATCTTAGTCTATCTTGAAGTTTATGAATTTTGTTTAGTTTGTAGAAGCTTTATTTAAATTTGGTTTCTATTAGCATACTAACATTGCTCATATACAGAAATAACCAATCCACAAGTATGCGACCCAAAAAATAACTATTAAGAGTTTATCTCAAGTGAAAATAAAGCAATAAACTTTTAAAAGTGAGTCATTTACTTGCTTCTTAAGTGGCTCCTCTTCTTCTTTGTCATCTTTCGGGTTGATTGATCCTTTTGCCAAATTCCATCCTCTGTATGCACCCATTAGCTTGGACATCACAATCATATTTGGAATCTTTATACTTTGAAGTCAGTTCTTCCATGTGTCCTTATCTAGTTTCATCTTGGTCACACTGTCTAGGTACTTAGGAAGTTGTTGATTGCACATTCTATCATTGCCGTAACCTCAGATATATTAGTAAGATCAGATGTGGTAAGATCAACATTATTTTTAATCAAGTTTAGGGGTTCTTCACACTTCTTGATTAATGTCTTAACATTAGAACCTCCTTCTTTGAAAGGTGAAGAATTGGTTGAACGAATTGTCTGAAAGTCCCTATTCACACTCTCTAGTGTAGTTTTAAACTCTTTCTTGAAAGATTACATATGAGAGATGGCTAAACCATAATTAGACACCCGCACTATTATGTTTTTCTACAAAACATGAATCGACCCTGCAATGACATGTTGAAATGAATTCTTCTCTAGGAATTTTCTTGAACCATATTCTTCTACCTCTACCAATTGGGTGACCCTAGCTGACCACCTTTCAACTTTTGTTTTCCAGATTTTCACTTGAAGACAAGATTCACCAAGAATGACCTCAACAAGAGTGAAGAATTTGTGCAAATCTCATATGAACTTAGCAACTAGGCTTATCACTTGATCTATCCAAATATTGACAATAACAACCATAACTTTCCTCTTTTTTAAATCATCCATCAATTGCTGATTCTCAGGTGCACTTGGATCGAATGTGAGTCATGTTTAATCATTGGATGTTGAACTTTATCCTTTCAGTGAGCTTATATATTCAGCTGTTGCATTTATTTCTACCTTCAATATTTTCTTCTCAATTCCATCTTTTATAGATTGCAAAACAATTTGCTTGGTCGATACTTCCACCTAATTCTCTTTTGTTTCGTGTTTGATTACTCCTAGGTTTGTGCGAGTAACTTCAAAGTTGCTCAGATCAAGCTCATTTGTACCCTCCTTGTGATTATATGTAGCCATTTTCACAATGCTTTTACCTGTTATATTGTTAAACACTATCTTAGCAGTGCTCTTGGTTCTCTTAGGTTTTGGAGTCGTTGTAGTGTACTTGCTCACAATATCATCTATGGGAAAGAAAAGAGGTACCAACCTTCATTTCTTATTCACTGAAGCAACTAACTCATTTGGAGTGGAAGCAACAACTTTTTGAGGTTCATTCTGTTGGCTGGAGTATTCATAATTTCTATTCTCTAAGGAGATGTGCCCACTGTCATCTAGACTCATTGATGATTGCCAATAAGTTCACCAACTAGTTCTTTGTTAGGTTCACTGTTAACCTGAATGGCTTCATTAGATCTCATTGATGTTGACATCTTGGCTTTACTCTTGGAATGATTTTTCTGCACTAAGGAAGTATAAGTACCTTTCACATTGCCAATTCTTGGAGATCTCCTATTACCTGTAAGTTTAAGGGCATCATTAGAACATTTGGGATCAGTTGATTTTTGAACATGTTTTCTCTTTTTCATCTTTAGCCAAATTTTTTTTATTTTAAAGAAAACTTTCATCCTTTCAAGAATGTTATCTTCCTCTTTAGAATCCCAATTTATAATATCTTATTTGGAAGTCAGAGACTCAACTACTTGAGTGTCAATAATATCTGACTTATCTTCTTTAATACCTGTGGTGTCCACATCCATACTCAACTGATACAACTTAATTAGAGGAATGGTAAACCTAGAAGATTCTCTTTTCCATAATTCTAGCTCATCTGCACAATCCTCCCATATGTCTTCAACATTATGAACATGCAAAAACTTTACATTGGGTCCAAACAAGTTATGAAATATCTCCTTGCTATCAAAATACCACCTAGCATGATAGAAGCCAAAATAAAAGTTGACTTAATATGAACTTATACATATGACATCTTTCATGCTTCTACAAGTTAATTTACCTAATTTAAGTGGCAATAAAATATTTGATGCTTCTTTAGCGGAAACCTTCTTTATGAAAATAACTAGTTGTTGAGACACTTCTGCCAAGATAAAACAATAAAGGGTATATCTAGGAAGTCACATGGGTTCATCATCAAAGCCTCCTATCCTAAAATAAGTAAATTTAGGATATTGAATGTATATGCTCCCATTAGATTGAACAAGTTTTTAAGACTCAAAAGAGAATCTATGATGAGGAGAACCTATCATTTCAAAACATAGCTTCCCAAAGAAAATATCATGGACCTTTCTAAAAATTTCCAAAACTTTATCCTTACACAACATGGGACAATAATTATACATAGTGATATTTTTGGTCCAGGGTCCATGAGGTAAAGATTGTTAATCTTGGGTACTGGCTAACATATACATCAAATATGAAGACATATAAAAATCTTTCTTTAGGTTCAAAGCTCACTTAAGTTGGTTCCTCAAAGAGCTAGAAATTAACTTAGTTCAGTCTAAAAGCTGTGACTCTTCCAACACTATATGGATGTAAAAATACATCTAATCTTCAAATAACATCACATCTGGAGAGCCACATATTCTGTGTAGTAAAAATATTATACCATGAACCTGTGGAGACATATGATCCTTCTTAAGGGATTTCGGCAACCTAGAACCAGCTTTGTAAAATATTATAGTCCATCTCTTTCAAATGACATTCCTAAAGATGTTTAGAGTTTCTAAAAACTTCACCAAAGATGATGTAGGAGTCAAGTAAAAAAAATATTTCTCTTCAAGAAAAAACAATTTAGACATAGATTCTCTAGTGATGCTTAGCAATACATTCCCATCCTTTTTCAAAATATTCTTACTAGGTACATCATACATTTGAATACATTCTTGAATCAATTTTGAATAGGGATATGCTAGTGGCAAGGTGGAAGCCATAAGAAAATTACAATCCAAGACTTTAGTGGAAAAGGGTTTTGAAATCCTCTCACATAACCTCTCTGTTATTCCCCCTAAATCAACCCCTAGGAGGTTTATATCTTATATGATGGGTAGACCTCATGACTCATAATATGATGGGTATATCTTATCTGTTATTTCCAAACATATGCAAGGTAGACCTCATGACTCATAATCTCTCTTTGGAAATAAAGGAAGTAGTCACTACCCTTTCTATTAAAAGATTAAAAAAGAGAGGAAATGGGAAATACACAATTTACCTGAGGAAAAACAACTGAGCAACTATGAAAGCTAATTCTCTCTCCAGACTTCTGCAACTAGTGTTTAAATCAACTAAGGAAACTTATGCTTCTTTTTACAAAGGATGATTTACCTCATATAGAATCCAAAATAGGAACACAACATTAAATATGAGATGAGCATGATGAATCTTTACATGCCATGAGAAAAGGGAGGATGGGACTACTACTATGTCTAGCATTAAATACAAGACAAGAAGCTCAAGTGATATTTTTCCTTCGCACACACCAAATCTTTATTTTTATTCCTTTAATCAAAATCTTGGTGTGATAACTAATGATGGCCCTATCTCAAAAAATTAATTATCCGTCACCTTTCCACAAATGATCAAGTTATACATGAGTGTGTCAATTCTAGAATGACATCCAACTGTAGCACAATTTTTTCTCAAATTTTGTAGTACGTCCACTATGGGCCCACCAAAAAGTGTTGTATGAGAACCAAAGATACATTAAACCCAAGGAACCATTGAATTTTTGAACCTAATTCATGGGGTACAAAGAGGTTCAAAACTACCTCGTACCATTTGAAACTGGTACAAATTGGTTTAGGATTACTTAAAGAAATTTTGAACCTTTTGACATGATAAAAATGATACATTTGTCATGGAGGTTTTACAGGTCAAACTTGGTCAATAATAGGCAAAGAGAGAGAGATGTACCATTAGGAAAAGGTTCACTAATGGGCCACTGGAAAATGTTTATTGCATCTCAAATTAATAGGACGATAAAAGGGAGAACCAATGGTTCAAAATAAATAATGAAAGAAGTGAATCAGAAAAAGAAATTAAAGAAATGATGACTTTGAAAAATCTTGAACTAACATCAGCTTTGCCTGGGGATTGGTTTTCAATTGAAAATTAGAAAACTCAGAAACTTGGGTAGGTAGACCTAAAGAAAGGAAACAAAAATGAAAACAAAAATCAAGCACAAAAATAGGAACCTAATCCAAATATGTACAAAGAAAGGGAAAACTTTCAATACTTAAATAATTTTAGATCCTATGCATTGTAGGTATATGGGAGAATTTCACCATCTAGGCATGACAATCTCACATCTTTGGGTCCAATTACTTCATGTACTTTGCAGGGACCTTTCCATAGGGAATACAATTTTTTGTGACTCCCTTTCTTATCATTTCACTTATCCCACAAAATAACTTCATCACTTGGCATGAACTTTCTTGTTCTTGCATTTCTGTTAAAGATCTTTTTCACTCTCATTTGGTGTTCTATTATTATGTCTACCATTTTGTTCCTCTCCTCCTCTAGTTTTTTTTAGGTACATAATCCTTTTTCCCAAGGATGACTGAAAAAAAAGAATCTTCTATTTTTGTTTGCAATTTTGAAGCTACAAGGCTTAGGGGTAAAGAAACTTGTGCATCAATCCCATAAACTAGTTCAAATGGAGACATACCTATTTCCCTCTTAGGAGAAATATTATCTACCCAAAGCACCTCATACAATTTCTTAAGCCAATCTTTACCATTATCACTTACTAGTGTTTTCATGATTGACACCAAAATTTTTGTTACTCGACTCAGCTTGGCTGTTACCTTGGGGGAGTAATTTGAAGCATGTGCCAAAGTGATTCCATGTTTGTAATAGAACATACTAATTTCTCTAGAGGAAAAAAAAGTGGCATTATTAGCAACAATTTTTATAGGTACGCCAAATCTCACCCGAATATGATTCATTAGGAACACACAAGTCACTTGAGTATTTGCTTTTTTGGTCAGAATGGCTTTAACCCATTTAGTGAAATACTCAATTTCCATCAAGATATACATGTGTATTGCACTAAAGTTTGGATTTATAGATCCAATAAAATCAATTCCCCACTACTTAAAAGGTTCATCAACAATCACCAGTCTAAGAGGCAATGTAGGTAGGTGAGGTTTACCCATGAACAATTTACATTTTTCACAGTCCTTAACATATAGATAAACATATCAAAACATCCTAGGCAAATAGAAGAAATTTGTGAGGATTTTATAAGCAGTAATAGAAAAAGAGAAATGACCTCCACACTCTTCATTGTAAAAAGCCTTGAGCAATTTCTTCTACTAAGTTTCGTCTACACATCTTAAGTAAGTTCCATCTAAACCTCTTCTATAAAAAATATCTTGAGCTATTACATACTTCATAGATGTTAGTTTTAAATCTCTTATCTCCCTAGGCATCATTCCCTATGGGAAATCTCCATAAGTGAAGTAATAAGCTACCTAAGAAAACCATGAATTGGTGAGACTTACCAATAATACTTGTGGTTGTTCGTCCTCTTCAGATGTAATGGCAGTTCTCTCAGCAAGTAACTTACATAAGCCTTTTCCTCTTACTAACTTCATTGACTTTATATTAGTATCATATTCTTGTAGCTTTGATGCAGGAGCATCCCATACTCATCCGGGGAACATTGGAGATTCAAGGACATATAGAGGTCTTGGAGCATCTCATGATATCAATTGGTCTATTTTACAACCCATCATGGTTTTTGAAAGAACAAAAGGTTATAGTTTTGTATGATGTATGGGCTGATTCCAATGTTGAAGAGCTGTAATTGATCCTTGGAATGGGATCTAGTGGTTGTTTAAGGTAGAGAAGTCATTAGTTAGGGTCTAGTAGTATGTCATAACAACCCCAAGTCGTTGCATACGTTAAAATAGTCAATAAGTCCCTTTAGACATAGTTTCATGCTTTAAAAAATTCAAATTTTGCATAAGAGCCATTTTGGAGGGAAACCTTCTAATTTGAATTTTATAAAGGGATAGGTAGTGAAATGAATTGGAGTTAGTTAAGGAGGTTGAGAACTATCTCCTGAACATATATATATGTGTTGGTACGGCCTGTACCTTAAGATAGTACGGACTGTTATAGAATTTGCAATAAAAGTGCTTCATTTCAAGAGCAATTTGAAGAATCCTTTGTTTTGTAAGCATTTTTTGATATTGGAATGAATGGTAATATCATTTTAGATATGTATTGAGGTGATTCACAGGGTTTTGCACTCATATTTGAAGATTTGGTCATCAAAATTTCGTACTGTTGGCTGTAATAGTCATATTTTAGGCATTTTTGACAGTTTTCTTTGATTAATCATGGTATTTCCATGAAATGTTTACTGTTTCTTCATGGAATACCATCCATTTAACATGTATTATTATTACTAACCTTGTATTGAGCATTTAACCAGTGATTGGTGGCCACCAAAGCAATTAAGGTGTGAAAAAAAGAGGAAAATCCAAAGGGACAAGTATAGCAGCAGAGAATCTACCTTAAGGAGGTAGGGTTTTTATGTTTGCTGGAGTTAGGGCATGCCATAAATATGGTGTTCCATCTTTGAACAGATTCTAGAAGTGATTGGAAGTGGGAGAACCGTAAAGCCCTTGTTTTATGTCATTTAATGAGAGGGTTTGTTGGAAAGCATGCCTGGAAAGGTCAACTTGAAAGAAAGATTGAGGAATCCTTAGTTTGACATCAAAATACCATACTGTAGAAAGTTTGAGAGTCAGGGGACAAGTTTGAAGGGTACTTGCTTTGTAAAAGTGGCTTAAAAGGCCTAATTTTGAGACAAAACTGTCCTATTCCGTACAATCTTTCCAAAATAGTGATATCTGATTTTTTAATATGTTATAAAACTCTGAAAAGGGTATCTAAAAATCATATTTTTTCTGCTTGGTGTTTTGTAAAGTTTGGAAGAAAAGTCAAGAAAACAGGGTCTGCTGATCCGAAGAAGAGAGTAGCCTAGTCAAGAGGGGTAACTTGGGTTTGTGCATGAACTTGGTTTTGGGATTGTAAAACCTATTTATACATGTCATTTTGAGTCTGTTGAAACACTTTGTGGGGTTCAAAGAGATAGTTGAGGGTCTATTCCATATTTGTGGTATTTGCCCTTTAAGGTGTCTTAGAACCTAATAGGAACCTTGGGAGTTTGAATCAGTTTTGTGGGAATCCATCACCTTTTGCATGCCACTCTAAATCAAGCTTATCTACCCATGTAGCCCTCTTATTCAACCCCACATCTTGCTGAATCAAGATACTCTTCATAACAATCTCAGGAACATAAACAATTGAGTGTGAATGTAAGATATAGTATGTGAATAGTTTCACTACTTTTACCATTACAAAATATTGTTTTTCAATGAGTCGATACTTTAATTCATGTTTTTTAAAGGGCATGCTCATAAATGGAATAGATGACTCTGTACCTTGATCATTATTTTGCATAAGGATACCTAACATTGTATGTTCAGAGGCATAGCAATAAATGATGAAGTCTTTCTTAAAATTAGGAGTCACTAATGTAGGAACGAGAGCAATGGATCTCTTAATCTCCTTAAATTCCTTCTTCCCATCTCCATTCCATTTGAAAATTTCCTTTTCACTCATCATTTTTATTATGTCTTTGGTAAGTTCAACAAAGTCTAGTACGAAGGCTCATAGAAAATTAACTTGTCTAAAAAAGGACTTCCCACAACTTCTATTCTCAGGAAGACTTAACTTTTGAATAAACTTTATCCTTTTTGGATCTATTCAAGCTCCTCTTCTTGACACAATGTGTCCTAACAATTTTTCCTCCTCAACAAAGAAAAATGATTTTTTAGGATTAAGGGAAATACCATGTTCTTTGCATCTCCAAAGTACAATACATAAATACTTCAAGTGACCTTTCCTCTTAGTGAGGGCATAATTATCTTTAAGACTATCTTGATTTAGGTTGCAAAAGTCTACACAAAATCTAATTTCCCCATTCTTCTTTCATACTGGTACTATATTAGCTATCCAAGTAGAGTGGTTAATGGGGTAAACAATTCATGCTTTCAACATCTTCTTAACTTCTCCCAAGATAGCCTTGGACACCTTAGGATTGTAGTTTCTCAATTTCTGTCTAAAAGGAGTGGCATCCTGCTTCAACAGAATATGATGCCGATATTCTTCATTCCTAAATTTTTTCAAAGCATCATAACTCCATGCAAAAAAATCTTTAAAGTCTTTCAACAATGATTTCAGTTTATCTTTTTCTTCTGGAGAACATATTTTTCCAATAGAGATCCACTTTGGGTCATTCCCACTTCCAACATTAATCTTATCATTTTCTTTATTTACCTTGGGACTAGGGTCTTTCTTTGATATAAGACCTTCATTCTTATGTGAAAATATATTCTCAAGGGAAACTGGGCCACGAGAGGTTTTATTTCCTTTTACATGAACTATCTCATGTTTATCATTGGTGTCCAAGTGATCTTCATTTAGTATTTTTAAAAGAACCTTCAAAATTTAACAAAGCACCCTACGAAAACCATGAATCATTCAATTCTTTTATCATTATCAAAGACCTACTAGTGATTTACATTGTTAGGTACACTAGGATCTCAATCTAGTACTGCCTTTGATCAAATTCTAGATGTGGAAGAAGTAATGAGGCTGATACCACTAAAGAGTCTGCTGGAGAATTCTCACTTCTAGGGATTTCTTTGATATTAAATGCCTCAAGAAACTAGATATTGTCACACACCTAGTTTTGGTATTACTTTAATTGATCATTCTCCACAACATAGAGACCTCAAACTTGCCTTACAATCAGTTCAACATCCCCTTTCAATGTGAGCAAGTTTATCTCTTTCAATTTTGCTTCATGAAATCCCAAAAGAAGAGCTTCATATTCAGAAGTATTATCGGTCTTAGGAAAGTCTAATTTGAATGAATATGTTGACATATATCCTTTAGGAGAAATTAGTATGACTCTAGCTACTAAACCAAAACTAGAACAACTCCCATCAAACTCCATACTCCACATTTTCTCTTCTTTTGAAGGACTTATTTCTTCATTAGATACAATAAAGTAGTTACCAAATTGACATTCTTCATACAAGATGTGAGATTTGGTATCATTTGAAGGGAGTATCATATATATATTTTTCACTTCAAGATCTAGATGAACCTTCTTATCACCAATTGGAACCATCGCTTCAGACCAGTCCATTTTAATCTCTCCTCCCATGTCTTTACAATAGGTTTGGTTGAGCAACATTCCATTGCTTGCTGGTATCTTAGCTACTAAAATGGTTAACTTCAATCTCTTGTTAGGGTACACTACCAACACTACTTGTGCTTCCTTTACTTGACCTATTAAATGAACCTACTTACCATCCATAGAATAACATTTTCCAAAATTATTGGTAAGGGTTAGTCCTAAAGCTTTAGCAATAGAAGAAGGCATAATGTTGTCAGATGTACTAGAATCAATAATACAATTATTGTGATTTTCGTCCATTTAGCAACAATGAGATGTAGAATAGATTATGCTTTTTATCCTATTTATCTGCTTCAAGAACCATTGAAATTTCATCATCTAGAGGTTGTTTTGAGGCATGTTCAAGAGTTGGAGTAGGAGGTTGAACAGAATCAAAGGTTTCTCCTATAAGCTTGGAATTATTATAAGGTTCACCTTTAACAAAGTCAACTAGTTTGTCTAATTCTTTGGCATTGGATTTCAAACAATTAGTAAAAGTTTGAATGAAGAGTCAAACTATAATATCTTCAGTAGGAACATCTACACTTCTGCATGCTGCTTTGAAGGAACTCAAATGATCTTTAGCTAGGGTTTTGTTGTCTCCATTAAATTTAGGCAAAAAGTCCTTTGCACCCTTATGCATGGCTCCACAATTTTCTTCAAGGTGGAGAGGTCCATTTTGCTGACCCTTTAAAGGCTATGTTTGGATTGACAATATTTAAAGGTTGAGTATTTAGGAAGGAATGAGTGATAGTACCAGTGATAACAAGAGCCTTTAAAACAAGGGAAGGTTGTACTAAAGGTGGTGGAGAAACATGTTTGCTAACTAACCAAATTCTCTTTTTTCTTCTTATAGTATGATTAGGTTTGAAATCAATCAATCTCAAAGCTTCAAAGTCATCATCAGTTAAACCCTTATTCTAGTCTGTCCTCGTGTATCTTCTCTCAGCTAGCTTTCTCATTTTTTAAAAATTCAAATCCTTTTTGGTTCTTGGGATAATGTATTTACTACAATAACTTCTTGAATTATAGGGATTCCTCTAAATTCCTCAATAATTTCTTCTTCCCTTTCTAAGAATCTAGCAACTTGCGAGTATTGTTGATCACTTAATCTTTCTCTCCAAGCTATTACATTCAAATAAGATATGATATATTCTTGAGTGTTGTTAAAGCCTACATTAGGCTATAGAATAGGAAGAATATCATAATGTGGGAGTACCATGTTGGTGCATGATATCTTTTTTGGACTTAATGAAATACTGGATCTTCTCTACTAAACTCCCCAGTGGAGTCACCAAAAATTTGTTGGTAAATGGATTTGTCTTTTCTATAAAATAAATGATTAAAAATATTTGTGTCCAATTCTCAAGACAAAAACAACTTTCCAATAGTTGAAGAATTGTTATTCTCCAATTCTTCTCTTAATTTTACTAAGGTTCAGCTCTCTTGTCAGATGTTCAAAAAAAGTATTTTAAAATGTGAATTACTTTTAACCATAAAGCAATAAGACATCCCATCTATTCTTGGATAGAGGGAAAAATTAGATAAATAAAAATGAAGTAAAATGATCAACACATATAACAATGGAAATACATAGTTTTTCCATCAACACATGTATTCAAGAGAAATAATAAAAAATTAACTAAATATTTAGAATTTGCATTATTTATGGATTTAGTAATAGAAAGTAACTCCATAGTTCAATATTGATTCAAGAATAAACCAACAGAGAATAACCCAAAGCATAAAATCTTTGAATAGTTTATGGGATCTTTCATTCATTCAAAAATCATACCATTTCTGTATGTTACTAGCAATTCAAAATATTTGCACAAAAACCAAAGGTAAATACTAAACTAATTTTTTTAGTTTGATATCAATAAAAAACTACCAACCCCTACTACTACTAAGTTTCATGCATATATAGAGCATTGTTTGAGAATCTTCATTAAACCTCAATTCTCAAAATATTTAAGGAAGTAGTTGAAATAACCAATCCATTGGTACATAGACCCAAAAAATAGCAATTAAGAGTTTATCTCAAGTGATCATAAAGTAATAATCTTTTTAAAGCAAGTCATTTACTTGCTGCTTAAGTGGCTCCTCTTCTTCTTTGTCATCTTTTGGGTTGATTGATCCTTGTGCCAATTTCCATCCTCTGTATGCGCTCATGAACTCAGACATCACAATAGTATTTGGACTCTTTATACTTTAAAGCTGGTTCTTCCATATATCCTTATCTTATTTCATCTTGGTCACACTATCTAGGTAGTCAAGAAGTTGTCTATTACACATGTCTATCATTGCCTCAACCTTGGCTATTTTAGTAAGATCGGATGTGGTAAGATCAACATTATTTTTAATTAGGTTTAAGGGTTCTTCATACTACTTGATTAATGTGTCAACATTAGAACCTCCTTCTTTGAAAGGTGCAGAATTGGTTGAATTGATTATCTAAAAGTATTTTTTCACACTCTCTAGTACAGTTTTGAACTCTTTCTCAAAAAATTGCATACGAGAGATGGATTAACCATAATTAGACAACCTCCAAGCTATGTCTTTCCATAAAATATGAATCAACCTTGCATCGACATGTTGCAATAGATTCTCCTCTAGGAATTTGCTTGAACAATATTCTTCTACATCTACCAATTGCGTAACCATGGATGAGAACCTTTCAGCTTCTATTTTCTAGATTGTTACTTGAAGATGAGATTCATTGAGAATGACCTCTACAAGAGTGAAGATTTTGTACAAATATTGTATGAACTTAGCAACCAGGCTTATCACTTGATCTATCAAATTATTAACAACAATGCTCATAACTTTCTCCTTTTTCAAATCATCCATCAATTGCTAATTCTCAGGTGCACTTGGATCAAATGCAAGTTGTATTTGATCATTGGATTTTGAACTCTATCCTTTTAGTGAGATTATATATTCAGTCATTGTATTTATTTTTTCCTTCAACTTTTTCTTCTGAATTCCATCTTTTTGAGATTGCAAAACAATTTTCTTGGTCGATGCTTCTACCCAATGATCTTTTGTTTCATGGTTGATTACTCATAGGTCCATGTGAGTAACTTAAAATCTTCTTAGATCAAACTCATCTATACCCTCCTTGTGATTATATGTAGCCATTTTCATAATGTCATTGTCAAACACTATCTTGGCAGTGCTCTTGGTTCTCTTATGTTTTGGAGTCCTAGTAGTGTACTTTCTGACAATATCATCTATGGAAAAGAAAACAGGTACCAAGCTTCATTTCTTATTTACTGAAGCAACTAACCAATTTGGAGTGGAAGCAACATAATTTTGAGATTCATTGCTCTTGGCTAGAGTATTCATAATTTCTATTCTTTGAGGAGATGTGCCCACTATCATCTACACTCGTTGATGATTGTCAATAAGTTCGCAAACTAGCTCTTTATCAAGTTTACTATCAACTTAAATGGCTTCATTAGACCTTACTAATCTTGACATCTTGGCTTTACTCTTGGAATGAGTTTTTTGCATTGAGGAAGTATCAATACTTTTCACATTGCCAATTCTTGAAGATATCCAATTACTTGCAAGTTTAAGGGAAACATTAGAATATTTAAGATCAGTTGATTTTTGAACATGTTTTCTCTTTTTCATCTTTATCCAAGAATTTTTCCTTTTAAAGACAACTTTTTTCCTTTCAAGAATGTTATCTTCCTCTTTAGAATCCCAATTTATAATAGCTTGTTTTGAAATCAGACACTCAACTACTTGAGTGTCAATAAGATTTGACTTATCTTCTTTAATACCTATGGTGTCCACATCCATACTCAACTGATACAGTTTAATTTGGGAAATGATAAACTTAGAAGATTCTCTTTTCCATACTTCTAGCTCATCTGTAAAATCCTCCCAAAAATCTTCAACATTCATTATGAATAGGAAAAAACTTTACAGTGGGTCCAAAAAAGTTATGAAATATCTCCTTGCTATCAAAATGTTGCATAGCATGATAGAAGCCAAAAAATAAGTTGACTAAATCTAAACTTATACATATGGAATCTTTCATGTTTCTACAAGTTAATTTACCTAATTTAAGTGGGAAGATAATATCTAATGCTTCTTTAGTGAAAATCTTCTTTATGACAATAACTAGTTGCTAGAACACTTTTGCTAGGATAAAACAATCAAGGGCATATCTAGAAAGTCACATGGGTTCATCATCAAAGCCTCCTATCCTTAAATAAGTAAATTTAGGATATGGAATATATATTCTCCCATAAGATTGAACAAGTATCTGAGACTTAGAAGAGAATCTATGATGAGAAGAACCTATCATTTCAAAACATAGATTCCCAGAGAAAATATCATGGACCTTTATAAAAATTTCCAAAGCTTTATCCTTATGCAACATAGGATAATAATTATACACAATGATATTTTTGGTCCAGGGTTTATGAGGTAAAGATTGTAAATATTGGGTATTAGCTAACATATACATCAAATATGAAGACATATAAAAATCTTTCTTTAGGTTCAAAGCCCACTTAAGCTGGTTCCTCAAAGAGCTAGCAATTGACTCAGTCCACTCTAAAAATTGTGACCATTCCAACACTATCTAGATGTAAAATAATATCCAATCTTCAAATAACATCACATATGGAGAACCACATATTTTATGTAGTAAAACTATTATATCGTGAACCTATGGAGATATATGATCCTTCTTAAAGACTTTCAGAAACCTAGAACCACCTTTGTAAAATGTTATAGTCCATGTCTTTGCAATGAAATTCCTAAAGATGTTTGGAGTTTCTAAAAGCTTCACCAAAGATGATGTAGGAGTCAAGTTGGAAAACTCTTTCTCTTCAAGAGAAAACAATTTAGACACAGATTCTTTTTAGTGATTCTTATAAATGCACTCCCATCCTTTTTCAAAATATTCTTGCTAGGTAAATCATACATTTGAATACATTCTTGAATCAATTCTAGATAGGGATATGCTAGTGGGAAGGTGGAATCCATAATAAAATTACAATCCAAGAGTTTAGTGGAAAAGGGTTATGAAAGTCTCTTGCACAACCTTTCAGTTATTCCCTGTAAATCAACCCCTAGGAGGTTTGTATCTGATATGACAGGTGACTTACTATACAAGCTACGAGTATTTCCAAACATACATAGGGTAGACCTCATGACTCATAATCTCTCTTGTGGTAATAAAAGAAGCAGCCACTACCCTTTCTATTAAAAGATGAAAAAAAAGGAAATGGGAAATATAAAAGTTACCTAAAAAAAAACAACTAGAGCAACTATGAAAGCTAATTCTCTCTCCAGACTTCTGCAGCTAGCATTTAAATCACCTAAGGAAACTTATGCTTCTTTTTACAAAGGATGATTTACCTCATATAGACTCTAAAATAGGAACAAGGCATTAATTATGAGATAAGAATAATGAATCTTTACATGTCGTGAGAAAAGGGAGGATGAGAATACTATGACGTGTAGCGTTAAATACAAGACAAGAAGCTCAAGCAATGTTTTTTCCTTTACACACACCTAAACTTTACTTTTATTCCTTTAATCAAAATATTGGCGTGATTACTAACGATGGCACTATCTCAAAACATTAATTATCCATCACCTTTCCACAAATGTTTAAGTTATATATGAGTGTGTTAGTTCTAGAATGACATCCAACTATAGTGCAATATTTTCTCAAACTTTGTAGCACGTCCAGTGAGGGCCCACTAGAAAGTGTTGTATGAGAACCAAAGATAAGTTGAACCAAAGGAACCATTGAGTTGTCAAACCTAATTTAAGGAATAAAAAGAGGTTTAGAACTACTGCGTACCATTTGAAACTAGTACAAAGTGGTTCAAGATTACTTAAAGAAATTTTGAACCTTTTGACATGATAAAAACAATACATTTATCATGGAGGTTTTATAAGGTAAACTTGGTCAATAATAGGCAAAGAGAGAGAGGTACCGTTAGGAAAAGGTTCACTAATGGGCCATTGGAAATTGTTTATTGCGTCTCAAATTAATAGTCTAAAAAAAGGTAGAACCATTGGTTCAAAATAAACAATGAAAGTAGGAGTGAATCATAAAAAGAAACAAAAGAAATGACGACTTTGAAGAATCCTTAACTAACATGCCCTTTGTTATTTAGCCAAGAAACACTTAAAAAACTATATACATAATATCTTCTTCATCTCTTTCATCAAATTCCTCATCAATAATGCCTTAATCAGCTATCTAGAAGTTTTTCCTGTTGTTTCCTTAGATCTTCTTATTTTCTTCTTCTTTTCTTTGTTAGCATATATAAAGGCAAGTTGTCCAATATTTTTGCATGAAAATAACTTTAAAGGCAATACACCTTTGTATTTACCACTTCCCTAGGGAACCTCCTAGCAATAAATACTTCTAATACTTCTTTTTCCTTTTCTTTAGTCAAACAAATTCATAGACATTAGAACAATAAGTATAAGAACTACCCTTTTCTTTTAGGATTAAGGGTCATAGATGACTTGAATCAAACTTCAATCTTGGACATATTTTTGTGAAAGTTACTCAACTCAAAATAAGTCAACTCACCTATAAATGCATCTAATGTGACAACACCAATACCCAAAAATATGACATCTCGAATAATTGGAACCCTAATAGCATATTGAGGTAAAGTTTATGATTTTTTTTCTTACCACATAATCTTTTGCAAGTGTTCCACCAACACCTATGATGACAACAACCACATCTTTGATCCTTTGACTATATTATTCAATTTTCTCATTCTCTAACATTCTTATCTCATCAAACTTTACTTTCATTCTACCCAACTTAATATCCTTCTATACATATGAATCTCCGCCATAAACTCTCTTTAATTTCTCCCACATATCATAAAGTCTCTGGATATTGGGCATTGATCTATTCTACATCTAAAAGATTTCTAGCTATAGCCTTCATAGTAATTATATGCTCCTATTTATTCTCCAATTGGTTTTCATCAAGGGTTCCTAAAGGAACAACATAACTTGCCACTACATGATTCTAATATTGCTCACCCATACCATTGAGATAAAACTTCATCCTACCACACCATACATGATAGTTCTCCCTTGTGAACTTAGGACCTTCCTTCCTCATTATCTTTGGATCTTTTCTTTCAGTTTCTAAGCTTCACCACTAAAGCTCAAATACTATTTTTTAGTAGTAAGGGATAATATTATTGAGAAGGGTGGGGGGGGGGGGGGGGTGGGGCTGGGAATCAATAATCGACCAAATAATCAACTTTTCAACCTTTTATGATGTAGAAGCATCTTAGGTCTTTGAGAAATATTGCATCAACCAATTTTTTTGTTAAATTTCTATACCAATCTCTTGTTCATGATTGATGCTTTTGTTTTCATGTTGTGCATAGTTGTAATCATGTTGAGGAGCTATAATAGATCCTTTTCCTAAGTGTGCAAGTTCTAATGTTCCTTATTTCTTGAGTTCCATATCATTCTTTGCGGTCCCTATTTCCTACTATTTTCATCTAGTGAAGCATGCTATTCCGATTGGTGTAATTTTATTTGATAATGTGGCATCTTATATAGTTGGGAGTAGACTCATAACACACATTTGGACCTACCATTAAGTGTACATGATTTCATATTTTCCCTTGCATAGATTTTAGTTTAATCTTCCAAGTTTGGACCTATATTGTAATTAATTGCTTGACTAGCTAATTTGCGTCTTAGCTGGCTATATAAGAAGCTTGGTTAGATGTAGAATGGGAATCAACTTTCTTAGAGGCAAATATAGAATATGTGAGATGGGACTTTGGTTTCATAATTTCATTTGTAATTTGTTTGTAACCTGGAAGAACTCATAGCTAAGCATGTTGTGGTTTCATTGAGTTATGCATAGCTTCTGTGTGCATCTTTGAGTAGGGGAGTGTTAGAAGTTTAAGTTAAGTTTATTCCACATGTATTCATATGTTTTCATGAATTTTGTCATTGCCCTATGTCAGGTGGTATCAGAGCGAGTTCTTTGTTGAGTCTTGGATCATGGAGAACCTTGTTTAATTTGGTTGTAGGGTGACATATCTAAAATCTAACCTATAACCTGTAGAAGGTTACAATATTGAATGAGCTATTTTCAATATGGTTTGTGGTAGAGGAAATGCTAATAATGCTATTATAAACATGTTGAGGCAGATTGCTATAAGACTTGAAGCTATTCAGATAGTGCAAAGAAGAGGTATACATCTTGAGGATGTTAGTGATGATGAAGAGGAAACACCAAACTAACCCTGAACTTAAGGTTGAACAAGATGAGGAAAGGCTCCTAAGAGTTTGTCTAGGGTGAATGCTAGACTTGTCATTGCAATTTCTTGCTATGATGGATGACTTGAGACAAATTTTGTATTAAATTGGATCGCTAAGATGGATAAATACTTTGAGTGTGAAGGTACTCCTCATAACAAGAGGGTTAAGAAAGAAGTCACAAAATTGAAGGGTCATGCTTCACTTTGGTGGGATCATTTGCAAAGTGAGAGATAGAAAAGGGGTAAATGAAAAGATCAAGACATGGATCAAGATGATTGGAAAGATGAAAATAAAGTTTTCCCTTGTACATTACCAAGTTAATTTTTTGAGAAAAATGCAAACAATGAGGTAAAAGAACATTAGTATGAAGGAATATACTAAAGAATTCTACAAATTGGATGATGAAGTTGAGAAAGTGGTGAGATACATTAATGGTTGAAGGACATCAATTCAAGATGAGATCAACTATGTTAAGGTGAAGAATGTAGAAGAAGCATATTAGTATGCTTTAAAGGTTGAAGAAACATTGGTGAAGAGACATGATCAGAGACAAAGAGAAAGACATGCCAAATTTTAGAGAAGCAGAGGCATAACATATGGGGATAGTAGAAGATCTGATGTGCAATACAAGATAAAGAAAAATTAGAATGGAAGGAAGAACCTGGTGGTAAAAGAGGTAATTACACTAGAGGTAGCTATACTGGTTACACTATAAATAATAATAATGGAAAAAGAGAAGAAAGATCTTGGTTTAGAGGTACTTGTTATAAATGTGGTAAAGGAGGAACATAGCTTTTGAATGTACTAACTCTAGAAAGAAGATTGAAGGTAATAGAACAAATACTTTGGCTTGTGATGAAGTTGCTGAAACACCTAACAAACCTAAAAGTGATGAGAACCTAATGTCAAGGAGGATATTGTGGAATAAAGATGTTGATGGAGAGCCTATTTTGAGAAGAAGTTTATTCAAAACTAGATGTAAGATTGCTAGAAAATGTTGCAAGTTAATCATTGATAGTGGAAGTTTTGATAGAGCTAGTTAACAACTTGAAGCTATAGAGATAGAGAAATCCTAAGCCTTATCATGTTGCTTGCATAAAAAAGAATCATAAATTAATTTTAAGTGAGCAATGCCTTGCTAAATAAAAAATTGGAAATTATCATGATGAAATCTTGTGTGAAATTATGCCTATGGATTATTGTCATATTCTTTTGGGTAGACCTTGGAAGTATGATAGACAAGCTTTGTAGGATGGTAGATTGAATTGATATACTATTTGGGTAGATGGAAAGGAACAAATATTGTTGCCTTTGGTAGAAAAACCTAAGGAGAATCATTGTACCTTAGTTAGAGTATGTTTTGTTTAAGGTAATCAATTTGCTAGAGATATGAAAGAACACAATATTTATTTTTCTTTGATTCCTAGAAAAAATGAGAAACAAGATGAGTTTGAGCACGCACCTAAGATTGAATCCTTGTTAGAAAAGTTTCAAGACATTATTTTTGATAATGTACCTGGTGGTTTTCCTCCTGTAAGAAGCACAAGCCATTGTATGGATTTGATACCTAGAGCTAGCTTTCCTAATAAAGAACCACATAGATTGACACATGATGAAAAGGTTGAGTTGAGTAGACAAGTGCAAGAGTTTCTTGAGAAGAGTCTGATTAGAGAAAGTTTGAATAATTGTGCAAGACCTACTATATTAGCACCTAAAAAGAATGGAGAATGGAGAACATGCATTGATTCTAGAGCTATAAAAAAAAAATAAAAAAAATATAGATTTCCTTTTTCTAGGATGGATGACATAATGTATAGTTTGAGTGGAGCGAAGTATTTTACCATTATTAATTTGAAAAGTAGATATCATCATATTAGAATTAGAGAAGGATATGAATGGAAAAATTCTTTTAAGACTAATGAGGGTTTGCATGAATGGTTAGTTATGCATTTTGGTTTAACTAATGCACCTTATACTTTTATGAGATTGATGAATGCAATTTTGAAAGAGATTCTTGGGTTAATTTGTTATTGTATATCTGGATGACATTTTGATATTCAATAAGACTAAATAAGAACATCTTATGCATGTCAAAGAAGTATTACAAAGACTGAAAGAGGAGAAATTGGTCATTAACTTGAAGAAATGTTCATTTATAAAGGAAGAAATTATGTATCTTGGTTTTGTCATTTCATCTGATGGTTTGAAGATGAATCCTAAAAAAGGTGAAATTTATTCTTGTTTAGCCTACACATGAGAATGTTGGAGAGGTAAGATCATTTCATGAGTTGACAAGTTTTTATAGGAAGTTCATCAAAATTTTTTATTCTATTTGTAATGCTATGACTGAGACTATGAGAGGAGACAAAAAGGATTTAAAATGGACACATGGAGCACAAAAGAGTTTTAAAACATTAAAACAAAATATTGTAGAATTTCCTACTCTTGCTTTGCCTGATTTCAACAAAGTTTTTAAAGTAGAATGTGATGATAGTGAAAGTGCTATTGGAGCTATTTTGAGTCAAGAAGGAAGAGAAATAGCTTTCTTTAGTAAGAAATTGAATGAAGCTAAGAGAAAATATTTAGTTTATGATCAATAATTCTATGCTATTATTCAAGCTTTGAAGAAATGAAGACATTATTTGATGCCTAAAGATTTTGTGGTGTATATTGACCATTAAGATTTGCAGTATTTGGCAAGTCAGAATAAGTTGAATCAAAGATGTATAAATTGGGTTGAATTTTTGTAGAAATTTTCCTTTTCATTAAAACATAAGAGTGGACAATTAAACAAAGTTTATAATGCTTTGAGAAGAAGAAGGATTTTTTTGACATAAATGAGAGTTGAGGTACTTGGTTTTAATGATTTGAAGTATTTATATGAAATTGATCCTAATTTTGTATAACCTTGGAAATATTGTAAAGAATAAATGGTAAGAGGTAAGTGGACTGATTATTTCATTTAGGAAGATATGTTGTTTATGGTAATTCAGTTGTGTATATCTAGAGAATCTATGCGAAAGAACATCATGATGGAGAAGCATAGTGGCGAACTTGTTGGACATTTTGGGATTGATAAAATAATGAAGTTGATTTCAGACATATACTTTTGGCTGCAAATTTATTAGGTTGTACATAAGATGGTGAAAAGTTGCATAATTTGTAAAATAGAAAAAGGAACTAGTCAGAATTTGGGATTGTATTCACCATTGTCTGTACCTGATAAGCCTTGAGAAGATATCAATATGAATATTTTTCTTAGTTTTCCTAGATTTCAAAGAATTAATGATTATATTTTGGCAGTAGTAGACAAATTTTCAAGGATGGATCATTTCATACCTTGTAAGAAGACATCTAATGTAGTACATGTGGTTGAATTATTCTTTAAGGAAATGGTAACGTTGCATAGTTTTCCTAAGACTATTGTTTTAGATAGAGATACTATACTTATTGGTTATTTCTAGAGGACACTTTGGAAGAAGATAAATACATAGTTAAAGTTTAGTTCTACATTTCATCCACAAAAAAATGGACAAGCTGAAGTTGTGAACAAAATTTTGGGTAACATTTTTAGATGTTTGGTTGGGGATAAGCCTACTAGTTGGGATTTTATTTTGGCACAAATAGAGTTTGCATATAATAAATTTGTGAACAGAAGCACTAAGAAGACACCTTTTCATATTGTTGCTAGAATGAATCCTAAGGGTACTATTGAATTAAGAGATCCGAGCCTTGAGACAAAGAGAAGTGTAGAAGATTAGGAATTTGTAGATTTCATGAATGCTTTACATGAGGAAGTGAAAATGAACTTGGAAGGTAGTAATTTGGGATACAAATAAAAAGATGATAAAAGGAGGAAAGATAAATCTTTTGAAGTTGGTGATGAGGGTATGATTCATTTGAAGAAGAGAAAATTTCCATTTTGTACCTACAATAAGCTAAAAAATGAAGAGTTTTGGTCCTTGTAAGATTCTAAGGAAGTTTGACAGTGGAAATGCTTTTAAAGTTGAATTTCTAGAAGAAATGGACATTTCACCTATATTCAACATTATAGATATCTTTGAGTATTTTAAATAAGATGATGAGTTGAAAAATAACTTGGATTATCCTAAGAAGAAGACATACAACATTGAAAGGATTTTGAATAGTAGAATAACTAAAAGTACTAGAGAAAAAGACTACTTGAAATACCTAGTTTAATGGAGGGACAAACTAGTTGAAGACAGTTCATGGATAACACATGCTGAGTTGGATATTTATGATTCAGGTTAGAATATCAGTCATGCCTAATGTGATAATTAGTTCTTTATTAATCCCAAGGGTTTGATGCAGAAGCATCTTGGGTCTTTGAGAAATCTTGCATCAAACAAAAATATTTCTCATTTTCAGTACCCGTCTTCTATTCACAAAGTAGTTGTTACTAGTTTTGTTTTCATATTGTGCGTAGTTGTCATGATGTTGAGGAGCTATCCTAGATCCTTTTCCTAAGTGCACAATTTGTAATGTTCCTTATTTCTTAAGTTCTATGACATTCTTTCTGGTCCTTGTTTTTGTATCATTTTCATTTAGCAAAGCGTGCTATTCTAATTGGCATAATTTCCTCTGATTATGTGGCATCTTGCATAGTTGGGACCTAACTTTGAACACATGTTTGGACGTACCATTAAATGTGCATTATTTCATATTGTCCTTTGTGTGGATTTTGGTTTACTTTTCTAAGTTTGGACCTATATTGTAATTAAGTTCTTGACTAGTCAATTTGTGGCTTAGCTGGATATATAAGAGGCTTGGTTAGATGTAGGACAAGAATCAACAATTAGAGGTAGAGATAGAAGATGTGAACTAGGACTCTGATTTCATAATTTCATTTGTAATTGGTCATAACCATGAAGGCCTCACAACCAGGCATGTTTTGGTTTCTTTATATGCAAAGTGAAATAATCACACCTCCAAACATCTTGCATCTGGTCTTGTTTTCTTTGTGGTTTCACTGTGTTATGTATAGCTTCCATGTGCATCTCCTAGCAAGGGAGTCTCAAAAGTTTAAGTTAAGTTTATCCACATGTTTTCACATGTTTTCATGAATTTTTTCATTGCCTTACATCATTTTAAGCATTTATCTCATTAAAAAATCAATAGAAACATATAAAAAAAATTCAACCCACAAAGCCATCCATGAGATTAATGCAAAGATTTTGGTATCGCAGAAACCCAACTTAGGGGAAACCCTTAGTGGGGATTAGTACCCACAAATTATACAATCTTCTAAAGTAAAAACTAAGAGGAGATTAACCCTATTAAGAGTTATAATGACATTATTAGGTGCCACCCTGTTAGCGGATTTAACTCTATCTTTGTTAGGATTATCCTAGTCTGAAGACTTTGAACACTAGTTAAAGTGCCAATTTGTTAAAGAATTTATAATAAATGACCTATCAGGATCCACCTAATTAAGGGATTTTCACAATTGTAACTATTAGGGAATAATATAAAGAATGATCTATAGAAAAACATTACCTCTACTTGATTAGGTCCACTAAATATCAAACTCATGTCACAATACTAAAACTTTCTCCTAGTTGGATCACAATTTGCACTTCTTCACTGTGTTTTCTTGATCATGATCAACAACAAAAAATTATTCATTCTTCATCAATATATCTTGGACTTTCAATTCCATCACATTAATCAAACCTCAAACAAATTATATATGTTAAATTTAAATATCCTTCTCATATTCAATGTGCCACAAGATAAATCTTAAACCAAGAATCACATTTACAAGACCACACCAACTAATTCAAAGAATTTTGTGTCAAGAGGTCAAACACATTTTGACCAAACACTTTCTTCATCTAGATTATTATCCATACTCTTTCATTAGATAATGTGAGGCCAGATAATCACCTCCATTCATGAGTGCACCTCACTAGAGGATGACTAGGTAAATTGATCATACTGCAAACTCAATACTGATCATTGATCATCAATTTAATTACTATCACTCAAGAAATCAATAATCTTTTGTTGAAATTATTATTGGGAAGCAAGATAATGAGAGGCTGGGGGGTGAATTAGGATCTATGAAAATTTTAACTCCTCGAAAAAACTAATAGATTAATTGAATTCACTCCTAATCTATCTCATATCTTAGATCATACACCATGCAAACATAAAATTGTAAAACTAGAATAGATCTAACTCCGCATTACATCCATCAACATGAACATAAATGTAAACACGTAACACAAAGATATTGGTTACCTAGAAACCCTCCAAGGTGAAGGTAAAACTAGGGTGGGGATGACACCCACAAATCTTTAGTACTGCATCAATAAAGTTCACCTAAAAGGGCTAAAATGTTGATCAATTATGATGACCTACCATGTGAGGGGTCTACTTTGTTAAACAATTTACAAGACTATTAAGTCTACATTGATTAAATGATTTAAACTTACAATGAAGTAAGCACTTTGTTAGGAGATTTAACTAGGTCTGCTAAAACCACTATGTTAAGAGATTCTTCCTAATACACTAGTTATAATGTCTCAATACTTGATCCTTCAGTCTTCTCTTATGAAGTTGATCATAGATCTTCTCTCTACTTTGTCTAAATTTGATCTCCTTATCTGATTTTCTTTGTTATTCCCTTTACTGCTAGGTTTCTCTATTTGATCACTTAATCAAACCTAGCTTTCCTTGTTTTTTCCTTAGCCTATTCATGCATTCATAATATCCCTTATCACACACATGCACACACTAATTTAGGGCTTTATTTCTTCTTAAATAGACAAGTGTGGAAGGTTCTAGATCCTAATTAATGATCCAAAATTTAAACCTTTTGCTACTTAGTCTTTCCTTCCTAGGGATTGATGTCCTCTGATAAAACATGTAATTAGCTCCTTAGTTGGCTCCACAATCCATAAATATTGCATAAAAGTCAGCCAAAATGATTTACGTAAGTGTTTGTGCCATTGCAAATACATATGCCAAAACTGGATTACTTGGCAATTGAATATCTTGACACTCGGTCATAACTAACATTCATGTTGTCCCTTGGCTTCTATGTGCTTGACAGATATTGACTCACTCAACATAAACTATCTTCACATTACTCTACTTCCTTATATTTTACTCATCATATATTGTGATTTGTTATACACTGGGGTGCTCGAGAACTTTATACTTTCTTAGCTTGTAATGAAAGTATAAACAAGTCCATGTAACTTGGCCTTCATTAGGTGTCTCGGTTGTAGTGATGACTAACCAAAGTTTCCTAGAAAATGAATAAGTGTTGGAAACTAATAGGGAATAAGGATTAAAGATAAAAAAATCTCCCCTTTGACATTAGCAACAAAAACACTTTGTCATTACTTAGCAACTTATTCAAAATTTTAAAATAGCCAAAATAAAACTCCCCCTTAGACTGCGATTTAGTCTCCAAAAATTGACTTCACTATACAAAATATATGTACATGTCTCTTGATACCTATGATTTGTGATATCTAATGCTTATTTATCTTTCAACTTCTGATTACCCTTGTGTGATGAGTAACAGTTCCCCTTTATTGTGTCTTTACAATTTCCCCCTTATTTTTGACACTTATGGCTTGGGGTTCGTAGGGGTCAATTGGTTCATGTCTAAGAATATTTTGTGATTTAATAAAATCACCTCTAATCTATGATTCCATCTTGATTTAGCTGATTCTAGTACCTGAATTTTGATTTCTAGCTGGGCAATTAGATCAACTAAACTATTTGCAATTGAGAGATGCAAATCTCTCTTAACTAAGTCTTTTGCAGCATATAGTTCCTTTTGTATTACCTCCATATGAGGTAGCAACATGGTTTTAATTGAAATCAATTTAGTTCTAATGTTTCTATCTTTAGCCATAAACTCGGTTAATCTTACCAAATATCAATTTATTGAATGAATGAGAGCTTGAATTTGCATTCTTGCTCAAAGAAGTAGCACAAGCCTTCAATGCTTGTAATTCATCAATGGAGCATTGATTCTCCATGGTGAAGAAATCAATATCATAAAGTTTTATATATAAAGAATGAATAATCTATGAAATTCCTTCCAAACTAGTTGCAAGGCTTGAAAGCTCAACCTATCTTATTACAAGTTCTATTGAGACTTTCTCCATAACTTTTCACTTAGACTTTTTCTGAGACCATATCATCATTTTCTCATTGGTCTTGATATCCTCATTATTTACTTTCTCAACTATATGAACTAACTATTCTAAAATTGGTTTTTTCTCATTTACATCATGAATATCAAATGCATCTACAAAATATCTTTAATGTCATGGAGTACCTGCTTCTACTTGAACTCCCTCTTTAGATTTTCTTGCTTTGGCTTATGAATCAACAACGCTTGTAGAGTTTGCATTTGTTCCAATGTCATAGTATTAGGGCCATATATGGGTAATGTAATGATCTCATCTAGACTCGCTAGAGTCTTTGGTGTTTCAAACTTTTGTTCCATTATCTGTGATCATGGAGTGTTGACACTCAACAAGGATATTTTCATTTTTTTCCCCTTAGCACTCAATCTAGGTTCTTTTTGTTTAGTGGAGGTACTCTCTTGTTGAGTTGATGTGACTTGTTGAACAAGTGTAACATTTAATGCATCAGTATGAACAAAACTTGACACTTGAATGAGGGCTTGAGTAGCCTCTTGATCATTAGGCTTCTCAGTCTCTACCAACTTAGATGGTTCAACCTCCTTATCTCCCTTTGAGGAATCTTGAGAAAATTTATATGATTTACCTTTCTCTTCTTCTTTCCCATCAATTGCATGAGTGAACTTGGGTAGCACAATGATAGCTTTGCCTTGCTACTTGACACTCATGTCTAGAATAACTATGAGTGATGTATCTTGTATACCATTAGTTGATGCACTATAAATCTATGGATAATCTTGTATTTGTAGAAAAAATTGGATTGGTGCATGGGAGAGGGGTGCCTGAGGTGTTTGTTTTTACACTTGTCAAATCTTCCCTAGTTAAGATATTTTGATTCAGAAGTGATGAATTAGGAATATCCTCTATAGTGATAACATCTTGTTTTTCACTTCCCTCTACTATCTTCCTCATCCAAGCTTTCAGGCTCATCATAGTCTTCTTCATTATCAAGTTCAATATAGTCACTACCTTCTTCTTTCTCCTCTTCCACCAATGGAAGTAAAAATCTAAATGCCTTCTTCCATATCAAAATACTCTCTTGTTCAACTTCATATATGCCCTAACTTTTGGCACATATTTCTTAGAAAAATCTCTTAGGGAAATAGAAATATGTGTCTTCCCTAAGTCAGACACTATTTGGGCCAATGTGGTTTCTCTTATTATCCTTTTAGTGGATAATGCCCACTTCCATTTTGCATCAAATTTATTATATAAATCTTCAAGAATTCTATAGGAGTATATTTTAATTTTTCCGTCATATCTTGCATGGCCTTCTCAATATTCTCATGATCTTCCTTATTCAAAGAATCATATTTAATTTGTTTAAAACCTACTATGCTAGCTGAGTTCCTAATATTTTTACATACTTGATCAATTGTCATAGGAGTTCATCTAGGGACAATATGAAGCTTTCTCATATTGTCAGACTCAATCTCCTCTCCTTCATCCTCCTCTGCATTAGGCGTGACAATAAATTTCCTTCTTGGACTCTTTTGTGGACTCGACTCGGTCCCTTTTGTTTGTTTTCTCTTTGCTAGGCTTCTCTTTATCTTAGCAGCTGAGGGTTGTGCTACCTTGGAACTTGTGATTATCCTACTCTTAGGCTTAGGTGTAGGAGGTGTCACTATTTTCTTCACACTCTTCTTTAAATCCCTCTTTACCTTAGGATCAACAATTTCAATTTTTATCTGTTTGGTTGCCTTAGGATTGACAAAAAATAAATCTTTTCCCTTAGGCTCTTCATCCTCTTCTTCTTCATCATCAGATTTATCATCTTCACCTTTTCCCTCTATTATTTGAAGTGTTCCTTTTCCAAGTTTTCCCTCAAGATCTTCTATCATATTTTGCCCCTTTCTATCCATCTTGGGTAGTTTTTTTTGCATCACCATTTTGATCTTGTCTAACTCATTGTTGTCGAAAGGCTTGACATTCTTGTCTATTTCTTCAAATAATAATGTAGTGACTACTACATTGATTCATCCAAATTTACTTCATATTTCATTGATCTCAATAATGCAACCCTTGGTAACACTACCTGTGCATAAGTGAAATTTGTGTCTACCACAAAACAAACATCTTCATAGCAATGATCAACTATAGATTGTGGGATCCTCATTCTATTCTTCATTTTACCCTTAAACTCCTCAAAATAATTATCCATTATGATCTCAAAATTTTCACCCAACTGTTCAATGAAAACATTGATTTACTTGGTGATAGGTTTGGTTTTATCCCATACTACAA
Source organism: Cupressus sempervirens (assembly GCA_028749045.1). Taxonomy (NCBI): domain Eukaryota; kingdom Viridiplantae; phylum Streptophyta; class Pinopsida; order Cupressales; family Cupressaceae; genus Cupressus; species Cupressus sempervirens. The sequence continues at coordinate 1,050,641,591 of CM053785.1, forward strand.
TGACTCCAATAGGAAATGAATTTTTTACATAGAAAAATATACAAACTAGCAAAGATCCAAACTTACAAAAAGTATTCTTGAATTTTTGAATTGTTCCAATTTTTTCTCATAGCTTTTGTAGTTGCACATTGGCCAAGTTGTAGCTACGATCTTTCTTCACAATTTTATAACCTAGGTTGACTAGGATACATGGAACAATGTTCAGTAAGCTTGACTTATTTATCTTGTGTGCAATTATAGGCACTGCAAATTCAATAATAATATCTTCAATTCTATCAATTGACATTCTACAACCTTTCCACTTGGCCTTCATGTGATCCTCAATAATGTTCTTTGTTGTACATCAGATTGTCTTTACCCTATCTAGGATTGGATAACCAACAACTCAGTGAATAATTACTTTGTTAATCTTGACTAGTCCACCTTGTAACCATAATGAAGAAGTTTTTTCCTTGTAATATTCTAAGGAAGTTTAACAATGTAAATGCTTTGGAAGTTGAATTGCTAGAAGAAATGGACATTTCACTTATATTCAACATTGTAGATATCTTCAAGTATTTTGAATTAGATGCCATGTTGAAAATAAACTTGGATTATCCTAAGAAGAATAAAGATAATATTGAAAAGATTTTGAAAAGTAGGATAACTAAAAGCACTAGAGGAAAAGACTTCATGGAATACCTAGTTCAGTGAAGGGACAAACTAGTTGAAGACAATTCATGAATTACACAAGCTAAGTTGGATCTTTATAATTTAGGTAAGAATACTAGTCATGCCTAATATGGATATCAGTTCTTTATTAACCCTAGGTGTTTGATGTAGGAGCATATTGGGTCTTTGAGAAATCTTGAATCAACCAAAAATATTTCTTGTTTTATGTACTAGTCTACTGTTCGCAAAGTAGTTATTGCTAGTTTTGTTTTCAAATTATGCACAGTTGCCATCATGTTGAGGACCTATCCTATATCCTTTTCCTAAGTGCACAATTTCTAATGTTCCTTACATTATAAATACACAATATTGAGTGGGGGGGGGGGGGGGGGGGGTGTGAATTAGTATTCTACAAACTTTTTCCCACAACTAAATATTGTTAATTACTTTATAACTCACACATGAAAGTAAACCAACAATTTTGAATAGTAAATATAACCATGCACATAGAGAACTCATAACACTCTTATTTGTTAACTAGGGAAACCTTAGCCAAGGGAAAACCTCGGTGGGGATGATACCCACTAGATGATTCACAAAATAATAGGATCCTAAATTAAGGATATAAATCATGTTAGGAGTCTATGCAATACATATGGTATCTCGAGTCCTTGTTAGAGGACTAGGTCTTGTTAGAAGCCTCAACCCTGTAGGAGTTGGTAGAACAAATACAATGTATGCAAGAAGATCCCACTTCCCTAGCGTGCAATTATATAATTTAGTTCTTCACAAGAATAGATATACATACAATAATTTCTATTTTCTGTATTTCACACTTGCTCTAATCATATATCGGATGTAGTTCACATATCAATGATATCATCGACTTCACATCAATACAAAATCTCGCATAAATCATATATATGTTTCATAGTTCATCATTTATCACACACTTATCTTTGCAAGACAAGATCTTTACTTATACCTCTCATATTCATAATTCACTACTTAGTCAGCCTTCATGTATTCACATGCTTGACATAATACAAAATAACCTATGGAATAATATCCACATAGTTAGCTCATCATGACTTAGTAATTATTTCATTATCAAAATAATTCCTATAAAATATACAATATATAACTTACAACTATACAATTTTCCTTTACATACTACTCCCCTTTGATATCAATGGCAAAGGTGTCAAAAACTATATCAACAAAGATTGGGTGGCCTGCTACTGATCAACTTGATGTTCTGGAAAAGCAATTTTCATATACAAGTTTGAATCTTTCCACTTCCTTCTTCTAGTTCTCCTTAACTATATCTAAAATACTAATTAGTGTGCATAGTGCATAAGATGCCACTTCAATTGCACTTAAGTTAGTATATGCAAATTTGTCATAGGAAATCTTTTCTGCAAGCCATTCCTGCAATTGCCTCTGTAAAATGCTGATCTTTGCTAACAAAATTTCTTTAACAATAGAGAATCTCTTTTCTACCTTCTCCTTATTAGATTCCAAGCCTTTGATCACATCATGTATATTCTCAACTTCTGTGCCACAATCCTCAATACTAGTTTATGGGAGTTGTAACTTAGCAGTGATTGTTTCAAGATCACTCAACTTATCCTTTATTTGGATCTCAAAATAAGTCAGATACTTGTATGAAAACACACACTATCCATACAATGTTCTCATCAATATGCTTTCTTTGTTCTTTGATGCTTCCATCAAGTTCCTTTAGATCATTCCTCACATTGGTGCATATTGTATTAAATAGTGTTGCATCATGTTTACCTTGTGCTTGCGTTGAAGCTACCTCTACTAGAGTTGTGAATTCCTCATCAAAGGTGTTCACCAACTCCTTTGCCTTTGACTGCAAGTTTTGATTTGTTGTAGTTGTAGTAACTATCTTTTGAATTCTATCCAAGACTTTAGTTAATGTCTTCTCCAAAGACATTACTGATTTGTTCTTCTCAAACAACTTGTTCAATGAGCTCATCAATCCTTTTAGATCTTCATCATCTAATCCTACTACTGATGGGCTAGCCATTGGTACTACAATAGATATAATTGCTAGGGCTACATAAGGTATGTTAGTTTCATGCCGAAACACAACCTTCCCAATTTATGACTCCACATGTTTTAGATTGGGCAAGAATGTTGATTCTTGCATTACAATCTTCCACTTATGCTTAAGTTCAGAATCTTCCTTTTTCTTCTCCTCTTCTTCTTTCTTTTTCTTCTCTTCCTCTTCCTTTTTATTTTCTTCCTTTATTCTCTTTTCTATTGCTAACCTCTATTTCTTTCTTCTTCTTTCTTCTTTTCTTACTTCTCTTCTTCTTTCTTCTTCTTCTCCTCTTCTCCATCATCTAAGATGGAGTAAACTATAATATTACGAACAATAGTTTGGCCATAGGCTGCAAATGGGTTTTCTTTTGTGTCTAGAGTTATGTGCGTACTATCCACTTGCATGGATTTAGTACCCATAAAAATGTGTGGTAGTGAAAGTGCCTATTGTGTCTCTTCTACTTCTTCCTCTTCACTAGTTGATGTACTTTCTTGTACATAGACTGGGCTCATAGGTTTGGACTGCACACTTACCTCTAGCACTATGGTCATGTATTTTACAATTGTCTCTTCTGTTTCCTTCCTGACATCTTCATAATTTCCTCCCAAGAATTTCTCTTCTTTCATTCCTTGACAAGGGCTCAATACCCTTCAAAATTTTGTTTGAGTCCTCCTTAGAGTCAACTTCACAGAGTTTATTTATCATTGTGATCCTCAAATTTAGATCTTCTTCTGATACTCTCTTCTTCCTATTTATTAGCCTATTAAATAGGTCTTCATGTATCTTATTCTAAATGTTCTCAAATTTCTTATTCCTCAAAATCATATTCCTTATATGGCATTTTATAACTACCTTCTATCCATATTACTATAAAAATTATAATACTTATTTAACTATAAAAAAATTTCATCATTAATTATTTGCATGTTTAGGTTCTCTACCTTTGGTTTCCATGCCTTCTTTCTAGCTGAAGGTTTTCCTTCCCATGCATCTTGCACTACTAGTTTTATCTCTAGCTTCATTCTCAAAACTGTTAGATTCATTGACTTTCATCATTTTCCTTCTCTTTCTTGGTCTACTAGTGGTTTGCTTGACCCTTTTCTTTGGCGAAGGTGAAGGTTCATGCTTCACCTCTACCAATCTCTCAGATTTCCTTTGTGCTGTAGGTGCTTCCACCTCTTACTGCCTCCTTGGTTGATCACTACTTGTTCTCATAGGTTGCACTTGTACAACTATTGCATAAGGTAAAATGGGGGCTTGCACACATGGTTGCACTATTGCCACACCTTCTAAAGGTTCTGCTACAACAATTGGAGTTTCTATAATCACTTCAAACTGACTGCTTGCTCTCATTTCCATTGCAATGACTTTCACATCATTGAATTCCTCTCTAGTCATGCTTGATTCCTTGAGAATGGAATCTATTACCTTTTCTAATTTCTTCTTTCTTTCCTTGCTGTGTAGTTCAGAGTGAACTATTCTCATTTTCTCCTCATAGGTTCCCCATCTAGGGTACTCTATGTCCTCCTCTGATTGGAGTATGACCTGCGCATACCCTTCTATGAGCTCAATGCTCATCTAATATCCCATAGGTTCAATGAACTTAACTCTTGGTACCATAGCTTCCATATAGGTGTTATCTATCTCTACCATGAAGCATATCTCATCCTTATATTTCTCTACCATAGAAGGAGGTATCCTATACCTTTGTTTCATCTCTGACTGGAAACTTTTCATCATTCTATCAATGTCATCATCTCTGACATTCTCCAACTTAGATCTGTAGCATTGAGTCACTATCTTCATTTCACGCTCATTGCTATCCCAATTGGTTACTCCAGGAAACTTCCTTGTAGCATATAAAAACAAATGAGTCAGTAGGGATTCAAATAAAAAAATTGATCTCATTTTCTTCTTCAGCTTTGCAATGTTATCCAACAATTACAATATGATAATCTCACATAGATTAAATTTTCTCCCTTGAATTACCATTACATAAGCTACATGAAAAAATCCATCTAGTACTGACTTAACCCTTGATCCATGGTTGAAATTGTACCCTAATATTTTTCTTAGTAGCTTTACTCTTTTATCTTGAATAGAGTCTACCTTCATGTTTCTTCCGTCAAACCTAGTATTCATGTTTGCCTCAACCATCTTCCTGACATTGTTATCATTAATAGGATTACAACCTTCATTACTCAATCCTGTGACCTTATGAATTAGGTCATTGTGAATAACTATCTATGCATCACCTAGCCACAACATATCATTGTGTACCCTACTCAGAATTATTCAGGTCCAATTGCGATTATCAAACTCCATATAAAACATATACTTCATTAGAATTAAGTCATCTAGGTGTGCATACTCAGACTTCAAGGCTAGGTCATTGTTACACATTTTTCCCAAATCCTGATGAATATCATCATCACCAATACTTTCTATCTTGCAGTGAATATAGCTTCTGATATCCTCAACATGAAGCACATTCTATGGAACTTGTGAAAATATGCCCAATGAGTCATCCAAAAGTGAAATAAATGAGTGTTTTTAAAACACATATCATGTTCTATCACTTACATCATACATGGTCTGACTAGCCATTGAAACCGTAACTGTAAACATTGAAAAAAATTGGATTCATACTCTATAAAATACCTTATAATGTGATTTAGGGCTTCTACAACTTTGTGCTTCACAAAATTCTCTCCAAACTTCAATTCACTATCAAATTGGTCTTCAATTTTCTCAAGACACTTCACATGAAAAAATGGTACACACAATCTTTCTTGCGATCCTTAAATCATTTCAAATTGCATTGCGCATTTACCGCATATCTACCAAAAATTCAAATACTATCTCTATTTACCAGTAAGCTTATTTTCTAGATTCCTGCTCATTGAGATCATATCTAGACTTGCACACTTGACCATATATTTTTGTCCATGTCCTTAACTTTCTATTAACTACACAACTTCCAATTCTCTCTCTAACATAATTTTTGACCAATTGATGTACCATCTCTTCTAAAACTACTTAATTCAAGTAGGATGAGCCATAAACAATATGTGACTTGAATGTCTTATTAGGTGCATAAAAATACTGCTCTTCCAAAATTGTATAAGAGCTTTCTGGATCCTTAGTTGCCACAAATGCTCCTTTGAATTCATCAACATGTTCCTTAATTACTTCCTTCTGACCATTGTCACTGCCATTGTCATTCCTTTTGTCATTTCTGTTGTTGTTCCTTCTGTTATTAAGATTCCTATTAAAGTTCCTTCTATCCATTCTACAATATCTTGCTGTGTGTCCAAATTTATTACATAACTGGCATACAAATGCATTTCTTCTCTGATTAGTTCAATTCTAATTGTCAGCTGCTTTGCAATTCCTTGTAATGTGTTTAGGATTGTTACACTTGTAACACAAAAACTAGTTTTTCTCCCCATTCAATTTCTGTCCATCATTGGATCTATTCTATGATCTTTCTCTTTCATTACCTACAAGGTTAGTATTCCTAAATATTCTACTAATTTGCATTATTACCATCAAACTTAGGTTTCTTACATTCTACTACTTTATGTCCATAACCATGACAATTATAAAAATAGAAATTAGTAATAGGTTTAAAAGACTTACCTCTGCAATCTCTTTTCATATGTCCAACGCCATTACATATAAAGAATCTACCTCTAAACTCATGTCTTACTTCCTTGGGTGGTTCATCTTGCTGAGGTTTATCAACTTTCTCTATTATCTTAGGTTCATCATGTTTCTTTGATAAATCAATTAATTCTACTTCCTTTGATACTTTAGCAGATGTGCTCGATTCAACCTTACTCAAATCAGATTCCTTAGGGGATTCAATAATTGGATCTAGTTATCTTTTGATTTCAACTTTCTTGGCTGATTTCTCTCCAATCAAATATCCAAGTCATGTCTTGTCATAAGAATATCTTTGGTGAAATATCTATTGATCTATCTTCTCACTACTAGAATAAAGTTTCTCTAACTGTTTCTTAGCTTGTGTCAATTCTCCTTTCACAATGATATTGTACTTTTCTAATTTTGCATGCTCAATCTTGATAGTATCTATTTCAAAAGTAACTTGACTTAACTAGGAGCTAAGATCTGCATTCTTAGTTTTCAGTTTAGGTTCATTCTTTCCACCATTTTTCTTAAGACTCAGCTTAACTTAAATGATTTTTAGTTCATGTTTCAAAATCTCATTTTCTTTCTGAAGATTTCCTACTTCATCTTTGTCACTAGTCTAGGTAATTGATTCCTTACTAGATTTTAGATCATCAATCTTGTCTTTCAGTTTAACAATGAGAATTTTTGCATCTTCATGTCTATGCATCGAATGACTTTAATTCGTGATTATAACCCTTTAGTTTGATTTTATATGTGTTCTTCTATGATGGGTTTTCGTATGTTGTTTTAAGAGTCCTTGATGATTTTCTATTAATTAAGTCTAATTAAGAGATTAAATTAATGATTTAATTTAATGGAAAATTATTATGATATTTTAATATTTAATTATTTTTAATTAATTAAGAAATTAATTAAATAAAAAGAATTAAATTGGAAGATAAAAGTTATAGTATAAATTTAGAACGTGATAATATTAATATTAATTTAATAATAATATATTTAGAGTTCATTTTTAAATAAATGCTGAATATTATTATTATTTAAGTTAATAAATATTTTGTCAATTAAGTTTCAAAAATAAATTAAAAAGTGAAAAGATATTAAATTATTAAATAGTTTTAAGTTCGCATGATTTATGCATGAGATTAAAATATGAGAAATTAATTTAAAAAGATTAAACATGTGAATTTAATAATGTTATTTTAATTGCATAAAGTGTGCATAGGATTAAAGCTAATAAATTAATTAAAATAAAAGTAGAGTAAAAATTAAATAAAGTTATTTAATAATTCATTTGACATGCATGGAATAGGTAAAGAAAAGATTAATAAAAGTTAATTTGGAGTTAAGGGTTGTGAGCAAGGAGTTCTCCTGGGGTGAATGCACAATCAGTTCCTCAAATCAAGGAGAGAACTCTTTATCACAATTGAAGGGTTCATTTTTGGGAGGAGGATTTTGGACACGAATTTGGAGAGTGAATTCTCGAAGGGAAAATTTGGGAAAATTTTAGAGAGAAGACCTTGCAAAGGAGCAAATTCTCTCGCAAATCTTTTGGGTGGTTGCGATCTTAGCATCAGAACTAGGTAGTTTCTTCAATTTTATGCACACAGTTAAAATTATGATAATTTTGTCTTCTTCGTGATTGTTGAATCGACACTCTGGATTTCACTGCATGAAATTATTGCTCTCTTGTTATGAATCTATAACATTTGTCTCATCTGTATAATAGAATTGAAAGAATTAGTTTTAAAATCGGGAGGGTTTGAGATTTAAAGAAAATTTAATTTAGAAATTCGAATGTTGATAGAACCTCTTTATCAGATGACTTGGGAAAGATTTGAATTTAAAATTGGAAATTCTAGATTAAAAACTTGTATGGTTGATAGTAATTGTACTATAAGTATATACTTGCAAATGTTATTAAAAAAATAAAATAATAAATATATATTTTAAAACTTAATAATAATTTAGGAGGGGTTTGTTTTAAATTAAAAAGAAAAAGAAAAAAAGAAATATAATTTGGAAGGGATCTTGTTTGTTATATATATATATATATACATATATAAATTTTTATTAAAAAAAAAATTAGAAAAAAAAGATTTGGGGAGGGGCGGGTTTGATCCACTCCCTGCCCCACCTACCTATTTTCTCTCGCCGCCGCGCTGGTATAGTAGTCCCTACTACTGATGCAACATGTACGATTGCTGAATGCAGCGTACGCTACTGCGGCAGCAATAGAGTTACTGCCAAGTTGCGCAGTGGACAGGCCGGTGGGCCTTTAAAAATGCATAAGTTTTATAAATTTACTTTTCAAAAATTATTATTATTTAAAGTTTACTAAATTTAATTTATATTAAATTTTGAATTATTAAGTTAAAAAATTATATTAATGTTAAATTATTAAAATTAGATTATATTAAATTTAATATTATTTAATAATATTTAATTAGTAAGTTTTATAATGTAAAGCTTTATTATTATTTAATAATAATGATAGGTTTTATTATCATTAATTAATTAAATAATAATACCTTTAAATATAGTTAAATTTTAATTAATAAAATTATTGATAATTTTATAATAATTAATAATTGTTGAGGTATTAGTATAAGTAATTAGTTGTTAATCATTAATTAATCTAATTAAAAATTAGTTTAATTAGATTTAATTAATGATGATTAAAGTTAAACGAAAATTGTAGATATATTTTTAATATTATTGTTAGATTGAAATCACTTATCATAATAAGTTGAATAAATAACTTGCCTCTAGATCATTTTAAGAAATCGACCTAAATCAAATAGGGGTAATTTTGTGAATTATTTAAGAGTAAGAATGGGTTAATTGTAAGGGTTAAGTACGAAAACTTATTACTTGAAACATATTTGAAACTGAAACTGAAACCCTACCATATAACTTATCTATGTAAACTATAAGACTATTTACTTGGACCCAATCACTAGAAACTGAAACCTTATTGTTTAACTCAAAACTATGTGCTTTCTAACCAAACTAAACTATGTGACTATTCTATTTTCTATGTCTTGTTTTTGTTTTGGGTTGGGGGTTGATTTAGCTTTGACCAGTTTTAGGTTGTTACTAGAGGCTTAGGGGCATGTGATTGTGATGATTATGATGATTTGATTTCAATCTTTTTAGCCCAACCATGGTAATATGATGGTGTGCTCTATGATATGTTGTATTTACTATTGTTATTGCTTTTAGTCATCTTGTGTGAAGCTGAGGTGTATGATTATGAGATATCTGACTTAACCATCTATGAGTCATCGATCAGTTATACTTGGGTTATTTTCTAGTCACCTTGATGGGACTGAAGTGTTTGATATGTTCTTGATGATGTCATGTTGTGACATGTTTGACTTTACCATTTTGAGTCATTGATCAGTATTATTATTGGAATACCTTTTGGCTGCTCATTGAGAACCGATGGATATTGTGACTTATCATTTGATGCTTCCAGTTGCTCGTGGAGAACTAGTGTGATTATTATGATTATCTTTATGATGCTTTCTAGTCGCTTTTATAGGACTAAGGTGATTTATTTATTTATTTATTTTTAAATTTTTATTTTATGATTATGGATTTGTGCCTTAATGAGCCACTTGCAGTGTCGGGAAGTGGCTTGCAATGGGGTCCGGGGCCCTAAGATGCTGCCAGGGTAATTCATTGTCAGTTGTTTTAATAAGTGAAAACATTACACTAAATGAGAGTAAAATTAACCTAATAAGATAATTGTATGTTCTCACCCATGCCTTGAGTGCTAGTATAGACTAGGATGGGAGTAGAGAGAACGCTTGGTTGTGACCTTACATTCCATAGTATGCCTTGTTAGTATGAGAGGATACTAATGGGCACATAAAAATTAGTAGGGACCCTGGAGTCCTAAGCTAATTGCCAGGGTAACTTCTATGTGATTCATGCAATGATACTTGCCCACTTACAGAGTAGGTTTCTTGTGTGTCTTGTGTGCCTCTAGGAGTTAGATGTCATTCTTTATTAGGACCTTTGAGTTAGATTACTTGTAGGTTTTCCTAGACTTAGAGAGTATTTGTGTTATGTGATTTTATATCCTGTTTGGGACTTGAAACTATCTCCTCAGTGCGGTGAGAGTGGGCCATTTATGTTCCACACGGTCGGGTGGTAGTGCTTTTTCACTCTTGCCATTGAGATTCGTCTGTAGTCACCATGGTTGGAGCTTCTTGGGATTCTTGTTATTATGTTTAGGTGATGCTATTTACTAATGCATTTACTTATGTTGATGATTAGTATGTTATATTTTATTATGCTTATGTTGTAGTATGTTTAGGAGTGATGTCCCTATTACTATAGTACCAACGATCTTATCAATTTCTTGGGATGTTATGCATGGGGGATGACTAGGGCCCACGATCGTCTAATGATGCTATTGATAGTTGGGAGGAATTACACACTTAGTTATGATGTATGATGGATAGTTGTATTTCATGTTGGATGTTTATATCTTTTATGATGTATGGATATATCATGTATGGTGGATGGATTCATTTATTTGACTATACTTTGTATCATGGATTCATGGAGGATGATGTATCTTTATTTCCATTTCTATATATGTATATTCTTTTAGCCTTTCATACCCTATGAAATGTATAGTGGATGATAAAGCATTCTGAATTAATTTGCCAAGAGGCATTCAAAACAAATGTATAATATGGACTTTGGACTTTTCATTATTCTTTCATGTGGATGTGGCCGTTGTTAGACTTAGTATTAGATTAGATTTAAATGTAATTCAACATCATGGGATCCTTAAGAAATGTAACTTGTTATGTATGCTTTAGTTAATTGTATGTTATTGCTTCTGCTACTATTTGTTTGATGTGCATGCTATACTTTCTTACTTCAAAAAAAAAAAATGTTGCCAAACTTAGTAAAAATTTAGGTCATTTCTTTTGGGTCCCTTGGTGGGGCATTACATCTGGTATCAAAGCCCGAGTTTCTAAATTGAGAGCTCTGGGTATATTGGAATGTCACTAGTGTTAACTAGTTGAAAAAAAATGAAAACTTTAAACTTTTATGTGCATCTCTTTCAAACTAAAACCTAAACTAGTTGAAATGAAAACATAACTTAAACTTTTAGTTGTGTATTTTTCATACTTCAACACTTATACTTCAAAAATGAAATTATACATAAACCTAAATATAGGAAAAACTGAAAATTGAACTTATTGTTTCAAAATAGGTGTCCTTTTATATATGCTTTACAGTAGTGTGCTTTATGGTTGTTATAGTATCTTGTATCTTGTTGTAGGATGCTATTTGGAACAAGATCTTCAGTTAGAGGTCATAGCCTAGGCCGTGGTAAAGGCCATGGATGAGGCAGAAACATCAATGTACATGAGTTTGTCCACGGAGACCTTAATCAAGAAGGGAATAGGGAAGAGCATGTTAGTGAGCATTAGGAAGAGAGCCATAGAGTGCAGCATGCTAACTCTAAGGAGGTGGATCTAAGGAAAATGATGCGGACCATTATTGATTGCCTACCTCCTGTTCATGATCAGGATAGGGCACATCAGGCAAGACATGAGCATAGACCTAGGTCTAGGAGCCCTTAGAGGGACCATCATAGATCCATAGTATTCGTCCAAATGAAGGACCTTCAGAGGTCTAAGGTCAAGCCCTTTAATGGGCATGGTTCAAGTTATGTAGTTGAGCAGTGGCTTATTTCTCTTGACAAGGTTTTTGCTATGCAAGACTTTGATAGTAATGTCAAAGCAAGGTTTTCTATTATCAACTTGTAAAACTTTGTAGCCACTTGGTGGACTATCGAGGAAAAGAAGTTGGGCATAGAAATGAATAGTGTCACATGGGAGTTATTCTTGGAGAGTTTTCGTGAGCGATTCTTGCCAGAGGAATGGAAGCAACATAGAGCAGATGAGTTCCATAACCTGAGACAGTTCACTATGACCATAGTAGAATATGAGCGCAAGTTCTATTAGAACATGCCCTTTTTGGGAATTAGTAACAACCCAACACAATTGGCACAACATTTTATTAGAGGCTTGAAAAACCATTTAGTTGGGGGTGTTAAGGTGTTTGAACCTAAAACCCTCAAGGATGTGATACATCAAGCCGTTCTTGTGGAGCAGAGTGTTAACCTAGGACATGGGGGTTTTGTTGGAGCACCTTCAACATCAGGATCCAAGGGTAATTAGGGAGCAGGTGGTAATAGGAAACCTCCTTCTAGGGGTAATCAACAGTAGGGAGGAACTTATCCTCCAGTACAGGGTGGTGGTGGTGGTTCCAATGCTAGGAACTATCACAATGCTCAACGCAACAAACACAACTACTATGATTGATTGTCTTAGAGTGTTCAGTCTTATCCTAGTGGGGGTAGTGTTCAACAGTCTAGTGCACCTAGAGTTCATAGGAGCTTTAATTGAGAGTGCTTCTCATGTGGAAAACGTGGACACAAGTCATCTCATTGCCCTCAAGGGAAACCACAGTTCTCAGGCCAAAGACTCGTAGCTTTAGAACCCACAGTTAGTGACATGGGTAGAGCCCAGAGAGTGTACTCAGTGGAGTCATGTCCTCTTATGAGGGGGAAGGGTCCAATGGGACATGCACAATGAGTCCTTAGCTTTACCCTTCTTGGAGGCTTCCAGGAGTATGTAGTGTCTGCCCCTAGGAGTATGTAGTATGAGTCCTTAGCTTTACCCTTATTCTAGGGGGGTGGATGTAGTGCCTGCCCCTAGTTTGCATTTCTATTATCATTGCCGAACTCTTTTAGGCCAATTTTATGGTTGATGTTTAGTAGCATTATCTTGAGATTATTAGATATTGTTTTACATTCAGTTGATTAAATGATGAGATTACTTAGTACTCTATATTTCATGTATGCATGATGATTATTTAGTGATTTTAGTTATTGATGATGATTAGTTAGATGGTTTATTATCCTATGTATTTTCTTATGGATACTTACCCCATACTTGCATGTGTATGATGTGCGTGTTTTTTTCTTTATGTATGACATTTCTAATGTGGTTAAGGAAGGGAGTTTTAGTCACCTGCTAGTCAGGATCTACACGATGTACCATTGCCTGCCATTGCCTGTTTAGCTTAGAATATTGTGTTTGTATGTGCATGGATTTTATTCAGGTTGCAGGTACAAGGTATAAACTTCCCTAAATTGCCAAGATGAGCATATGCCAAGATGAGCATACCCTATCGCATTATCTCAATGGTAAGAGAGGGGAGATAAACTCTTGAGTCCAAATCCTAAACTCTTAAGCCATTTGTCCTAATTGATAATTAGGACAAGTATCCGAGTTGACTACCCTCTGAATGTGTCGAATGATGTTAATTTGTGATTATAACCATTTAGTTTGATTTTGTATGTGTTCTTCTATGATGGGTTTTCGTATGTTGTTTTAAGAGTCCTTGATGATTTTCTATTAATTAAGTCTAATTAAGAGATTAAATTAGTGATTTAATTTAATAAAAAATTATTATGATATTTTAATATTTAATTATATTTAGTTAATTAAGAAATTAATTAAAAAAAGAAGAATTAAATCAGAAGATAAAAGTTATAGTATAAATTTAGAACGTGATAATATTTATTTAATTTAATAATAATATATTTAGAGTTCATTTTTAAATAAATGCTGAATATTTTTATTATTTAAGTTAATAAATATTTTAACAATTAAGTTTTGAAAATAAATTAAAAAGTGAAAAGATATTAAATTATTAAATAGTTTTAACTTCGCATGATTTATGCATGAGATTAAAATATAAGAAATTAATTAAAAAAGATTAAACATGTGAATTTAATAATGTTATTTTAATTGCATAAAGTGTGCATGGGATTAAGGTTAATAAATTAATTAAAATAGAAGTCAAGTGAAAATTAAATAAAGCTATTTAATAATTCATTTGACATGCATGGAATAGGTAAAGAAAAGATTAATGCAAGATAAAAGAAAGATTAATAAAAGTTAATTTGGAATTAAGGGTTGTGAGCAAGGAGTTCTCCTGGGGTGAATGCACAATCAGTGCCTCGAATCAAGGAGAGAACTCTTTATCACAATTGAAGGGTTCATTTTTGGGAGGAGGATTTTGGACGTGAATTTGGAGAGTGAATTCGGGAAGGGAAATTTTGGGAAAATTTTAGACAGACGACCTTGGAAAGGAGCGAATTCTCTCGCAAATCTTTTGGGTGGTTACAATCTTAGCATCAGAACTAGGTAGGTTCTTGAATTTTATGCACCCAGTTAAAATTATGATAATTCTGTCTTCTTCGTGATTATTGAATCGACGCTCTGGATTTCGCTGCATGAAACTATTGCTCTCTTGTTTTGAATCTATAACATTTGTCTCATTTGTATAATAGGATTGAAAGAATTAGTTTTAAAACAGGGGGGGTTTGAGATTTAAAGAAAATTTAATTTAGAAATTTGAATGTTGATAGAACCTCTTTATCAGATGACTTGGGAAAGATTTGAATTTAAAATTGGGAATTCTAGATTAAAAATTTGTATGGTTGATAGTAATTCTACTATCAGTATATACTTGCAAATGTTATTAAAAAATATATATTTAAATAAATAAATAAATATTTTAAAATTTAATAATAATTTAGGAGGGGTTTGTTTTAAATAAACAATTTTTTAAAAAATAAAATAAAATAAATGAAATATAATTTGGAAGGGATCTTGTTTGTTATATATATATATAATGATTTGGGGAGGGGCGGGTTTGACCCACCCCCTGCCCCACCTACTTATTTTCTCCCACCGTCGTGCTAATACAACAGTCCCTGCTGCTGATGTAGTAGATACGACTGCTGAACGCAGCGTATGCTACTGCGGCAGTAGCTCAAGCCATGTAGCGGACAGGTTGACGAGCCTTTAAAAACAATTAAGTTTTATAAATTTAATTTTTAAAAATTATTATTATTTAAAGTTTACTAAATTTAATTTATATTAAATTTTTAATTATTAAGTTTAAAAATTATATTAATGTTAAATTATTAAAATTGGATTATATTAAATTTAATATTATTTAATAATATTTTATTAGTAAGTTTTATAATGTAAAAATTTATTATTATTTAATAATAATGATAGGTTTTATTATCATTTATTAATTAAATAATAATACCTTTAAATATAGTTAAATTTTAATTAATAAAATTATTAATAATTTTATAATAATTAATAATTATTGAGGTATTAGTATAAGTAATTAGTTTTTAATCATTAATTAATCTAATTAAAAATTAGTTTAATTAGATTTAATTAATGATGATTAAAGTTAAATGAAAATTGTAGCTATATTTTTAATATTATTGTTAGATTGGAATCACTTATCATCATAAGTTAAATAAATAACTTGCCTCTAGATCATTTTAAGAAATCGACCTAAATCAAATAGGGATAATTTTGTGAATTATTTAAGAGTAAGAATGGGTTAATTGTAAGGGTTAACTATGAAAACTTATTACTAGAAACATATTTGAAACTAGAACTTAAACCCTATCGTATAACTTATCTATGTAAACTATAAGACTATTTACTTGGACCCAATCACTGGAAACTAAAACTTTATTGTTTAACTCAAAACTATGTGCTTTCTAACCAAACTAAACTATGTGACTATTTTGTTTTCTACGTCTTGTTTTATGTTTTGGGTCGGGGGTTGATTTAGCTTTGACCAGTTTTAAGTTGTTACCAGAGGCTCAGGGGTGTGTGATTATGATGATTTAATTTTGATCTTTTTAGCCCAACCATGGTAATGTGATGGTGTGCTCTATGATATGTTGTATTTACTATTGTTATTGCTTCCAATCATCTTGTGTGAAGCTGAGGTGTATGATTATGAGATACCTGACTTAACCATCTTTGAGTCATCAATCAGTTATACTTGGGTTATTTTCTAATCACCTTGATGGGACTGAAGTGTTTGATATGTTCTTGATGATGTCATGTTGTGACATGTTTGACTTTACCATTTTGAGTCATTGATCAGTATTATTATAGGAATACTTCTGGCTGCTCGTTGAGAACTGATGGATATTGTGACTTATCATTTGATGCTTCTAGTTGCTCATGGAGAACTGGTGTGATTATTATGATTATCTTTATGATTCTTTCCAGTTGCTTGTATAGGACTGAGGTGTTTTTTTTTATTTTTATTTTTATAATGATTATGGATTTGTGCCTTTATGAGTCACTTGTAGTGTTAGGAAGTGGGTTGCAATGGGGCCTGAGGCCCTAAGAGGCTGCCAGGGTAACTCATTGTAAGTTTTTTTAATAAGTGAAAACATTACACTAAATGAGAGTAAAATGAACCTAATAAGATAATTGTATGTTCTTGCCCATGCCTTAAGTGCTAGTACAAACTAGGATGGGAGTAGAGAGAATTCCTAGTTTCGACCTTCCATTCCACAGTATGCCTTGTTGGTATGACAGGATACTAGTGGCCGCATAAAAATCAGTAGGGACCTTGGAGTCCTAAGCTAACTGCTAGGGTAACTTCTATGTGATTCATGCAATGACACTTGCTCACTTACAGAGTAGGTTTCCTACATGTCTTGTGTACCTCTGGGAGCTAGATGTCATTCTTTATTAGGACCTTTGAGTTAGATTACTTGTAGGTTTTCTTAGACTTAGAGAGTATTTGTATTATGTGATTTGATATCCTATTTGGGACTTGAGACTATCTCCTTAGCATGGTGGGAGTGGGCCATTTAGGTTCCACGTGGTCAGGTGGTAGTGCTTTTTCACTCTTGCTATTGAGATCCATCTGTAGTCACTGTGGCTGGAGATTCTTGGGATGCTTGTTATCATGGTTAGGTGATGTTATTTACTGATGCATTTAGTTATATTGATGATTACCATGTTATATTTTCTTATGCTTATGTTGTAGTATGTTTAGGAGTGACATCCCTATTACTATAGTATCGACGATCTTATCAATTTCTTGGGATGTTATGCATGGGGGATGGCTAGGGCCCATGATGGTCTAATGATGCTATTGATGGTTGGGAGGAACCACACACTTAGTTATGATGTATGATGGATAGTTGTATTTCATGTTGGATGTTTATATCTTTTATGATGTATGGATTTATCATGTATGGTGGATGGATTCATTTATTTTACTGTACTTTGTATCATGGATTCATGGAGGATGATGTATCTTTATTTCCATTTCTATATATGTATATTATTTTATCTTTTCATACCCTATGAAATGTACACTGGATGATAGAGCATTCCAAATTAATTTTCCAAGAAGCTTTCAGAACAAATGTATAATATGGACTTTGGACTTTTCATTATTCTTTCATGTGGATGTGGTAGTTGTTAGACTTAGTATTAGATTAGATTTAAATGTAATTCAATGTCATGAGATCCTTAAGAAATGTAACTTGTTATGTATGCTTTAGTTAATTGTATGTTATTGCTTCTGCTACTATTTTTTTGACGTGCATGTTATACTTTCTTACTTCGAAAAAAAAAAATGTTGGAAAACTTAGCAAAACTTTAGGTCATTTCTTTTGGGTCCCTTGGTGGGGCGTTACATTTAGGATATTGACCCTGTTAAGAGTCTATGAAGGACATATAATGTCTTGAGTCCTTGTTATAGGACTAGGCCTTTTTAGAAGCCTCAAACCTATTAGGAGTTTCTTAAACCTTGTTGGTAGTTTGTATAACAAGTACAATGTATGCAAGAAGAGCCCACTTCCCTAACATGCAATTATATAATTTAGTTCTTCACAAGAATAGATATACATGCAATACTTTCTATTTGTTATATTTTTCACTTACTCTAGTCATATATCAGATGTAGTTAGCATATCATCAACTTCACATCAATCAAAAATCTTGCATAGATCATATATATGCTGTATAGTTTGTCATATATTGCACACTTATCTTCCCAAGATAATATGTTTACTTATACCTCTCATATTCATAATTCACTACGTAGTCAGCCTTGATGACTTCACATTCTTGACATAATATAAAATAACCTATGTAATAATATCCACATAGTTAGCTCATCATGACTTAGTAATTATTTTGTAACCAAAATAATTCTTAAAGTCGTACAATCCAATTGTCTGCTATGCTTTATTCTGCACTGTAAAACACTTGTATTGGTATCTTAACTACAACTCATGTCATATTGTCTGTACACATCTAAGCACTGGCATACTTCATCATGAAACTATCATAGAGCTTTTCAAAACTACGTATGATGTAACTCTTAATGAGTCATTTGTACACATCACATCTTCTTTCTATGTTGCTACAAACTGTCTAACATTTAGACAATTTTCT
The DNA here is from genome assembly GCA_028749045.1 of Cupressus sempervirens. Lineage (NCBI taxonomy): Eukaryota > Viridiplantae > Streptophyta > Pinopsida > Cupressales > Cupressaceae > Cupressus > Cupressus sempervirens. The sequence goes on from CM053785.1 coordinate 1,050,660,329, forward strand.
ATCTCTAAATGATAAATAAATTACTAAATATATGTTGCCATTAATGACCATATTGCTAACACCTTATTTCTTGAGTTTTGTGATATTCTTCCTGGTCCTTGTTTCCTACTATTTCCATCTAGCGAAGTGTGCTATTCTAGTTGATGCAATTTTGTTGATTACATGGCATCTTGCACAGTTGGGAGCTATCTCCCAAAACACATTTGGACCTACTATTAAGTGTGCATGATTTCATATTGTCCTTTGTGTGGATTTTGATTTACTCTTCCAAGTTTGCACCTATATTGTAATTAAGTGATTGACTAGCTGACTTGTGGCTTAGCTAGCTATATAAGAAGCTTGGTTAGATGTAGGATGGGAATAAGCTTTTTTAGAGGCAAAGATAGAATATGCAAGTCAAGACTCTAATTTCATAATTTCATTTGTAATTGATCGTAACCATGAAGGCCTCACAATCAAGAATGTTTTAGTTTCTTTATAGGAAAAGTGAAATAATTATAGCTACAAATACGTTGCATCTGGTCTTGTTTTCTTTGTGGTTTCACTAAGTTATGTATAGCTTCGTGTGCATCTCTGAGCAGGGGAGTGTCAGAAGTTTAAGTTAAGTTTATCTAGATGTTTTTGCATGTTTTAATGAATTATGTCATTGCCATGCATCATTTTAAGCCTTTATCTCATGAATAACTTAATGGAAATAAATAAAAAATTCAACCCACAAAGCCATCCACGAGATTAATACAAATATTTTGGTATCATAGAAACCCAATTTAGGTGAAAACCTTAGTGAGGATTAGTACCCATAAATTGTGCAATCTTCTAAAGTATAGACTATGGAGATTAACCCCATTAGGAGTTATAATGACACTATTAGGTACCACCCTGTTAGGGGATTTAACTCTATCTTTGTTAGGATTATCCTAGCCAAAAGTCTTTGAACAATAGTAAAAGTGCCACTTTGTTGAAGGATTTACAATAAATGAGCTATTAGGATCCACCTAATTAAGGGATTTTTACAATTGTAACTATTAGGGAACAATATAAAGAATTATCTATAGAAAAACACTACCTCTACTTGATTAGATCCACTAAATATCAAACTCACTTCACAATACACTTAAATTTCTCCTAGTTGGATCACACCTTACACTTCTTTACCCTACTTTCTTGATCATGATCAACAACAAAAAATTATTTATCCTTTACCATAATATATTAGAATTTCAAGTTCATTACATTAATCAAACCCTAAACGCATTATAAATGTCAAATTTAAATATCCTTCTCATATTTAATGTGCTAAAAGATAAATCTTAAACCAAAAAACACATTTACAAGACCACAACAACTAATTTAGAGAATTTTGTGTCAAGAGGTCAAACACATTTTTAACAAACAGTTTCTTCATCTAGATTCTTATCCATACTCTTTCATCAGATAATGTGATGCCAGATAATCATCTCCATTCATGAGTCCACCTCACTAGAGGATGACTAGCTAAACTGATCGTACTGCAAACTCAACATTGATCAATAATCATCAATTCAATTACCATCACTCAAGAACTCAATGCTCTTTAGTTGGAAGTTTTATTTAGAAGAAAGATATTGGCGGGGGAGGTGAATCATGATCCATGAAACTTTTAACTCCTTGAACAAAATAATAGATTAATTGAATTGACTCCTAATCCATCTCATTTCTTAGATCATACACCATGTAAACATAAACTATAAAACTAAAATAGATCTAACTATGCATTGCATCCATCAACATAAAAATAAATGTAAACACCTAACACAAATATTTTGGTTACTTAGAGACCCTCCAAGGTGAAGGTAAAACTAGGGTGGGGATGACACCCACAAGTCTTCACTACTATAGTAATAAAGTCAACCTATTTGGGGCTACAACCTTGATCACTTCTGATGATCTACCTTATGAGGGGTCTGATTTACAAGACTATTAAGTCTTCCTTGATTAAAGGATTTAAACTTACAATAAAGTGAGCACTCTATTAAGAGATTTAATTAGATCTGTTAAAACTCTCTGTTAAAATATTTTCCCTGATAAATTGGTTATAATGTCTTAGTACTTGATCCTTCAATTTTCTCTTATGAAGCTGATTACAAATCTTCTCTCTACCTTGTTTGAATTTGATACTCTTATATGATTTTCTCTATTCTGACCTTCACTGCTAGGTTGCTCTATTTGATCACTCTATCAAACTTAGCCTTCCTCACTCCATCCTTAACCTTTTTGCACATTCACAACCTTTCTTCTCACACACATACACACAATAATTTAGTTTCTTCTCTTCTTAAGTAGACAATTGTGGAAGGTTCTAGATCATAATCAACAATCTAGAATTCACCCTTTTTCCACTTACTCTTTCTGATTTTTTGATTGGTTACTCTACCTTCCTAGGGATTGACATCCTTTGACAAAATGTGTAATTATCTCCTTAGCTATCTCTACGATCCATAAATATTGCATAGAAGTCGGCCAAAATGATTTACATAAGTGTTTGTGCCATTACAAACACATATGCCAAAAATGGTTTACTCAATAGTTGAATATCTTGATGCTTAGTCATAACTAACATTCATGTTGTCCCTTGGCTTCTATATGCTCACCAGATATTGACTCACTCAGCATAAATTGTCTTCACATTACTCGGCTTCCTTATCTTTTTCTCGACATATATTTTGACTCGGTCTACATTGGGGTTCTCAGTAACCTTAAACTTGTTAGTGTAGTTTTTTATTTTTTCTATTTTGCTAGGTTTTTCCTGCACTTTTAATAATCTCGCTTAGGTTAATAAAGCATGTCTTATTAGGTGAGTGGTCATGAGGTGTCACCTTCCTACATGTGAGCATCCATTAGCTATCTTGGGAAGATACTTTGCTATCTTTAGTCCGATAGATGGTTGCTCCTCATTGGTTGGTGTTGCCACCTCCTCCCTCTTCCTAGCCTATATAAGCATGCTACCTGGCTTGTATTTGTATATCTTGTTTTTGCATTCTTATTTGTATCTCTTGTTTTTGCATCCTCTTAATGCTATTTTGCTTCCAGCATTTGCATTACTCTCTTGGAGACTAACTCTATGATGCTATTTTGATTTTGTATCATCTGCATTCATAGTTTAGATATTTACTCTTTGCACTAGTTTTCTGGGTTATTAATCTTATCAGATTCTAACATGGTATCCGAGCTTTTCTATGTGCAAGAGTAGATTTTAGTTTCCTTATTTGAGAGATTCGGGGGGGGGGGGGGGGGGGGGGCAAATAAACTTTATTGTAGTTTTTTGAAAAACAAAGTATGCTCTTCTCTTGCATCTTTGGATGATCCTGAGAATCAGAAAAGTTTTGACAAAAATAGTTTTTCTCTGGGGTTTCAATCTCAAATCTGACAACCAACTGGCATATTTGGAGTTTTCAATCAGTTTTCCGGGTTCCAGCATGCCATGGATGGACTTAAGAAGCTGATCCAACATTTTCATGTCATATTTTGTTTGCTGGGGTCGTTTTTTGATTTTTGGAGCCATTTTTTACTGTTAAAGGCATTTGATTTACACTACAGCAACATCTTTTGCACATCAGCAAAGAAAACTCTTTCTGGGTTTTGTTCGCAGCTCTGAAAAACCATCTGGGTATCTTTTAGATTTTTCATGCAAGCTATATATTTTGCAGAATCGAGCATCCAAAGCTACAGCCATACCCCTCTCCGTTGGCAGTCACAGATTTGAACGCAGTTTTCATATGTCTCGTTCTTGCTTATACAGACTCCGATTTTGATGATTCTTGTTATGAACTTGGCTATTTTTTTGTGCTCTATCCATTAGTGGAGTTGTTTTTTGATTTTCATGCATGAATTCTTCAGAAATTGCAGATTCTCAGCCGTGACTGTGCACAGTTCTCGTTTTGGAAACTTCGGAGGATCATAACTTTCTCATACGACCTCATATCAAAGTGATTCTTTTTTTGAAAGTGCATAATTTTTCTAGTAGATCGCAGTGGTGATATTTTTTTCCTTGATTATTGTTCCCAAGTTTCACTTTTAGCATATGCTCTTCATGAGGGTTTGTAATGCATTGAAATCAAGACCACTAAGTATCTCTTTCTAGTGGTAGTTGTAAATGCACTAAAATAAAGTGCCAAATCATATTTCTTTGGGGGGGGGTTTCTTTGATTGAGTAAAAAGGAGGGGGTATTGTCGTGGCTGGGTTCTCTTCTTTCTAGCATTTCTTCATCATGGATTAAACAAATATGCGCATCCTAACTCCATACAATTACTTTGAGTGGAAATCACGCATGACAATTCACTTAAGGAAAGTTGGATTAAATAGGATAACTATGGGACTTGAAACTAAACCTGCTAAAGATGAAGATAAGCCTAAGTGGTTTAACAAATGTGATGAGGCATTTGGAACATTGTGTTTGTCTGTTTCTCCTGACTTGCTATTTCACATTGAGTCTTTGGATACACCAAATGAAGTATGGACAAAGCTAGAAACACTATTTGGCACAGAAGATTCAATGAGGGGTCATATGTTGGAAAATGAATTAATTAGTTTGAGTCCAAACAATTTCAACACAATCCAAGATTTCTTCACCAAATTAAAGTCACTAAGGCTGCAGTTAAAACAATGTGGAATTGAAAAGAAAGATGAACAACTGATTCTTAGTATTCTTTCTAAGCTAAGTTCAAAATATTCTATGTTTGTCTATACCTTCTATGCTACTAAGGGTGCACTTGGTACTCAATTCACCATGCCATCTTTAGATGATTTTGCTGTCAATCTCACTCGAGAACAGGACAAGCTAATCCAGATGGGCATTCTTAAGTCCTTTAAGTCACATGCCTTGGCTGCTAACCAAGGCACAAAAGAACAACAAGGACAAAGTAGTAACAACAATAGTAAGGACAAGAAACAAAAGAATAGCGAGGAGAAGAAGGATCAGATGCCAGTTTTTTCAAAAGCAACTATTGATACACCATCTTCCAAGGGCGATAAGCCTAAGAAAGAAAAGGTCAAATGTTCTTATTGTAAAAGACCTGGTCATGATGAACATACATGTTTGAAGAAACAAATTGATCACTTGACATACATTCTTGAGAAGAATAATATCAGTGTTCCTGAGTCTATCAAACAAAGTTCTAATGAAGGGTCTAACAAAGAAAAAGAAAATAGCAAGGGAAAAGGAAAGGGCAAGGCCCTTTTTTCAGTTGCTTCCTCACCATCCACTTGGGTTCTTGATTCGGGTGCTTCACGCAACATGGCTTCATCTAAGGAAGAACTTGCATCCTTGGAGCCGTATACTATGCCTTCTATTTTGATGGGTGATAACACTCTTGTTGAGGTGTGTGGGAGAGGGTCTGTTGATGTGGGGGATGGAACATTCCATGATGTTCCTTATGTACCCTCATTGTCAACTAATCTCCTATCAGTACACCAGATCACTCACACAGGTTTAGGCAAGCGGGTTCAGTTCACTCTTGATTCAATGGAGATACGTGAGTTGCACAATGATTCTACAGTTGTAGTTGGGAGAGCAGATCATAAGTCACGACTCTATATGCTTTCTCACTTTGTTCCTGATCCTCCTTTGACTGTTTCACTCACTCACTTTAATGATTTGAGAAAATTATGGCATGAGCAGTTTGGCCATCTTAACTTGCACTACTTGCATCAGCTTAACCAGCAGAGCATGGTCACAGGGTTGCCTTCTACTTTGACATTGGAGTCACTTGGAATACATGATAGATCTTCTGATGGGTCAGGTTCACTTGAGCAGTCTTCTACCTCCACTTTTGATGCAGAGAGTGATTTAGAGGACTCACCTCCTTCCTCTCCTAGTCATCATTTACAGGTTGATGATTCTCCTCTAGATTCTCCATCTTCTGGTCCACCTTGGGCTAGACAGACCTTGCAGTTTGCAAGTGATTGGGTTGGGGATCCATCAGACACCAAGCAGACTCGTTCAAAATTCCAGGATGCTCTACATATCTTCATTGCTACTCCCTCAAATCCACAGTCCTTTCATGAGGCTTCTGGTATTTTTGAGTGGGATACAACTATACAGGAAGAGTATAGTTCCTTGATGAGGAACCACACTTGGGATCTTGTCCCTTTTTCTAAGGGAAGAAAAATTGTTCGATGTAAGTGGATCTACCGGACAAAATTTGCAAGCTTTGCTGGGGGTATGGGATGCTTCATCTTTTGGGGGGGTTGCTTCCTCTCACTTGGAGTCCTAATTTTCTTTGGGGAGTCTCTTTTCTCTCTCTTTTGGGGGAATTTTATGTACATGGGTACCTCATCAGGCTTGACTTGCCGGGACCCATTTCTACATCCACCTAAGCTTCGCTTATGGGGGGGTGTTAGTGTAGTTTTTTATTTTTTCTATTTTGCTAGGTTTTTCCTACACTTTTAATAATCTCGCTTAGGTTAATAAAGCATGTCTTATTAGGTGAGTGGTTATGAGGTGTCACCTTCCTACATGTGAGCATCCATTAGCTATCTTGGGAAGATACTTTGCTATCTTTAGTCCGATAGATGGTTGCTCCTCATTGGTTGGTGTTGCCACCTCCTCCCTCTTCCTAGCCTATATAAGCATGCTACCTGGCTTGTATTTGTATCTCTTGTTTTTGCATCCTTATTTGTATCTCTTGTTTTTGCATCCTCTTAATGCTATTTTTCTTCCAACATTTGCATTACTCTCTTGGAGACTAACTCTATGATGCTATTTTGATTTTGTATCATCTACTTTCATAGTTTAGATATTTACTCTTTGCACTAGTTTTCTGGGTTATTAATCTTATCAGATTCTAACAAAACTTGCTCAGCTTGTAATGAAAGTTTAAACAAGTCCATGTAAATCAACCTTCATTATTTGGCTTGGTCATAGTGATGACCAACTAGAGTTGCCTAGAAAATGGCTAAGTGTTGTACACTAGTAAGCAACAAGGCTGAGAGATCAATATCTTTAACGTAGGGGACGACACTTCCACTTCTCCACCTATCACCTTTCAAGTTCGTTAATACTTCACCTATCATACTAATGAGTTTCTATTTTAAATTTATTAGCATCACTATCTTCTTCACATCATTTTAAGATCACTCTACTTCACTTGTCATGGATTTGACAAACCAATTAAATCACCTATCACTTGTCACTAACTATTATACTAGTTACTCCATCAATTCATTGATCATGTCTTTCTTCACTTTAATAGTAGTACTCATATCATGAAATTTTAGAGACACCCCTAATGGTCTCTCAATGATCACAACTAGTACAACTTATTGCAACACTTCTCTCATCATGTTTACTCTAGGAAACTTTCTAGGAACACTAGGTCAATAGTTGACATAAGTGAAAATGCAATAATTGATCATCTTGTAGTCAAATTTATATCATGACATTAATGATCATCATTTTTCATCACAACATGAATTATTTCAACATGTTGAAACTATTATACTAGGATTTCCTTCGATGAATCAATTTTCTTATTGAGGATTTTTGTGTTTGCGACCCCTTCCCTTCTTGTAAGTGTATATATATTATAGTTAATTACCCACCAAGAGTGCATAGTTTGCAATCCTTTATCTTTTTAATTTCTTCTTTTTTCCTAAAAAAAGTTTTCCATTTTTGGAATGTCATCTTTTATCATGGCACATTCTTTTTAGCATGAATTCCTTTGTTTCACCCAAGGACTTTTTCATCTTTGATAACAATCATTTTTATGCTTCAATGAGAATGCCTATTATAAATGATCTTTTACTTAGGGAGTATACAATGTTTCTATTTCTTTTTCAAAGGATCCATTATCTCTTTATTATTTGTATCAATTCTAATGTAGTGTCCTTCCTTGAATGAACTTGTATAATTCTAAGACCTATCTCTTTTCTCTAGATTGCTATCCTTGTTTACACTATCTTTCTTTCTTAGAAGTGTGTATCTATTAATATTGATCATTGTATTAATATGAAAATTCTTATATTTACTCTTTCTTCTGTGTTTGTGTGGAAAGATACTTTCTTTTAATTTTTCTTGTGAAGGATCTAGTTTCTTTGGTGGAGTGAAATGTGTTCATCATGTGAAATTCTTTCCTTATATGGAATTGTTTTTAATTTTCATTTGGGACTCTCTCATATACAAGAGGAGTGTATCCTTGATTGCAACCTCTTTTTTATTTGTAAAATTATGTTCATCTTAGAGAAACACCCTTACTTGGTGGCTTAAATTGTGTCATCCTTTATCAAGAATCCCTTTTTTACATAGCAATAGGGGGAGACAAGGCCACATTCTTATTTTTTTCACCTTCTTTTTCTTGAAGATGCTATACATGATGTACTATTTGACAATCAAACAATTTAATACACTTACAAAGTCTTTGTGAATATTTCTAAAACATAAAGCTCTTCCAATGCATCATAAACATGCCCAATAATTTAACCACACATCCCATGTTTTCAAATATGTAATCTTTAGAAAAAAACCCAACATAATGACAACTAAGCCAAATAATGAATCAATCAACATAGTCAATAGAGTCAAAACCATACAAAACAATCAAATGGTAAAGATAAAATCATGTTCTTCAAAACCATGAGTGCACAAATCATTGACTCTAACATTTACTTTTTTGTACTATGTTTTCATTATTAAATATATTTTCCATGTGCAACCCACATAGTAAATATCTAACTAGTATCACATAAATTTTTACAAATGGACCCAAATGAATATGTAATATGGTTAAACATATCTTCTAAGATGTAATGTAGATAAATATTTATTTTATTTTATTACAATATTTTTCTAACAACAAAAAAAATGATTCTAGATGTTCATATTAAGAAGTTATGATAGAAATGGTGAAAATGCATTTAATTCTAGATAAGTAAATGCTTCTTAAGGATTTTTATATTATAGTGTGAGCTTGGTAATAATGTTGAGGGAATGAAATGAATTTTTCCGATTTTATCGCATGACATTATTTTCTAAGAAATATTAGATTTTGTTACTTTTATATATTAGCAATATATTTGTATGATACTAATTTATATGTTGATAATATATTTGTGTGACACACTTTTGATAATATATTTGTATGATATTTGGAGTTCTACTTAAGAAGGGCAAAGGGTGAGAAAGATTTAGTAGTGGAATAGATACCTAAGATAAATAGTAAATTAAATCAAATAGGATATAGCAATGAGTAAAATCCTCTACAGTATTAATGAAATTCATATTCAGATTAATAATCTTTTATCATTTTGATTAGTTCACAACATTAATAATCTAAAAAACAAAAGGAATAACTGAAATTGATAACAATTCATGATGCAATATGATGGGATCCTCTTGAGGAAATCTTCCAAACTATATTGGGCTAACAGATGGGGTTAGAATTCAAGAAGCCTTATGAAGATAAAATAATGACATAAAAATATAACCTCAAAATAATTTAGGTTAAATCTATCTAAGAAATACCAATTTGTTAAGTTAAGCTCTCTCAATGTAATTTAAAAAATACTCCATTATTTAAGAAAATTAGATAAAATTTAGAGAGTTGAAAATATATGTGTTGGTGTAAATATGTACTTACTATTTAAAATTACTTAAGTTTACTTAGGTTAATGCATTATTTTATTATTTTTATTTGTGAGACACTTAGGAGTTTGCACACCTTTTTGAGTTGTTATGTTGACAACACATGAGTACACAACTCTATTTTAGCACATGGTGTCTACAACATTGATTTGTGTGTCACACCCTTGTAGGCTTATCCTCTCATCACCACACTTACTTCCATGCTTAATGGAGGATAATCCATATTTGGTGGACATGTGCCTAGTTGTTGATATATCATACTGCTAATTACAAGGCATTCTAGATGTATCTCAGAGGCCTTTATTTATAGGCACTCCTAGTGTACTTGAACATGGCATATTGAATGAATATATTGTCATTCTGATCATACTCTCTCTTTCTGGTCTACAGTTGTGCTTGTGTTTGAGTTCTTAGTTCCTGGGTGAATTTTTCCTTTAGGCAAATTCTTAAATGGCATCAAAGCTTGGAGATTTTCTCATCACATAGCCATTCGAGACCACTATTGCTTCAGTACCTCAGCCTAAATCTGGAGTATTGTAGAAATTGGGAGTGTTTAGAGCCAGATCTAACCTCACCATTGCATCTAGAATGCTGATTCAGTGAAAATTGACTATAAACTTGGCTACCTTGGCCCAAAAGTCGACCGTGAGGAATTTTTTTTTTTTTACAAATTGGACCCCGAAGGCCCCGATTTATAATTCAGGTATGGTCATTTTCAGATCTGCAATTTAATTAAATTTTGGATTTGTATTTATTCTGTCCAATTTTATTCATTTTCATCAATATTCATGATTTTTTTTTTGCCCTTCGGGTACCCAGTAGAGAAATTTTTTCTTGCAGAACTAGGTTGTCAGATCTCGGCTCTACACAGTATATTTTATTATGTGTTCATAGAGATTTTTGAAACTCGAGCATTGTGGCCGTACTGCACAATATACAAGTGTGCATTGTACCAATTTTGGGCAAGTACCTTAACCAATAGTTAAGTCTACATACCCCGACGACCAAACACATCTGACGTCCAAGATAATCTAGTGACCTCTTCTTTATTACGACCCTACGGTGGTTTGTATTTAACCATCACTCAAAGCACATATGACATGAATGTGGGATTAATTCCCTATCCCCGACAGCTATTTAAACACACTTTTTAGCATTGAAAGTAGGGTTCTAGCAGGGTTTCATGGGAGTTTGTGCACTTCTCGGCCACACAAATGGAGTGCACTGCTACAAATTTATTTTGGCTAGTGGAAGGTATCTTAGCCATAATATTCTTTATTCCACTACTATTTTTGCAAATCTCGCTTGTGCAGTCTATAGTTTTCTCACCCGTAGTATTCATAATGCTGACAAACATTGGTAGCAGTGTGTTGGTATATTTTGATGCACATTATATCTTTGGGTACTATTTTTTTAACCCCCGCCATACAGGCAATACATGGACAATTACTGTTTTCCATGTCCTAGCCTGCTTACACATGTTAGATTACACAATGCATTTTTATTTCTTTCTTGCACGTGACAAACTTATGTCAACAAACATGTAGGAACACTACATTTTCCTCATCAACAATGACACATAGGCTCTCGACACGTTAGTTTCGTACACTTGCCATGCAGACTAGCCCACTTTTGCTACGTGTCCTCTTGATACATTAGCCACCACCTATCATACGGTATTGCCATGTTAGCATCTGTACAGATCCATATGGCTACGTCACTTGACACGTCAACAAGGGGCTTTTTTTCACTGACATCACCTTTTCACTAGGTTAAATTTGATGGCCATTTGATCGTCAAACCTAGTCATTTTACAACTATAGCGACAGCCATTTGATAGTCAAATTTAGACTCACAATTTTTGCTCCAAACCCCTCTCTAGATTGCTTTTCCCTTTGGCAGCTTGGCTTTGCAAGCCCATAACTTGGATATCTAGACTTTGATATAGGTGCAATTTTTTATAAAATTGGGTAGAATTTCTAGGGTTTTCAAGTGGTGGTGTTATTTTCTTTTTTTGGTATACAGATTTTGTAGAAATTGCATTTTTTAGCAATTGTACCTACATAATCCTACTTTTTGCAACTTCAAATGCTCTGTACGGGCACATTCGGTCACTTTTTTAGGTTCCTTTGTTTTGAAAGTGTGTATTTTTTCATCTACTTTCTAGATCTAAAGTTAGATTCTAGGGTTGTGTGGAAAAAAATCTCACTTTTAGAATTAGACCTTTTTTAGCATTGTAAAGCTTTGATTACTTTTTATAATTGTTTTGTATCTCAGCTACAGTGCTTAGTGATAGATTTGGTCCCCATAAGGTAGTTGTAAAAGCAAAATTAGAAAGTCCACTTTGTTCATTTTGACAAGTGGCCCATTGTACATGCACTACTTATAAAGTGCCAAAAATTTTTTGTTTGGGGGGGTCTTTTGATTGAGTGAAAAGGGGGGGTGTGTATTGTGTTCTTGTGTCTCTCTTTTGTTCTCTTTTCATTTCTACATCATTGGTTTTAAATGTCCTCCTCTAACTTCACTCAACTATTCTACATGGAAAGATATTGCATGGAGTAGATTTATGGAAAAAGGATATAGTCTTTATGTTGATGGTAAAATTCCTAAACCTACTGATGCTAAAGAACTCATTAAATGGAAAAGATAAGACAAACAAGCTTTACGAGCTATCAAGAGTTGTGTACATGGGGATCTCCTCTTTCACATTACCAATTGTTTAGAATCTAAAGAAGCTTGGGATAAACTTAAACAATTGTATGGTAAGGTGGATGAAGAAAAGGGATTTTAGATTGAGGATGATCTACTTCTCTTAGATCCAAAGAATTTTGACACAATTCATGATTATATCATCAAAGCCAATGAGTATAAGGAACTTCTCAAAGATTGTGGAAATCTCATGAAGGATGACAAGTTGATTCATCACATCTTGAAGAAGCTACCTTCTGAGTATGCTTCCTTTGTTTCAAGTTTCAATACTCATAGGTTGACCATGGGATCTGCTTACCAAAAGGCTTCATTTGATGCATTCTTAGAAATTTTGATTGTTGAACAATCTCACTTGATGGATTTATGAGTTCTCAAGTCATCAAAGACCAAAGCCTTGGTGGCTAGTGATGAGCACCAATCAAGCCAAGGAGGGAAACACAAGAAGAAGAAGCAGTGGAAGTAGAAATCTCAATCTAAGACACAACAATCCTCCTCACAATAAGGTGGTTCTTCTTCAAACAAGAAGGGAAGTAATGAAAAGAAGGACAAAATCTTTTGTGCATACTGTAAAAAGCCAAATCATGATGAGCATTATTGCAAAACTAAATGAATTGATGAGTTTCAAAATCTACTCAAGAAGAACAAGATTCAAGTGCTAGGTATTTCCAAGGATACAACTCCAAGCTCTTCAAAGGGTAAAGGGAAATCACTTATGGCAAACACAAGTTCTTCTTCGAAATGGATACTTGACTCAAGTGCCTCTTACCATATGGGTTCTTCAAAGGGAGACTTTTCTTCATTGAAGTAGTCAAAGGTACCACACATCTTCGAGGGAGATGATACTAAAATGGAAGTTGAAGGGAAAGGACACATGGAAATGGAAAATGGAGAATTCAAAGATGTTCTCTACATTACAAACCTTAGCTCCAATATCCTATCAGTTTACCAAATCACTCACCTTGGAGATGCTCACAAAGTTGAGTTCCTTCCAGATTTAGTGATGGTGCAAAGTCTAAGAGATGATTCATTGGTTGTAGTTGGGAAAGTCAATGATGACAAGAGGCTTTATTCCTTCTCCCACTTTGTGCCTAAGTCACCTTCTCAAGCCTTGTTGACTCACTCTACTTTAAACATCAACTTATAGCATGAGTGGTTTGGTCACCTTGACTTCTACTATCTTTAGCAACTTTTCTCTAAACACATGGTCAAAGGTCTACCAAATATCAACTTTTCTGAGGGAGAGTGTTCATCTTGTTCAGTGGATAGAAATCTCAAGGATAAGTATGATAAAAGGATGTATTCTTGAGCTCTAGTTATTCTTTAGTCAGTTCACATGGTTTTAGCAAGACCCTTTATAGTGACTTTAGTTAGCCAAGTCTGCTACATCCTCACATTTTTTGATGACTTTTTGAGATTCACTTGGGTCTACTTCCTTCATCATAAGAGTGGAGTGGTTCATAGGCTTCAAGACTTTAAGACTCATGTTGAACACAAGTCAAGGGAAGCCATCAAGGTATTAAGGATGGACAATGAGAACATATATGTAGATAGAAGACTTAGGAACTTTTGCAAAATTGAGGGGATTGATCTTCAGAACTCACCAGCATTTAGTCTGCATAAGATAGATGTTGCAGCTATGAGGATTAGGACTCTCAAAACCATGGAAAGTTACATGATCAAAGCTAAGTCTCTTGATCCAATATTAGAAGTTGAAGCCATTAGCAGTACTACTCACATACTTAATAGGTCTCCTCATAATGCCTTAGATGGGAAGACTCATTTTGAGGCATGGTGCGACAAAAAACTAGTTGTGGGTCACTTCAGAGTCTTTGGTTGTCTAACATGGGCAAACCTATCTTCCAGGGATTGCAAGGCACTAAGATCTATGCCTTGTACTTTCATCAGTTATGAAGACAATGCAAAGGCTTATAGACTGATGGATCTTGAGACACATGAGAGTTTTATGGAGAAGGATGTTCATTTTGAGGAAAGTTCTCCAAGCTTATCCTCTACTCCTCTTTGCACATCATATACAATGGAAATTGATAGTGACACATGCGATAGTGCTTCAATAGATTCAGACACATGGGGTTTTATCGACAGTTCCAGTGAGAGGTCACATCATCAGTCCAGTCCACATGCTTACATTACCACAGTGAAAGGTCTAACACAATATGGTACATCTCATCTTCCAACTCTAGCTTCAGTTGACTTGGAAGATAGCCTTGAGGACTTACATCTTCTCTTTGATGAAGGTGATCCTTCTACAATTTTTGGGCTCACTTTGAACCTCATGTCCATTCTCTACATGATCAATCTTTATAGGTTGGCGTGATTGTGAATCCTTATGTACAATAATTGGAGGAGGTCTGTTTGTCAGTAGAGGAGACAGATGGTTTAGTGGAATAGGTTCAACAAACATCCTTGCTAGATCTACATTTGTTCTTTTTAGCACAATTGGAAGGGGTGAACATCAACATCAGCACTGGGATACTTGAGCATGTTTCAAGGCCACCATACATCGTTAGGATTGTACCTATGGCATTGTTTCTTCCTAAGGGGAGAAACACAATTCTGCATTCTTGGACTAGCTTCTTCATCGGAGCGACTTTCACTTGTTGGCATTCTTCTTTTGGGAGGGAGCCTATTCTATCTCTCTTCCTTCTCTAATCATTCTCTTTTGTATATACTGGATGTATGTCATAATGGGAGGGTCCTGATTACTCCATCCATCCATGCATCCCTATTTATCTCTCTTTTTGGGGGAGGGTTTTTCCCATGAGGTTTTCCCTCTTTCTTTGCTTTATGAGAGATTGCACTTCATTATGTACATGGGTACCTAACTTGGCCTTGTAGCTGGGACCCATTTTGCATCTTCATCCTAGTTTTTGTAAGCGTAAGGGCATCTCCCTAATTTGCACTTAAGGGGGGGTGTTGGTGTAAATACGTACTTACTATTTACACTTAATTAAGTTTACTTAGGTTAATGCATTATTTTATTATTTTTATTTGTGAGACACTTAGGAGTTTGTGCACCTTTTTGAGTTGTAATGTTGACAACATAGGAGTACACAACTCTATTTTAGCACATGGTGTCTATAACACTGATTTGCGTGTCACAACCTTGTAGGCTTATCCTCTCATCACCACACTTACTTCTATGCTTAATGGAGGATAATCCATATCTGGTGGACATGTTCTTGGTTATTGACATATCATGGTGCTAATTATAAGGCATTCTAGATGTATCTTAGAGGCCTTTATGTACAGGCACTCCTAGTGTACTTGAACATGGCATATTGAATGAATATATCATCATTCTGATCATACTCTCTCTTTCTGGTCTACAGTTGTGCTTGTGTTTGAGTTCTTAGTTCTTGGGCAAATTTTTCCCTTAGGCAAATTCTTACAATATGAATAAGGTCTTGTGATAGTAAGAAACTCTTTCATAATCATAAGATCCCTTCAAACACAAAAGCAATTCATTTAAGAAATTTTAAGAAGGACCAACAAAGTATATCAAGGAAATCTTTTGAGGTCTTTGAATCTGAAATCCCAATGGTATCCCATTTCGATATCTTTATATTAAGCATGTTTTATTAACAACTAACCGAGATTTTGGAAGTGTTGATTGAAGCTTTAGGAACTACCAACTATGAAAACATAAGACATTATATTATGAAGAAGAGGATATAAAAAGGACCAAGGATATTTGTGCTTATATTAGACAAGGGTAATCTTCAAATGTATTTAACCATTGATTTGTAAGAATAAGGAATGCCTTCTAAAACCACCATGTATAAAAAGGGGGCACATGTACTTTCTAGATCAAGACTTTGCTCCCAGTCTATACTGGGGATTTTCTTCCCAATTCTTTTTCCCTTGGTGCCTACACTTTGAATAGGGTGAAAATATATTGTAATTTTTTTGGAAATATAAAATATAGGGCATTTTTATTTTATCAATAAAAAATAAAAATAATTGTATGATTTATTCACTTTTATTTTAAAACATGATAATAGATTTTGAGGTCATTCAAATTTTATAAATCATAAAACTTTAGGAATATCCAAGTTCAATTAAAAATAAAACCTAATGTTATGGTTATGCCAACAACCTTTAGCTTTACAAGTGAATTTAGCTTAGTGTGAAATATTGTAGAAAGCAATTTTTCTTCTACACGTGAACATTTTAAAAAACATAATTATTTTCCTTAAAAAAAAAGTTCTAACAATAATGCTTTAAACCAATAAATTATACATCTCATTAGTAAAAATTGATCACAGCTAATTGATTGTTTTGTTTACAATCTTCTATTCAATTCATTCTAAATTCTATATATGTATACTTGTAATTTTGAAAAATTCAAAAAAATAATATTTATATCATTTTATTTTTGATAAATATTTATTTTATTTTCAACTTTATGAAAATTCAAAATACCAAAACTAATGAGAGCTATGTTCAAGTAGAAGTCCTTGCCTATTGTGAAAAGCATAAGGATAAAAAATATTAGAATGTTCTATAAAACGGGAAAAAATGGAGGATTATTATCACTCCAAATTGAAAATATTGCATTTTCTTTTTAGAATTTTAGATACTTTTAGTCTTTTTAAGTTATTTAAATAGAACTTGAGAGATGGTTTTCTATTGTATAGCCTTAGTGATCTATTTCAAGAATTGATATATTTTTATTATTAATATTTAAATAAATATTCTATTCATTCAAAATAAAATATCTCAACTTAAAAATGTGTTATGAGTTTTCAATGTCTTATATGTGAGCAAGAACATGTAAAAATATTTAGTAGATATTTTTTTAAATCTCTTTTGAGTATCTTTTGATAATTAAAAGCCTAGTTAATTCATGTGTTCCAGTTTCATTTTTTGGGTTTCTCTAATTAAAATACAACTAATATTTGCATCTAAAAGAGGTGCAATGGTTATGCTGATGGTAAGATATTTCATGTTTAATATGTTGGGATTGCAATAGGAAAGGTAAACTTCTATGGTGGGGGTGGGGGGGGGGGGGGGTGGTGAATCAGTGCTTTACACTTTGACCCATAAAACATTCATCACACATCCATCTCATATATTCAATAAGTAAACTAAAATACCATGTAAAACATGTACATCTAAATCATGTAAACAAGTAAGCATTCACACATATATGATACCAGATATTATTACCTAGAAACCGTACAATGAGAAGGTAAAACTGGGGTGGGGATGACACCCACAAATCTTCACTACTACAGTAATAGAGTGTATCCAATGAAGGTTACAATGTTTGATCATGAGACATGATATACCCTGTGAAAGGTCTACCCTATTAAAGGCTTACAAAGACTATTAGGTCTTACCCTATTAAAGGATTTCAACACCATATTAAAAGTGTGCCTTGTTAAAGGACTTTAACTCATAATAAAGTAAGCACCTTGTTAGAAGATTTCAATACAACCTGTTAGGACTACTCTATTAAGAGATTTAACTGATTCACCTGTTAGAATCTCTCGGCATTGATCCTACGATTAGAAATTTGTTTCTTGATGATAAACCACCTCTAAACTAATGTATTCTTGATCCTTCTTGATTAGATGTCTCTCTACTATTCACTATTTCCTTCCTCTATTCTCCTTTAACTAATTTTGCAATGCAATTTCAAATCATAATACCTTGGTCACCATGAATGTCCTGGTTTACACTTGCAAAAATCTCCTTGATCATTCATTCATTCCCTTTCACACTCATAAGAAGTTTAGGGTTTGTCTTCCTTAAGAAGACCTAGGTGACTTAGGGCTAGGTTTGAATCAACAGCTATGATTCATCCATTTTGCTTCTTAAACCTTCCCTTTACTTGATTGGATGCATGTACTTCACAGGGATTCCAACTTAAGATTCGTCTTTATCACCAAAATATAATAATTCAATCTGTAAGTTGGCTCAAAAAAAGTTTATATAGTAGTTTGTGCCAATACAAACAACTATGATAAAAACTATGTTACTCCACATATGAAGTCTCTGATGCTCGACATATACTAATTTCTATATTGTGACTCAGCATCTAAATGACTTGGCATGCATTGCTTACTTGGCTCCTTAATCACTCGACATCTATTATCTGCTCGACACTTGAGTGACTTGACACATGAGTAACTCAACACTCACTATGGACTCGACATGCTTTATATTGTGCTCGACATTTATTACTTGTTCCTTATGAACTAAGTAATTGACTTAAGTGTATAGAAACTCACTAGTCATAACTAATCTAAGATCAACAATCTCTCCCTTTGACATGAGTGTCAAAAACACTTGGTCATGCTTTAATGCTTTTATTCTTACGAGCATAACATAACTCTTATTTGACTTCTATACAAAATTTTAAAATAGCAAAATTTTGTAACAACTTATACCTCAAAATCTTATAACTCCCCCTAAGTTGTTAGATCTAGTTCTATACTCAAAATATTACTCCTATTGAGTAGATGTGCCTCAATTGATAATATTTTACTTGCTTTCTGTTCTTTGCTTGCTCCCCCATGCTCTTACTCTGTCTTAGCTTAGCACTCTTTCTCCCCCTTTGCTTGAGCTAACTTTCTCCCCCTTTTTGACATTGATGTCAATGGGTTATACACTAATAGTGTGTTTTTCCAAGAAAGATTTATGGATGTCAAGGATAATCTTAAGAGCTACAACCCAATTTTTAGAAGCTACCTCCAAAGACTTAATTTGGATGGCTAGCTTGACAGCAAGGTGAACTAGGCCATCTAATGTAGAAAGATTGGGGTCTTTCTTCATAAGAGTTTCTATATATTCTAATTCCTTGTGAAAAATCTCCATGTGAGGAGTCAGTGTAGTTTTGATGCTTATCAGTTTGGCCCTTATATTGGTTTCATCTATAGATAATGCTGATAACTAACTCTGGGTTTGCAATAATGTCCTGAAATTCTTTTCACTTTGAGCTGGAGTCATAGGAAATTTTGCACCTAATGAATTTATTTGACTTTCCAAACTCAGAATGTGACTCCTTGTCTCTTGTATGAAGAGTGTAAGATTGCACAATTTGGTGTACAGAGAGAAAATGTTCTCAAGTACCTTCTTCACACTTTCTATCTTAGTTGCCACTGCAACTTGTGTAAGTGATATATTAATAGATATTTTCTCATTCACTTTACTTTGAAATATCTTTTCAGATCATTCTAATAACTTTGCATTAGTATCAAGGTCTGCATCACTTACCTTTTCCACTATGTTTGTCAATTGTTCAATAAGTGGATTTGTTTCATTTGGACTAGGTAGATTAAATGCATCCAAGAAGATGTCTTTAATATCAAGAAAAGCTTGCTTCTACCTACATCCCTTTTGAGAAGTTCTTGATGTTTCTTTCTAGCTAGGGCTTCTTGAAGTATACCCATCTGCTTAATTGTCATTGTGGCATAATCATATTTTGGAAAAACAATTTCTTCATCTAGGCTTACATATCCATATGCTATTACCTATGCTACCTTTGATGAACTTGGACTTGGCATTGAGAATTGCAAAGGTGTTACATCTATCCTCGGCCTCTAAAGAGTGTGACTAGAAGGAGTGCTAGATTCTAGTAAAGTTATTAGTTCTTGAATTGCTGTAACCTCCTTTGGCTTGGGTGTCAACTCAGTCTCTTCAGGCTTTTTCTTTTCTGCCACATTACCTAAATTTCACCTTGAACTTGTACTAGAGATGTAGATGAATCTATCTAACCTATTTGACTTTGTGTTCCATTAGTGGCTTGATTTTCCACTTTATCCTCTCCAATTGTATCAATCATTTCTAGTGTAGCTTCTGGTACTTTCTTTGAAGATTGTACAATAATGACTTGAGGGGTAATTCTAGTTGTTCCTATTTTTTCACCTCCTCAAAATTTTCTTTCAATTTATTTACTAATTTCTCCTTCCTTTTGATGATAGAGGCAGTCTTTAATTCCATAGTAATTTTAGATTTGGCCATCTCATAATTACCAAATTTTTTGGCATCTTTGTCTATTTCTTTTGCAAGTAATTCTATTATTGTTGTAGAGGCTTCATCTAAATTAATTTCATAGCCTAATGGCCTTGGCCATCTTACTATTGGAGTTGTTGCTTGAACAAATGTATAATCAACATCAACTAGAAAACAAACATCACCATAATGTTTTTCCACTAATGATACTAGAATCACCAATCTCTTCTTCATGGATTTCTTGAAGTCTTCAAAGTAACTAGTCATTACTGACTCAAATTTTTCACCTAGTTGTTTAATGAACTCTCCTATTTGAACTGCAGTAGACCTATTTGTCTTCCATGTCACAATGCCAAATGTAGGAAATGTGTTCTGAACATAAAAGAAAGTACATATTAAAATAGATCCAAATTTACTCTGAGCACTCTTTGTTTTCCTTATTGCTCCTAGGTTTTCAATCAATTGTTGTAGCTACAACTTGGAAAGATCATATGTATGATCGTTCTTCACAATCTTGTAACCCATATCCACTACAATACAGGGTACATTGTTCAATCTGCTTGATTGGTAAAACTTATATGCAATTACCCTTACTACAAAATCTATTAGAGGATCTATGATGGTGTCTATGGTCATTCCCCTCTTATTCCATACAACCCCTATGCTCTTCTCAATAACTTCTTTGGACTCACTTCTCATAGTCTTTTTCCGATCTAGGTTTGGATAACCTATTACCCTATGGATTATTCTCTTTGATATTTTTATTGGACCATTATCTAACCATAGTGAACTATCATGAACCCTACTCAAAAAAATCTTGGTCCATTCACTTTTAAAAACATTAGGGAAGTCTAGGGCACAAGTTAACCCTTTCTTTTCTACAATCTTGAATTCTTCCCTTAACACACCATTTTCACATAGTGTATCAGGTGCTTCTTTGATTTCCATGTCACCAATACACCCAATTTTATAATTATAGCATTTTTTGACATCCTAAATCATTAAAACTTGCAGTGGTATCATAGATAATGCACTAGAGGGATCTTGTTTGTATGCTATGTATTGTATGACTTTGAAAATAGGTTGTTTTACTTCATTGGTAACCAAATATACATTCAAAACCTCTTTTACCTCTATACCTTTTGCTTTCAAAGAACTAGACACCATTTTACAAAACTAGGGTTTATGAAATTAGAAACAACATAGCTCGACACATAATAAATACCTTGTAAAATCTGATGAAATGATGTCAAATAGTTATTCAAATCTCTTGCAAATGCTTTGGATGAATTTCTAGATCACCTCTATCTCGTCTTGCTTTCTCTCAATTTCAAATGATGTTAAATGAGAAAAAATTGATCAAATACCCCTTTGAAATACTACAATAAATGCTAAGTGCTTACAAAGCTATAAGCTCAACATCAACTAATTTCTAGATCACTCGACATCCACTAGTCATTTCATTCGTTTGGCAACCATTACGAGCTTGGAAACAACTAGCTAGTCTGTTAGCTCGACATCCTCTAGCACTTCACTCGAAAATCATAGGAAACTATTCATGCTCAACAATAACATGAAAAACTTTAAGATTTTTCTTTGATTCCTAATAACGCCTTGCATCTTTATTCATGCTTTTGTAATCTTTTCAAACTAAATTCTTTGGAGCTGATGTATGATATATCTTTTGAATATCAGTCCCACATACCTCTTGATTACTTAGTTTGATGAAGTGTGTTCACCTGACTCATTGGGTGAAGTGATCCCTTCTCCACTTGATGTGCTGCAATCCTCCTTTTTCTTCCATGTCTTGTTCATTTCATTTGTATCATTTTCAATATCTACCTCACCTTTTCCTTTATTGAACTCACAACTTGGTGCCTTTGACCTTGTTGGACAATATTGACTGATGTGACCAATCTTCAAATAACTAAAACATGTGCTTTGACTCAGCCACCTTTTGTAGTCACTTTTGAAGTGTGTTCTAATACAATTTTTAGGAACATGTCCATACTCTTGACAATAGTAACAATTATACCTTGTATTATAATCCCAATTTTAACAGTTTCCATTGTTCTTTACATTTGTTTTCCTGTTTGATGACCACATGGGTTTGGATCTACACTCAAAATCTCCATGTCCATACTTCTGATAGTTATAACAATATCCTTCAAATCTTTGAGTGTGCATAGTCTTAGTTTTGAATTCATGTGCTTGATGACATTGTTTGTTGTACTTATGACAGTGACCTATGCTCTTTTGCTTAACATTTTGATTTACAATCTTGCTCCTACATACGTTTGCAATGTGTCCTTTCTTAACACAATTATGATAGGTAGGTTTAGAATTTTTACCTTTGTTACTCCTTTCTTCAACATTTTTGGATGACTCTCCTTCTTCAATACTTGTGTATCCCAATCTAGATGTATCATTGTTGGATCTAAGGGATCTCAATAATTTTTCAAAGTATTTGATGGCTTCACTAGGTTTATTAAAACTTTCAACAAATTACTTTTACATTTTTAGGTCATTATTCAATTGCTCATTCTGCAACTTCAATATTGTTATCTCAATTTCCTCGACATTCAATTCATAGTTGCCATTCATCATTTGACCCAAAGTATCCAATTGCATGTTAGCAATCCTAGTTAGCTTTGATGATTTCTCTTCCATTATAGTAGTAAAAAATCTTTTGTCATCTTTAATCATGGCTTTCTCTTTCATAGCTTTCTTTTTCTATTCAATTACCTCACATAGTATATGGCTTGTGATTCTTGCTCTAACTTGAGATTTCTAATTTCTTCGGCTTGGGCTCTATTCTTTTCCATTAGATCTTCAACTACTACTTCAAATTCATTGGAGTCTCCATTAGCAAATAGCTTTGTAGTGTCCATCTCTATATATTGTGTGTTATTCTCCTCAATAGAAATTTCCTTCCTTCTCTTTAAAGATTTCCTTAAGTCTTCTCTTGCTTCATTTAGTTGATGTAGAATGAGTTGTATTTCAATTTTCTAATTCTCAATGATGTTTCCCAACTTATAGAGTTCCATTTTCAAGATCTTTCCTCAAAGCCACAAAGCTTCTCTTTTAGAGAACTAGGCTCTAATACCAATTATTGGAATTATAATATGAAAGGTAAACTTCTGAGAGGGTGGGGGGTGAATTAGTGCTTCAAACTTTGACCCATAAAACATTCACCACACATCCATCTCATACATTCAATAAGTAAACCGAAATACCATGTAAAGCATGTACATCTAAATCATGTAGAAAAGTAAGCATTCAAACATATATGATTACCCAGAAACCCTCCAATAAGAAGGTAAAATTGGGGTAGGGATGACACCCACAAATCTTCACTACTATAGTAATAAAGTATATCCAATGAAGGTTCCAATGTTTGATCATGAGACGTGATCTACCCTATGAAAGGTCTGCCCTATTAAAGGCTTACAAAGACTATTAGGTCTTACCCTGTTAAAGGATTTCAACACCCTATTAAAAGTGTGCCTTGTTAAAGGACTTTAACTCACAATAAAGTAAGCATCTTGTTAGAGGATTTCAATACAACCTGTTAGGACTACTATGTTATGAGACTTAACTAATTCACCTATTAGAAAGTCTTAGTATTGATCCTATAGTTAGCACTTTGTTGCTTGATGATAGATCACCTCTAAATTGATGTATTATTGATCCTTCTTGATCAAATGTCTCTCTCCTATTCACTATTTCCTTCCTATGTTCTCCTTTAACTGATTTTGCAATGAAATTTCAAATCATAATACCTTGGTCACCATGAATTTCCTAGTTTGCACTTGCAAAACTCTCCTTGAACATTCATTCATTCCCTTTCACACTCATAATAAGTTTAGGGTTTGTCTTCCTTAAGAAGACCTAATTAACTTAGGGTTAGATATGAATCAATGACTATTATTCTTCCATTTTTCCACTTATACCTTCACTTTACCTAATTGGATGCATGTAATTTATAGGGATTCTGACTTAAGATTTGTCATTATCACTAGAATATCATAATTCAATCTGTAATTCAGCTAAAAAATGGTTTACATAGTAGTTTATGCCAATACAAAGAACTATGAGAAAACTGTGTTAGTCAGCATTTGAAGTCTTTGATACTCAACATATATTGATTTCTATAATGTGACTCAACATCTGAATAACTTGACATGCACTGCTTACTCGACTCATAAATCACTCGACATATATAGTCTGCTCATCACATGAGTGACTCGGCATTGACTGTGGACTCAACATGCTCTATGTTGTGCTCAATATATACTACTTGTTTGGCATGAACTAAGTAAATGAATTAAGTGTATACACACTCACTAGTCAAAACCAATTTGAGATCAACATAATATACTATAAAGTTTAAGAGAGGGACCACCAAGTGTATTCCCCTTCTCTTTATGCTCCTATTTTTTCTTCTTCCACTCAGTTTTTGTCTTCTCCTTAGACTCCTCATTATTCTCCTTCTCTTTCTCCTTACTCTTTTTTTTGGGCTTTTTGTTTTGTGTCTTCTTCTTCATCCTCTCCTTATATTAGATCTCTCTCTCTCTCTCTCTCTCTCTCTCTCTCTCTCTCTCTCTCTCTCTCATCCTCTTCCTCCTATTTTGATCTTTTCATAATGCTTGTTCTTCTCCTTCATAGTTTTCTCCTTCCCTATCTTCTCTTTCTTTGTTGTACCCTCTTTTTGATCCCTAAATCATGTTGTCTATTAGTGTCAAACATTTAGTCATTCACAAGGCATGACTATTCAATTATCACTCTGACCAAGTCATCTTATATTGGGCAAGCTAAGGAGTGAAGACTTGCAAATATTACAAGTCATGTACTAAGCAATAGTTACTGTTGAGTGAGCTAATGGTCATCAAGTACTCTAGTGATTTCTAAGTTTATTAATGATAGTAGTTGATGCCAAGTGATACAAATATTGAGTCATTCAATTTATGCTAGTGAACAACATGATGAAATAGTTTGTGCTGAGCGTTAGTGTGATGTAAGTGTCAAGTAACACAGTTTAACATATTTGTTTGGAATTACACTAAATCCTAAGAAAACTATTTTTATTGAGCTAGAAGAATGATTTGAAGATCAAGGAAGTAATCAAGGAGGAGATTACACTTTCATGGGAAGGTCATTAGTCCATTGTGAGGAAATCAACCAATCAAAAAATGGAAGGACTAAGCAACAAAATGATTGGTTCTAGATCATTGTTTTGGATCTAGAAGGTTCACCCAAACATATAATTAAGGAGGGTCTATGACCTAGTTTGCATGTATGAGTGTGTGAATTGAAGATTCTAATTACATGTGAAGTTTTGGAGGTGAATCAGAGTGTTAAGACAATAAAGGCCAAGAAGTGTAATGAAGAGTTTTTAGTAGAGAGAAGATCCATCATAGTAAGGTGATATTATATTGCATATAGGAGATTTTTTACCAAGAATTGAAATAACCAAAGGATTAGGTACTGAATGTTCATTTTGATAGGTGTTTTAGGGTTTAAATCTCTTAATATAGTAGCTTTAATAGGCTTTTATAAATATCCTAATAGAGTACTCACTTAACTTTGATGTAAAATATTTTTTTAACTAAGGTAGAACCTAGTAGTTATTTTAGCTTTTAACAGGGTAGACCCCTCAAAGGGTAGATCACTATAAGCGATCAAAATATTGTGGCCTTAACAAACACACTTTATTGTTGCACTAGTGAAGATTTTGTGGGTGTCATCCCCACCACAATTTTACCTTCACCTTGGAGGGTTTATATGTTACCAAATATGTGTGCTAAATTTTTATTTCTTTCTGAGTTTACATTCATGCAGTTAGAAGGTAGATTTGATAATATGTTGATGCGAATGGTTACACTGATATGAGATAAATGCTCAATGAGAGTTTATATGATGAGTCAAATATGATTCATGTTATAAGTGAAAGAATTTTTATAGATCCCAATTTAGATCCCCCTCTTAGTATCACACTTTCCCTATTAGATTTCCACCATTTGGTATTAGAGAAATGTACTCTTGGAAGAAGTCTAAGCACTTGGGAGTTAAATATCTTGAAGATAAAAGCCTACAAACTAGGAAAGATCATTGAGAATAAGAAGATTGACGTTCAAATTACATATGAAAAAGTCAAGGCTACGAAAGTGACAGTAAGAAAATCCTTGAAGAGAAGAAAAGAGATGTCAATACAACAAAATGACACCCAATGCAAAGAAGAGATTGTTGAAGAACTATTTGATGAAGGAAGTTCTAGTGAATTTCATGCAACAATAGAAAATTTGTTGGAGGGGAACAATCATTTTAATGAAGAAGTCATAGCATTGAAAAGAGAACATGAAATTCAAACAGTAAGGCTATGTGAAGTGACTAACCAAAAGAAAAAGGTTGAGGAAGATAAAGCAAAGGTTGAAGATGACAAGGCAATGGATGATGAAGACATGAGATAGTTGGTTACAATATTTGATGAAATGATCAATGAAGTAAAAAAGCTAAACCATAATTAGTTTGACATGATCAATTAGTTATGAAGCACAAACTATGAGATTGCAAGAAAAAATTTGGAGATTGCAAATCTGAAATCTAAGAAGGACAGATTGGTGAATGAGTTGAAAGCTGAAAATGAATTTGTTGAGAGGTTCAAAAAACCCTAAGATGCTATGAGATTTATTAAGAATAGATGAATGCACCAAGAAGACCTCATGACACTTGTGGACTAGGCTATGTTGAGTTCCTCTCAGGTGTTGAGCAAGGATAATCATCAAAGCAAGGAGAAAAATGGGAATACAAATGGAAAACCAAAGAACAAGAAGCCCACATGTTATCATTTTGGAAAACCATGCCATACAACAAATATTTGTAGGATAAATATTGATAAGTCAAACCCTAAACCCAAATTCAATGGTTATTGCTTCACTTGCAACAAACAATGTCATCAAGCACATGAGCATAGATCAAAGGTCAATAAGTTACCAACTACTTATGGATTTGAATGTTACTGTTATACATGTTAGAAGTATGGTGACAAGGTACAAGATCAAAAATCTAAAGAAAAGAATAATTGGACACCTAAAGGTCAAGGCAAAGAACCTAAGCAAGATAATACCATTAATTTGGATTACAATGCTTGGGTAAATTTTCAATATTATGGAAAATATGGATACATTGTAGAAAATTGTGCTAGGATACATCTCAAAGGAAGATCTGGTAATTGGAAGAATTTTGGACTAGTATGTTTCAATTGTCAGAAGATCAGTCATCTAAGCAAGGACTGTATGAATCAAGCACCAACACTCAATGTTGAAGGGAAAAATGGAAAGAAAAAGGTCAATGTTGAGGGTAAGAAATGAAATGAATCAAACTTGGAAGAAGAAGTCAAATGGAGGAAATAGTTTAAATGGAGAAGTTGTGATCATCAAATCCAATAG
Source organism: Cupressus sempervirens (assembly GCA_028749045.1). NCBI lineage: Eukaryota > Viridiplantae > Streptophyta > Pinopsida > Cupressales > Cupressaceae > Cupressus > Cupressus sempervirens. The sequence goes on from CM053785.1 coordinate 1,050,688,083, forward strand.
TTTAGGTGATTCCCCCACCTCAAACTAAATGATAAGGCATGCATGGAACTATGTTTCAAATTGATAGATCATACATTAGTTCCTAATATTATATGCATGCAAGTCCAAATCTCCATAATGATAGATGTATAAGGACAAAAATTAATATTTGAGCTGAAATGAACTGTGGTACCAAGTTGAAAATTTGGTAGAGACCAAGTGCTAGTATTGAATGTCAGTATGAACTGAGTCATGATACTGATTGAGCAAAGTTGAAGGATGTGTGTGTGCTAATTTTCATTGAGTAAGTTGAGACAAATATTATGCACTCAGTGTACACCTAATAATTGTATGAAGCATTTAGTAGAGACTCAATACAATTTTTTGTACTTATATAGTGGATTTTGAGGCCTATTTATACTTACCAGGTTTTTAAATTTACAAAGTGAAAAATTTAGGTGATTGTAGAGTGAATTTGTGTAAAGTTGTAAAGAGATTCAAGTGCATGTTGTTGGATTAGCAAGTAAGTTGTGAGAATTTGTATTTGAGACAAGTTGTGAAGTTGTTTGATTTTTGAAACCCTAGATTGTGAAGATGACATCATCCATGTCTGCTAGTGAGAAAAAGGAGGCATTGAAGGAGAGAAATGCATATATTATTCATAATGAGGCATTTCCTCCATCAAAATTTAAGACATATTCTTACATCACGTTAACATGAGATTCTCTAGGGGTGTTGTCTGTAATTCCACCTAGAGTGTGTTAGAAGTAGATAATACTAAGCGGGAGGGAGAATTAGTATTCTACATACTTTTTCCCACAACTGAATATTGTTAATTACTTTATAACTTACATATGAAAGTAAACCAACAATACTAAACAATAAATATAAACATACACATAGAGACTCATAACACCATTGTTTGTTAACTAGGGAACCCCTGGCCAAGGGAAAACCCTAGTGGGGATGATACCCACTAGATGATTCACTAAATGATAGATCATGCTAAGGATATTGACCCTGTTAGGAGTCTTTGAAGTACATATAGTATCTTGAGTCCTTGTTAGAGGAGTAGGCCTTATTAGAAGCCTCAACCCTATTAGGAGTTTCTTCAACCCTATTAAGAGTTGGTGGATCAAATGCAATGTATGCAAGTAGATCCTACTTCCCTAACATGCAATTATACAATTCAGTTCTTCTCAAGAATAGATGTACATATAATATTTTTTGTCTTCTATATTTTTCACTTACTTTGATCATGCATCATATATAGTTCACATATCATCTCATCAAATTCACATCAATCAAAAATCTCACATAGATCATACATATGTTGCATCGATCATTCATAACTCACACACTTATCTTTGTAAGATAAGATCTTTACTTATACCTCTCAAAATCATAATTCACTGCTTAGTCGACCTTCATGCTTTCAAACACTTGGCATAATATAAAATAAATTATGGAATAATATCCACATAGTCATCTCATCATGACTTAGTAATTATTTATTCACCAAATAATTCCTCAAGTCATACAATCTGATTCTCTGCTATGCTATATTAAATACCTATACTAGTATTTCAATCATAACTTGCACCGTATTGTTTGTACACACCTACACCCTGGTGTACCTCATCATGAAACTTTCATATAACTATCCTTAACTATGCATAAGATAACTCTCAATGAGTTGTCCATACACATTACATTTTCTCTTTGTGCTACTGCAAACTGTCTAACACTTAGGTAATTTTCTATCTCTAAATACATAAATGAAATGATGAATATATGTTGCTATAAATGGAAACAATCAAAACATTTATTTGACCATATTTCTAACAATCTCCCCCTTTGGAATTTATGGTAACATTTGGGAAAATTGGGTAAGTACCAAAATGATGGCATACATATTCAAAAACAAATAAAAAATAACTAGACAAATTTGCCTTCAAAATATAACAATTATATTCATGTTTTGTTGGATCATTACATTCCTTATCACTCCTTTACATTGATACATAAGTACATAAGTGTACTCCCCCTTACATTTACAATACATACAATTTTCCTTCTACATATTACCCCTCCTTTGACATCAATGAGAAATGTGTCAAAAACTGTATCCAAAACTAGGTAGCTTACTGTTGATCAACTTGTTAACCTAGAAAAATAATCTGCATAAACAAGTTTTAGCCTATCTATTTCCTTCTTCTAGTTCTCCTTAACAAAATTAAAAATACTGATTAGTGTGCATAGTGCATAGGATGCCACTCCTATTGCACTCAAGTCAGTATAGGTAAACTTGTCTTAAGAAGTCTTTGTTGCAAGACATTCCTCTACCTGCCTCTACAAAGTAGTGATCTTAGGTCTACCACCTTCTCTATAAGATCTACCTCTGCCTCTCTAGAATCTACCTGTAGACACCTAAAATCCCTTAGAAAATAAAGTATTTTTATTTTCTAAAAAGTTCCTGATGACATCATCATTAATTAATTTATTTTTATGCCATTAAATCCCTTTGTCTTAATTAAAAATATTTAATTAAGGAATCCCTCCCAAAAATGTTTAAATCTTATTTAAACATTATTTTCCTTATTTATTAATTATTTAATTAATAAATTGACCAAAAATCTCAAAATAAATAAATAATTTATTTATTTTTTGCCCAAAACTTGGCCAATCTCCTTAAGACCACCAACCTCTTCCAGAATCTCCTAATCCTTCTTTAATTTTGATTAAAGGCTAATCCCATCATTTCCTACCCCTAATCCCAACTCAAAATATTTAATAAAGGTTAAATATTAATCCTCATGTTTATTAAAAATGTTTTAATAAATATCTCCTCAACCCAAACCTATGAAATAAATAAAACTTTATTTATTTCCTAAAAAAACTTTTTATCCTCATCCTAGGAAGTTCTTGACTCTTCTAGAAAGTCTTCATCCTCACCTTAAGCCTATCCCTAAACCTCCATTTTAGCCTAATCCACCCCATCCACCCATACTAACCAAGTTTAGCCACTAACTCACCCACCCTCATTGAATGCCATCCACTTGCATATCTCTAACAAGCTTAATCTAATCCTAAACCCAAGCCTAATCCCACCCCTAACCTTGTCACATTTCCTAAGAAAGCTTAAGACTTTCCTAAGCCAAGCAAAGTCAACAATCTCAACTCCTTCCAAAATATCCCAACCACCCAACCATGAATGCTCTTACAAAGCCATAAAGACTCTTACAAACCCATTCATTGCTTTTATAAGCTATTATGAAGGGTCTTTATGAAGATATTATCCTTTGAGCCTCCTTTGTTGACTCATCCTTGCCATTTCCTCTATCCTCTCACCCTGTGACATATGTCACTCCCTGATTGATTGTAAAGAAGCACAATCCATGTGCTCTCCTCTCATGCAATCTGAGCCCTCCATGAGCTTTTCCCCATCCTTGCATCTTAGCCCTCAAACCCTCAAGCCCTTGGCCTATAAATTGAATCCCCTCCCAAGCCATTTCAACACAATCCTTTAAGCTAAAGTTATAATGCTAGTTTGAGAACAAGTTTTACATCTTCATCCATTATCCACATCTAAAATCCAAGAATCTCCATTGAAGCAAGTTTGAGTACCCATCTTGAGCATACATCCCTAAAACACAAGCTTTAATTAGACATAACAAACCAACAAAGAGCTAATTCATATTGAGAGAGTCCATTCATTTGGCTCACATTCCTAATTAGGGGTTCCTCTTTTGTCTATCTTATATGTTATATTAGTCTTGTTAGTTAATGCTTTGTTTCTTTAAATAGATTAGTGTTTCTTGCTAACATATTAGTATATACATTTTGGCACACCCAGTGGGACCCCACTATGGGTCATTCATTCATCAATTTCACCCTATGTTTTATTCTTATAAATTAACCATCTAACGTTTGTTTTTTGAGTGGGTTGTAGGGTGTTTTGCTTATTTTTTCAAGTTAAAGGACGCACTTGAGAGAAAGACATACCTTCCAAAACCCAAAAATAATAATAAAAATAAAAAATTTCTGAAAAAACCTGCACATTTCAATTCTGTTAGCGCAGTGTCGTCTCTGTAGATTGGCATCTATGCCTGCAAACTGTCATCTACGCCTGATACTCTATCGTCTCCGCAACCAAACTAACGTCTCCGTAGTTTGGCATCTCTACCTAGTCTCTTGTTGTCTACTCCGCCACCAAAACTACCATCTTCGCAATCTTATTTGTTGTCTCCGTAGTTTAGCGCCTCCGCCAGATACTCTGTCGTCTCCGCTGCCGCCTCTAATCCTCTATCGTCTCCATCACCGCCTCTAATCTTCTGTCATCTCTGCCATCGCCAAACTAAACTATCATCTCTGCAGTTCAGCGTCTTCGCTTGGTTTCTTATTTTCTGCATCGCTAAACTGAACTGTCATCTCTGCCTCTTTCTTTGTCGTCTCCGTAGATTGACATTTTTGAAGTTCAGTAGCTCCATAGTTTGGCATCTTCGCTTGATGAACTGTCGTTTCTACCTGTTATTGTTGCATTTCTATTTTAACATCTCTATTCTTGCACTTTAAAAAAAAAAAAAAAAAAAAAAAAAAAAATTTTTGGTGGTTCCATAGAGTAGAGGTTTTTTAAAGTATTTTTACGCCTAAGAAAAAGAACAAAAAAAGTTGATTTTATTTTCCCCATAGTTAAGCTTCAAATTTTGAGATTTTTGAGTGACTAATCAAATTGGCTTTTGTAGCTTTGCAGGTTGGAGAATCTATGAAACTACTAACCATGTTTCTTGCAGGTTCTCCTTACATGGTTTAATGTTCTTGAAAAATGAACTTGAATGTTTAAACATTTTTCTTTTGAATGAATGTTGCTCAAACATAATCTTGAATGCCATGGATTAAAATCAATCTTTCTTGGAATGCATGCTTAAAACAAACAAACTCAATCTTGAATGCAAAGGATCAATTAACCATTGCAATATCTCACACTTCAATTTTGGGCATAAAAAGAATCCACATTTTAGAAAATTTTTAAGTTACAAAAATTAATTAAAGACGCTTTGAGTGAGTTTGTAGTTGGACTCACCCTCTTTAATCACCCATCAATTTAACCATTGGTTGCAATCTCAGCGCCATCTATGGGGATAGGTCCACCTAGAAGGGTGTTAAGTGCTCCACAAAAATCAAACTCCACTCACTTGGGTTTTTAGTAGTTTTTCTAAGTTAGAAAATCTCTTGAATGAAAGTTAGTCTCGCTAATACTTTATTTGGGCATTAAAATTAGACAACTCTTGACGTGGAGGGCCTCCGGGCACACGCTTGAAATCGAATTTCACACATCTTTGTTTTGGGCTTGAAACAAACTCACACTCAATCTTGAATGTCTTAAAGAAAAATCAATCGATACTTGACGTGGAGGGCCTCTGAGCACGCGAGTTTACTTTTGTTGACCCTAAATCTTCTTGGTGTATTCATTCTTCGATCAATTTTACTTTTGTTAACACTTCAAGTTGGAATTGAACATTTGCATCCTAAACATGTGTGTTTTCAATGTCTAGATTAGAAAACTTAAGCGTCAGTTGGAAAAGAATTCTATGTTTTAGCCCAAGATCATCCAAGTCTTCTCTCCCCTTGTCATCTTTCGAGGCCATCTTTGGTGCATAAGATTAGGATCCAAAATCTTGTTTAAGTTTTAGGAGGCCTACTTGGGGATTTCATCACCCCTTGGGATGACCTCAACTCCAGCGTTCTGACGGAGTATAAAGATTGGGAGGTGAATCCAAAGACACCTCTCTTGGAATCAAGATTTTGTCACTCGGTCTAAGCCTCAAGGAACTTTATACCCTTGAGAAGTGAAAGAGGAGAAGTGGGTTACCGCTCCTCTTGGCTATGTGACATTATTTTGGTTTCATCTACGAATTTGGGCCTCACGTACCTTGGGTATATCGAGGACTCCCTAGCTAAACCAACTGTCAGCTTTGTAGACAACCATCTAGGATGTTAATGTGTTTGAAGTGACTGATTGAAACATTTGTAGAATATACACACTCCATGGTGCAAGTATCACATTCTGAGAATCAAAAACTTCTATCTGGTTGTTCTTATCTGTTGCTTGATTTTTTATTTGTTGAATGAATGTTTGCCAAACTTGGTCAATCCTAGCTTAGGGCATACTTAGCGTAGTCACTTACTGTTTTAGGAGTTGAACAAGTCAAAGAAAAACAACTGAGATCTCTCAAAGCCAAGTAGATTCAAGAATTCATGTCAGAAAAACCCAAACCCAAAAAGAAGTTTCACAAAGTCAAACTCAAGCCATCTCAGGCATACCAAGAACTTTTAGCCAAGAGAATATAAATAATACCAAGCCCTTGAATTGTCAAACTCCACAAAATAGAGGAAAAAGCTGCCGACGAAGCCCTTCAAGATGCCTGGTTAGATCACACTATCCAACTTAACCAACATCCAGGAGTTAACCCTGCTTATGCATTACCAACTAGGCATGATTTCTATAATTAGACCCCCTTGTTTCTCCACATCTTCTTGCATAAGCTTCACTTTAAAGTCATCTTTGTAGGAAAGCCAACCATCTTTAGTCCTCCCATTAAGCATTTTAGCTCATCCATCTCATTTAGAACCAAACCATCTAGCCAGCAATCCAAAAAAATAAATTTCACATCCAAGCCTTCAAAATTGTTGTCACCTTGCCAAGAGTTTTCCATTCCTAACATCTTCCAAATCCACCAATCTCACCAAGGTTATCCCTTTGATAGAGCTTTTTCTAGGGTAATCTAGCTTTGTCACTTGATTATCCCTCATCACCTTGAGCTAAAGGTTGGGATCCACAAGTGGTCAATCTCGTGTTCTTCCTAAAAGATCATTAGTCTATCCTTAAGTTGACACAATCACCACCAAGCTTGCACATAGGAAAGCAGACCTTTCATGCTTTGGAAACATATCTTTGAAGTTAGAATCTCCAACCCAGTCCTCCTTAGCTTTTGTCATATAGCTTTGCCTCAACCTAGGAAATCATTTGCATAAAAAATCCTTCCCCTTTTGCATCCGTCAGCATCTGTTGCATCTCATCCCTAAGAAACATTCTGCATTTTCATACCACCCGTCACTTGCTTAGCCAAGAAGAAGAGGGAAACAATGGAGCCCTATCATTTGGATCAAACAACATCACTCCCCTTGAGCACTCAACCATCTTTCAGCCCAGAGAACTCTATACCATCACCTACTAACATTGAAGCTTTCATGAACCAACCAAGAAATGCAGTATTGGTGAACGCAATTATAGACAAGAACAAAGAAACAATCATGGCTAACTTTCAAAGGGACAACATAGGAGTCTTTTACTTTGGAAGACCTCCTCCCTTATCAGATCCATCTCACCCATTGTTTGGACAACTCCCACCACCCATAGGCTCTTATGATTCAAATTTGGATAAACTTGTATTGTAGCTGAATTTGTAATTTGTAAATTGAATTGGTATAAATGTAACACATTGTGTCACGTCCAATATGAAAAAAAATATGACAATGAAATAGAAGTATTAGCAGAAGAGCGAATTATAAAGGCTACAATAGTATAAGGAGCAAAAAAGATTTATCTATCACAACAAGGTGATTTGTACACTTAGAAGAATATCATTTAGCAAACCAAGTTGTAGATCAGAGATAAGTCACTACTTCATCTTAACAAGTGAATCAATCAAATCCTTTAACAAGGTAGACCTAACAGTCTTGTGTAAATCTCTTTATTGAGTGCATATTTCATTATATTTTTGTAAATCCTTTTACAAGATGTACCTAACATTCCTTATTGCTCCTAACAAGGAAAATCATTAGAAGTGATCATTGTAAGCCTTAATAGACCAACTTTATACTATAGTACTAAAGCTTGTGGCTATTATCCCCACCCTAGTTTTTCTTTCTATTTGGAAGGTTCCTAGGTCACCAAATTGTGTGTCAAAAGTGTTATGTATGCTTTAATGTTTTCCAATTTCTCATGCATGCAATTATATTAGAATTCACATGAAGGATTAATTGCTAATTAAGTTTTATAAGTTACTGATACACCCCTCCCCTCTCAGTAACTTAGCTTATCATAATATTTCCAACAACTCCTTTACAGTCATGTCTCGTTGTCTCAAATTTTGTATCTTTCTCAATGAGCTAACTTGGTAATCAATAGGAAGGAACTTGTTCTTTACCTTGTTCACCATTTTTATAAAAGTCCTAATCTTCTCCTTTTCTCTCCTTTTTCTATCAATTTGCAAATTCTCCCACCATAGTGAGGCATGTCCTTTCAACCTAGTAATCACAATATTCACCTTCCTATTATTCAAAGTGTTTTCATACTCAAAAAACTTCTCCATTTCAGAGATCCAATCCAACACAACATTGGTATCCAATTTTCCATCATAAGGAACAACTTCTACAATAGGTTTTGAAACTTCCCTAGATAATACTCTCAACAATCTTGCCTCATCTTGATCTTCTTCTATTTTTTGATTAGGGTCTGGTGCTACTGCTTCATCACCACTCACATCATCAAGATGCATTCCTCTCCTCTAGGCTATCTCCACAACGTCTAATCTAGTTGCAACTTGTCTCAATGTATCCAATATGACATTGTCAACATTTCCTCTATCTTGAACCATCTTTACAATTAGGTTCCTACAAAATCATAACTCTTTGCAAGTTATAGGTCAAATTTTCTGATTTGCAACCCTACAACCAAATTCTATTAGGGTTCTACACAATCCAATGTCCATAAGGATGAACCTCAATCTCTGATACCACCTGACACAAGGAGGGATGGGATAAATAGGGCCAAAGGAACACCCAACTATTCAAGCCACCCACAAGAGTAAACATAATGGAAAACAAACACAAATAACAACTAGAGGAGATAGAAGAGCCAAAATGCCTTATAGATTCATTAAAATATCAAATAAATGCCCAACTATAAGGCCTTCTAGGTTACAACCAACATTACAATTAAAATTTGATCCATAATGATCAACTTTACATTCCCACATTTCTTTTGCTCTTCCTACTCTTTATTCCCTTCAAGACTCTTCCCAAGACCTCATTAAATACATGCATGACCCCAAGTTAGATTTTTGCAAATACCAACTAATTAAAACCTTATATTAAATATCAAACAAGCCACAAGTTTCCTCTCAACAAATACCTATCACAAATTAAATGCAAAGGTCAACTCCAACTAGAACTGCACACAGACAACTCGGTCAACAAAGGACCAAACAAAATGTTATAACTTGATGAACTTGACAACCAAAGGAACTCAGAAACCAAAGGAACTTGAAAACTAAAGGAACTTAGCCACTAAAGGAACTCAAAAACCAAAGGAACTGGATAGCAACTATGAACTTGACAACCAAAGGAACTTGGTAACCAAAGAGAACTCGAAAACCAAAGGAACTTGAGAACCAAAGTGTAAGAATTTGGCTTAGGCCAGAATTCACCCAAGACCAAGGAACTTAGACACAAGCACAACAGTAGACCAAAAAGAGAGAGTATGATCAAAATGACAATATTCATCCAATATGCCAGCTTGAGAGTACACTAGGAGTGCCTATATATAAAGGCCTTAGGAGAGCTTCTAGAATGCATAGAAGTCAACATCATGATAAGTCATACAACTAGGCACATGTCCACCATATATGGGTTATCCTCCATTAAGCATGGAATTAAGTGCAATGATGTGAGGATAAGCCTACAATGGTGTAGCATGCAAATCAATGGTGTAGACAACATGTGCTCAATTAGGAGTGCAGATAACTATGTTGTCAACATGATAACTCAGTGAATGAAGTGAACTCTTGTGTTGTAGACACCATGTGCATAATTAGATTCACATAACTCATGAGAGTACACAAACTCCTAAGTGTCTCACCTAAATAAATAATAAAATAATTCAAAATAATTAAATAATGCATCAACCTTAGTAAACTTAAGTAAGTGTAATAAGTAAATACTTATTTACACCAAAACCCCCCCTTAAGTGCAACTTAGGGGAATGCCCTTAAGCTTACAAAATCTAGGATGCAATGCATAATGGGTCCTGACTACTAGGCCATGTTAGGTACCCATGTACATAATGATATGCAATCTCTCATAAAGTGGAGAAAGAGGGAAAACCTTGTGGGAAAAATCCTCCCCCAAAAAGAGAGATAACTAGGGATGCATGGATGGATGGAGTAATCAAGAACCCCCCATTACAACATACATCTAGTATATACATAAGAGAATGATGAGAAGAGGAAGAGAGATAGGATAGCCCCCCCACCCCTCACCAAAGAATAATGCTGAACAGTGATTGTTTCGATGAATAAGTTGGTCCAAGACTGCAGAATGGTGTTCCTCCCCTTAGGAAGAAACAAGGCCTAAGGTAAAAATGAGATGCTTCCATTGTACATGGAAAGAATCCCATGGATAAGTGATATCTCTAAAACTTACTCAATTGGCTAAAGAACCTATCTCAAAGAATTGTCTGTCTCTGCAACTGACGAACAACATTGTTGCAACTGCTGATCATAAGTATCCATAATCACTTCAACTTGTAATGATCGATCATGTAGAGAATGAACAAGAGAGTCAAATGGAGCCCTCATGATAATTGAAGAAGGTGCTTCTGCATCAAGAAGAAGAGGAAAATCATCAATACTGTCCCCTAAACCTGTCACTAAACCTATACCTAGAAGATTGGATGTACCCTTTTGTGCTAGACCTATCACTATTGTGATGTATGCATGTGGTTTGAGCTGATGTAGTGACCTATTATTGCAACTGTCGATAGATCTCCACATCTCTGAATCTATTGAAGCACTATCTCTGGTGTCAATATCAATTTCCACACTATATGATGTGTGAAGAGGAGTAGAGGACAAGCTTGGTGGATTTTCCTCAAAATGTACATCCTTCTCCATAAAAATCTGATGTGTCTCTAGATCTAGAAGTCTGTATGCCTTCACATTGTCTTCATAACCAATGAAAGTACAAGGCCAAGGTGACTGTGCCTTGTATCCCTTGGAAGATCTATTTGCCCATGTAGGACAACCAAAGACTCTGAAGTGTGACACAATAGGTCTTCTACCACACCATGCCTTAAAAAGAGTTTTTCCATGTAAGGCTGGATGATGAGATCGATTAAGAATATGAGTGGCACTGGAGATTACTTCAACTTCTAATGATGGATCTAGAGACTTGGCCTGTATCATGCAACTTGCCATAGACTTAAGAGTTTGGATCATCAATGCTACAACATTTGTCTTATGCAGACTAAATGCTGGAGGATTTTGAAGATCAATTCCCTCGAGTCTGCAAAAGTCTATAAGTCTTCTATTCACATACATGCTTCCATTGTCCATTCGGAGTACTTTGATGGCCTTTCTACATTTCTGTTCTACATGAGTCTTGAAGGCTAGAAACATGTCCAACACTTCATTCTTATTATGAAGAAAGTAGAGCCAAGTGAACCTTGAAAATTCATCAACAAAGGTAAGTATGTAGCAACCCTGTCTGGCTACAAAAGGACCTGCTAATACCATGTGAACCATCTGTAGAAAACTTGGTGCTCTTGAAGACTTCCCTCTCTGTAACTTCCCCTCTAGATGCATATCCACTGAATCTGTTGAACATTCACCCTTAGAAAAGTTGATTTGAGGTAGACCTTTGATGATTCTATATGTGTAAATTTGCTAAAGATAGCGGAAGTCAAGATGACCATACCGCTCATGCCATAATTGCATGTTTGAATTTGACTGAGATAACAAGGCCTTTGAAGGAGACTTGGGCACAAAATGGGAGAAAGAGTACAACCTTTTTTTATGATTCACTTTCTCCACTACAACCAATGAGTCATCTTTTAGACTGTGCACTTTTATTGAGTTTGGAAGGAACTCAAATCTTTGTCCATTTCCAAGGTGAGTGATTTGGTAGATTGATAGGAGATTTGAACTTAAGTTTGGAACATAGAGAACATCTTGAAACTCTCCATTTTACATTTCCACATTTCCTTTCCCTTAAATTTCCATTTTTCTATCATCTCCCATGAAGATGTGTGGTACCTTTGAGTGATTCAATGAAGAAAAATCCTCCTTTGAAGAACCCATATGATATGAGGCACCTCAGTTAAATATCTATTCCTTTGAATAGTTTGAATTAGCATGAGTGCTTTCTCTTTGCCCTTTGAATATGAAGAAGACCCTTTCTCCTTGTAAGCATTAGGCAATGGAACATTATGTCTCTTCATGATATTGGTTAACTCATCAATCTTCTTGAGATAACACTCATGCTCTTCATGACCCATTTCTTGCAATAAGCACACTTTTTCTTCTCCTTATTTTTGTCCCCCTTCTTGTTGAAATTTGAGGACTTGCCTTGTTGATTGGATTATGGTGTTGCCTTTTCTGCATCCTCTAATTTCTTCTTCCATTTCTTCTTACCCTTTCCTTTATTTGAAGACTGTTTAGCTAAATTTTAAGAACCCTCATTGTTGGCCACCAATGCTTGAGGTGATTTGAGAATCCCCATTGATTTCAACTTCTTTTCTTCATCATCCAACAGTTTAGCATATTCATAAAAAGTGACTTTCTTGTAGGTAGACCCTAAAGTAGTCTTTGAGGTGTTAAAAGAGGATACAAATGTGGAATACTCCAATGGCAACTTGTTATGTATGAGATAAATTAGTTTTTCATTTTTGATAGAACTCCCACAATTAGTAAGCTTCATCCTTAGTTCATTCACCTTGATGATGAAACCCTGTATTGAATCATATGACTTAGGATCTAAGGAGACAGGCTCATCTTTAATTTTGAACACATCCTCTTCAGACACTTTACCATAGAGGTTTTTGAGGGTATCCCAAGCTTCTTTGGATGTAGAACACTTCTTGATTTGATACATGATCTTATCATCAATGCCCAAACATATATCACCTAGGGCTTTCCTACGCATTGCTACCCAAGCTGAAATATCACTTGTTGATACTTTATCACCTACTAGTTTAGGAAGAGTACCATCTACATATTGTGAAACTCCATTATGCATTAAGTGATACCACATTTTTATGGACCATGTAGCATAGTTATGAGGAGTTAATTTAGGAAACTTAAAGTTGCCCATAATGTAGAAAATGAAAGAAAAGTGCAGAAAAGAAAGATCACAACACCAAGAACACCCTCCCTTTTCACTAAATCAAGAAACCCCCCAAAAGAGATGCTTTGGGCACTTTATTAGTAGTATGATTGCAATGGGCCACTTGCTAATTTTGGTCTTTGTAGACTTCTAATTTTGCTTGTTACAACTTCTTTATGATATACAAATTTGGAACTTTACAATGTTCTACAATTCTAAAGTAATACAAAGCAAAGAAAGTCCCTATTGCTAAAAGTGACACTTTTGTCCACACAACCCTATAATCTAATAGAAGATCTAGAAAGTAGATGAAAACTAATGCACTTTCAAAAAAATGGAACCTATTTTTGACTCCAGATGTGCCTGTACAAAGCATTTGAAGTTGCAAAATGCAAGATTATGCAGGTACAATCACCAAAAAATGCAAATTTTGACAAATCCTTGCACCAAAACTAGTAAAGAGATACACCATTGAAACATTTAGGAAAATCTACCCAATTTCAAAAAAATTGCCCCTGATTTGGAGTCTGGATGTCCAAGTTATGGCCTCTCGAAGTTAGATTGCAAAAACCAAAATCAATCTAGAGTGGGGTTGCATCAGTGAAAGACGGGGTTAAATTTGATGGTCATACGACCATTGTAGCAGTTCAAATTTGGTCAAGAATGACGGTCAGACGATTGCCAATTTTAGGCTCATGAACCTAATGACATCAGTGACTCCAAGCCTAATGATGATGTCAGTCGTAGGGATGTATGTCGTGGTAAAATTCCATACTGTGTGAACTATCGATGTGGTGGCTTAGTTAGCATACATATCCTGCATGTGCACTAACTAGTTTGTCTACCTCAGATGCTAACTGTATTTCGTCGAGCAAATAAGAAGTCACTGCATGGGTTGCTGTTGTAGGCGGCCTAGACAAATCAAAAGTCATCGCATGGCGCATCTGCATGTCCTCTGTTGGTGGGCAAGATCAAACTGTAGAGTGCCACATGTCTTCCAAATGTAGAGAGAATGAAAAAAAATGCGAGCCAAAATCTTTTTCGTCGCCAGGGTGCTTGGAACAGTGGTCACTAAAATTAATGTTTCGAGGCTAAATCTTCTTTACGGGCACTGAAGGTTATTTTGGAAAAATCCCACATGAATGGGATATGTGCGGTGAGTGCTATCTAAAATGAATAACTTGCAGGGTATAAACAAAGTGAGCGACTGGTGTGAGTTGAGGATCACTACTCGATCGCGTCACCGTCGGGTTTAAGTCTGCCAGAATTTGTGGTGATGCTGGCTGATGAGTATGTAGTCTAAATTTTGTAGGGGTGTACCGCCATTTGCGGATGTGTCGAATAGCCTGCTCACAGAATAATAATGAGGCCAAAAATTAATTAATTAAATAAACCCTGCAATAAATATAAAATTCAAAATTGTAGAGCCAAGATTTGACAGCCTGGTTCTGCAAATTTTTTTTCCCTACTAGCCCACCTCGGCGTAATTTTTTTGAAAAATATAGACTTCAAACTAATTGCAGAGAAAAGGAAAATTATTAGATCTGAAAAATTAAATTAGAGATCTAAAAAAGACCATACCTAAACTACAAATTGGGCCTCAAGGTTCTGATTTGCATTTTTTTTTTGCCTCACAATCAAATTTCACCTAGCATAGGCAAATTTATAGTCAATCTTCACTGAATCAACACTTTCAACACAACAGTGAGGTCAAATCTAGCTCTAGATGCTCCCAATTTCTATAGATCCTCCAAATTTGTGTTGAGGTGCTGAAGCATGAATGGTCTTGAATGACTATGTGTAGAGAATCTCTCTCAGCTCTGATATCATGTAAGAATTTGGCTTAGGCCAGAATTCACCCAAGATCAAGGAACTCAGACACAAGCACAACAGTAGACCAAAAAGAGAGAGTATGATTAGAATGACAATATTCATTCAATATGCTAGCTTGAGAGTACACTAGGAGTGCCTGTATGTAAAGGCCTCATGAGAGCTTCTAGAATGCATAGAAGTGAGCATCATGATAAGTCATACAACTAGGCACATGTCCACCAGATATGGGTTATCCTCCATTAAGCACTAAATTAAGTGCGATGATGTGAGGATAAGCCTACAATGGTGTAGCACACAAATTAGTGGCGTAGACAACATGTGCTCAATTAGGAGTGCGGATGAATGTGTTGTCAACATGAAAAATTAGTGAATGAAGCAAACTCCTATGTTGTAGACACCATGTGCATAATTAGAGTTCAGTAACTCATCAGAGTAAACAAACTCCTAAGTGTCTCACCTAAATAAATAATTAAATAATTCATTAACCTAAGTAAACTTAAGTATGTATAATAAGTAAATACTTATTTTTACTATTTTGGTCATAATCTTCCTTGTTTCTTTTTGGGTTTCTATGTTTATATATATATAAATATATTTATATATATCTTCAGTTATTTATATACTCTA
This sequence comes from Cupressus sempervirens, assembly GCA_028749045.1. Taxonomy (NCBI): domain Eukaryota; kingdom Viridiplantae; phylum Streptophyta; class Pinopsida; order Cupressales; family Cupressaceae; genus Cupressus; species Cupressus sempervirens. The sequence goes on from CM053785.1 coordinate 1,050,703,686, forward strand.
TACAAGTATATATAAACATATATTAATTCATTTTTGCAAATGTTTGTATGTATATATATAGATGTACACACACACACACACACACACACACACACACACACACACATATATATAGATTTTTATATATGGATCCCTTCTTGTATATATATATATATAAAAGCACCCTTGCATATATATAAGCATATGTATAAAATTCTGTTTCTTGTATGCTTATATATATTGGCTCTTCTAGGTTGCATATCAATATGTGCAATTAGATAGAGCAGGCAATAATATAGGCTTATAATAGTATTTAATAGTATAATTTGTAGCAATATATCATACTATATATATAGTAGGTTTCTTCTTTCTCTTTATGCTTGTGGCTTAAGTTTTCTCTGGTTTGGACTTTCTTTTGTTTTTATTTATTTTTATTGCCTTTTTTCTTTAGTGCCATTTTCTATTGTTTTGAATTCTTTGTGCCCTTCTTGTCTCATTTATTTTATTAATTTGTACTCTTTTGTTCTTTGCAGGAATTTACGTGCTCTCCCTTACTACTTTTATATCTCTTGAGGAAGGCCTAGTCTGCAATTTCTCTATTCCTGCACTTTCTCATCCTGATGATGGATCATGTAGTATGATCCGAAACGTTGATGGTAAAAAAAGCGCACACAATCAAATCCAAAAGACAAATTATTTACAAATGGATTGTGGAAATCTGATAATGTTAAGTAAATACTTATTTACACCAACACAAAGGAACTCAAAAACCAAAGGAACTCGACAAAAATTGTGAACTTGGCAACAACTATGAACTTAGCAAGCATAGAAAATTTGACAACAACAAAGAAACTCGACAAAAATGCAACCCGAGATGCTCCTACAGTAGAATGAGGTAGAATAGATTGAGTGTGATAACTTGAGGCAATTCCAAATTGTTCCATGGAAAGAACCTCAAGATATTGACACAATATGTGAAAAATTGAGAAGTTTAGTAGAGTTAACAGGATTTAAGTATCTTAAATACGGAACCTTAGAAATGACTAGTAAAGAAAAGGTAGAACAAGTTGTTATTGACATGATGGTAAATTTTAAGTATACACCAATAGAATTATCCTAGGGATTATCTAAAGAATTGTATGATAAGATAGATGCTAAATGGAAATGGGCATTAACCACAAAGAAATATATGAGAGAAGATACATTAGCCTAAGTGATGCTTGATTTAGGTAAACAACACAAGTCAATAGCTAGGAATGATTATACTAAAGAGTTTGTGCCAAAGAGAAAGGCATATAAGATTTTGAAAAATAAAATTGAAGAAGTTGTACATGAGAGTGAGATAATATGGAAGAAAGTTCTTGGTCTAATGCTTGCATATGAGGAGAAAGAAGATAAGGAAGAGAATGATGTAGGAGAAATAGAGTTAGATAAAAAATAAGACATCTATGACAATATCAAGTAGTTGGTTGAAAAAATACATAAGATGACCCAAGAAAGTGAGACACATACATAAATAGTCACTATAGAGGATGAAAATCCAGAAAATAGAGTGCTAGATGTGACTACTATTGAGAAAGAGTCAGAGAGGACTGGGTTGTCCGAACAAGCTCCTAAATCAATCAAAGATGCATTGATGAAATTCAATCCACTAATTTGTACAAATTAAAGAATATCTTATTATTGGTGAGAAACAAAAATCTCAATAAGTAACAATTAGTCTAATTAATACATCTAGAATTACTCTTGATACTAATGTGCAAATGGTAGGAGATGTAAAAGATGATGCTACTATTGCCGAGCAATAGAGTGTGCCAACCAATAAAGGGAGAGATCAACCAAATGTTTCCAGCAAGGGAAACCAAGATGAGAACAAGGAGAAAGAGATCCAAAATATACAAGTAGAGAAATCTACTACTGGCAGTGATAGGCCAAATATCTCAGGTCCTTAGACTGAGGAAGCTAAGGACACAGTTCATCTATTGAACTCACATTGACTGAGGAACATAAATTAGAAGAAGAGCCAAAAGGTTTCAAGATCACACAAATAATAATTCAAAGACCAAGTCTAGAGCTCAAAACACAAAGCTTGCAAGTATCCATGTCAAGCTCCAACTCTCCAAGTAAAAGGATTAAGAAGAAGAATGTCCAATCCCTTATTTCATTTCAAGCTAAGTCTGTTACACTTGAAGAGGACATAGTTATACTAGATTGGGACAAGTCAACTTTGAATAAAGAGAAAATGAAAAATTTGAGAGAGTTATTTTCTAGGAAAGAAAAACAAGCAAAGCTGAGAATAGAGCACTAGTAGAACAAGCATAAAAATAGGTGCTATACGACATAAAATATATATTTCTTGATTCTTTTGTTATTGATAATTTGGATGAGAATGCTCCCATTGTTGAGTAGTTGATTAAAATTTTAGAGAAAATAAATGATCTTGATGTTGATGCAAATGAGAAATTGATGCAATGGTCAAAAAATAAGTTTGAAAAGAAAGTAATGGAAAAAGTAGTAGTAGAAATTGTTGTAAGATAGGTTGAGTTGTCTAAACTTGTGACCAATTTGTAGTTTCAAATAATGTAAACATAATGTTTAGAAAATTGTGTGATAGTACAACTTACACAAAGGATATTAGAGAGAGGATGGATCAGTTAGAAGCTAATTTGTACTATAGTGAAAATGCACTGACCACAGATGCCAGGTCGAGCTAATTTTCAATAGGCAAGGCTTACATAATTGACTATTGAGTATAGCAAGATTAGAGATAAATTGATCTATATACAAGCCATGATGACAACTCACCTTGAGGTTATGCATATGCATTTGAAGAATGCAAAATAGTTAGTCCAAGTTGATCCAAATTTTTCATTTGTTGACAGTTTGGTGGATCTTGTAGTAAAACTGGAGCTAGTGATTCAGGCTATTGAATCCATATGGAGATAGTGATTTAGGCTATTGAATTGATATGGACTTACTAGGATAGTAATTTAAGTAGTATTTTGCAAATTTACAAACCATTTTTTGATAAGTTTGGTTTGACATCCTCACCCCAGTAGACATTAGTGACAAAAATAAGGAAGAAATGAGAAGAAAACAAGGGGGATATGAAGGTAATAAAGGGGGATAGATTGGGAGTTTGCAACTTTTTTGACATTTTGAAGTTTTGATCATGTATATAATGAGTGTAGAGTCAGAACATGTACAATGTCTATTGAGCTAAGGTATGGATTATATTCTAAGGGGGAGTACTTGTGTTTCAATTTTGTAATGAATAATTTTATATCACAACAAAGTGTTTTTGCCACTAATATCAATGGGGGAGATTTTTGATCCCTAAGTCATGTTGTCTATTAGTGTCAAGAACTTGGTCCTTCACAAGGAAGGACTATTTGGTAATCACTTTGACTGAGTCATCCTATATAGGTCAAGCTAAGGAGTGAAGACTTGTAAATATTCCAAGTCATGTGCCAATCATTAGATACCATCAAGTGAGCTAATTCTCATCGAGTACACTAGTAATTGTCGAGTTTATCAAGAAAAATAGTTGACGTAGAGTGATATAGAGGCCAAGTCATTCAATTCATGTCAAGCATAGTTAAGGCCAAGGGACAACATGATGAAATAGTTTGTGCCTAGTGTCAGTGTGATGTAAGTGAAAAGTAACATAGTTTAACATATTTGTTTGGAATGACACTAAATCCTATGTAAACCATTTTTATTGAGCTAGAAGAATGATTTGAAGATCAAGGAAGTAACCAAGGAGGTGATTATAAATTTATAGGAAGATCATTAATGCCTATGTGAGGCAATCCACAAATTAGAAAAATGCAGGGACTAAGCGGAGAAAGGATTGATTTTGGATTGTTGATTTGGATCTAGAAGGTTCACCCAAATATCTATTTAAGGAGGCTCTATGACCTAGTTCATATGAATGAGTGTTTGTGAGTGTATTAATTGAAGATTATAATTACATGCAAATTTTTTGAGGTAAATTAAAGTGTTAAAATGATAGAGACAAAGAAGTGCAGTGAAGAGTTTTGAGCAGAGACAAAGAAGATTTATCATAGTAAGATGATATTATATTGCATAGAGGAGATCTATTATCAAGCATTGAAGTGCTAACTAAATGAACATGTATTGGAAATTCTAATAGGTGTTTCATGGTTTAGATCTCTTAATAGAGTAGCTTTAACAAGATTTTGTAAATATCCTAATAGAGTACTCACTTAATTGTGATGTAAAATCCTTTAACCAAGGTAGATTCTAGAAGTTATTTTTTCCTTTAATAGGGTAGACCCCTCACAGGGTAGATCACCATAAGTGATCAAAATATTGCAGCCTTAACAGTCACAATTTATTGCTCTAGTAGTGAAGATTTTGTGAGTGTCATCCTCACAATAGTTTTACCCTCACCTTGGAGGGTTTTTGTGTTACCAAATCTGTGTGTTAAAGTGTTATGTGCTTCTGAGTTTACATTCATGTAGTTAGAAGGTAGATCATATATTATGTTGATGTGAATGGTTACATTGATATGAGATAAATGTACAATGAGGGTTTATATGATGATGTCTAATATATTTCATATTTGAAGTAGAAGAAGTTTTATAGATCCTTTTTCACCCACCCTCTCAGTATCACACTTTCCTTATTATATTTCCAACACTCTCCTCTTTATTCTTATCCATCTAATCCTTCTTTTATTTCTCCTTCTTCTTCTCCCCCTCCTTCTCCTTCTCCTTGCTCCTTTTTTATTTCTTGTTTTGTATCTCCTCATTCTCATCCTCCTTTTTCTTCTCCTTATGCTTCATGTTCTTCTTCTTCTTCCACTTTATCTTCCCCTTCTCCTCCTTTTTGATCTTCTTATTTGCTTCCTCCTCCTTATTTTTCTCTTTTTTTTCATCTCCACCTTTTATTTTTCTCCTTTCCATTATTCCTCTTTTCATTTTTATTCTTCTTCTCCTCTTTTATTCTTTTTTTTACTCTTGCTTCTTCTTCTCCTCCATTTTTTTTTTACCAATTATTTGAATGTTTGCTAAATTTTTCATTCATAACATATGGTTATTGAGTCCTCCAAGGGGTTCTTCCATGTGGAATTTCATGATGTCTTCAAGAGATGTCATTACTAACTTCATTACATGGAGGGTGAACAATAGGGATAAATATTTATTTTTGGAGGATTCATGGAATTGATTCCCACCTTTAGCATCTTCTTGTTCCAACATCATTGGGGTTGAGCAGTCAAGGACTATATTGAGTCAGCTAATTCTTTCTCTGGATTTGTGATATGGAAGGATCCAAATGATCTACCTCTACCCCCTAAAGCTAAGTCTAGTTTCAAAGAAATGGTAAGATCTAGAGAAATATTTATCTTGAAGCACCCAGATGTAGTGATATGGGATCCATAGAAGGATGATAGATATTTGGTAAAGATGGGTCACAAGGTAGCTAGAAATATAGTGGAATGTAGACCAAAGTCCTGAGATCTTTTATTTTTTTTTGGAATGCAACGATGCTCCCTAAGGCTAGGTGTTTTGTGTGGTTAACAATTTAGAATAGAATCCTTTCTACGGATAATCTACAAAAACTTAATGTTTTTGCAGAATTTTGAGTGTGTCTTATGTTAGGAGGAGGATGGAATAGTGGAACACTTGCTTCTACAATGTAAGTTTTCTCAACAATGTTGGATGCATATACTCAAGAAACTTCACTTAGCAATACTGATCCCTAATTCCCTTTGGCCAGTTATCAATCCTCATTCATCATTGGCCAGTTATCAATCCCCAATATTTTTATTTGTGTTTATAAAAGTGTTCGCCTACTTTAGTCATTTGATCCATCTAGTGGGAAAGGAACAAAAGGATTTTTCATCAAGCCCCCTCATCTCTAGAATCAATATTATCAACTATGGAACATTCAAATGTAGTGGTGGCTTCTTCATAAGTTAGAAATTCTAAAGAACACCTTTTAATTACACCATGTGATATTTCTATGGCTAATCATTGGGAAAAAATTCCATCTCTATCTTACTTGTTCTCTGGAGTTAGGATAAATCTTATTTTAATAGGAAATATATTTCTTCATTCCCACCATAGAATGAAATTTGAAAACTTAATTTTGATGGCTATTCTAGGGAAAATCCTGAACCCTTGCGAATTGGTGCTTGTATCAAAAATAATAAAGGAAATATAGTGGCTATTATGGCTCATCCCATTCCCATTGGCACAAATAATGCAATCAAGGCTCTTGCACTTCTATACGATCTAAGGAAAGAAAGGAGATTGAATATTAACAAGATAATTATAGAATGCGATTCAATGGTGATTATTAATGCTTGCATCAAAATAACTTGAGGAAGTTAGAAATTCACATATATTTTGCACAAGGTTTGGGAATCCAACAATTTCTCTATCTCATACATTGAGGGAAGAGAATACAGTAGCTGATGCATTGGAAAAAAATAGATGCGACATGATATTCCTTGATTCTAATTTGCCTATTGAGAATTTAACTAGATTTCCTCAACTTCAGTTAGCCATTGATACATATAGATGACATATTTAGAAAGAAAATTGTTTTTAGGTGGCATCAATTAATTTTTATTTGAACTAGTTAAATATAGTTGGTTCATGGAAACACATAAATATGGCATGTGGGATTGAAGGACCACATAAAGAGTAATTATTCCATTGTTAATTATTAAAGTACATGGGGTTCTTTACAATTAAGGGAATGCGTAATTTATTTCAAAAGGAGATAAATCGTAGGGATTCAATTAGATGTCATGATTAGGAAATAAATTTAATTTCTAAAAAAATATTTAAGAGTATGGACTTGAGATGACTTCTTGCTCACACAAGATTGGTCAATATTGGCAGATAAATCAATGTCTTATGAGTGAAGAAATAAAGGTAGATATAAATGTGTCACTTTAAAGAAGAATGACATGTGAATTTGATTGAAGGCCCCCTTCCTACTCATTAGAGGGACTTGATTAAAGAGTGTGTGGACAATTCAAGGTATTGTCAATTGCTGAGTCAAATGACTCCTTGGAAAATAGTAATAGTTGTGATTTGGGGCGAATTTCACTAATGGAAAAATAAATAACCATTCTCTTTGTGTTTTGGGAATAAGATGGTTTTGTCAGTGGTTTTGAAGATGTTGACCTTCATATGTCAAATTCAAAGGAGAAGTTTGGAGAATGTGACAAAATAATGTGTAGACTTGAAGACCAGAATATTTTTGCTAGGTTTTTTGGCTTTTTTGGACTAGGTAGGATCTGATTTGTAGATATATATTATGAGTGGCAAGCATTCAGAATAGAGCCATGCCTGATCTTTCTATATGAGAAGAGGTCATCTCTTAGTAAAGAAGAATTGTTCATCAAAAGTGATATTAGACTATAGTCTACATACATATTTGTATATACCATGTTAGTTTTTCATTAAATATAAACCAAATTACTTACTTATCAGTTGGTAGTGTCTATGTGTTCTTATCTTGAACATGGATAAGTCATAATTTTTTTGTTATGATTGGTTCTTAGCATGATAAAAATTTTAATGATCTTTTGGAAGATTTAGTTAGTATGGCTAATTTCTTGGTATTATATCATTTGAGTTCCTAGAAGTTTGGGACTGTTATAATGAGATTTTAAAGAATGTAATTTCCTTTATGATTTTGGTAGGGATTGGGGGTTTTCTTGCTGGTTCTTTCCCCATGAACTTTGAACCTGTGTTTATCTTATTAATAATATATAGTAGCTTGCCACTTTTTCCTTAAAAAAACCATATAGTTATTGAGGTTTATTCTTATTCAAAATAAATATAAAAGATTAGATATATTGGAAATCTCTTTTTTAAACTTGTATTGTGATTTTAAAATTTAAGCAAAAAAATTATTTTTAGTTCAAAATACGAACACTTAAATATAAATTATCACATTATTTTTATTTATTATTATTTATGTTACTTCACAACCTCAAATAAAAATTATCTAACTTTTACCTACTCTCTTGTAATTAATTATCCATCTAATACAAAATAATTTTGAGATGACTCTTTAATAGGTGGCTCCCATTTATATAGAGGCAAAACTTTGATGCTTTCACAACTGTTACTAGATTTGGATCTCTATATGTTTAATGGAGCAAAGTTATGGGATCCTTTAGTGATTTGGTGAAGGAGATCTTCTTAGACTTAGCATTATTCATTGAAACTACTACCCTACCATATTTTTAATTTTTCAATTATTATACATTTAATTGTAATACTAATTATGATTTCTTCAAAGTAATCAATTTATTATTAAATAGTACTAACTAATTAAATACCAAAAAATTATTTATATAATCTTAATTGCTAAATTAAATTAAGTTTCATTCAAATGCAACTTCAAGCTTTTTAAAAAATTCAAATAAATAACTTAGTTAAAAAAATTTCCAATAATTTTTTTTATTGTTACCAAAAAAACTAAAACCTTTCTTTCTCTAATTCCAATTAATGGAAACCCAAATTCTTAAATATAATAATTATTTTTAACATTATTTAAAGCTCATTAAATAAATAAAATAGCATACTAATTAATAAGTAATTCATAATATTTAATATTTCTACAATATATATCCCTAAACAAATAGATATCAATTTCTTATATAACTAATAAATTAATTAAAAATTAATCTAAAATTCATATACTTAAAACAATCTACTATCCATGTCCATCAAGTACCCTATTGAGGAAGTTGAAGAAGATAGCTCAGGCAATAACAGTGACAGAAAGGAGGAGGAAAATATTTCCAACTCCAAAAAGGATGAAGGTAATGAGGAGGGGGAAAAATGTTTCAACTTTGGGAACATTTTGATGGATGATACTCAAACTCAAGTATCAGACGACAAAGAAAGGAATACTGAGACAACCCATATTTTAGCCAGCTTCTCACTTAAACCTATTACTTTTTGTGATGAGATGAGAAAAAAGGATAATTCCCCAATTACCATTTCTTCCCCTATTAAGGAAAATTTGAAGATTTCCTCTAACGCACGGGTGCTGTGGGATAAACCATAGGGACATAAAATGAAGGAGGTTGCTGCAAAGAAGGTCAAGGAGCATAAAGAGGAGACTGAGGCAGTGGAGGAGCATTACATGAACCTAGAGGAAAGGGTCAAAGCTTTGGAGGAGGGGTTTTTCACCTTCTCCAAGTTTGGACTTAAAGTTACTCATGCTGCTGCAACTACCCTCCAATTGCTAGCACAGGAGAAGGAGGAAGCTGGCTTGGACATGAAGGACAACAAATTACTCTTCAAGTTTCTTGCCGATGGTTGGGCCCAGATTCTACTTCATGTAAGGGGAAAAGGGAAAAAATAAATCTTAGTCTTTTTTAGTTCTGTTCAGTTATGGGGATCTAAGGATCCAAATACTTTATATACTTTTTTGGCAGTTATGGTTTTGTTGGTAATCAGCTGTATTTAAGTTTTTATTAGGTCTGGGTGCCTTTATGGACTATGTGGTTAGTAGCTAGGTTGTTTCCTTTCTGGTTCTAGCTTTTTGGTCTATGGTTTAAGTCTCTACCTACTGGTACTCTTGTTCTATTTGTCTATTTTTGTTACTAGTTGGTAATGTGCTGGTTACCAGCCTTTTGACTGTTAAGGGCCAACCCCCTTGTTTTTGGTCGCTTTTAATTTCAAAAACAATCTACTATCCATTTATTTTTTAAATTATAAAATGTGTACATCAATACTAATTAATAATCCTTAACCAATTCAAAAATATTCCTATCAATTTTAAATTCATACTCTATGATTCCCTAAACCAAATTGAAGCTAAAGAATAAATTCAAAGTAAAAAGTGGCTTTTATTTATAACCATTACTCACACATACCGTAATTTGTCACTTTCTAGGGTAGTAGGCAACACAATTTTTAATTTTTTAATGAATGGAAAAATTAAAATTTTTCATTAAAAAACAAAAAAGTAGCTTTTGTAAATACCTTAGGATATCGTCTGAGCCCATTTTGTATTACTTTCGTTCATCTCCCTCAATTTTGCCAAAGCAAATGAGCAAAGTTGAAGGTGGGGATCAACACCAATGCCTCCATTTAATTCTCTCAAATTGACCCTTTCATGCATTTAAATCAACTTCCTTTCCCAAAAATAAATGACTGACATAAGATACCACTGCCTCTTGAATGATCCTCTCCTTTGAAACACTCAATTGTGGCCTTAAATTTTTGAAGTTTCTCTTCGTGGCACCCAAAATCATAAAAAAACTCCACTCATACCGTGCTCATTTCCCTATGATTGCCATCATAGGATTTTTGGTGTTGCAAGGTGGTTGGGAGTTGATCAAGAGGAAAATTTGTTTGATATTTTAAATTGTTTAGACTACCAAGTTGCAACTTCACAATACATTCACCCACAATAAGACGTGACTATATCTGAATGGCTTAAACATCACACTAATGCTTAATTCCTAGGATAAAAGTTTTAAATAGTCAAAGTTGCTATGTGGTAGAAAAGGCAAGTAAAAATTATCTTTTAATTTGACCATCATTCATGATTTTCCCCATTTTAACTTATCACAATTGTTTTAAGGCGTCTCCACTAAAATTAAGTTGTGACTTTCACTCAAAAGTTCAAAACTTTACAACCCTCCTACAAGTGTGTGCTTTCAAATGGTAACAAATTCAACCTCCTAATATTGCAGTGAAAACCTACTCATGAGCTTCTTATTTTTTTTAACTCTCAAACATTCCATTTCTAAAGCTTTTTATCCTTGTTGTCTCGGATTGAAGTATCAACAAATGATACATCAAGATTATTTTTAGAGATGATCTTCAAGTTTTGTAATTTACTTGCTCTACACAATCCAATCCCTAGGAGAATGGCTTGTGCATATCTGAAATGTAAAGAAGCATTTTAAAATGATTTTGAGCTAATAGAACTTGAAGGATAAATTTGCGGTTAGAGGAGTTTGATAAAAAGAACAAGAGTCCAAGAGGTTGTTTTTTTCTAAGATTGGAAAGTAACTTGTGGTGGAAGTCGATCGAAAAGTCATAAAGTTGATAGCTGTAAAATCCATCACAATGTTATTTTACCACTCTTAAATAATTTACACTAGAAGGGCAAGTTGTAAATTTGATGCAGAGTGGCTGCAAAAATTACACCATAAAATAAGATGTTTCTTCCTTAGAAACTAAATCACCCATGGCAATGGTTTCTATGGTGGTGCAACACCGCTCCATGCCTCGCTTCGTTGGTGAGATGTTGTATGTGTTTATGTTCCAACTTGGCTAGAATATTTTTCGTCAATAGAAAAATATTTTTGGGCACAAGGCATTGAATTCTAATGACCATAATTGTACAAAATAGCCTATTGACTAACTAAGAAATCATCTCATGGGACAATAGAATAACCAAAATTTACTCTTGACTCCTCTCTATAAAGAAGGATTGCATCTATTTAAATAAGGTTTTAAACGAATTATGTAAATAATACTATTGTTTTAGTAAAAAAAAAAATGCATTTTGAGACTTGAGGCAACCGATACCCTACTGATAATGTCTCAAAAAAAAAAATAGTGTCACAAATTTACTATCAACTTTTAAATTGATATTGATTGAAATAAATTCAAAAAAGAAAAATGAGGGACACACATTTTGAACTCATTTGCAGTGATTGATTGAAATGACATTTTATATTTCAAATTAAAATTCCATAGAAAAAAAAACTAATATAATCCAGTATGAGAACATGAAAACACCATTAAAGATCAAGTGACATTGAGATTAAACTTGAAATAAGTACATGTGCATGGAAATAGAGTAGAGGAATATTTGAATCATAAAATTTGTACAATTCATATTGTTTTCACTAAGCACATAGATTGTTTTGCTATTATCATTTCAAATCAAATTCTATGATCCATCGTAAGAGAATGAAAGTGCACGAAGATACAAAACTTACAATATAAAAAACCAAGATGTTTAGATATATCATATTTCTCTCTCATCATGGTAAGTGTTGATGTCATTCTTTAGATAATATATCATAGTATTTGATACAAAATATTGATAATACAAAATCTTAGTAATTAAATTTAAAACTCACATTAAGATATGTCAAAATAAGAGAATTTAATTTTGGATATTTGCTTTATCTCATTTCCTCGTTCTGCTAATTTCAATTTATAACACATAATGATTTGGGTGTTGGTAGTTTAAAAGCTAAGTTGGTAGTGGGATACCAAGTGCAATTTTCCTAATCTTATTTCTAATGTTAATCATTTGATATAGACCTCCAAACCTGTGACTATTCAACAAACTATTGTATTCAAAGGCATTCAATATGGTCAAGATTATTTTCCCTCGTGTTATAAATGGTTGAGGCACTATTTATGTTCATGAGTTTCTATATGGCATAACTTATTGGAAATAACTTCCAGTGGAGAACATTGCAGAGTACATTTTTGATATCTTTTTTTTTTTAACTAAAAAAAATGAAGATACCTAGCAAACACGTGTATTATCATCTCACTTCCAAACAATGACAAACAAGAAATCAAGCAAATTTAGGGAGTTTGATTGAGAAAATGAAGAAAGTGGTTTACAACCTAAAATCCTGTCACTTGATGAAGCTTAACTATAACTATGCAACCCTAAAACAAACAGAAACACTCATATTATTAGTACTCGTATGCAAAAGCCGAAAAGGGCAAGGGATTCATGGGTTTTTAGACTTACCATGCCCTTCTTGCACTCAACATTGGCAACAAGGCTAAATACACAGACATCAATGATGAAGCGCAACAAAAGAAAGATCATGGAGGGTTTCTGCTCCACTATTATTGCAGATTAGATTCTTTCCCTTACTACCTGTAATGACAGGCCAACTAAATATTGTGCATGTTAACACACTAGAACTTTGAGGAAGATTCCAAAATTTTATTTGTTATTTCTTGTGTCAAAAAAATAATTTTAGCCCCCAAAAAATGATACAAACAAATAAGAAATTATTATTCAAAAATATATTTAAAAAATAAAATATTTTATACTTTATAATACAAGATTTTTTTTATTGTAAAAGTTAATAGTGAGAGTTTAATGAAAACATTAGTTCCATGTCTATATATAGACAGACACAAATAACTTATAAAAATTATTATTTTTATCAAAAAATATATTTCAATACAAAAAAGTTTGCATTATATCTAATAAACTTCCCATAATTATTTATTTAAATTTTTTATCTAATGTACCCATTATATTAAAATAAATTTTTACAATAGATCATATAATAATCTTCCCATATACCCCTAACCACCCAAAAAAAACTTAAAATCTGCCTACCCATCTACAATAATGTAGGAATTTATCATTATTCATTTGACATGTCACATAACATTGGAAAAATAAGTTTTAACTATCAATAAGACAACAATTGGAAAATACCCAACAACATATTATTTTTTTCTATTTACATGTCACTTTCTCCTATATCACGATGGATTCTTCTATTAGAAAGGGACCCCTCTTTCCCAATTTGACAAACCCATATATATATATATTCCCACGTGAAATGGAAATGTAATCACAATAGGAGTTGGGAACTTTTTAGTTATTATTATTATATAACTGAGAATCTTAAAAGTTGAGGTGGGACAAGTTTGAACATCAAAGACAAATTTGACAATGGATGTAACATAAAGTTTTTTGAACTTCCTACTTTTTGGTGGCTTAAGAGATTAGCCCTAAGAAGACAACAATAATATACGTCAACCCATGGGACATTTTTAACTCATATTGTTCAACTTATACAAATTATTGCTTTTTTATTCTATAGTGTTTGGGATGATTAAGACTATTATAAGGTGAAAAGATCACCTCTCAAACTCAGTTTTATGATTAATTGAATAACTTGAATTATAGATTATAGGAAAGTAGTGATAATGGAGTTTTATAATATATATTTTAATTATTTAGGTACTTGTTATAATCGACAGTGAGAGATATTGGGTGTTTAAGGTGAATTCATATTTATTATTTCTTATGTTAATTTTGACTAAGGTTGTGCTATATAATTAAGTCGAGAGGATAATTTTTTTAATTTGATTTTAGTTGTTTACATTTTTTATTTAATTTTTTTTTTGACATTCATTTACTTGTCACAGAAATAAAATAGAATCTTAACAATTAAAATCTTGAAAGTTGCATGCAATGGATAGTTTAACTCAATGTGAACTAGTGGTTTTTTTGTTTACAACCAATTCATCTTCAATGTAGGGTGTATTTGTTCCACTTTCTAAAATATGGGTTACAATCTTCTTATGGTTATGCTACAAATTAGAGCATAAAATAAAAATAAATTCAAAACATTTATTACCATTGCTTATACTATTGCTATAATTTTCTTTAATTTTTATGTTTCATGTTTGGATGTGATGAAGTGAATCATTCTCTAAATTTGATTTGTTGGGATTTTTCAGTCTCATAAAACTAAGAAAGAGTTTTAAAATTTAAGATTTCTATGTATTTTTTTGGATAGATTTATGATTTCTATGTATTAAGGGATTGCATATATAAAAAAAATAAACTTATACTAATTCTATTGAAATTGGATACCTTTGGGCTTATTTTTCAAAAAAATTGAATTAAATTTTTAGGTATGCTAGTTACGTATGTTTTATATTATGCATTTCACTTTTTATTGAATAATATTTTGTTGTGACAAAGTTATTGGATCTTGTAAATTATGTTCATTTGTAAGTATTTTATGTATGTATACAAATTTTCTTTTTGATTGGTACTAGTGGGTATTTTATTGATTGAACCATGCATTTTGGGGTTATATCTTTGGGACCCATCTCCATGGTGAAATTCACATACACGCCAACAAATTAACGTTATTGTTGAAACTTGGAGTGTACAACACATGATGCGTATCAACTCAAAGACCAACCATAGTTGACAACCTAAACCAACCTACCAAACATGATTCCTTATCACTCCAAGCACAACACCTTATAGTTGACAACCTAGAGTGTACAACACATGATGTGTATCAACTCAAAGACCAACCATAGTTGACAACTTAAACCAACCCACCAAACATGACTCCTTATCACTCCAAGCACAACACCTTATCTCTCCACGTGGAATACCTCCTTATCCCTCCAAGTGAAAAACTAACTTATCTCTCCACATGCAATACCTCCTTATCCCTCCAAGCACAAAAACCACCTTATTTCTCCAAGTGGGCACAAAACCTCCTTATCTCTTTGAACTAGTGTTGGAAAGAATGAGTAGTAACTGAGCAAACATGTGGAAGAAGCTGTATGAAACTCCAGACAATTAACTAACAATGGGGGCAGATGAACCAAGCATGATCACGGGGTAGTGGAAGCATAACAACTGATAGAGTAGAACAACCAATGTAGGGACCACTGAACCATTAGTCAACGGGTGTAGGACCACTATGAAACATCCATGAACAACCAAGGTAGGGTAGAGAGTCGAAAACATGGTCAAATCACATCAACACGACTTACAACAACATGTTATGCCACTGCACTATGGGATGAACCCTCACATGTATTCAAATTTTAGAAATGATCAATTTTGCAATATATTTTACAAGTACCAACTAGGATATTGTAAAAAAGCTCCTCTCCAAAAGAGATAAAATACACAATCAAGAATGGAACAAAAGACTAAATGATACTCACCAAGAACTATGTCTATCACAAGTCTAGGAATATTATTGTACTAATAGATGGAGAGATATATTAGGTGTTTAAGATGAATTCACACTTGTTATGTGTATACATGAAAACCTAACCTGTTGAGAGCATGCTTAAACAAGGAAAACATTAGCTATACATGATCATATATCAAGATACAAACAAAAACAACTAAAACTACTTGCATTTTACAAAGCTAAACAACTAGTAGATATGAGTCCCACACAACCTCAGAGCAGCTCAACAAGGACACCCATGTGAACCTTGTTGGTGTACTCTAGTTGGAGGGATGTGGATGTGCTCTTCAAAAACACAACTATTGAACGAATCCCATGATGATGAAAGTATGTGAATGACATATGAATCTAAGCTAGATGAGTGAGGAATGCTTCAAGAGGAGGCTATGGAAGAAGCCACTCTTAAAACATCCTAGGAAATGGAGATGAATGCAAGAAAGTAAACTAGATTATCAATGCAAGAAATGAAATCTAGAAACTACCAAAGGGTTAGTAGCAAATATGGAAATCACTAAGAAAGTTCTAACTCTATAGCAGCATGATAACAATGCAAATGAGGGAGATGTCAAATGCTTGAGATAAGGGATCTATTTATAGATTTGAGAGAGGCCTTAGGGAGGTGGCATCTATGTGGCATCCACATAGGTGACACAAGGGAGACACATGAACTAAGGGTCCAAGCCATGCAAAGGTCAACATAAGCCTTTTGGATGAAAGTGATGGCTCAAGGTTTGCTCACGCATGTGTGAGAAACCTTGTAGAAAGGAAAGGGGGAAAAATGTGTAAGAGGTGTGAAAGGTGATGAATAAAATAATAGAATGGCAACTTTATTGGATCTTGAGTTGCTCACACATGCGTGAGCTAATACTTAGGAGCTAAAAGGTATTTAGAAAGGTGTTTAGGATAATTAAGTGGGATTAGCTAGTGGATGGACTTAGAAGGATGAGAGTAATGGGTGGTAGATTAGGTTTTAAGATGAGATTAGGATTAAATTAAATATGATTGAACTTAATATTAGGATTAAATAATTTAATAAAGTGGAGGGAATTAAATAAATTGGAATTTATTTAAAAGGGGGTTTATGGAGCACTATGTATTAAATAAATTTAATACATTAGAGGGGATGTATTTAAATTAAATTTAAATACATTAGGGAAATGAACCTATTTAATTAAATAAGTAGAAGAATATGAAAAATATAATTAATTAATAAATAAATAATTATAATGTCAAAAGAAATATTAAATCAATTAATATAGTATTTAGGACAATTTTAAGTGTCTACATTTTGCCCTTCTTTGATGTAGTGGCAGGATGACATTACATCAAAGAAAAGAAAATATAGGTTGGCCCAATGAGGAGAGGAGTGGAAAGAGTTGTGTCATAGTGATGAAAAGGGAGGAGGGTTCCCCCTTGAGGAAATGAGATGAAAAAGGAATATATTTTGCCCCATTTTCTTGAAAATAGACATAGGAAGGAAAAGGGAAAGAAAAAACGCTTAAAAGATGACCTTGCATGACTTTTTGGTAAGAGTGGAATGAAGCAGGGTGAATTGGATAATGATTAATCTAAATTCAACTTAACTACATGAATACATGGGATTTAGTTGTGTTCATATGGGAAATTACACCCTAGTTTGATATTGCAAGAGGAGTTATGTGTCAAATGCTATAGTAGCATAGATGACAAGGTTCCCTTACAAGGACTAGACTCTCAAAAATAGAGACTTTAGAAAAATAGATGTAGTTTTCATAGTCATGATGAAACAAATGATGTATACACAATGGAGAGGTCTAGGCACACCCAAAGTCTTTTCAGGGATCTTGGTGGAAAGTGTGCTAACCCGTTGGCCCCAGTGAGCAATGCATAACCATAACTTGAAACTGACATAGATGTGCTAAAGAATAATGAAAATAGATCATATCACAAAATTACCCATGTGATTAGGTTAAGCCATTCAAATGATACCAAGATATTGAAGATCAAGGCACATTTGGGGAGACTATCGTTGATACACAAAGATAAAATCAGCAAAAGACCTTATGACCAACTAGTCATTCAATCCACAATTCTTGCCATGAACTTTATTTTGATGGTGAGTTTGTTAAGCTTGTGTAGGAAGGATGCATCCTATAAGGTGAAAATTGATTGTTTGATTGAATTGTATTGAAATGTTTGTGATTATTCCCTGGCAATTGTGTGAAAGGAACAAGGTTCTCAAAACTTTTAGTCTTAGTGTGGATTTGTGTAAGTTTGTTTGCAATCACTATTTTGATAGGCTCAATTTGATGGGGTGAAGCTCAATGTCATGAGATCATATGTTGAATAGAAGAATTTGGACAAGATGATGGATAAATGAAGGACTTTATTGAATTAGTAGAATGATTGTGATAATCTTGGGTTAGAAGAAAAAGTTAGTTATATAGGATGGAAATTGATTTGTATGGAATGATTGGAAGAAGAGAATGTGATATCCAAATGGTGGAACAATATGGGGGACCAAAGGTTCAGGTAAAGGATGATGGAGAGCCAAGGGCCATGTTTCAAAGGAGTTACCAAAAAATGCCCCATACCAAGGATAGGAAAATGGAAGGAAATATGGTGGAAAAGGATGCATGAACATGGAAAGATGGTGTGAAGGTTATTATATGGAGGAAGGGAAGGCATGTGTATTTCCAAAGCATATATAAACATTTTTTTGCTATTCCTTTAGTATTGATCATGAGCATAGGCTTGAAAGTGGAATGAACAAGGGATATGGGATGGAGGGTATGAAGTAGGGATAATGATATAAAGAGTATGGATGAAATGCAGGACATGAAATGGGTGGGATAACCAAGACCAAGGACATATGAAAAAAAGGATGTTAAGTATGTAGGCATATGGATGGAGGATAGTGGAAAGTAAAATGCTAAGGACTATGGGATGCAAGATATTGATAGGATGTCAAGATCAAATATGTGAACAAATGGTGAGAGTATGTAGGATAGTGTGTGGATAATGTGTAAGGGATATGTCGAGTGAGCATGGGTGGATGGAAGGAAAATGATAGTCAAGATCAAAGATGGAAAAAGATGATGGCTAATAGATGGAAATATGAAAGATATATAAGGTAGTGTGGGATGGATGGATCTTGCCCCCAATGTAGAGTGCAAGTGGAAGGATAAGTGTGTTGGAATTAACAAATGGGAAGAATACTTCTAAGAGGGGCGGGGGGTAAATCAGAAGTAATGCATTTTATCCTTAAAAAATCTTAACTGAAAATAAACTGCATGCATGTAAACATATCAGATAAACATAAATTAAATACATGCATCACAACACATAACACCAAATTTGATCACCCAGAAACCCTCCAAAATGAGAAGGTAAAATTGGGGTGGGGATGATACCCACAAAATATCACTAGCAATAATGTTTGACCACTTCTAATGGTCTTTCCTGTTAAAGGCTTTACAGTGTGTCAATAGCTACCTGGTTAAAGGATTTACAAACACTTTACATGAAGTGTCACCTTGTCAAAGGATTTATCACCTTGTAAAAGGTTCTACAGCCTAGCTGTTAAGCTAATCTATCAACATAGGATTTTCCTTCTAATACAATTGCTAGAGAGTATTAGATTAATAAACTTGATAGCTTACAATCCATGATTGTTGATATCAGGCACTTGATCTACTCATTCTGCTTTGATCCTTGCTTGATCTAATATCTATTCGATGCCCTTGCTCTGTTCTAACCAACTGAATATGGAATTGCTAATCAAATTGCTAAGTCTTTAACACCCCTGCTGCTTGCCCTATTCTACAATTTTCTCTCTTCATCTACTTAGCAACTTTAAATCATAGTGTCTTAGCCTTATTATAAAGACTTTTAAGACATAGGGTTAGGTATGAATCCACAAACTTATTTTTCTCATTCAAATCCTCATACGTTTCCTATTGGTTGCATGTAATCTCCACTTTTCTTATTGACTGCATGCTGATTTCATAGGTAAAAGAAAAGATTCAAACTTATCTCTAAAATCTTTCATGATTCATCCAAAAATGGTTTACATCTAAGTTTATGAAGGCACAAACTCATATGTTGATTCTGTGTTACTCGACAAATACTGGATTACTGATGCTCGACACATATAGGATTCTAGCTTGCTTGACTCTTATAGAAACTCTATCTTGCTCGACATCTAATCATTGCTCAATGCCTATAGTGACTCGGCACATATGGCTCACTCAACACCTAAAGTCACTTGGCACATGTATCGCGCTTGGCACCTGAAGTTTGCTCCACCTATTAGAATTTTGGCTCGACATTTATAGTGTACTTGACTTCTATATGAAAATCGTGTTAGGATAAACCACAGACAAAAATAAAAACTACATGCAAATATAACCAATAACAGAAAATAATAGAACACACAGAAATGAACACAAGGCACCAAGATTTAACATGGTTCACCCAATCCCTGGGCTACGTCCACCAAACAGCAAGTCTGATCTTATTACAATCCAGTGATTACAACCTGATTACAATCCATAATCCCTTACAGCTCAATACTGCCGCAAGAACCAATTTCGTATCACAACATTATAAAAAATACCCAACCCTAAGCCCTTTTTATACAAGTATTAAACCTCTTTAGGGTTATAACATGTCGGCCATATGTCGTCCATAATATGTACTTTCCTGATTAGTCACCACAATCTAACAATCTCCCACTTGGAGACTGATCTTGTAGCAATACAACTACCGCATGGGGCTCCCACTGGATCAAACCACCCTGGACTCTGTTGTTCTTTTATTGACATTTAGTCTAAAAGGCCAACTGAAGCTGAAGAGGAGTTTAGCTTCTCCCTTGTTACAACCTTTGTCAACATATCTGCTGGATTTTCATTGGTATGTATCTTCTCCAGCTTTAACTGTCCATCCTCCAAAACTGACCGAATGAAATGGTACCGCAACTGTATGTGTTTGGTCTTAGAATGCAGAGCTGAATTCTTAGCAAGATGAATGGCACTCTGACTATCTGTGAACAAATAATTATCCTTCTGAGGATGTCCCAATTCTTCCAAGAAGAACTGAAGCCATATCATCTCTTTGGCTGCCTCTGTAGCAGCAACATACTCTGCCTCTTTAGTGGAGAGAGCATTAATCTTCTGTAACCTAGAAACCCAGCTCACGGCTGCCCCACCAATAGTAAAGACATAACCTGTAGTACTTCGCCTGGTATCAATATCCCCAGCCAAATCTGAGTCAACATAGCCTTGTAAATCAGTAGTAGAGCCCCCAAAGTGTAAACACTTATTGGATGTTCCTCTCAAATATCTGAGAATCCACTTGACAGCATTCCAATGCTCAAATCCTGGATGCCACATGTACCTGCTAACGACTCCCACTGCATGCGCAATATCTGTCTGAGTGCATACCATAGCATACATCAAGCTTCCTACAGCTGAAGCATAGGGTACCTTGGACATCTTATCCTCCTCTTCCTGTGTCTTGGGACACATCTCCTTAGTCAATTTCAAATGACCAGGTAAAGGTGTGCTGACAGCTTTAGCCTTCTCCATAGAGAAAGGTTGCAACACCTTCTCAACATAATCAGCTTGAGATAGCGTCAATGTTCTGTTCTTCCTATCTCAGCAAATCTTCATACCAAGGATTTTTTTTGCTGCCCCCAAATCCTTCATAGCAAATGCATGTGCTAATTGGCATTTCAGCCCCTTAATATGATCCATGTTAGACCCAGCTATAAGCATATCATCAACATATAAACATAAAATAATGTAGCTATCATCATCCAACCTCTTAAAATAAACACAATAATCTGAATGACACCTATTATATCCAAGCTCATGCATAAAACTGTCAAATTTTAGATACCACTGTCGAGGTGCTTGCTTCAAGCCATATAAACTTTTCTTCAATTTGCACACTAAGTTCTCCTTACCTTTGACCTCAAAACCTTGTGGCTGAGCCATATATATTTCTTCATCCAAATCACCATGAAGAAAGGCTATTTTAACATCCATCTACTCTAAATGCAAATCTTCAGTAGCCACAAGACTTAAAACAGTATGAATAGAAGTCATTTTAACAACAGGAGAAAATATCTCATCAAAATCAATTCCCTTTTTCTGTGCAAATCCTTTTACAACTAACCTGGCCTTAAATATTTTCTTACCTCCTTCCTCTTCTTTCAACCTGTAAACCCATTTATTTTGTAAAGCCTTTTTACCTACAGGCAACTTGCACAAATTCCATGTCTTATTTTTCAGCAAAGAGTCCATTTCATCTTTCATTGTAGACTCCCACTGAATCTTAGTATCCACCTGCACAGCTTCATCATAACTTTCAGGTTCACCAACATCAGTAAGTAAAATAGAATACAAAGAGGGAGAAAACCTTTGTGGAGGTCTAATTTGCCTTGTTGACCGTCTAACGTTCACTGGTGTGTGTGGTATTTGTTGTTGCAATTGTTGCACATCATGAGGAATGGTTGGAACATCAGCTTTTGGAGTATCATCCAGCACTACATAATCATCTTCTTTCTTCTCATGTTGCTGCAACAGATCTTTGTACAACACTTTTTCATTGAATATGACATCCTGACTTCTTATAATTTTATGATTTTCAAAATCCCAAAGCCTATAGCCAAATTCATTAATGCCATATCCAACAAAGACACATTTCTTTGATTTAGCTTCTAGCTTGGTTCTATTTTCAGAGTCTATATGAGCAAAAGCTTCACAACCGAAGGTCTTGAGAAAAGAATAACTCACCTTCTTACCAGTCCATGCTTCCTCTGGAATACCACAGCCCAAAGGAGTAGAGGGACCTCTATTAATCAAATATACTGCAGTATTGATAGCCTCCGCCCACATGTGTAAGGGCAACCCAGCATGCAACCTCATGCTCCTTGCGCACTCCATTATAGTCTTGTTCATGCATTCAGCTACTCCATTTTCCTATGGAGTCCTTGGAATAGTTTTTTGTCTATGAATACCATTAGTGGAGCAATAATCTTCAAATTCATGACTGCAATACTCACCACCATTATCAGATCTGAGACATTTTAATTTCTTACCAGTCTCATTTTCAACCAAGCATTTCCATTTCTTAAAAGTTTGAAATACATCAAATTTCTGTCTAAGGAAATAAACCCATACTTTTCTATTTGCGTCATCAATAAATGTAACATAATAATGAGAGCCACCAAGGGATGATACCTGAGCCGGTCCCCATACATCTGTATGCACAAGCTCTAATTTCTCCTTTTTGTTTTCCTTCCCTATCTTTACAAAACTCACTCTCTTTTGTTTTCCATACACACAACTTTCACAGAAATCCATATTCACACATTTTAGACCTGGTAAAACTTTCCTTGAATGAAGTACTTTCATACCTTTCTCACTTATGTGCCCAAGTCTATTGTGCCATAGTGCTGTATCAGAATCTACAGCAGCTATTTGTTCTCCCTGCTCAACTGTAGTAATTGTTCCTGAATATTCATTTTTCTCTGAAACAATCAAAGTAGAAGGAACAATATGACCTATACAAATATATAAGGTGCCTACTTTCACACCTTTTGCTACTACAAGGGAACCTTTTGAAACATTCCAATTTTTATCATTAAAAGTAACTACACAACCCTCATCACCGAGTTGCCCTGCTGAAATTAAATTTCTACTTAGTTTTGGAACATGTCTTACCTCATGTAGTAGCCAATGATTCCCATTCTGCAACTTAATCTTAATTTTTCCCTTTCCAACAATCTGACAGGGTTCATTATCCCCCAAATAAACAAGCTCAAAATCCCCTTGGACACAATCAATGAAATAACCTCTATGAGGTGTGGCATGAAATGAAGCACCAGAATCTAAAACCCATGAATCATCAACACTCTCTAAAGATAGAAGCAAAGCATCCTCTTCGGATTTGTTACTTACCACATTTGCCTCCTTGTCTCCATCTGATTTATCTCCTTCATTTTTCTTTCAATTCCAGCAATCTTTCTTTTTGTGCCCTAGTTTCCCACAGTACCAGCAATCATTTGGTCCTCTCAATTGAGACCTCCTCCCCTTTGACTTTCCTCTTGATTTCCCACGATTTCCAGAGTTACTTCCTCTTTCAGTCGTTCTGCCCCTGCTTTGTGCATTTAAAGAACTTCCTGATGTAGATCCACTTGAGGATTTTCTACGAGTTTCCTCACTTAAAATAACACCGATCACATCATCATATTTTAGGGTACTAGATCCAGGAACAGAATTACTCACTGCCATTACCAAGCCATTCCAGCTTTCAGGCAAAGAACACAAAATCAAGAGAGCCCTAATTTCTTCATCAAAATTGATACCCATAGAAGATAATTGACTAGTAATAGTATTAAACTCATTTAAATGATCTGCAATAGATCCACCTTCTGCCATTTTCATATTAAATAAATGCTTCATGAGAAATACCTTATTTGAAGCGGAGGGCTTTTCATACAGTGTCGCTAGGGTTTTCATCAAATCTTCTGTCATCTTTGCTTTTGTAATATTAAATGCCACCGATGGTGCCAAGCATAACCGAATGCTTTTGAGTGCCTTTCTGTCCAAAAGATCCCATTCAGCCTCTGACATAGTTCCCTGATTCTTGGCTTTTCCTTCCAACGGCTTCCATAAATCCTTCTGATATAAATAGTCTTCCATTTGCATCTTCCATAACTGGAAGTTCTTCCCATTAAACCTGTCAACCCTCAACTTACCCTCATCTGCCATCACTCTCACTCAACTGTGAGACTCCCACTTAACCGTGAGACTTTCCTGCAGAGGATAACTGAAAGACAACCTGGCTCTGATACCACTTGTTAGGATAAACCACGGACATAAATAAAAACTACATGCAAATATAACCAATAACAGAAAATAATAGAACACATAGAAATGAACACAAGGCACCAAGATTTAACGTGGTTCACCCAATCCCTGGGCTACGTCCACCAAACAGCAAGTCCGATCTTATTACAATCCAGTGATTACAACCTGATTACAATCCGTAATCCCTTACAGCTCAATACTGCCGTAAGAACCAATTTCGTATCACAACATTATAAAAAATACCCAACCCTAAGCCCTTTTTATACAAGTATTAAACTGCTTTAGGGTTATAACATGTCGGCCATAATATGTCGACTACCATGTCGACTACTTCTTATCAAGTATGTATAGTACTTTCCTGATCAGTCACCACAATCTAACAATTTGGTTAAGTGTGTTGACACTCAATTTTTAAAACCTATCCGAGACCAACAATCTTCCCCTTTGACATGAGTGTCAAAAACACTTAACTAAGAACTATATCTAATCTCATGAGTACAACAGTCATTCCATTCGGCATATGTACAAAATTTTGTAAAGAATAATATACCTCAAAATCTTATAACTCCCCCTAAGCTGATGTGCCATTTCCATTTGATGTGACCAAAATTCTTGTGCTAAATTTGTCTCATGCTGAAGTATTACTGCCTACTTGCTGATCTATTCTGTTTGTATTGTTTTCAATTGTTCTGCACTTGCAAATTTTATTTATATCTCCCCCTTTCATATGTCTCCCCTTTTGCTATTTATCTCCCCCTTTTTGACACTTATGTCAAAGCGTCCTAAGGGTGAATATAATACTTAGCCAAAAAGATTTTATTTACCTCTAATTGGATTTTGAGAGCAACATCCCAATTGTCTAGATCAATTTGTAGAGCTTTCAGTTGGATGGCTGTCTTTTTTGCAAGGTGAACAAGGCCATCTAGAGTTCAAGGATTAGGATCTTTTTGCAAAAAATGCTCAGCATAGACTTGTTCTTTGTTTAGTATCTCCATATGGGGAGTAATGCCTACCTGTATCTATACAAGTTTGGCTCTAATGTTAGCCTCTTCTATTGTTAATATAGTTAACTCCTTCTGTGTATGAAGTAATGTGGTAAAGTGCTTCTCACTTTGAGTTGGATTGATTGATAGCTATGAGCTAGATGAGTTCAAATCTCCTTCCAAGATCATTATCTTCTAGCTTGTCTCCTGTGGGAAGAATGATGTGTCACACAATTTTGAGTACAATGAGAAGATGTTCCCAAGTACTGTTTTAACCTTTTCTAACTTCTTTGCTAGTTCTACCCATATGAGTGCTATCTCACTTGAAATATTTTCATTCACTTTCATTTGGAACTTCCTTTTAGACAATTCTAATAGTTTTACATTAGTATCTAGGTCTTCATTTTTTATTTGGTCCACTATATTGGACAATTGCTCCATGATGGGATTTCTTTCATCAAGTACTTGCAGGGTAAAGGCATCAAGAAATATATCTTTTATTTCTATAAGTGCTTGTTTTTGCCTATACTCATTCCCGAGTATCTCCTGCCTCTTTCTCCTATCTAATGAATCTTGCATTTCAGTGATTTGTTCCATGCTTATTGTTTTGGAGTCATAACTAGGGATGATTATCTCTTCATCTAATTCAGGGTCTCCATAGTGAACTACCCTTGTCACCTTTGTTGAGCTTGAGCCTAGAGTTGATATCTTCAGGGGTACTATATTAGTGCTCACTTGCTTGGTGGGAGTTCCTATAGTAGGCAAGTTTATCAAGGTTTGGATTGCTTCTTGCTCCTTTTCCTTTGGTGACTTATCTTCTCCCTTATCTTCTTCTTTGTTTTCTTCATTGTCCTCTTCCTTATCCTCTTCCTTGTCCTCTATTTTGTCTTCTTCCTTGTTGCCTTGATCAATGATAGTGATCTGAGAAGGTACACCTTGGGCTTGTGTTTTATATCACAATTTGATCTTCAGGATCGGGGAAGAGCACTTGAAAGAACAAAGGCAACTACTAACCCTTATGATGAGGATATCATAGATGTCCCTAATTTAACATACAAGATGAAAAAGCTAAAAAATATCAATATAGAAATAATTAGCATTTTTTATGATCACTGAAGTTTTTATATTTAATCTTTATCACAAGACAATATGGATCCCCCACAGGATAGAGGTCACGAGGATGTTCTAGCTCCCACCCATTCCTCGATGATGGTAAGTCTTATTGAAATTGTACAAATTAGATAGTTGAAAAATGTTATTTTATTTAGGTTTTTGGATTTTTTATGAAATATTTACTAATATTTCTATTGGAATTTGATGCTCAAGATAGGGGAAAAGTGCTTGAACAATAGAGGCACCTACCCCTTCTAATGATAATATCATAGAGGTGCCTAATTTAACATATATGATGAGGAAAAAACTAAAGAAAATCAATTTAGAAATTATGAGCATTTTCAAATATCCAAATCCAATGGAGAAGGTGTTGAAGAGGCAATAGGAATTTATGGCCACAACATGTCATTTTGAAGTATGTAGTAATGAATCTTTAATTCTAACAAAAGTTACAATAAAGGTTAATTTTATGTTGTGAACTAAAATATATATGTGTTCTTGTTACATGATTTTTTGTAAACTCAAGTGCCTAGTCTAGGACATTGTGGTGAGGCTAGTACTAGCGGACCTCTGACCGCCCCAAGTAAAATAATCCTTAAGTTGACAAGTTACAAGGAATTTTTTCTTTGATCGAACTTTCAAAAACTTCTTAAGTTAACTCTTACTCTTATTATATTAGAATGTCTTTGCTAACAATGCATCGTTCACTAAGTCATCAAGTGTAGGAGACTCCTAGGAGGTCAATAGAGGTCCATCAAAGATTGCCAACTTCAATGTCGGTAACAAGGGCCATGTTATGCAAGGAGTTCAAAGAGTCATAACTTTTGACTCGGATCTAGGTTTTCTTACATTTTTCTAGGTTTTTTTCAAAATATATAGTTGAGGTGGATTCCAACTGATCCAACTCTATTGGGGTCATTTCCATTTTTTTTCAAGAGCTAGAAATTCCATCTTGACCTCTAAATTTTTTTAAAAAATATCTTAGGTATTTTTAATTTTTTCTGCTTTGTAATAACTTCAAATTTTCTTTCTAAATTTTGGATATTAGTTGGAAATTTGTCTTTTTGGTTTAAAGGGTAGATATAGGAAACTCCAGATTTGCTTTTGAAGGTTTTTTAGAACTTACCAAAAATGGCATATTTTTTCAGATGTCAAAATCTGTCAAATTTGGAAATTTCCCTATTTTCTCTTTTGAGAGTCAGATGTTATTTAATGGAGTAAGAGATCCATGTAGAAGTAGCTTTTAGTAATGAACAATTTAGAGTTTGAATCTATATTGAGTTTTTTCATGAGTTATTAATTTTTTTGTGAATTGAGATCAATGCGCTACATCACCATGCAAACATTGACACCTGCACGGTCTATGTCTAGTAAATCCTTTTTTTGCTATATTTGGTTTTGTGTTAATTATGATGTGATAATTTTTACTTTAATCATGGGTGCATCTAGTAGTACATTCATTGCTGAGGTTTGCGACACCAAATACAGATCATAGTACATGTATTGGTGATAATTCACTATCATTTCCTAAATCTATTTGTGTTTCTAGTATGGGAGCTATGTAGATGCCATTGTTGATTGATGAAAATGAATTGATGCCTTTGAAATGTCCTAAGCTTCCTGGTACTTTTAAATTATTATTTTTTATATTGTAATATGCATTTACCTATTTATAACAAGTTTTAGATTGATGATCTCATGACATTTTTGCAGGAAATAATTGCTTTTATAAGATGCTTTATGACCATGCATTGAAGATATTTAGGCCCACCATACGTATAAGGTACACAAATTTTATTTTAGTATATTCAAGGTACACAACTTTAGTTAATTTTTCTATCTAATAATTTTGCATTTTTTCTTAAAAGGTAGAACTTGCAAGATAAAAAATTAAAAGATTAGTTCATTACAGATTCAGAGCATGAGTTTGGTAAAAAAAAATTAAGGAGACAAAAATTTTGGAAAAAGTTGCAAAACATCTGAGCACTGTGAGGTACTCCTATAGAAGGAGTCTCATCCTGTCATGTCCCGCCCCGACCATCATAGCACTATTGACATTTTGTTTCTTTTGGACTTTGATAGTTAGACTCTAGATGACACATTATTACCCCCTATGGACATTGATATTTTGATCCTTAGACTATTTGATTTCATGTTATGTTATTGGGACATTGATACCTATATCATTAGGCTCTATGATGATTCCTTATGATGTTACTAGGACACTAATATTCTAAGTAGTTTTTATGATGTTATTCGGATATGCTTACTTACCTTCTTGATGATCCATATGTCATGATTAAAGCTTATGTTATACTCAAGTGAATGTTTGATTTTTGAATTGTGGTCTCCATATGGTGCTAGATTATCATGTCTTAGCATATTTAGAGTAACATTAAGAATTCATGTATCATTTGAATAAACTAGAATTGTATACTTATATTATATTTGATGCATTGCTTAAGGTAGATTAATTCCATAATTTTCTGTAAGAATAAATAATCATAATGTTTTACTATCTAGATTAGAGAATTGCTACAAATGTGAAGTGTGTAATGTGATATGAATGGAAATACATATTTCATATTAGTTATGTTATTCATTGATGATAGAATCTATGTGATTTATATTTACATTATCATTTTATCACCTTATTCTTGGACTACTGATATTTGCAATAAGTGTGCAGGAAAGAAGCCCATGGATTTATGGAGAACCTTGCTAGGTGTTTGGAAAAACCAAGGTTAACCCTAAGGAGGGTATAACCTTTTTACCCTTGTATTTTATTTGTAAAACCAATTTGTGTGTATTATTGTGATTCTATAAAAGTAAATTTGTTTTTCTTGATGGCTTGCTAAGTGTATTGTGTGTATTGTGGTGTCACTTGACACATGTTCTCCTTTGTAGCATGCTTAGTGGGATGGTAGGTGGTTGAGTGAACCAAGGAGTGGTTTGGTAGGATTTCTTTTCCCTAGGTGTATTTATGGGTCCAAGAGGGATTCTTTCCATGCTAGGTCGAATGCACACCTTTTGTGAATTTCTAGGAGGTTTACACCATCCCTAGGGGTAGTTTGAGGTCTTATTTTAAAGCCCATATGATATACCTAGGGGGTAGGGGCATTTTTAAGTATTATAAGCTTCCCTAGGCATTGAAAAGAGCACCCAAAAATTGTGGATTCCCAAGTTGGCCGAATTTGGAAACTTAAGCATCAAAAGAAAACATTATGGAGAGAGAGTTGGTTGGAGAGTTCTTGGGGGGAGAATTTTTGGATAGATCTGGGAAAAGAATCTAAGTGGGGTAAAATTTTGGAAAAGGGGAAAAAAACAAGGAGAGGAAGATAACTTAGGAGGAGGATTGCTGGTAAAAAGAGAGGGAGCTCAAATTTGCTTGGAAACCAGGTTGGTAACCTTATGTACCCTTGCTATGAAAGCTTATTGTCAAGTGGATTATTTTTATTGTGTTATGCATGTGAGTTTTTTGTAATGTAGTTGTAATATGGTTTGTTGTAATGTTGTGTTGTGTAAGGTTGAGGGATCATGTTTCAGTTTTGGTGTATGTGTGTATTGTGATTTACTTTGTGTTGTGAATTCATATGTTCTTGTTGCAGTTTTCTGTTTTGGGTGTGACAAGGTGAGTCTCATCTCTTGGGAGGGAAAGAGAGCCTTGTGAGGGTAAGGGGTACATAGGAAATGTGTTGGGTGAGAGTCTCTCCTAGAGTAGGAGAGGGATGCCATATGGGTGTTATGGGCCCCATATGCCACCTTGATAGAGTTATAAGTATTGTAAAGATGCCATGTGAGGGCATGTATGTGGTATTGGGTTGCCTTGTGAAGGCATGTGTATAAAATGTATAGCCTAATGAAGGCATAGTTGCAGGTGGAGTCTCCCCAACATTCATTTTCCACCCTTACCCCTTAAGATGGATCTACATGTGATCCTAAGTGGTCTACCTTGGTTGGGAATTTTTGTGGTTTTATTTGTCAACTGTAAAATGTGTGAACAGTTTTGTAATGTGAGCATTGTGTTGTAAATGGTTGTTAGTAATGTATGTCCACCTAGTCAAGGTTCTCCCTGCTCGGGGGTGGCCTTTAAAAGGCCTAAGGTTGGGAGGAGAGTACCATGGGCTTGTTTGTGTGTGTTGTACTGCAGGTTGTGATCTATGCATTGAAGACTTGAAGAGAAGAAGGATGTTGTCTTATTTTCATGTGCAACAAAAACATACTTCCAAGTGAATTCTTATTGTATTAGGGAGAGTCACCCTTGGGTAACTCCCAATCTTGTGTTTTATGACAGCTTGTAAGCTAGAAAATTGTATAAGTGGACTCTACTTGTTGATATGTTGCTACATTTAGTGATTAAAGAAATTTATATATCATGCACTATCCTATAGTATATAGAAATGAGTAAAGTTGTTATGCTTTTGTTTCTAAAATGATTCTAAGAGAAAATGTGTGTCTCCATTTGAAATTGATATATTTGGTTATAAAGACATTTTGTTAGAATTTCAAATAATGTTCTGGTTGGAAGGAACTAAAGTGGTTAGTGAAGTTAGTTAAATGTATTGTAAGAATGTACATCAATATTGTAGATCAAGGAAAATAAATATAACAAATAAAATAAAATAAAAATGCTTTCATTGAAAAAGAAAAATATATTTATATTTGCTGGTTCCTTTGACTGTAATATTGGTGCACTACACATCCACAATCCAAAGTATGAGTGTCCTCCCTTTATTTCAGTGAGGGATTGGAATGACTTCATTTTGGATGGAAAGGAAAAAATGGATGTTAAAAGAGGAGTTACACCTGCAAATGAGAGAAGAAGGTATGAAATAGTATTAACTACTAGTACAATGTAATAATGCACTAATTAGGCATCTTTATATATATATCATCTAACATATTTCAAAATTTTCATAGGTTGCAAAATATGTCAAAAGCAATAAAAGTCAGGCTGGAAAAGATTGGGCAGCACAAACTTGGCTCTGGTGGATATTAAAAAATTAAAGCAAGAATTGTAAGTAGGAGTAAATAAATTCCTTAAAAATATTATTTATAAATTGGAAATAGTTTTTTTTAATCAAAAAATGCAAGGCTCTGAATTTAATTTAGAGGCCACAAGACAACACCAAAAAATTACCTTCAAGGAAGGCTATCAAGTCGTGGCTGAATGCCTAGACCAAACTTCCACTGGCCCAACCCAAGAGCCCCCTACATCATGTGAACAGGTAAATATGCAAAAGAAATTAATAAATTAGAAATTGAATACTTGAGCAACAATCTATTTGATAATAATGTGTGCATGACATTGCAATGCAGCCTCCTAATTGGAACATAGATCCTTATTATATGTCGCATGATGAAGCCCATGATGTGCATCATAGTTTCAATGGAGGTGTTCATTTTCTATTTAAAAATAATTATGTAATTATTAATACAATTTAACATCTTAAATTGAACTTGTCGTAACCTTTTTTGTGTATATTTTAGAGGATACAAAATGTCATTCTAAATGAGTACTGGAGGATGTTCAGAGTGACCATCATGTAGAGCATGTGGCACATTTAGGTAAAGAAAATCTATGTTTTGTTCATTTAAATTATTTTTTTGATTTATATTTATTTTACTTAATTAAATACATGTAATTCACTCTATAAATGGTTTGAATTTAACTCATGATGCAATTGTTTTTGCAGCAAACTCCCATTTGCCTCATTGGCCACCTCTTCCTAAACAAATGAGGAGGAGACATGCATTGGCATTAGAATTAGTAGAGAACGGGAATGATGAGGACATTGATATTCCTCTTACAAGTTACTTGAAAAAAAAAGAACATTAAGAAGCCCAAAAGGAAATGATGTTAATAAATTTTATGTGTTAATGAAATATTCATGAATGTTGTGTGTTAATGAATTTTATGTGGTAATGGAATATTCACAAATGTTGTGTGTTAATGAATTCTATGTGGTAATGAAATATTCATGAATGTTGTGCGTTAATGAATTTTATGTGTTAATGAATGTTATCATGTGATTATAATGATTGAATGTTATATTTTAAAAATGGTTGAATGAATGAATGAATGTTATTAAGTGTTAATGAATTTTATGTGTTAATGAATGTTATCATGTGATTATAATGATTGAATGTTATAGCTCAGAAATGGTTGAATGAATAAATTTTATTAGATGTTAATGAATTTTATGTGGTAATGAATGTTATCGTATGATTATAATGACTGAATGTTATATTTCAAAAATGGTTAAATGAATGAATGTTATTAGATGTTAATGAATTTTATGTGTTAATGAATGTTATCATGTGATTATAATGATTAAATGTTATATTTCAAAAATGATTGAATGAATGAATGTTATTAGATGTTAATGGGCAATTTAGAGTGATGTTGGGGGGGAGGGGGCAAATGAGTTCCACCTTCATGTGGTTGGCCTTGTTAAGTAAAGAATATTAAACTATTCTTGAAACCAAGTGAAGCTCAAACTAAACTAAATAGAAACCAAATTTCTAAGGCCAACTATATATAATCATCTATGCCTTATTAGGCAAAGGATGTTGATTATCTTCTATGCACACACTTTGCAACTTATAATTAACCACTAAACTCCTTTCTTCTAGTTCATTACCATCCTCACCAAATTTAGGTACATACATGGCATGGCAAAAAAATGGACTATTGGATTGTCTAATTTAGATTTTTGGATATAAGATTAATGATTTCTTTTTCACACAATTCTTGCTATTTTCTTGTTATCAAGAAGTAGTTGTCTTTTCTTCTTGGAAGAACTAGCATCCCATCAGGCTGTAGTTTAGTGGTAACTACCTTCAAGATTCCTCTTATATTTGTGAAGGTATTTAGTTAAACTATTTCAGAGAAATCCTGCTTGATTTTTCCCAATTCTGATTGTACTTCATTTTGTTGTTTCAATAACCAAATCTACTTCATTGAGGTGGAAGAAACTTTATAGGGTGGCAAAGGAAAGTACAGGAGAATATGCACAACCTTCATTGAATTATGGGACTGTGCCAGCAAAAAATGTTATTTTGGTACCCCAATGGTCCTATGGCATAAGGTCTAAAGTTCCACCATTACCCTTATATTCTTCTTCTTCTTCTAAATATTTACTTATAGAATGCAATGATAAAGGTTGAAAGTTGTAAATCATTATAGTTATATTCAAATGGGGATTACATGTTTCTTAAGGCTTTAAGTAAGAAAATTCTATCTACATTTTTCTAGTGATCTATCTGACAACAATTTAAATAGAACAATACCTGAATCACTTTCTAGTCTAATAAGCTTGAAGAAACTATGAGTATCTCCTTTAAATTTTAAAATTGTGCACTCTATATTTTCCTAGTTTTTCTACAATTTTATATGTTGAGGGAATTATTTTTCATGCTATACAACTCAAGTAGATGATAGTGTTTCTTCAATCTGAATGTCTTGTGAATGAAACATTGATTTTAGTGACTTGGAGAACAATGACCTCAAAGGAATAGTGCCCACAACTTTGAAAAGTAATAAGAACCTGAATCTCGGGTGAAGTCAACAAAAATATAATATGAATAAGGACTTTTTATTATAGTTTTGTGGGTCATTTTCCCCTCTATCAAAATTTTTATTTCTGTTTGAAATCCAAAAGTTTGTAATTATCTGATTTAAAATTGATTTTTTGTAGTCTTTTGGGAAATGTGCATCTTTGTTACAAAGGCCATGATTATTGTAGAAGGAAACCCACAAGAAAAGGAATGATTATCAATTTGGTTGTTGTTGGTTTTTGCATTCTCAAGTGTTGGAGATGGGTCTTCAAGTAACAATGTGAACTTTCTTCCTTTACCTATGACTTCATTCAATGAAAAATGAATAAGAGTTCTTCAAAAACTTGTTGAGGTATTGTCTTGCACCTAGAAAGCTTCAATTCCCACTCATGATTGTGAATTTTGGTCATTAACAATGGCCTCAACCTTGGAAGGAAAATATTAAAGTACATTTCTTAGGCTGAAATTTGTGAAAATCCTACATTTGAAATCTCTAAAGATCTTATTGAGTAGATTTTGCTATTCCTCAATCAAAGTTAAGGGTTGTCAAAATGTGTACCTTCTTTCCTTTAGGCTTTGCCATTGTTAGAGCCAAAAGTGCACATGTCATGACTTCTCAAACGACTATTAAAAAATGATGTAAATGTTGTTAGCACTTTAAGGTATTTTCTTCTTGTCTTTTCTTTTATTATTGTGAAGTTAGTATTTTTCCAATATTTCTTATTTATTTAACTTGGAGGATAGACAAGATTAGATCCTTGATTTTGAAAGGTCTCTTTTTGGCCTTTTTTTGCTAGTTTTATAGGTACACTACTTCAATTCTATACTATTTGGTCATTGTAAGAGTTTTGAATCTTGTGCATGAAATTTGCAAGTGTTAGATACTATTTTGACATATTTGGAAGAGGCTATTGATGTTTCAAGAACAATGGAGGAGCTTGGATATGGCTATACATTCGATGTTGCACATTGCAAAGATGTTTTGTCATTGTTTTGCCCACTTACAAAGCAAACTATTTCCAAGATAATCAGTATTGTTGTTTGCACTCACACAGGCCTTGTTGATGCTCATGGCATGCATGGAACATTTTATTCTTCACTTTTTAGTAGTTCCACAATTGACTATTCATGGTTAAGCTCCTGGAATATAGATGTTCTTTTAGATTCTATTAAGGAATTTTTGAGTCTTCTATGATTTACTTAACTTGTCGTTAGTGTAAATAATTAATTATTATTATACTTTACTTAAGTTTACTTAGGATAAATACATTATTTTATGATTTATTAGTTAGACATCTAGGAGTATGCGTACTCATATGAGTTTTCTTGTAGATAACACAGGAGTTAGAAACTTTATTTTAGCACATGGTGTCTACAACACTAGAGTTTGCATAATCAACTAAGTTGTCATGTACAGAACATAGTTGTTCACACTCTAATTAAGCACATGGTGTCTACAACATAATTTTACATGAAAAACCTATGTAATCTTATCCTCTCATCATTGCACTAACTCTTGTGCTCAATGGAGGATTATCCACTCTTGGTGGACATGTGCTTAGTTGTGAGGCTTATCATTTTGATAACTCCTAGTCATTCTAGAGACCTTTATATACAGGCACTTCTAGTATACATGTACAACATCAATTTATTATCATATTGTTATTATGATCATACATCATTCGGTCCATATTGTGCTTTTTTCTTGAGCTTCTTGATCTTGGCATCATTTTTCCCTAAGGGAAATTCTTTCATGGTATTAGAGCTATACCAAATTCTTACAATTACAAAGCTATATATTTTATTTACAGTGTCATGCTTTAAGGAGCTTTGAATGAAGTTGATACTAGTTATTACTGCAGGCCCCAAACATTTGTTGGGTTCAAGTTTTGGAAGATCATGAAGGGCTTTATATACCAGATCAATAGTCATTCTCAATGTTGATGTTGACCTATGAAAAAAAATTCCAAGTAAACATGGCAGAGTTCTATAGCACCAAATCCTATTTGCATGCTTATATATTTTGTGCATTTCTATAATGCTCCCTAAATAGGGAAAAAAAGGGTTTTCTAACCATAAATATGGAACTAAATATAATTGGTTTTGGATTTTAATTACCTATAGGATCCACTTCCTATTTAGACATTTTGTGGAAGTGTATGAAAGAATGATGAAGGTCAGCTATCATTCTTGAGATTTGTTGTATCTACACCAGCTAAAATTCTAACATTTAAAAATTCAAGAAGGCTACAAGTGATGACTTAGCTTACAAGTTCATCTATTTTTTTGATTGATATTCTAATGGTGGAGTGTCCTTTACCTTTCAATGTTAAGAGTGTGAGTCATCTCTTCAATCAATTTCTCCATGACTTACACAAAGCATTTCTTGTTGGAGTGCACCATAGAATTGGATGAAGTGGTTTACCTAGTTTAACATTCATCTTTTATTCCAAATAAACATATTTTTCTTTTTTGGGATTTGAACATAGCTCTCCACTATGAAACCTTCAATGATTTAACATTTTATCCCATCACATTTGACACAGCCTTCTTAGCTTCTATCTTATTTTTCAATTTTTGATTAATTAAAAAAATATCACTTTGACAGGCACCCTTAGAAGGTCCACATGGAAATAAACTTCCATTTGGTAAAATGAATCAGGGATGGTTGTCTATTAATCTGGTGGAGGTATTGTGCCATTTGGCAGAGATGGGGTATGGGGTTGTTGTGCACTCGATATTTGAGTATCCTATTAATCACTGTCCAAAGATGTTGCTCATTGTTGTTGCCCAAGTAAAAGTTAGTTGCTTGTGGCACTTCTGTTTTATTTCTTTTACACGTTTGTGACACTTAATTTATGTTGACTAATCAAAATGCAACACCACTTGTGCAAACTAACTTCAACATGCTTCAACATGATATTTTTTCTGCTCTTTTCTCCTTATGCCTTGGGGGAAATCTTAGTAGTAGCATTGTACTTAACCAACTTTGGCATATTAATCCTCAAATTGTCCTCTAGAGTATGATGGGATCCATTCAAAAAATACTAGTAGTACCTCAAAAATTGCAGATGCATGCCAAGAGATAAAGGTAAGATAGTGAATTCATTACAACACAATTATGTGTGAATATTTTTATTGTTGTGTATGTAGGAATGAGGTTATATTGTTTGCCCACATTTTAACATGGAATATTTATGCATATCATGTCTCACTAATGTGCCATAAATAAAGAACCAAGTGTCAAAATTGCTAGTAATTTTGGGTAAAAATCAGTATTAGAAACATTAGCCATGTCGTTGCTCAAGGATTGTGTACTAGGGACAGCTGGGGAACCCCATGTTTTCCTTACCCTTTAATAAATTTCAAAGAAGCAACTAGAGAGGCCCCCTATAATTTATGTTTTATTATCTTAGAGTTGCTTTTGGTTTAATATTTAAGTTATTGTCATCATTATTAAACACATAACTTGTAATTTTCAAGCATTGTCTCTTGTGTTGGACATGACACCATTTTATTTTGCAATTGAACTTGTGGCTTTTGCATCCAAAAGGGAGTATTTTAATTTGGAAACATGGCTTAAAGAAAATTTGAGCACTCATAGAGATACGTTATTTTAGGTAAAGGTTTTGAATGATGCTTATCCCTTTCAAATTGGTTACAATGAGCAATGTTGTATGCTTTTTTCAATGACATGGATTTTATTTGTTTAAAATAAATTATATTTAAAGGTGGATTACCTTTCTAGTGTAAAAAAGGTGACCCAACAAATGTTTCGGTCATTAATGCATACTATTTCATGACATTGACTACTTGTATGTCTTTTAAGGTCCCTTCACCTTTCTAGTGAAAATAATGACTAAACAAATATTTTGGTCACTAGTGCATACTTTTTCTTGTCATTGACTATAGGCATGTCTAAAGTTTTTGAGAGAGAGAACATTATTTGAAGCATCAAATGATGCACTAGGAAATTTAACCCAACGTTCTAGACCTATAGTCAATCTTTCTTTGGATACCACTACAAGCCTCTTTAAGGTTGGTCATATTTTTCTCTCCCTAATATATTTAGAATGAATGAATGTATCTTTCTTTGCTTTAGGATTATATATTTTTTTCAAGTGATTCAATCTAATGTTGGCCAATTGGAGTCCCGAGATCTTGTGGAAGAAATGAAATGGTTACATTTTTCAATAGTCCGTGTGAACCCTTGATTATTAAGTGTCGGTGTTGTAGAGTAGTCACCATCTGAAGTATTTGTTGTTGATATTGATGAAGAGTCAAATTATTATTTTCAAAAGATCTATGTTGGGCAGTTGACTATTGAGGATTTAGTGCAAATGCTTGCATTCTCTTAGAGTGTTCTAAGAAAAGGTATATTACTTGCTGACCAATTAGCTAGTATAGTTGACTGTTGTAGCTAAATAAGACGTCATTCAATGGATTTAAAGTCTACATTATTTTCATTTTGTTCTTTAAAATTGTCAATGATTCAAAAAAGCATGCAAACTATCTTAAATTGTTTTCCTTTTAGATCACCTAATATCATTCTAAGAATATCTTTACATTTTCAATAGTATCGACCTACTCAGTCAAATGTGGGCATTAATACATTTCATTCTTTGTTTTCTCTACCTAGGGGGTAGTACCCATTATATTGATCACCAAAAACTAGATACATATGTTATGGAGAAGATCCTCCAATACTAAACTAAAAATACATCCTCAACGATAAAGGTATCCAATACCCTCACCAATTGAGGCCAACCTAGCTACAACATCCTCCTAAAAAGGATTGTCATTAACTTGAGAGAATGACAAAAAAATTTCCAGATCGTTAACTTGAGCAACAGAGTTCTTGAATATCATCCAAGCTTTTTTCATAATCTTTTTGTTTTCCTTATCTTCTAGAGAAAATAATGCCTTTAGCAACCCACCTGAGAGATTGGCATCCATCAGGTCTAAGGCCATAGTCACTTGGTGAAAGAGTTCATCTACGAGCATTCTTCTAACCATACCGTTGACAAGTGTTGGGTGGCCTATAACTTGAATGATGGGTAGGAAAAGGTCATGAATAAGTTTTCCATTGTGAACATGATGG
This sequence comes from Cupressus sempervirens, assembly GCA_028749045.1. Taxonomy (NCBI): domain Eukaryota; kingdom Viridiplantae; phylum Streptophyta; class Pinopsida; order Cupressales; family Cupressaceae; genus Cupressus; species Cupressus sempervirens. Next base: position 1,050,743,034 of record CM053785.1, read on the forward strand.
TCAAACCAGTAATCCATCCCCAAAAGCAAAATCATGGTCACCTTCTCCCTTTCATTGGTTTTACTAAAGATGCACTACAACTGCTCTCCCAACAATTCCCTCAACTCCACTTCTATAGGTACTTACAACTGATTCCCATCATCTATGCCATTGCCTCCCTTATCTCTATAATCTTCAAGTTTGCAACCAAAAAATTGGAGAGATCTGCCCTATTAAGGGTTTTTTTTTCAAAACTCTGGTAGTGCCGAAAAAAGTTGCAAATACTCTAGACTTTCTTATGGAGGCCACCATTTCAAAGCTTGAAGGACTCTACAATAGTCACACATGATAGAAAAAGAAGATTTTCCTTCCTGCGTAAACACTCTAGACTTTCCTATGGAAGCCACCATTGCAGAGCTTGAAGGACTCTGCAATAGTCATGTGCAATAGCATTACATATTTTAATCGATAATATAATATATTTTTAAAAAGAAATAGAACTAAACATCATAATTTTAATGAAAGGGACCACAACATTTTGACAAGGATGTTATACATGCGACGTGATTTTTGATGAGTATTCATGGAAATTATGATGAAAGGGACCATAGAATTTCCACAAGGATGTTATACATGCAATGTAAGTTTTGGCGACTATTCATTTCCATTTCGATGAGATGGAGCATAGCATTTTGACGAGGATGCTATCTGTACGATTTGAGTTTTGATGCATATTTGTCACCATTTCAACAACAAAGAGCATAACATTCTAATGAGGCTGCTATATGTACAACATGAGTTTCAATGTGTATTCATCACAATTTTGATGGCAAAGAGCATAGCATTTTGACGAGGATGCTATATATGCGACATGAGTTTTGATGCATATTTGTCACAATTTTGATAGCAAGGAGCATAGTATTTCAATTTGGATGCTTACAATGCTCATGAGTTGAGGTAGATATCCCAATAATAGTTCCATTGATATATCTACAATAGTAACATCAAAATTTTGACAAACGTTTTGGGTTTTGTAAGCTCAATGAAAAAAGATTGACAATAGTGTTCGTCATTTTCTTGACATAGTGGTGTTGAGATTGTGATGAATCCTCATCAAAAAATTAGGTCTAAATTTACTAGTGTGTTAATAAGAGTGAGGAATAAAATTGTCATTATTTTTTGTAACATGGTAGTGGCAACCAGAAAAGTACAAAAGAAGCACATAAATTTATATACTAGAAATCAGTGCTAGGAGAATACACTGTCACGTGATTGGATATTGAACATCATATTATACAATAAGGATTGGAAGATAATTGCCCTTATTTTTCTCACTTGCAAGACATACAAGTCAAACCTTGAAGTGATAGTGTATTTGATTGTTAGAATTTATAAGTGGGAAGAATACTTCTGAGAGGGGGGGTCAATCAGAAGTACCAAAATTTAAGCTATAAAACCTTTAACTCAAATCAATGCATGAAATATTTCTAACTAACATGAAAGTAAAGACATGCATGAAGATAGACAACACAATATTTGATCACCTAGAAATGCTCCAAAATGAGAAGGTAAAACTAGGGTGGGGATGACACCCACAACTTATCACTGTAGCAATGTGTAACTTGTCAAGGTTACAAAGTTTGACCATCAGCAATGGTCTACCCTATGAGAGGCTTGCCCTATTAAAGGCTCCAACATCCTGTTAATGGTGTACCTATCTAAAGGATTTACAAACATTCACTTGGAATGTCACCTTGTTAAAGGATTTAAAAAATGGTTGTCAAACCAACCTATTTTCATAGGATTTTCATTCTCCTAATACAGTGGCTAGAAAGAATAGTAGAATGTGTTGACCTGATAACTTACAATTTTCAATTTTTGATTTTAGATCAATGTTCAGTCCATTCTAATCTTATAATTTTTGATCTGATATGATTTTGTATGAAGTGTTGATACTCTGTTCTAATGTCCACTGATCTAGTGATTCCTCTATTTTTCTAAGTCACCTTGAATGTACTCTTCACCCTTTTGTACTTCACTCTCTTTCACTCTATCATTCCTCTCTTCAATTCTCTTCTCACATAGTCTCTCATGCATTCCCATACATTACTGAATTATGGGGTTTCGACCTCCTTAAAAATGTTTCATGAATAAGGGATAGGTATGAATCTATGATTGAGATTCATTCATCTTTCTCACTCAAATTTTTCCATTTTTCTTATTGTTTGCATGTTGATTTCATAGGGAATCCAAAAAGATTGTATCTTATCTTTTAATCCTTTGAGATTCATCATATGTTGGCTCAAAAATAGTTTACATCTTAGTTTGTAAGGGCACAAACTCTTATGTTGATTTTTTTTTACTCGACACTTATAGATTAATGATGCTTGGCACATATAGAAATTCTTGTCTTACTCAGCACCTATAGAAATTATGTCTTGCTTGGCACCTATAGTTTACTCGGCACATATATTGGCTCGATATCTTTTAGTACTTGGTAGTTGAAACTTTCTTGGAACTTTCTATCTGCTCAGCATCTAAATGACTTAGTACTTGATGAATTTTTGACTCGGCACATATTGTGACTCGACATCTATATTATACTGGGTATTAACTTATAAAATTTCTTAAGTGTGTTGACACTCAATTTTCAAAACCAATCTAAGACCAACAATCTCCCCCTTTGACATGAGTTTCAAAAACACTTAACTATACATGATGAATCTAATTTCTTCAATTATAATATACATTCTGTTCGGCATATATACAAAACTTCAAAAATTGTTCAAAATTTTTGTGAAGGAGTTTATACCTCAAAATTTATAACTCCCCTTGAGTTCATGTGCCTTTGCTATATCCAAAACTCCTTATGATGGATTTGTCTCCTATTGATTTTGATTCTCTTACCTTGTCATTCTTTCTCTATCTACTCTATACTAACTCCCCCTTTCACACATCTTCCCTTGTAGTTATTGTTTCCTTTTGGCTTTTCTATTTCTCCCCCTTAAAATTTATCTCTCCATTTTTGATACTTATGTCAAAGGGGTCTATACATTAACTGAATATTTATACAAAAAGGATTTATTTACCTCCATTACTATCCTCAGAGAAGCATCCCAATTTTCTAGTACAATTTCTAGTGATTTAAGTTGGATGGCTATCTCTGCTGCAAGTTGAACTAGGCCTTCCAATGTAGAAAGATTGGGGTCTTTCTTTAACACATTTTCAGCATAGGCTAGTTCTTTCTACAAAATTTCCATGCGCGGGATTTTGGTAGATTGAATCTATATCAATTTGGCCTTTGTATTTGCCTCATCTGCTATTAAGACAACTAGTTCCTTCTGAGTGTGCAGCGTAGTTTGAAAATGCTTCTCACTTTGAGTTGGATCTTAGGTAGTTGCATAGCATATATCGTTAGGTTCCTCTCCAAGCTCATTATTTGTTGGCTAGTTTCTTGTGTGAAAATTGATGGGTCACACAATTTTGAGTACAATGAGAATATATTCTCAAGTACTGCCTTTACCTTTTCAATCTTCTTAGTTAGCTCAACTTGTGAAAGTGCTATTTCACTTGATATTCTTTCATTCACCTTTTTTTGAAACTTCTTTTTGGACCATTCTAGTAGTTTTTCATTTGTATCAAGGTCTTCATTCTGTACTTGGTCCACTATACTAGATAGTTGCTCCATAATGGACTTAGTTTCATTAGGTACCTACAAGCTAAATGCATCTAGAAAGATTTATTTTATCTCAATTAATGCTTGCCTTTTTTTATACTCATTTCTAAGTATCTCCTATTTCTTTTTCTTTTCTAGTGCCTCTTGCACTTTGTTTATCTACTCAATGTTCATGGTTGCAAAGTCATACTTAGGAATGACTATTTCTTCATCTAGAGTAGGGTCTCCATAATGAAGTACCCTTGTAAAATTTTTAGAGCCTGAGCTTGGTGCTGAAATTTGAAGTGGTATTGCTATAGTGCTCAGCTTTTGAGATGTTCCAATTGGAGTCCCTATTATAGGAAAATTTATCAATGTTTGTATTGCCTCTTGCTCCTTTTCCTTAGGACTTTACTTGTCAATTTTAGATCTTTCCTTGTCACATATAGTAATGTTTAGGGGTGCACTTTTTTCTTGTGCTGTAGAGATAGAGGTATCCATCTATCCTATTTGATCCTTTACTGGCTCCTAAACAGTTGTAATAACTGGTACTATGGAGTCAACCTTAGCTGATGTGTCTTGTGCAATTTTCTCTTGGGGTTTTCCACTTGTAGCTATTGGGATATGAGAAGGTGGTTCATGTGGATTTTCCTTATCCCTTGTGAAGTCAACTACAACTTTTTGTAGTTCTTCCACACTCACCAAGACTAGATTTGTACACAATTGTGCTTGTAGTGTAGTCAGATGAAGGATTCTTTTAAGTTCCTCTATAGTTAGTGGATTTATGTTCTAATAAAATTTTTTAGGAACATCTTGTATAGTTACTATATCTGTAGGTGTGGGAGTTACATGTGGAGGAGTTGGTGGTGGCAATTGTGTGTCTTGCACACTCTATTCTGTTTGTTGTTGTTCAACAGTTTCCATGTCATCTTTTGTGTTTCCTTCTCCACTTTGTCATCTTCATTTTCTTTTTCACCTTCTTATTCCTTATCATTGTCCTCATCTTCTTCATTATTTCTTCCCTCAAAGGGACCCGCCTCTCCTTCTTTCACATTTGTGAGGCCATAGATTAACTTCCATATTTGAGTGGACTTCTTGACAACATCTTTAATTTTATTTTGTAGAATATTAAATGCTCTATACTTGGGTGCAAATTTTCTCCCATGCTTCTTATTTGGATTGCTAATTTACCCTTTAGTAAGTTCAAGCATTACTTGAGACAATGTTGACTCTCTTATTTCTTTTTCCATATTGAGGCAATAATGCCATTCATTTTCTACAATTGAATATAACTTCTTAGGCATTGAATTGTCAAGTTCAAGTGGAGTGTTCTTGAACTTGGCCATCATAGTGTAGAGTGACTCTTCAACTATGTTATGTTCTTCTCTAGTAAACTTATTAAAATCAATGCCTTTTAAGCCAAACAAGTTTGCATTGTCTCTAAGATTATCACATATCTTTTCTAAATCAAACTTGGTGGTGTGACTTACCACTCTAAATTGGCTTGTGTCCTCAAACTCTATTCTTTCTTCATCTAATTCAAGAGGTGCAACATACTTTCTTATCATCTTCTTCTTGGCTGGTCCTTCCTATTTAGTGGCCTTCTTTTCCTACTCCTTAGCTTTCTTTGTGATAGCTCTTGTATTTTCCCTTGTAGTAGGCTTTTTTGTGCTTGTCTTAGCTATCTTCTTGCCTTTGGGTTGAGCTACAAGTTGTTTCTAATCTTTTCTCTTCTTTGGCTCAAGCTTGGTAGGTGCTTCCTTGGCTTGTTCTTCCTCCTCGGCACCTTCTATCTCTTATGCATCTTCTCCATGCCTTGGGTCAATGCAAGTGGCTCCTGGCCTTGTTCTTCTTCTTCTTCATCTTCTTCTTCTTCTTTTGCTTCTTTTGACCCTTCTCCATATCTAGCCTTAAGCTTTTTCACCAATCTATCTTTCTTTTTCAAAACTAATGTTTTCTTTAGTTCCATGTCCACCTTGGATCTGACAACATCATAAGTCTGAAAGGGTTGAGCACTTTTATCTATGTCCTCTACAAGTAAATATTTTATTTTTGTCGAAGCTTCATTAATATGTATTTCATAACCAAGTGGCCTTAGCCATCTAACTCTTGATACTATTGCTTGGATATATGTATAATCATTGTCCACTAAAAAAAAATTCCATTGATGTGCTACTCAACAAGAGAGATAGGTATCATGAGTCTCTATTTCATAGACTTCTTAAAGTATTCAAAATAAAAAATCATTATAGTTTCAAAATTTGCCCCCATCTACTCTATGTATTCATTGACATGTATTGCTATTGACCTATTTGTTTTCCATCCTACCTTTCCAAAAGAGGGGAATTCGTTCTAAAAATAGAAAAATATACATATCAAAATTGGTCCAAATTTACATTGAGCAACCTTGGACCTTCTTATGGCTCCCAAATTCTCCATAATCTATTTTAATTGCAGTTCAACTAGATCATATGTATGACCCTTGTTGACAATTTTGTATCCAATGTCAACTACAATACAAGGGACATTGTTTAATCGACTTGACTAGTAGAATTTATAGGATATGACTATTGGTCTCAGATTGGTTTTGAAATTTGAGTGTCAATACACTTAACCAAATTCTCAAGTTAATGTCAAGTATAATATAGAAGTTGAGCTACAATGTATGTCGAGTCACAGAATTCAATAGGTGCCAAGTGAACTTCAGGTGCCGAGCAAACTTCAAGTGTCAAGTAAAGTTCAAGTGCCAAGAAAAGTATAGGTGCCGAGTTGCTATAGATGCCAAGTGAAACAAAATTGCTATAGATGTTGAGTGAGCCAATTTTTCTATATGTGTTGAGTATCAGCAAAAAGTATGTGCTGAGTAACACAAAATCAACATATGAGTTTGTGCCTTCACAAACTCAGATGTAAACTATTTTTGAAGCTGACATGGGATGAAACTCAAAGGATCTTGAAGATAAGAATGAATATTTCACATTACCTATGCAATTAGCATGCAGTCAATAAGAAAAATGCAGAAGGCATGCAACCAATAAGAAAAGGGCAAGGAATGAGTGGGAAATGAAGATTTAATATTGATCGTAGATTCATACCTAATCCTAATTCTTTGTAATCTTTAAAAGGAGGACTAAAACCCATTGAATGTGTGGATGAGAGAAGTGTATGGATGAACTATAGCAAAATTCAAAATGGTAAGAGATTTAGTGAAAGAACAGAGTAGCATTACAAAATCTAGTTGATGAAGAACAAAGTATCAAAACTACAAAGAGTGACATATCAGATCAAGTAAGGATCAAAACAGTAAGAGCAAAACAAGGATCTAGAATCAGAAATTGAAGATTGCAAAGCTATCAAGTCAAAGATTTTCTAATACTCTCTAGCTATTGTATTAGATATGGAAATCCTATGGACTTAAGTTGGCCTAGCAGCCATTTGTAAATCCTTTAATAGGGTGGCATTCCAAGTGAATGTACAAAATTTCTTTAACGAGGCCTACTTTTAGTAGGGTATTGAAATCCTTTAACTAGGTCACTTTTGATAGAGTGTAAAGTCTTTAATAGGATAGGCCTTTCATAGGGTAGGCCATTGGAAGTGGTCAAACATTATAACCTTGAACAGTTACATGTTGCTATAGTGATATTTTGTGGGTTTCATGCCCAACCCAATTTTACGTTCTCATTTTTAGAGGGTTTCTAGGTTACCAAATTTGTGTGTTGTCTATTTTCATGTATGTCTTTACTCTCAAGTTCATTAGATACATTGTATGCATGTGAATTGTTTTAGTTAAAAGAATTTGAAAAGGTTAAAGTAAGTTACTTCTAATTCACACCCCTCCTCTCAAAGTGAATCTTCCCACTTGTTAATTCCAATAATGACCCTAACAACAAATTCTACAAGAGGATCTTTGATTGTGTCAATTGTCATCCCTCTCTTGTTCCACTTTTCCTAGTGTTCTTCTCTATGGCTTCTGTAGAATCACTCCTTAGGGTCTTTGGCCATTCTAGGGTTGGATACCCGGTTACCCTATGTATAATTCTTTTTGAGAATTTGATCGGTCCATCCTCCAACCATAGCAATCCATCTTGGATTCTACTTAACACAATTCGTATCCATTCTATTTTAAATACTATAGGGAAATCTAGGGCATAGGTTAAGCCCTTTCTCTAAATAATTTGAAATTCTTCCTTCAATACCTCATTCTCATGAAGTTTATCATATGCTTGCCAAATCTATATGTCACCAACTGCACCTATCTTACAATTATAGCACCTTCTGACATCTTGCACCATCACAACTTTAGGTCGAATAATGGATAAAGCACCGATAGGGTTGTTCTTATATGAAACTTTGGAAATTGGTCTAAAGTCTAGTTATTTTACTTCATTACTAACCAATTGAACCTCAAATGGTTCCTTTTCCTAGGGTTTCCTAGAGCTAGATGCCATTTTTGCAAACTAGGGTTTCAAAATATAAAAATAGTATAACTGTGTAGCTCGACACTAGTGTAAATACCTTGAATTGTCAAAATGATGTTGAAGCTAGGTCAAAATTTTTGCAAAGGCATCAATATTTTCTTGGAAATCATTTTTGTGCTCTACTTACTCTTGCTCTGTGTTTGTGATGATGAAAAATGATTGAAAAATCAACCTTATACCTTTCATTTCATAGCATTTAATGCTCAGTGCATATACAGTTGTCCACTCGGTTCCTTATGCATTTTCAATTTACTCAACATCACTAGAGTTTCCCTTTACTCGGCTTCAATAAGAATTTTCCTTCACTCGATGGAAACTAATCACTCAGCTTCCACTAGTTTTGTTAACAACTTGGCATATACTATGATTTCACTTGGCAACTAAAGGTAACGTTTTGAAGGTAGACTTGCATCTTTATTCATGCTATTTATATCTTTTGTAGTATTAACTTGTCTTGGAACTGATATATGATAAAGTATTTGAATATCAGTCCCACATATCTTTTTTTTCTTAGTTATATGAAGTGTGACCACTTGACCTTTTGGGTGAAGTGATCTCTCCATTGGATGTGCTACTTCCATCTTTTCTTTTCCATGTTCTATTCATTTCTCCTCTGATGTGTTCAACATCAACTTTCCCTTTTCCTTTGTTGAACTTTGAGTTGGGTGCCTTTGATCTTGTTGGGAAATACTTGTTGATGTGTCCAATCTTTAGGCAGCTAAAACAAGTGGTTTGACTCAACCACCTATTATAATTGCCACTAAAGTGTGTTATTATGCAATTCTCAGGAATGCGTCCATAGTCTTGATAGTAGTGATAGCTCTGCCTAGTGTTGTAGTCCCAATTGTAGTGATGTCCATGATTATTTGACTTTGTTGGTTGATTTGGTGTCCACATAGGCTTGGATCTACATTCAAAGGCTCTATGTCCATATTTCTTTCAATTGCAGTAGTGTCCTTCAAATCTTGGTATCTTGATGATTGTAGTCTTGCAATCATGTGCCTGATGACCTTTCTTATTGCACTTGTGATAGTGACCCATGTTTTTAGGTTTTTCATTCTTTCTCTTGCATACATTAGAGGTATGTCCCTTTTTACCACAAAAATGACAAGTGGGTTAGTATTCTTACATTTGTCACTTCTATCTTCTGCAATCTTTGATGACTCTCCTTTTTCAATGCTGGTGTATCCTAGTCCTAATGTGTCATTATTGCTCAAAGTACTTGATGGCTTCATTAGGTTTTTTGAAGCTTTATACAATTTCTTTTTCTCTTCTTAAGTCATTTTGTGATTGTTCATTCTACATCTTTAGTGTGGAGATCTCAATGTCCTTGACATTCAGCTCATGATGGGCATTCATCATTTGGCTTACGATGTCTAGCTACATGTTGGAAAATCTTTCAAGCTCAATTGAATTTTCCTCTAGTCTATTGGAAAGGTTTCTCTTTTTATCTTCTATCATAGCTTTATCTTCAATGGCTCTCTTCTTCTAGCCAGCCACTTCACAAAGCATCATGGCTTGTGATTCTTGTTCAATCTTGAGAGTTTTGATCTCTTCTACTTGGATTCTATTCTTATCCATTAGGTTTGTAATTACTACATCAAACTCCTTAGAATATCCATTGGAAAAAACTTGTGTGGTGTCAATCTCCTTGGATTTTGTATCATTTTCAGCTGTGGCAATTTCTTTTCTTCTCTTTAGGGATTTCCTCAATTCTTCCCTAGCTTCTTCCAGAGAATGTAGAATAAGATGTATCTCAATCTCCTAATTTTCTATAATCTTTCCAAGCTTGTAGACCTCAATTTATAGATCTTTTCTTCAAGTTGTAAGGCTTTTCCTTGTAAGAACTTGGCTCTGATACCAATTGTTAGAATTTACAAGTGGAAAGAATACTTCTGAGAGGGGGGTGAATTAGAAGTACCAAACTTTAAGTTGTAAAACCTTTAACTAAAATCAATACATGCATGAAACATTTATAACTAATATGAAAGTAAAGATATGCATGAAAATAGACAAAACAATATTTGATCACCCAAAAACCCTCCAAAATAAGAAGGTAAAACTAGGGTGGGGATGACACCCACAACTTATCACTACAGCAATATGTAACTTGTTAAGGTTATAAAGTTTGACCATCAGAAATGGTTTTACCTATGAGAGGCATGCCATATCAAAAGCTCCAACACATTTTTAATCATGTACCTATCTAAAGGATTTACAAACATTCACTTGGAATGTCACCCTGTTAAAGGATTTACAAAATGGTTGTTAAACCAACCTATCTTCATAGGATTTTCATTCTCCTAATACAATGGCTAGAAAGTGTAGTAGAATGTGTTGAACTGATAACTTACAATCTTAAATTTTTTATTTCATATTGATGCTTAATCCATTCTGATCTGATCCTTTTTTATCCAATATGATTCTATACAAAGTGCTAAAACTCTGTGATGATGTCCACTGATCTGGTGATTCCTCTAATTTTCTAAGTCACCTTGAATGTACTCTTCACCCTTTTTTACTTCACTCTCTTTCACTCTATCATTCCTCTCTTTAATTCTCTTCTTGCATAGTCTCTCATGCATTCCCATACATTACTAAATTATGGGGTTTAACTTAGGGTTAGGTATGAATCTACGATTGAGATTCATCCATCTTTCCTGCTCAAATATTTCCATTTTTTTGATTGATTGCATGTTGATTTCATAGGGAATCAAAATTATTCTATATTATCCTTTAATCCTTCAAGATTCATCATATGTCAGCTCAAAAATGGTTTACATCTTAGTTTGTGAGGGCACAAACTCTTATGTTGATTCTATGTTACTCGGCACTTACAGATTATTGATGCTCGATACATATAGAAATTTTTGTCTTGCTCAACATCTATAGAATTTTTTTATTTCTTCACACCTATAGTTTACTCAACACATATACTGGCTCAGCATCTTTTAGTCACTCGGCAGTTGAAACTTGCTTGGCATTCTCTATCTGCTTGGCATCTGAATGACTTGGCACTTGATGAATTTTTGGCTCAGCACATATTGTGATTTAGCATCTATATTTTACTTGGCATCAACTTAGAAAATTTCTAAAGTGTGTAGACACTCAATTGTCAAAACCAATAGAAGACCAACATTTGACATGTTTGGGATCACATTAAGCACATGGTCAACACATATAATGAGAGAATAAGAACAAATAGATGTACCATGTGTTTATCATGTGTAATCAATGGGGCTCACCAACACATCGCATAGTAATATATATTGATTGAGATAAGTATTTTCTTATTATTATATCATTGAGAACTACATTTATTTACTTTTTTAGTTAATCACTCATATATATTTCTATACTTACTATAAGAGTTATTTGCCTTGATTTTTTTTCCTCTGAGTCAGTTCTTACAGGAAAAAGAGAGAGGTTGATATTTTAGAAAATTAAGAGGAAGCAGATAGGGGACATGATTTAGACAACCTTTGGTGATCTTAATCATATTGATTTCGAGGAAGTAAACCATGTCGAGATGGATTCTTCAGTAATCAATTGTAGTAGTCAAAAGGACATTGACTGATGAATATACCCAATGACTATGTAATTTTAATGGACCTACCCCCTGTGTACATCATGAGGAAGTGACAACTTCTAAATGATGTCACTTGTATTTGTAGAAGTTACTATAAGGTGACGATCTTACAATAACTTGTATCATGAGATCTAAGTTTGAGTAAATGGTGAATTTCTTGCATCTCAACATTCTAGGAGGCCATTACTTAAAGAGAAATTGGTGAATATATTTGATATTCTGGGAGGCCAATACTCTTGATATTAGATGAGATATCAAACTTTTTGAGTACTTGGTGAATATCATTTGATAATTTGGGAGGCCAATATTCTTGATAACATATGTGATATCTAACCTTATTTGGGTACTTGGTGAATGTAAGAAATGATAAGATTGAGCAAGGAACAAGAAAAAATCCAAGTAAGTTAAGTGTGAAAAAATGTTACCATAAGATAAGAAAAATCCAAGAGCATACACCAAGATGGTTCAACAATGGAGACAAGGATTTATAAGGGGAAAACAAAGAAAACCCCTTGTGAGTATTATGAATGAAGGAAAATGCCTAAAGAAGAGAGAGAGAGAGTGTGTTGGAGAAAAATAGCTCAATACAATAACATCAAAGTGATAAGAGTGAAGAAGAAAGAAGGAGGAGCATCTCTTATATAGAGATGAGAAAGGAGTTGCATTTGTAACTCCCATTTCTATGAATTCCACATTCATAATAGGTGTGTGCAAAGTGTCACAATCCTCTTAAGGAGGATAAACTAAATAAAGGAATAAAAAAGAGTTGTCCTTACATGTGGAATGAAGGAAAAACAATGACATGTCCTCCACATGTATACAATAGGACAAACTACATTTAGGGATCCTTGGAATATCCCAATTAATATATCCAAGGAAAGATTAACCTTTCTAACACCCCCCCTTAATCTTTACTTGGGGAGTTTACATCAACGGGTTGTAAACCCAAATTTTTACAATGGAATTGAAATCTCTCTTTAGAAAGTGGTTTGGTTAAAATATCAGCCACTTGATTTTCTCCTTTACAATAAAGAAGAGAAATTTCCATGTCTTCAACTTGTTCTCGAATGAAGTGATGTTGAAGTGAAATATGTTTGGTTCGTGCATGATAAACTGGATTCTTTGCCAAGGCAATAGCACTTTGATTGTCACAATGTATAGGGGTAGGTAATTGTTGAGGTAGACCCAAGTCTTCAAGAAGTCTTCTAATCCATAAAGCTTCCTTAGCTGCATTGGTACAACCTTTGTATTCAGCTTCAGTTGAGCAAAGGGAAATAGAGTGTTCTTTTTTGCTTTTCCAAGAAATTGCACCTGAACCAACAAAGAAACAATAACCACAAGTGGATTTCCCATCATTGGGATCTCCACCCAGATTGAAATCAGTATAGCCATGTAAAATAAATTTAGAATTTGCATCATAAAATAATCCCATATTAATAGTTCCTTTAATGTACCTTAAGATGCGTTTAGCAACTTTAAAATGAGTTTGTTGAGGTTTAGACATAAATCGAGAAACTAAACCAACACTATAAGAAATATCAGGTCTAGTAAGAGTTAAATAATTTAAACTTCCTACCAACTGTCTATAAAAAGTTTCATCAACAAAAGGAGTATTCATATCAGTCATTAATTTAGTTCCTAATTCACATGGAATTGAAACATGGTTAGAGTCATTCATCTTAAATTTTTGTAAAATATCATAAGCATACTTGCTTTGAGAAAGAAAGATACCCTTAGAGTTTGGCAAATTTGCATACCTAAGAAGTAATGTAAGATACCTAACTCAGTGATCTAAATTTTTTGTTTAAGTTGAAACTTGATATCAGAAATCAAAGCGTCTGAACTAGAAGTGAGTATTAGATCATCTACATAAACAATAACAATGATAATATCATCATTAGTATGTTTAATATACAAATTAGGATCATTATTACTTTTAGCAAAACCTTGAGAAATAAAGAAAGAATTAATTTTAGAATACCATTCTCTAGATGATTGTTTAAGACCATAAATAGATTTGTTCAATTTGCAAACCAGATTTTCACTACCTTTCTTAACAAATCCAGGAGGTTGAGCCATATAGATTTCTTCATGTAAATCACCATTTAAGAAGGCACTTTTAACATCCATTTGATGAATGGGCCAATTCATTTTAGATGCTAAAGCAAGAACTAATTTGATAGTAGGCATTTTAGCAACAAGAGCAAAAGTTTCATTATAGTCTAATCCTTCAATTTGTGAAAAACCTCTGGCAACTAGTCTAGCCTTAAATTTAATAATTTCATTATTAGTATTCAATTTGGTTTTGTATAACCATTTACATGAAACTATATTCTTGCCATGAGGTAACTTGACTAAGTCCCAAGTTTGATTAGCAATTAAAGAATCATATTCCTCTTGCATGGCTTTCTTCCAATGAGGTTGAGAGTTAGCTTGATCAAAAGACTTTGGATCGTTAGAATTCATAATAGTAGTCATCAAAGCATAATTACAATAATTAATCCTTCTATTTTTAGTTCCACCAAATCTAGAAATGTAATCATCACCTTCATTGATTAAATTTTGAGCCCATTCAGGTTTACATTTAGTTGTAATGGAATTATCACTAGAGGAAGAATCATTAGTATCTACTTGAATATCATGAGTTGTAGGAGCAAAAATAATAGGTGGTACTTGAGTTGAAGGGTTAAGAGGAGGAGTAGGGTTAAGAGAAGGAGGTTGGTCCTCCACCAGCACAATTTTAGTGCCACTAAATTTTGCATCATGTGTAGTAGAGCAATCATGGACTCCATTTTCTGCAATACAAACATCTCTAGCAACTTGAACTTTGTTAGTAGTGGAATCATAAACACGATAACCCTTAGTGTTTTCATCATAACCAACAAACATATAAGGAGATGACTTAGCATCTAATTTATGCCTTTTCTATTTAGGAGTATGAACATAAGCAATAGAGCCAAAAATCCACAAATGATGTAAATTAGGTTTCCTATCAGACCAAGCCTCTTCTGGAGTAATAACCTTGAAAGCTTTGGTAGGAGTCCTATTAAGAATATAAGTTGCACAAAACATGGCTTCAGCCCAAAATTTATAATGCAGATTCTTAGCATGCAACATGCTTCTAGCCATTTCAACAATGGTCCAATGCTTTCTTTCCACCACACCATTTTGTTGTGGTGTATAAGGAATAGTAAGCTCGTGTTTAATTCCACATGATTTCAAATAAGAGTAAAAAAAATGATTCACATATTCCTTTCCATTATCAGTTCTAAGAATTTTAAGTTTAAAACCAGATTGCCTCTCAACATATAACTGAAATTCAATGAATATATCAAGAACTTGATCCTTGTTGTGCAAAAAATAGATCCAAGTTCATCTAGAAAAATCATCAACAAAGGTAAGTGCATACCGAGAACCTTGGATGGAGTTATTCTCCATGGGGCCCAAAAGGTCACTATGGACAAGATGCAACTTATGAGTTGCCCGCCATGATTTTCCACTTGGAAAGGGCTCCCTATGCATCTTACCACTCATACAACCTATACAGGCAATCTTAGAAGGAATAATGTGAGGCAAGCCATCAACCATATTGTGCTTTTGCATGAAAGTAATATAATCTGAATTTAAATGGCCAAGTCTTTCATGCCATATATTGAAATTAATAGAAGTATGTAATGAATAACGTGAAATAGCAAATTCATGGAATTTAAACAAATTGTCATTATCCATTTTAGCATGAGCAATCACTTTTTGAATTTGAGGATCTATGATATAACATGTATCTTTGTAGAATTCAACTTTATAGTCCTGACATAACTGTGAAACAGAAAGTAGATTAGTTTTCAAGTTAGGTACATATAATACATCATGCAATTTACCATTAGGAATAGTAACATCACCTAATCCTTCAACTTTACAAGTCTGATTATTAGCTAACTGAATAGGAATGTTAGCAATATCAAGTTGTAAAGAATCAAAAATTTCTTTATGAGAAGTTACATGTTGTGATGCACCACTGTCAACAATCCATTCTAAAGGTCTACAAAGATTAAAGCTACAAGTAAAAGCATGATGAGAATTAGTAGAGTTATCTTTTTTATGATTTGATTTTTGATTATTGTTACTATTGTTCATAGGTTTTTTATCATTTTGCTTTTTAAAACAGTTATTGATAATATGACCATCTTTGCCACAATAAGAACAATGAGGTTTGGAATTGGAATGATTCCTTTGATTATTAGTATTACGAGTGTTATTATGATGATTGTTATTATTATTATATTTTGTATGAAATTTATTGTTGGAATTATTTGAATTAGTATTATATTGTTTGGTGTTATTATTATTATGATTGGAACGAAAATTATTATTTGAATTTCTAGACGCAAATGCATGTTCAGTTGATTTAAGGGTACCAAACTGAATTAGCTTAGCTTCTTCCTGTCTTAATAAAGTTTGGAAAATAACATAAGTTAACTGAGAAGTTAAAGTAGGAATAGCAAGTTGTGCATGAATATTAGTTATAAACTGTTGAAACTGTCTAGGAAGACACTTTTTAAGAATAAGATGAATTAAACGAATGTCCTCTAATTGAACACCTAAGGCAATAATTTGGCTTTTAAGAGAATCAAATTTTAATAGAAATTCATCCATACTCTTAAAATCTGCATACCTGAGATTTTCAAGTTGATCCTGCAACTGTATTTTGCAGTATTCATCTCCACTGTCATACTTGGTTTGCAAGATGGACCATGCATCATGAGCTTTAGAACAGTGAGCAATTAACACATATAAATCTGGAATAATAGAAATACCAATTAAACCTAAAGCTTCTTCATTTTTAGATTTCCAAGTATCCTTCTTGTCTTGGGTAGCCACTGAACCAGGTTCAAGAGAGGGATCAGTGGATATTTCGAAGAGGTGTTTAAAATGAAAAATGAATGAGATATGAGTTTTTCGGGAATGATAATTAGAATAACTAAGTTTTATTTCTGGAATTAAGGTTGACATGATTACAAGATTGATGAATTTTAAAAAAACTCCTTGATTTGAAAATTAAATTAATTGAAAAAAAATCTCTTTTTTTTTTTTAATATATAAAATTAATAATATATATTTTATATATTTATTTCAAAGAAAACAAATTAGAGTAAAAAAAAATTTATGAAATGAAAAAGTTTTTTTTAAAAAATTGAATAAAAAATAAAAATAAAAATTTATAATAAACTTTGTAAGGTTAAAAAGGTTTCTTTTTTAAAAAAACTTCTAAAAAATAAATTAAAGAAATACTAATGTTGGGATTTTTGAAGAGGGCGTCGGTGAAAAGGCGGGCAGACCGAGTGGAGGTTTAAAAAAAATGCGCGGTTAGCACTCTGGACTTTGAATAGATGATAAGGGGGGAGCGGATGGAGTGGCTACACAGGCGGCGGGTGACGTGTGGCCTGAATGCAGGCCGCGGCAGAGGTGTTAGGTCGGGCCGTGCAGGCTGCGGGTGACCCATGGCCAAAGTGCAAACAGCGGCGGATGACGGGTGGTCTACACGCAGGCAGCGGCGGGAGCAGTGGGTCTGCGCGATGGTAGAGAAAAAGGAAAGGGCGTGTAATCAGTTACAAGGTCTCAAAAGGCCGTTCTTCAATTTCCCGTGGGAAGAATCGGTAGATATTTGAAAAATGGCAAGTATGCTAAACACGTCAGTGGCGGGGCTCCTATTTATCTTGCAGCCGTCATGGAGTATCTCGCAACTGAGGTTTTGGAATTGGCCAAAAATGTGGCGAGAGACGCAGGCTAAGCGCAGGTGTTGCGCAAGTGGCCGGGTTGTCGTGCGGGCTGGGCGTAGATGGCGCGTGGGCTGGGCGTAGGTGGCGCGCGGGTGGCGTGACCGCCCAACAAAGATTTGAATTAAAAGACTCTTGCGCTATGCGCGATTAAAATAATTAAATACAATTATTCTAAATTTACTAGAATAAATATTTAAAATTAAAAGATTGCACAATAAATCAGTGCTATGAAATAAATGCTTCTTGTTTTGGCGGCACGCCTTCCAAAACAAGAGCAAAATTTTGAAATTTTTTGAAAAGGAAAACCCTTTGGTGGCAAGCCTTCCAAAGAGGGTTAGTAAAAAAAATTTAATATGAAACCTGCACACACAAGAGATGTTAAAATGATCTAAAACCACAACACAAACTTTCAAACTTTCAAACTTCTTCTCTCAATAACGTCTCCAAATAAGGTGTGCTCCAATGAATGGCAACCTTCAACACAAAAACTTAAAACAAGGATTAATGACCAAGCTTTGATACCATGTAAGAAATGATAAGATTGAGCAAGGAACAAGAAACAATCCAAGTAAGTTAAGTGTGAAACAATGTTACCATAAGATAAGCAAAATCCAAGAGCATACACCAAGATGGTTCAACAATGGAGACAAGGATTTATAAGGGGAAAGCAAAGAAAACCCTTTGTGAGTATTATGAATGAAGGTAAATGCCTAGAGAAGAGAGAGAGAGAGTGTTGGAGCAAAA
Source organism: Cupressus sempervirens (assembly GCA_028749045.1). NCBI lineage: Eukaryota > Viridiplantae > Streptophyta > Pinopsida > Cupressales > Cupressaceae > Cupressus > Cupressus sempervirens. Next base: position 1,050,761,256 of record CM053785.1, read on the forward strand.
TAGCTCAATACAGTAACATCAAAGTGATAAGAGTGAAGAAGAAAGGAGGAGCATCTCTTATATAGAGATGAGAAAGGAGTTGCATTTGTAACTCCCATTTCTATGAATGCCACATTCATAATAGGTGTGTGCAAAGTGTCACAATCCTCTTAAGGAGGATAAACTAAATAAAGGAATAAAAAAGAGTTGTCCTTACATGTGGAATGAAGGACAAACAATGACATGTCCTCCACATGTATACAATAGGACAAACTACATTTAGGGATCCTTGGAATATCCCAATTAATATATCCAAGGAAAGATTAACCTTTCTAACAGTGAATATCATTGATATTCTGGGAGGCCAATACTCATGATATCAGATGTGATATCAAAACATTTTGAGCACTTGGTGGATATTGAATGTCGATATTCTGGGAGACCAAGAGTCATGATATCAAAATGATGAATATCTTGTGATCAAAGATATCATTAAATTTTCCATACCTAATATAACTAATAGTATAATATGTGTCTTGTGTTTATCCTCCATAGCTAAGAGGGAGCATTGATGTTTGGTAGCTTCGGTCGGATAAGCCTATGAATATATATAATTATATATGAGATATAATTTATATATTTATTATATTTGAGATATGAGTTTATTATTATGTGAGAAATTATATATTATTATTATTTTAGAGAGTTTAATACAATAATAAATATAATTATCATTATGTTAATGAATGGACATGTCCCTTCATGGGACATGTCTACTCTTGACCCTTTCTCTATTATAAATATAAGATCATTGTCTTTGGAAAGAATATACCAAGAAGGAAAGATGAATGACACTCTAGCTATCTATAAACAAATAATTACCCCTTTGTGGGTGTCCCAATTCTTCCATGAAGAACTAGACCTATATCATCTTCTTGGTTGTCTCTATAGTAGTAACATACTCTTCCTCTATAGTGGATAAACCATTAACCTTCTACAACCAAGAAGTCCAACTCATTGTTGTCCCACCAATAGTAAATACATAACCTATAGTACTCTGTCTAGTATCAATATCCCCTACCAAATTTAAGTCAACATAGCCTTGTAAATCACTACTGGATCTCCCAAAATGCAAACACATAGTAGATGTTCCTCTCAAATATCTGAGAATCCATTTAACTGCATTCCAATGACCAATCTCTAGATGACACATATACTTACTAACAACTCTCATTACATGTGCAATATCTATCCTAGTACATAACATAGCATACATTAAAATTTCTACAATTGAAGCATAAGGTACATTGGACATCTTATCCTTCTCTTCTGGTGTCCTTGGACACATCTCCTTAGTCAATTTTAAATGACCAGGTAAAGGTGTGCTGAAAAATTTAGCATTCTCCATAGATAAATGTTGCAATACCATCTCAATATAATTAGCCTAAGATAATGCCAATATTTTGTTCTTCCATTCTTTGCAAATTTTCATACCAATGATTTTTTTTTCTACCCCCAAATCCTTCATATAAAATGAATGTTTTAATTATTGTTTTAACCACTTAATGCAATCCATGTTAGACCCACCTACAAGCATATCATCAACATATAAACATAAAATAATGTAGTTTTCATCATTTAACCTCTTAAACTAAACACAATAGTCAAAATGACACTGAATATAACCATGTTCATTCATAAAACTATCAAATTTAAGATACCATTGTGAAGGTGTTTGCTTCAACCATATAAACTTTTCTGCAATCTACACTAAGTTCTCCTTACCTTTGACCTCAGATCCCTAACATTGTACCATATATATCTCTTCACGAAAATCACCGTAAAGAAAGGTTGTTTTCACATCAAGTTTCTCCAAATGAAAATCTTCAGTAGCCATAATACTTAAAATATTATGAATAGAATTCATTTTAACAAGAGCAGAAAATATCTCATAAAAAAAAATGCCCTTTTTATGTGCAAATCCTTATACAATGTCTAACCTAGATTTAAATATTTTCTTACCTTCATACTCTTCTTTCAACTTGTAGCCCCATTTATTTTGTAAAGCCCTTTTACCTACAAACAACTCGCATAAATCCCAAGTCTAATTTTTCAACAAGGAGTCAATTTCTTCTATCATTGTAGAATCTTGTTGAATATTTGTATCCATGACATGCACAGCTTCATCATAACATTCAGGTTCACCAACATCTATTAATAAAATAAAATATAAAGAGTGAGAATTTTTTTTGGAGGTCTACTTAGCCTTGTTGACTGTCTAACATTCACTAGGGTATGTGATATTTGTGGTTGTGGTTGTTGCAGAGCATGAGATACTTCTTGAACATCATCCTTTTAAGTATCATCCAACACTACATAATCATTTTCTTTTCTTTTCATGTTGTTGTAACAAATATTTGTACAACACTTTCTCATTGAATATGACATCCTAACTTCTTACAATTTTATAATTTTCAAAATCCCAAATCCTATAACCAAATTCAATATGCCATATCCAACAAATGCATATTTCTTTGACTTAGCTTCTAGGTTGGTCTACTTTTAGAATTTATATGTATGAATTCTTCACAACCAAAGGTTTTGAGAAAAAATAAACTCACATTCTTACCAGTCCATGCTTCCTTTAAAACACCATAGCCCAAAGGAGTAAAGGGACCTCTATTGATCAAATTTATAACAATATTGATAACCTTAACCAACATGTTTAAGGGCAGTCCAACATGTAACCTCATACTCATTGCATGGTTTATTTGTCCTTTTCATGCATTCATCCACTCCATTTTCATATGGAGCCCTTGAAACACTTTTTTTGTCTACAAATACCATTAGAGGAACAATAATCTTCAATTTTTTTGGTACAATACTCACCACCATTATCAGATCTGAGACATTTTATCTTTTTAATAGTCTCATTCCCAACCAAGCATTTCCATTTCTTAAAAGTTTGAAATACATTAGATTTTTGTCTAAGGAAATAAACCCATAATTTTCTAGTTGCATCATCAATAAACATAACATAATAATTAGAGTCATGAAGGAAAGATACCTGAGCTAGTCCCCATATATCTATATGCATAAGCTCTAATTTCTCATCTTTCTTTTCCTTGTCACTCGTCACAAAACTAGCCCTCTTTTGTTTTCCATAAACATAACTTTTACATAAATCCATATTAACACATTTTAGACCTAGTAAAACTTTCTTTGAATGAAGTAATATGATTATCTTTCTCACTCATGTACCCAAGTCTATCATGTCATAGAGTTGTACTAGAATATACAACAACTATTTGTTCTCCCTACTCAACTATATCAATTGTTCCTGTACATTCATTTTTCTCTTAAACAATTAAAGTAGAAGGAGCAGAATAACCTATACAAAGCTATAAGGTTTCTAATTTCACACCTTTTTCTACTACAAGGGAACCTTTTGAAACCTTCCAATTTTTATCATTAAAAGTAATTGTGCAACCCTCATCACCCAGTTGTCTTGTTGAAATTAATCCTACTCAACCTTGGAACATGTCTTACCTCTTTTAGTAGCCAGTGGTTTCCATTATGCAACTTAATCCTAATTTTTCTCTTTCCGAAAATCTAACAAGGTTCATTATCCACCAAATAAAAAATCTCAAAATCCCCTTGGACATAATCAAGAAAATAACGTCTATGGGGTGTAGCATGAAATGAAGCCCCTAAACCTAAAACTCGTGAATCATCAACATTTTCTAAATAAAGAAGCAAAGCATTCTCTTTAAATTTGTTACTTACCACATTTTCCTCCTTATTACCTTCTTGTTTGTCTCCTTCATTATTCTTTCAAGGCTAGTAATCTTTCTTATTGTGCCCTAGTTTTCCACAATACCACAAATCTCTTGGTCTTCTAGATTGAGACCTCTTTTCCTTTGATTTTCCTCTTGATTTTCTATGATTTCATGAATTATTTCCTCTCTCGGTCATTCTACCTCTTATTTGTGCATTCAAAGCACTTCTTGATGAATATCCATGTGAGATTTTCCTACAAGTTTCCTCACTCAGAATAATACCAATCACATCATCAAATTTTAGGGTATTAGATCCAAAAATAGAATTACTCACAACCATTACCAAACCATTCCATATTTCAAGAAAAGAACACAAAATTAAGAGAGCCCAAATTTCTTCATCAAAATTAAAATTTACAAATGATAACTAACTAATAACCATATTAAAATCATTCAAACGATCAGCAAAAAATCCACCTTCTACCATATTCATATTAAATAAACACTTCATGAAAAATGTCTTGTTTGAAGTAGAGGTCTTTTCATACAGTTTCACTGGGGTTTGTATCAACTCTCTATTCATCTTTTCTTTTGTAATAGTTATAAATGTCACTCATTGTGCCAAGCATAAATGAATACTTCCAAGTGTCTTTCAATCTAGAATCTCCTAGTTCTCATCTGTCATAGCAGTCATTTTTTTGGTTCTTCCTTCCAATTGTCTCCATAGAACCTTTTGATAAAGATAGTCTTCCATTTTCATTTTCCATAACTGAAAGTTTTCCATTAAACTTCTCAACCTTTAGCTTACCATTGTCTGTCATTGTTACCACTCAACCATGAGACCTTCCTACTGAGAATAGCTAAAAAAATGATGACATCTTTCTCTAATACCACTTGTTAGGACTAACCACAAACAAATAACAATTACATGCAAATGTAACCAATTTCATAAAATAAAAAATCACATAGAAGAGAACACAAGACACAAATATTTAATGTGGTTCACCCAATCCCTATGCTACATCTACTAATAAAAAGTCTAATATTATTATTACCTAGTGATTAAAATATGCAATCCCTTACTTTTGCAAGAAGCTACAATATCATCATATATTATGACATCCCTAACATTAAGCTATTTTCAAAAAATATTCTATTGGATAGTGTAGAATCATTCTTCTAGATTAACATAGCCTTCTGGATCAACTTTAACCCTTATTGTGTCAAGTATTTGCTTGCCATCAGATTTTCAAGCATTCCACAAATTCTTATTAAGAGGTCTACCATGACATTTTATTATTGCAACAACAAGGTTAGAGAAATAAAGAATATGTCTATGTGTCTCAAAATCTTCAAATAACCAGGCATTAGAATCCCTAATAGGGTACCTGCATTGATTAAACCTTATAAGTCAATGCCATAATAATCATAAAATCACTTTAACGTTGGTATTAATGAAACTAGACACAATAATAATACATTATAAGCCAAGTGCTTGTAACAACAATAGATCCTAAAGGGTACTCAATACCCTCACAATTAGTGATTGTAGTTGTCAATTTTTATTTTTCCTCAGTACTACAATACAAAAAATAATTGATCCCTTCTTCATTATCCTCATTTGTCATAACTGTATATTCATGACCTACATTTAATTTCCAAGGATATGTTAATACCAAAAATAATGGAGAGTACAATTTTAAAGAAGTATTTTAAATTGACAAATTACCTAGCTCAACTAAGTTAGATATGTGGTTCTAATCTATTGATACTTCAATCTATCTCAATTGTATTGCTCTATGGATTTCATACAAATCAAGAGGTTGTAAAGGTCTACAAGACCAATTATCAACCCATTGTCTTGATTCACTTCTATCCCATACAAATGCATACATGTGGAGAAAAAGCATGTGAGTTGTCTAGTATAAATTGCTAATGATAATGCATTTAAACTTCTAAAAGAATGAATTTCACTTGATCCTTAAAGGGTACAACATGTAGACACCTAAATTTGATTACACTGCTTTGGTAATCCTATTTAGTTATCTCTAAAGACATCATTAATTAAATTCCTATTTAATTAATCATTTGCCATCCCCTAGCTGATTAATTTAATTAATCATCTATAGTCCTAATTGATAAATCAAATAACCTATTATTTATCAATTAATCCTATTCTTCTATCTAAATTCCAAAATCCTCATTTATTAAATAAATCTATTTGATAAATAAAGCCCTCAAATCTAATAACCCCTAAACTATCCTAAACCCCCTTTTTAGCTCAATCCACCCCATCTACCCATACTAACCAAGCTTAGCCACTAACTCATCCATCCCCTTGCCTCCATCCACTCACTCTGTGACATGTGTCACTCCCTGATTGGTGCTAAACAAGCATAATCCATGTGCTGCCCTTTGAGTGCATCCTAGCCCTCCTTAAGCTTTCATCTCTCCTTGCATCTTAACCCTCCATCCCTCAAGCCCTTAGCCTATAAATTGAATCCCCTCCCAAGCCATATAATCACAACTTTTGAGCTAAAGTTATAATGCCATTTTAAGACCAAGTTCTATACCAATCTCATACATCCACACCAAAAATCCCAAAAATCTCCATTGAAGCTAGTTTGAAGCTTGAGCATACATCCCAATCCTTAGACTCATCTACCAAGAAAAGAGCTAAATCCTATTGGGAGATTCCATTCATTTGGCTGACATTTCCAATTGGGGTTTCCTCTTTAGTCTCTCATTTATGTTATGGTATTTTAGTTTGTAAATGCTTTTGATTTCTTAATTTAGTGTTTCTAACATACTAATATAGCATATACACAACAATCCTACAATTTTTCAATGTCATCTTCACTTATCAACCAAAAATATTTTGAAACCAAAGACTTACCTATGTTACCTAGTCCCATAGTAGAGATACACCATTGTACTATTAATTTTGCATTTTCTATCACTATGCCACCTTCATACTTAAATTATTCTTCAGAAAGTGCTCTTTTCATACATGATCTTGTACCATCGTGCTTTCCCTTTCCATGCCCTTCCTCGATGAAGTTCCAAAAATTTTGGACACCACTTGTCACATGCATCCTAGTCAACCAGTAGAACGTCTTTTCATTCTTGAATTATGTCATGAAATTGTTTGACCATATTCTATATTATGTGTTGATTGTAGTGAATATATCTTTCTCTTAAACTATCATAGAATTTTCTAAAACAACCTTGCACAAACTCTAATGAATGGGTTTGATCATCACTAATGTAGAAGTGATACTCTATTATAACTATTCTATCCTCCTCTATGCTATCATGTGCATGAATGAATGCTATGTGCACAAAAATTAAGACTTGCGTAGAGTGGTAGTATATAGTTTGTACTTCATTTTGAGGCTTTAGTGTATAATTTTTAGTAAAATCAACAATAGAGACAATTGTGCCCAAGGGAAAAGTTTCCTTGCATATCTTAAATTTCTCATCTAACCATCTATCTCTATGTGTATGGCCTATATACTCATATACCTCTTTAATTATTTTCCATTTTTTACATCATACCAAAAGAAACTAGTTTTGACCAATTTCATGTGTGTTATCTACATGTGGGCATGTTTGAAACTTTATTTAAACCACCACATTTATCATGGTAACCTTTCAAACACATAGTTGTATAATAAATGTTTCCATCATCATGTTCACTAAGTTTCTACAAGCAATGGTAGTTCAAGTGGCCAAATCATTGATGCCACAAATGACTCACTTCATCTGAGTGATTGAGTAATGCAAGTGAAGGTGAATCAGGAACAAATTGAGAGAAGTGATGCAATCTTGATTGATGTTCTACCTTTCCCACTGCAATTGTAGACCCATTTCTCATCTCACCCATAACCATTATATCTAGTGTACACTCAACTCACTTGTTAAAGCCTATGTGAGTGATCTAATAAATAGATAGGATATTAGTTAACAAAGATGGAACACAAAGAACATCAGGAAATGTCCCTTCACTCACATCAATGGGACCTCTCCCATACATTTTAGCAAGAGTTTCATCACCCAAAAGAATGGATGGCATAGAACATGACTCTAATGAGGAAAAACTTTCTTTTGATGAAGTCATGTGGTGTGAAGCACCTGAATCAATAATCCATGAATTTTCTTGTGAGGTAATAACTATTAGGGCCTTACCCTTTCCTTTTCCTTTCCTTGATTCCTTTGAAGATTCTTGGGATGAATTTGACTTGATAGAATCAGGCACTTTGATATTATTCCTTTCAAGAAGATGGGACAAGTGATCAATTTTCTTCTTTAGACATTTATGTCCATCATGAACAAGTTTCTTACAATAGGAACGTGGTGTTCTCTCCTTCTTTGGATTATTATTTTTTGAAGAAGATGCATCATTTACTTCTCTTGGAGTAGAAAACTTTTTTTCTTGATTCTTTTTTTCTTGATAATTTTGTTTCTTTTCTTTCTTAGGAAGCCCTCTTTGTTCTCTTGTGACCTGATTTGTAGTCAAGGCATGAGACTTAGATGGCTTGATCATGCCCATATGTATCAACTTATCCAGCTCCTTTGTGACTTTATTTGCAATTAATCAAGAGAAGGCATTGTGTAGTTGTTTCCTAAGGCACTTTTAGTGGCATAGAAGGTAGATACAAACATAGAATATGTAGGACCGAGCTTGGAAAGAATACTTAGAATTAGTTGTGAATCTTTCTTCTCAATTCCACATTCTTTTAACTACAATCCTAAAGATTTCAACTTAGTGAAGAAGTCTTGAATATAATCAAAGTTACATGGATTTAATCCTATCAATTCATTCTCTAATTGATGCCCTCTCAATTGATCTTCCTTTTCAAATAATCCTTCTAATGTTTCCCATACATTATTAGGAGTTGTAGATGATTCCACATGAGAGAGAAAATTTGGAGATATAGCCATGCACAAGGTATTGTATGCTTCATCATATTTGCTATGCCATTTAGGCTTTTCTATAGGCAATGTTGGTTAAATTTCAAAGCTCATTGTTACTCTATATAACCCTAACTTCTTAAGATAGATTGTCATTTTAGACTTCCACTCATAGTAGTTATAGGGTGTGAGTAATGGTACTATTGATTGATCCATTTTAGTGTAAATATAAAGATTGTTGTGTAGAATGAAAGAGAAGCAAGGCTCACACAAGAGATTAATGAGAGTATAGATGAGATTACCCACCTTTTTACTAGATTGAAAACTCACCCCCCCCACCACCACAAGATGCAATGATTTTGGCACTTTATAATTTAGTGCATGTACAATTGTCACTTTTGCAAAACATGGAATAAAGTAGACTTATATTTTGCAATTACAACTTCCAATATGAAGAAAATGAAGACATATACAATCACGACAAAGTATTTCTTTGAATCCAAACTATTACAAGTGCCAATTTTGGCCAAAGGCTGAAATTACAATTCTCATCCAAATAAGACTACCTTTTTATAGAATATTTGGATTCTTCTCAAAAAAATATGCACTTTCAAAAAAATGGCACTACAAATGAGCTCGTACAATGCTCCGAAAGTTGTAAAAATGTACGATTACACAGGTATAGTCATGAAAACCTATAATTAATGATTACCATCTACATCCAAAATCAAAACTAATACTACCACTAAATTATTTGGAGATTTTTGCACCAAATCAAAAAAAAATTGCATCTAATTTGGAGCTTGGATGACCAAGTTATGGTCTTCCAAAGTCAGACTACCAAATAAGAATTGCACATGAAGAAGGGTAAACTAGAAAATTTTATGTTAAATTTTATGGGAAAAATGGATGTCATAGTAAATAGAAATAACATGTGATGATGGTCATATACATGTCAAATTTAACATAGTAACTTGGCAGTATTTGGAAAAAAGATAGTCCCACATTCATAAATTTAGAAACCATTTTATTGAGTGAAGCGCTCCTCTCTTTAATTGAACAATAAGCAGTTGGTGGCCTTTATTGTGGTCAACGTGCCATGTTGGCTGACCTTGGTCTGTGTTTTTTGTCAGTGGCTAAATAGTCATGTGGAAGTGTTATAGGGAGGTTCTGTTGACCAATAATATATGTATATTCTACCTCGGTCTGCATACCAATAGCGGAAAATTCACCACAATGAACTCCAAACTCCAAAATAGGCTGAATTATATATGGAAATTTGTCTCTCAAGCCTTCTAGACACAATGGAAGGGTTTGTTTGTCCTGAAAATGTTCTGTTTTGTGTGCCCTCCTCCAGGTTTGAGCTACAAACATGTGATTGTAATTGATGTAAAAAAACTCTGATTTGGATGAAATAAAAGTTGATTTTAATTTTTTCAAAACTTCTAGATGCAATGGAACTATCAGAATGTCTCTACGAATCTAGTAGAGTGTTGAAATCATTAGATCAAGAAAATACACATATATGCAAAAGAGGGTTACTGGGTCTTAATAAATCCTTTCTGATTCTCCAACATACAAGATTTTACAAACCTCTAATAAAAATAATATACTCTTTCAAAATTGCTCTACTACCATGTTAGAATTTGTATAAAACAAATCAAAACTGGAATCTAATGAAAGACGTAGATTAATTAAGAGGAAATAAAATTGTCAGAATAACAATACTAGAACAATATTTGATGTAAATGTTCCAAGGCATAATAGCATCATTTCTAATGTGTAATACAGAAGAGCTAGCTTTTTTATATAGGCAATAGTTGGGAGGATACTTGGACAAGATTGAGACAAGTGTCTCAACTTGGAGGAAGTGGAGTCCTGATGGAATCCACCTACAATCTAGAAGGGTGGTGTCCAAATTGGAATTAACCACATGTGATATCTTAGGAGTAGTTGGATTCAAAAGGATGACTCACAATATCCCCCTAATAATAATATCCAAGAATATATAATTCCTCCTAATTTATGAGATCACCTAAGTAAACTTAATATAAGAGATAAATGGAAAAGAGTCATTTACTCTAACACCATGGAGAGAGAGAGAGAGAGAGAGAGAGAGAGAGAGAGAGAGAGAGAGAGAGAATGTAGATAGATGATATAAACATATTTTTATATGTATACATCTAGAGACATATTATATATTTATTTATTTATATATATTTAAAAATAAAAAAAATATAAATATGTTAGTGTGTGTATATATATAATGTTAATAGGAATTGGCAATTGATTTTAGTTTTATACACATATAACACAATCGCGTTACTAATAGTATGAGAATTGAGTTTTAATATTAATAGCATGCTCATGTTATTTAAACATTAAAGTGTGATTGTGTTTAGGCTTGGTAATAGGCCTATTAACCTACCCAAACACTTGGGTTGATCTTTTCCCTCTATTTTTGTTGCTTTAGATGTTTTTTTCATCTTGTAAGATCAATTCTGGTCTTTGAAATCATCAAGTTTACAAATGGTGAATTGGGTATCTCTAAAATTACCACCATAATCTCACATGTATTCTTACCTTTCTAATCATTTAATTTTTTTAATTTTTTGACAACATTAAAATTGTGAAGTTAATTTTTCTATATCATTGTCTTAAGAGTCCTCTTAGACATATGTCTACCATTTTTTTAATAAATTTTGATTTACTTAACCAAATAGAAAATAAATTATATATTATTGTTCTATACTTAATTCTACACACTTTTTACAAAAAAGTGTTGATTTTAGATTATTTAATGCAAGTTATGCCTAGAGCATGAACTGGTACCATAATTTCACAATGGCATCACTTCAAAAAATTATAGAAAAAAAATACGAATCTTAAAATTAAGAAAAATACATAACTTCTATATCTCACTCTTACCTATCATCCTACCAAAGATTTTTAAAATAATAAATATAATTATAATTTTTTTTGAGTGCACGAAAACAACTATGTTATGTTTTTCAACAAAAAATAGGTCACATTTTTTCGTGCACACAAGATTTGACCATATTAATCTTATCCATTTTTTAAAAACCTTTGAATTTTAGAAACTAGATTTAGAGTACTATAATTTTTGTGTTTTACACATTTTCTCATTTGAGTTCATGACTCTCAAATGGGTCTTCCAAGATCAAATTTACATGATTTCAAAAATAATATGTTCACTTATACACCCTTTTTACACACCATCTTGGTGCACTCACTCAGGTGTTGCAACATTTCTCTATGGAGAATGTCAAAGTTGTCAGGACATTTTCCTGGTCATTCTAATTTGACTAAGGAGATGTGTCCAAAGACACAAGAAGAGCAAGATAAGATGTCCAAGGTACCTTATGCTTCATATGTAAGGAGTTTATAGAATGTCATGGTATGTACTAGGCTAAATATTGCACATGTAGTGGGAGTTGTTAGCAAGTATATGAATCATCCAAGGATTGAGCATTGGAGTGTAGTAAAATGGATTCTTAGATATTTGAGAGGAACATCGAGTCAATGTTTACATTTTGGAGGCTCTGCTACTGATTTACATGGCTATGTTGACTCAAATTTGGAAAGGGATCTTGATACTAGGCTAAGTACTATAGGTTACTTATTTACTATTGGTGGGAAAAAAGTGAGCTAGGTTTCTCAGTTACAAAAGATGAATGCTCTATCCACTATAGAGGAAAAGTATGTTACTATTGTAGATGCATCCAAGGAGATGATATAGCTTCAATTCTTCATGGAAGAATTGGGACTTCCATAGAGGGATAATTATTTGTATATAAATAGTAAGAGTGTCATTTGTCTTGCCAAAAATTGGTGCAGGAGCACGTCTGCGACAGGAAAACAACCTAAAATATGACTAAAATGCAGGGCACAAAGCAAATATCAAAAAGTTTTGAGTTTAAAATCTAAAATTTGAAATTTTTGTGTGTGTGAGTTTAGAGTTTTATGTTTTAAAATAAATGTCCTTTTTTTTGTGGTGGAAATGTTTAGGTGGCATTCTTATAAGCCTACCCAACATTATCCACTTAGGACTTAGTATGAGTTTATTTTAGATTATTTTGGGTTAAAGGTTTCTAATTTTTGAAAATGTTTATGGGAAAAATCAAAAGGAAGAAAATGATGAATATTCCTAAAGCACCATGTGTAGGCATTCAAAATGTAACCGCCACAAGAAAGCTATGATGGATTTTTGGGATTTACATTAGAAGGTGAATATTCCTAAAGCACCATGTGTAGGCATTCAAAATGTAACCACCACAATAAAGCTATGATGGATTTTTGGGAGTTACATTAGAAGGTTTTTCAAAAAGAGAAAGAGTGCATATTGTAAGAGAGATTTATGAAGAGAGATTTTTTTTGGGAGAAAGTGAATAGAATGAAGTTCTTGAGTTTTCTTGTAATTTTCTAAAGTTTCTCGTGTTGTACAGATGTGATTTTGTAGTATTATACATACATTTTTCTATTTGTATTTAGATCAACATCTTGGAAGAAATCTAAAAATCAGATCTTAATAGTTTAATATTTTCTTATTGTTCATTTCCTATCAGCCGGATCTCTCTGTTGTTTTGAGAGTGATCTTTGCATGGGGGTTTTCTAAAGATCCTCCAATGGTCTTTGTCAGCCATTAGAGGATCCTCTGTAATTTCATGTATTTATTTATTTCTGTATTGTTGTCTCATATCAAGTTACAGGAAAACCCAGTTGTAATGCAGATTTGAATGGGCAACATCTTCATGTGTTGACCCTCATTTCATTAAATTTCTATGCATTTGCTAAAATTTGCATTCATGCATGTGAAGCCTTAAGTCATGTATTTGATTATCTAAAGGTTCTAGAATTCCTCTGCATCAAAAATTATGCTCTGCATTTAAAGAAAAAATATATATAGTTGTAGTACCATTTCGTTCCATTAGTTTTGGATGATGGAAAGTTAAGGTTGGACAATATACATACAATTGATAATCTAGTAGATATGTTTAAAAAAGGTAGTGACAAGGGAGAAGCTAAAATCCTCTTTAGCTTTAGTTGGTCTTCTAGATTGAATAAAATAAAGGAACGATTAAGTCTATGGTGGTATGATCTAGTGGGAGCCTCATGGAGTAGCAGTATTACTACAGGATCAGTCTACAAGTGGGAGATTATTGTCTGGTGTGAAGCCTAATCAGTACCCAAGTAGGAGATTTTTTATTTTGTGGTGATTGACTAGGAAAGTATTGTACACTCATGATAATTCCTTAGTGGGGTTTAGGCCTATTTTATCAATATTTTTGGGTCGACATGTTGTAATTGACTAAAACACTAAAGCAACAAAAATATTGTATAAAACAGTTTAGGGTTAGGGATTTTATTAGTGTTTGATGAGATAATAGCTTCTTATGGTTGTATTGAGTTGTAAGCCAGTACAGATTATAATCAAGTTGTAATCCCTAGATAATAAAAGTCTTGGACTTATTGTTCGGTGGATGTAACCTAGGAATTGAGTGAACCACGTTAAATCTATGTGTCGTGTGTTCTCTTCTGTGTGCATTATTATTTTCTCTTGTTGACTATATTTACATATAATTGTTATTTGTGTCTCTTTAAATCCTAACTTTGATGTATTGGTTCTCATCTTATCGTTATGGGTTCTAATTCATCTTTACTTGACTATCCATCTTGGACTTATTGATTCCCATCTTATCATTATGGGTTCTAATTTTTTCTATCGATCTCTTTGTGCTTTGTTCGATCAAGTCCAAAGTCAAACCATTATCAACTAGCTTGAATATTCATTCTTTGGCTTAATGTGTTCCCAGATCACTCACGTATTAGTCAAAGAGGGGCAAATGTAATCACCCAAAAATGGTCATCTAGAACATGAACCCCTCTCTATCAATCTTCCATATTTTATCTATTACTTATCTTTGATCAAATCCTCATTTTATTATTTATTTGATTATATCATATGGTTTGACCACCTTATCCTATTTATTTATTTAATTATAAGAATGCACACTTTCTAAGGTAATGGAATCTCTCTTTTGCCTCTTATTCTCCTCCATGCATATTTTTTCTCTAAAACATAAACGTTCATCTTGCCTCTCAAGATTCTTGTGCACCAAAGTCAACATGAGGATTATTTTCCACCATAGATTTTACTTCTTAATCTCTATCATTTGTTTTTCTTTGTAAGGAGACTCTCTCCCCACTCTCATACCTTAGACACTCATGCTATTGTTAATTTGCAAGTTTCATTGTAGATTATTTGGAGCACTCATAATAGTCTTGGCTTTCTTGCATTATTGGAGCACTTGAGTACAAATCTTGCACTTGTATTTTAGCTTACTTGCATTCTAGTTTAGTGTTTCTTTTACATGAATTTAAACTAGAAAATCTAGATTAATTTAGGGTATTGTAATGTCACTCATTCTTCTTTAGATTAGCTTGCATCTTCATTAGTTACTTTTCCTTGTGTTTGCTTTCACTTGATTCTTGGATACTAGCATCATTTCTCTTGTCTTTGAATATTTCATTCTATGGTCCGCCTTGCAAAGGTCGCTATTAGATTCATTTGAGAGCCATCTCATCAAATCTATTTTATTCTTGCATGTCATAGATAGGAAGCTATAAACTTCCTCTCAACTATCTCTTGCCAGGGGATTCTTTGAGAATAAGGGTTTATAAGAGTGTAGTGCTTTTTTCCATGCACTTGTAGACTATATTACAAAATTATTCCTTTATAAAAATTTCTTGCATGCATAAAATACTTGTAAATGAACATAGTTTGCAAGTTCTTATAGCTTTGTCACAACAAACAATTATCCAATAGAAAGTGAAATACATAATATAAAGCATATATAATTATTTAGTACAATCTTCATTGATGTTAACATAATGTAGACTAATAATGGGGGTGGGGGGAGGCTTCTATTAAGGAGGCTAAGGTTATGAAGGAGATGCATGATATTTACACTAGAGGGTCAGGTCAACTCATTAATTGGGATAAGAGCTGGATTTTCTTTGTTAATACCCTAGAAGCCAGACAAAGAAAAATTGCTAGGATCCTCGGCTGCAGAGTGGGAAAGCTTCCCTCTACCTATCTAGGGCTCCCTTTGGGCTCTTCTCCCCCACAATCCTTCTACAATGGGATATTGGATAGATTCAGTAGAAAGTTGGTTAGTTGGAAAGGTGCTTTGCTCAACCAGGCAGGAAAATGTCAATTGGTCAAATCTACTCTACAAAACTTGCCAATGTATGCTTTGAGCTTGTTTGGGATTCTAGTGAGATTTGCTGAGAAAATGGAAAAAAATTAGAGAAAATTTCTATGGACAAGCCTTGAAGGGAGAAAAAGGTATCCTCTTGTTTCTTGGGAGAATGCTTGTCTTCCAAATAGGTATAGCAGTCTTTGCATAAGAAAGTTAACCCATCTCAATAAGGCTTTTCTGGCCAAGCAAATATGGCATATTTTCAACAGAACTAGTGAATGGAGGCATATCTTGGTGAATAAATACATTAGAAGGCCCTCTCTTCATTTTATTTTACACAATGAAGACATTCCTAAAGGGTCGATCATTTGGAATGGTATCCTAAAGGCCAAAGACCTAGCAAGGGCCAAGGTTTCTTGGAAGTTGGGTAATGGGGAGGATATTTAGTCATGGTCTAATAGTTGGCTATTTCAAGTTCCCCTTATTAATAATCCTACCTATGAAGTTTGGGTGAATGAATGTAAGCGACAATTTGGGTTTAAAGTTAGCAATTATTAATACTGGCCAGGGATGGAGAGATCTTTCCCTCATATCTAAGGATCTAAAACCGATTATGATAGTGTTAAACTCTATGGTTCTTAGTAATAAGAGTGATGAAATGATTTGGGGGGATAATCCCAATAGTAGTTATTCAGTTTCTTTAGGCTATAACTCTCTTTGGTGTTTGAGGGAGAAACCCCCTTGGGCAAATGCCTGGCTTCTTGGTCTTATTCCCAAGATCAACATCTTTTATTGGCTGGCCCTTCAAAATAAAATCCTTACTCAAGATAATCTTATAAAGAGAGGACATCTTATGCCTAATAGATGTTCTCTTTGTAAAAACTAGCTGGAGTTGAGAAACCATCTTTTCATTCATTGTGTTTACTCTAGGGAGGTTTGGGAGCTCCTAACCCAAGATTTTGAGATTTTCTAGTGCATGCCGAGCAATCTCCTGGATTTTTTCAGTCAATGGAAAAGTCTATTTAAATCTTCTATTCTGCAAGAATTAAGCACCTAGATTTTGCCTCACTTTTGCTGGAGTATCTAGAAGGAAAGGAATAACAAAATTTTTAGGGAAAGAGAGGAGTCGACTCTTGTTCTTGGGAGGAATATTTATAAAAACATAAAGGAAAACTATCAAGTCAAGAAGGGGGAGAATTTGAAGTTGGTGGCAGAAAGATGGAAATGGGAAAAGATAGGAAGCTAAAAAGGAAGGAAGCCAGATGGCTTCTTCCCCTAGAGGGATGGCACAAAGCCAACTTCGACGATGCCTCTAAAGGAAATCCAGGTCCCTCGAGAAGTGGTGGAATAATAAGAAATAATTTTGGTGAGGGAGTCACGGGTTTTTCTCTTCTATTGGGATTCCAAACTAATCATTTTGTGGAAGCCAGAGTAGCGTGCCATGTGTTTAAATTGGCTTTTAATTAAACTTTGGTTAGAAGGGGACTCCAATAAAATAATCAATTGTATAAATGGAAAATCTCTTCCTTCTTGGTCGATTGCCAATCTAATTGAAGAGACACGTGACACCCTTGAAAAATTTGAGACTGTCCACATCACACATGCATTCAGAGAAGCAAATCCAGTTGTGGATTGGCTTGCTAATAAAGGTTTGGGATCTAACAAATTGATTACATGGCAATCGGGAAAAGATTTTTTGGTGGAAGCCAAGACCCTTATCAGCTTGGAAAAAATCTAGGGGTGTACAGTGGAGATCTAATGGTAATAATGAATATTAAAGAAATTTGGGATATGAGTACGAGTCATAAAGGCCTTTTTGGTTTTCACAAGTAGTTGATGTTATCATTGTCCTTTTGACACATTTTATGGGTCAAAAATCATCATTTAATACTTGTATTTTTGTAAGGCGAATTATCTTGGTGCTTATCAGAGAAACAGTGCCAAAATTTTGTCTGCAAAGGAGTTGTAGAGCCCGAAGTTTATGAGAATTGTAGGAGCTAAAACTAAAGAGATGGTGGGAGAATGCTGCAAAAAGGAGCTAGTGGGGGATTTAGAGAAATGGAGAAATAGGGGAAAAGTTTGGAAATTTTTGAAAAAGGGAGGGGTTGTAAGCTACATTGCAAAACTTCATGGTTTTGATCCTGAGGTCACCAACATCATGGTGAATTTGTGGAAAGATGAAAAGGTAAAGGTGAATGGTGTCTCATTTTTTATCACTAACGAGGTTATCACTACGATTACCCAGATTCTAATGGAGGGTTTCAAGTTTTACAGGGATAAAAAACTCTCAACCAATGCTATGAAGGATTTTGTGAAGAGCGCAGAAGAAATGAATGAACTGATTAAAAGTGAGACATTTTATATGACGAATTCCATCAAGAAGCTTTGGAGGTATGTTTTGCATGCTATAATTGAGTATATTACTCTAGACCCTAGGTTTGATAGAATAAGAACCCATCATTTTGTTCTTCTTAATCACTTCTGCCATGATAGTAAAATTTCTTTTCCTTACTATTTACTTAACTCCATGAGTAAGGCTATCACTAGCTTTAAGAAGAAACCTACTGTCAACCCTGCTCTGTACGAGGGATTGTTTCTACTTATCCATGTGTACTTCAAAGCTCAGACGGTTAGCAAAAAACCCTTGTTGGATGTAGATGATGAAAATGGTACTCTGATGATATTCAGAGAATAAGCTCGGAGGAGGAGGGGAACATTTCTTCTGGAAAGAAAATTAAGGGTCATGTTAAGAAGCCATCCTCTGATAAAACCCCAAGAAGAAAGAGTCCAAGGGACCATGGCCATACCTCTGGTAAAGATGATATGGATTATAATGAGGATAAGAAGGACATGGCTTCTAATGATGAGGACAAGGAGATGAAAGAGGAGATTAAAGAGGAATAGGCTAGGAAGAAATGGAAGAGGGATGATGCGGATGATGAGAGGGTTTCGAATCAGGGACCTGATGTTATGATTCTCTCTATTTCCCCTATTCATCCTCATCCTCATTCTCATCCTGAGGAGAAGGAAAAGCATAATATTGGTGGTAAAAAGGGGGAAATGCTTGTCAAAAATAGGAGAAAAGATTGGAGGAATTTCAATGTAAGGATTGTGACGATGGGAATTTATAGAGAAACTATGAATCCTCAAATTCTAGTGGAAAACTAGGAACAACCCTTGCTTGAAGAGCTCATAGACCTTGCTATTTTGGCCATCACTGATAATGCTAGGGAGACAAGTATGAACCTTCTGAACAATGCTCATAACAGCATGGTTCATAATTTTAGATCAATCAAGTGGCTATACCATGAGTTGGAAGAGGTCAGAGAGAAGGTTTGTCAGTTGGAGGACAACAAGAAGAAGACAAAAAATGAGAATTACGAGGATCAAGATGATAGAGCCAGTCTAGTTGAGAGAAGAATTAAGAATCTTGAAAACTACAATCATAATTTGGCTAGTCATATGATCTCTCTCCTCAATTCAATCAATGACAATATTCTCTCCTTAACCGGTGTGTTCAAAGATAGAGGTCTGATGGTAGGTGAGGACAGAAATGACAGAGGAAGAGCCAGGTCTGATGATGATATGGCCACTAATATCACCTTTACCAGTTTGGACCAGGAAATGGAGAAAGTCTAGGAGAAGATGGCTAAGGAGCACCAAAATATTTATGAGGTTGCCCAGACCATGCAGGATCTTGAGAAGAAGAATGAAGAGTAGCCCTCTTGTTCTATCTTTTTGTGTTTTTGTTGTTTCTCTTTTGGCTTTTTGTTTTGGCTTTGGCTAAGTTCTATTAAAGATAGTTTGTTTTGGACTTTTTGTTGGCCTCTGTTGCTGGTTGGGCTTCATGCTTATTATTAGTCATTAGACTTGTTTTATTCTGGATGGGCTTCTTCTTATTATTATTAGCCTTGTTTATGTAGCTACTTTTGGGTTTCAGGGTCCCTGTAAAACCTGTTTATCTTATCAAAAATATAATGTAGACACTTAAAACTATCCTAAATACTATATTAACTAATTTAATATTTCCTTTGACATTATAATTAATTATTAATTAATTAATTATATTTGTCATATTATTCTACTTATTTAATTAAATTCATTTGATTAATTAGGTTCATTTCCCTAATGTATTTAAATTTAATTTAAATACATCCCCTCTAATATATTAAATTTATTTAATACATAGTGCTCCATAAATCCCATTTTAAATAGATTCCAATTTATTAATTCCCTCCACTTTATTAAATTCTTTAATCCTCGTCAGTCTCGTCCTTCTAAGTCTACCCACTAGTTAATCCTACTTAATTATGCTAAACACCTTTTTAAATACCTTTTAGCTCCTAATTGTTTGCTCACACATGTGTGAGCAACTTAAGATTCAATAAAGCTTCCATTCTATTATTTTATTCATCACCTTTCACACATCTTACACCTCTTCTACATTTGTCCCCCTTTCCTTTCTCCAAGATTTCTCACACACGTGTGAGCAAACCTTGAGCCATCACTTTCATCCAAAAGGCTTATGTTGACCTTTGTATGCTTTGTCCCCTTAGTCTATGTGTCTCCCTTGCAGAACCTATGTGGATGCCACATAGATGCCACCTCCCCAAGGCCTCTCTCAAACCTATAAATAGAGCCCTTGTCTCAAGCATTTGAAATCTCCCTCATTTGCATTGTTATCATGCTAGTATAGAGTTAGAACTTTCTTAATGATTTGCATATTTGCTACTAACCCTTTGGTATTTTCTATATTTCATCTATTGCATTGATAATCTAGTTTACTTTCTTGCATTCATCTCCATTTACTAGGATGTTTTAAGTGTGGCTTCTTCCATAGCCTCCTCTTGAAGCATTTCTCACTCATCTAGCTTAGATTCATATCTCATTCACATACTTTCATCAGCATGGGATTCATTCAATAGTTGTGTTTGGTAGAGCACATCCACATCCCTCCAACTAGAGCATACCAACAAGGTTCACACGGGTGTCCTTGTTGAGCTGCTCTGAGGTTGTGTGGGATCATATCTATCAGTTGTTTAGCTTAGTAAAATGCAAGTAGTTTTAGTTGTTTGTTATTTGCATCTTGATATATGAACATGTACAATTAATTTTTTCCTTATTTAAGCATGCTCCCGTTAGGTTAGGTTTTCATGTATACATTTTGGGATGCCTGGTGGGACTCGCGTCCCTTTAAACAAAAAAAATTATAATCTAAAAATTGTCATTTTTCTATTAAAAAATGGTGGATTTTGATTTATGTTCACACATAGTGTCGTCTGTACAAGAAAATTGTCATCTCTGTTGTTTAGGGTCTCCACCATGTAAAGTGTCATCTCTGACATGTCAACTGGCATCTCTACCTCTAAATTGGCATCTCTACCATGTAAATTAGCATCTGTACTGGTAAATTGTCATCTCCACCATTGAACTAGTGTCTATGCTAGTAAAATGGCATCTCCACCTCTAAACTAGCATCTCTACCTTTAAATCGGTGTCTCTGTTGTAGACTGTCATCTACATTTTCCCAGTGATCCACTATTTTGGCATCTACAATTTTTTTGCAACTCTTAGTTTTGTTGTATGTGATTTTTTTGGTAGCTACAAATTATGTCGTCTGTGTGGTTTAGCATCTTTGACCCTATTCTATCATCTATGTGGTTTGGCATCTTCAACCCTATTTTATCATCTACAGCTGCAAAGTATAAGTAAGAGGTATATCATACTGGTTTGTGTTCTATTGTCTACAATTTTTTCATCTCTTTTGTTTGTTGTCTCTGCCTACATTCTGTCATCTACCATTTTTAAATTATTTTTTAAAAGTATAAAACAAAAATTGACCTTTAGTGGTTCCATAAGATATTGGTCATTCTAAGTAGATTTATGTATATAAAATATTGCAAAAAAAGTTAAAATAAATTTTCCCATAGTAAAGCCTTCATTTTGGAGATTTTTTGTGAGACTAATCAAGTTGTTTATTGCAGCATTTGTAGATTGGAGCATTCTAGAAATAACTAACCATGTTTCTTGTAGGTTTTTATTAATGTTTATTGCTCTTAGGAATGAACTTGAATGCTTAACCATTTTTCTTGGAACGTATGTTACAATTAATTGGATAAATCAAATACAATCTTGAATGGCTAAACTTAAAACAAGAAAAATCTAATTCTAAATGCATAATCAATTGAACAAAACCTTTCATTTGGATGAATGTTGTTAAAATACAATCTTGAATTCCTTAAGGAAAGTCACAAACATTTTTTTGGAATGGATGAATGCATAAAGGTCAAAGAATAATGCTATGATACACATTACAATTTGGGTTTAAAATGAATGTCATCAAATCTTGAATGCTTAAAGGTTCAAAGAACATTGTAATGAACATTTGGATTTGGTGCTTAAAATGAACAGTCACTCAATCTTGAATGCAATAAGGGAATTCACTCAATTGATTTTCTTGTGTTGACGATGATCAATTTATTTTTGTTGATGAATCCTTGATTTAGTTATGTTGATGATGTTTCCAAGTTGGAAATAAAAATGCTTACTTAAACAGAAGTTTCTTCGAATAGATAGAAAATCTAAAACATTAATTGAGAAAGAACGGATGTCTTTTAAACCCCAAGGCCACTTACATATTCTCTCCTCTCACACCTTTAGGTGATCTTGAGTGCATAAGAAATAAGTGGCCTTGTTTTATACATTTTAGGAGTCTTGCTTGGGGATTTCATCACCCCTTGGGATGACCTCAACTCTAGCATTCTGGAAAAGTATAAATATTAGGAGGTGAATTGAAAGACACCTCTCTTGGAAGTAAAATCTTGTCACTCTTAGCTAAACCACAAAGAAATTTATACCTTTGGAAAGTAAAGATGGAGATTTAGATTACCATCTCCTCCTGGCTGTGTCACATTATTTTCTTTCATCTACAGATTTGGGCCTCATGTACCTTGTGTATATCGAGGACACCCCTAGTTGAGCTTGTGTATCCTAGTCAAAATCTTATAGGATTTTTCACGTGTTCATCATGCTAAGTGTTCATAAAAAACCTTCCCATTTGAAGGGGACACACCATCTAAGATTTTATTGTATATATATTTCATTGTATGCTTTGCATGTTATGTTTCAGAAAAAATCCAAAAACATCATAAAAATTCAAAATCCAAAAATTAAAAATTAAAAATATTATAACAAAAAGAAGCTCTTGTTTTCCACATTACTTCTTCTATCCATCAAATTCAACACCATCATGCATCTCTTCTCAATCATTCAAATCATTCCTCAAAATCGTAATCAATCTCAACCCTCCTAATCATTTCCTCATTTTCTTAATCATTCAATCAAATCCATAATATTCATCCTAGTCATGGTTCATAATCCACATCAAGACCCAATTTCCTTATCCAATCTCAAAATTCATCCTTAATCCAATCGTTCAAATCATCATCATTCTAATCCAATCCCTTGTCAAATTCATTGTTTTCTAATCAATTCCTAAGTCAATCCATTTGCATCTCCAATTCAAAATTAATCAATCTTTCTTCATCCATTAAAATATTCTTTTAACTTAATTTTCATAAAATCTTCTACTTTGGACTTAGGAGAACTATCATAAATCCTTGGACTTAATCCTAGTTATCTTGAATGACCCAAATCTTATCAAGGTTATCTCAAACCTTCATCTAATATCAAATCCAATAAAATCCAATCAATATCAAGTCAAATCCAATCAAAATCAAATCAAAACAAAGTCCAAAATTTCTCCTAGTCCTAAGGTCATATTTCATCCATCATCAAATCTTTAATCACTCTTCATCTAAGCTTCATGGATAAGATTTGGCTTAACCAAATGTTTGGGGATCTTCAAAGGCAATATGGAGTCCCACCTCTAGTACAAACCCCATATCAAATCAATCCTCAAAACTTCATATCTAATTCTAATCCATCTCATGTTCATTATTCTTCTATCTTTGACAATGGAAATCCACCTCATTATCTTTCAACCACATATGATTTTGTTCATAGCCCACACAATTCCTCAAATAGAAATTCCAATGCCAAAGACATTGAGGAACTCAAGAATTATATCTTGAGCATAGAAAATCAAAAGAAAAATTCTACATTCCAAGACATTTTTCCTCTTCTCCCATGCATCCAAGTCCATAATCCTCATGTTCCATCCAACCCAAATCCTCCATGTAATTACCCATACTTTGAGCTTAATGTCCAAAATTATTATCTAGATCTCCTACCCATACCTCCACCATCACACAATCCTAATCCTTTGAAATCAACATCATCCCCACCTTGTAATAGGTTCATCTCACTATAAAACTTGTCTAAGTAAAAAAATAGAAATAAAGTGATCTAATCACTCAATGTCATACACCCAATTCCATCTCAAGGCTTTCCTCCAAAGCATATCATTATGGAATCCTTTTTTCCTCTAGAACCAAGCATTTCTCCATCCCATTATTCCCTTATCCCTCAAGATCCTTTTATCCCTCTTATTGAATCTCATGATCCCCTTCCTAATCAATATCAAGACATTCCATGTACCACACACATTACTGATTCCATTCCATCTCAAGAGTTGACATCCATAGATTCTCCACCTCACAAAGATTTTCCTTCTACGAAATTCACTAGCTTTCACCCTTGTCAAGATCAAAATTTTCCATCTCATAATTCCATTCCATCCACTCCATTATATGATCTTATCCCACTAGATGATCCAATAATTTCTTCCATCCCACTACATGATCCTCCTTTAAGTCAAGATCAAAGTACCCCTTCATTTGCATTTCATGATCCCAATCCATCTCAAGATCCTATTATCCCTCATAATCCCCCTTGTGATCCTAATCCTCCACATGATCCTATCACACCTATCTAATCCACTCATGAACCCCATATACATGGACTCGCATCTTGTATTGAAAATGATAAGTATGACATTGAAGAAATTATGTCTCAAGATGTTGTTATATCTTCCACTCCTTCCAAATCTGAAATTCCTCCATCCAAACCCAAATGTTCCCATCATCCATATTCCAAGTACACTTTGAACCCTTATATCCATAATCCATTTCATTCCTCATTTCAATCAATTTTGGGTCCTTATGTTCCAAAGCCAAACCCTTCATCCCTTCCATCTATTTTGGGTCCTTACATACATCCATACACCATATCCAATTCTTCCACATCATCCCCTCATGCTCCTAGTAAATATCAACAAAGGCAAACATCCTTGAATTCATTCCCATGCTCATCATCCATAATTTCACCCATAAGCTCTCTATACTATTTATCCTCATACACCCATACCATGGCCAATAGAAACAAATTAGATGTGAAAAATAAAGTGAATCAAGATAAAAATATGAAAAAATCAAAGGATCAATATGCCCCCTCTAAAAGACATGTTCAAGAAAAGAAAAATATGATCCAAAAGAAAAAAAAAATCAAAAGGCCACAAAGGCTCAAAATTAAAAATTAAAAAATTATGTGGATTCCAAAGATACTTAATGAAGCAATGAATCTCAAAGAAAACTTCAAAATGGCATCCAATCTTGCTAATTCAAATGCTTCCTTCATCCATAAATCCTCAAAGCTTCCATATTCCAAATCTATTTTGAGTCCTTAAGTACCCAAATCCACCATCATCTCCTTCATCCATTTTGGGTACCTATATCCCAAAATTCCAACTTTCTCCTACATACCCTCCAAAATTTCATCCTTTCCATCATCCTTCAAGGTGTGTGCCAATGATGATCTTTCCAACTCCTTCATCCACTCATTCACAATTATTCCAACCTAGCATCCATCACCCATGTCTTCTTCCCAACCACTTCCAGCCCCTTAATCCAAAATTTTTCATAAGTCACTATCCTTGATTTCCCAACCCATTTCATCCTTTGTTCCCCTATCCTATCAACATCTATGAAAAAATAGCAAAAATTCCCTGAAAATAAAAAAGAAAGAGAAATAAATAAAAAGGGATACCATCCATGTATTTAGATGCTTGATTCCTCCCTTTGTTTTCTAATCATGTATCTGTTGTCTTCCAATTCCAATTGTCCAACCATTCACTTTGTTGGTCTCAGATTGGTTTTGACAATTGAGTGTCAACACACTTAACCAATTTTCATATAGAAGTTGAGTACACTATACATGCTGAGCAAAAATTCCAATAGGTGTTGAGCAAACTTCAGGTGCCAAGCATGATATATGTGTCGAGTGACTTCAGGTGCCGAGTGAACCATATGTGTCGAGTCACTATAGGCGTCAAGCAGTGAATGGATGCCAAGAAACATAGAGTTGCTATAGGAGTCGAGCAAGCCAAAATCCTATATGTGTCAAGCATCAGTAATCCAGTATGTGTCAAATAACATAGAATTATCATATGAGTTTGTGCCTTCACAAACTCAGATGTAAACCATTTTTGGATGAATCATGAAGGATTTTAGAGATAAATTTGAATCTTTTATTTTACCTATGCAATCAACATGTAGCCAATAAGAAAAGTGGAGATTACATGCAACCAATAGGAAAAGTATGAGGATTTGAGTGGGAAAAATAATTTCACGGATTCATATAACAAGGCTAACACCCCACAATTTAAAGTTGCTAAGTAGATGAACAATTGAAGGGAGCAAATTGTAGAATAGGGAAAGTAGTAGGGGTCTTAAAGATTTAGTGATTTGATCAACAATTCCATATTTAGTTAGTCAGAATAGAGCAAGGGCATCTAACATATATCGGATCAAGCAAGGATCAAAGCAAAATGAGAAGATCAAGTGCCTAAAATAAACAATGATGATAAATCATCTAAAGTGTTTCTAAACCCTTTACCAAGTCACTATTGACACAGTGTAAAGGCTTTAACAAGGCAGACCATCAAAAGTGTTCAAACATTATTGCTAGGGATATTTTGTGGGTATCATCCCCACCCCAATTTTACCTTCTCATTTTGGAGGGTTTCTAGGTGATTAAATTTGGTGTTATTTGTTGTGATGCATGTCTTTACTTTATGTTTATCTAATATGTTTACATGCATGCAGTTTATTTTCAATTAAGAGTTTTTAAGGATAAAATGTATTGCTTTTGATTCAAACCCCCCCCCCCCCCCCCCCCCCCCCCTCTCAGAAGTATTCTTCCCATTTGTTAATTCCAACAATTGGTATCAGAGAAAGGTTCTCACAAGGATAAGCCTAATAGCTTAGAGAAAAGATCCAAAGATGGAAGTCTTAAAACTTGGGAAGATTATAGAGAATCAAGTAATTGATGTGCACCTCGCTCTACACAACTTGGAGGAAGTCAAAGGAGAATTGAAAAAATCCTTGAAAAGAAGGAAGGATATAGCCATAGCTGAAAATGACATAGACTACAAGGAGATTGACACCTCAAATCTATTTTCAAATGGAGATTCCAAAGAGTTTGATGCAGCAATAGAAGAATTGATGGAAAGGAACAGAGCTCAAGCAAAAGAGATGACATCTCTCAAAATTGAGCAAAAATCACAAGCCATGATGTTGTGTGAAATAACTAAATAGAAGAAAGGAGCCATTGAAGACAAGGCTATGATTGAGGATAATAAAATAAACCTTTCCAATAGACTAGAGGAGAAGTCAATAGAGCTTGCAAGAATCTCCAACATGCAGCTAGATACCCTTAGCCAAATGATGAATGCTCATCATGAGCTAAATGTCAAGGACATTGAGATCTCCACACTAAAAATGAAAAATGAACAGTTGCAGAATGACTTGAGAAGAGAGAAGGAGATAGCAGAAAGCTTCAAAAAATCAAGTGAAGCCATCAAGCACTTTGAGCAACTCCTAAAATCACCATGATCTAGCAATGACACTTCAGGATTAGGCTTCACCAGCACAAAAGAAGGAGAGCCATCAAAGAGCGTAGAGGAAAGAAGTGACAAAGGTAAGAACACTAAACCTACTTGTCATTTTTGTGGTAAAAGGGGACATACTACTAATGTATGTAGGAGCAAGAAGACCAATCAATAGGACAAACCCAAGAACAAAGGTCATTGTCACAAATGCAATAAGCAGGGACATCAAGCACATAATTATAGGACCAAAACCATAAGGACACCAAGATTTAAAGGTCACTATTATAACTACAAGAAGTATGATCATAGAGCTTTTGAGAGAAAATAAAAGCCTATGTGGACACCATACCAACCAGCAAAGACTAAAATCCATGGGCATCACTACAATTGGGACTACAATACTAGTCAGAGTTGTCACTATTGTCAAGAATATGGGCACATTCCTGAAAATTGTATAAGAACACATTTTAGAGGAAAGTACAGCTGATGGTTGAGTCAAACCACATGCTTTAGTTGTCTAAATACAAGACATGTTAGCAAGTTTCGTCCAACCAATTCCAAGGCACCAAGTTCTTGAGTTCAATAAAGGGAAGGCAAAGGTTGATGTTGAACACATCAAAGGAGAGATGAACAAAATGTGGAAAAGAAGAGATGAAGATAGCACATCCAATGGAGGAATCACTTCACCCAAGAGGTCAAGTGGTCACACTTCATCCAACTAAGCAAGAGAAGGTGCATGGGACTAATATACAAAGCTATATCATACATCAGTCCCAAGACAAACAAGTACTACAAAGGAGAAAAGAACATGAACAAAGATGCAAAGTCAAGACTTAAAGTTACTGCAAGTATTGCTGATTTTCCCTCAAATGTTGAGTAAAGTTCTAGTACATGTCAAGTAGTCAGTTGTGATCAACTAAGAAGTTGATGTTGAGTTATGCAGGAATGCTTAAGGTGCCGAGTGAATAGTTGTCATTGCACTAAGCATTTAATGCTACCAAAATAGGGTATATGATAGTGATTTCATTCATTTTTACTCATTGCGATCAAAGAGTGAAGATGAGAGAGAAAGTAGAGCAATTTATGAGCAGACAAACCAATGATTGAATAGATTTCTACCATGATTTAGTGCACTCTCTTCAGTTGAAAGGTATTTATTCAAGTGTTGAGTCACGCAATCTTTTCTTTTCTTCAAATTTCAAACCCTAGATAGGCAAAATGGCATCTAGCTCCAAGAAAACCTAGGACAAAGAGTCGTTTGAGATTCAGTTAGTGTCTAACCAAGTCAAGCAACTAGATTTTTGTCCAATCCCTAAGGTTTCATATAAAAATGACCCAGCTAGTGCCCTATCTATCATACCCCCTAAGGTAGTCATGGTTCAAGATGTAAGAATATGTTATAACTGTAAAATAGGAGCCATAAGAGATATGGAGATTAGGGAGGCATATGATAAACTGTTTGTTGATGGAAATCCAAAGGATGAATACAAAATTGTTGAGAATAAGGGTTTAACACATTGCCTTGAATTCCCCACAGTCTTCAAGACTAAATGGATTAGACTTTTTCTCAATAGGATTCATGGTGGAAGCATATGGCTAGAGGATGGCCAAGTGAAAATAACCAAGAAAATTGTGCATAGAGTCACAAGGTATCCAACCCTAGATCAGTCAAAGACTCTTAGGAGTGATTCTAAAGAGGTAATAGAGAAGAACAATGGAGCCAAGTGGAATAAATGTAGGATGAATATTGACATCATCCAAGACCCCCTCATCAACTTTTTTGTTAGGGTCATTTCAAACAAATTTTGTCAGTCTAGCAAGTTAAACAATGTGCCATGTATACTAGTTGATGTTGGTTACAAACTTGTCAAAGATCACACCTATGATCTTGCAAAGCTACAAATACAACAAATAAATGAGAATTTGAGAGCCATAAGGAGAAGCAATGGTGAACAATGTAAATTTGGTGATATTCTAGTCTATATTTTCTTTTATGTATAGAATGAATTCCCTTCATTTGATAAAGTAGTATGGAAAGCTAATAGGTCAATAGTAGCTCAGGTAAATGAATATATTGAGCAAATGGGAGTTAATTTTGAGGCTCAAATGACCAACTACTTTGAAGACTTCAAGAAAAAAATGAAACAAAGACTTAGGATTCCAGTTTCTTTGGTTGAACAACATGTCAATGATGTATATTTTCTAGTTGATATTGACTATACATACATTTAGGCTACCATTTCTAGAATCAGATGGTTGAGACCACTAGGTTATGAGATAAATATTGATGAAGCATCAGCAGCCATCATAGCCTTATTAGAAAAAGAAATTGATAAAACTAAAAACCATTTGGAACTTATGATGTTGTTAGATCCAAAGTTGAAATGGAGTTAAAGACAACCTCTGTGACAAAGAGGAAAGATAAATTGATGAGGAAACTAAAGAAGAGATTTGGAGAAGGGATTAAGGGTACTAAAGAAGATGATGATGAAGAAGATGAACAAGGGAAAGGCCCATTGAAAATCACACAAGGATTGGGGGAGGATGTAGAGGAAGAGAAAGGTGTTGAGCAGGATGAACCCAACATTGAGCAAAAGAAAAGAAAAGCCCAAAAGCCACCTGCTCCTCAGTCCAAACCCAAGAAGAAGCCAATAAAGAAAAGTCTAGCCAAGCTAACCACTAGGGTAGATACTAGGGCCACTACTCAAGCAGCAAAAGAGCAAAAGAAGAAAGCAACAGAACAAGAAGAATCTATCGAGCCAAAGAAAAGGAGGAAATATGTTGCTCCACCTGAGTTAGATGATGAGAAAATTGAATCAGATAATGAACAATTCAGAGTGGTAAGGCATCAAACCAAGTCAAATCTTGGAATTATTTGTGATAACATAAGAGATAACATAGATTTGAATGGTTTGAAAACTATTTAATTCAATAAGTTGTCTAGAGAGGAACATAACATAGTGGAAGAAGCTATATACACTATGATTGAAAAATTCAAAACAACACCTCTTGAACTAGATAACACAATTCCTAAAGAGCTATACATCATAGTGGAAAAAAAATGACATTATTGTTTACAAATGGAAAAAGAAATCAGGGAGTCCACACTAGCTAGATTCATGCCAGAACTAACAAAAGGTCAAATCACTAAGGCTAATAAGAAGCATATAGCTAGATTCTCTCCTAAATATAGAGCATTCCAAATCCTGTAGAATCAAATTGGAAGGTAATCTATTTGGAAGGTAATCTATGGAAGGTAATCTATGGAAGGTAATCCATGGATTGAAAGCAAAAATCCACTTCAATTTGGAAGGTAATCTATGGATTGAAAGCAGAAAAAGAAGGTACATCTAAAGGAAAGGATGAGGAAGAAAATAAAGAGAAGGATGAGAAACAAGAGAAAGAAGAGGAAAAAGAAAAAGAGGAAGGAGAGGACAAAGAAAAAGAATAGGAAGAGAAAACAAAAAAAGAGGAGGTAGGTGAGAAAGAGAAGGAAGAGGAAATAGTGAAAGGTGAAGAGGCAACAGTTGATCAATAGCAATAGCAAGAAGAACAGAGTGTTCAAGACACTCAATTGCCACCACCAAGTCCTCCACAGGTCACTCCTTCACCTATAGAAATAGTGAATGTAAAGGATATTCTTGACACCATAGGTCAAAACATTAACCCTTTGACTGCAAAAGACCTCAAGAAGATTCTACACCAAACAACCATGCAGTCACAATTGTGCTTGAATCCAATTTTGGTGAGTGTTGAGGAACTGTAGAAGGCAGTAGCTAAGATAACACAGGAGAAGGTGAACACACAAGAACCACCTACACAAACTCCTTTGGCTACTATAGATTAACCAAAAGAGAAAACAACACAAGACTCAATTGCTTTGGTTAACTCATTAGTGATTGTTACCACCACTACTAAGGAGAAGGACAAGGATAGTACATGACAAGATGTCACTAATACTAAATATTAGCAAAACTTTCATAAAAACTCCAAAATCATAGCTAAGGATGTTGATTAAGATTTTTGATTTTTTGATTTTATTTTTTGTTTGCATATCAACCTGTTGTTTATCAATCTTAATTCAATACCTAATTAGTTTGAAACTTTGATAAAATATTGATTAACAGTAAACTTTATCATTGTTCAAGTCAAAATTTTATCATTTGCAATATGTCATTGTCATATGATTTATGATCTTCTTGTTCATGTTTAAAGTCCACCTTCTCTATTATGCATCTAAATAGTTATCATATATTATTATTACAAACATACAACAATTTGAAACTAAAATTAATACATTACATTAGCAAACTTTATCACTATTCTTGTTTTAAAAATCCTTTTCATGACTCCTATTTTCAGATTTTATATATAGCAGTTAACATTTTGAGGCTATCAGTTGTCCTCTATCAATCAGATGGATAATTGACTAAAATGACATGTTCTATTGTCCCACACTATGAAAGGTTCAAATAATGAAATAATTTGTTTGCATAATAATTTAGTTTTGCAATTCTATTTTACATGGCGAGAAAGTTCTATTTGCATTACTATGGTGTTCATTTGACAAGAGAGTTCTAGGAAAGGGTTGTTATTACAATGAATTACTAACTAGAGGGATGAAATTATTATTTGTATAATAAAAGTCTGAAGCATTTATGGGTGATTCAAACACTAGTGATTTGTCATCCTATTGGGCTTCAACATTTCAAGTTTAAACTGGTTCTCTGCCAATTATGATATTCTTGTTCATGTTTAAAGTGTGCTTGCTCTATTAGGCATCTAAATAGTTATCATATATTATTATTACAAACATACAACAATTTGAGACTAAAAACAATACATTACATTAACAAACTTTATCACTATTCTTGTTTTAGAAAAACTTGTCATGACTCATAATTTTAGATTATCTATGAATATAAAAGTATAATTGAAAATTAAGTTTGATAACCAAGTACCCCTATCCCCTATTATGAAATATAGTCATACCAGTAACAGTACCCTAAATACCCAAAGTACCTCCATCCCCATGTAACCTTTATAATAATATAACATTATTCAACTATCTAATTTGTACAATTTCAATAAGATTTACCATGGCTGAAGAATGGGTAGGAGGAGAATCCTCATGGTCTCTATCTTGTGTTTGATCCATATCATCCTATGACAAAGATTATATATAAAAACTTCAGCCCACTGATCTTAGCAAAAAAACTTATTAATAAAATGGTATATAGTATTTACCACCCTCATGATAGTAACTTTGTTTGTATCTATGCGATTTAAATGGTAATCTATTAGTAGTTCTTCCTCTGCACTTATTGATTTTATCGCACATACAAAAACTTGATTCCCCTCACGTGCCTCAAAAATGAAATTGGGTTGCTTATTAATTGAGTAAGGTCACATACTATTTATAAAACCCACAATATTACTTGTTTCTTTTGGTCTCCCATCTATGTACATAGAAAATCTTTTACTCTGATACTTTTCTTTCCATTGTATACAATTTGTGGATAGTGCATACCTATGCATTTTTTTTTTATTGAACAATTCACATACAATTATTGTTTTGTAACAAGGACTGACATACTTCATTAATTCAAAAACTTTGTTGTAACATACCTTTATTCCATCTATGGAAAATAGGCCCAAACCATGTAATGAGGATGGAGCTATGCGATATATCCTCTCATTAACACAAAAATTAGTGTTAATTGGAGGTACCTCATTAGGTACCCATTCTTTCTCAACATGTGTGTATCAAAATGGCACCTTGATGCTGCCTTTTCTCTCATCATTATAAGAACATGACCTCCCTTTAGCAAGGAAAAATTGCATTCATTTATTGAATTTTTTTCTAATCTTTTGACCTCTAGTTGATCTCCCCATTTTAGCCATAGTACATATAGAACTTTCATCTACCATTCCCTCATTTCTCTCATTTGATGTAGATAGATCTGACAAGTACCTATTTGGTGGTCCCTACAATCCATCAAATGAGATATTGTCATGTCCCTGCTTCAAGTACTAGAGAATTTTGATAATAATTAAATAATATGCATAGAATAATCAAGTCATGACCCATAAGTACAATTCTTCTTTGTCTATATGTGAGAGATGTAAAATTTATTAAGTTGAAAGTGATTATATAATTACATGTCTATATGGTTCTTCTTAGTCTATTTAAAAAAGAATAATATAAGAGTATGTCTATTTATTGACTTATACCTACTAATCCATGTCACTGTGCACGATCCTCACCAAAGGGGTTAAATTTCCTACAAATGTTAATCATTTATCTTAAGTTAGCTACAAATAACTTAGTAGACAACATGATTTCACTCAATTTATTTCAAGACACCTATGTGTGAAATGATCAGAGGTTACTAGGAGTCATGTATATCTTAAAAAATTTGGACACGTTATACTTAATGTTTATATCTGCACATATCTTTTGAAAGAAAAATTTGGTACATGTACTTAAAAATTAGAGCTTATTAGGAGTCATGTATATCTTTAAAAATTTGGTCATGTTTTACTTTATTTTTATATTTTCACATATGGTTTTGACAAAAAATTTGGTATATGTTGTGCTTAGCAATCAAAGCTTAGTAGGAATCATTGATCACACACCTTATACATTTCAATCATGTCATTGATCATCTTCTTCATCTATCTCATCATCATCACCACCACCACTATCATCATCACCACTATCATCATCGTCATCATCACAATCATCATCATCATTATTGACACCATCATCATCATCACCATTATCATCATCATCATCACCACCATCATCACCACCACCACCATCATCACCAGAATTGGTCATCATCACCATCATCTTTATCTTCATCATCATATTCTTCTTCATCATCTTCAACATCTTCTTCTTCCATAACATTATACTTTATAAGCCTTCCTGTTGGTTCATGTCTAACAACAAATAACCAAACCTATTTATGTGGAACCCTTGAGTAAAACACTTGCTCACATTGGTTTGGAAGAACATAGGGCTCATCTCTAACTAACTCAAATTACCTTGTATTAATCGTTGTAAATCCATTATCATGTTGAATAATAGTTATATTTGGATCATTTTGATTCAATCGTAGCCCATACCATTTGATGATGAATAGAATTACTTTGAAGGAGTTAACTTCGCACTCAATTATATCATCCAAGATGCCATAGTATCAATTTTGAGATTGTTGAGGATGTATGTCATTTCTAGATGATATATTAGTGACCTTGAAAATAATAGTTATCCTAGAATCACAAGTTTTCTTAGTGTCATCAAACTTTTTTATGCAAAATTTGTGCCCATGATAGTACATAGCTTTATGGTGCTTGACATACAATTTTTGAAGTGTGTGACAATTATTTGCATTGTGATTTGATATGAAACATATGAGTGATGATCATTAATAAATTTGTACGTACTTGTCCACCTCTTAAGCCCTTTACTAGATCAACTACCATTGGTGTAACATTGGAATCTCTATTATGATGAGCTTCTGTAACCAATGAAGCAACACTTTCCCATGTTAATGAGTAACCATTTTTTTGACATCGTTCAATCCATACCATCATCCAATCAAGATTGTTCACAATATACAAATGTATTGCATCCCACTCTCGACTAGCTATATTAAAAAATACACCAATTATAAATAAATTATATTGAAGATTTATAAGAATTAATTAACTATAATAACATCTTATATTTACCTTTCACTTTCCTCAATCTACCTTTTCCCACCAAGTACTCCCTTTCAAATTTGTTAATGGAGTTCGGATCTCAAATACGATCTACATGGATCTATGCTACAAACTTAGGAAGATATTCACTAATCTACACCATTATCTAATATACCATATATCCCTCTGTATATGAGCAATGTTAGTATGCTAATAGAAACCAAATTTAAATAAAGCTTCTACAAACTAAACAAAATTCATAAACTTCAAGATAGACTAATATGAGCTCTCAATTGAGAATATGAGCCATTAATGGGCTCTCTCAATAAGAAGCTCTCTTGTTGAGTGGCTTTGTCTAACTAGATAGGATGTATGCTCAAGCTTATGCTTCAAAAAGGGCTTCAAATGGAGTTGGAATTTGGGTGTGAGTGTATGGTTTTGATGTAAAATGGCTTCTTAAAATGGCATTATGACTTTACTTCATGGATTGTGTTGTTTTGCAAAGGGGAAGGATCCAATTTATAGGCAAGAGGCTTGAGGGATTGAGGGCTAAGATGCAAGGATGGGAAAAAGCTCATGGAGGGCTCAGATTGCATGAGAGGAGAGCACATGGATTGTGCTTCCTTACAGCCAATCAGGGAATGACACATGTCATAGGGTGAGAGGATGGAGGAAAGGGGAAGGATGAGTCAACAAAGGAGGCTCAAGGGATAAAATCTTCATAAAGACCCTCATAATGGCTTGTAAGAGCAATAAAAGGGCTTTGGAAGAGTCATTTATGGCCTAGTGGGCTTCATAAAGTTTTATGGTTGGGATATTTTGAGGGAGATGAGAGGAATTTCAACTTGGGATTGATTAGGAAGTTTTTAAGCTTGCTTAGGATTGTGCAAATGATTAGAGGATGGATTAGGATGGTTTAGGATTAGCTTAGGGATAGGCAAGTGGATGGCATTTAATGAGGGTGGGTGAAGGAGGAGATATTTGTTAACTTTGGCTTGGGTTAGTAAGTTTTAACCCATGTTTAGGGAATGTGACAAGGTTAGGAGGGGATTAGGATTAGGTTTAAAGACATCTTCTAGAAGAGTCTAGACTTTGGATGAGGATAAAGACTTTCTAGAATAGTCTAGAACTTCCTAGGATGAGGATGAAGACTTTCTAGAAGAGTCTAGAACTTCTTAGGATGAGAAAAAATTAGATTTTTAGGAAATAAATAAAGTTTTATTTATTTCAACGGTTTGGGTTGAGGAGATATTTATTAAAACTTTTTTAATAAACATGAGAATTAATATTTAATCTTAATTAAATATTTTGAGTTGGGATTAGGGGTAGGAAATGATGGGATTAGCCTTTAATCAAAATTAAAGAAGGATTAGAAGATTTTGGAAGAGGTTAATGGTCTTAAAGAAATTGGCCAAGCTTTGGGCAAAAAATAATTTTTTTATTTATTTTGAATTTTTTGGTCAATTTATTAATTAAATAATTAATAAATAAGGAAATAATGTTTAAATAAGATTTAAACATTTTTGGGAGGGATTCCTTAATTAAATATTTTTAATTAAGATAAAGGAATTTAATGGCATAAAAATAAATAAATTAATTAAATAATTAATTAATTAATTAATGATGATGTCATCAGGGACTTTTTTTAGAAAATAAAAATATTTTATTTTCTAAAGGATTTTAGGTGTCTACACCCTCCACCATAGAACCCTCACGATGTGCTCTCTATCGAACCAAGCCTTTCAAAAATTTCAAGTGCCTCTCATCCATCCACATTGACCTAATTGGTGTAGGTCCACATAATTCAATCTCCTCAACTTGATGTATGAGGTAGTGTTATTGTGCATTGGAAAAAGTTGGAGGTAGACACTTTTGCATTTCACACATAAGATGAGGAAATTTTCTCTTCCAATATTTAATATCTTCTTTATTGATTTATTTTGATGTCAATCACCTCATGTATTTTTCAATATCATATATAACTTGTTTGACATTGTTCTTGAAGTGGTGTGGGAGAGATAGATGTAGAACACACTGCAATATTTGTAAAATGAGATTATCAATATTTTATAAAAGAATGCAATGGAAACTATGTGCAATATACAAATATATAGTGAATACAAAATAACATGAATTACCTTAATAAATGTATGCCAATCATGTGTTTTCATCTTTGGCCCAAATTCACTTTTCTTTGATATGAGATCATTTATGTTCGCAGTAAATCTTGTGGAAAATTGTATTTTTTTATGACTTCTTTTATAGCATTGCTCTGCTACTCTGACAATAACAACTAAGGGCATTTGTATCAATCTAGTCTTGATTGTTATTTGATCGAATAAAATTTTTCATTGCATGGTTGGATTCTTCAATGTCACTACAAATTTTGACAATTTTGTCTTTGTCATGCCTTCCATCCAAGATTTTCCATAATGTCTCTGTTACATTCTTTCCAATATGCAAAGGATCAAAAAAATACATGATTAGGAGTTTCTCACAGTACGACAACCTACTAAATTGTGTAGGATAACATTTTAATCCTTTAAGAAGTTGGTCATTAATGCCTTGACAACCTTCAAAAGCATCAATTACATCATCAGTAAACAAAATCAAAATATGAATTTCAAATGAAAAATAATTAGATAGAATGACATTACCTCTGCAATTTATTTTATTGTATTCTAACTTCCATAGATGAGGTGTCATTCTCCATGGCTTTGATGTAGTCTCATCTTTCCCATCGAAAAGATGTTTTTTTGGTAATTTGGTACTAATAATTTTTGTGGAGAAACTGTCTATTCTCATTGAACACCTATTTTCCTAAACTTTTTGAATGATGAGATTACATCTTTGGACCACAAATTGGACATGCAAATTTTTGTTTTGTTTGAATACCTACAAGATTATGTATAATTGGATTAAATATGTTAACTTTGTGTTAGCACTATAACATACCAAAAAAGAGGTGTTAAGAAGAGAACATACCACAAAAATGTGTTAGCCTAGGGGCATCATGTATTGTCCATACAAGCATTGCATGGAATTGAAATTGTCTATATCCTATTGGTCTAGAGATGTCATACATAGTGATCCCATTATATTACATCATAAACTCTTTGACAAGGGGCTCAATATATACATTGATATCTTTAACTTGATACTTACCTAGTTGAATGAACAAAAACATTACATAATTATTATGAAAATTTTGATGAATTTTTTATAATAAAGTAATTTAGATGACTATTAAATGAAAAAATACTTGGAATAATCAATGCCAACATTATATTCTCCCTCCTTATGATCATCCAAGGAGGAATGTTATTGTTGATAACAAATACATGCCACACTAAGTAAGTAGATCTCATCTCTCCAAATGGATTGACATTGTCCGCTACCAATGAAAACTTGAGATTATGAGGTTCTTCCTTAAAGTGTGGCCATTTTTCTTCTATTTCCTTAAATGCTGAACCATCCATAGGAATTCACATAATGTCATCTCAACTTCTATTGCATGCATGGTAATCCAAAAAATGCATCAAGCTATTGCACCTGAATAATTGTTGCAAACATGGAATAATGTGAATACCTCGAAGAACCTTGCGAGGCACCATTTTTTGTTATTCAATCTAATCGATATCTACTAATATGAAAAATAAGGCATTATTTTGCAAATCCAAGTTGTTTATGATATATAATATGATCATTTGGACATGCATGTATTGTTTAATACTCCACTCCAATATCTTTCATAATGGCAGTTAATTCTTGGTTCAAGTGAGGTAGAATGTTTGATGGTGGTAACAAACACTCACCTATCAACCTATGTCAAAAATAAAATTTGTTAATATAAAGAATATTAATTTCTACACAATTCACCCAATGTTAATTGTAAGGGAATTACAACTGAAAAATGAAAAAAGATGACATACCTTAACATACATATCATCGCTACATTGGATAAACCATTCATAACCTTCAAGTTCACTAACAATAATATAGTGGCAAGAAGAGTTGTTTGGTAGCCTTTGTATAAGGGCTCATGTGCCTTCTCAAGTATAATTACATCAAGGTCTACATCAATATCATCATCATCATCATCTTGATCATTGTGATGTTATTCAATTGGATCATTACCTTCTACTTCTATATTCACACCTCCATGTTTCCTCATTTTGAAATCCACATCCTCTGAATTGTCATGGTCCATAACATGAAACCCAGGGTGGTTTGCCTATATCAAAATGATGTCCTTATATTAACCATGACCATGATGTCACCATCAAATCATGTCTTATGTATTTTATAAATTATTAAAATACATACTAATGGATGAAATTTGTTTCCCCCTTCAATGTGACCATGCTGCCTACAATGTTCCTCAATTGTTTTGATTGGATATCTTCAATTTTTTAAGCCCTTACAATTTTTACAAGGACAATAACATTTTCCATCACCTTTTATTTTTAAGTTAGACCACAGTCTATCAATTGTCTCCCTATTTTTTTGTGCATTGATATTATCAGAAATGGTCTTTCTTGAATGGAATGACTCATGGGTGGAAGAAAGATGATTTATTTGCAACTTGCAGATTCTATATCAAGTGTATTAAATGAACATTCGACATTAATAATAAAGATGCCTTTTGGTAGGGTGATTAAATGTCCCTTTACTATTTTTGTATGATATTTCCAACCTCTAATCAGATTTTCAAGATCAAACAACTAATATCGAAAAGATCCACCAAATTTCTCAAGAAACCCCAAATCGGGTATGCTAGAAATTGTGCCAAAAGCTTCACAGCTTCACCTATTATTAATAAATCTGAAAGTGGACATTTTTACAGAAATTTCAGCAGAATAAAAGCCTACAAAATGAAATTTCCAGATCCATATAGCCTTTACACAATAGTTCTCAAATGTAGGACAAAAACTATGCTCATCGGGCTACCGAAATTAACACAAAAATGCCCAAAAACACCACAAAAACACTAATAATTTATCTCAGAAGTTTAATCACATCCCAATACATATATTCAGCTCTATTTTAACACCTTAAATTCCAAAATACAGCAGCAACCCAAAATGATATGAAATACTCAACTGAAAACACCAAACTCATACAAAAAACACACCTGAAAACCCACAAATTTGCACTGTTCAGCACAAAGGCAAACTCTGTATGAGCATGCACATGGAATGACTTCAAACTCCCATCCTTAGCCTTCTTGAAAACCTATCAACTCTCATTCTTGGGTCTCCCTGGAAACCTGTAAACTCCCATTCTTGGGTCTCCTTCTCCACACGTTTGGCAACCTCTGAAGAATAACAAAGAAATGAGCAAAATCCAGTTCTGCAATCAGCCCAAAATACCTCCAAACCCCTTAAAAGAGAGCATAACCGTAACTCACATCCAAGAAAGGTTAATGAAACATATTTTAATAATAAGTTTCATTTACTAGTCCAACGGTTTCCAAAGATTAACCCCCTTTTTTCGAAACTTCACTTTCTTGGGCTTGCCTGCCTTAGCAAAGATTATTATTTTTTAATTATTTGAAATGGGGACATGATAGGTGATAGTTGGATTGAAAATAATATATACATCTATTAATATTTAACACTCATTGATATTCACATTATAAACTAATCATATATTATCTAACCTTGCATTATTTCTTCGCGGTTATTTTACAAGACTAGTCAAGAATATCTTTACATCACCAGTAATAATATAATCATTGATTATGGTAGGGACTGGTATCAATCAGTGATACATGAAACAAATAGATCTATAATGAGAATAGGGAAAATATTAATAAATAGCAATATCGATGATAAAAATCAATGTCTCTGCTAGAAAATACTCCAATATATAGGCATCTCAATTCACATAAAAATCATCTCTACCAAAAAAAGTGGAAGATTATAGGGAGGCTACTGAAAGAGTAGGACATGCACACATCTATAAAGTAAGAAGATTGGTGATTAGTATACAAATTGACTAGAGGCACTCATGGCATATTTCACTGAGCACCACATTTATAAACACCTTTGTTAGATGTTAAGCTGATGAGTGTGTATACTCTTTCAAATATAGAAGCATGCAAAATTTATAAGTATAATAGAACCATAATAGAAACAATTGAGCCTTAGGTATAATTATTCCAACTTTGAGATAAAAGAATTAGTTTTGAATGATGGAAGAAACAAATACGTGATGTTTGGGTTAAAGAGAATCTTAAGAATATTACTTAAGTGCAAAGCTGAATGAGAAGATTCTATCCAATTGATCAATGCACTTTATGATCTAATCAACTAAAATGTTAAAATATGTTCAGAAACATTTTGATATA
The DNA here is from genome assembly GCA_028749045.1 of Cupressus sempervirens. Classification (NCBI taxonomy): domain Eukaryota; kingdom Viridiplantae; phylum Streptophyta; class Pinopsida; order Cupressales; family Cupressaceae; genus Cupressus; species Cupressus sempervirens. The sequence continues at coordinate 1,050,803,064 of CM053785.1, forward strand.
TAAACCATATCAAAGTGACATAATTATTATCATTGAAAAACATCAGGAGACAACAAGGTATGCATTAGTTTTCTATTTATTCTACATTACTAGATTACAACAAAAGAAATAATAACAGGAACTAAACACAGTTAATACTGATAAATATATCTTTTCTTAAAGGTTTGGTATTATTATTTATTTAATTTTTCAATACCGGGAAGGCTAAAATCATCATAACTTCCCTAACACATAATTGCTTTCCCAAAGATAAAACTTATGGCTATTGGTTATAGTGTACACAACCATCAACAACAAATACAATTACTTATAAAACTAATACCCAAAAAATATATAGTTGGTGATATTATTGCCATCTATTCCTATCTAAGAAAAAAAAACTATCAAGAATAAGATTCTTTTAGCTAAAAATATTCCTACACAAACACAAAATGCAATGGATTCCAGATATTAAATTATGTGTTGAAGGAATTGAAGGTGGTGATCATGTTTGTTGTAGCTCCATGGAATCTCCAGACTATATTGGGATGGATAGGGGATGAATGTATGGACAAAATTATGAATATAATTTGGTAAAGAAGATATTCAAAATCTATAAGATTTGGGAGAAATTTGGAGAACAAAAATAATCTAGAAGATCATTTAGATCATCTCAGTACAACATGTCTCCATGAGAAGTGGCAGGAAATTTCCATAGATATATCAATGAAATGAATTAAGACACAAATAAAATAGCTAGTTACTCTAAGAGGAGAATATTTTGTGACAAGAAATTTCCATAGATATATCTAGGAAATAAAATCCTACAAATGCAAATCTTGGCATCTCTAGGCCAAAGAGGTAAATGAAGAACATACTTCTGGAAAGGAAAAGCATTCCAAAATTTATAATATAACACTTTAAAAACATATACTAAAAATTTATACTCATTTTTTATAATATCACCTATGATAATTCATTCATGCAACCATTTCATAATAATAGTTGTATTCTACATTTTGCAGTGATGATTTTTCCAATTATTCAAAGGCTTATTTTGAGGCTTTTGGAGATAAAGTGAAGCATTGGATCACATTTAATGAGCCTAGGGGATTTTCTATCCACGGTTACAACCTTGGTATCCAAGCTCTAGGAAGATGTTCAATACTTTCTCACTTTCTTTGTAAGGAAGGGAACTCTTCAATAGAACCTTACATAGTTGCTCACAACATACTTTTATCCCATTCTACTACTATCAATATGTGTAGGCAACATTTCAAGGTCTCAACCTACTTTTTCAAATTTCTATTTTGAATAAAAAGAGGTCCTATGGAGGAAGGCTAACTCAATGGAGGAAGGTACTTCCTTTGTGAGCTTTTCATGGATCAGCTAGGACTCAAATCGAAGAATTACTTTTTAGATGATCATACAAATTAAATGATGTTTCTTGCATGTAGGAGAAACAAAGAGGGTGCATTGGTATAACTCTCAATGCCAAGTGGTTTGAACCAATGTTGGATTTAGTTGAAGATCAAGATGCTGCTCAAAGAACATGAGATTTTGAACTTGGATGGTAAATACATTCAAAGAAAGAGGACTAATGATTTATTTTTAAATGATTCTTCATATTACTTTTTCACAATCTATAAACTAGAATATGATTGCTTTTACTTTTAAACATTTTCATTTTTCAATCAAACACATTTAATGATCCATTATTAAAATGAAAAAAAGAATAATCCCAATATCAATTGAAAAACTTTTACATAAATTGCAACCCCTAATAAAAATATGGATAATAATTTTACATAAGTAATTTTAAACATTATCTTCTTAAGGTATCATCCATAACTCTTGCAATCAAGACCATAGGATTACCAAACCTTAACATTGTATCCACCAACCAATAACTTGCATGAGAACATTATTCTCACTTGGTTGAAGGATTTTGTGTTCATACATATTCCCTAGTGCAAGATTATTTCTCAATCTTCACTTGCATACATATTAAACATCATTAATGTATCATTTGAAAACGCTTTCATAGTTCATTATCTCTCTCCCTATTTAATTCTTTGCATTCATCATGATTGTATTTGTTTGACCTACCACAACACTATCTTATTTTAGGTCAATCATCCTTCGCAATAAAACATGACAAATCTAATTAGGGTTTGCATGACTTAATGAGGATACTGAGCCCTTCCACAAGTTCATTTTGATGAAAAGCTACACCTTTGGAATACTTTACAAGGAATCATGATGTGATTAACATTTACATTGCCCTTAACTCAAACTTGACAATTTTGCACTTTCCTATTAGAAAATAGGTTAATGCAACCATCTAGTAACCTTAACATATAGTATCTTCCTTACCCCTACCATTAATGACACTTTTATCATGATGTGATCAACATTTACATTGCCCATAGCCCAAACTTGACAAGTTTGAACTTTCCTATTAGCATATAGGTTAACACAACCATCTAGTAACCTTAACATATAGTATCTTCCTTAACCCTACCATTAAAGACACTTTTAAACATCTCTATTGATTTTCCAAAACTCCAACCATCTTGACACACTAAATATCTTTAATCAATTGAAATAAAAGCAAGTTTTATACCTTGCTATCATATCATGACAGTCTACTCCAAATCTGCAATTTCTTGTATCCAATCCAAAAATCTTGTTTTTAGATTATATAGATCTTTCACACATCAATATACTCTTATTATACTATTTTCACAATATTATATCCATATTTTAACCACCCATCTAATAAACAAAGAATTGCTACAACTTTACACACTCAAAATCCTTACTCTATGATAGTTTAATAGTCACATTCTAGTAATCAAATAAATTATTTCCTTGCATGGGTTCCTAAAAATTACTTGGAAATATTTTATCTACACCTCTCCACATTATTTACCAAATGCTAGGCTTTATTCAATTGAATTCATGCAAAATATTACATTGGAATGCTCTTGAGTTACCCTGGATTAAAGGTTTGCTAGTTAATATTCAAAGGAACGTACGAAGTAAAACATCTATGGAATGAGGCATTTGCATTAAGGTTAGAAACCTTGTCAATAGTTAGGTGATAATGCCCATATCATTAGTGATGCTGACATAAATTAAATTGACCTTTCATAATGCATTCAAATTCCTTAGAAACAAGTGTCAATATCTGAATTGACTAAAACTAGAGAGGAATACATCATAGTATAATGCTAGTGCTCTCGGGTTACCCCAAGTTACCCTTTTCATGTTTGAGAAGAACAATTTTGTGGGGATTCTACTTTGGCGAGGGTTTACTACTACAATTTTGTGGGGATTTTGTTCTTCTTGCATCACTACTCCAACAATTGGTTTCTTCAAATTTATGTAAATTGCACCCTAGGAGAGGAAGAAGTGGAGAGAAGTAGGTGTGGAGCCCTTTGAAAGGTTGAGTATGATTGCATACCTTAACTATTGACAAGATTTAGCTGAAGAGAGTTCAGAATTGTGATGGACAAAGTCACCCATGAGTTGGGAAAGGTAGTATTTGGGTTTGTCTTTAGAGAATCCCCTACCAAACAATACACTTGTGGCCTTGTAAAAAAATTAGAGGGTTTTGCAACAGGAGAAAAGATATTCCATGTGTAAAATAAGCATAATTTAGAAAATAAATCACCTAAATTAGCTGACTATGGGGTTTCTATGAAGGGATTTTAAAGAATTCTTGATTCTAAGTATATACAAAATGGGTCTCAACTTTTTCATGCATTGCAATGCATTACCTCAAAAAAAACTTACCACCTTTGTATGTGAACCTATGCCTCTGTATGTGAACCCACCTTCTCCCGTGAACAATAAAAAATGTGTTTTAACTTTCATTTTTTTCAAATATAATCTCATTTTTGTTTCTATTTCAAGATCCTATGTTCGTGGCTATTTTGACAAACATGAGAGCATAAACAAAACAAAAAAAGTTCACAAACCAATTTGGCCTCTCATCAAAAACTTTCATCGAAAATAGAGGCCAAATATACTAGTGACATTATCCTTAAACTTTCCTTTACTCAAAATTTGGATTTTAGAAATGTATACTCATAGATCCCATTTAGGCATGATAATGTCATGCTTTGTAAAATGTTAGTTTGTGAATGCAAAGTAAATTGAAGGGAGATGTTTGTAGATCACTAGTATTACGTGAGGGGACAATTTGTAGAAGTGGTCGATGACAAAGACTTGTAAGTATTGGCGGTGACACTATAAGCATTGGTGGTGACACAGTTAGCATGGATCTTCCTAAACACCATGTATTTGATGACATAGATCAAAAAAGGGCCAACAACCATCCATGCAGATAGGGAAGTCTAGATTGCATTATCATACAAGTCTTATCAAACATAGCCATTGATTATTAGTCTATTTCAAAGGAATGCCTGCTCAACTAGGGTACACCACTCAAAAGAAACCATGAAATTCCTCCATACTAGGTTCCCTGTATATTAAGGAATTAGAATCATTGACTATAGCTTCTTATTTTTGCAACCATAATTATGTATGCACTTAGGATAGAGCTCAATCTTGATCTCTCCACATATATAAGAGATGTTAGCTAAATTATGACTATGCCAACACATGGTACCATCTTGTAGTGTTTTCTCTTTGATTTCTCAAGCCTTTGTATACTTTGTGGTTGCTAAGTGCCAAATTTTATTTATGCTTTGATTGTATTGTGATTGCTTGCATGCCTTTGTTAATTGTATAGGGTGCCCATGATTTCAAATATGAACAAAGGATTCATTTAGTTTCAAAGTTTATGGAAACTTTAATCTCCTAACACAAGTGTTCTCCATATATTCCTTCACATTTATAGCCTACTCTATTACCATGTTGATTTAATAGGATTGTTCCAGATGTAATTGAATTGCCTTCTTGGTATATCCTTTCGAAAGACAATGATATTATATTTATAATAGAGAAAGGGTCAAGAGTAGACATATCCCATGAAGGGACATGTCCATTAATTAACATAAGGATAATTATATTTATCATTGTATTAAATTTTCTAAATAAATAACAATATATAATTTCTCACATTATCTATATATATATATATATATATAATAAACTCATATCTCAAATATCAAATATATATTATATCTCATATATAATTATATATTCATAGGTTTATCCGACCAAAGCTACCAAACATCAACAATATTGTAAATAATTATGCTCTACATTCAAAGACAAAGCACATATAGTTGTTGTACCATTTCATTTAGTTAGTTTATGATGATGGATAGTTAAAGTTGGAGAAGATACATACAGATGATAATCCAAAAAATATGTTTACCAAGGTATTAACAAGGGAGAAGTTAAATTCTTCAACTTTGATTGGTCTTCTAGACTGAAAAAAGTAAAAAATTAACAAAGTCTAGGGTGGTTTGATATTCCAGTGGAAGCTATAGGTTCAATGGTGCTATCATCAATTTCCAAGTGGGAGGTTATTGGTGTAGAGTCTTATTAGTCTCCAAGTGGGAGATTATTGTGATGTGGAGACTAATTAGTCTTAGAGGTTAATTTCTCTCACTTTATTTAGTATAATTTATTCCCACATTATTATTATAGGGGTTTGCGGATATTGCCCCTAAGATGAGGTAAAGGATCAATGCCCTAGGTGTGCTCCCTGTCGTAGTACAGGGTGGGGTTAAGGGGCAATGCCCCAATAGGGGTAACCAAAAATGAATTGACTATTGTAAAAGGCATTAGCTATTATTTTTCTATTGGATGACTTATTATAGCCCTAATTTTGTAAGTAGCAAAGAGTTTGTATAAAATGGCATAGGTAATAGGGATTTCGTAATGTATAATGATATTTTAGCTTCTTGTAGTGGTATTGAGTTGTAAGAGATTTTAGATTGTAATCATTGGATACTAATAATATTGGAATTTTTGTTGGTGGACATAGCCCAAGGATTGGGTGAACCACATTAAATCTTTGTGTCTTGTGCTCTCTTCTGTGTGATTTATTATTTTCTGATATTGGTTACATTTGCATGTAATTGTTATTTCTCTCTATGGTTAGTCCTAACAAAAATGTGGCATCCCATATAAGAAGGTCGTATATGTACCAAAATTGGTCATTCAATGACCAAATTGATGTATCTACATAACATGCATATATAAAAATCTATGATGAAGTAAGATTATCAAAATGAATCTTCTTCACAGAATTGATTGGCTCACTCTATATATGTACTACAACAATTCAAATGCTAAGTCAAATATGTTATCCACAAAATAATATCAAATTAACTAAATACAAGACTATAATTTACATTTATTGTTAAATTGTTGATTACCTCATCTTGTTCTTCTATGCTATGTTGGAATTACAATAGGAAAGGCAAATTTCTTGGAGGGGGGGGTAGGAGGGCATGGGCGGGGTGAATTAGTAGTTTGAACTTTGACCCATAAAACATTCACCACACATCCATCTCATACATTCAATAAGTAAATGAAATACCATGTAAGGCGTGTACATCTAAAACATGTAAACATTCACACATACATGACACTAGATATAATTACCCAGAAACCCTCCAATGAGAAGTTAAAACTGGGGTGGGGATGACACCCACAAATCTTTACTACTATAGTAATAAAGTGTATCTAATGAAGGTTACAATGTTCAATCATGAAACATGATCTACCCTATGAAAGGAATGCCTTGTTAAAGGCTTACAAAGACTATTAGGTCTCACCCTATTAAAGGATTTGAACACCCTATTAGAAGTGTGCCTTGTTAAAGGACTTCAAATCACAATTAAGTAAGCACCTTGTTAGAGGATTTTAATATAGCATGTTAAGACTACTCTATTAAGAGATTTAACTGATTCACCTACTAGAATTATTTAGTAATGTTCCTATAGTTAGCACTTAGTTTCTTGATGGCAGATCACCTCTAAACTAACGTATTTGATCCTTCTTGATCAGATGTCTCTTTTTCCTTTAACTAATTTTGCAATGCAATTTTAGATCACAATTCCTTAGCCACCATGAATGATCTATTTGTGCATGAAAACTTCTCTCTTTGCTCCTTCCTTATGCATATGAAGTTTAGGGTTTTGTCCTCCTTAAGAAGACTTAGGTGACTTAGGGTTAGGTATGAATCAATGGCTATGATTCATTCATTTTTTTGCTTAAACCTTCCCTTTACTTGATTGGCTGCATGCAATTCATAGGGATTCCAATTTAAGATTCATCCTTATCTCCAAAATATTGTAATTCAATCTTTAATTCAACTAAAAAATGGTTTACATAGTAGTTTTTTTCATTACAAACAACTATGACAAAACTATCTTACTTGACATTTGAAGTCTTTGATGCTCGGCATAAAATGATTTCTATACTATGACTTGGCATCTGTATCACTCAGCATGCACTTCTTATTTGGCTACTATATCACTTGACATATGTTGTTTGTTCGGCACTTGAGTGACTTGGCACATGAGTGGCTCGACACTCACTGTGAACTCCGCATGCTCAGTTTTATACATGTGCTTGATATATACTACTTTTTTAGCATGAACTAAGTAAATGAGTTAAGTGTGTAGAAACTCATTTTTCAAAACCAATCTAAGATAAATAATCTCCCCCTTTGACATGAGTGTCAAAAACACTTGGTCATTCATTGATATCCTTATTCTTATGAGCATAACATATATTTTATTCGGCTTATGTTCAAAACTTCAAAATTTCAAAATTTTGTAACAACTTATACCTCAAAATTTGATAACTCCCCCTAAGTTGATAGGTCTATTTTGTATTCAAAATTTTTTAATCCTATTGAGTAGATATGCTTCAATTGATACTCTTTCATTTCATCTTTTCTATTCTTTGCTTGCTACCCCTTTGCTTAGCTCTACTCTCATTCTCCCTTTTCTTATTCTCCCCCTTTTGTTTCTTTATCTCCCCTTTTTTTCTTTATCTCCCCCTTTTTTGAGACTAATGTTAATGGGATATACACTGATAGTGTGTTTGTACAAGAAATATTTATGGACCTCAAGAATTATTTTGAGAGCTGCATCCCAATTTTCACATGCTACATCCAAAGACTTAATTTGGATAGCTAGCTCAATAGCAAGGTGGACTAGGCCATCTAATGTAGAAATATTTGGGTCTTTCTTCATAAGAGTTTCTACATAGCCTAATTCCTTGTGCAAAATGTCCATGTGTGGGGTCAATGTTGTTTGGATGCTAATCAGTTTGGCCCTTATATTGGCTTCTTCTGTTGATAATGTTGCTAATTGACTCTGTGTATGCAATAAAGCTATGAAATGTTTTTCACTTTGAGCTGGAGTCATGGGTAATTTAGCTCCTAATGACTGCATGTTACCTCCAAGCTTAGCATGTGATTCCTTGTCTCTTGTGTGAAGAGTGTTGGATTATAGTGAGAAAATTTTCTCAACTACCTTCTTCACACTTTCTACCTTTGTTTCCAATACAACTTGTGTGAGTTATGTCACCTGATATTTTCTCTTTCACTTTTCTTTGAAATTTATTTTCAGACCATTCTAATAATTTTGCATTTGTACTGAGGTCTGCATCACTTACCTTTTCCACGATATTTGGCAATTGTTCAATCAATGGCTTGGTTTCATCTAGAGGAGGTAGACTGAATGCATCTAGAAAGATGTCTTTGATATCTAGTAAAGCTTGCTTCTATCTATGCTCCCTTCTGAGAAATTCCTTATGCTTCTTTCTATCTAGGGCTTCTTGCAATATGCCCATCTACTCTATTGTCATTGTGTCATAATCATACTTTGGTAAAATAATTTCTTCATAAAAGTTTACATCTACATATTATATTACATCTTCTACCTTTGATGAGCTCGAACTCATAACTAAAATTTGCAATGGCATTGCATCTATGCTCAACTTCTAAAGAGTGTGACTAGAAGGAGTGCCAAATTCTAGTAAATTTACTAGGGCTTAAATTACTACTTGCTCCTTCACCTTTGGTCTCAACTCAGTCTCTTCAGGCTCGTCCTTATTTTTGACAATGGCTTGCAATGCACCTTGTACTTGTTTTGAAGGTGTAGACAAATTTATCTAATAGATATTTCACTCTGTGCTTTAGTGGTGCCTTGAGTTTCCACTGTGTCCTTTCCAACTGTATCAACCTTTGATAATGTAACTTCTGATATTTTATCCAAAGGTTTTACATTAGTGACTTGAGGGGTGATGGTAGGTAATTCTTGCATATTCACCTCTTCCCTTGTAATGTTAGTCACTAATTTTTGTATTTCATCTACACTCACCAATATAGGATTATCAAACTATTTAGCTTGCAGTGTAGATTGATCAAGTATCTTTTCTAGATTTTCCTCTATTAGAGGGTTGATGTTTTGAGCAGTGTGATCAAAAACATCCTTTACTATTACTATTTTAGTGTTTACACTTTTTATATGTTGAGGGGTGGCATTTGGCAATTGTGTATCTTGTACACTCTATTCTTCTTGTTACTCTACCTCAGCTATGGCCTTGTCATCCACATTCATTTCTATACCTCCCTCAACTATGTCTTTATTGTTCTCATCTTCTTCATCATCTTGAACCTCAATAGGCTCTTCTTCACTTGCCTTTACTATAGCTAGTCCATATGTGACTTTCCACATCTGTGTGGACTTCTTAACAACATCTTCAATATTGTTTTGCAATATGTTGAAGGCTCTATATTTTGGAACAAATCTAACTGCACATTTCTTCATAGCCTTAGCAATTTGTGCCTTACTGAGTTCAGGCATAACTTGTGCAAGTGATGTCTCCCTTATTTTCTTTTCTAAATTCAAACAATAATGACATTTCCACTCCATTCTTTCATATAAACTCTTAGGCATAGAGTTTTCAATCTCTAGTGGGGCTTTCTTAAAATTTACCATCATGGCATATATACCTTCCTCCACTTGATTCTTTTCAACTTTATCAAGATTATCAAGATAAACATGAGAAAATCTTGACAAATCTGCATTATTTCTTACATTTTCACATAGGTTTTCTAGATCTGATAATGGGTTATGACTCACAATCTAAATTGTCTATTATCATCTGATTCTATTATTTTATCATCAGATTTGGTTTGTGCAATATATTTCCTCCTTGGTCTTTTCTTCACTCCTCCCTACTCTATAGGTTTAGTCTTCTCTTTTTCCTTTAGTGCAATGACACATGCACTAGCTATTGTAGTAGGTGTAGTAGGTTTAGGCTGACTTGTTTTGGCAATCTTCTTGGATTTTGTCACTGGTTGAGCCTTAGCCTTTCTCTTCTTTTGATCACTAGGAGTAGGTGCTTCCTTGGCTTCTTCTCCCTCAACACCTTCTACAATTTTTATCTCTTCCTCTTGTTAATCTTCTTGCATTCCTTGTGTTAACAAGTGGTTCTTGGGTCTAGATATCTTCATCCTCTTCCTCTTCATCCTCTTCTTGATCGGCACCTTCACCAAATTTAGCTTTTAATTTCTTTACCAACTTCTCCTTTTTTTTTTTATATAATAAAGGTAGTCTTTAGTTCCATAGTGATCTTAGATTTTTCAATCTCATAATTACCAAATTTAGTAGCATCTTTATCTATTTCTTCTACAATTTGTAATGGCTGCAAAGGCCTCATCTACATTTATTTCATAGCCTAATGGTATTAACCATCTTACCCTTGGAGTTGTTGCTTGAACAAATGTGCAATCAACATCAACCAGGAAAAAAACATCATCATAATGTTTTTCCACTAATGATACTAGAATTCTCAATCTTTTCTTCGTGGATTTCTTGAAATCCTTAAAGTAACCGGTCATAACTGACTCAAAGTTCTCACCTAGCTATTAAATGAACTTACCTATTTGTACTACCACTAACTTGTTTGTCTTTCATGCCAAAGTGCCAAATGTAAGAAATGTGTTTTGCAGATAAAAGAAGATACATAAAAGAATAGAACAAAATTTTCACTAAGCACTCTTTATTTTTCTTCTTGCTCCTAGGTTCTCAATCAAATGTTGTAGTTGTAGCTCGACAAGATCATATGTGTGATCCCTCTTGACAATCTTATAACTAATACCTATTTCAATACATGGCACATTGTTTAATCTACTTGATTGGTAAAACTTGTGTGAAATTACCCTTATTGCAAAATCTATCAAAAGATCTATGATGGTGTCAATAGTCATTCCTCTCTTATTCTACACAGCCCCTATGTTCTTCTCAATAACCTCTTTTGTAATGCTCTTCAAAGTCTTAGGCCTCCCTAGGGTTGGATACCTTGTTATCCTATGGATTATTCTTTTGGTGATTTTAATTGGCCCATTTTCTAACCAAAGTGAACTATCATGAATTCTCCTCAATACAATCCTAATCCATTGAGTTTTGAAAACATTCAAAAAATCTAGGGCACAAGTTAACCCTTTATTTTCTACAATTTTGAATTCTTCCCTTAACACATCATTCTCACAAAGTCTATTATATGTGTTCCTAATCTCCATTTCTCCAATACTACCAATCTTACAATGGTAACATTTCCTAACATCCTAAACCATTAAAACTTTTAGTGGTATTATGGATAATGCACCGAAGGGAACTTGTTTATAAGAAATATCTGATATGGCTTTGAAAATGAGATTTTTGACCTCATTACTAACTAGTTGAACATTCAAAACCTCCTTACCCTCTACTTCTTTAGCCCTTGAAGAACTAGATGCCATTATAAAAAACTAGGGTTTATGAAATATAAACAGCATGACTTGACACTTGATAAATACCTTGCAAGATCTGTTGAAATGTGTTGAATCACCGCTCACATATTTTGCAATTGCTTTTGATGAATTTCCTAATAACCTCTAGCTCTCCTTACTCTTTCTCAATTTCAAAATGATGCAAAATGAGTTGAAATTGATCAAATACCCCTTATGGAATACTACAATTAATGTTGGGTGCCTACATAGCTATAAGCTCGACATTAACCAATTTTAGGCTCACTTGGCATCAACTAATACTTCAATCATTTGAAAATCATTATGAGCTCAACATCAACTAGCCAGTCTGTTAGCTTGACATCCTCTAGCACTTTAGTTGACAATCATAGGAAACTTTTCATGCTTGACAATAACATGAAAACTTAAAGATTTTACTTTGATTCCTAATGACATCTTGCATCTTTGTTCATGCTTATGTAAACATTCTAGTACTAAATCCTTTGGAACTGATGTATGATATAAATTATGAATATCAGTCCCATATACCTCTTGATTGCTTAGTTTAATGAGGTGTGATTACCTAACCCATTAGGTGAAGTGATCCCTTCTCTGCTTGATGTGTTGCAATCCTCCTTTTTCTTCCATGTGTTGTTCATTTCATTTCTGACATTTTCAACATCTATCTTGCCTTTGCCTTTATCAAACTCACAATTTGCTGCCTTTGACCTTGTTGGACAATATCGACTGATGTGACCAATAATAAAACAACTAAAACATGTTGTTTGACTCAACCACCTTTTGTAGTCACCTCTTAAGTGTGTCCTAATACAATTCTTAGGAACATGTCCATACTCTTGACAATAATGACAACTATATCTTGTATTATAATCCTAGTTAAAAGAGTTTCCAATGTTATTTACCTTTATTTGCTTGTTTGATGACCATGTGAGTTTGGATCTTCACTCAAAATCTCTATGTCCATACTTCTGATAGTTATAAAAATATCCTTCAAATATTTGAGTGTGCATGATCATAGATCTGTATTCATGTGCCTAATGACCTTGTTTGTTGCACTTATGGCAGTGAACCATGCTCTTATGCTTGACATTCTGATTTATTGTCTTGATCCTACACACATTAGTAGTATGTCCTATTTTACCACAATTATGACAAGTAGGTTTGGAATTCTTACCTTTCTTTCTCCTTTCTTCAACACTTTTAGATGATTATCTTTCTTCATTGCTTGTGTATCCTAGTCTAGATGTATCATTATTGGATCTAGAGGATCTCAATAATTTATCAAAGTATATGATGGCTTCACTTGGTTTATTGAAACTTTCAACAATTTCCTTTTCCTTTTTTAGGTCATTTTGTAATTGCTCATTCTGTAGCTTCAATGTTGTTATCTCAATGTCCTTGACATTCAATTCATAGTTGCCATTCATCATTTGACTTAGAGTATCCAATTGCATGTTGGAAATCTTGGTTAGCTCTGATGATTTCTCTTCCAGTCTATTGCTCAAAACTCTTTTGTCTTCTTCAATCATGGCTTTGTCTTCCATAACTTTCTTCTTCTATTCAGTCACCTCACATAGTAGTATAGCTTGTGATTCTTGGTCTAACTTGAGATTTCTAATTTCCTCAGCTTGGGCTCTATTCTTTTCCATTAGATCTACAACTTTTGCATCAAATTCATTGGAGCCTCCATTAGAAAATAACTTAGTAGTGTACATTTCTCTATATTATGTGTCATTCTCTTCAATAGAAATTTCCTTCCTTCTCTTTAAAGATTTATTTAGGTCTTCTCTTACCTCATTTAGTTGATGTAGGATGAGTTTTATTTCAATTCCCTAATTCTCAATGATCTTTTCCAACTTGTAGACTTCCATTTTCAAGATCTTTCCTCAAAGCTACAAAGCTTTTGCTTTCAAAAAAAAAGGCGTTGATACCAATTATTGGAATTACAATAGGAAAGGTAAGCTTATAAGAGGGGGAGGGTGAATTACTAATTTAAAATTTGACCCATAAAATATTTACTACACATCCATCTCATATATTCAATAAGTAAACTAAAATACCATGTAAGGCATGTACATCTAAAATAAGTAAAAGGTGAACATTCACACATATATGACACTATTTATGATTACCCAAAAACCTTCCAATGAGAAGGTAAATTTGGGGTGGAGATGATGCCCACAAATCTTCACTACTGTAGTAATAAAGTGTATCTAATGAAGGTTATAATGTTTGATCATGAAACATGATCTACCTTGTGAAAGGTCTACCCTATTAAAAGCTTACAAAGACTATTAGGTCTCACCTTGTTAAAGGATTTCAACACCCTATGAGAAGTGTGCCTTGTTAAAGGACTTCAACTTACAATTAAGTAAGCACCTTGCTAGAGGATTTCAATACAGCCTGTTAAGACTACTTTGTTAAGAGATTTAACTAATTCACTTGCTAGAATGATTCAACAATGATCCTACAATTAGCACTTAGTTGCTTGATGACAGATCACCTCTAAATGATGTATTCTCAATCCTTCTTGATCAGATGTCTCTGTACTATATGTTATTCCCTTCCTTTGTTCTCCTTTAGCTATTTCTGCAATGCAATTTTAGATCATAATTCCTTAGCCACCATGAATGCTCTATTTACGCATTCAAATTTCTCTCTTCACTCCTTCCTTATGCATATGAAGTTTAGGGTTTTTTCCTCCTTAAGAAGACTTAGGTGACTTAGGGTTAGATATGAATCAACAATTGTGATTCATCTATTCTTCCGCTTAAACCTTCCCTTTACTTGATTGGCTGCATGCAATTCATAAGGATTCCAACTTAAGATTCGTCCTTATCTCCAAAATAAAAAAATTCAATCTTTAAGTTAGCTAAAATATGGTTTACATAGTATCTTGTGTCATTACAGAAAACTATGAAAAAACTATCTTACTTAGCATTTGAAGTCTCTGATGCTCGACATAAACTGATTTCTATACTATAACTCAGCATGCACTACTTACTCGGCTCTTGTATCACTCGACACACACTATCTGCTCAGCACTTGAGTGACTCAACACATGAGTGGCTCAACACTCACTATGAACTTGACATGCTTGGTTTTATACATGTTGTGGTCAACATATACTATTTTTTCGACATGAACTAAGTAAATGAATTAAGTATGTAGACACTCACTTGTCAAAACCAATCTAAGATAAATACACTAGGGATGAATGATGAGGATAATGGGCTCCATATTGAGTGAGTAGGGATCCTTGTAAATTGGATAGGAAGAGAATTCACCATTCATAATGTGGGCTATAATAGGCTAATAAAATTAAAGGATGATCAAATATAATTAAGACATACTAAAAACATAAGAGGCATGGAATAAAGACTAAATGCATACCAAAAATGCAATAGTAGGAGGCAAATTAGCTGATGAAACAATTGTGATATTTACCTATATGGTAAAATACAATAATTGTTAATACTTGAATGAAGTAGTAAAATACAATAAATGTATGTAATTTAATATTTAAATGTATATGTTTAAAGTGTGTATATAGAATTATAACACATAACACTAATGGTTGTCCTATATTATTGGGAGGAACCACTAATAATGATGCAACTATGACCTTTTCCTATGTAAAAAGTCATAACATATGACATCTAGTAAGAAAGGAACCCAATTTATAATATTTTTGAAAAAACAAGAATGTGGCTGAAATAAATTATAAGAATATTACCTCTTCCCTGTCCTAAACATTAGTGGCATTTGGTGCATCCATAAGCTCTGTGAAATCCATTTGTTTCTACATGCATTTACAATAAATAACTCATGTGTATTCATAAATATAGACTAGTAATTACATTGTCTTCTATCATAATTTATTTTAGCAAATATAGTAAAATTAAACTTATTTACATTTTTGTCTTTGGGTTTCCTTGATGATTTCTTCCTCTTTCATAGTGACTTCGAGGTATGTGGGGTATCCTAACAAAATCATAAGTAACATAAATAAATATGATACTATGTTAATATTGTTAACAAGAGGAGTGCAAAATATGATACCACAAAATTTGATAAGCCAAAGTCAATGGTTGAGAGTGTCACATTATCAATTTGGGATACTAGACTCATAGACAAGCCCTATAAAACACCAATTTAATATGCATATTTATTAAGAATTAATATTTTCAAACCAATTTTTTTTCTTTTATTACATAGTGAATATTTTTTATTTACCTCAGTTGTCTGAGCTACCCATGTACATCTACTCAAACCAAAATTTCATGGTGTGTTCCTATCACCCAATGTACCTTGCAACACACATAAATCATGTATCAATATCTATTCTTATTTAAATACAAATATATCTCAATTTATCAAATTTAGGTGAAATTAATCAATAGCATATCAAAAAACAAATAAACAAACCTCTTTTGACCCTTCAAAAAAAACCATCCTCATCATATCATCACTAAGGGCCATGCTCTCAATAATAGACGCATGAAATCTTCTCCTGAAATGTATACTTGAATGTGATGTTGATCCATCCCCATTCACATTAGTATCTTCTTCATCACAAAAACCATGGAAATTGATGCATACATTCTAAATAGGTTGGGGGGCTGAGCAAAATGGAATATCTAATGATGAAGGAGGTGGCATTGGTTGGGATGACTCTGGTGGAGTGTCTAATGAAGTTATCTAGGTGGATACAAAGATTTAGTCACAAAAAACTAACAATTTCCTAGTTGAGGACTGATTAGGCTCCACACTAAACAACAAAAGTAGATAGATCAACTGTATTCCCCAAGCAAAGTAGAAAGTAGATAGCAAATAGAATCAATTTGAAAAATAGGTATAATATTCCTACCCTCTTAGGATCAAAATTGAAATAATATAGAGGAGATATCAAAATGAGATGAATATGATAATATCAAGATAATATAAGGTCAATGTTGATAGATAAGAGATTAATACAAAAGATTGACCACCAAGCCTTGATAATATGCCCTAGTTTGACTAAGGTTGACCAAAAGATGAATTGAGATAATTAGGTCAAAACAAGAAGAAAGATGAAAAG
This sequence comes from Cupressus sempervirens, assembly GCA_028749045.1. NCBI lineage: Eukaryota > Viridiplantae > Streptophyta > Pinopsida > Cupressales > Cupressaceae > Cupressus > Cupressus sempervirens. The sequence goes on from CM053785.1 coordinate 1,050,819,881, forward strand.
AAATGGAATGGAATGAATGAGAAGAGAGGTGAAGAGAGTAGACAAGATGATTACCTCAGGAAGATAAAAAAATTGGCCTTAAAAGGGTCAATCAACTACACATAGAAGGGATGAAATCTAAAACAAAAATTTGATAATCAAGATGGACTCACATTTTGATTTCGATTATGAAAATGGATCCAAAATGTCAAAACTAGGTAAGGATACTTTTTTTTTGGAAATTTGAGACTTTGAAAAAATGAGGTCAAAATACTATATAAAGGGGATCAAAAGGATAGATAGATGTGATGAAAATATTAACCCCTTGTGATATCGGGATAGAAAGAAAAGATAAAAGAGAGAGGATGACCAAGGACTAAGAAAGGTGATGTAGATATTATTGAGAGATAAAAGAAAAGATGAGAAAGCACAGTTGACAATGTGTCCAACAAGTGATGAAGGAGTCTCTCTCCAAACTCATATGCAAACTAAACTATGATGAAACCATAAAATTCAAACTAATATGAAATGAAAAGTACAATTATAAGGGTCACTTAGATAGGTCCTTAATTTTATCATCAATCCAAAATGTGGGAACCTAGCATAAGCATCAAACACATAAAGGTCAAGATGACTTGTTGGTAGATTTCCAAAGTTTGATATTACAAGATTACACCTATATCAAGGCTTAAATGTTCTGATGTGGAGTCTAATCAAACTCTAAGGTTAATATTTTCCCACTTTATTCAGCACAATCTCCCCTAAAATTATTACTATGGGGGTTTGGGAGCAGCACCCCCAAGACGGGGTCAAGGGGCAGTGCCCCTTGTGGGGACCTTTCGTAGTTTAGGGTGGTTTTGAGGGAAACACCCCCACGAGGGTTTGTAGGGGTAGCACCCCCAAAAGCTCAACTAACTTTACTATTGTAAAAGGATTCAGTGCTATTTTCTATTGGATGACTTATTCTCGCCCTCGTTTTCTAAGCGACAAAAAGCTTGTGTACTATGGCTTAGGCATAGAGATTTCATAATGTATGATGAAATTATATCTTATTGCGATGGTATTGAGCTATAAGGGATTTTAGATTGTAATCAATGGATAATATTAATATCAGACTTGTTGTTGGTGGATATAGCCTAAGGATTGGGTGAACCACATTAAATCTTTGTGTCTTGTGTTCTCTTCTATACAATTTATTATTTTCCGATATTGGTTATATTTACATGTAATTTTTATTTTTGTCCACAGTTAATCCTAACAATAAAGCCTAGGATAATCATAATATTTCCTAAGAAAAGTAATAGACAAGGGTGATGCCTCAAATCTCCTATATCTCCAAGGGGTCAAAGCAAGAGATGCTTATGATCATCAAGGCTACAACCAAAAGCAAAAGAAAAAATAAAACATGCCCCATGCCCCCCAACCCTCTAGTTGAGTGATATCCTAGAGAGATTAAGGAGGGTACACTCATTAAAAATTAGCACAAGTAACATACAAATAAAAAGATGAAGAATGTCTCAATCGTTCTAGTTTAAGCGCAATGTGAAAGAGAAAATGCTAACTCTCTAGGAATTATGTCTATAAGTGAGAAATATCAAAATCCAAGACTAACAACAAGGTGCAAGCTCAAACACTAAGTGTCAAGGAAAGTGGTGAGAATCACTATTTGTATGGTGAAATTTTTGAGCACTAATAGATCGTAGAGACCCAAGATATGATACAATTAATACTCCCTAGACCTAGATAGAAGACCAATTCAAAACCATGAGACAAGTAAGCAAGATGAAGTGAAATGGTAGAGTATCAAAGTCTCAAGCTAATATATAGAGGTACATATGCTCAAGTAGCACCCGTTTCTAGGTTTTTACCACTTGGAATAGTTTTTTTTTTGGATTTTTTAGATATTTCATTTCTTTTATAATACACCAAAGAGCCTATTTAATAGGTTTTCACTAAGATGATCATTTTTTCAAGAAATTTTATGCTTTTAAGGATATTTTAGGACCATATTTGAATTTTTTGGATTTTTTAAGGATCATAAAGTATATACAAAGCTTTGAGCAATGTGAGCATCAATCATATGATCTCTTGAGATGAATCGAATTGATGGGATCAAGGAGGTGTTCTCCTATAGGCATCGAATGTAAGTAAGCAATAGAGCCAAAATTTGTAGTAATAATGTAGGGACCTAGCTAATTAGGTTCAACTTCCCCTTCTGAGCTCTATTTTGTTGATTCTTGGGATTCTCTTGTAGGACTAGACATCCAACTTGAAATTCTCTAGGATGAAACTTTCTATTATAGTTCAATGAAATCCATTTTTTATAGACTTTCATGAGATCAAAACCTGCTTCATCCAATATTTCAAGTTCTTGTAGTTACATGACTCTTTAATATTCACTTGTCACAAGACCTCTAAGAGATACTTTAAGTGAAGGAATCTCAACTTGAAGTGGTAAAGTAACTTATGAACCATAGATAAGTGAAAATGGTATAGTGCCAATAGGTGTGGGAATACTAGTCTTGTAGGTCCATAATGTAGGATTGATTTGAAAATGCCAATCTCTCCTAGATTTATTAATAGTTCTATGCAATATTTTTAGGAGAGTCTTATTAGAAGCCTTAGCTTGATCATTTCCTTGAGGGAAGTAGATAGACAACCAATTTTGTGTAATATTGAACTTCTTACATAGTTATTTTAGGTCCTTTTTCTTTAATTGACCTCCATTATAAATGAATATGGAGGATGGTATACCATACTAATAGATGATATAATTAAGTATAAACAAGGAGACTTTCTTCCCTATAGTAGCAGACAAAGGCACTAATTCAACCCATTTAGTGAAATACTTAGTAGAAGTGATGATGAACTTGTGACCTCATAATGAGTTGGGATGAATATATCCTACCAAGTCAAAGGCCCACCATTGAAAAGGCCAATGTATAATTGACAGGATGAGTTCCCTTCCTGGTACATGAATCAAGTTACTATGCATCTAACACTTCTTACATGACTTAACATATATTACAATACCTATTTGAATTGTGGGACAATAGTAACCATCCCTCAATAGTGTTTGATCTAATGCAATACTATTAGAGTGAGACCCACAAACACCCTCATGGAATTCAGCTAGTGCACGTTCAAATTCCTTTCTCTCTAAACACTTAGGAAGTGTTTTCACCAAAGATGATAGCACAATGAAAGTTTAATAGATAAGATGACATTTTTCATTAAGGGTAAGGCCATTAGGAATGATTTGGTCTTAGAGGTAGGAGTAGATGTTAACATACTGTGAAGAGTCACAACCAATAATGGTGCAAATGACATGGTTTTCTAAGGATTCATAGATTGGGTAATGTAGTTCTTCCACCAAGAACTCAAATCTAGACTCATGCTCTTGAACTTTTAAGATATAAGCCAAAGTTTCCATAACATCAACTTCTTTATTTTCTACTCTAGGAATTTATTGAAAAGTGATGAAAGTGAATTATTTCTTTAAAGCATCAACCAAATTCTTGTAGGGGACAAGCTTTTCATTTTTGGTTTGATAGTCATTATCAACTTGATTGACAACTAGTTGAGAGTCCTTGAAGATATTCATCTCTACGATCCTTCATTCAATAGCTAATTTTATCCCATTTGTTAGAGCCTCATGCTCAACAATGTTATTGGTACTTTGAAATAACAACTTATAGGATTTGGGGATAATGTAACCATGAGGGGTAATGAATAATATCCTAGCACCTAATCCATTTTGTTTGTAAGAGAAATGAAATAATTTTTTCCATGTACACTTAGTCATGTACATAATGGATGGCTTAGGAAAATCTATCTGCATAGTAACATCATCTCGTAAAAGAAAATCAGCTAGCTAATCTACAATAGCTTGACCTTTAATGGCCTTATGATTGATATACTCAATGTAAAATTGTAAGATAATCATCATCTATTTAACTAACCAACTAGTAAGGGTAGCCTTACTTAGTAGATATTTTGTAGCATCATAGTTTTTGGTACACAAACACAACATCAAGCAAAGTTTTCTCAATGTTATCATAATTGACCTCATAGGTTACTATAGTGTGACTTATATAGTATTTAATAGGGTGAAAAAATTAATGGATGGATGGGGTATGATATGTGTTGCCTAAGTTTCAATTCATATCTTTTGCCTTAAGTTTTTGAGTCAAGTCAAGTGTCAAAACAATGAGTCTGAGTCTAGATTTCCTATAGGATGTTCTTTCTTCTCATCATTCCTTTGAGCTAACCTAATGTGGGAAATAATGTGAACAATGCATAAGTCCAAATCTAGGTTATTAGGGTTTCGAGGGCTTGTTATGCATTTCCTTCATGAGAAGAAGGTCTATATTTTTTGCTAATTCATATTTTCTTATTCCTAATCATGTGAAAGACAAAGATTTATGGTAGCCCCTTATGAAAATATTCCTACAAATCTTTGAGAAATCATAATTCTATGATCAAGTGTTCCATTAAAGACATAATGCAAGTAAAATAGAGAAATAATACGCATATATAGAGAAAATACAGTGGAGGAACATCAAATACCAAGCTTGAAGACAATATACAGATTGTGCGAATGAACTACAAGAAGATCAATTGAATTTGATGCAAAATGAATACTTAAAAATGTAGAAATGGTGAAGAACATGGCCAAAGGTGGAAAAGACCTGAGTGGAAATCGATTTGACGAATCAAAACATGTCTAATCATCCACATCACTAAGTTGAAAAGTCAATTGAATGAAAGAACACACTTTCTATTGGCTAGTTAAAAGTTAGATGCTTACCTGTCATATTGGGTCCTATTCAAATATTAAATGCAAGTTAGATGCCTGTTGGTAAACAGATTCGTTCTTTTTAATTTCTTCTGTCAATATGACTCTTGATGCCCGAACAATAAACAAAATCTGTTTGCAACAGTTGAAAAGCCATTTTCTTGTTAACTGGCTTATCTCTGAATTTGTAGGTACAGCTCCCTATTATGAATGATATTCGATGAATTATGTTTGATTCCTAAAACTAATGCGGGGTATGCTCTTAACCCGAGAGCAGGAGAGGAAACCAAGTCTCACCCAGACAAGTGAAACTCAGGCAAGAATCTAAATGTTAGGATGTTATGTATATGGCACCCACAATCTTATGGCTCCCGCAACACAACAGAATGAAATGCAAGATATGGACCGCGAATGCAATATGAGATGATTAGTTAGTGCTACTGCATTCGGATCTTCACGATCTCATGATTTCCGACATGCAACAATGTAATATAAGATCTAATGCAGATGACTGAAATATAAGGGAATGCATATGGAGAACAAAACACTAACCGAGATATTTCCCACTACTAGCTCCAATACTCTGATCGGTTCACTAGTTCAATTAAATAGAAACAACGAAATGAAACTCTGTTCACTAAACCATTTCCATCCAATATCGAAGAAGTATCTCATACACAAATGAAAAGAAAAGGACAGTAAAGAAATGGCACAAATTCAATTGTCTCTGCAACCGGATTCACACCAAAAATTTGCCGACCCTTTATTAATCATTCAAAATCTTACATATAGGGTGAGAGAGATGACCGTTACAATGGAATTTAAATCGGCTCATCTTCTCAAGATGACAAATGGCGAGATGCCAACTTATCATATCTACACATTTACAAAATCCTAAGATTAATGGAATAGAAAACAAAAGGGGGGAATTTTGAATCATTTGGGCTTCTTCCCCTTTTCAGTTTTCGCCTTATATGCTTTAGCAGCCGCTATGATTGGGGTTAATTCATCATAGCTTGGTACGTGTACATTTGTGAATCTCAATAGCCACCTTGCATGTTCTTGAGTAAATTCTTTGGCTTGATTCTGCTGATTCACTGCTTCCTCAGCTACCACGTGCACGCATCCGCTAAGTGTTTGTAGTTCTGACACTTTGTTTTGGCTGCTTGAAGCTATCCCAGAAAGATTGCTCAAATGCGTGGAGAAGTTGTTTTTCATCATATCAATGTCGATGAAGGACTTCCCTTGCCCACTGGTTTGTGATTCAGTGTGCAATCCTCGCATGAGCTCAAAAGCTTTCTCTTGGGCCTTCTTTACTTTATCCCCTGTTTCTCTAAGCCCTTTCTCGGCTTCCTGGATCATTTCCCGCTTGAATTGCATGCTTCTGATCCATTCATTCAATGGTTCATCTCCTTTCTTCAGAATCTTTGCTTCAATTGCATCCTTGGCTTTCATCTGGATGATCATATTCAGAAGAGAAATGGATTCTGTGCATTTCGCCTCTTCTCCCGCCAGAATATTACTATTGGCAGTAATATTGCCCTTTTCTGCTTCTAATCGGATGAGCACATTGCCGATTTGACCAATGAGGGCGATTCCATCAGTATTAAGCCTTTCGATCCACTCTTTCCCGATCTGACCGAAGTGCCTATCTTTCTGCAGCTGTGATATGAAGGCCTGCACTTCTTCTGCCGAAGGATCCTCTGTAGCGGGTAAACCGATAATAGTTGCCAATGGGACAACTAACTGTCGGATGAATTTTCTTAGTTCTTCGATCTCAGCTTTCATCTTAATCTTTGATACCTTGAGGTTCTCCAGCTGCTCCTCTATTACTTCGTTACTTGATTTCCATAGGCCCACTTTAGTGTCATGCCTGGCTTCTCCGAGATCGATGGAATGCAGAGTGAAGTCTGCTGGAGTCAAATCTTCAATTTTTCCCACTCTGTTTGGTTTCGCCACCTCCATGGTTAGGTGCCCTATTTCTGTATCATGCCCTAGTATGGATAGGGTTCTCTGCTTCTTGGCCTTCACCATCATCGATCCCGAATGAACTGCTTGAGACACTATATCTTTCGCAGGAGTGTTGTCATCTTTCCTCTTCCTCTTGTTCTCCAGGGTGTCTTCAAGCCAAGACTCTGTGCTAATTATCTTAGAGGCCGTTCCCAGAGACTCAATGGTGAACATCTTCCTCTTTACTTGAGTCACTGTAGCAGTAGTTGCAGAGAATGGGTTCCTCTGGTCTCGAGAGAGAAGTCGAGAGGAACTAGGGATCTCCTTTTCTTCTTCAGGTTCAGTGCTACTACTTTGATCATCCTTGATCTTTACAATTTGAATAGAGGAGCCAGTAGGCTTCAAGGACGGGGCACTTATGGCTGGAGTAGGGCTATAATGAGATGGTGAACTTGGGGTGAGCTAAGGAGATGGGGGTGGAGTGGAAAGAGAAAAAGGGATTGGAGAAGTGGATCCATCCTTTGGCTCTTCGGCCTCCTTTTCCTCTGCTGCAGCCTGAGTTCCGATGACTGGCAACGATCCACCTTGGCATGTTGGTACTATCGGAATGTTCTTCTCTGGGGGTTGATCTCCTCCTCCGGCGGACTGAGCTGGTCCTTGTGCAGCTGAAGTTGTGGTACTGGGAGTAGCGCTCTATGATGAAGCAGGGGTAGCTGTGGCTGGTGAAGCTTGAGTGGCTTTACTTCTGCTCCGACCTTTCTTAGCTGTCCATTCTACCCATTTTCCAGTCCGCTTGATGATTTTCGCCATCATAACATCGAAATCTTCCTCGACATTAAAGTATGGTTCGGAACTGACAGGCGTGTTCTGCAACTTGGTCAAATATGTATGACTATACATATTTTGGCCATCATCTTTGATTCCTTCCACGTCTAGATTGACGCCATACATTTTTACCTGCTCCACAGTGAATCTTGCAAATGCCCGATCACGGCTCTCCAGCTCGTCTTTACAGTCCGCCCAGTAGTCTTCCATGGTAGTCACATGTTTGATCATGCTCCCAATTTGGAGCACATCTCGGGCATAACCATTGGGATCGAACATGGGCCTGACTACCTCATACTCTTCCAGCTTGTATTTGCTTTCAAACGCCTTGAGGATGTTCTTTGCATCCGGTCTGGCCTCGCAGCTATAAGCTCCGACTCTTATGGGGAATTCATACCCTTTCTTCCGCATACTGGCGCTCAGCACGTTCACCTAGACGGCTTGTCTCACGATCTCTACAAGCACGATCATGTCGTCTGGGTATCTGGGCAGCTTCATTGGGAAACCATCAAATGCTGCAAGACGCAAATAAGAAAAGGATAAGAACTGGATGAAATAACAGCCAAATTGACTGATTGCCGCCATCGCTTCAGGACTAAATCTCCGCTCCGGACATCCTTGAAGTTCCCTGCAAATTCTCATAGTAAAGGCATCATTCACTCTGACATAATCTGCATAACTGTTTTGCAACTGTAAGCATGGATAAAACTCATAACTTTTAACATCTTCAGGAAATTCCTCAATTTTGGGAAGTCCTGGCCATAACTGAAGAGAAGCCAACATGTATATCAAAAAGGACGACATATAGAAAGAATTATAAAACTTAGCTGCGGCGAGAGCTCTAGCAAGATGCTCACTCACCTCATGCGCCCAATCTATATACTGAGTATCTGAGCATATAACTTGCACTAGAAAGAAACATTGCTCCATAAAATTAAAAGCTTCTACCTCACCTTTGAGCCGATGCAACAGGACCAGGATGTCCACAATCTCTGGTTTGAGGTCAGTACCGAAGAGGGTTTTAGGGACCTTACTCTTGGCTCCTCTTGGCTTCTGAAACCAAGAGCTCATTATTTCTTTCCTCCAGATCATCTTCTTCAAGGAGAACTCCGACATAGCTCCACCCATGGTTAGGTCAGAGAATTCTTCTCTCTCCGGAATTCTCAGACAGTTCACCACTGCTTGCCTATCGATTGAAATCAAAACTGATTGATTAGGCAAGAGGATTTGCTTGGTGTCCGGGTTGTAGTTGTTGATGCATTCGAGAATCAACTCCGGGGCTTGAACTGCTACTGGGAAGCCAGCTGCTTCCACCAATCCGCTTCCTCTAAGTCTCTCCGTGATAGGGTGGATAGGTTCCGTTTTCAATCTCCTTCTGAAAACCATCTGCAATCAATCTGAATACTTACCATGCTTACAGTTGCGTCTTCTCATCTGATGCGGAAAATCGCCTCTGAGGGTAGAAAACCCGCAATGGAGAAGTCGATTTCTGTTTTTCTGCCACTGCCTTCTCTTTATTTAAGTCACTTCGTTTCAACCCTTTTCGGAAAATCTCCAAGCGGCTTCGCCAAAAGGTAGGGCCCACCGTCTTATATTATCTCTTCGGAAAGCTCCTTTTTGGAAAATCGCCAAGTAGCTTCGCCAGAAGGTGGGACCCATATGTCAACTTTCCCTTCTAATAGTGCTTTTGCGGAAATCTCACTTAGGATTTCGAAACCCGCCGAGGAGAAGCCCTTTCTTCATTTTCCGCACATCTACCTTTTGATCATTCCATTAAGTTATAATTGATTCCGGTGGTAGGATCGCGACAACATACGAAAGATTTCTTAGAAACATGAACTATTTCGCTCCAGTTGAATTCCTTTACTGTATATACTGAGATCTGCGGAAAAAGGCCTTCGGGGTGCGAAATCCGCCGAGGAGAAGCTAGAACCCAATTTCCCGCCAACTTGATTTTCTTAACTCAAAGTGGGCTATATTGAAGGCAAGTCACATGATGCAGTACAATCCAAGAATCTTCATCGAGTAAGGATCTAAACTACCCCTCCGACTTATAATAGTCAAGGAACAACCCACCCGGCTCATATGTGATACGGAGGAAGGCTACAGGTGAAAACCCGATGAAGAAGCTCCTCACCTAAGAGGGCAAAGACCTATTGACTTGACCAGACCACACAAGACTATGATCTACTCCACTTTGTAAAATTGGGACAAGGTGTAAAAGTGGGGCAACAGCTGGCTCTGACTGGGGACTTGGGTAGAGTATATCCAAGCAAGGGACCTAGGATCTCTGGTTTCGCACAAGGATGGAATAAAAGGTGGCAACACAACAAAAATGAAACAAGACAAACAACAAGGAAAGGAAAAACAGCAAAGGAAAAGCTAACTAAGCAGAACTGGGAAATACTAACCTACTATAGTACAGCACAGGGATTACCTGTTTTCAATTAATAACTTGATAGAGCTTGAGGTCCTGACCATTATAGGTCAGGGGTAGTACTTCGCCATCTTCATATGCCAGTTTGAAAGAATTATTCTCAAATGCCTGTTGGATCTTGAAGGGGCCTTTCCACAGTGTGTCAAACTTTTTATGCATTCCTTTTGGAGCTCTTCTTTTGTCCCAAAGCAATACCATGTCTCCTATCATAAATTTTTGAGGCCTTGCCCTTTTATCAAAAATTTATTTTACTCGCATCTGATGCTGTGTGATGTGATCAACAATCTCTGTTCTTTCTTCCTCCAATTTGCTCAAATACAAGATTCTCTTTTCCAGGCCATCTCTATAGATATCATCTTCGATTACTGTTCTGATTTTACTTGTAGCCAATTCCAGGGGTAAAGGCAGATTAGCTTCAGTTCCATAAACTAGCTCGAATGGGGATATGCCAATCGCCCTTTTAGGTGTTACCCTATCTGCCCAGAGTGCTTCATGAATCTTCTTGTGCCAATTTTTCTGATTATCTGAGACTAGCTTCTTAACAATGCTAATTAAGTTCTTATTGCTAGATTCAGCTTGACCATTTCCTTGAGGGAAATAGTCAGAGGAATGGCTGACTATGATTCCATACTCAAAACAAAAACTAGTGATATCTAATGATGAAAAATAGGATGCATTATCCATCACCAGTTTGATAGGAACGCCAAACCTGACTAGAATGTTTTCTTTTATGAATTCACAGACCACCTCCGTAGTAGTTTTCTTCGTGGCTTTAGCTTCTACCCATTTGGTGAAGTAGTCCGTAGCGGTGATTATGTATTGGTGGCCAGCGCTAGATACAGGGGCAATTGGACCAATGAAATCAAGACCCCACTGTTGAAATGGACCTTCAATTATAACTGGTCTCAGTGGTAATGCAGCTAATTGAGGACGCCCAGTAAACAACTTACATTTTTCGCATCTCGCCACCCACGCGTATGCATCCTTAAACATCCTGGGCCAGTAATAACATTGCCTCAGTATTTTAAAAGCCGTAACTGAAGAAGAGAAATGTCCTCCACAGGCCTCGTCATGGAAAGTCTTTAATAGCTTCTCTTGCTGTGGTTTATCTACGCATCTCAAAAATGTACCATCAATGGCCTTTTTGAACAGTTTGTCATCCCACAATACATATTTAGCAGCTTTCAACCTAAGGTCTCTCCTTTGCCTTGAGTTTAGTCCTTCTGGACATTCTCCGTATGTTAGGAGATACGAGATGTTTTCAAACCACGAATCATACAGACCTACAGCGAGCACTAAATTTTTCTCGCTTAGTTCCTTGCTTTCTTCAGCGATCTTATTTTCTGCAATTGCTCTGCATAAAGCATTCCCTCTTATTAACTTGGTGGGTTTAATCTCTATATCATATTCTTGTATTTTCGCTACCTAGGCTCCTCTAGTATTACAATCTATATCTTGCTGCGTCAACACGCTCTTCACAGCTGCATCTGGTACATGAACTACAGAATGTGAGTGCAATATATAAAAACGAAAATTCTTAAGAGCTCTTACCACTGCAAAGGCGTGTTTTTCAATCTGTGAATACTTCAATTCATGATTCTTCAAAGGTACGCTCATGAAAGCGATGGGGGCTTGTATTCCTTCATCATTTTCCTGCACAAGGATGGCTGACAAGGTATGTTCTGATGCGTAGCAATAAATAATAAAGTCCCTTTTATAATTGGGATGGCACAGCACGGGAGCATTAGCAATTGCAGTCTTTATATCCTGAAAGGCTCGCTTGCCTGCTTCATTCCATTTGAAGCTCGGACTTCCCTTCATCATATCTACTATGTGTTTGGTGGTTTCTGCGAAGTCCGGGACAAACCTTCTGAGGAAATTCACCTGACCGAAGAAAGACTTGACCCCTGTTTTGTTCGCTGGCAGACTCAATCTCTGGATGGCTTCTACTCTATCAGGATCAATTTTTATGCCTTCCTGGGACACTATATGTCCAAGCAGCTTTCCTTCGGTCACACAGAAAACTGACTTTTTTGGATTTAAGGAGATACCATGTTCTCTACATCTTTGCAGCACCTTTTTCAGATCTTCCATATGATCCTTTCTTTTCTTTGAGAATACAGTAAGATCGTCCAGGTATATGACTATAATCCTGTCCTTCATATCTGCAAAAGTTTTGCTCATACATCTTTGGAAAGTAGCTCCGGCATTGATCAACCCAAAAGGCATCCTGTGATAGGCAAAAGTACCCCAAGGAGTGGTGAAAGCCGTTTTATGTTGATCTTTCTTCTCTACTTCAACCTGGTTATACCCTGAAAAGCCATCGAGCATAGACATCATCTCTAATCCAGCAACTGTCTGTAACAAATGATCCATGTTCGGGAGAGCGAAGTTATCCTTGAGAGATGCCTGATTTAAGTTCCGAAAATCCACACAAATCCTTATCTCTCCATTCTTCTTTCTGACAGGCCCTATATTAGCAATCCAGGTGGAGTGATGAATAGGGTAAATGATTCTTGCCTTTAACATTTTATCCACTTCCCTGAAAATGGCGTCCGCTACCTTCGGATTATAATTTCTTTGTTTTTGCCGGAAAGGCACTGCATCTGGTTTGAGAGGAATATGGTGTTTCACTTCTCCTCCTCTATAACTTTTTAGGTCTTCATAGCTCCAAGCAAAAACGTCTCTATATTCTTCAAACAAACTCTTCGCGGCTTCCTTTTCTTCCGGGGTACAACATTTGCCAATATTCACCATCTTTGGATTATGGGCACTTTCGATGTTTATCCCTTCGAACTCGCCCGTCGTAGGTTCCTTCTCCATCCTTTTTTGTTTAACGTAAGCATCATGTCTGTTGAACAACTTTTCCAGAGCTATAAAGTATGGAGGAATGATGTTATCTTTCAATTGAACTTTGCCTTGTTCACTGTTTCCATCGGATTCAGATTCGAAACTGGATTCGTCATTTTCAAGAAATAACTGCAAGCTTTTATCATCATTAAACACTTGCCAGGATTCTGTGTTATCTGGAACAGCAGACCGGTATACAATTTCAATCTGGTATTTTTTATCTTTAAAATCTGGATGAGGTAATAGTAAGGATGTAGAAACAGCAAGTGAATCAGCTTTAGTATTCATTTCCCTTGGTACAGCTATGATAGAGAAAGCTTTCAAACCTTCTATTTCATCCCACACCTTATTTCTGTAATTTTTTAGTTTATGGTTTTTCACTGAATATTGCCCTTTAACTTGCTTTACTATCAACTCTGCATCACCTTGAGCTCTTAGGATTTCTATTCCCCTCTCTTTCGTCGCGACTACCCCTAATATCAAGGCCTCATATTTTGCTGTATTATTTGTATTGCCAAACTCTAGTTTGAAAGCTAAGGGTTCGGCCACTCCCTCTGGAGATATCAATACTACGCCGGCTCCAGAACCAGAGGAAGCGCAACTTCTGTCGAATTCAAGGGTCCAGACGCCAGAAACCTCTTGGTGTTCTTCGGGAACCTCTTTGTCCAAATTCTCATATGTTTGTTTACCGGCATCCTCTTCCGTAAACAACATATAATTCCCAAATTCCAATTCTTGATATAAGATTTGGGCTTTGGGATCGTCTGACTTTAAGACCGTGAACTTGGCCTTTTCTTCTGGCTCCAATTTGACTTTCTTACTATCGATGGGTATTATAGCTTGAGACCAGTCCAGCTTAATTTCCCCTCCCAAGTCACGACAGAAACTTCTGCTCAAAAGGAGTCCATAACTCGCAGGGATATCAGCTACCAGAATCGTTAACAGGAGTTTCTTTTCTGGGTATGAGGCTAGAGCCACTTGTGCATCCTTAATTTGCCCAAGCAAAGGGACCTGTTTGGAGTCCATTGAATAGCATTTCCCGTATACCTTAGTAAGGTTGAGGCCTAAGGCTTTAGCCACAGAATAAGGCATGACATTATCTGAGGCACCTGAGTCTATAATGCAGTTACTAAGCTTACACCCGTTAATGTACAATGAAATATAAAAAGGCTCAGGTTTTTGTCCCGGGGAGGTTACTAGAACTATTGAATCTCTCCGATCAGGAATGTCAGGTGTCAAGGTTTCTTTCTCTTCTTCCACTACTATGTTACAATTAGCACCAGTCGCATTATCTTTACACCGGTCTACCAGCTTTCTCAGCTCAACAGGGTGTGTCTTTAAATAATCAATGGCAGAAATTTGAATTTTCGAATCTTCACAAAATTGAATAAAATCAAAGGATGATTTACCCTTACCCATATGCGAAGCAGAAACTTCAATATCCGCCGGTGTATTACTTGTTGACGGGCCAGGATCATTTCTCTGAGCAGAGCTAGAGGAGGGAGCCTTTTGCTTTTGTCCTCGAGTAAGAACGGTGTAAGAAGTTCCGTCAATAGTCGCATAACATTCTCCTTTGGTCTCGGAATCCGGTTCATATTCTAAGAATAAATTTTCAGAGTCGCCATTTTGATAAGAATCGGTTTCCAAAACATTAGTTGCATTGTTCAACTCATTGGTAGACAACAATTGCATCATGCGAGCTGTTTCTGGACAATTTTCGCTGTCGTGATCTGTGGTTAGATGGAAGACACACATATTTCCCTTCCTTGGTGCCGCCTCGATTTGCAATTTAGGTGGTGGTCCCATGAGTTGTGGGACTTTACCTTCGTTGTTCCTCCCGAGCATGTTCTGGTAATTGTGCTGATAAGGATTGTTGAACGCTGGCAAGTGTTTCTTTAAAGACACTATCTCATTGGATAGTTTCTGAATCATCTCTTCAGATGATGAAGAACTGCTTGAACTACCCTTAGCATGAAGTTCTCTCTTCCATTTTCCGGCAGAGATTAAATCATCTTCGCACTCAACGGCCTTCTTTTGTGCATCAGCTAAGTCAGTGGGCTTTGCTCTTCTTAAATCATAGTTGATGTCAGGAGGCATCGCACTTATGAAGAAAGTTTTCAAATTACCTACGGTAGGTCTGGCGGCAGTCGGGATCCTGCTGACAGTCTTGTTAAAGCTTGCAATGAAATCTCTCATGCTCGTAATTGGTTGCTTCTTTATAGACGTGAGCTGGGTCAACAGGGCATGTTCATTCTCTGCGGTCTTAAACCTATCTTCGAATGCAATCCTTAATGAGGCCCAATCTATGATTGAACCGTCATCCAAATGATAAAACCAATCAGCTGCACTATCAGTAAGGGTTTCTACGAACAGTCTCACAGCTACATCCTCATGTCCAACTCCTAGGATATGGGTAGCCGCGAAAAAGGCTTTAATATGTTCGTCCGTAGTAACCTTCCCATCACCTAAGAATTTAGGGAAATTCTTCCTGGAACCAGACGGAAGTGGATGATAAGCATTTAGAGCTAAGGGTCCTGTCGCCGCGGCCCATGGAGCGGCCATGATTATCCTTGAATTGTAGGGAGGAAAGCCTACAGTTGATGGAGGTGTTACCCCGTGTAATGCTAACACCTGACAGGCAGAGTGCGAAGTGTTAGCGCCTTGATCTTTAACGGGTGAAGATGGTCTACTTCGACCCTGATTTTCACTTCTTCGCTTTGGAACTTCTAAGATAGGAAATCCGAGTTCTTCAAGTTTGTCAAAAATAGGATCTTTCCCACCTCGTTCCTTGGTACTTCGAAGGAACTTAAAACTTTCCAGGGTGCTGGGTCACAGCTTCTTACTGCGATTACCTTTCCACTCGTCTGATATTTCTTCTTTGGATGGCTCTTTCTAAGGCTTCAGCTCTTCTTTCTTCTTCCTCTAAAACTTGGTTTGCATTCCTATAGTGCTCCGAGTTCCTTCTATTTCTCCAAACAAAGGTGTTGAGTGAAGTAATTATATCTTCTTGGTCGTCTTGAAAACTAAGATTTGGTTGGAGAACGGGTATAATGTTTTCATGAGGCAGTACCATCTTTCCTCATGACATATGCTTTCTTGATCAAGCGACTGTTCGTCTCCCCAGCAGAGTTGCCAAAAATCTGTTGGTAAACAGATTCGTTCTTTTTAATTTCTTCTGTCAATATGATTCTTGATGCCCGAACAATAAACAAAATCTGTTTGCAACAGTTGAAAAGCCGTTTTCTTGTTAACTGGCTTATCTCTGAATTTGTAGGTACAGCTCCCTATTATGAATGATATTCGATGAATTATGTTTGATTCCTAAAACTAATGCGGGGTATGCTCTTAACCCGAGAGCAGGAGAGGAAACCAAGTCTCACCCAGACAAGTGAAACTCAGGCAGGAATCTAAATGTTAGGATGTTATGTATATGGCACCCACAATCTTATGGCTCCCGCAACACAACAGAATGAAATGCAAGATATGGACCGCGAATGCAATATGAGATGATTAGTTAGTGCTACTGCGTTCGGATCTTCACGATCTCATGATTTTCGACACGCAACAATGCAATATAAGATCTAATGCAGATGACTGAAATATAAGGGAATGCATATGGAGAACAAAACACTAACCGAGATATTTCCCACTACTAGCTCCAATACTCTGATCGGTTCACTAGTTCAATTAAATAGAAACAACAAAATGAAACTCTGTTCACTAAACCATTTCCATCCAATATCGAAGAAGTATCTCATACACAAATGAAAAGAAAAGGACAGTAAAGAAATGGCACAAATTCAATTGTCTCTGCAACCGGATTCACACCAAAAATTTGCCGACCCTTTATTAATCATTCAAAATCTTACATATAGGGTGAGAGAGATGACCGTTACAATGGAATTTAAATCGGCTCATCTTCTCAAGATGACAAATGGCGAGATGCCAACTTATCATATCTACACATTTACAAAATCCTAAGATTAATGGAATAGAAAACAAAAGGGGGGAATTTTGAATCATTTGGGCTTCTTCCCCTTTTCAGTTTTCGCCTTATATGCTTTAGCAGCCGCTATGATTGGGGTTAATTCATCATAGCTTGGTACGTGTACATTTGTGAATCTCAATAGCCACCTTGCATGTTCTTGAGTAAATTCTTCGGCTTGATTCTGTTGATTCACTGCTTCCTCAGCTACCACGTGCACGCATCCGCTAAGTGTTTGTAGTTCTGACACTCTGTTTTAGCTGCTTGAAGCTATCCCAGACAGATTGCTCAAATGCATGGAGAAGTTGTTTTTCATCATATCAATGTCGATGAAGGACTTCCCTTGCCCACTGGTTTGTGATTCAGTGTGCAATCCTCGCATGAGCTCAAAAGCTTTCTCTTGGGCCTTCTTTACTTTATCCCCTGTTTCTCTAAGCCCTTTCTCGGCTTCCTGGATCATTTCCCGCTTGAATTGCATGCTTCTGATCCATTCATTCAATGGTTCATCTCCTTTCTTCAGAATCTTTGCTTCAATTGCATCCTTGGCTTTCATTTGGATGATCATATTCAGAAGAGAAATGGATTCTGTGCATTTCGCCTCTTCTCCCGCCAGAATATTACTATTGGCAGTAATATTGCCCTTTTCTGCTTCTAATCGGATGAGCACATTGTCGATTTGACCAATGAGGGCGATTCCATCAGTATTAAGCCTTTCAATCCACTCTTTCCCGATCTGACCGAAGTGCCTATCTTTCTGCAGCTGTGATATGAAGGTCTGCACTTCTTCTGCCGAAGGATCCTCTGTAGCGGGTAAACCGGTAATAGTTGCCAATGGGACAACTAACTGTCGGATGAATTTTCTTAGTTCTTCGATCTCAGCTTTCATCTTAATCTTTGATACCTTGAGGTTCTCCAGCTACTCCTCTATTACTTCGTTACTTGATTTCCATAGGCCCACTTTAGTGTCATGCCTGGCTTCTCCGAGATCGATGGAATGCAGAGTGAAGTCTGCTGGAGTCAAATCTTCAATTTTTCCCACTCTGTTTGGTTTCGCCACCTCCATGGTTAGGTGCCCTATTTCTGTATCATGCCCTAGTATGGATAGGGTTCTCTGCTTCTTGGCCTTCACCATCATCGATCCTGAATGAACTGCTTGAGACACTATATCTTTCGCAGGAGTGCTGTCATCTTTCCTCTTCCTCTTCTTCTCCAGGGTGTCTTCAAGCCAAGACTCTGTGCTAATTATCTTAGAGGCTGTTCCCAGAGACTCAATGGTGAACATCTTCCTCTTTACTTGAGTCACTGTAGCAGTAGTCACAGAGAATGGGTTCCTCTGGTCTCGAGAGAGAAGTCGAGAGGAACTAGGGATCTCCTTTTCTTCTTCAGGTTCAGTGCTACTACTTTGATCATCCTTGATCTTTACAATTTGAATAGAGGAGCCAGTAGGCTTCAAGGACGGGGCACTTATGGCTGGAGTAGGGCTATGATGAGATGGTGAACTTGGGGTGAGCTGAGGAGATGGGGGTGGAGTGGAAAGAGAAAAAGGGATTGGAGAAGTGGATCCATCCTTTGGCTCTTCGGCCTCCTTTTCCTCTGCTGCAGCCTGAGTTCCGATGACTGGCAACAATCCGCCTTGGCATGTTGGTACTATCGAAATGTTCTTCTCTGGGGGTTGATCTCCTCCTCCGGCGGACTGAGCTGGTCCTTGTGCAGCTGAAGTTGTGGTACTGGGAGTAGCGCTCTATGATGAAGCAGGGGTAGCTGTGGCTGGTGAAGCTTGAGTGGCTTTACTTCTGCTCCGACCTTTCTTAGCTGTCCATTCTACCCATTTTCCAGTCCGCTTGATGATTTTCGCCATCATAACATCAAAATCTTCCTCGACATTGAAGTATGGTTCGGAACTGACAGGCGTGTTCCGCAACTTGGTCAAATATGTATGACTATACATATTTTGGCCGTCATCTTTGATTCCTTCCACGTCTAGATTGACGCCATACATTTTTACCTGCTCCACAGTGAATCTTGCAAATGCCCGATCACGGCTCTCCAGCTCGTCTTTACAGTCTGCCCAGTAGTCTTCCATGGTAGTCACATGTTTGATCACGCTCCCAATTTGGAGCACATATCGGGCATAACCATTGGGATCGAACATGGGCCTGACTACCTCATACTCTTCCAGCTTGTATTTGCTTTCAAACGCCTTGAGGATGTTCTTTGCATCCGGTCTGGCCTCGCAGCTATAAGCTCCGACTCTTATGGGGAATTCATACCCTTTCTTCCGCATACTGGCGCTCAGCACGTTCACCTGGACGGCTTGTCTCACGATCTCTACGAGCACGATCATGTCGTCTGGGTATCTGGGCAGCTTCATTGGGAAACCATCAAATGCTGCAAGACGCAAATAAGAAAAGGATAAGAACTGGATGAAATAACAGCCAAATTTACTGATTGCCGCCATCGCTTCAGGACTAAATCTCCGCTCCGGACATCCTTGAAGTTCCCTGCAAATTCTCATAGTAAAGGCGTCATTCACTCTGACATAATTTGCATAACTGTTTTGCAACTGTAAGCATGGATAAAACTCATAACTTTTAACATCTTCAGGAAATTCCTCAATTCTGGGAAGTCCTGGCCATAACTGAAGAGAAGCCAACATGTATATCAAAAAGGACAAAATATAGAAAGAATTATAAAACTTAGCTGCGGCGAGAGCTCTAGCAAGATGCTCACTCACCTCATGCGCCCAATCTATATACTGAGTATCTGAGCATATAACTTGCACTAGAAAGAAACATTGCTCCATAAAATTAAAAGCTTCTACCTCACCTTTGAGCCGATGCAACAGGACCAGGATGTCCACAATCTCTGGTTTGAGGTCAGTACCGAAGAGGGTTTTAGGGACCTTACTCTTGGCTCCTCTTGGCTTCTGAAACCAAGAGCTCATTATTTCTTTCCTCCAGATCATCTTCTTCAAGGAGAACTCCGACATAGCTCCACCCATGGTTAGGTCAGAGAATTCTTCTCTCTCCGGAATTCTCAGACAGTTCACCACTGCTTGCCTGTCGATTGAAATCAAAACTGATTGATTAGGCAAGAGGATTTGCTTGGTGTCCGGGTTGTAGTTGTTGATGCATTCGAGAATCAACTCCGGGGCTTGAACTACTACTAGGAAGCCAGCTGCTTCCACCAATCCGCTTCCTCTGAGTCTCTCCGTGATAGGGTGGATAGGTTCTATTTTCAATCTCCTTCTGAAAACCATCTGCAATCAATTTGAATACTTACCATGCTTACAGTTGCGTCTTCTCATCTGATGCGGAAAATTGCCTCTGAGGGTAGAAAACCCGCAATGGAGAAGTCGATTTCTGTTTTTCCGCCACTGCCTTCTCTTTATTTAAGTCACTTCGTTTCAACCCTTTTCGGAAAATCTCCAAGCAGCTTCGCCAAAAGGTAGGGCCCACCGTCTTATATTATCTCTTCGGAAAGCTCCTTTTTGGAAAATCGCCAAGTAGCTTCGCCAGAAGGTGGGACCCATATGTCAACTTTCCCTTCTAATAGTGCTTTTGCGGAAATCTCACTTAGGATTTCGAAACCCGCCGAGGAGAAGCCCTTTCTTCATTTTCCGCACATCTACCTTTTGATCATTCCATTAAGTTATAATTGATTCCGGTGGTAGGATCGCGACAACATACGAAAGATTTCTTAGAAACATGAACTATTTCGCTCCAGTTGAATTCCTTTACTGTATATACTGAGATCTGCGGAAAAAGGCCTTCGGGGTGCGAAATCCGCCGAGGAGAAGCTAGAACCCAATTTCCCGCCAACTTGATTTTCTTAACTCAAAGTGGGCTATATTGAAGGCAAGTCACATGATGCAGTACAATCCGAGAATCTTCATCGAGTAAGGATCTAAACTACCCCTCTGACTTATAATAGTCAAGGAACAACCCACCCGGCTCATATGTGATACGGAGGAAGGCTACAGGTGAGAACCCGATGAAGAAGCTCCTCACCTAAGAGGGCAAAGACCTATTGACTTGACCAGACCACACAAGACTATGATCTACTCCACTTTGTAAAATTGGGACAAGGTGTAAAAGTTGGGCAACAATGCCTTTAGTTATCAAATCAAAGAAGATCTATGGAGGTTGTAACATCACTATATAAAGATGCTCTTTTGTTAATTCATGTGACATAGTGATGTGAAGGAACATGTCTGGTGGGCCATCACATTTCATGAAGTGCTATCAAAGTCTAGTCATGAGCTACCAATGAGGCAAAATAGTCTAATTCTAGACAATAAAGTACTACCACATCTATGCCATGAGGTATATAGCTAGAAAGAGGGACCCACATCACAAAGTAAGAAAACATAACCTCATTTTGGTATTACTGTCACATTGGAAAGAGATCCATGATTGTCACTATCTTGCTATGTGAAGTTGCTCGATAATTATTCTATATGATATATCGATGATTTGAGGCATGGAACTACAAGGCCAAATTCATTTTGTGAGCCACAAAAGGTAAATGGGTCCTAGATTGGTGTACTATGATTGGATGGATTCTCTAATAGTGACAAAGGTGGGTCAGTTTTGCAAGCACCATCAGATCTTTAAAAATAAATGCTTCTTGCTATGTCACTATGGAGAGATGCATAGAAGTTAGTCTTAGTGACAAAGTGACCCACAGTAGAAAATATAAAGGAAGCCATAATGTTTAAATCATGATCATTAACTTGAGATCAACAACCAAAATTTGAAAATGTAGTGACCATTGTAATATGAAATAGATGTATTTGGTGTGAAACAATATAAGGTAAATAAAATAGTGTTATCATAGGGTTTTCTAAAGATTGCAAGAAGCTAAACAGTCATGGAGTGTTTTTAAGAATATCTTTGATTCTAATTCATCAATAGAAAAGATAGCACGTGCTCATATCATGATATAAATTGGATATTTTCATATTTAATTCTTTATTATATGATTGTTTCTCTACCAGAATTTAGAAATGATAACAACAGTCTATAAATGTAATCTCATTTGATAATAAAAAGCTCAACAAACTTGATGGTTAATGAGTTTATAATTCCATTTACTTGTGTTTAATGGTCATGTTTTGTTTCCCATTCTTAGATTAGCTTTGCATAAAGAGTTGAAGGACAATTATATGTGAACTTGTGATAATTAGGTGGATTCCATTTACTTTCCTCATATATGATTTTTCTTCCTCTCTTGTTCATTTCATATCATGTTAGATAGTTTTATTGGGAAATGAGAGATAAATGTATATGAATCTATTAGTTATTGGTTGGATTCCATTTCATTCAAGGTTGATAGTGAAAGCAATTCCATTTTCCCTCATGTGCTTATCTTTTCATTCCTCTTTTGTATTTAGATGGTAAATTTGCACTTAGAAGTAGGAGTAGATGTTAGAACTTTAAGGTAGCTTGTGATATCCATTCCACTGGGTGTTATAAGTTGCCCAAATCTATTTCTACTTGAGATGTTTGTAGTTATGAGCATCCTGGTTTATCCTTTTCTGCTCTCACATTAACAACATACCCCATATCCCAATGATCTATTAAAAACACAATTCACTACATATATTGCATATAAGGGAGTTGTACCTTACAATTTAGAGGGCAGTGATATAACACATATACTGACCCATTTTTTGGTAACATCCTTTTGTTTCCTCACATTTTGGGCATCTAGAGTCAAGGTAAAGCCAAGTTAGTAAGAGGGACAAACTATTAACCAACAATATGATATGATGTAAGAGGAGGAATATAGGACCTATCCTTAACCCAAATTCTCAAAAGAAAAAATCCAAATGGATTGATCACAAAGAAATGATCAATGCACCAATGAATCAAATGATGAAGAATATGAAGAAAGGAGGAGATCCTATAATATACTATAGAAAGTATGTACTTGAAATATTAAATGAATAAAATGAAAATACTAACCTCAAAGTAGGACAAATCTGGAAAATGCCAATTTCTAAGTCTGTGCATAGTTTTGAGGAATTCTACAACCTGCTCCAGACTAGAAATGCAAAGAAAAAGAAAACCCAAAAAACTTATGTCCTTCTAAGGTTAGGTCAACATTGAACTAGATAGTGGGGCACAATCTTACCCCTCACTAAAGGTCATCCCTAACCTAAACAACTTCGATGGAAATTTTTTCAAGAATCTCAAAAGTTCACCGAAAAGGGTATCCAAATTTGAACTTCAATTTATTGTCCTCTACTTGTACCTACAAGAAAAATGATTTTTTGATTGGATTGGGGGGTTTTCCTTGGTCAAACCCTAGTTTGGAATTAACCTTGAAATGTAATTGAAAATGCAATATGTATAAACAAAGTAAATGGAACTATTCACCTTGCTTATGTTGAAATCCTTGTGAAGGGGTCAAATCCATGAACCCACAAGTATGGATGTTCCAAATGAATGTAGGGATTTCTCAAATAAATGGCATTATATCTTCAACACAAATCTTGAATGGATCTTATCATAGGAAGAGGCTTGAATGAATGTGAATAGAGGAATCCTCGGCAAGAGGTCTCCATAGAGATTGAATCCTTCAATGCCTAACAATGGATCTCCTTGATGAATTGGATCTTGAATGCTTGAATGCTTGATCATGAAGATAATGGATTTTCCACTATCATAATGTGCATTCAAATATTGTCTATTATGTTTCTTCTTTCTTGTTAGAGAAAAATTGAGGAGGAGGCTTCCTTATGTAGTGATCTAGGGAAAAAAAATTTAGAGAGGTTGAAATTGGGGAATTAAATCATAATTAACCTTAACCCATAGAAATGGACCTAGATTAAATGAAATTTAAGATTTTATCATTCCAAAACCCAAAACAATCAACCCAAAAGCAGGAAAATGAAACTTTTTGAAGCCTGATATCCTAAAAGCTCCAGAACTTGAAATTTGGACCTAGTGTTAGGGTTGAGGTCAACTATGCCCTAGGTTAGAGTCAAAGTAATCCTTGACCTAGTCAAGGTCAAGGTCAACCTTGACCCTTTTGGTCTTCATTGACCTAAAAAGTCAAAGTCTTTAGTTTCTCAGAGAAAGTTGTCAAAGAGAGGCTAAAAATAGGGGGAGAAAAGAAAAATAGGGGGAAACAACCATATCCATGCAAAGACCTTTTCAAGATGCTTGACATGACCCCAAACCACTTACTTGGAGGGATAGGAACTTGTATCATGGAAGTGCTTCCATTTTAAGATGATACATTAAGCCCCCACTTTAACAAGAGTATGGACTCGATGCAAACTCTTGGTAAAGGAGATCATAATGAAAAGATAATCTTATTAAAATCAAAGGGACAAATAAATCCTCAAGCCCCTAGAGATCTGCAAGCCTTTGTCAACTCCAAGATCACAATAAAAGAGACATCTCTATAAAGAGAGAGAGAGAGAGAGAGAGAGAGAGAGAGAGAGAGAGAGAGAGTGATTATCTCGCCCAATGAGAACTTATGTCTGATTGTGAACCACACAAGTAAATGCCACAATTGGAAAGATGGAATTGAACCTCCTAGTGAATGTACCTACTCACTAGTCAATACATTAAGGATTCACCCTTAAGAATATTCTATTTCATAAGAGTAAAACCAAACAGTAAAAGAGATCCAATCTTAAGGACACCTTTGACCTTAAGAGATAAAAAAATTTTGAAACTAGAGGGATCAAGAGATCCTAAAATATAAATCCATGCTTTAAGGATTAGTCACTAATCCAAAAAGGGAGAAAAGTATCTTGAAAAATAATATGTGTATTGAAAAGTGTGTGTGTGCAATAGGTGAGCAAAGTGTATGCCCCCACGATAAATTCATTTCTAACACTTTAGCAAGAGCAATGGCTTTAATGAAAACATAAACAACTCCACTAATTATGTTTCCACTATGAAATTTCCCTAGACAAAGATAAATCAAGGGAAATACCACATAAACATACATAGAACATAGAAGGGATCTACCTATTGTGGGGTCAATATGATCATAAGATTTTATATATATATAGAAAATGAATTGATGTCATTCTCCAAAGAAAGTAAAACTACAATCACAAAGGAAGAAAGATCATATAAGAGATACAAAGAAGAATCTTTTTAGACCATGACCTAGAGACCAAAAAGAATCAGTTCTCTTAAGTCATGGATCCAAGAAGATTACACAAGGAAACATTTATGAATAATAACATAGGTACAACATGACATGAAAAAACATATGGAAGAATAGAGATATATATAGAGGAATAGTACAATAGGTTCAATTCCTTTATCACCTTGCACCAACAAAGACACAGGGTCATATAAAAGAATCTAACAATATTTGGCAACCACATCATAGAAGAATCGCAATACAAAAGTAAAAGACACAACAAAGCTACCATAAAGGACAAGCCAATCAAGCATGCCACCTCCTCTCCTTGTCTCATTCTATGTCATTTAGGGAAGGTGGTTAACTCGCAAGAGGGACTATATCCAACATAGTAGGAATGATAGCCAGTTTCACACAAGGATCCTACTGAGAATCACAATGTTGAATACTAGGTGTAAGTGTCAACTATGAGGAAAACATATTAGGTAAATAAATAGCAATGTCAACAGTCTCATATCCATCATTAACATCATTAGTATCATCAAGAGTATCTTTTTCATCTAGAATAATCAAAATAGGATCTAAGATATGAATGGAATCATCACTACCATTAAGATTATCAATATGTTGGTCTGATTTTTCGCATTATAATTTTCCCTTTCCTAGGTAAAAAATTAGACTAGATCCACTGATGGCGCAAAAACCTTTTAAAAATATTTGAATATTCTCCATCCTTTTCAAACTTTTCGTGCCCCAAGTCTCACCTTTTCTTTTTTGTTTCTCACTGCCTAATCCCTGTAAGATCTATGGTGGTCACTATCTCATTATGAAAAGATGCAAGTTTTTACCCTTAGTGACATAGCGACTATCGCTAAGTTGAAGAGCAGTGTCATCAAATGGAGGTACAGTGATCAGAGATTGTATTGCTTCAGAAATATTTGATCACATTTTTATGACAGACCTATCAGAACCTAAAAAGGGGTTAGAACATTGAAGTACAAAAGGTGTCAAGAAAAATCTCAACTTTTTTGATTAGTCACTTTGTTGCTATCAAAAAAATTGAGTACTTCATCGTTAGTGACATGGCGCCTTCACCAAAAGTAATGGCCAACAATCACTTTTAAGTTTTTCAATGACCATAAGTTTTCCAAGTTGCATGATGGATGTGTGGTTTTATTGTTATGTTAGAAGCATTAATGAGGGTGGTTATGACTTCACTTGCCTTTATCTTTTCAGCCCCAAATTTTGATAAGTCCCCGGAAGTCGCTATGTCGCTATCAAGAAATTTGTGTTTCTCATCATTAGCGACATAGCACCTTGACAGAAAGTAATCCTACGGAAAATTTTTAGAAGGTGGATCCTAGATAATGCTCTGTTAGATATCAGTTATAAAATTTTGGCACACGGTCGCATCTAGTGGGATACACATACACACCGAGAAAAGTGACAGCATCGGAGGTCGTTATATCGCTATTGAGAAACTTGTGCTTCTCGCCATTAGCGACATAGCGCCCAGCTGGGAAGTAAACAGACATTGGGACCCAAGCAGTGTGGTAATGTGACCAAGATTTTAAAATATGAATTTACATGCTAGTGGTGTAGGGTTTTTCTTGCATCATTAATAACTAGACCCACGCCCTATTCATAAAACATATGAAAGATCATGATCGTCAGATCGATCTCAAATCTATGATCATCGCTATCTCGCTATGGTGAGTTGCATGAAGGTTATGAACAATGACATAGTGACAAGGGGCCCACCATATTTCTCTTTAGTAATGCATAAAATGTCTTTCACATGATCAGTGCAGAATCAATGATGCTCTCTATCTCATTGTAGCAAGATGCTCACTTTTTATGTATAGCGAGATAGCGATTAAATGACACATGTCTTCAAAACTCAGTGGGTCCAAGTTGAAATGCTAGCATTAAAGGAAAGATATAGATGGGAGTAGTTTATTGGTTTGACTACCAGTGTGCTAAGAAGAAAAGTGAGTCAGCCTAGTTTTCATTCCTGGATCGTAGGATGTTTTAAAGATCAACAACACAAATTTAAATGCAGACGGTAGGCCCACTCTATGCAAGATAGACATGTGAAATGCAAAGAGGAATAGGGGATTCAAAAGTGTATCCATGGCATTTAAGAAAAGACCACATGAAAACAAAGGAAAACTCAAAGTCAAAGGTAGATATGAAGGCTTTTTGAAGTCTGGATGTGAAGAAAATCAATTCTGAGATATTTTCTTGGCTTCTGAAGGCCAATTAACTAATTTTCACTTTCTACCTTGTATTAATTGTAACATCAAAAATCAGTTATGATGATGAATCAATTTTTTGATATTATTTATGCCTTTAAGAGCTAGAATCATGGGGATTTGATTTGCAGTTACAAAGAGAAGGTAGAGATATTATTTTCAGCTTCTTGAGGAAGAATTTTGAAGGGACACATGTCAGTTGCATAATGAATCTGGGAATTTCTTCTTCTCTATTTGTGCTTTCTTCTTCTCTTTTGTGTTGTTGGAAATTTTGGAAAGTTTCCTTGGAATGAAGGCATTTAGTGGAACTAGCCTTGAAAGTGATGAACTCTAAATGGAGGACCTGGGATGTGCTAGTTCCAGACCATGAAGCTTTGCTTTGGCTATGATACCCCCTTCCTATCCCATCAGTTTCTCATTCTTGCCATTTTCTCTCTTGTATGATAGCATATGTTATTGTATAGTTTGGTTTATTAGGTGATTTGTGAGTTAATTTTAGGCATTTTCATGTATTATTTCAAGGAAATGAATACAAAGAATAGAAAGGGTTGAGTTTCATTTTAAATCTTGTCTCAATTCTCAGTGATTTGTAATGTTTTATGGTCTTTGAACAAAGAGCTTAGGTCACAGTTGCAATCCCTTAAGGTTGTATGTTGTTTCATTGTTGCTTGTAATTCAAGGAATTATATAAATGCTTTAGAGAAATCAATAAGGTTGCAAATTTATTGAGGAGGATATCAAGTAAGAATGAGATTTAAATTGAACATTGATGTCTATTTACAAAGTGAATGGATAGATCAGATATCCAAAATGCATAAGAGAGATTTATGAATTTTTCCAATGGATCAGGCACTGATCAGCTACAAGGTCATTAAGTTGTTGTCTATACATAGTTTTCATCCACTTTCCCCACCCACATAAAATCAAATCAAATTCAAATCATATTTATATTTAATGTTGAAGAGCTATAATAGAATGTCCTCACTTAACTTGTGAATATCATAGAGTTGCAATTTTCTACTATAGATCTATGTTATTACATGAGTTAATAGGAGAAATAAGGGTTTTATCTGCTTTATATTAGGTTCAATGTATGCTTTGATAATTGGTACCATATAAAGAATCTATAGGTCCACCCACCTAGGTTTTGCAAAGCCTAAAGAAGAAGAAGGGTCTAGCCTTATAGTTGGCCCAAGACTACAGTCAAGTGTATCTGTCATAGGAAGTTGCTAGCCTTAGATGCATTCGTATGGTTTCTTGGTCATTTTCAAAACTATTAAATCAGGAGCCAACACAATAGATAAGGCATTAGATTCAATTAATTCTTGTACCTTATGTTTTAAAGAATAACATTTCTCAATATCATGACAATTTTGATAATGATATTGACAAAAATCTTTAAAATCAAAGGATTTAGATGCAATTGTAGTAGGTAAAAGAGGCTAAATAGGAGGTAAAGTAATCATATTAGCAATTAACAACCTATTCATAATAGAATGTAAAGATTCAAAAAGAGGAGTAAATTTACAATTGAATCAAAATGTAGGAGATGTAGAAGTGGCATTGTGAGATGCAACATCAAATTGATCAACAACTACATTCGCTTGTTTGATTAAATTTTTTAAATTTATTTGGTTAGGAGAAGCATCAATATATCAATAGGAACATGAATCATTAGAGTGTTGCTCCCAAAATGACTCACTTGTAATTGATAATGATGAAGTGTTGCACAAAGTTGTTGAAAAGAGGTAAATTTAGTAAGTATAATCTTATCTCTAATATCAAATAAACATACATTGAATATCAATATCAAGAACATGATAGGAAATCTGAGCATGTAAATACTTAAATCTATCAATAAATTTAGTCAATTTTTCCTTAGCACTTTGTTTACAATGCATCAAATCAATCAAAGATAATTGTGGGCCAATGTTGTTTTGAAATTGTTGAATAAAAGTATTGGAAAGCTATGGAAATGAATCAATATAATAAGGAGGCAAGGAACAAAACCATTGTAAGACCTTGTCACAAAAGGTTCTAGAAAATAAATTGGCTAAAATCCTATGGTCATGAACATAACCACTACAAAGGATTTGAAATATTTTAACATGATGAACATGGTCTCCCGTACCATTTTAATTATCAAGATGATGCATATCATCTTACTGAGGAATGGGAGTATGAATGATATCATAGGAAAAAGGACTTCCCATGTCACATATAGGAATTCTAAACTTTTTTGGAGTCAAGGATGCAAGTTGTTGTTATAAAGATGGCACAGTTTGAGCCAAGCTGATAATTTTTGAATCATTAGAAGAAATAGGAGGAATAGCAACATTAGAGACACTAGGTAAAGTGTATGAAGCTACAGGAATGAAGGACACAATTGGAGGAACATTGGGAACTACAATTGGCAAAGGATTAGAATAAGTAAAAGGAACATTATGATAAGAAGGTTGTGATGTAGGAAGGGACATGGGAGGAACACTCATAGGAATAGAGGAAACCATCACAATCACCAAAGAAGGATTATAGGTATGAATACTAGGTAAAGGAACAGAAGAAGTTTCTACACTAGTGATAGGAGGAATCAATCCTAAATCTTGAGATTCTTGAGCTAAAGGTTTAACATTTGAATGCACAATTTGAGTAATACCATGCAAGAGATTAACACCTTGATCACTATCACAAAGAACTTTCTAAAGAGCCTCTATAGCTTGAATAACATCTTGATTATGGTTTTCTTAAATGAGCCAATTATCCATTTTATCAAGTTTGATTGAATTTTTTTGGACTTTTTTAGGAGGAACTCTTAAAGCATCATCCTCATCATGAGATGAGTGAAAAGATTTTTTCTCCATAATAGGATTGAAATCATGAATAATCAATTTATCATCTGGGATCCTAAGGAAAGAAGAGGAAGACTCAGGATCAAAGGCACCCATAAGTCTCAACTTTTTCTAATTGGAATATTATAATTAGGACTAGAAGTAGTAAAGATCACAAACCAATGCAATGCAAATGAACTAAACTAAGAAAACATAAAAGCATGAATATTCTTGTATTTTGAAAGAGAGTTTGCAATTTTTTTGTATTTTTTAAATATATATGCAATAAATTTAATTAGAATGCAATATTTAACATAAAAGATAAATCTAACACCACAAAACACAATAGGGCATCTAATTCCACAAAAGAAAAGAGGGTAAGTGTGTTGGGTTCACCAAAAATGGATAGGATAAAAAAATGAATATATGAATGGGGTATGATATGATATGATGTAAGAGGGGGAATATAAGACCTATCCTTAACCAAAATTCTCAAAAGGATTGATCATAAAGAAATGATCAATGCACCAATGAATCAAATGATGGAGAACATGAAGAAATGAGGAAATCCTATAATCTACTATAGAAAGTATGCACTTGAAATATTGAATGAATAAAAGGAAAATACTAACCTCAAAGTAGGACAAATATGGAAAATGCTAATTTTTTATGTTTGTGCATATTTTTGGGGAATTCCACAACTTGCTTCAGACTAGAAATGTTGAGACAGAGAAAAACCAAAAAAAAAAATTATTCTTCTGAGGTCAGGTTGACTTTGACCTAGATAGCGGGGCACTATCTTCACTTAAGGTCATCCCTAGCCTGAACAACTCTGATGGAAATTATGTTCGAGGATCTCAAAATTTTGCTAGAAAGGGTATCTAAATCTGAACTTTAATTTGTTGTCTTGTACCTGTACCTACAAGAAAACTAGTTTTTTTTTATTGGATGGGGGGTTTTCTTTGGTCAAACTCTAGTTTGGAATCAACCTTGAAATGTAATTGAAATGACAATATGTATAAACAAAGTAAATGGAACTATTCACCTTGCTTATATTGAAATCTTTGTGGAGGATTCAAATCCTTGAATTGACAAGTATTAATGCTCCAAATGAATGTAGAATTCAATGTAGTATGTCTCAAATCAAAGGCATTATATCTTCAATACCAATCTTGAATGGATATTAGCATAGGAAGAGGCTTGAATGAATGTGAACAGAGAAATATTCAACAAGAGGGCTCCATAGAGATTGAATCCTTTAATGGCTAACAATGGATCTCCTTGATGAATTGGATCTTGAATGCTTGAATGCTTGATCATGAAGATAATGGATTGTCCACTATCATAATGTGTGTTCACATAATGTATGTTATGTTTCTTGTTTCTTGTTAGAGAAAATGAGAGGAGGCTTCCTTATATAGTGATCTAGGGTACAAACTTCTAGAGAGGCCGACATTGGAGAATTAAATCTCAATTAACCTTAACCCCTAGAAATGGACCTTATAGATTAAATTCAATTTAAGATTTTACCATTCCAAAACCCAAAATGGCTAACCTGAAAGTGGAAAAATGAAACTTTTTGACACCCAATATCCCCAAACCTCCAAAACTTGAAATTTGGACCTAGGTTCAAGGTCAAGGTTGACTCTACCCTAGGTTAGAGTTAAGGTCATCCTTAACCTAGACCATGGTTGAGGTTGACCTTGACCCTTCAAGTTTTCATTGACCCAGAAAGTCATATTCTTGAGTTTCTCAAATAAAGTTGTCAAAAAGAGGTTGGAAATAAAGGGAGAAAAGTATAATAGGGGGGAAACAACCAAATCCATGCAAAGACCTATTCAAGGTGCTTGACATGACCCCATACCACTTAGAGGGCTAAATGCTCTTACCATGGAAGTTCTTCCATTTTAAGATGATACAAGTATATAGCCCTTTCTCTCCCATTCACATCTTGTTATACAAGAAATGCCCCCAAGGATGTAGATGTAGCTAAAATGTACAATATGAGAGGTTTCCTATAATAGGAGGCTTCACAAGATATTATTTTATTTGATCTAGTCTCTTTTTACATTCCTCATTCCAAAAACATGTAGCTCCCTTATACAAATTATTTTTAATTGGTCGAGTCCTATTACCAAGTTGAGAGATAAAAATACTAATAGATTGGAGACATCCTTGAAAGATTCTTATTTGACTAATATAATGAGGAGGTAGCATATCCATTATGGCTTGGAACTTTTTAGGGTTAACTTCAATCCTTTTGGTAGAAATGATGTATCCTAGTAACTTTCTTGAAGTGACACCAAAAGAATCATTCTTTGGATTTAGACTAAGCTGGAATTGTTTCATACGATCTAGGATTACTACTAAATCTTCAAGATGTATAGTTATTTTCTTTAACTTATCTAGTGTATCATCTACATAATCTTCCATATTCTTATGCATCATATCATGAAATATTGTTTTTATATCTCTTTGGTAAGTTGCTCTAGCAATTTTTAGTATAAATGGCATTATGTTACAATAGAAGGTTCTCCTTGCACATGTGAAAGCTATTTTTTCTTGATCCTCAGGAGCTATCATAATCTAGTTATACCCATCCATAAGTGTAACACCTTGCCAAGGAACTCAAGAGAAACTAACCTATAATGTCACTAATTTTGCTAAACATTTTCTTTTAAAGATTAAAACAAACAAGAGATAATATAGCGGAAGAAATAACTCATAAACATACATAAGTAATACAATAACAATTATAACTCTCAAGGGTTCCATAACATTAAATCACATACATAAATTTTATTAAAATTAAATTTGATAAGTAAACTTAGTCCATGTCATAGAATAATCATAGGTATGAAATCACATGAAAGAATATACAACTACATAAAATGCCACATGGCATAACCAAAATGCATACTCATCCTTTGCACATGTCACAAGGTATGAAATGCTAAAAGAATATACATCATGATAAGATACAACATTACATAGGATCTCAAATAACCAACATAAAATATACCAAAATATGACCATAAAACATAATCACAAGACAAGAAGAATAGAACAATTGCACAAGGTACATCCAACATCGACATCCATTTGTTGGATCTCAATGGTATAAGAAACACTGCCACTTGATCTCGTAGAACCTAAATGGCCCACTCCCACTATGTTGAGGAGATAATCTCAAGTCCCATATAGATAAGAATCCAACAGTCTGTCATGTCCTCTTTTCAAATAATTAAAAAATAATAATCTTTGCTAAGGCAGGCAGGCCCAAGAAAGTGAAGTTTCGGAAAAAGGGGGTTAATCTTTGGAAACCGTTGGACTAATAAATGAAAATTATTATTAAAATATGTTTCATTAACCTCTCTTGGACGTGAGTTACGGTTATGCCCTCTTTTAAGGGGTTTGGAGGCATTTTGGGCTGATTCCAGAACTTGATTTTTGCTCATTCTTTGTTATTCTTCAGAGGCTGCCAAACCTGTGGAGAAGGAGACCCAAGAACGGGAGTTTGTAGGTTTCCAGGGAGACCCAAGAATGGGATTTTTTAGGTTTCCAAGAAGGCTAAGGATGGGAGTTTGAAGCCATTCCATGTGCATGCTCATACAGAGTTTGCCTTTGTGCTGAATAGTGCAGATTTGTGGGTTTTTGGGTGTGTTTTTTGTATGAGTTTGGTGTTTTCAGTTGAGTATTTCATATCAGTTTGGGTTGCTGCTGTATTTCAGACTTTAAGGTGTTAAAATAGAGCTGAATATATGTATTGGGATGTGATTAAACTTCTGAGATAGATTATTAGTGTTTTTGTGGTGTTTCTGGGCATTTTTGTGTTAATTTCGGGAGCCCGATGAGCATAGTTTTTGTCCTACATTTGAGAACTGTTGTGTAAAGGCTATACGGATTTGGAAATGTCATTTTTTAGGCTGTTATGCTGCTGAAATTTTTTTAAAAATTTCCACTTTCAGATTTATTAATAATAGGTGAAGCTGTGAAGCTTTTGGCACAATTTCTGGCATACCCGATTTGGAGTTTCTTGAGAAATTTGGTGGATCTTTGTGATATTAGTTGTTTGATCTTGAAAATCTGATTAGAGGTTGGAAATATCATACAAAATCAGAAAAGGGACATTTCAGTGGTATCATAGCCATGATCTTGCTAGCCTGAGGGTTTGTAGAAGTTTGCATGTCATTTTTGACAACTACCCAGATCTTGCATTTCAGTTTTGAGAACTACCCAAATCTTGCATGTCATAATTTATGGTTGCATGTTGCTTCTAATCAGATGCATGTCAAAATTTATGGTTGCATGCTACTTCTAATCATTTTCATGTTAGTTCTTGGTGAATTTGGTGGTTGTAGAAGTTTGCATGTTAGTTTTGAGAACTACCCAGATCTTGCATGTCAGTTTTGACAACTACCCAGATCTTGCATGTCAGTTTTGATAACTACCCAAATCTTCCATGCCATAATTTATGGTTGCATGTTGCTTCCAATCAACTGCATGTCAAAATTTATGGTTGCATTCTACTTCTAATCATTTGCATGTTAGTTCTGGGTGAATTTGGTGGTTGCATGTTGCTTCTAATCAGCTGCATGTCAAAATTTATGGTTGCATGCAACTAAGTGAAAGAGAAAAAAGATATTTGCAGCGAGAAAAGAATAAAGAAATTTTGATCAAACCTATAGTTGAAAGTAAAAGTACAAAATCCAAGGAAGGGAAAAGTATGGCTGATCCAGATGAGATGGCAAAGAAATTCTTCCAAGACATCCAAAATACTCAGAAGCAAACAGTGGATAGTTTGGCAGAAACTAGAGAGGCTTTGCGAATATTGACAGAAAAACTACAAGGGGTTGCATCTATTAATGAGAAAGGGAGCACTTTAGAGGAGCCAAGAAATCTGAAATCCACACCATCTAAATCAACCAAAACTATTTTCTTGCCTACAGATGAGCCACCAATACCAAATCCAGCCATTAATCCTGTGGAAGAGGTTATAGGTAACTTGATTACATTAAGAACTACTTACAATGGCTTAGATGATGACTTTTTTAGTTCGGTTCCTTTTAGAGAATATATGGATATGATGAACACTTTGATGCCCAAGAAAGAGTATAGAAGGGAGCATGACATAAGTGGAAGAGAGCTCAAAAATAAAATAAGCAAGTTTATAGCACCTACTTTTGATGGAAAAAATAAAATTTCAGCTAGAGCATGGCTACAAAAATTACAGACCTTCTTCACACTTAACCCCATGAAGGAGAGTGATGTTGTTCAAATTGCAAGTCTACACTTAGAAGATGCAGCCTATGATTGGTGGTATCATGGAATGACTACTCAAGGTCATGATCAGGTAACTACATTTGATGATTTTAGTCAAAGAGTGATAGATAGATTTGACCTCAAGGATGATGATTATGAGGATGTTGTTGTGCATGATGGTGAGATACTTGGTAGAGATGAGCAGACATTGAGCATTCATGACTTTTCTGAGAGAGAGTACCAGGCACAGTTAGATGTTTCGTCACATGAGGTTGAGGCTAGTAGTACTTCACATGATTTATCCCGCCAGCTAAAGGTGAGTGAAGATAGTATTGTGACTACATTATCTCATCATGACAAGTATGTGAGATTAGTTGGTATTGGTCATATTACTCAAGTGAAGATTTTGCTTGAGTTACCAGCTGATTATAGTTTACAGATATGGACTCGAGATTGTTATATTGGATTTGGGATTCAGTTGACTGAAAATCTTTAACACTTTTTGGTAGCAGTGATTTTTTGGGTGCTATCATGGATTTGATTAGCAGATTGCACGGTGTTGTCTTTTCTTGTGCCAGGAGCTTATCCGATGTTGGTATTAGTTTTTATACACCAGTGTTGGGCTTTGTTCATATATCCAGTCGACCATACTTGCTAGAATGTGTTGATGATATTTCATATTTGGTAGTGTGTACAGATGAGTCCCAAGATCATATTGGTATTGATGACATCCAGGAGGATGCAGTGGGCAATTTTGAAGACTTGGTTTCCTTGGGTATAGAGGAGTTGGACAGCAATGCTAATGTTTTTGATACTCCATATGTTGATATGAGCTTTAGATTTGATTCACAGGATATGGATGGTAATACTCTAGAGACTAGTAACTTTGAGGATACTCCTTTAGATAGTGCATCAGAGGAGGTTTGTAGGAGATAGTAAAGCCAGTGCCATCATGTGTCTCATCAGTTGAGAATTAGTGATCGAGACATTGCTATCACTTGCCAGCATTTCGATGCTGCTCGTCAGTTGTTAGCAGTTTATGGATGGGGTTCTCCTACTAGTGATGAGTAGGGAGGCAATTATCTTTCCTTGATAGAGTTCCACTCTTTATGGGAGGCTATTCAGATTTTGAGACAAAATTATATGCAATTGGTAGCCGACAAAGATTATCTTATGGAGTGGGGCAGTACAGCATATGATGCATTGTTGGCCAAGGAAGATATGGTGAGTGAGCTTACTGAGTAGCTTGAGGTGACTTCTGAGATTCTTGAGAGTACACAATTTCATTTGGCTAAGGTGACCATGGAGTTAGAGCGACTATAGTCTTTACCTGATTCTATATAGTCACAAGCTATGGTGTTTGGTGATTCGAGGATTTCCATGGCCGAGATTGTCAGAGACAGTGGAGATGGGGATGCATCCATCCTTGATACTAACATTGGCATATCAGGTTCATTCCCACTAGAGTCAGGTTCAGTTGAGTTGGGTGTTGTAGCAGATTGTTGTATGCCTGACATGGTGGTGGCCTCTAGTACTGATGGCACGAAGACTAGAGATGTATCAAAGATCATGTGTGATGTTGGTGAGTCAGCAATTGGCATGGTTCCTGCTAGTAATACTACTCCCTTGGTGATATCTTCAGAGGTAGTAGTTAGTTCCAACATGGTTAATGATCAATTGCAGTTAGTTTCATCTAGATTACAGTCTGAGCCACTGACTAAGATTGGCGAATTCTATCGGCATTATACTGTGAGGTACGCTCATCAATTTACCTTTGATGACCATGTTGATGAGATGATGATACAAAGATGTACTTTAGTTCCTAGTGCTTATCATCAGTTATGGGATAGTTTGATGCCTCAAGATGAGAGTTGTGATGGGCATGACATGGTGATAGGTTTTGCAGTTGACAGCTTGATAATATGTGACTTAGAGCAGGAGTTTGGGAGTGATGCTTTAGTGGGTGTTGTTATTGATTCTACTCCTTTGGCTATGACATCTCCTAACTTAGCTAGTGATCAGTCACAGTGGGTTGTATCACTTGTTCATGGTGAGTTGTTGACTGAGGTTGGTTTTTTTAATCAACATTATATTGTAGGATATGTACATCAATTAGCATTTGATTCTTGTTTTGAGGAGTTGATGGCAGGCAAATTTGGTTTGGATTCCATTTCCTACTCTTTATCTTGTAATGTCTTGTCACCATCAGCAGTGCATGGGAGTTATGGTTATGAGATAGTGGCTGGTGATTTGTAGAGTTGTGTTGACTGCAGGAGTTGTACAGTGTGTGGATTCTCCATACTTGGTATAGTTTCATTCGAGAGCATTCACCATTGTTGCAGAGTTGGATTGTACATTCCGTATAGGCCAGTGAGATGCATTGATGGTATTTACTGTGTTGGTAGTTTGATTTGTCCACTTTACTTGGATTCTGATGTTCTAAGAGTTTGTGTCTCATGGGTTTTTGACTGTGGTAGTGTTGATTTTGGAGTTTGGTTGAGCTATAATTTTTAGTTTGATTATGGATTCCTCTTGGTCATATTGCAGAGAATATTGCAAGAGCCTGTGTTAATTGGTAGTAGTATAGTTCATGACTACATTTGGGATCTAGGTGGATTGATTGGTTTATTGTTCAGCCATTGCTTGAGGACAAGAAATTTTTGGGAGGGGAGGACTTTTCATGTCCCCTTTTCAAATAATTAAAAAATAATAATCTTTGCTAAGGCAGGCAGGCCCAAGAAAGTGAAGTTTCAGAAAAAGGGGGTTAATCTTTGGAAATTGTTGGACTAATAAATGAAAATTATTATTAAAATATGTTTCATTAACCTCTCTTGGACGTGATTTATGGTTATGCCCTCTTTTAAGGGGTTTGGAGGCATTTTGGGCTGATTTCAGAACTTGATTTTTGCTCATTCTTTGTTATTCTTCAGAGGCTGCCAAACCTGTGGAGAAGGAGACCCAAGAACGGGAGTTTGTAGGTTTCCAGGGAGACCCAAGAATAGGAGTTTGTAGGTTTCCAGGAAGGCTAAGGACAGGAGTTTGAAGCCATTCCATGTGCATGCTCATACAGAGTTTGCCTTTGTGCTGAATAGTGCAGATTTGTGGGTTTTTGGATGTGTTTTTTGTATGAGTTTGGTATTTTCAGTTGAGTATTTCATATCAATTTGGGTTGCTGCTGTATTTTAGACTTTAAGGTGTTAAAGTAGAGCTGAATATATGTATTGGAATGTGATTAAACTTCTGAGATAGATTATTAGTGTTTTTGTGGTGTTTCTGGGCATTTTTGTGTTAATTTCGGGAGCCCGATGAGCATAGTTTTTGTCCTACATTTGAGAACTATTGTGTAAAGGCTATACGGATCTGGAAATGTCATTTTGTAGGCTTTTATGCTGCTAAAATTTCTATAAAAATGTCCACTTTTAGATTTATTAATAATAGGTGAAGCTGTGAAGCTTTTGGCATAATTTCTGGCATACCTGATTTGGAGTTTCTTGAGAAATTTGGTGGATCTTTGTGATATTAGTTGTTTGATCTTGAAAATCTGATTAGAGGTTGGAAATATCATACAAAATTAGAAAAGGGACATTTCACAGTCATAACAATGACATAGGTCAAAGAATCCTGATAGCAATCTATCTCAAAGGTACTAAGTACACAAGTAACATCTAATCCTAGAGGCAAAAAAGACATGTAGGAAACCTAATATGCATGTGGAGAATTTTCATCACAATATTCAACTCTAATGTTACCATGGAGGCCTCTCTGGACTCTGGCCCCCTAGTGACTCTATGCGGCATCAATATCCTTTCATACAGACGATGCATACTATCTAGGAAAGGTCACAACCGAGCATCCTCTCTACTCCCATCCTAGCCTATACTAGAACTTGAGGAATGTGCAAGATAACATACTAGCTCTTGTTAATTCATTTTTACCCTATTAATGAAATGCTATCACTTATTAATACAACCTGCAATGGGTTTCCTAGGAAAACTCTTTAGGGATCCGACCTCTATTGCAAGCCACTTCCCAGCATACACATAAATAACCTACCCTAAGCTCATAAAAAGTATATCTCATAAAATCATAATATTCACCTTAGTCCTATATAAGCAATTGGAAAGCACCAATAGATAATTGATCAAAACTTCATAGGTTACACCAAGAAAATCACAATATTCACCTCTATCATATACAAGTAATTGGAAAGCACCAATAGATAATTGATTGAAAATATCATAGGTTACACCAAGAAAATCACAATATAAGAGTTTACAAAAAAGAACTTGATCTCTCACAAAAACACATGATTATAGAAAATTGGTTGAGAATTAAATAATTGTGATAAAACATCACATAGCAGCATCATACAACAACCACTTCCCAAGCTTCTAGTAAAAAATCCTAATTGGCCAAACTACTAGGTTTCCCCAAAAAACCATCACAAAATAAAACATGAAATTTCGACATACATTTACAACAAGTGTAGTTATTTAGTATTTTTTAATATATAATTTCATAAAAATTGATTTACGTCAAATTTAAGTTTTCATTTCATAATCATTTCATAGTTGGATAAAGGTTATCAATCATATAATATTATTGTGATATTAATTTAAATAATCTTAAATCATGATTGATTTAATTAATAACATAAATGTATATTATTAGATTAAATCTTAATATCTATTTCATTTCTAAAATATTAATATTTACTTTTCCTTTAATTCATAATGTAACTCGAAATAACTCAAACTTGAAATTATAATCATAATTAAACTATTGACAATTTCTTTCATAAAATTTAAATATTATAACTAGATGATTATATAGTTAACTCAACTATAACTCTTCTTAAAAATAGCTATGCCACAAATATATATTTATTAACTTATAGCTCCACTTGCACTAATAAATATATAACAAGTTAAAACCCACTTAGAGTTTTTAAAAAGAATTAATATTAAAAACCCACGTATAAGAAAATAAGGATTATTTATTTATTTAATTTCCTAAGTTAATAATTAATCATAAAAAGCATTTACTAAAAATAATTTAAATAAATCCAAAAATTAAATTATATTTTTAGAAAAAAAATCATGCAATTACTATTTTCGTGTGTCTTTAATCTCTCAAATCATGCAACCATAATATACTTAGTTTTCTATATTTAGTATATTTGTTTTCACATGCACATATAAGTTTGGCTACAACATGATTTCCTCTCAATTAATCTTTTCTTTTCCAATAAATTTTGAAATTAAAGTATTTTAGATATGAGAACAATATTTATCTTTATTTAGAAAATTCATGATAATCATGTGACAAATTTAATTTTTAAACCCTAGTTATTCAATTTTTTGTTTTCTTCTAATTTTTCTATAATCAAATTTTCCCTATGTTGGAAAGGGATTTAAAAGAATACACTCATAATAATTTTCTAAATTTTTCTACAGTTTTCCTCAATCATGTTTTTTTTTTATTAATAAGTTTTCCTTTTCAAAATCTACAACATAATTCTTTATCCAAAAATTAATACAATTAATTAATAAGTATTATGCAAGCACCCAAGAAGACACAAAGTAGATAGATATTTCAATAAAATTCTACTATAGATTTTCAAGCCATACCTCAAAACAATAGCTAAAATATGAGACAACTTGTGAATGCATGCAAATCCAAACCTTCTAAAACTTTCAACAATTATTTTGTTCCCCAAAACCTGTGTGTGTAGGAATGAGCTCAAATCTTTTAATAAAAAGTTTAACTCTACCTAGGGTTTCTGGATTTCAAAAATGCAAATGCCTCTCCTTAATTTATAATTCCCTTGTACATTTTTTTTGCCTTTAATTAAAATAAACTTTATTTAAATTATTCTCACTTCATTTTTAGAACATATATTTATTAATTTAACTAATAATAATATTTAAAGTCTATTATTTAAATACAACTTCTAACTTTATTATTGTTAAATTAAATAAATATAATTATATCAAATTTTGTCTTTTAATTAAATCTTTAAATTTATCTCTTCCATTTAATTAATTTCTTAATTAATTAAACATAATAATAAAAATATTCTTTATAAATTTTTTTGTATAATTAAATCCTTTAATAATCTCTGTGATTGATTTAATTATACTTAAACATCACAACATACCCACAAATTTAATAAGATAAAATTGACTAAAAGACAAAGTATGAAACAAACTCAAACATTAAAATCTTGAATTCATGTCACTTTGATGAATTCAAAAGGTGAAGAACTTAGGTACTTGTCCTTTAATCTAGAACAATTAGGCTTGAGTTTAGGATTTGGACTTGAGAATTATCTCCCCTCTTTTACCATTGAGATATTGTGATAGGGCATGGTCATCCAAGCAACTTCAGGAAGTCAATGTCCAGTACCTACAACCTACATAAAAGTTGAACATGTACATATATATATATATATATATATATATATATATATATATATATATATATATATATATATATATATATATATATATATATATATATATAAACTAAACAAGCAATAATGGGAATTGGTACATCATGTAGATCCTGACTAGCAAGTGACTACGACTCCCTCTCTCAACCACATCAGATACATCAAACATAAAGTCAAATATACATGCACACCATACACATGCAAGTATGGGTTAAGTAACCATAAAACCTTAAATAAATCATCAAAATAATAACCATGAACATATCAAATATCATAGTATAAATTAGCTCATCAAATATATAATCCAAACATGTAAATAGTATCAACCAAATCAAGTAACCAAATACCACTAAATCAATTACATAACCATGAAAAATGGCTTAAAAGAATTCAACAATATAACAAAAAACAAACTAGAGGTAGGCACTACAATAAGAGAGTACATCTCATAGTCTATAGTCCTATCTACTATCATGTCTATATTTGGGAGTGGAAATTCATCGTTTGGACATGCTTTACTTAGGTCTCAAAAGTACTTACATACATAAATAATTTTGTCTTATTTATAGACTAGGAAAATATTTGATATCCATTTGGCATAGCCAATAGCTCTAATAAATCCAAATTTCAATAGTTTCTTTAATTCTTCTTTGACTAGGGGAGAAACATTTAGATGCATTTTTATGAGTTTTTGTTTAATTGGTTTTACACTGGGAGTTATAGATAAATGATGCATAATGAGATTAGAGTCAAGTCCCATCACATTAGAATAAGTCCAAGCAAAATTTATCTTTCTATCTCTAAAGAATTGAGTAAACTCCTCTTTTCTTCTATTGATAGTGACTAAACTAGATGAATGATCTAAGGGCTTTCTTCTATTCCAAGATTAGTGGAATGAGTAGGCTCTATCAACACTAAAGATCTTTCCAAAAAATAACTGGGTAATCTACCAAGTACCTATTGTGGTCTCACAACACACGCCCCATTCCTCACTAGGAATGGGGACCCCCTACCTTTTTTTTGACCCCTGAACTCATAGTTTGAGAGTCAAGAGAAAATATTGAAAGTCAAAAGTGTTAGAGTAGGAAAACACAAAAAAAATCAAAAAATGAGGAAAATAAAAAAAAATAAATTAAAAATTGGAAAATATAAAATTTTTTTAAAAAAAATTTAAAAAAAATCATCACCCGCGTCACTCGAATGTACGCGTGCCGGTGAGATGCCCACTGCACACCCACACGCTCACGCTGGGGCACACCGTGCACCTCACTCGACGGGAGGGTTATAAAACCCCCCCTTCTCACCAAATACTTCATCATTTTTTCTACCATTGCATTTGTTTGTTTTCGATTTTCATCTTTGCACCATGCATTTTTGGCCAAGGTGTGTTTCTAAAGACACCTAATTAGTTATGCGCTACATGCACCTTCTTGGCTGCACTGCACACATTTCCATTAATAGTGCCACAAATGCCCCTTCCTTTGGCCACATTGTTGTGTGGTTTCTTGGCCTCGCACCATGCTTTGCCCTTTCGAGCTGTGTTATGCACGCACTCTTTTGGGCAGCATTGTGGCGGCTTTCGGCAACATGCCACACCCATTTGGGTCGCATCATGCTCACACCCTGTGTGGTGCTACCACCGCCATCTTGGC
This sequence comes from Cupressus sempervirens, assembly GCA_028749045.1. Classification (NCBI taxonomy): domain Eukaryota; kingdom Viridiplantae; phylum Streptophyta; class Pinopsida; order Cupressales; family Cupressaceae; genus Cupressus; species Cupressus sempervirens. The sequence continues at coordinate 1,050,863,271 of CM053785.1, forward strand.
CGTGTCAAGCATGTGTGTCCTTTTGGCAGTATCGTGCGCCCATAACCACCACATGCCCATCTGTGGTGTCGCACGCCCATAACCACCGCACGCCTGTCCATGGTGTCACGTGCCCACAAGCGTCGCACGCCACATAAGCCTCCATTTCATTTCTCAAAAGAAAAATGATAAAAAAGAAATTAAAATTTTAAAATTTTAGAATTTTAAAAAAATAAATAATAAAATAAAATAAATAATAATAAAAATAAAATAAAAGGGAGATTCATTTTTTTTAATATAATCAACTAGACATAAATTAAGTGTTTTCTTTGCATTTAGTTTTTATTCTTGAGCTAATCAGCATTTTTTCCATGTCATGTAGATCAAAGATTCAAATGGTTTCCACATCTAGAGTAGCACTCAAACTCGTAGTTTTCAAATTCCAAGATGTACCCTCAAAGTCAAGATTTCATGATGACCACGTAAAAAATTGAGATACTAATTTAGGGCACACAAATCTAGGATAATTTCTAAGAATTTGCAACAAGCCAACAGAGAGATCAACCTTGGTATCCGCATTGATCCATTCCAAGTTGGTGAATGCAGTGTCACACCCCATATCAGTACAATCATCAGAACTAATCATGGCCTTGGCACAACGCTGTGTCTAAAGAAAGGGTTTTCAAGAGCATTACAGGAGAGGTTATGTTGGATCTACAACTTGAAAACATTGAGAGGGTCTTCCATCTCCCAAGAGTAGACCAGTTCATTAGGCTTTCGTATGAAAAAGTTAAGAGATGGTATAGGGAACACCAGCAGGAAGCAGTTGACATCATACAATCTTCTTACCTCATTGAGAAGCCTCCTTAGGGAAGAATAATAGGCAAATTTGACATGACTCAAGGCTACATGAAGGAAGACATTGGATACTCTATCATCCTCTTGAGCAAAGTCATGGGCTTACCAGCAATAGGCCACCTCAGCACTTTCATGGTCAACTTCATTGAGGCCATCAAACAGGAAAAGATACCACTGGACTGGGCCACCACACTAAGTGAAAACTTGTGTGAGCAACTAAGGATGGTGAAGGACAAGAATAATTTTTATATGACTTCTTACATGGTATACCTACTTGTAGCAAGGGCAAAAAACTACCCTGGTTTGTACAAAAGAGGCAGTATGCAGGATCCCAATGTCTGGCCATATATAGTCTACCCTCAGCTAGTGAAGAAGAAGCTCTCAGCATAGAGCAAGGAATATAGAATCGTGAATGATGCATTCATCTTTGTGATCATTTGATTCATTGAGGGAGACTATGGGAAGAGGTTAATTGATGAAGCCAAAGCACAAATCACAGTTCTCCGAGCCTACTTCATTCAGTTTAAGACATTCACATATCTGCGAGTAGCTAGTGCATCCATCAATCATAAGAAACTCCTAAGATATCCTAGTGACAATTTGGTGCTATTGGAGATTGCCTGACAAATTGAGCTGGCCTATGAGAAGATAAAGAGACAACAAAGACCTTTCTAGGCATGGCCATTGGTCATTCGACCATATCAGGTGAAGCGGAAGCAAGACATTCCATCCTTCAAGTGGGAATGGGAGAATTATCCCCTTGAAGAATACAACTCTCCCCAGCCCTATTTTGACAATATTGGGAAAGTGGAAAGTCTAGCAAGAAAAGACTTTCACCATGAGGATGTTGTTGAAGATCACTAGATGAATGCAACAAATGACTATGATGTCCACATAAGGGATTATTGTAGGATGACTTTGTATCTAGCAAAGAAGGCTCTCTAGTTGAACATCTTCGAGGAAATAAGGCAACAAGATTCTAAAGAGTTACTAGACCCCCTATTCAATGCTGACAAAATTGGTGAAGGACCCATTATGAATGATGAGGTTGACAGGGAGGAGGTTGATGATATTAATCATTGAGTGAGGCATGTTGTCAAAATGATGAAGGATTGGATCAAGAAACCTTTTCCACTTGATCTGATTCTTGATATAGTGATCTTTCATGCACATGCCCACCCAGAAAGAGGTAGAGAGAAGAAAGTAACAATTCCTACCTTCGTAGCCAAGTCTACTATCAGGCCAAAGATAATATACCAACTTGATCACTCGGTTGGATATTATCACCCTCTTGAAAGGAAGGGAAAGAACAAAAGAAAGAGGACCTCCCCTTAGAGGATTCAAACAAAACAAATGCCTCCCTAGTAGCAAGAATAGAGTGCACAAGGGTTCAAGGATACTGGAGCTACTCAAGTCCAAGATGAACCTCAGTTGCCTCCCATTGTGTCTATCCAACTAAAAGAGGGTGAGATTCCATAGGCATCCATTCCTCCTATGCAAGAACAACTAGCTTCTCCTTCTACCTCCAAGAAATAAAAGAAGAGGATTAAGATTCAAATGAAAAAGAGGCAAAGGATCAATAGAAGATTTGTGCCTTCCCCATCTATTCCTGAAAGCATTCTAGAGGGAGATGAAGAAGAGGAAGAAGAAGAATCAGAAGAGGAAGAAGAACAAGTGCCCCTATAGGGAAGAACTTAGCTAGCTAGAGCCACAGAGTTGCAAAGGAGAAAGAGTGCCATGGGTACCCTGCCATCCACTCAAGTAGAACCCTTAGAACTCTCTTCTTTGAAAGATGAAGTATAGTAGTGGGTGGATGAGAAAAGTGAAGAGGGCGATGTCATTTTCTCAATGTCAAATTTTGATTTCATGCCTGTAGGTAAAAAATTGATTGGGGATAAGATCAGGGACACCCCTATAGGTGAACCTCAACAGCAAGACTAGATGCAAATGCTGCTAGATACAAAGGGTCCTGATCTTACTCCATCTCCACCACAAGTTATAGTGGTAGAATAGGGGTTGGTGACTCCTCCACCTCACAGTTCAAAGGAAGAACAAGTTCATAAGGATTCATCATCAGAGAAGCAACCAAAACAAATGGTGATCGATGAAGTATCAAAGAAGGGACAAATGGTGGAATATTCTCAACCACCTTCCTAAGACACTGAGGTTCAGACTATAGGGTCTACTAAGAATGAGGCTATAGAAGAAGAGCCCTCCCAACAGGATACAACTCCAAGCAAGAGTGGCAAAGGGAAGGAAGTTGTAGAACATACTCCTTCATCATCAAGAGCCAGGTCCTCAATAGGACGCATCCCTAGATAAATTTGAAAGGAAATAATGAGGAGTACTAAGCCTCAATTTCATGCTTCAAAATAATGCATTTGTGACATTGCAGAGATTTTGAATAAACCTGAATCTCAATCACATGAGGCAATGCCATTGGCATTTATCACCAGCACAAGGAACCAAGAACTATTTGCACAAGTGGCTCTCCCTTCTGAAGGCACAAATGTGGAAGGTCTTGGTCTTGAGGATTATGAATTAAAGGATGTTATGTTAGGGAGACCTACATGGGATTTATCTCAATTAATGATGACTCTGGGAGTTAAAGAGGTCCTTAAGCATATGGAATAGGATGAGGCCAAACTCCAAGCACTTCGAAGGTAGGTTGAGATCCTAAAGGGATATCTAGCTAAAGTAGTTGGTCCTCTAGATCTTGAACACCTAGAGTAGACTAGATGTACAACTTGATCCATTTTTGAAGGCTTGTCAAGAATGGCAAGAAAGTTTTGAGGAGAAAGGTGTTATGATCATCATTGGGAATTTGAAGTTACTGCATGCTATATAGGAGAATGTGAATAAAATTGTAGCAATTTTGAGGCAGGACTTTAGTATTATGGATGAAGTATGGGCTTGGAGTAAGGATTTACAAACTCTACAAACCATAAAGGGCCAAAAATACTGGGTTTTGATTGGTGTATATACTGGATAAGAACTAGATATGATTGATGATTGGATAGAAAAGATAGCGGATAGCAATAAGGTAATGGGAACATTATGTGAGGAGATCCATCAGCTCAAGGACCAAGCTCGAGAGTGAATTTTGGAAGTAGAGAGATGATACAGTGATGCATGCTTGGATATTTTTGAAGATGAGGAATGAGAAAAGCTACTACCTATGGAGACAATAGTGGAGAATTTCAGGAAGATTTTTGTGGAGGTTGCTGATGATGAGGACATCTGACAAGCCTTTAGGACTGAAGAAGCATTGTTAGAATTGGATACCAAACTTGAAGATTTTGTTGATACTTGGATTGAGGTAGACAATTATTAACAAAAAGTCAAAGATAAGTATGAGGCTTTAGATCTACCAGATGTGGCTAAAATTTCTGAGATGATAGAGAAATTCAAGGGAAAACATCCAAACATAGCTTTGGGATGAAGAAGAACAAAACCCAGATGCCAGAATTTCAATTTTGACACTCAGTAAAATTTTGAGATTTTGACCTTGTCGAGGTCCACAACTTTGTAGCTCCATAGGTCCATAGATGTATAGGTATGCAGGTCCGCAGATCAATAATTTAGAGGTGTGTCGACAATTAACTACTAGTTCCAAAAAAAGCACATTCCATGCATTGAAAATGCACTCTAACGACAGTTTAACTTTGACACACGCTTAGTATAGGACTAACTTCTATTTTTGGTACCTCTAGATGCTCCTACTTTGACTAAAGGATTCCTCCTATTTCTTCTCTCATATTTTCTTTGTTTTTGACATGTAAAGGCTCATGCATCTAGTTAATGAATAAAATATGGATGGAGTCCTACTAAGCACCAAATTAACTATTAGATTGTATATATTTAGTTTATTTTAATGTTTTAAAAAAAAATTATTTTACGAAGATATCTCTCACTCTCAACACAAATTGAGGAGACTATTTCTTATAAATACCCCATTGTAATATGTAACAAGGGTCACTGTTATTATGCAATAAAATTATGCTTTTGGTGCTCACATTTGGAGTGTAGTGATTCTTGCCTGAATGTGTCATTATTTTGTGAATTTTGTTCATGAGACTATGATTGAGCCAAAGGTTTATTGCATTATTTCTGGTTGTGCGATCTTTTAGTTCTAGTGTTTGCTACAGATTTACAAATTTTGCTGACGTATCTAGCTCAAGAAGAAATCACCAAATTGTGCCTACATAACTTTTTTTCTTGCATGAGCACACTTTTCATGGCCTTGTGATTTGATGAAGAATGAAACATCATTCGTTTATTGAAATTTCCCATCGATGATTGCATCAGTGGAATCTAGGAAGCGTTGTTCCTATTTTCATTGGTTACCTACCAATCTTTTCAAAATCTTAACTCGTAGTCTGTTGTTTTCTATAGCTTATGTCTGTTAGAATTTCAATTTCACATTATTTTCTTTGAATTTTATGTTATTTTCTTTCAGTTTCATTATTTTCTTTGCTAACCCCTCGTTAGAGTAGGAACTCATTTAGTTGCATTGCTAGATTGCATCCATTAAAAAATAGAAAAATACAAAAACATTGTTCTTTTGTGTGTTATTTTGAGACAGCAGACATATTTTACTTCATTCCTAGATCAAAACAGAACCAGCAAAGGCCTCCTCATGAATAATCACATTTATCTTCAACTAAGCAGATTCTAGTACGTCGCAATACAAATATGGAACCTTGGAGTTGATCCCAAAAGATTAGCTTTTCAAGAGAGAAATTGCGCCAAGGATTCTTGTCGTTAGCCTCATGCAGAATGACCACTCAATAGTACCTCATGCTCAAGAACCTCGAGGAGGTTTTCATCCTTGTATACGTCTTTATTTTTCACTTTCTTTGGTTCTAACACCTCCACAAAGTGGTTTTTGCCATCAAAACACTTATTTTTCACCTTTCTCTTTATTTTTTAATAAGGTACTTGATATCTGACTCAATCACATTTGTTACTAGTTTGCTAGTGGAAGAGACCATGGGTTCAGGGGCATTAAGATAAAAAACAATCTCATAGTCATTATAGAAAGTCAAAAATTTTGGTTATTGATGTTGCTGAGACCAGTCAATAAGACCAAGATTTATGAGTGAAAGTGAAATAGAGGGTTCAAGGTTGTTGATTGAAAATGACTCATCTCTAGTTACAAGTGACAAGAAAATTAGGGTCTATAAACTCCACTTCAAAATTATCTAGATCAATTAGTCCCCTAGCATTGTTAGCTTGATCAACAAGTGCAACTTGAGAATTTGACTCATCAAGCCCTATGTGTGACTCATCACCTACTTCAAGTTGATTAGCATAAGAATGAATTTCATCCACACCTAATTTAATAGACACATATGGGAAGGAACCCCATTCACACTCATGTGAATAATTCTTTCTTCCCTTTGTATCAGATGTTCCATAGTTCTACAAATTTTCATTTGATTAGGATCCTTAACTTTAGATTCTTCATTTTGGTTAGATGTTGAAGCTTTTGCAACATAGTCAATGTGGTGTTCATCATTTTTTGCTCCCCAAAGAATAGTAGTGGAAGGGGATACAATCCATAGAATTGTAGGGGCCTCTGCATGCATAGAACTTCTCTATGACATTCAATACTATGTGTGTGCCCTGTCGGGGTCTATTGGGGTATAGCTTGATCTGATCAGTAGAGCATTGGGTTGCCCCCTTACCTAGATAGTTTTCATAGGTTCAAGCCCTACTAAACCCCCCATGGGCCCTGCCATTAAGATAACTTAGAGATTCAACAAGAGAATTCTTTCTAGGACTTAAAGGACAATGACTAGGCTAACCAATCTTGTTAAGAAATTTTTAACCTTTTCTATACTGCTTAGGGGATATCTTACTAGTAACAGTAGTCTCATTGGTAGTTTCATCTTCTTCATGATAGGTCTAGTTTCTAATGGAAATTTCCTCATATTCATCCTCTAATGGTACACAAGCTTGAACAAAGGTCCCATAAACAGTCATAGTAGAAGAAGAAGACTTCATTTTTTCAAAAGGTCAACTATATGAACATGATGAGACAACATGTTTCACTATGGAATATAATTTATATCACTCATCCCTATATGCATCATTTGAATTTTATTTTCACATTCAACAAAACCAACTTTTTTTGTTTCTCTATTGTGAGATACAAAAGTATCAAGTGACAACATTGATTGACAAAGTATTATCTCTAGGAATTGATACCTCAATGCCATTAAAGGTAAATTTTATGCATTGATGGTAGATGAAATAGCTTGTATATAAAAGATATAAAAGATAAGTGGACCTATGTCAAAAAATTGGAAAACAACATCCTTCTCTACTAGATCCACGAGAACAGGTAAGACAACTAATCCCTTGGAGGACCATTCTTCTTCATCATAGGCCTTGATAGTAATCTTCTTCATAGGATTAATGACATCAACTAAAAAAACCAATTGGTTGAAGAGATTAAATGAAAAATATTTAGCCCAACACCCCCATCTATCAACATGTGCCTAACATGGGTCTTCTGGATCACAATGATGTAGAAGAAATTGCAAAATTCAAATTTTCACTAATTTTGCAATGGAAGTGTCATAGACTTACATAATATCATTGGAATTCTATCACCTTGATCATAAAATTTACTTATTAGAGGCCAAACATCACTTATTGTATCCTTTTAAGTTTACTACCAACTCTAGCCAATAAACTATGTGTGTAATCTTTTCAAATTTATTTAACAGTTTCTTTTGATTTAAAACTCAAGAAGAGTTGCAACTTACAACACATGCTTCTTACCACTTCTCTAATTTTAACATGTCCCCTGTTGCTACACCTTCACATACTTTTTTTCAAATAGTTCAATGCCATCCCTTTATTACAAAAAATCTGAACATTTGATCATTTCACAACTCAATACTAATGTGAAATCACAATTAGTATCCAATCCAATCTTTAATCAAGACAACTTAAATCCATGCTCTATTATCTCCAATTTATTCTTCAAATCAATTTCATGCAAACCTTTAATCCATCTAAATCTATCTTACAAACAAATTGAACTCACAATCATGTATTTAATTTACTCCATTGGTGAAAAAGAATTTGTGTCTTCATCTACTTCAATTCACTATCAATTTTCTTATCCTTAGATTATACATGCAAACTTCTACATACCCCAAACTTGATTGATCCAACAATATTTCCATTTTAAATTATAGAAAAATTATAATATGAACTGGTCTTTCCACTCATTACAATAAACAGACAAAGTGTTGAAACATCCAATATTTAATAGATGTTCAAAATAATATTTGAATGCCTTGTTTCATATTAGGAAGCTGACTCTACACAAGATTGGAAAAATCTCAACTTTCTCAAAACTAATCGATAATAGTTCTGATAATGATGGGAAAAGAATTGCAATTACAAATATATCACAATCGATCTTAAAACAAAAACAAATTGTTACAAGCTAGAGTTATCACTGCACCAAAAGGTTGACCTATTAATGTCTGATACAACCACTAGACTAATAGAACATAGGAGGCAGTTAAGCCATGTCAGGAATCTTGAAGAGAAACATTGGTGGTTAGTCCAACAATCCCCCCCTCCTTAGTGTTACCTGAGGAGATTTGAACCTGTGACCAAGCTCTGATACCACTTGTTACAAGCTAGAGTTTTCATTGCACCAAAAGATTGACCTCTTAATGCCTGATACAACCACTAGACTTATAGAACACAGCAAGCAATTAAGCCATGTCACAAATCTCAAAGGGAAACATTTGTGATTAGTCCAACACCAATACCATGCAAACCTTTGACTCATCATAATAGAAATTGAATTTAGCACAAACTAAATCTTGCAGCAAAGATAGTGGTTTGAAGAACCACAATAAATCTAAAACAAATTTGTAATCATGCAACCCAATAGAATTTTAAAAACATAAATAATTTTAGATCTTGAATGATCAAAGAAACATATTCTAATCTTTATCTTTGGAACCATGAATTTTTAGTTTTCAAAATTATGTAAGGGAAGATTTTTTCTATTAAATGGGTGACTTTGAAGCCCAACAAATTGTCAAGTCAACCAATAATATGCAGCCCATTTTGTGCTACTATAAAATTGCATTAAAATTAATTCTTGCAACCAAGAACAAATTTTTACAAAAGTGTTGGCATTAAGTTACTATTGCCATTAGTGACAACACTTATCTACATCAATATACCCACTGAGCATTCTAGTGTTAACCGAGCTTCGCAGTTCACACTGAGCATTCTAGTGTTAACTGAGCTTTATAGTTTACACTGAGCATCTACAATGTATACCAAGCATTCAGTGGTTACCTTGTAGGTTCATCACTTATCGAGCATTCATGAAGTTACCAAGTGAATGAGCAATCTAGCAGTGTCTACTGAGTTTACAGTGTTCACTGAGCTTCACAGTGTTTACCGAGTGATGAGAATACAATGTTTACTGAGTAATGGAAGTATAGTGTTTATTGAGTGAAATCAAGGTAAATGAAGGATCTAATTTTTATCGAGTGACACTATATCTACCGAGTCTCCAATGGTTACCGAGTTCCAAGCTACGTTGTGTGGTTAGTATGGACCAAGCCTCTACTTCTATCGAGTGCATGATGATGCCGAGTAATGCAATGGATGCTGAGTATTAGAAAGTCACCAAGTCAACTTGAAGAACCTGATTTTTCTACTGTTTGGCCAACTCAGTAATGTTTTGTTCACTTGTTTTTTAGCCGACCTTGCAATTGTAATTATTAGAATGGTATATATGTAATGTATTATATCATTTACAATACATGTACAAGAGTATCAAGAGAGACATGTAATGTTTTAAGAAGTGTAAATGCGAATCAACAAAAGAGCAGAGTATTCCACAAGGTCTACAAGGATCAGTAAAGATTCATCAGTCACAAGAGGTGATCTATCTTTCAAGGATCTAATCAGAAATCAAGTTGTAAGTAGATCCACTATTTCATCCTAATAGGTGAATCAGTTTTGTAAATCCTTTAACAGGGTAGACTTAACAGTCTTTTGTTTAAATCTCCTAACAGAGTGCATACTTTAGTGTATGTTTGTAAATCCTCTAACAAGGTGGACCTAGCAGTCCTTTGTGCTCCTAGTAGGGCAAATCACCAAACATGGTCAATGTAAGCCTTAATAGGCCAACTTCATATTGTAGTAACAAAGTTTTGTGGGTATCATCCCCACCCTAGTTTTACTTTCTATTTGGAAGGTTTCTAGGTCACCAAATCACTGTGTACATTTGTTATAAATGTTTGTTCTCTCGTATATGCAGTAGATTAGATGAATGAATGGTGAATAGTATATATCATTAAAGTGTTGAATTACTTTAAAAATTTTGAAGTTATTGATTGACCCCTCCCCTCTCAGTAACCTATCATATCTTGAATATTTCCAGCACAAAAGACCATTTTCAAATTTTCTTAAAACATATTTCTAGCTCTTTCCTTCGAAATGAAGAGATTTGTATGGCACTTTTAATATCCAAAACATAGACAAACAAGAAAAATAATTTTTTTTTTATTTCAACCCTTCTCTGCACATAATAAATCTCAAAGGGAGATATCGATTTCCCCTCTACACTATGATAGTGTACTATTGCCAATTTAGAAAACTATTTTTATAACTACCTACTCTTCTTTTCTTATCAGATAGTTACAAAACTATTTTAAAAAAACTCCAAAAACTTATTACCACTAACTCTAATTCATCAATCTAAGTTTATTACCTATGATCACTTTTACATTGATCATATTTCTCAATTATAGATTTTCAATTATTCTAACATTTTCCATGTTGTTCGTGCACCAAGCTCTTGAGGGACAAAAGAATTCAAGGTCCCCTTGAATATCTTTCTTCTTTAAAATTTTTGTATTTCTTTGGACAATGATGAAAAAACATACAAGAACAATAGATACAATCTTCATCTGCTCCATATAGTTTTGAGAAATCACATATAAGACCTACAACCCTACATAAAGAATGTTAGAAGCGAACAATCTTCAACATTAACATTATTTGAGACCTCTTTTTGAATCTACACTTCCTTAAGACCTTCCTTATGTACTTCACATTGCTCTTCAACAACAACAACAACTTGAGAAATCAGTTAGGTATAAGTAACAAGTTTATCTTCTATTGTACATTCAACTAGTGGCACTTCTTGAATTTGAAAAAGACTCTTTTATCATTCCTTCCTTCACCAAACATTATTGTGTTGTAGAAAGCTTACTTAGAGAAACATCAGGCTCTCTCTTATCACAAATTGATCAAGAACAATAGTGGTGTTGCACTCTTCCTTTGCTTCTGCATTCAACTCAGCTTGTTCAACAAGATCCTCCTTATTCTTCTCTATGCTTGCTACAAATTCTTTAAACTAAGCTTCATTCTCCTCAAGTTTCATCTCAAACTTATTTTTTTTATCTCTTCTCATATCATGCTTTCATCTTCTCTTTGTTTTCTCATTTCTTCTTCTCTTTTCTTATTTTCCTATATCTCTTTTAGCTAGGAATCCTTGATCTATTGATAACTTCTAAAAAGGTACAACCCCACAATCAAAGCTATGTCGTACTACTCCATTTTGCCTCACCTAGGTTTATTTTGTTTATACCTAGTCTCTTGGACTTCTTCTTAGGTTCTTCTCTCAACTTTTCATAGCCACACAATCTCACAATTCACCTTTTCCTAGACCTTTCACTGAGCTTTGATACCAATTTGATGTGGAGAAGAATTCAAAAAATTCAAATCTTCACTAACTCTACAATGGAAATGTCATAGCTCACTAATATAATTGGAATGCTATCTCTCTGATCAAAAAATTTACTTATTAGAGGCCAAACATCACTTATTGAATCCCTTTTAATTTACTACCAAATCTAGCCAATAATCTATATGTGTAAATTGTTTTCAAATTTACTTTGCAAATTCTTTTGATTTAAAAGTCAACAAGAGTTGGAACTTACACATGCTTGTTACCATTTCTCCAATTTTAACATGTCCCAGGCTGTTGCTGCACCTTCACATAAATTTTGTCATATAGTTCAATTTCATCCCTTTACTAGTCATAAATCTACACATTTGATCATTTCACAAACAAATCAATACTTTATTGAAATCAAAATCAGTATACTATCCATTCTTTAATCAAGAAATTTTAAAATCATGCTCCATTACATCTAATGGATTTCATGCAAACCTTGAACCCATCTGAATCCATCATACAAAGAAATTGAACTCACAATCATGCATCCAATTTACTCTATTGGTGAAAAAAATACATGTACCTTTATCTACTTTAAGTCTTTATAAATTAAGTTTTCCTTATATCATACATGTAAACTTTTGGATACCCCAAACTTGACTCATCCAACAAGATTTCCATTTAAATTAGAGCAAAATTAGAATATGAATTAGTCTTTCCACTTTACAACAAATGGACAAGGTGTTGAAATCTCCAATATTTAGGGGAGAGGGGCTAGTAGTCATGAGGGCTAACTTTTTCAACATGTAGTTGCTACATGGAATATCATAATACCTTCATTTTCTTAAGAAATGTGAAATGGAAATTGAACTACCTACAACTAAGGTTTGAAGGTGTTACACATTATGCAACTCATTAAAATAATGCACCTAGTGAAATGTGTCAAAAAAATAACTTTTAAAACATTCAACCAAAGCTTAATCTAAAAATCTCTAATAATTAAATTTAAAAATATCATTTATTATTAATAGATTATTGTATAACTATATGAAATTTAACATAAACACAAATTTTCATAAATAAAGAGAGCCACTGAGAGGGGTGGGGTGAATCCATTACCACAAAAACAATTCCCTATCCCTAGATGTCAAATCAAACTCTTCACTAATAATGAAATACTCTTTGCAACTCAGATTAAACTAAGTACATGTTGTAACTCTATTAACAAATAAGTCTTATGAGTATCAATCTATTTTAACCTTTAGTAAATTAGTTGTAAAAAAATAGAGCATAAAAGAAATAACATGAACACAAATGACACCAAGATTTAACGTGGAAACTCAATTTGGAAAAATCACCATGCAAATAGTTACAATATTTTTCACTCTTCTAAAGTGATCCCTATTAGGAGCCAACCCTATTAAAGCTTACAAGACATACTATTAATTATAACCTTGTTAGAGGATTTAGTTCATCCTGTTAGGAGTGGCCTGGTTAGAGGTCTTCAAACTCTTCAATCTTGAAATGTTGCCTTGCTAGAGGATTTACAATTTGACTATTAAGTCAACTTTGTTAAGATATTGCTTCACTACCACAATGGTTAGAAGGTAACAATAATTTGACTTGATTTATGGAGCAACTTATTTCATAGATTTAGATCTCTATTCTAGCTTGTCCTATGGATCCTTACTGATTAGAATAATCTTTGCAACTTAAGTTTCACACTTTCCTACTCTCTCTTTTCTTTTGATCACATATCCATCTTATTACACATCTTACTCATCTTTATTTTTCATTACACTTCTTGACCTTTCTTATATATCATAAGTTTTGTCAATTTGGATTGAATACCTTTTCAAATAACCACTAAACAACAACTAGTCAGCCTTAATTAGTTAATTAATAGACAAGTGTAATTTGCTAAAGTTCGATCAATATTGGGATTGATCACTTGGTTAACACTGGAAGTCCTTTGATTCCTAACCACTCAATTAATACTAAAAGTTGGATACCTTTCATTGCCTAACTTCTTGGTTAACATTTAATACCCTTCAAAGCCTGACTACTTGGTTGATACTAAATATGCAAGTTCTTCATTTCCCAACTTCTCAATTATTACTGACATTTGTGTAAAATCAATGGAAAAATACAATTTGAATAATTATTTCCAACAATATCCCTCTTTATCATTGATGACAACTCAAAATTTCAATATACAATGATAAAAGTATGAGCAAATTGATAATATCCTTATTTTGATTTTGATTCTCATCCATACCAACTCCCTCTGTGATTGTGCCTAGATTTGACTCAGTTGCTTCTGAATGAATTCTCCCTCTTACATCGATCATCACTTGTTGTGAACTTTTATCATTATTCTCCCTCTTTGTTGTATATTCCATCATCTATATACTTTCCTTCTAATATACTAGACTCTACATCTTTGACATCAAATGCCAAAGGATACATACTCTAAAGTTACTATGTACCTTTGTGTTCTGATTCATATGCAATATGTTATGCACTTCACACCTAAAGTGTGACAATCTACATCAACTCGATAGATCTTCAATGGAACTTGGTTGATGCATCAATATCTTGTTCTTTAGTATGCATCAAATAGGGAGAAAACCCTTAGCTTACCTCTTAGATACATAAATGCACCCTTAGGTAATGCCTTAGTAAATGTATTTTCTATCTATACCCTAGTGTTCACATATTCCAATCTCACCTCTTTATCTTCAACTAATTCTCTTAGGTAATGATACTTGATTGAAGTATTTTTTTTCTTTACTTGATTGAAGTGTGTTTTGTCTTTGTGTGCATCACAGATTTTTTGGATATATTGATTGAACATGTGTTATCACAATAGATAACCATTGGCTTCTCAATTTTCTCCTTCATTCCTAATAATAATTTCTTGATCCATATAGTGTTAGAATAACTAGCTATTACAACAACATACTCTACCTTTATTGTTGATTAAGAAATACAATTATGCTTCTTACTTGTCCAAGATATTATTCTCTTTCCAAGAAATAATTCTCCTCCACTGGTGCTTTTTTTGTCATCAATGCTTCCTAACCAATCTACACCAGTAAAGCTTCTTATCTCAATATTTCCTCCTTTCTTATACCATAAACCATATTCTTCAGTTCCTTTTAGGTACCTCAAAATCCTTTTTATAGCCATTATGAGATTTTCTTTAGAATTTGCAAAAAACCTTGCAACTATGCCAACTATCAATGAAATATTAGGTCTAGTGTGTACAAAATACTAAAGTTTCCCAATCATTGATATGTAGGTAGTTTGATTTACCTCCTCTGAATCATCATTCTTTGATAGTTTATGTCCAGCAGACATAGGTGTTCCAACTGGTTTGTAATCTTCCATTCCAAATGCTTTTAATGTTTCCTTGATGTACTTTGACTAAGTGATGTATATTACATCCTTCATTTAATGAACTTGTAGGCCAAAAAAGAAATTTATCTATCCAAACATAGACATTTCAAATTATTTCCTCATTTCTTTAGTAAATGATTTGTGTAACATCTCATGTCCTCTAAATATGATATCATCCACAAATATTTTTGATAGCAATATCTTGTCATGTGGTCCTTCCTTTATATACAAATTACTATTATCATTTGTCTTTTCAAGACCAATTCTTACCAAATGCCCATGCAACCTTTCATACCATGCTCTAGGAGCATGCTTTAGTCCATATAGATCTTTGTGTAGTTTGCATACCAAGTCTCTTTTGTTTGGATCAATGGAACCTTTAGGTTGTCCAATGCAAACTTCTTCCTCCAAGATTCCATTTAAGAAAGCTGATTTTATATTTATCTTATAAAGTTTGAATCCCTTTTCTACAAAATGTGCCAGTAGTATTTTGACTCCTTCAAGTCTTGCAATAGGGGAAAATGTTTCTCCATAGTCAACACCTTCTTCTTGTGCATATCCTTTGCATACTAGCCTTGCCTTGTTCCTTGTTACTTCTCCTTTCTCATCAATCACATTCTTATCCTTAGATCTAGGTACAAGAGACTAGGTATTATTCTTTTATATTTTCTTAATTTATTAATTCATTGTCTCTATCCAACCTTCATTTTTGAAACTATCTTTTACAAATCTAGGTTTGAATTCACTAAGCAAGCATGCACCTTTTAACTTGTTCCTTGTTAATATGTCATCTATCTCTCCTTCAATTATTTTTTTAGGTGTATGATTTCTTCTGACATATTTTGCAAGTTTTGATTCTTTCCTTCTTATTTCAAAACTTGGTTCTCCATGCTTGCGATCTTCTATCTTTTTCTCGAGCTCCTTTGTTTGTGACTTGGGTTACTCTAGATTATTTGACTATAACTCAAGTTACACTATCAATGACTTGGTAGGTTCACTTTGTTCTTTTTCAGCTCCAACTATTTATGTTAAAGTCTCAAATTCCCCCTCATAGTAAACAAACATTTTTGTAGTTTTTAGTCTCCTTGTTGCTCTTTTCTTCACTTCTTTCTACAAACTCATCAATCTTCACATGTCCACTTTCTATAACTTTATGAGTAGAAAGTTTCAAACATTTGTATGCCTTAATTTTATTGGACTAACCAAGGAATATATATTCATCACTTTTTGCATCAAGCTTTCATTTCCTTACATCTTTCAGGGTATAAAATTTACTTCCAAACACTTTGAGATAACAAACATTAGGCTTATACCCATACCATAATTCATAAAGTGTTTGTTTGTACCTTTTTTTAGTTAAACTTGGTTTAGTGTATGAACTGTTGTGCTAATTTCTTCTCTCCAGTATTTAGGTACAATAGTTTTCTCAACCATTAGTTTCTTGCACACTCAAGATGGATATATTTCTTCTTTCTACTATACCATTTGTCTCTAGTGTTCTAGGTGTTGATACATGTCTTTTGATTCCTCTTTCATTGTAGAACTCATTGAATTCATTCAAGATGAATTCACCTCCTCTATTTGATCTTAGGCATTTTAGATTCATTCATGTTTTCTTCTCAACTTTAGCCAAATACCATTTGAACTTTTGAAAAACAACATATTTATCTTTTAAAAACATTACAGTCATCATCCTAGAATAGCCATCAAAAAATAGAATGAAATATATGTCTCTAGAGTAGCTTTCTATACTTATTAGTCCACAAAGATCTATAAGAACTAGTTCCAAAGCTTCTTTAGAATTGAAAGACTTACTTTTGAAACTTCTTTTTCTCATCTTTCCTATTTGAGATTGTTTACACATGGCCATCTGAATTTTTTAAGATTTCGTATGCCTCTTACTCTTTTGTTCTTGCTTATGGTAACCAGGTTATCAAAGTTAACATGACACATCCTTTCATGCCATATCCAACTTTCCTCTATTTGAGCCAATAAACATGTATTTTTAGTGAGGCATAGGTAAAACAAGTTACCTTTTGTTTGATTTCTAGTCCTAACAAGGTTTCCTTTACCATCCAATAGATTAGATTTTCCATTCATGAATTCTACCTTATATCTGATATTGTTAAACTATGCCACACTAAGTAGATTGTGCCTTAATCCTTTTACATAACATGGTTCACTATTTCCACACCTAACACTTCCACTATCATAGTGTTCTAAATGTTTAAACTTAGTTTTGTCACAAGTCATGTGATGAGAACAACCACTATCTATGATCCATGTATCATTTTTCCTAACATGAGAAATAAGTGTCATCTTTTCACTTTCCTCATCGTTAGATTCATCCTTAACATCAATATAAACTACTTCTTCTTTATTATCATCACTATCAAAATCTTTAGCAATGTAACAAGATTTCTTACCTTTGTCTTTGTAGTCCTTATAGTTCTTGAAGTCTTTGTTTCCTTTGAACCTGTTATTTCTTCTCTCATTTTTATCTTCTTTGTCTAGACATCTTACAACAATATGACCAACCTCTTCACATGAGAAACAAATCAATCAAACTTTTCCTTTGAATATACCTTTCCCTTTTGATACTCTTTTTGCAAGAAGAGCTTCAATGACTTCAAGGTCTTCATCTATATCATCTTCTTCTTCATTATCAATTTTTTTTCTTTTTGAGTTTCCTCCTTTTCTACTGAGAGTTAGTTTAGCTTTGAATGTAGATTCAAAGTTGCAAGGATTAGGATCATACTTATCAAAGTTATCTAATTCAAAATTATTCAATCTTCCCACAAGTGCATCCAAGGTTATATCATTCTTTGGATTGCATCTCATTTCTTGAATTTTTGAAATTCTAATTGCATAAATAGGAAGAAGACTTTTAGTAACTTGTTGACCACTATTTCATTAGTTATCTTTCCTCCTATAGCTTTGATTGCACTAATGCTTTCTTTGATTCTTTCACTATATTGGACAATGTTCTCACCTTCTTTCATTTTTATTTGATCAAATTTGTCTCTCATGCTTTCTACCTTGACTCTTTGCACATTTTGATCACCTCCATAGACTTTCTATAGTTTTTCCCATATTTCAAATATTGTTGGACAATATTTAACTTCATCAAGTTCAGAATAGTTGAGAGAGGAATCTATATCAATCATCATTATATTATGATCTTTTTCCCTTTCATTTGTTCCACATTCATAGATTTAGGTGGTGGACCATATCTATTTTGCAAGTAGAATAGACTAGTATCTCCAATGCTTGATAGGTGTAGCTTCATCAATTCCTTCCATGCTGAAAATTTTTCTCTATTAAGCTTAGGAATCTCCACTTTTGTATGACATCTTGATCTTTAACTTAGTTCTTTGAAACCTTTCCTCCAAGCACCAAATTCTCTGATACCAATAGTTTGAAATGAAAAGGGTAACTAAGATGGGAGGGGTGAATTAATTACCACAAAAAAAATTCCTTGTCCCTAGATGTCAAAGAAAACTCTTCACTGATAATGAAATACTTTGTCCAGCTCAATTAAAACTAAGTACTTGTTATAACTCAGTTAATAAAGAGGTCTTATAAATATTAATCTATTTTAAACTTTAGTAACTTAGTTACAAAAACATAAAGCATAAAGAAAATAACATGAACACAAATGACACCAAGATTTAATGTGGAAACCAAATTTGGGAAAACCACCATGCAACTAGTTATAATATTTTTCACTCTTCTGAAGTGAGCCCTGTTAGGAGCCAACCTTGTCAAAGGTCACAATACACACTGTTAAGTATGACCTTGTTAGAGGATTTAGCTCACCCTAGTAGGAGTGGCTTGGTTAGAGGTCTTCAAACACTTCAATCTTGAAATGTCATCTTGTTAGAGGGTTTTCAATATGACTGTTAAATCAACTCTGTTAAGAGATTTCCTCACTAATACAATGGTTAAAAAGTAACAACAATTTGACCTTATTTATGAAGCAACTTCTTTTGTAGATTCAAATGTCTATTCTAGCTTGTCCCCTGGATCCTTACTAGTCAAAATAATCTTTGTTGCTTATATTCCACACTTGTCTACTTTGTCTTTTCTTTCAATCACATATCCATCTTATTCCACGTCTTTTTTTAAATAGCCATTAAACATCTGACTAGTCAACTTCAATTAGTTAATTAATAGATAAATGTTATTTTCTAAAGCTCAGTCAATAATGGGATTGATCACTCGGTTAACATTGGAAATCATTTGAAGCCTGACCATTTGGTTAATATTGGAAGTTGGATATTCTTAATTTCCCAACTACTTGGTTAACACTAAATACCCTTCATTGCCTGACTTCTCAGTTGATACTAAATATGCAAGTTTTTCATTGCTTGACTACTCGATTAATACTGACATTTGTGTAACATCAATGGAAACATACAATTTGAAGAATTGTTTCCAACCCAAATTACATGGACCAAATAGTTATAACTAAACATAAATATTTAATATATATAACTTTGATATTAAACACAACAGGATAAATACTTCAACACCAACAAATTATTTTTTTTTATAAAATAGCACATTATTATATAAAATACAACATATATCCAACATAAAGGGACAAGAAGTTGAACACTAATTTTTTTTAACAATCTCACACATTTCATGAGAAAATAGAAGACATTTATTAGTATTCACCTTTTATATTTGTGATTAGGGATATTATTAATATGATTTACTCTATGCATATACATTGTCACCCCAATTGTTGTACACATAAGATTAGTATTTGTACACTAAGATATCAATGATTATTTAAGTGAGCATCTTATTTTATTAAGTGAGCATATTATTTTTTAAGCGACATGTATATCATAGATAGCTATGACATTTTATTTGAGACAAAAAGTTATTTATTTAACTTGTTAATGAATTCATTTATTTTATATTTCTATAACTTTTATAAGTTTTCATGTGTTTAAGTATTGCTCTACTTTTTATCAACAGTTGATTATTTTTTTAAAATTTACAAATAGATCAATTAATTATAATATATAGTAAAAATTTGTTGGAAGATTGGATAATATATTCACAAGAGGGTGATGGACTATTGAAACCAACCCAACTAATAGTTCCTCTTATTTCATATCAAATAGCCGACTCTACACAAGATTCGAAAAAATCTCAACTTGCTCAAAACTAACTACTAACATTTCTTATGAATTAGTTCTGATAATGATGGTAAAATAATTGCAATTCCAAGTATACCAGAATCAGTCTTAAAACAAGAACCGAGACCATGCAAACCTTTGACTCCTGGTAACATAAATTGGTTTGACACTAACCAAATCTTATAGGAAAAATTTGTGGTTTCAAGAACAAAAATAAATTTGAAACAAATTGGTAATCATGCAGCCCAATAGCATTTAAAAACATAAATATTTTCAGATCTTGAATGCCCAAAACAACTGATTTTAGTCTTTATCATTCGAACCATGAATTTTAGTTTTCAAATCTATGCAAAGGCAAATTGTTTCTATAAAATGATGACTTTAAAGCCCAACTAATGGCTAAGTGAACCAATAATATGCAACCCATTTTGTGCTACTATCAACTTGCATTAAAATTAATTCTTGCAGCTAAGAAGAACCACATACGAAAGACTATTTTCAGATTATCTTAGAATAGACTTGTTGCTCTTGCCTTCTAAATGAAGAGATTTGTATGGTACTTTATTAGTCCAAAACATAAACAAACAAGAAAAAATAACTTTTTATTATTTCAATCCTTCTCTACACATATCGATTCTTAAAGGAAGAGATGGATTCCCCCCTCTACACTATCATGCTCTACTATTGTCAATTTATAAAACTATTTTCAAAACTATCTACTCTTATTTCCTTATCTAGTAATACTAAATTATTTAAAACAAACTCCAAAAACTGATTAGTCTAAGTCTATTACCTATGTCCACTTTTACATTTTTCATATTTCTCAATTATAGATTTCAATTTTGTCTATTGCATAAGTTATATTTAATTATAAAGAATAATTAAATATGACTTTTTATGTCTCCATGAACTATTTTGAATTTGTTGTGCTTGTTAATATTCTAACATTTTTTGAGTTTCTCATACACCACATGACTTCTATATGTAAGGCCAAATTGTGAGGATGGCTTAAAGATTTATCATCTTCTCCTGAAAGGAAAGGTAGTGAGGTGTAGCGATATGATTAACCATAGTATGAAATTGATTTGTGTTAATATCTTTGTGAATTATAGCTATGTATAACACATTCTCTAGGATTTTCTTATGTGTGGGAGATAATTAAACAAACTCAAAGATAGATATCTACATGGGAGTTCTTTGCAATTGGTCTACAAGATTGTAATTTGTCTTACTAGAAGGCAGCACTTGTTTGGAAGCCACTAGCTTAGATGCAGTTTTCTTAGCTTTGGATTGTTGCGAGGAGTTAGGACCTCTAAGCATGACTTTTGGTTGCTAACTTCTAGTAACTGCATTTAGTCTCTAGAAAGAAGGAGAAATAACACCTATAAGGATAACTAAACATTTATTTTCCTCATGTATTCAAGCCCTAAGGATTACCCTAGGTGGTTCATCAATAGCTAAGTCATATTTAGTGTTATTCACTTTTAATTGGATCATGTTGACATTTTTCTCAAGCATAGGCTCAAGCATATTGATCACGTTGTCAGCATTAGTGTTTGTGTAATTGATCTTTGCATCTCCATCCTTAGGTTTAGATGATTCTCCCTTTTCTTAATTAGGCAAAGGTTCTTTGAAAGCCTTATGATCAACATTTTTCATCAATCCATCTACATCAACCCTCTTTCTATCAACGAGATCTTCTATAGTGAATTTTAGTTTGATGCAATTATCAGTGTTCTGACCCTTGTTTCTATGATAGTTGTAGTAATGATCCTCTCTCCACCATGGAGGTTTGACATTAGGTTCATAGGGTCATGATTTTTCAAGTAATGTGATGATCTTGTTCGCAAGTAAATTCTTTAGAATCACATCATAGGAACCTCCTAATACAATGAAATTTTGCTTTGGTTTAGAGTTACATAAGTATCTATCATTGGAATCATTAGACTTGATATTTTTGCTAGTAGAGTTTGAAGAATCCTCTTTAAGTTTCATTGCTTGAATACTACTAGATAAATTGAAGTTGGTCTCCTTAGGTTTAGATGTATCAACGACTCCATCATTAACACCATTTTTTTTTGTTCCAATAGGTGTTCTTGATCTTATCCTTGTCATTATTAGATTTGTTCTTATTGAGAGTAAGTATCCCTTGCTTGACCAGGACATATTCAATCTAAAAAGGACTCTCTATCATGTCATTGAATATCTCAAATAGTTTCTTTCAAAGGTCATAGTGCAATTTAGGAATAATATTATTATCAAAGATGTCATTCTTTTCTTTCTTAGGATTCCATCATGGACATCATGAATGTAGTTTTTCTCCATATTTGTAAAAATGGAACAAAGGGTTCACACTATCTTTATTTTAGGCTGCATAAGTCCAACATAGTAACCCATTGTTGAATATTGTATGAATAATGTTGGACAAACCTTTGTGCAAGCTCATCAAAAGTATTGAGAGGAGGTGTGATCTTAGTGAACCATTCCATATCTTGGAAACAAAGGATCCTAGGGTATCATCATGCATAAAATTCATGCTTGAAGTGTAAAATTGTCTAACGTGGTCATAAGGGTCCCTATTGCCATCATACTTGTAATATTATGGAAATATAGCCTTGTGTGTGAAAGGATTTATGTACCTCTTATCAAAAGGAAAAGGACATATAGAATCAATAGAGAATGATGTCTTAGGCTTGTTCCTCTCATTTTTAGTACCTAACACTTTGTTTTGCAAGTCTTGAAGTTGTTTCTTCAATATATTAGCCTCAGTAGATTCCTTATTTTGGATCAATCTCTCAACATCAAAGTTATGTGGAAGCTTCACCCCTTAGAGGCTAGATGTAAAAAGTACTAATCATGATTTTTATCTCAGGTTTTCTTCATAAGCCTTTTATAACATTCATCTTCTTGAAATTTCATGAGTTCCTCTTCAATAATGTCTTGGTCCAAGTCATGGTCATGTTGAGAACCTTGTTGAGAGTAATGTTGAGAGTTTTATTGATTATGTCTAGAAACCTAGGAGGTGAATCATACATATCATATCATGGTGATCTAGGAGTACTTGGGGGTGATATATTTCTATTGTTCTCAAACACATTAGCATTGTTCCCAAACACATTAGAAGTGAATTGTTCATTTTTGCCAAATCTATCATTTCCAAACAATGTTCTCATTGAGTCTTTCAACCATACATTGTCCTTGTTCTTTTGAAAATTCCCTATTGTACAAGTCCAATTTGTTAGAATATATAGTCCACCAATATAACTGAGAGAGGGGTGGGGGGGGGTGGGTGAATTAGTTATCCAACTAATATCACAATTATCAACCTTATTAAATGTGTACCATATAACCAATATAATCATAAACCACAATAAGTTACTCATGCACAACAACACCAGATATATTAACAAATGATTCCCTTGATATGAGGGAAAACCTCAGTGGGGATGATACCCATAAGATGATGTACTAATATAAATATTCCTTGTTAGAGGATGGACCTATTAGGAGTGTGTAACAACATTGAACACATATCAAGCACTATTAGGAGACTTTGAATCCCTGTTAGGAGTTCTATAAGGTAGATGGACCCATTATCCAAATAGCTTCAGGGGCAAGACCAATGAACCCACTGTCTAAATGATCTTAGTATTATTCCTTGCAAGATATAATAGAAGTTAATTCTACTACTCCTTCATCTTTCTATATCCTGTCAACTGAATTTCTGCTCCTTTCTAATCTTGTAACTAGATCATGAACCTTGCATCCAATAATCCCTTGGATCACTTTCTCACATTTACCAAACACTCTGCTCCTTTTTGCACTTTGGACTTGATGCACTTAACATACACACTTTAAAAACAAGGAAAACATCTTTTCTTTATACCATATCTTCAAAATAATTTCTTAAGTCAACCTTGAGACTTTCCCAATTAACTATAATAAGATAATTAATTAATTTGTAATTAGAATAGCACTGTCGGCTCATAGTCTATACAACTTCTCACACGTGCAACACTAGGGCTTGCACATTTACTGACTTAACCATCATATTGTCTAATATTATTGAAGGATAGCACATCACCAAATTATATCTTTGTTAGAAGATATAATATAAACATCAAAGGCTGCTTCTCAGATATTTTTTCTCTGTAATACCCTCTATAAATTAGGCATATCTTCCATCTCTATCTACTACACTGTCAGCCTTTACAAACTTACTACTATGTTGACATCAATGAGAAACACGGTCATGACTGCAACATGTCAATACTCTCCAATGCTTAGGATACTCCCCCAAAGGAATACCATTAACATTCATGCTAACAATCTGATCCCCCTTTGGCATTGATGGTAACATAGATGAAAAACATCTAAGTTTCAAGAATTCCAAACAATACTCTATAGTTGTTGTTGTTGTTTTCATCTTTTTAAATCATCTTCATCAATCAAATCTGAAATCCTCTTGAACATTGCTCTACTCTGCATCTTCTTTAGGGTTGGTAACAATTATTTACATTAAAAAACTTACCATACATCATAATTCTTCATGTTGCATATCTCCCCCATAGATATATTCCTCCTTTCTTACACAAATCTTTCTAAATATCCCTAATAAAATAGAGATTTCCATGCACTCTTCTCCCTCATTACATACTTAAGAGATGTTTTTCATTCACTCTTCTCCCCCATTGAGATCAATGACAAAGGTCTCATTATGTCAATTTACTACTTTAATTTATAACTAGCTTGAGTGTACAAAGACACTATTCAATACCAAATACCAAGTACAAAGAGTCCTCAATGACTCAGATCATCACAAATACTCTCCCATATGGGAAGTTGTAGGATTTGATCAAATATGCCAATCAAATCCATGTAGCCCAAGAAAACTTGCACGTACAAAACTTGTCACAGAGAAGAAAAAGACAAGAAGAGGCAAGGGTTTGATCTAAAAAAATACAAAATTGTATTCAGATGAAGAAATATATTATTCAATGAACTACAAAGAGATCAATCCTTATAAAGGAGATCAAAACTCGAAAAGGGTAACCTAAAGCCTAAAAAAGCTAGGTTGTACATTATAATTAATGTAAAATATTAATTATATGCATCTATGAGATATATTAAGCAAACTAGAGTAATAGGTAACTTATTTAATTAAATCAAAGTGATTTAATTAATAAGTGTAAAAAAATAATTACTCTAACACCCCCCCTTAAGTGAAGCTCAGGAGGTAAGCTTACCTAGCACAACTATAAAAGTAGAAAAATGGGTCCCGACAACAAGGCCTGATTAGGTACCCAATCACAACAAAATCTCTATGAAATGGAGAAATAGAGAAAACCACATGGGAAAAACCCTACTCCAAAAAGAGATAGCAAAGAATGTTCTAGAAGATAGGAACAAAGAGATATCATGAAGAGAACCACTGAAGCATGAAGAAGCCGCAAAACTTTGTCAAAAAGAAACTATTGATCTATAGAACCTCCATGGAAATAGAAGGTACAAACCGAGAGTGTCTATATGGTAGATGATCCATCTTATTGAAATGAATAGGTAGCCAACCACTACAATCACCTAGTATATAGGATCAGGTACTAAATAGATAGCTCACACTAATGAACCATCAAACCGAGGAAGCATTAGAACAATAGAATAACCCCCCCCCCCCTAATGCAGATGGGGTGAGGTGACAAGCAACTGAAAAAGTAGGCCAAAAAACTCCTACAACACAGGAACCAGGCACATCAAGAGTGAGGTACAGACATCTATAAAGGCACATGTCACTGACACATCATGGTGCTAATGTCATGGAAGGGACACTTACTTGACAAAGGAAGAGGGCCCAAATGGAATCAACTATCCCCCCATGGCACTTTATAAAATAGTGCGAGTACAATGAATCATAATGATGAAAAGGATCCTGAAATGCATGGAGTGGTACTTTATCTCAGTATGTTTGCATAAAGATGCCTACAAATGATATCAAAAATGATCAAAAAAGGAAAAAGGCTGATACAAAAGATAGTACAGCCCAAAACCAAGCATCTAAAGCAACAAAATCAATCCCCGAACCTGAAACAACCAGGATATCCACCAGAATGCAAAATACAAAAAATTGAATAGAATTTGCCTAGAGAAAAATTTGGAACAACAACTAGCATCAATGGAAAGAGTGCAAAAATAGCTTTCCAAGGATATAAAGAAGTCCAAAAATTAGATATTTAATGCTTAAGATACGCCTCTCAGAGTGCAAAACAGAACATCTAGCTTTGACTTCCAAAATAGAAACCCAAACTACATCAAAACCAAAAAACACCTATACCAATATCTACATCTTGGAGCTAGCTTTCCAGCACATTTTTTAGATCAAAAAAATACGTCTGTATGCTCATGTTATGGAGAAAAAATCAATAGGGCCTCTGGAAATGCATGAAATTTTTTTTATTTTTTTTAAATAATAATTTTTTTTTAAAATCTTGCACCACCCCCACACTGTTGGTAGAGTGTCGGTTGGATAGTAGTCAGGTGGAGGGAGGGAAAAGGGTCATCATCATGGTGGAGGCTTAGCGGAGGGTGGGAGGTCCACCATTGGTGGTGGAGCCACTGCGGCCACTAACCACTAGTGGTCTACAGGACTGCTAGCAATAACCACCAATGTTTTACCATAGTCACTAGCAATTTCAGTGACCACTAGTAGTTTTTGCTAATCATATTGGAAAAAAACTGCAATTTTTTTTTAAAAATTGTGATTTTTGCAATTTTCAGTGCCTCGGAGTGCATGAACAGCCGTACAACCCTACCTGGCAAAAAAAACTTCCTCCCAAATCAATGTTGTCCAAATTGGACAAACTTTATAAGGAAATAAGGGTTTTGACACCTTCTAAATCCATCGATGATGTCCATTTAGCCTCAAACTAATCTAAAAATTGGTGACCCCTTTGTTTTCTCATAAAAACACCAAATCTAATCCGCCAAACCCTCATTCTTTCTTATCTCAAAATACTAGATCTAGCTCTGATAAAATGTAGGATTTGAGCAAATATTCCAATCAAATCCACATAGCCCATGAATACCTGCATGTACAAAACCTATCATGGAGAAGAAAAAGACAAGAAGACGCAAGGGTTTGATCTGAAAAAATGCAAAATTGTATTCAGATGAAGAAAAATATTATTCAACGAATTCAATGAATTACAAAGAGATCAATCCTTATAAAGGAGATCAAAACCCAAAAAGGGTAACCTAAAGCCTAAAAAAGCTAGGTTGCAAATTATAATTAATATAAAATATTAATTATATACACCTACAAGATAGCTTAAGCAAACTAGAGTAATAGGTAACTTATTTAATTAAATCAAAGTGATTTAATTAATAAGTGTAAACAAATAATTACTCTAATAGAAGTATCAACATTCAATCCAGTCTAATAATATTTTTTTGTACCACTAGATTGATGCAATCTCTACATCATCTAGTTAGAAGTAGGCAGGGGCATAACCCCAAGCATACCTCTCAAGTGCTCAAATGTATATTTAGGTAAGGTCTTCATAAAGATATCTACAATCTGATCTTTAGTACTTGCATACTCCAATCTAATCTTTCTTTTTGTTGCCTTCTCTCTCAAGACATGATACTTAATAGATATATGCTTAGTCTTAGAATGCAATACATGATTCTTAGACATACTTACTATACTTGTGTTATCACAGTATATGATAATAGGTTCTAAAAATTCTATCCAAATATCCTTCAGCATCTGCTTCATCCACATAACTTTGATTATAGTTATTTTTTACTACTACACTCTCAGCCTCAGCTATACTCTATGAAATACAATCTTGTTTCTTGCTTATCCAAGAAACCAATCTTCCTCCAAGAAAAAATGCTCCACTACTGGTGCTATTTTTTTCATCCATATTGCCTGCCCAATCTGCATTGGTATAAGCACACAAAGTAAAATCACTTGATCTGTCATATCATATCCCATAATCAGATGTTCCTTTCAAATATCTAAATATCCTTTTTACTATTGCATGATGATACTCCTTAGGATCAACTTGAAATCTAGCTACAATCCCAACTACGTTTGCTATATATGGTCTAGTATGAGTCAGATATTGAAAACCTCCAATCATCCAATCATGGATTTATACTTCTTCTACTCAATTATAGGTGTCTCATCCTTGCTAGATAACTTGTCACCCATTATCATAGGTGTACCAATAGGCTTACAACTTTCCATTCCAAATCTCTTCAACAAATCTTTCAAGTACTTAGCTTGTCAAATGAAAATGTCATCATTGATCTGTACAATCTGCAAACCTAGAAAAAATTGCATTTCTCCTATCATACTCATTTCAAACACATTCTTTATTTCTTTAGAAAACTTATCACTTGCTTCATCATTACCTCCAAATATTATGTCATCAACAAATATTACTATTATCAATAAACTATTCTTAAATTCTCTCAAATACAAGTTACTATTTGTCATACCTTTAACGAATCCAAGCTTTGCCAAATAATTATCCAACCTTGCATACCAAGTTCTAGGTGCTTGCTTCAGACCATATAGATCTTTCTTTAGTCTACATGTCATATCTTTCTCTTTAGTCAAAGGGAAACCTTTAAGCTGCTCAATTTATACTTCTTCAAGTTCTCCATTTAAGAAAGTTGATTTAAGATCCATCTGATAAACTTTGAACTTCTTAGTTGTAGCATGAGCCAAGAACATTCTCACTGCTTCCATTCTGGATAGAAGGGCATATGTCTCCTCATAATCTATTCATTGATGATGTGAATATCCTTTGCACACAATATTAGTATGCTTTATTAGCTTAGGAAAATTTGTAATTGCAAATGTGCTACTAACCTTCACAATGTTATCAAAGTTCAAATGACAAAATATCCTATTCCATAACCAATTATTATCCACTTTTACAACCAAACATGTCATTTTAGTAGGATTCAACTAATATGCATTACCTCTAGGCCTTTTTCTAGTTCCAACTATCTTACCATGCTTATTTTTTATAGTGCAAGTCTTTTCTATGAATTGCAGCCAATATCCTTTATCTGCCAACTATCCAACACTCAACAAACTATGCTTTAATCCATCAAAAAAAATATCATCAGTGTTTTTCTTTCCATCCAAATTAATGGATCCTATTCTTGTAATGTGATAGGCTACATTATTACCAACTCTAACAATCCCTCCATCATGATTCCTGAATTTGATAAACCTATTCATATCACCAATCATGGGATGTGAACATCCATTGTCTATTATCCAGTCAAATTTCTTTTCAACTTGGGAAACTAGAACTTTTCCTTCTCTAATTTATTTGTCAAGATCATCTTCTTTAATAGCTACAAATCCTATCTCATCATCACTTTCACTTTGAATTTTTTCACTAGATTCATCTTCTTCATTAGCATACAATCAATTCTTAGGTCTCCTAGGCTTAAAATTTCCCTTATACTTTTTCTCTCTTTTATGCCATTTAGATGCATAATAATCAAACTCATTACAAGTCCAACATTTAAAGACATTCTTACCATCTCGATCTCTTCTTAGAAGAAGGGCTCTACCTTCTTCAATCTTCTTATCTTCATTAGATATAGTTCTACTGCTACTGTCAAAGTCTCCATGAGTTCTTGCACTCCTAGACAAGCTTGGCTAAACACTTAGTGCAATAAAAGTTGTCTCCACTCTCATCAAATCTCTAGATTGTCTCAAACCTTTTGCTATTTCTTCCAATATTCAAAGCAACATTTCCCTAGTAAACTTCTTAGTACAATGTATTAGTAGTTCAATCATCTAAGCTACTTTCTTGAATGGTGGTGTCAAATTTTTCAAGATCTTCCATGCAACTTCATCTTATTTCTTGGTTCCACCATAAGATTTAATTCCTACAACAATCTCTAATATCCTACCAATATAGCTTATTACACATTCATCTTCCATCATTTTAGTATCTTGAAATGAATATATCTAGTTCTATAATCTTATCCTCTTTGTATGTGTATCACCTTCAAAAATAGATGCTATTGCTTTCCAAATCTCATGAGATGTTTGAAGTGACTTTACTTGACTATATTCATTCTCTGGAAGAGTTGATAGTAAAGATTCTTTGGCTCTCATGTTACACAAGAATATATCTCTCTGCTTCACTGCATTCTTCAAGCTTCTCTTCTTTTACAATTTCCTTGTCACTTCTTGTCAAAAGCCAATAACCTTGACCTATACATAGAAGATGAGTCTTCATTGTCTCCTTCTAGCTGTCATAGTTGGCCCCATCAAATCTAAGACTATCTTCATGAACATGACTGCAAGATTATCACTTGTGTGAATCTTTTTAATTCCTAATTGGAAATCCTCCAAAATAAATCTTATAAAATGATACCTCAGCTATATGTGCTTTTTCCTTGAATGAAAAGTAAAATTTTTTGCAAGATGATTGATCTTCTTGCTTCTGACCCAATTCCTCTAGAAAAAATTGTACCCAAATCATCTCCTTGCTAGCTTCTGTAGCAACTACATACTTAGCTTCAGTGGTTAAAAGTGCATTAACCTTCTACAATCTAGAAATCCAACTAACTATAGTCCCTCCTACAATAAAAACATACCCTATAGTACTCCTCCTTTTATCAACATCTCCTACCAGATCAGAGTCAACAAATCCACTCAAAGTAAAACTGGATCTTGTGAAACATAATGCATTTGTAGTAGTATCTCTAAAATATTGAAGTATCCATTTGACATCACTCCAATGTTCCATGTCTGGATTACTCATATACTTGCTGAAAACTCTCACTACATGAGAAATATCTTGTCATGTGCATACCATTGCATACATCAAACTACCAACTGCTAATGAATACAAGATGTTAGACATTTTATCCACCTCTTCCTATGCCTTTGGGCACATTTCCTTAGTCAATCTAAAATTACTATCCAAAGGTATACTGACTACTTTAACATCCTGCATATTAAATCTTTTCAACACCTTCTTTATATACTCACTTTGGGATAAATTCAAGGTTCTATTTTTCCTATCCCATGTGATCCTTGTACCAAGGATTTTCTTAGTAGCACCCAAATCCTTCATAGAAAATGACCTTGTTAATTTCTATTTAAGCTAATTTATTTGTTGCATATTAGACCTAGTAACAAGCATTTCATCAACATAGAGTAATAGAATAATGTAACTCTCATTATCCAATCTCTTATAATATACACAGTGATTAGACTGACATATGTGGTAACCTTGTTCAACCACAAAAATATGAAATTTTAAATACCATTGTTAGGGTTCCTACTTTAGGCCATACGAACTCTTCCTTAACCTACACATCAAATTCTCCTTACGCTTGACCTCATATCCCTCTAGTTGCTGCATGTAAATTTCCTCCTCCAAAGCTCCATGGAGAAAGGTTGTTTTCACATCTAGCTATTCAAGATGCAAGTCATCTACAACAACAAGACTTAGTACAGTTCTAATTGAAGTCATTTTTACAACAGGGAGAATATTTCATCAAAATCTATACCCTTTTTCTATGAAAAACCTTTTACCACAAGTCTAGCCTTATACCTTTTCTTTCCTCCATCTTCCTCCTTTAGCCAATAAACCAATTTGTTAGGAAAGGCTCTTTTTCCTTTAGGTAAAGGGACTAAGTCCCAAGTCTTATTTTTCAACAAGGAGTCCATTTCCTCTTTCATGCCCAGTTTCTATTGTTGTCTGGCATCTACTTAATTGCCTCTTTATACTCCTCTGGTTCACTAGAATCAATCAATAAAATAGAGTATAACAAAGGAGATAACCTTTCAAGAGGCCTACTCAACTGAGTAGAATGTCTAACACTTATAGGAGCTTGTGGAATAACCTTTTGTTGCTGAGAATCAAGTACTAGTGGTATTTCTTTTTTAGGAGTCTCATCCAAAACCACATAGTCTTCTTTGACCTGTTCGTGCTTCTTTTCCTGTAATTGTTCTTTGTACATGACCATCTCATTGAATATAACATCTCTACTTGTAATTATTTTTAGATTTTCAAAATCCCATAATGGATAACCATAGTCATCTATTCCATATCAAATGAAGGTACATTTCTGAGATTTAGCATCAAGCTTGGTTCTATTTTCTTTATCAACATGGATGAAAGCTTCACAACCAAAAGTTTTAAGAAATGAATAATTTACCTTTTTATCAATCCATGCTTATTTTGGAATACCACCATCCAAAGGAGTTAAAGGTTCTCTATTTATCAAATAGATAGTAGTGTTTACAACATCTTCCCAGAAATGAAGTGGCAGCCCAACATGTAATCTCATGCTCCTTGCATGTTCCATGATTGTACTATTAATCCTCTTGGACACACCATTTTCTTGTGGAGTTGCTGGAACAGTCTTCTACCTTCTAATTCCATGAGCAAAACAATAATCTTCAAAGGACTTGCTACAATACTCACCTCTATTATCCAATCTGAGACACTTTAGCTTCTTTCCTATCTCATTTTCAACCAAAGCTTTCTATTTTTTGAAAGTTTCAAAGACATCAGATTTTTTCTTTAGAAAATATACCCATGTCTTCTAAGTTGAGTTGTCAATGAAAATAACATAGTAATGAGAGCCACTAAGAGATGATACCTGAGCCAATCCCCACACATCCAAGTGCACTAGCTCCAACTTCTCACTCTTCTTCTCTTTTCTAGCTTTGAGAAATCTAACTCTTCTCTGTTTACCATAAACACAATTTTCATAGAAATCTAAATCAATATTTTTCAACCTTGGAAATAGATTCTTAGAGTGAAGGATTTTCATCCCTTTCTCACTCATTTACCCAAGCCTATGGTGTCAAACAACTAAATTTGTTCTTGTAACATTTATAGTAGCTTTGCCTAAATTATCAATAGTAGTAGAAACCAAAGTGGAATAAGTGTTCCTAGTAAACAAGTACAATGTTCCAATATTTTCACCTTTGGCTACTACTAATGAACCTTTAGTTACCTTCCAGACATTTTCTATAAACATGACTACACAACCTTCACTACCCAATTATCCTACATAAATTAAATTCTTCTTAAATTAGGGACATGCCTTACCTCCTGCAACATCTAGTCATTTACATTTGGCAACTTGATCTTTATTTTTTCCTTTTACAACAATAGGATAGGGCTCATCATCACCCAAATATACCTGTCCAAAATCACCTTGAATATAATCTTGAAAATATTTCCTACTGGGTATAGAATGGAATGAGACCCCAGAATCTATCACCCAAGAATCATTATCTTTATCTAAACATAAGATTGAAGCATCTTGTAAATCATTACCTGCAACATTAGCTTCCTTACTATCATCTTCACTTCTGTCTCCTTGTTTTTTTTTTGAAACCAGCAATCTTTCTTCAAGTGACCAGGTTTTCCACAATACCAATAATCTTTATTTCCTTTAGACTGAGAATGTTCATTCTTTGACTTCCCTCATGACTTTTCATGCAAAGGTCCTTTTCCTCTTTGACTTGTTCTTCCTTTATTCTCTGAATTTAATGTAGAACCTAATGAGGTTGAAGTTTCACCTGTGCTTTTCCATCCCATTTCCTCGCTTAGGATAACACCAACAACTTCATCAAATTTTAAAGTATTTGAACTAGAGCTTGAGTTACTTATATCCATAGCCAAGCTATTCCATCTTTTTAGCAAAGAACATTAAATTAAGAGAGCCCTAACCTCTTCATCGAATAAAATTTGTACGAATGACAGCTAACTAGTGACTATGTTAAAATTATTTAAATAATTTGCTATAGATCCTCCCTCATCCATTTTCATATTAAATAAACACTTCATAATAAATACCTTATTCAAAGCTGAGGGTTTCTCGTATAACTTAGCCAATGTCTCCATCAACTCTACAGTCATTTTTGCCTTTGATATATTAAATGTTATAGATGGTGCAAGGCATAATCAAATATATCCTAGTGCCTTCCTATCCAAGATCTCCCAATATTCATCTATGATCATTCCTTGTCTCTTATCTTTCCCTTCTAATGATTTCCATAAATCCTTCTAATATAGATAATCTTTTGTCTACATTTTTCATAACTGAAAATTCTAGCCATTGAATTTTTCAATCTTGAATTTGGAATCCTCCATTGCTCCCACTCAAATCTGTAAATCATGTCAATCTAAAACAACAAACCTCACTCTGATACCAATTTTTAGGATTTGACAGATCTAAAATAATATACGAATAAATAGTTAAATGCAGAAACAAAACAAGAAAACCATAAGAACATAGATAACACGGAGATACCACACATATTTAATGTGGTTCACCCAGAACATAGGCTATGTCTACCTACATAGCTGTCCAACCTTTCTTATTATCCAATAATTATAGTACAAACCCTTATAGCTCAATACCACTGCAAGAACAACCTATTCCATTATACATTGCATTCTAACAATCCCTAACCCTAAACTATCTTATATAATATATTCCTGCTTTAGGGTTACAATATGCATATCTAAATAAGGTGTGATAAAGAATTATGAAGTATGTATAGTACTTCTTTGATTAGTCACCACAAACTAACAATAGTCATTCATAATAACACCAGATATTTTTAAGTAGGGAAACCCTTGATCTGAGGGGAAACCTTGGTGGGGATGATACCCACAAGATGATGTAATAATATAAATATTCCTTATTAGAGGATGGACCCTCTTAGCAGTCTATAACAACATTCAGTACATATCAGTTCCTATTAGAAGACTTTGAATCCCTATTAGGAGATTCCAATCTTGTTAGAAGTTGTAGAAGACGGATGGACCCATTGTCCAAATAGCTTTACGGGAAAGACCAATGAACCCATTATCTAAATGATATTTGTATTAATCCTTGTAGAATAATAGATGTGAATTGTATTACTCCTTCCTCATTCTATGTCATGTTGACCAAACTTCTACTCCTAATCTTGTAACCAGACCATGAACCTTGCATCCCATAATCCCTTGGATTTCTTACTCGCATTTATCAAACACTTTGCTCCTTTTCAACCTTCACACTTGATGCAATTAACACACACATTTTACACATAAGTAAAACATCTTTCCTCTATGCTATATCTTCAAAATAATTCCTTGAGTCAGCTTTGAGGCTTTCCCAATTAATTATAATAAGATAATTAATTCATAATTAGAATAGCATTGTTAGCTCGCAGTCTATACAACTTCTCACACATGCGACACTATAGATTGCCCATTTGCTGACATCATCATCAAACTATCTTATGTTATTGACAGACCACACATCACTAGATTATATCTTTATTATAAGATATAATGCAAACATCAAAAACTACTTCTTAGTTGTTTTGTCTCTATACTACTCGTTGTAAATTGGGCTTATCTTTTGTACATATCTAAGTTACTTACTCCGCATTGAACCTTAACATCAAGACATTGTGTAGAGAATATCCTTGATCATGCATCACTAGACAATCAAAACCTTTTCCATACAAATATGATCTATGTCTTCTACTCTGTCAGCCTCCATAGACTTATTGCTATGTTGAAATCAATGACAAACATGGTCATGAATGCAACATGTCAATACTCTCCAATGCTTAGGATACTCCCCCAAAGGAATACCATCAGCATTCATGCTAACAATGTTTTCTACATATTTTATTTCTCATGAGAAGATCATGGATACACTTATCTATTTCTTCTCTAGACTTGGTTTAAGAGAGACTAGTTTCTAACCTAGGTGACCCAATGGGCATTTCAAATTTTCTACTAAAGTGATTGCAAGGCTCAAACCAATCTTCAAAAGTTTCTTTAGGAGACTCATCAAAGACAACTTGTGGCTCTTTACCCAAACAATGTGGGTGTCTAATAATTAAAGTAATTCCTCAAAGCTAATTTGGGGTTATTTTATGTAACTTACTTGATACCTAGTGGTTGTTGGAATGAGAGATAATGTAAGTAGCTAATGGGAAACTCAAGATGCTTGATATCCAATCTAGATGAGTAAAAATGTCAATTGTCCAAAGAGTAAAAATAAAAGTAAAAAGAGAGATATTAGCAGAGATAAAATTTCCAAAAGGTGCCCAATTTGAGGGTTGGAATTCCCTATGTACAATACTTGTGGGTCAAGAAAAGATGAGCCAAGATAAAAGATAAAGTAAGTCAAAAAAGATATGAAAATATATTTGGACAAGTGAGAAATTTCACTAATCAAGAGTGTAGTCAAAGTATCTAAGTGATATTCTTAGCTAAAAACAAACTTTATCCTATTGGTATTGGACTAGGGAACCAAGAAAACTCATATAGAACAATCTTAATAGGCTAAGACAAGTTTCTAGGATAAAATACACAAGATGAAGACCTAGGCAAAGTTTCACAATGACCAAATGATAATTTGATAGTCAAAATGATACTTCTTAGAAAGGCCAAGTGATATTTTAGTAATAGATAACACTTTTGATAATAGCCAAGCAATAGACCTCAGAATAGATAAGCAATACTTATTGCTACAGTTAAATGATATTCTATAGTTTCGTATGAAACTTATCACTTCTACAAAAGGACAATAAGATAGAAAGGTTATAATTTTGATGCAAAAACTTAACTTTGAGATCATTTTCAAAACTTTGATAATGTGGATTATGTTCACAAGTTTTTTAGTTTTTAAAAAATAAAATGTGGCACAAAAATTAGTCTTCAAACAATTAGACAAGGGACAAAGAAACCTTGCGAATACAAACACATGTGAAGTCTAAAGGGGAAAATCCCTAAGAAACTATCATATTTGTATGTTCAATAGATTTCCATCGGTCTATCACATTTAAAAGACACATTCAAGAAAAATCTACCTAAATAACACAACTCATTACTCAATACCTTGGTCTACAACTACATGCCCCATCACCTCACACAAAGAAGTTTCCCATAATAGATCTTGGCTTTGTAATGGAAGTGCATTAATACAACCAAAGGGACATGTATGGTGAGTCAAGTCTTGGGGTGATTTGGGTAGTCTAGTTCGATCAATCCTTGCACCAAGGTATTGAGCACCTAAAGAAAGATCACTTCTAATCCTAGGTTCTTAGTAAGAATTCCATTCATAGCACCCCTCTTGCATCCAATATGTAACAAAACCCTCATAACCACAAGATAATTTTAAGCTAGAAATTTCCTCATGGTCACAATCCCATAAGCATCCTCACTAGAGTGAAAAGGAACTATGCCCCTCAAGGTTTTCAACTTTGTCTAGGGCTTTGTGATTATAGTAGACTAGATTAGCCTAGTTTTATTTTTCCGACTTGGGTCATTCCTATTGTGATATTTCCACCAATAACATCCCCTCTAAAGGTTAAAAAACTCTCTCAAGGAGATTGAACACAAAATTGATAACAAATGGAGGTGAAGGTTTTTTATTCACCCAAGGAAGGTGAAGAGCATACTTTCCTACTCCAAGTACTTTACCCAAACACACCAAGCAAATATTAATTGATACCATTAAAGAGTGATCTATCCTCTCAATTTCTTGATCACACTAGTCGGCCAAGATTTATGAATCACTCAAGAAAAGTGAAGATCATAATCTTGAACCACTACTATGACCCTTACTAATAAATATTATGTGTCTATGAAATGAAAATCTAATACAACAAAAACAATAATGAAAGACACAAAATAATTCTTTTTTTTTTTATTTTGCTTAGGGCAGCCCTACAAAACACTTGTTAGTAGCCTTTTTTAATGTGCAATCTCCTTCAAGAAATCAAACCTACAAAACCATGAGCTAGGGCATCAAACACATGCAAATGAAATCAAAGTCCTAAAAGACCACTTTTTTAGGAGATGTTAGATGAATAAAAATTCCAAAATGAAAGGAAATAAAAGCAAATGATATTGTCAAACTTGAATTGTGCATGTGAGAAGAACTAGGCACACTTTGTAGATTGATAAAGTATAGTACGTCACACATTTTTGAAGCTAGGTGATATTTTAGGCCTAGGAAAAAGAGTGTACTGAACCAAGATGATATTCTGCCAAAAGATAGGTGACATTTAATGATAAACCCATGTGGTATTCTAGAAATTGGTAAGGATCACTTGCTAGTTATGAGAAACATCAAACAACAATAATGTAAACTATCATACAATATTCTTGTAGATAAAAAATTGAGATGAACCTGTTGTTGGCATTAAGTTATTATTGCCATTAGTGACAACACTTATCTGTATCAGTATAGCTACCAAGCTCATCACTCAGTCTACAATGTATACTAAACATTCAGTGGTAACCTTGTACATTCATCACTTAAGTAGTTTACACAGAGCTTCGCAGTTCACACCGAGCATTCTAGAGTTAATCGAGCTAAGTATAGCTACCGAGTGAATGTACAATCCAGTAGTGTCTACCAAGTTTACAGTGTTCACCTAGCTTTGTAGTGTTTACTGATTGATGGAAGCACAGTACCTATCGAGTGATGGAAGCATAGTGTCTACCGAGTGATGGAAATGTAGTGTTTATCGAGTAATGAAAGTATAATGTTTATCGAGTGAAAGCAAGGTGAATGAAGGATTCAGTTTTTACCGAGTGATACTATATCCACCAAGCCTCCAAAGGTTACCGAGTTCATAACTATGTCAGGTGATTATTATGGACTAAGCCTTCACTTTTATTGAGTGCATGATGATGTTGAGTAATGCAGTGGACATCGAGTATCAGAAGGTCACCGAGTCAGTTTAGTCAACCTGAGTTATTTACTGTTTGACCGACTCAGTAATATTTTGTTCACTTGTATTTTAGCCGACGTTACAATTGTAATTATTGGAATGGTATATATATGTAATGTATTATATCATTTGAAATGATGCATGTGATGTGGATGAGAGTAAAAAGAGAGACATGTAATGTTTGAGAAGTGTAAATGTGAATCAACAAAAGAGCAGAGTAAGCAGCAAGGTCTACAAGGAGTAGTAATGATACATCAATCACAAGAGATGATATATACTTCAAGGATCTAATCAAAAAATCAAGTTTGTAAGTAGATCCACTGTTTCATCGTAATAGATGAATCAATTTTGTAAATCCTTTAATAGGGTAGACTTAACAGTCTTTGTATAAATCTCCTAACAGAGTGCATACTTCAGTGTATGTTTGTAAATCATCTAACAAGGTAGACCTAGCAGTCCTTTATGCTCCTAACAGGGAAGATCACCAAAAGTGGTCAATGTAAGCCTTAACAGGCCAACTTCATAATTTAGTAATGAAGTTTTGTGGTTATCATCCCCATGCCAATTTTACTTTCTATTTGGAAGGTTTTTGGGTCACCAAATCACTGTGTACATGTTTTATGAATGTTTATCTCTTATTTATACAATAGATTAGATGAATGTATGGTGAATAGTATATATGGTTAAAGTGCTAAAATGTTTTAAAGTTTTGAAGGTATTGATTCACCCCTCCCCTCTTAGTAACCTATCATATCTTGAATATTTCCAACACTTGTGACAAAAAAATGAAATATAAATGAAAATGAAGCTAAACACTAGGGTCTAGTCCCCATGGTGGGCACCACAAATATAAGCACAAAATTGTAACACAATTCTATAATCCTATATTCTCAAAGAATCCCATGGAAAGAGAGACTTGAGAGATGGCTTATAGCTTCCTATCTATGATGTGAAAAAATCAAAAATATGTGACGGGTTGTCTCTCAAATGAACCTAATAGTTACCCTTACAAGGTGCACAATAGAACAGAAGATTCAAAGACAAGATAATTGATGCAAGTATCCAAGAATCAAGTAAAATAAAATACAATGAAAAGTAACTAAGATGAACATACAAGATAATGTAAACAAGAATGAGTGTTACAACACCCCTAAATAAGCTATTCTAAATACACATAAAAGAAATACTAAACTAGAATGCAAGTAAGATAAAATGCAAG
Organism: Cupressus sempervirens; assembly: GCA_028749045.1. NCBI lineage: Eukaryota > Viridiplantae > Streptophyta > Pinopsida > Cupressales > Cupressaceae > Cupressus > Cupressus sempervirens. The sequence continues at coordinate 1,050,903,383 of CM053785.1, forward strand.
TGCAAGTTGTATGGTCAAGTGCTTCAACAATGTAATAAATACAAAAGTCTAATGAGTGCTCTAAGTGTTCCATAATGAAACCTATAGCATGACAATACCATGAGTGTCTAAGGTATGAAAGAGTGGGTAGAGATTCTCCCTATAAAGAAAAATATATGATAGAGATTTTTTTTTAAAAATTCACTATAGAGAATAATCCTCATGATGACTTTGGTCATAAGAATATTGAGGGTCAAGATCAATGATTATGTTTAAGAGGAAAAATATGTGTGGAGGAGAATAAAAGGAAAAGAGAGATTCCATTTCCTTGGAAAATGTGCATTCAATGTGTAGACAAAAATGCATCTTTCTTTTATTTTCAAATTATAATTTCCCTTTTCATGTGCACACATAGGAATAAAGTGGAATTCATTTGATTAAAAGGGAACAAGTTCTTCTAATTAAATAAAGACTTAGGATAAGGTGGTCAAACCATAGGATATAATAGAATAAACAATAAAATGAGGATTTGATCAAAGATAAGTGATAGGTAAATATGCAAGATTGATAGAAAGGGGTTCATGTTCTAGATGACCATTTTTGGGTGATTACAACAAGTAGCAATTAGGGAATTGTGACAAACTCATCTCCAAAAGAAAGAAAATATACAATCAAGAATGAAGCAAATGACTACATGATACTCACCAAGAACTATGTCCATCACAAGTCTAATCGAGCTCCCTCCACACAGAGGATGACATAAGAAACTATATAGTCCCCTATAACAAGATAACATGTTGCAAAGAAGCACTAGAAAAAAAATGCAAATAAGCAATAAAATCTAGTCTTGCCATAAATAAATAATCAGAAAACTCTTAAATTGGCATAACTCTAGAATTTGACAAGAAAATGATTAACAAATGGTGTGAAATTAGAAAAAGGGACAATGATTAAAATGTCAGATTTCAAAGTGATAGCTTATCCAATCAACATTTCAAAGCACCCATTAGACAAGAATTGATATATAATATAAAGGGCTGAAAATGGATGGTTGGATAGATCTTCCTAATTCCTTTTCAATGCCACAAGAATTGTGAAAATTTGAGATTATGGCAAAAATAGAAAGCTCAAAAGATAGAAATGAAGATATGACTTCAATAAGAAAAAAATATGATACAAAATAATAGAACTTTCAAATAATACACACTCCATTGTAAAACACACCAAACCAAAATTTTGATGATATCTTGTTTTTAAAAAAAATCAACTATATATGCAAAGGTTATTGCATTTATCCCTAAAAGGATGAAATTGCAAAAAAAAAAAAAAATTAATTAATACCTAGGAGTTTAGCCCGTAGTAACCCCATGGGATTGTAGCACTAGACAAGGAAGAAAATCCCCCCACCATTAGTAGTGACATTGATGGGGCATAATTATGGGTAAAATACCACACTACCTAGGGTATTAAGACCCTAATTTTCACATGATCAAGCATTAGTCTCAATAATGTTGAATGCTCAATAGAACATACAATACATGAATTAGAGGTCTCATTATATTAAAAAATGTAGAATAATTCATACTAGTAGAATGAACATGCCTAATTAGCATGAAATTTAATCCAATTACTATACAATTTGACAATCAACCAAACCAAAGCTACCAATAATAGAAAATAAATGCAAGGAGTATGTTGATACAAATGATGTTGGCTCATACATAGAGAACAAATATGTTTGGTTCTATAGAAGGATATTCTCCATGTCTAGAGACATGCATTTTTTGTACTTAAACTAATGAGGTCATATAGTACAAACCACATTGAAAGACATAGATCACAATTCATACAATTTCCACTACTGTCAAAATTGTTAGAAATGTTTACAATAACTGGGGGGGTGGTGAATTAGTTACTCAAGATTTATATGTACTACTTAAATAATTAAACATTAAACACATCACCATTTTTTTTATCCTATTGTTGCTTAGTCTCTACTATAAATCTGCCATAAACTTAAATTGCATTGCATAATGAAAACATCATCACATGTAAGACATTAATAATACATTCATCATAGTCTGACACTAGGATTTTACATAGAAACCCAATTTGAGAAATCCACCAACAACATGTCACTCTTTTTCACTCTTTTGAAGTGAGCTTTGTTAGGAGCCAATCCTGTTAAAAGTTACAATACACACTGTTAAATATGACCTGGTTAGAGGATTTAATCACCCTGTTAGGAGTGGCCTTGTAAGAGGACTTTGATCATTCCATTTAAAATGTCACCTAGTTAAAGGATTTACATAGACTGTCAGGTCAACCTCTATTAAAAGGAATTCAATACAAACTATTTACAATGATAAGGAAAAAAAATAGCAGGTTTTGATCTATTTGATTACAACTCACTTTTCATGGTTTAGATCTTTGTTCGATCCTTATGTTGGCTCACTGATAAACCCTTTTTTGTCATCTTTGATATTGATCTTCTTGGACACCCTTCAAGAAATCAAGAAAATTTTCTCATCAACACTTAAGCCTTCTGATCAAAATCACTTATCAACAACAACATCACAACTTCAAAATTTCTCTTTTAGCTTTGCATCCACTCACTTGTGTGTTTCTGATCAACCTTTCTATGTATGACTTCCTTCACATACAAACTTGCAAACACTAGATGGGGCTAGATTGGGCACCAAATGTTCAGTTTTATATCACCTTAAATATATAATTTTTTCTTTACCATTTTCTACATCCACCATAGATCTTAAGGTTTACAATCAGATTCAACTAGATTTGATGTATCTATACATCTTCTTGATCATCCTCTAGGAAAAAATTGTTACGTATTTACCTAATCACCACCTTGAATTTAATGATCCAACTCATCAATCTAATCTTCAACTCATTTTACATCTCCCAATAAATCAATTGAGTCGGCTTGGTCTTAAGATTTCTTTGAATTTGATCTTTTATTTTCACTTAGAAATCACTAAATTCTAATATTCAATCAATATTGAAATACGCAATCAATGTTTAAGCTTTATAACTTGACATCAACTAACTTTATTGGTCAATGCTAATGCTTGGTCAACACTAGATTTACTTAGCACTAACTATGGCTTGGTTGACACTAGCATTACTTAACACTCCTTAGTATTTTACTCTTTTGCTTGGCTTGACTTTCTTGACATAAACAATTACTTTTCTTTATCAAATTCTATCTAATCAAATATCAATTGTAACTTCATTTTCATAATTTCAACCTTTACTCTAGGTTCTATAGTTATGACTAACTCTCAAATCCTCTTTATCACTTAAATAGATATGACATTTAGATTAGGTAGCAATATGTCTCATCTGTATATTTGACATCAATGACAAAACAACAACTTTTCCAATTGTAAGTTTCCAAAAATCTCCCACTTTGGCATTGATGGAAACATCTCAAATATCAAAAATACTAACAATAACCTAGTTACCATACAATCCAAAATATTTCACTTCCATGAGTGACCACAATCCTTAGTTTCATTCTGATTCTCATCCATTCAAACTCCCTCTATCAATTTTCTCTCTTTCATGGTTCTCTCCCTCTGAGGTTAATGTTTCTTTTCTTAGTAATCTTGTGACTTCTTAGTAATCTCTCCCACTTTCATCTTTAGTTTCTCAGTAATCTCTCCCTCTTTGACAACAATGCTAAAGACATGTAACTATCTCAACTTCAAATTCTCCATACATCTAAATTATATATATTTTGCATGTCAGGCTGATAATTGTCATCTATCTATGACTAATCTTTTATGTTTTACTAAATTATTCTACCTTAGGCATGTTCCAAAGTAGAGATGCATTGTACCATTGTATAGAAATTTTTGTGTAGCACATGTGATACAATGCACCTTGGCTTCTTAATTAGCCTTAGTTATGGGAATAAACTCTAATTTACCTCTAAGATATTCATGAGCTTCTTTGGGTAATCATTTTGTGACTATGTTAGCAATTTTTTCCTTTGTATTCACTTGTTCTAGCTTCACTTATTTGTCTTGAACTAATTCTCTTAAGTAGTGATACTTGATAGAAATGTGCTTTGTCTTAGTGTGCACATTGTATTCTTTGAAATTTTAACAACACTTTTGTTATCACAATAGATAACTAATGGATCTGTAATCTCTTCTTGCATGCCTTTCAACAATTTCTTAATCCATATTATATTTGAACAATTCACTGCAACTGCCACATACTCAAATTTAGTTGTTGATTGGGAAATACAATTTTTTTTCTTGTTTGTCCATGACATCAATCTCTTTTCGAGAAAGAATGCACCTCCACTAGTGCTTTTTGTGTCATCAATACTTCCTACCCAATCTAAGTCAATGAAAACCTTAAGTTCAAATCTATCACTTCTCTTTTAGTATAATCTATAGTCTTCTATACTCTTAGATATCGCATTATCCTATTTATAGCCATCATGTGATTCTCTTTAGGATTTTCTAAAAATCTAGCAACTATCTCAACTGCCAATGCAATATTTGGTCTATTGTGAACAACATATTGCAATTTTCCTATCATGGATTTGTATAGGGTCTGATTCACATGAGTAGAATCATCATTCTTAGGTAGTGTTCAATGGCCTTGAGTCTTCCATACCAAAAGTCTTCAATATTTCGTTGATGTATTTGGTTTTTGAGATGAAAATACCAAACTTGATTTGGAACACTTGTAATACAAGAAAGAATTTGATTTCACCAAACATAGATATTTCAAATTCCTTTTTCATTTCATCAACAAATGCTTTACATTATACTATTCTTCCTCCAAATATGATATCATCAACAAATATCTCAAGTAATAGTACTTCATTGTTCTTACCATTCTTCAAATATAGTTTATTGTTATCATTTGCCCTCTCAAAATCAATTTTCACTAAATAGTTATGTAACCTTTCATACCATCATCTTGGTTCTTGCTTCAATCAATAAAGAGCTTTGTTCAGTTTACATACCATGTTCCTCTTGGTTGGATCTACAAATCCTTCAAATTGTTCAATGTATACTTCTTCCTCTAGTATACCATTTAAAAATGCAAATTTGATATCCATTTGATATACCTTGAAATTCTTGTAAGCTGAATATGCAAGCTGAATTTTGACTCCTTCGAATCTGGCCACAAGAGAAAAAATTTCTCCATAGTCAACTCCTTCTTGTGCATAACCCTTTCATACCAATCTTTCTTTTTTTCTTGTTACTTCACCATTTTCATTGAGCTTGTTCCTGAAAATCCACTTTGTCCCAATGACATTTTTGTCTTTAGGTATTGACACTAAGGTCCAAGTATTGTTCTTCTCAATATAGTCAATTTCTTCATTCATAGCTTGTATCCAATATTCATTGTCTAAAGAATCTTTTATTGTTTTAGGCTCAAAATCACATAATAAGCATGTGTCACCTTTGAGTTTTCTCCTTGTCATAAATCTTGATTCAGCATCTCCAATTATTTGATTAGGTTTATGATGTCTTCTCACATATTTTTCTAATATAGGTAACTTTCTTCTTGGCTCTTCTTCAGGTTCATCTAGAAAAATAAGCTTAGGCTCATTTCCTCTTCCTTGTTTTGGTTCTAGTTCATGTTTTGAATACTCAACTTTCACTATCCAATGGTTGACATTGCATGTTTGTGACTCAGCATCTTCAATTTTTTGCTCGACACCCACTCTCTTCTACTTGGCAATTTGCATTTACACTCCAACATTTCATGTCTGATGGGAACTTGCAGCTTGACTTGTTTATTCATTTTGAGTGTTGGGAGCATCATCATCCACATAGATGAGTGTACTATAGTCTTTAGATTCTACATTACATGAAGCATCACCTTTTTCTACAAACTCATCATCTCTCAAATTTGTACTTTCCACAAATTTGTTAGTGTTAGAATTTGAACACTTATATTAAGCTTTTTTTTTGTGGAATAACCTAGGAATATTCCTTCATCACTTTTTACATCAATTTTTCCATCCCTATTATATTTTAGTATATAGCATATACTTCCAAATATTTTGAAATAGTTAACATTAGGAGCATAACCATACCATAGTTCAAAAGGTGTAGCATTTGTACCTTTCTTGACTTGAATTCTATCAAGGGTATGGATAGAAATTCTAATAACTTCTCTCCAATATTTATGTGATACATCTTTCTCCATCATTAGTATTCTTGCACATTCCATTATTGATTTGTTTCTTCTTTCAGCTATCCCGTTCTAAGAAGGGGTCCTTGGTGCTGACGTCTATCTTTTATTTCCTCTGCCATTGTGAAATGTATTAAACTCATGTGAAATAAATTCACCATGTCTGTTAGATTTCAAACACTTTAGACTCTTCCCTGTTTCTTTTTCAACTCTGGAAAAATACCACTTGAATAACTAAAAAGTATCAAAATTAACTTTAGGAAACATTAGAGTCATCATTCTAGAGTAGTCATCCAAAATAGAATGAAATATTGATTTCCATGGAACTTTTGACACCAATGGGTCCACATAGGGTAGTATGAACCAATCACAAAATATCATTGGCAATATATGATTTACTCTTGAAACTAGACTTGGTCATCTTTCCTAATTGACATTGTTTTACACATAGCATTTTCAAGATTCTTTAGTTTAGGAAATCCTCTTACTTTCTTCGTCTTACCTATATTCACCAAATTGTCAAATTTCACATGAAATAATCTTTCATGCCATAACCAAATATCTTCTTGTTGTGCAAACATACATTTCTCTTCTAATAGGTCTTGATAGAATAAGTTACCTCTTGTATGCTCACTAGTTCCAATTATCTTACCATCACTATCATGTATCTCACCTTTATGTTGTGAAATTCAACATGGTAACCTTATTTGTTCTGTCGTGAAACACTCAATAAATTGTAATTAACTACTTCAGCCCAGTAAACATTTTCACATATTATATTGTCATTCAATTGAGTAGTGCCTTTACCTTTTATAACACATAGGATATCATTACCAAATTTAACACATCCATCATTGTATGGACCAATATTTTCAAAAAAAAATTAATCACCAGCCATATGATTGGAAATCCATATTAATTATCCATCTATCACTTTTTTTCACATAAAAAATTAATGTACTTTTCTCATCTTCATCAAACTTTTCTTTCATGGCAACATAGACAACTTCATCTCCATTACTCTCATATTCATTATCAGTCTTTTCTTCAGCAATATAATAATATTTCTTACCTTTGTCATCCTTGATTCTTTTGTAGTCTTTGTCATCTCTTCTTCCTTTGTAGTTTCTTTTCTTCTTTTCATCCTTATCCTCTCTATTAGGACATTTAGTAACAATATGACCAACTTTGTTGCATGAAAAACAAATGATAGGTAATTTACCTTTGTATTTGCCTCTTCCTCTTCCAAGTCTTTTTTCAATGAGGGCCTCAAGTTCATCAATCTCATCATTAGAAATATCACTCTTCCCATGTTTTCCTTTCTCCTTATGAAGAATTTGTTGTGACTTGAAAGAAGAATCAACAGTAGTAGGTCTGTAGTTATCAAAATTAGACATCTCAAAAGTAGGAAGTCTACCAACTACACCTTCTGAGGTCAAATTGTTACCTTGTGTTCATCTCAGTTCTTGAATTACAAAGACTCTAATGGCATAGATAGGGAGTAGAGTCCTCAATACCTTGCATATCACTATTTCATCTTCAATTGTTCCATTTTCTCCTTGAATAGCATTAATAACCTCTTTAACTCTTGTATAGTATTCTACTATGTTCTCACATTCCATCATTCTCATATCATCAAATTTACCTCTCAAGCTTTCTACTTTGGCTCTTATTATATTGTCATCACCTCCATATATGGTCTTCAATCTATCCCACATCTTCTTTGCAGTATGACAATCTTTTAGGTCATCAAACTTGACATAACTTAGGGCTAAGGCAATCTCCAACATTTCTTGGTTGTGATCTAACTTATATCTTAGTTCTTCAGTAGTTAGAGCAGTAGTTGTTACCTCTACATATTCATTGCTCTAAAAATTGATAGCAGCATCACCAATACTAGCTATGTGTAGCTTCATTAGGGTCAACCATATAGGAAAGTTCTCCTTATTCAGCTTGGGTACATCTCTCTTGTTCATCGTGATCTTTAGCTTTAAGTACCTTCCAAATTTTCTCTATAAGAGCTTAGCTCTAATATCAATTTTTAGAAATGTTTAGAATAATTGAGAGGGGGATGAGTTAGGTCTATATGTACCACTTGAATAATTAAACATTAAACATGTTATTCTATTGATCTTTTTTTTGTTTGGTCTCTATTATAAAATTGTCATAAACATAACTTGCATTGCATGATGAAAACATCATCACATGTAAAACATTCATAAGACATTCATCATAGTTTGACACTAGGATTTTACGTGGAAACCCAATTTGGAAAAAACCACCAGTAACATGTCACTCTTTCAAAGTGAGCTCTATTAGGAGTCAACCTTGTTAAAGGTTACAATACACACTATTAAATGTGACATGGTTAGAGGATTTAATCTCCCTATTATGAGTGGCCTTGTAAGAGGAATTTGATCATTCCATTTTGAATGTCACCTAGTTAAAGGATTTACACATATTATTAAGTATTCAAATGACCATTAGGTCAACCTATGCTAAAAGGATTTCAATACAAACTATTTATAATGATAAGAAAGGAAACAATAGGTTTTGATCTATTTGATTACAAATCACTTTTTTTTGTTCAAATCTATGTTTAATCCTTATGCTAGTCCACTGATAAGCCTTTCATTATCATCTCTAGTCTTGATCTACTTGGACGCCCTTTAGGTAATCAATCCACTCTTCTCATCAACACTTAAGCCTTCTGCTCAAAATCACTTATCAACAACAAGATCACATCTTAAAAATTTCTCTTTTAGCTTCACATCCACTCACTTGTGTGTTTCTGATTAACCTTTCTCTGTATGAATTCCTTCAAATAAAAAATTACACACACTGGTTGGGGTCAGAATGGGCACCAAATATTCATTTTTGTATCACCTTAAAAAATAGGCAATTTTTGTTTTACCATTTTCTACATCCACCATAGATCTTAGGGTTTAGAATCAGATTCAACTCAATTCAATGTATCTATACATCTTCTTGATCATCCTTTAGAAACTTTCTGTTAGGTATTTCCCTAGTCACCACCTTGAATTTAATGATCCAACTCATCAATCTAATCTTCAACTCATTTTACATCTTCCAAAAGATTAGCTAAGTCAGATTGATCTTATGATTTCTTTGAATTTGATCTTTTATTTTCACTCAACAACCACTGAATTCCAACACTTGGTCAATACTGAAATACTCAGTCATTTTTTAAGCTTTATGGCTTGGCATCAACTTTCTTGTTCAATGCTAATGCTTGGTCAAAACTATTTTTTCTTGGCACTAATTGTGGCTCGATTAACACTAGCATTACTTGACACTCCTTAGTAACTTATTCTTTTGCTTAGCTTGTCTTAGCTTTCTTCAAATTTACTTTTCTTTATCAAAGTCTTTCTAATCAAATGTCCATTGTAACTTCATTTTCATAACTTCAACCTTTCCTCTAGGTGTTATAGTTATGAGTAACTCTTTAATCCTCTCCATCACTCAAATATATGTGAAATTTAGATTAGGTAGCAATATGTCTCATACATAGATTTGACATCAATGAAAAAACAACATTTGTTCCAATTGTAATTTTACAACAAATTTTTCTCAAAGTGCACTTATTTTTATCTAACAATTAAAACCTTAAAAATTAGACCAAATACAAAGAAAATTGACAAAAAGAAAGGCAAAATTGACTTTTTTTGATGCCCTTGATGCAAACCCCAATATAAATTAAGAAAAGTATTCAATCCATAATATAAATCTTAGATCCATGGTGATTTCTACAACAATAGATCTTTGATACCACACACAAATAGCTAGGTGACTTATTAACACCATAGAACTGATGCAAGACAAAAACACTTCGACAAGAGAGAATTAAAATAACAATGTGCATAGTAAGGATGATTGATTAAATATTGGTCAAATATGAGATATGTAATGAGGTTCCTTATAAATATAGTGTGATTGGTATCAACAACTAACATCACACAAAATATAAATGCCTAGTGGAAATATTAAATACATTTAAATTAAAAAATAAATAAGGCTTAGATGTTCCTTTTATAGCTAACTTCTATAATGCCACCTAGAACAAAGTTGACATGTGAATACATCTCCAATAATGATAGTTAGGATCATAAGCTTACTCATACTAACAAATATGTTAGGGTTATTTTCTTCTTTTTCATGTACCACTCAAGACAAAACAATTAAGAATGCACGAGGCCATGCAATAATTATACTTGGGGAAATTTTGAGCCCCATTATTATTTTCTATTATGTTTTTCATTTACTTAAACATGATTTTGTATAATAGAAACCCTCTTAATAATCCCATTTCATATACCTAACATACTTAAGCAATTTCAATTTTAGAGTATGAGTATTATTGGTTGGATTGATGAGGAAGATGATGGTGAACACCAAAAAATGGTCTACAACTTGAGAAAACATATCATTCTTTTTCATGGTTTTTTTCCTGCACACAAGTGCATCTATATGGGGGAGGGGGGGTCTTCTATCTTGTTTTGATTGGGAGGGACATGGTCTCTTCCATATTGGGATGGTGTGCAATCCATACATAAAGATGGTTAGAGATTGACTACTTGCATTTATTAAAGGAGTTTGGGATGTGTGGAAGGAGGAAATGGTGAAAGTGGGAGGAGTGTAGGTTGGATTCAGGGAGATAAAACTAGTGATCTTCAAAAATATTTGAAATATTTTTAAAAAGGTTTTTGATAGGGTTTTGTGGCTCTATGCCATGGTTTTTAGGTTTTTCTAATGGAGTGGTTGGCTACAGAAAATCAAGTGATTGAATCTTCTCTAGGCTTTGGTGACATGGAAGTGGTTGATACATCTCCTACTATGCATAATAATTCCAAGGAATGCTTGGGCATGTATCAATCAAGGAAATGAATCTCCTCTTTGAAAGGGACTCTTAGAATAAGAAAGGTGAATGGGTGTTTGGAGAGATCTAAAAGGTGCCCTATATTGGTGATTCAACTCGAACATATTTTTGATGATCTCTCATATTAGAATGATCATTCCCTTATATACATGTTCACTGATTTTGACACTCATTACCAATTTTGGAAACCTGAACTCATTAAGTTTGAAGTAAAACATGAGATATGGAGTTTTTTTGGTAGCTGATAACTATTTTATAATGATTTTCTCTAACATAATAAACAAAAAATAGGGCTTTTAAAGGATGGCTATATTTCTTTAATCAAGTGGGATCATTTATCAAACCTCAAAATTTTGGTCTCAACTCTACTGAGGAGATTACCTTGAGAGTGCTCGTATGGGATCAATTTTTAAGGTTTCTATTATAGTTTTGGAGGGAGGACATCGTGCACTCAATCTAACTGCTTCTTGGAAAATTGATAAGATCAACTACACAAACTCTAAGATAGAAAGGAAATATCTTATGCTCAAATTTGTGTTCAAATTGATATTAATAACTCACTTTCTGACTATATAAAAATTGGCATCCTCTTCTTAGATCCAAAAGATAGTATACCATCTTAAAATGGAAGTACTCATCATTTAAGACCTTTTAGCATCCATCCTTTAGTGACCTTATGGACCATGGATGGATTTGTGCTTAATTATCTCTTTCTCTTATACTGAGTTGTATCTCCCCTTCTCATCAATGTAATTTTTAAGACCTTGGGGATGGCTCCTTGTAGGACAACATTGGATTCAGTTGACCCAAGTCAACTTGTTCCTTGGGAATTTTGAATCCTAGGGCTAATTTTGTCTTAGAGTTTTAAATTTTAAAACCAGGTGACCCCGTTGACTTGATTTGTTTTCATGCCCAAAAACTAGTATAAAAGGAAGCCTAGGCACCTCATTTTGGCATCCATTATCAATAAAAAAAAAACTATCAAGATTTTTTTAAAAAATTAAGAAATTAAGCAAGAAGATTTTCATCAAGAATTCAAGGCATTCAAAGTTTCAAGGATTCTTTGTGAGCATTTCCTCTTTAAGATCTAGCATTTTGTTGGACATCAAGGGATGATATCTAAATTAACACATTGATCATCTTCTTCATTGAAGCACATTTACATCCATGTCTCCATGATGCAGTTTTGGTAGATTCATTGCATTTGTGGAGATTTTCTACATCCTTCATTGCAAAATCAACATCCATAATATACAAGTATCAAAAATTCTTATTGACAATGGTTTCTACAAGAAATTTGGATACTTGAGCTTGACCAAGGAAAGTTGTCATCTACCAAAAGAAATTAATTTTTTTTGTGTTCAAGATTAGGATAGCAGAATTCGAACCTCATTTATAGAAATCACTCATCGAAGCAATTTTAATTTTTTTGGATCAACTTGGGTGTTGTATCCCAGAAATATGATGACTTCATTTTAAAGAATTTGATCAGATTGCCTCAAGGCTAATGTCTTCCTAAGGTCTTGAAAAAAAACATTTTCTAAATTTTTTGTTGTGATCATGAATCCACAATTGAAATTTCTATTACAAGTTCATATCCTTGATTTTTAGAGAAAAATTTCATATTCCTACACATTTTGAGATGAGTACTCTATCATTCTTATCACTTTTTATTATAGACCTATTTTCATATCTTAATTGAACTAGTTATTTTCAAATCTTAATTGGACTGGTTACATAAATTTAGCACCTGGATCTATCCTACTCTTCTCATTTAATACATCAGCTCAATTACATGTTTACATTTAGATATCTTTAATCAAATCCTATATTTAATGAAAGAGGGATTTCTTACATAATTACTTGATATAACTTGGGTTTAAAATTGGAATCCCTTTATCCATTTGGGTCATGCCAATCTAACTTGAGTTATATTTGGAAGCCCCTCTTTCTCTTGTATTGAATGTTAGTGTGGAAAATGATTAGTTAATGAGTTCACCTCACATAGTTTATATTATTCAATTCATTGGTTTCTCTATTTCACCCCTAAACATTTTGGTAAACCTGATGCATCCCCACTTTTTGATTTTGAAGTTAGCTCTCTTGATCTTCCCCTTTTTTTTTTTTTTTACCTTCTTTTTTAACTTGACAAATCTCTTCTTTTTTACTTTGGAGTTGGATTTAGATATATTTGCATGGTTAGATCTCATTAGAGTTACCTTCTATGATCTCCTCTTTTATGAGCTTCATTATTTTGAGCCCAGCCTCTAGTATCTCTATTAGAATAAGTCATAGACTCATAATATTTTGATCATGATTCCTTTCTTCTTCCTAGGACCCATGATGATACTAAAAAAATTCTTCAAGATTTAAATACTATCATGGAGAATAACTATTCTCACTCTTCCATTGATGAAAATGAAGCTTTAAGAGTTCCCCCTTCAAGTTGATAAACTAATGCAAGAGCATCCTAGGTGTAAGAGAAATCTTGCATCAACCAAAAATATTTCATTTTAGTTGTTTGAATAAGGTTTGTCTCAAAGTAGAGTTATTTTATGCGGAGGCTTTCTACTTAGTAAGTTAGTCATATGACCTTATAATGTCCTAATTTCAAAGGTGGATGTTCATCTTGGATATATCAACCTACCAGTTTAGGCTCAGTGTCATATCATAAGTATTCATAGATTTATTGCAGATTTTTGGTGTGAAAATTTGGTATAAAAACTTTAGGCTCACTATTGAAGGCCTAAATGTTCTTGAATGAGGACCAAAACCTTGATAGATGGGTGCTTGTACAAATTCAAGCCTGTAGATCAAAAGTTGACGATTCTGAAAAGTGGTTATAATAGCCAATCAAAGCAAGGGTTTGAAAGATATGGCCTTCTGAAGTTGGGTTGACCAAAACTTCCAAAATAAATGCCAAAGGTGTATTTGGCTGACTTTATATGTATTTTTAAGGTTTGTCAACCCTAGGTATTAAGTTTGAGTCTCTAGAACCTTCCCAAGAAACATAAAATTTCCTATTTAAGAAATGCTCATACATTATCTAAGACAGCTCTAGGTGATAGTTTGCAACTTTGTCTTGCAGATTACTATAATGAAGGCACCCATGCAGGTTAGCATATTGTAATTTTGGATTATGTAATTTTGTATTTACAATGATAATAAGAAGCCCATATTTTATTATTGCAAATTATTATTATTTCTTTGTTTTTGTTATGTATTTAAAGTATTAAGTGGAGCACCCTTTATCAAGTGGTATGAGAGCCTAGTTCTTGAGTGTATAAATAGAGTACCAACTATGAGGTAGTTGCACTAGGACTATGGTTTGGGTTGAGTGTGTAGATAGATCACCAATTGTAAGGTAGTTTGCACTAGGGTTTTAGTGGAAGTTTGAAAATACCTCCACAAAGAGAGCATGGTGGAAGAGCTATAGGTGTTACACCTGAGGATTTTAGAGCCTTCTAGAGACAGATGTAAGAATTCAAAGAAAAAATGTGCAAGGAATTAACCTTTTTATAAGAGATGAAAGAAAGAATGAGGATGAAGAAGAAAATGTCGAAGTAGAGGTAGTTCTAAACCTAGAGGAAGAGAGGCTTTTTAAGGCCATCTCCAAGATTGAGAAAAGACCTAACTTTGAGATTCCCACATTTTTGAGAAATCTTAACCCAAAGGATTTGATTGATTGGATCAATTAATTGGAGGAATACTTTGAGTATGAAGATATTGAGGATCCTAATAGGGTCAAGTTTGTGAAGGTGAAACTAAAGGGACATGCAAAGATCTAGTGACATAAGTTTTAGTTAGAGTCAAATAGAAGAGGAAAGGAAAAAATCACCAGATGGGACTGGATGATAGCTAAATTAAAGAGACAATTCATTCCCATGGACTATGAACTAGATTTGCTAAAGAAAATACAAGGGTTGAAGCAAGTGAGAAGATTTGTTCAAGAGTATACTGAAGAGTTCTACCAAGTTCTCATTAGAACCGACCATGCAAAAGCTAATAAGGAGAGAGAGTTGTTATCTTAACAGGTTAAGGCTGAGAATTTAGGAGAAGATGAATATGGTTTGAATGACATGTCTTAAGGAGGCATACCATTTTTCCCTAAGAGTTGAGGAGAAGCTGAGAAAAAATTTAGATAACAAGAATAGTGGAAGAGGTCACAGTGAAAGATTGGTGGGCAATCTTATGGAGGCCAAAATGATGATCAAAAGAACAAGGATGAGGCAAGAAGTGTCTATGTAAAATGTGGGCCTCAAATCCTCACACACACTTTAACATAGTCATTATCTGAAAGATCCTCCTAGAATAAATATGAGATTATTCATCTAGTAATCCAACTACTCAACCTATTGCCTTCTAACTAGAAGGATTTTTCTTTTGTTCTCAAAATGAGAAGCTAGCAACTAAACCTCTAGAATGAAGGATTTTAAGCTATATGAGATATGAAAAATTAATCTTAATATATCAAAGATTATTCTAATTATAAGAAAGAACAATTAATATAAATGGATACATTATTAAACTATATGAGATTGATATGTAAGAATATTCAGCTAAGAATGCAAGAGCAAATGAGTAGATATTCTAGCATAAGTTCGATGCAAATTCAATTCAACATCCTCAATGACGAATTGAAGGCTTCTTAAATAGAACCCCAAAATTGATCGATGATCAAGGTTAGTTGAAATGGATGATCAAGATTGAAGATGAGACTCAGTCATAATGGAAAATTCCTTATGAAAAGGAAGTTAACTGATTGCTTTTGAGTGGAAAAAGGAGTTAACTAATTTAATTTCTTTTCTAATTTTAGTCCACCTAGAGTTTCCATTTTTGAGCTAAAGAGAGAATATTGGAAAAGATATTTGATTTAAGGAGATTAAATATGACCTCATAAATGGATAAAATTTAATTAATTGAATAATTAAAAAGAGGAGATATCTTATTAAACCAAATGTATTTAATTCCTTTGTATATTGGCTAAAGGGGTTATTTTAATTTAATTTAAGTGTGAACACTTATAATTAAATTAAATTAAATCAATAGGTTTAATATAGCTAATTTGAGTCAATACTTAGGGATTAAATAAATAATGTGATTAATGCATATTAGAGTTTTCTGCATTTGACACCTAGATCAAGTAGTGATAATCAGAATAAAAATTGCCTAGTAAAATAGGACTTAAGAATGATTGAATAGACGAGAATTTGTTTAGCATGGCAATGTGCCAATTTTTGGGTATTATAAGAAGTAGTAGTCAAAACTAGAGGGGAAAAAATCTAACCATTTCCGTGATTAGAATAATAGAGATTGGAGAGGAAGAGGAAGAGAAAGAGGATTTGGAAGAGGAGGCTTCCACAGAAAATTCTTTCACTACAGAGAAGAAGGGCATAGAGCATTTGAATTTTTCTAGTACCAAGGAAGGATAGATCAAAGAATAGAAGGCTAAGCCACAGTTGTGCATGTTGATGAAGATGCCAAATCATCCCATTGTAAAGATGTTGAAATAGGAGAAGTCTTAGTTAAAAGGAGAGTCTTGCTAAGTGGAGAGAATGAACCTAATCAAAGGAGGAGTTTGTTTTGCACTAGGTGCAAATGTGTGTTGGAAATGATTGAAAAGATCATACATAAAAAGTAATGGAACTAGTAAAGAATCTTCTCAATCATTGTTTTTTCATTGATGTCAAACTTGCTACTTGCAGGAATGATAATTGCTTTAGTGATCCAAATACTATCAATTGATTGATTGAAAAGGAGGAGGCAATCAATAAGATGTAACTAGAGTACCTAGAGAAAGGTTGAAGTTATGATGTTGTAATGAAGTACAAGGATCGGCTAAGTCATTGATGAAATGGTGTATTGATGTCATACTCTAAGACGCAACGAATGGGCACACTAAAACACATCAAAGTTGTAAGGGTTTAACTAAGTCATTTGTAAAGTCTAAGTATTATTAGAGAGAGAGAGAGAGAGTCAAGCAAGCTAGTTAGTGCCAAACATATTCTTATTTGAAGCCAAGCAAGTTCAACTTCAACTTGTGCCGAGTGATCTTCAGGAGCCGAGTAAAAATCAAGTGCTAAGCAGTCTTCAGGTGTCGAGCATGATTCAAGTGCCAAGTAACACAGAAGGTGCTAAGTGAAGATCAGGTACCAAGCATGATTCAAGTGCTGAGTAACACAAAAGGTGTCGAGTGAAGATCAGGTGTCGAGCATGATTCAAGTGCCAAGTAACACAAAAGGTGTTGAGCATCAGTAAACCAATAATGCCGAGTTGCTGCATTATTTTGAAAATTGAAGACTCACCATATCTAAGCTGACATGATAGTTATCTACAATTCTGTGAATCAAATAGAAGATAAGAGTGATGAGCTAGTGGCACAGAACACCATGTAAAACATTTTTGAGAATACAACTGGACTCTAGACTAAGTTTCTAGATAAGAGCAAGATATGGGGTAGATATATTATATCCTACCTAATCTATTTGAAACCCTAAAATTGGAGAGGGAGAATTCAGCAGAAAAGGTAATATAGATTTCTATTTAAGGAGTCATAAGGTCACAAAGCAAAGTAAGTAGGTCAAGCATGAAAGCATGAAGTGCTAAAGAAGATGTTAAGGAGAAAGAGAGCATAGTTACTCTGTTTCAATAGAATGACCACAGATATGGTTGCGTTGGTATGATGAGAAAGAAGACTCAAGGAGACGAAGCTTGAGATGACAAGTAGTCAGAGCTGAAGTGATTAAAGCCAAGAAAAGAATCGAACTGAAGTGTGATCTAAAATCTGCAGGATATGTTGTAAGTTGTATCAGATCAAAAAGCCATTATTGTTACTCTCTAGAAATTGTAACAGTTAGTTTAAACCCTATGGACTTAGGTTGGTTTAATAGCCATGTTGTAAATCCTTTAATAGGGTGGCATTCCAAGTGAATGTTTCAAAGTCCTTTGACCAGGCCCATTCCTAACAATTTGGTGAAATCCTCTAACAAGGTCACATTTAACAGTGTGTTGTAAGCCTTTAATAGGGCAGGCTTTTAACAGGGCATCACTTTAGAAGAGTGAGAATTAAGTAGCATGTTACTGGTGGTTTTTTCCAAATTGGGTTTCCACGTAAATCACTGTGTCATGTATTGATCTTTCATTTTTTATCTCTGCATGTTGATTTGTTGTAACTTGCTAAATGATTGATTTAAGCGTGGAAGGATGAATAGTTTAATGGGCTCACTATAATTGGTGAAAAAGTATTATTAACTAAAGAATTCTAACAACATGGAGATAGGTGTTGTGATGTGTTCATTAGTGGTAGAAGTGCTAACAATGTGGTTCAAAAAATATGGTCACAAAGTTAAAGCTAAAGAGGCAAAAACACTTGCATCCATACCATATTGCCTAGGTGGAAGATGACCAAAAGTTCATGGTTAGTGAGCAATGCTATGTGAAGTTAAATATTGGAAGCTACTAGTATGAGGTGCTTTGTGATATCATAGCTATGGACATATGTCATATATTTTTGGGTAGGTCATGGTAGTTTGGCAGGCATGTTGTACATGGTGGGCAACAAAGACCTACACTCTGACAAAGGATGGAATAAAACATAAGTTAAATTCATTGAAGGAGAAAGAAGAAAAGGTATGCAGTGCTACCACAATATGTTTTGCTGATGGAAAGGAGTTTCTCCAAGGTATGAAGCATGACATATGTGTTTTGTTGTAATCCTAAAAGATGGTAAAAAGAAGTAGAGGAGGTACCTACAGAAGTTACATATTTATTGGGAGAGTTTATTGATATTGTGTCAAAAATATACCTGATGGATTGCCCCTAGTGAGGAAGATTAGTCACCAGATAGATTTGATTCCAAGAGCTAGTTTTCCAAACAAGGTAGTGTACGGAATGACACCAGCAAAGAGTCGAGAGTTTAACAGAAAAGTGCATGAGTTTTTGTAGAAAGGGTTGATTCAAGAGAGTTTGAGTCTATGTGTTGCACCAGCAGTATTATCACCTAATAAAAATGGAGAATGGAGCATGTGTATAGATTCTCAAGCTATCAACAAGATCACAATCAGGTATAGATTTACACTACCAAGGATGGATGATATTATGGATTTTTTGAGTTGTATTGTGTATTTCACAAAGATAGATATGAATAGTGGGTACCATCAAATTCACTTCAAAGAAGGAGACAAGTGGAAGGCTTCCTTCAAGACAAGGGAAGGATTGTATGAGTGATTGCTCATTCTTTTAGGCTAGCTAATGCATTGAAAAAATTTATGATGCTCATGAATGAGGTACTAAAGGAGTTTCTTGGTAAGTTTTTCATTGTTTACCTAGAAAATATATTGATCTTTAGTAAGATAGTGGAGAGCATTTGATGTATATTTGAAAGGTGTTTGATAAGTTGAGGGAAGAAAATGTTATCAATGAATGCTAATGATATTCTTTAGGGAGTATCTAAGGTATTTGATGAGATTGTATGTTGCATTCATGATTGTGTTTGTAATTGATGTTGGCATAGTATTGTTTCTATGAAGATTAGCAGATCAACAGACTAAGATTGAGCTAGTACAAATTTTTGGCATCAGTTGGAGAATTATGTGGTTATAGAAAGGTTCTATAGTGAGTCTTAAATATGCAATTAAGTATGCAAGAAAAGTTAAGAAGATAGATGTGAGTTATGTGATGTTTGGCAAAAAAATTTCCATAACAAAGAAAGTAAGAAGTGGTTAATGGTTTTCATGTTTTATCTTTTAACAGGGATATAATCATGATGTGCAAAGTTAGCTACAAGAAGAAGACAATTTATTGGTAATGTCATGAAGTTCTTGAGGTCTAGATTATATGTGTGAAATAATTATTGATTACTAATAGCCAATAGTAATATGTGATTGTCAAAATGTGTTTATCTTATTGAAGTCATATTTAATTAATTAGGAAAGGCACATAGCTAACTCAAGTAATTATTTTGAGGACATGGTATAAAGGAAGAACATTTTCCTTATTTGATTATGGATTGTGATTTAGATCAAGTGAAAAAGAGCAGAATATTTGGCAAAGTGAGTAAGTGATCCAAGGGATTATTGGATGTAAAGTTGGTGATCTGATCAAGATAGAAGATTGGTCTAGTTGACAGGAAAAAGGAAGAGGAAAGTATAAGTATAGTTCATTCTATTATTCTATAAGGAATAATATAGAGATCAATTGGATAGTGAGTTCAATGGTCTTCCCCATGAATTTGTTTGGATAGTGGGTCCTTCTACCTTCCACAACTCCTAATAGGGTTTTCACAACTCATAACAACTCCTAACAGGATTGGAATCTCCTAATGGGGACTCAAAGTCTCCTAATAGGGACTCATATGTACTAAATGTATTTCAAAGACTCCTAATAGGGTCTATCCTCTTACAAGGAAATTTTTTATTAGAACATCATTTTGCGGGTATTATCTCCACTAGGGTTTTCCCTCTACTTCAAGGTTTCCCTGGTTAACATATTTTAGTTGTTATTGTGTATGTCTATATTTTTATGGTTGTTGATTACATTGCTCACATGGTTAAAGATTATTAAAGTTGATAAATGTTTTACTAGTTGGATAATTGATTCACCCCCTCCTCTCAGTTATCTTGGTGGACTTTACATTTCTAACAATTGGTATCATAGAATCAATTCCTTGAAGGAAAAGCTTAACAGCTTGAGGAGATCTATGGAAAACTATAGAATGGAAAGTCTAAAATTTGATGGGATTAACTATGATAGTTGGAAACAAAAGATGAAGACGCATTTACTATGCATGGGTCTAGGATATTGCCTGATCATGAAGATAGGCAAGACAATAGTCAAAGAAGAAGATTTTTAGAAATGGGCTGAAGAAGAAAGAGAGGAATTCATGTGTGACTTAAGAGAAAGAGAAGAAATTTTGACAACTCATCCAAAGAATGATTAAAACCAAGTAAAATCTTTGATTACAAGTCATATACTTTGGGAAGCTTCATAATATACTTATGAAGGTGATAAGCATGCAAAAAGGATTAGATTGCAAAATTGGATATGTGTATTTCAAGAAGCTGAAATGATGGAAGATGAATCTGTTAGAACATACATTAGTAGAGTATCAAAAGCTATTCCAGGAATTAAAGCTTGTGGACATACTAAAGATGAAGATGAGATCATATTGAAGATATTGAAGACCTTGACACCATAGTTCAAGAAGGTAGCAATGATGATTGAACAAGTGATACCTTGCAGCAAAAATTTCTCTAAAGAAACATTACTTGGAAGATTGGAGTTAGCAGAAGTAAGTCTAGAACAAAGTGGAGATCTACCTAAGATTGAGACAACATTTAGTGCATTAAGCATGAGGCAAAAGCTATCCAAAAGTCTAAGCACTAGTGGAAACTTCGCAAGTAGTAGAAAACATAAATTAGAAGAAGAACTGAAGATTGAGGAAGGTATTGCACTACCCATGAAAAGAGAATCTGGTGGTGAGAGAATCTTTAAATGTTGGACTTGTAAAGAATATGGTCATTTTGCATCTCAATGTCCTAAGGGAGTTTAAAAGTTTAGAAGAAGATTTTGGTCTAGAAAGCCTGGAAATTATTTGTATGCAAATGATGATGAACATGAATCTAAAGAAAAGAGTGAAAGTGATGATGAACTAGGATTTGTTGTTGTTAAGGAAGAAAATCCTAAAAAAGAAGTTATGGCTTTAGTGTCACAAGTTGAAAAGAAAAAAAATTAGACTATAGCCAGTGGTTTTTCAGATCATATGATAGGTGATATGAACAAGTTTGTTAAGTTTGACAACTATGATGGAGGAATAGTAAGAATTGGAAACAATGTAGCTTTCTGCATTAAGGGAATGGGATCTATTACTCTTAATGGTAAAACTAACATTGATGATGTTTACTTTGTTGATGATTTGAAACATAATATTTTGAGTGTTGGATAGCTAGTGGAAAAAGGGTATCAGGTACAATTCATAGAGAAGACATGCACTATCAAAGACAAAGATGGTAAGACGATTGGTGATAAAAGATCTAGAGGTAATGTATTTTAGTTGAATCCTACTGAGATGACATGTTTGGTTACACAAGTTGATAACAATTAGCTTTGGCATAAAAGGCTTTTTCATATAAACTTTGACAATATTGTGAAAACAAGTAATACATTTGTAGTAAGAGATTTTCCTAGAATTGTGAAGCCTACAAATATTGCATGCAAGGAATGTGTGATGGCTAAGAAGAAAAATATTTATTTTCCAAGCAAAAAGTTCTATACTATTACAAATTTGGAGATTGTTCGTACTAATCTGAGTGGTCCTACAAAGACAAGAGGATTCTATGGTGAAAGGTATTTTATGATTCTTGTTGATGAATTTACTAAGATGATGTGGGTAGCATTTCTTAAAGAAAAATTTGAGGCATTTGAGAAGTTTAAAGTATTCAAGAATAGAATTAAGAATGATTCAGCTTTGAAGATAAAATGTTTAAGATCTGATAGAGGTGGAGAGTTCACATGAAATGAATCTAACATTTTTTGTGAAGCACATGGTATTAAGAGATAGCTTACAACCCCTAAGACACCTAATAAAAATGGAATATCAAAGAGGAAAAATAGATTAGTAGTTGAAGCAACAAGACAAATGGTTCTTGAGAATAATGTATCAAAGACATTTTGGAGAGAAATAGTAAATACAATAGTATACACCATGAATAGAGTGAAAATCAAAAAAGGTAGGAATAAGACACCTTATGAGTTATGGTTTGTACATGCACCATTATTTAAGTATTTTAGAATATTTGGGAGTAAGTGTTATATAAGTAGAGTTGATGATATTGGTAAGTTTGATGCAAGAAGTGATGAAGTTATGTTCCTTGGTTATTCATTGAAAAGAAAAGCTTATAGATGCTATAGTCATAGAACTAAGACTATCATTGAGAGTGCAAATCTTAAAGTGGCTGAAAAGTTTAGAATTTAGGAAAGGATACTTGATTATGATTATGATTAAGAAATTGATCAAAGTGTTAATCATAGAACTAGAAAAGTTATCATTGAAACTAACAATGATTTACAGAATGGGAATTAGAATGAAGAGCAGAGGTCTGAGCTTAGAAAAGAAGAAAGAGCTGAGTTGACAATTCCTAGAAGAAGTATATCAAAGAATCACCCTCCTAAATAGATCAATGGGAGTTCGAACAAGAAATTAGGTAAATGAAGAAGTCTGTGAATTATGTTTGTTTTCTCAAGTGTTAGGATTAAACCACAAATAGAAATAAGAATTACATGCAAATATAAACAATATCAAAAAATAATAGATCACACAGAAAAGAACACAAGACACCAAGATTTAACATGGTTCAGCCAATCCTTGGGCTACGTCCACCAAACAACAAGTCTGATATTGTTACAATCCAGTGATTACAACCAAATTACAATCTGTAATCCATTACCGATCAATACTGCTGCAAGAACCAATTCTTGGGTCACAACACTGAAATAATCCCTAACCCTAAGCCCTTTTATACAAGTATTTTTACCACTCTAGGGTTATAATTAATAATTACATCTCAACCCAAAATCCTAAAAAAAAAATAGGGCTCAAAAATTTTTTTGAGGTGATGCCCCATGCCCCAAAGAATTTATGAAGTATGTATAGTACTTTCCTAATTAGTCACCACAAACTAATAATCTCCTGATTGGGGACTGATCAAACTCCACACTATACCTGTTAATGACTCCTACTACATGTGTAATATCTGGCTTTGTACATACCATAGCATACATCTAGCTTCTTATAGCTAAAGCATAGGGTACCTTGGACATCTTATCCTCCTCTTCTTGTGTCTTGGGACACATCTCCTTAGTCAACTCCAAATGACTAAGTAAAGGTGTGCTAACAATTTTATCATTCTCCATAGAGAAATGTTGCAACACCTTCTCAACATAATCAGTATGAGATAGCGTCAACTTCCTATTATTCCTATCTCTGCAAATCTTCATACCAAGATTTTTGTTGCTACCCCCAAATCCTTCATAGAAAAAGTATGTGCTAACTAGTGTTTCAGTCCCTTAATCTGATCCGTGTTAGACCCAGCTACAAGTACATCATCAACATATAAACATAAATTAATGTAGCTATCATCATCCAACCTCTTAAATTAAACATAATGATCTGAATGATACCTACTATATCCATGCTCATGCATAAAACTATCAAATTTTAGATACCATTGCCGAGGTGCTTGCTTCAAGCCATATAAGTTTTTCTTCAATTTGTACACTAGATTCTCCTTACCTTTGACTTCAAATCCCTATAGATGAGCCATATATGTCTCTTCATCCAAATTTCCATGAAGGAAGGTTGTTTAAACATCAAGCTACTCTAAATGCAAATCTTCAGTAGACACAATACTTAAAATAGTATGGATAGAAGTCATCTTAACAACAGGAGAAAATATCTCATCAAAATAAATTCCTTTTTTCTATGCAGATCCTTTGACACCTAACCTAGCTTTAAATATTTTCTTACCTCCATTCCCTTCTTTTAACCTATAAACCCACTTATTTTGTAAAGCCCTTTTACCTATAAGCAACTTGCATAAATCTCATGTCTTATTTTTCAGCAAAGAGTCCATTTCATCTTTACTTGTACACTCTAATTGGATCTTAGTATCCACCTACATAGCTTCATCATAACATTCGGGTTCACCAGTATCTATTAGTAAAATAGAATACAAAGAGGGAGAAAATCTTTCTGAAGGTCTAATTTTCCTTGTTGACCATCTAACATTCATTGGTGTGTGTGGTATTTGTTGTTGTGGTTATTGCATATCATGAGGAATGGTTGGAACATCATATTTTGGAGCATCATCCAACACTACATAATCATCTTGTTTCTTCTCATGTTGCTGCAATAGATCTTTGCACAACACTTTCTCATTGAATATGACATCCTTGTTTCTTAAAATTTTATGATTTTCAAAATCCCAAAGCTTATAACCAAATTTATTAATGTCATATCCAACAAATATAGATTTCTTTGACTTATGTTCTAGCTTGGTTCTATTTAGAACCTATATGAGAAAATGCTTCACAACTGAAGATTTTGAGAAAAGAATAACTTACCTTGTTACTAGTCCATGCTTCCTCTAGAAAACCACAGTGCAAAGGAGTAGAAGGACCTCTATTAATCAAATATACAATAGTATTGAAATCCTCCACCCACATGTGTAAGGGCAACCTAGCATGCAACCTCATGCTCCTTGCACACTCCATTATAGTCCTGTTCATGCGTTCAACCACTCTATTTTGCTATGGAGTCCTTGGAACAATTTTCTGTCTACAAATACCATTAGTGGAGCAATAATCTTCAAATTCATGACTACAATACTCACCACCATTATCAAATCTGAGATACTTTAATTACTTACCAGTCTCATTTTCAACCAAGCATTTCCATTTCTTGAAAGTTTGAAATACATCAGTTTCTGTCTAAGGAAATAAACCCATAATTTTTTAGTTGCATCATCAATTAATGTAACATAATAATGAGAGCCACCAAGGGAAGATACATAAGTTGGTCTCCATATATTGGTATGCACAAGCTCTAGCTTCTTTTTATTTTCCTTCCAAGTCTTTACAAAAGTCACTCTCTTTTGTTTCCATACACACAACTTTCATAGAAATCCATATTAACACATTTTAGACCTGGTAAAAAAAATTTTGAATAAAGTACTTTCATGCCTTTCTCACTCATGTGCCCAATTATGTTGTGCCACAACACTATATCAGAATTTACAGCAGCTATTTGTTCTCCCTACTCAACTGCAGCAATTATTCCTAAACATTCATTTTTCTCAAAAACAATTAAAGTAGAAGGAACAATATGACCTATACAAAGATACATGGTGCCTACTTTCACACCTTTTTCTACTACAAGGGAGCCTTTTGAAACCTTACAATTTTTATCATTAAAAGTAACTACACAACCCTCATCCCCAAGTTTCCCTACTGAAATAAATTCCTACTCATCCTTGGAACATGTCTAACCTCATGTAGTAGACAATTATTCCCATTTTATAACTTAATCTTAACTTTTCCCTTTCCAAAAATCTAATAGGGTTCATTATCCCCCAAATAAACAACTCCAAAATCCCCTTGGACATTATCAATTAAATAACCTCTATGAGGTGTAGCATGAAATGAAGTGCTAGAATCTAAAACCCATGAATCATTAACACTTTCTAAAGACAAAAGCAAAGCATCCTCTTCGAATTTGTTACTTACCACATTTTCCTCCTTGTCTCCATCTGGTTTATCTCCTTAATTTCTCTTTCAAGTCCAACAATCTTTCTTTTTATGCCCTAGTTTTCCATAGTACCAGCAGTTGTTCAGTTCTCTCAATTGAGACCTCCTCCCCTTTGACTTTCCTCTTAATTTTCCATGATTTCTAGAATTACTTCCTCTCTTAGTTTTGTGGACTTGACTTTGTGCATTCAAAGCACTTCCTGATGTAGATCCACCTAAGGTTTTCCTACAAGTTTCCTCACTCAAAAAATAAGACTAATCACATCATCATATTTTAGGGTACTAGATCCAAGAACAAAATTACTCACAGCCATTATCAATCCATTCCAACTTTCAGGCAAAGAATACAAAATCAAGAGATCCCTGATTTCTTCATCAAAATTGATACCCACAGAATATAACTAACTAGTAATAGTATTAGAATTATTTAAATGATCTACAACAAATCCACCTTCTATCATTTTCATATTAAATAAATGCTTCATGAGAGATACCTTGTTTGAAGCGGAGGGATTTTCATACAATTTCATTACGCTTTGCTTCAACTCTTCTATTGTCTTTGCTTTTGTAATATTAAATGCCATTGATGGTCCTAGGCATAATCAAATGCTTCCAAGTGCCTTTCTATCCAAAAGATCCCAATCTCCATTTGAAATAGATCCTTGATTCTTGGTTTTGCCTTCCAACAGCTTCCCTAAATCCTTTTGATAAAGATAGTCTTCCATTTACATCTTCCATAACTAAAAGTTTTTTCCATTAACCTTGTTGACCCTCAACTTACCCTCATCTACCATTGCTCCCACTCAACCATGAGACTTTATTGTAGAGGATAACTAAAAGAACAACCTTGCTTTGATACACCTTGTTAGAATTAAACCATAGACAAAAATAACAATTACATGCAAATATAAACAATATCAAAAAATAATAGATCACACAGAAAAGAATGTAGGACACCAAGATTTAACATGGTTCACCCAATCCCTAGGCTATGTCCATCAAACAACAAGTTTGATATTATTACAATCTAGTGATTACAACCTAATTACAATTTGTAATCCCTTACAGCTCAATACTGCTGCAAGAACCAATTTTTGCATCACAACACTAAAATAATCTTTAACCCTAAGCACTTTTATACAATTATTTTTACTACTTTAGGGTTATAATTAATAATTACATGTCGGCCCAAAATCTTGATAAAATAGGGCCCAAACCAAAGAATTTATAAAGTATGTACAGTACTTTCCTATTTAGTCACTATAAACTAACATCAAGTCTAACCTAACAATGTAGAAGAGGCATGCAATGATGAGCATTGGATTCAAGTAATGAAAGAAGAGTTGGATAATATTATAAAGAATGAAACATGGAAGTTGGTCCCTATTGGGGACCCATTTTACATGAGGCCAACAAAAAGAATCTATTGCATGATATCCTCTCTTGAAAAGCTAATCCTTTTAGGGATCAACTCTAAGGTTCCATATTTGTCTTGCGATGCACCAGAATCTACTCAGTTGAAAATAAATGTGGTTGTTCACAAGGAGGCCTTTGCTAGTACTAATCACGTTTTTTTGTTCTAGAATTGAAGTAGATATGCTTGCTAGCTCAGAATCACACACAAAAGAACATTTTTTTGTTTTTTTATTTTTTCGAATGAATGCAAACTACCAATGCAACTAAAATGCATTCCTATTCTAACAAAGGGGGTTAGTAAAGAAAATAACAAAACTGAAAGCAACTAACTTGAAATTGAAATAACTTGAAATTGAAAATTCTAATTAGACATAAGTTACAGAACATAACATGCTGCGAGTTAAGCTTTCAAATAAATTAGTGGAAAACCAATGAAAATAGGAGCAGTGCTTCCTAGAATCCACTAATGCAATCGTCAATGAGAAACTTTATTGATTGAATGATGTTTCACCTTCCATCAAATTGCAAGGCCACAGAAAGTGGGCTCATGCGAGACAGAAAGCTATGCAGACACAATTTTGTTGATCTCTTCTCAAGCTTGTTATGTCAATGAAATTCATATACTTGTAGCAAACACCAAAACTAAAAGATCGTACAACCAAAAATAATGCAATAAACCTTTGGCTCAATCACAATCTCATGAATAAAGTCCACAAGACAATGACACATTCAGGCAAGAATCACTACACTCCAAATGTGAGCACCAAAAGCATAATTTTATTGCATAATAACGGTGACCCTTGTTACATTTTATAATGGGGTATTTATAAGAAATCATCTCTTCAATTTGTGTTGAGAGTGAGAGATGTCTTCATGCAATAAAATGCTTTTAAAATATTAAAACAAACTAAATATATACAAACTAACAATCTAACTGGCATCCATATTTTTTTCATTAATTAGATGCATGAGCCCTTTACATGTCAAAAATAGAGAAAGAATGAGAGAGAAAGTAGGAGGAAGCCATTAGTCAAAGTGGAAGTGCATGGAGGCACCCAAAATACAAGTTGGTCCTTCACTAGGCATGTATCACAGTTAAACTGTCATCAGAATGCATTCCTGATGCATAAAAAGTGCCATTTTTAGAATTGGCAGTTAAATGTCAGTGCACCTCTGAATTGTGGAGTTGTGGAGCTGCAAACTTGTATGAAAATGTAGAGTTTCGGACCTGCAAAGCTGCGGACCTATGAACTTGCGCACCTCGATAGCTCAAATTGCCAAAAAATCAAAGTTGTGAATTTTGAAAATGATTTCTGGGTTTTGCTCAAATGGGGTTTTAGATCACTTTTTCTGTACATACTTTCTCCCTTTTTGATGATTTATACCCTCTTTATAGCCAATCACTTTCATAAACTTGAACTCCTGCTTCTTCAATCTAAAATCCCAAGGCACCTGCGTCGAATCTTGCCATTAATAGCTGCATAAGATGAGGAACCTGTTCCACTTCATGTGTCCAACCTCTATATCTTCAACCTTTTTCTTCTCTCCAATTGCACTATTCTTCCCAACGAGAAACCAAGTGATCCAAATGATCAAATGTTTGAAACATTTTCATATTTTTCACAAGTTTTCCTAGGCATTTTTAAATGGCTTTTTCGAAGGTCTTCTACTCAAAATTTCAAGCCAAAACCTTCATTGGTCCCTAAAATTGGGTAACCAAAAGCTCACTATTTTAGGGACTAAAATTAGATCTTCAGTTCTTCTTTCCAACGGTGTAAACAGTTCTGAATTCTGAGCTTTACGTCAAAAGTTATGACCCCGACAAGTTAAGGATACCTTTTTTGCCTACACAAAGAAGCATAGATTAGTCCATAGAGATGAAAAGTACTTAATTAAGACACACCCTAATGACATCGAAACAAAAACCTCAAAAACTAGTTACTTGAAAATATCAAACAAAATCGGAGGTGAATGGGAGGGCACACGAGATGTGCAGTGCGCAGGCGATCGTTCAACACTTTGGCCAGCCGCACAGCCCTTTGGCACATGTGGGGCCCTTTGTGGCACATGTGTGTCACTTAAGAGTGCATGTGGCCCTTTGGCATGTGCGGCACTCAAGCGCACATGCGGCCATTTGTGGTGCGCGGTGCATGGGCGCGCGCACGTTCTTTTATCATTTTTATTTTTATTTTTGACTTTTTTTTTGTGTTTTTTCTAATTTTATAATAATAATAAAAAAATACTCTAATACTTTCTCAGATCTCAAATTGTGAGTTCGAGAGCCCAAAAAAAAGTAAGGGGTCCACATTCCTAGTGAGGGATGGCGCATGTGTTGTGAGACCACAACAAATAGCCTCAGAAAAAAGGAAGAAATGACTAAGGCATTTCTTCATTAGAAAACATTCCTCCAACATGTGTCAGACACCAACCAAACTTTGAACATCTCGACCATCTTTTGAATGACTCTTCAATCAAAATCTTAGAACTTGAAACCTTCAAACTCAGTGTGTGCATTATGTATTCATTCCTTTTGACGTGTTAGGATGCAATCAATCAAAGTTTTATGATAACTTGAAACAATCTTCCACTCCTCCAAGCTCATTCATTTAAAATCTCCATGAAGGCTTTTATCAATTAGTTGCTTAACTGGATGAGAGAATCACACTAATACATTTGGCATCGATTTGCAATAGCTATGTGTCGCAATTATGACAACAATGTGTTGCCACAATGACAGTAATAGACATCATTTTTTAGTCACAAATTACGATGTCTATCCTACACCGTCGTAATTACAACGCCTATCTATCACTATGCAGCCACTTTATTGTGACATCAACCCCATCACAATTCTTGTGTCTGACGTCGCAATTGCGATGGACACCTAGGCAATTGTGACGGTAGTTGGTGTCGCAGCTATAGCAACCCTATCACAATTCTTGTGGCAAATATCGCAATTGTGACAAACACCCTAGAAATTGCGACGATAGTTGGCGTCGCCTCTACAGCAACCCTGTCGCAATTCTTGAGGCTGGCGTCGCAATTGCGACAGACACCCTAGCAATTGTGACGATAGTTGGCATCGTCACTACAGCAACCCCATCGCAATGCTTGTGATGGATGTTGCAATTACGACGGATGCAAAGTAAAACAAAACAAAAATTTATAGGCAAAGCTTTATACTGACTAAAAAGAAAACTTCTAATAAATATTTAAAACAGTAGGGCTTGAGCTATTTTCACTGCAGGTTCATAGACACAAAATAGTGATAAATGAATTACATAAGTAAATAGGGTAGTATGTTAAGTGGATTTAGAAGAGTTATATGATTAAACAGAATGGAGTTTGAATAGTGTTAGGATTGGTGACTTTCTTTGAAGATCTAATGTTTCACCTCTTTGAACATCAGGTAAATACAATAAAGACTAAATATTCCTTTCATTCATTCTCATGATAAATTAATTCATATAAACCACCTATCAATAAATTCAACTAAAAAACTAATCAATTTAATTCTAATCACAATATAAAAACAAACAATGTATTTCAAAACCATATCTTACATATCACGTATTCCAGAATTACATGCTATTTTATATACTAGAACAATAATCTTTTAGCAAATGAAGAACTCAGCAAAAATAATAGTGATTAAAAACACAAAGCTTAAGCTCATAACACGGGCTAAAAAAATCACATCATTCCAAGCTTCTTAGTAATAAAATTTGTTGTCCCATGAATAGAAGTATCAATGTCCAAGAATGACTCAATTGGCATTTAGATTTCAAAGAAAATCCTGCCTTCCATGTGCTAGAGAAGTTGGGTTATGCCTTGAGGATAGCATACCCTGCATAAAATTAAAGGAAAACAAGATGAAAATAGGGGAAAGGAACAAACACAAATTGAAGTCATATTCTAAATGATTAACTAACAAACTAAATATTTGAAAAGGGGGATAGATAAAAATATCGTAGTGGAATCAACTGCAAGGGAAGAATTAACGAGCATTAAGACGTAGGATACGATGAATTCCATAATGACAGCCTACAGCACTGGGCCTGAAGGCCTGGTTGTACCAATGTTTGATATTTTAGTAAACATTGTGCCAAGTGTAAAACAAGCTGCTACTGATCCACCCAACTAAGCTCCAATATAGGCTGGAACCTGCACATGAATTGCTTTTATTTAACTATTTTTCTACAACTTAAAGTAGGTATTATTGTTGTTTCTAATTTAGATTGTGTATCTTGATATCGCTATCAAGATTTAACAGTGTAGTTGTTGAGTCAAATTTATTGATTCATGTTTCATGAGTAGTGGTTCACACAAACTCATCTCTAATGAGAATGATTGGAACACTTAGCACTCATCAAATCTAGGTGATGCTTACATAGGTGAAGCACTGGAACTTTCTAGAAGATCACCCAAGTAGGTTTAACCATAGAGGAAACTCTCTAGTGAAGCATGATCAAGCTGAAGTAGTACTAAGATGGTGACCTCCTAAGTCCTAGTACTTCACCTCTGGTAGCATCACCTAGATCCAATGAGTACTAAGTGTTCCATTCATTCTTATGAGAGATGGGTTTGTGTGAACCTCTACTCATGAAACATGGTTCAATAAGTTTGATTCAACAAATACACAATTGAATCTTGATATCAATAGCCCTACAAATATGTCATTTGAGGTCTCAGTTGGAGGGAGAGATCAGGTTGTAGCAGATGCTTGGAGAAAATGAATTAAAACCTCTAATTTATTGGTAAAATTGTTGTTACAGTGGGTTGTATGGTTTCGTACAATACTTTCATGATTACTCTACAAGTGGATTAGTGGTGGATTGTGTTGAGAAGGTTTTGGCTTTGATTTGATTCAATTTGCAATTGTGGTTTGTGAGTTATTAGCATTTTTGTCCTGAGAGGTCTGAATAGCCCTATTTTCTAGGGCCTTGTACAAATGCAGCCCTAACTTGCAAATCCACTGGTGGCAATCTTTGAAACTTAGGGATATGCAAGTTAAGGGACCTGTCTATATGATTCCAAGAGTTGGAGGTGTGGTGAGTAGGGCAAGTATTTTTCCAGGCCGGCCCTAGGTCAGGCAAGACCATGTGCTTGACTGGTTTTTGCTATTATTGTGGTGACAGAAATGTTTGGAGGCACTTCTAATCTATGTGAGTGCTAAAGTTAGATGCATTGAATGTGTATAGGATTTCCATAAGTGATTGGGGTCTTCAGAACCCACCTAGTCCATCCTTCCTTGAAGCCCTAGCCTAACTTGATCAACTAGGCCTAGGTACCAAGCAGCAGTTTGGAGGGTGCTGGAGCAAGATCATCCTAGAAGCTTTTGGGATTATAGCAAGTGTCTTAAGAGGTGCCTAAAATAATGGAGAAGTCCCTATGCCATAGAGAGATAGTTGGTGAAAATACAAGAAAATGGATTCGAAAGGCTACAAGCAAGGGTGTTGGAGCAAGATCATCCTAGAAGCTTTTGGGATTCTAGCAAGTGTCTTAAGAGGTGCCTAAAATAGTGGACAAGTCCCTATGCCATAGAGAGATGGTGAAAATACAAGAAAATGGATTCAAAAGGCTACAAGGATTGTATGCCTAGAAGTGCAAAGGATTGTTGTGGATTTGGTAGATTCTAAACAAACTAAGGATTGTGGTTGGACTAAAGGCCCTGGTTGCTGTCACCATTGCTTGTGTCAATGAGTGAATTTTTTGAAGTAGATTGCCCCATTTGGGCTTAGTAGATGTGTATACCAGGTGTGGGTAAGGGGACTTATACCAAGTCCTAGATCCAAAAATTGGATTGTGAAAGCCTTCTGAAGGCTAGTAGAAGAAGTTGCTACTAGACTATGCATCAGAATATAATTGTGATAATATACTACAAGAGAAGATGATCTTCAATATTACAATCTTTCATAACTAAAGACAGGTAATTGAAGTTTGACCTATAACATAACCTTGTATATCCAAGCTATGAATAGAGTTGAGTTCTTATGGTTTGGAATCATAAAATTGTGAAAAAGTTTAAACATTGAGTGACTACCAAAGGGGGGTCATTACAATCTACATTGTAAACGCATAACACTTAAACACATAAAAAAAGAGAGAAAAAGATGGATTTGTGTACCAGTAGATGGTGCAACAGTCGATGCCTCTAAGTTGCATGTTGTCGACTTAGCAGTTGGAAAGAGATTTTTGGTTGTCCTGGATGGAGGTGGCATCATCATAGGATTCAATTGATTTGAAGCTGAAGAATAAAATTGTTAGAGCATGCATAAATATAGAACACGTGGACTAGCATGGACAAGATTGTTAGAGCATTAAAAAAAGGATTGTTCGAGCATGTTTTGTCAATGATTATGATCATTCCTATATATATTCAGTGGAAAACACAAGTGGGGAATGGAACATGTGATCTACCTGAACCACCTACAGCACCCTCATCATGGGAATGGGGCTCGAAGTCATGCAAAAAACTTTCTAAAGACAATGCATCCATATTTTAATTAATGCCATAAAAGAGCATAACATAAAAACCATTATTGAACTCTTGTTATAATTAAAATTTTCATTAATACTTACTTTTAAGGTTTTAGAGATGTGCAACAATTCAGATCCCCTGTTTTTTATTTCCTAAGTAGTAGGCTTTATGGTTGCCAAACGTATAATTTCTCTGCCAATTTTCTTTAGCAACTTTTTAATCAAACCAATCAGGTCATCGATCTCTGCTAAATCAATATAGAAAGGGTCCTCCTCAGGGGAGGCTATTGAGGGACTGCATGTTCCTTTCCCTCCCTCCGACCACTGGCCCTCTATGACAACAATAGTATTAGTATTATAAAAATTACTCCAAAACAATGAAGAAAACAACATTAAAAAAATAGCATTTTGCTTCTATCTAGTTTGCACAATTACAATGAGTTTTACCTGCTCATGGGTAGATGAGCCGAGAACATCGCCAGCATCCCCTCGGGGCGGTTGCTCCATATTGTGCCCCTGTGTCAAAGATCAAGTATAAAAATGTTAGACAAAATTATTGACTAAATGGTATGTTGGAGTCATTGATTAGAAGTTGGTTTAATAGTATGTACCACCCCCATGATAGTAGCCTTGTTTGTATCTATGCGGCTCAAATTGTAATCAATAAGAAGCTCTTCCCCTACACATATTGATTTTATCACACAGATGAATACACGATTTCCCTCGCACACCTCAAATATGCAATTGGGTTTCTTTATAGTTGACCCAGGTCATGTACTATTTATAAAACCCACAGTATTCCCTATTGCTTTTGGCCTTCCATCAATGTATATAGCCACACTTTTACTTTGATTATTGTCTTGTTGTTATATATAATTTGATGCCCTACGCATACTTTTTTTATATTGAACAATATGCATCCAACTTTTTTAATCATAACATAGTCCAACATACTCCATCAATTCAGAAACTTTGTTGTAAGACACCTTTATTCTGTCCATAGAAAATAGGCTCAAACCATGTAATGATGATGGTGCTATGCAATATATCCTCTTGTTAACACAAAAATCAGTGTTTATTGGAGGAAGTTCCTTGGGTACCCAATGTTTCTATAGATGTTGGTACCTCAAGGGCACCTCGATGTCGCCTTCCATCTCATCATCATAAGAACATGGCCCCCATTGAGCAAGGGAAAATTTCATGTGTTTATTGAATTTCCTTCTAGTCCTTTGACCTCTAGTTAATCTCCCTGTTCTAGATAAACTATATGTCTCACTTTCCTCTTCTATTCCTATATTTCCCTCACTCGAGGAAGACACTTCTGAAAAATACCTATTCGTTGGTACCTGAAAATGGGAGAGATCTTAGAAGACATCAATCTTACTATAGATAAGTGTATTAAATAGACTTTTTATAAGGAGTATTGACTTATACATGTCGATCCATGAGACTGTGTGGGATTCTCCTGAAAGGGGTTCAGTTTCTTGCAAATGTAATTCAATTATCGTGAGCATAATCACATCATAATAATAATCACATCCATCATAAGAATCACATAAAAATTTAAAACATTAAAAGGTACACATTATAACACTTAAATCAGGCTCACATTATAAGCCTACTAGGGAAGTAGCCCTAGTGAAGGGCTAAAACTGGGTTTTTGTATCAGCTGATGAGTTGAGGGCTTAGTCACCTTGGGGACATGCTATTTGAAGTTTTTTGATGTTTGTGGAGGTGAAAGAAACACCTAGTTAAGGTGAAGTCAAGTTTTGCACCTATTGAGGCATTGTGAGCATTTGATAGTTTGTTGATTAGATAGCTTGGATGATTCCATTGGATGGATTGAGGGACATTCATGGGATTATTCCAAAGATTTAGAACCTAAGGTGGCATAAGGATTTGGTGTGCACTATTATAGGTTATGGATTTGGCTTGGATCAAGGAGAGGGATCTTATGAAGATGCTTGGTTGGTGTTGTGAGAACAATATGGAAGTCCCTCTTGTTATGAATGATTGTAAGTCCACCTAGGGTCTCTACATCACCTAGAGAGGCAGAATTATTAACCAATAAATTGGGTAAGCACTTATATTATGTTTTCCCTCGGAATTTTATTCTAGGTACAACTCCCTTTTATATATATTTAATGAATTCCCTTTTCTAAACTAAACACTTATGAATGATTTTAACCTAAAAGAAAATAAGGCTCAATACATTCATGCATCAATATTGTTTTAAATAGTTTTATTTAATTAATTTAGATTAATAGTTAATTTAGATTAGCAATATTCTATTTGTAGTTGAAACTTGTAGCTTTTAAATAGATAATGAATAAACTATGTAACCATATAAGACAAATATATTTCTATCAAGAAATGAATATTATATAGATTAAGGATTGATGGCATACCTCTAAATTTTATCATCATCATCCTCATCGTCATCATCATCC
Organism: Cupressus sempervirens; assembly: GCA_028749045.1. Classification (NCBI taxonomy): domain Eukaryota; kingdom Viridiplantae; phylum Streptophyta; class Pinopsida; order Cupressales; family Cupressaceae; genus Cupressus; species Cupressus sempervirens. The sequence continues at coordinate 1,050,940,094 of CM053785.1, forward strand.
TCTGCGTTTTCATCATCGTCGTCATTGTCATCATCATTGTTGTCATCGTCGTCATCATCGTCATCATCAACATCATCATCATCAACATCAACATCATCATCATTAGTAGCAGCATCATCGTCATCTTCTTCTTCTTCTTCTTCATGAAAATTTTTTTCAGGGACATCATCCAATAACTATCGATCGTGATCACCATCTACATCATCTTCTACTTCTTTGATATCTTCTTCTTCCATCACATTATACTTTATTGGCCTTCCTCTTGGTTCATGTATAACAACAAATCACCAACCCAATTTATGTGGAACCTCTGAGTAAAATACCTGCTCACATTGGCTTGGAAGAACATAGGGCTCATCCCCAACTAGCTCAAACAACCTTGTATTAACCATTTAAATCCATTATCATGTTCAATAATAGTTCTATTAGGATCATTTGGATTAAGTCGTAGCCTGTACCATTTGACAATGAAGAGTACTAATTTGAAGGAACTAAAGTCACACTCAAGTATATCATCCAAAATGCCATAGTATTGATTTTCAGACTCTCGAGGATGTAAGTTGTTTCTAGATGAAATATTAGTCACTTGAAAGACTGCAGTTATTCCTGAATCACAAGTTTTCTTCATGTCATCCAACACTTTGACGCAAAATTTTTGACCATTACAAAACATAACCTTGTGGTGTTTAACCTACAATAATATGTGAAACATGTCAAAATTATTGTATTGTGAGTTGATAAAACATACGGGTGATTAATAAATTTATACATACCTGGAAATCTCTTAAACCACGTGCTAAATCTATTTCCCTTTGCGTAACATTGGAATCTCCATTACGATGAGCTTCTTTAACCAATGAAGATACACCTTCCCATGTTAATGTGCGACCAAAATGTTGACATCATTCAATCCATACTGTCATCCAATCAAGATTGTTTACAATATACAAATATAGTGCATCCCACTCTTGAGCACCTGTACAAAAAAAAAATAGACAACTTACAATCAATTTATTTTGAAGATTAAGAAATAATTTATTACAATAACAGCTTATAATTTATTACCTCTCACTTTCCTCAATGTACCTTTTCGCATCAAGTACTCCCCTTCTAATTTTTTAAAAGGCTCGAGATCCCAAATGCGATCTACGTGGATATTTGATGCGAGCTTAGTAAGATATTTTGTAATGTATACCATACTTTGGCATACCATATATCCCTCTACCATAAAACCCTCAGGATGTGCTCTTTGTTGAACCAAAGCCTTCAAAGATTTCAAGTGCCTCTCAACCATCCACATTGACCTAGTGTGTACAGGGCCACGCAATTCAATCTCCTCAACTAGGTGTATGAGTTAGTGTTCCTGTGCATTGAAAAAAGTTGGAGGTAGACACTTTTGCATTTCACACAGTAAATGAGGAATTCTTCTCTTCCAATAGTTTAAATCTTCTTTATGGATTTCTTTAGATGATAACCACCTACATTAAGAGATTCAAGTCACAAAAAATATATAGATACGAGACTTTACAAAATAATATACAATAGATTACATAGCATGAAAAAAAAATCGTGAATATAATAAATATATACAACAAATTGAACAGATATTACTTCTTACCTCATGTATTTTCTAAGATCGTATATCACTTGTTTGAAGTGATTGTTGAAGTGCTCTGGGAGAGATAGAGGAAACGCGTACTACAGTAATTATAAACCAATCATTTCATTATTTTCTAACATAACATAATGAATAGTACACGTAGTTTATGAATATATTGTAAATACAAAAGAACATAACTTACCTTAACGAAAGTATGCCAATCATGTGTTTTGAGCCCTGGCCCAAATTCACTTTTTTTTTATATGAGATTGTTTATGTTCATAGCAAATCATGTGGGAAATCAAATTTTTCGTATGACTTCTTTTATGGCATCACTTTGTTGTTTAGTTAATAACCAAGGAAGGGCACTTATATTAATCTGATCTCTATTGCTATTTGAGTGAATGAAATTCTTCAATGCATGATTGGATTCATGAATGTCATTACAAATTTTGACAATTTTTTCTTTGTCATGCCTTCCATCCAATATTTTCCACAATGTCTCTGTTATATTCTTTCCAATATGCATAGTATCAAACAAATGCACAATTTGTAAGTGCTCGTAGTAGGGCAACCTACTAAATTGTTTGGGATAACTTTTTAGTCCCTTTGGAAGGTTTTTAGTACTGCCTTGATGACCTTCACGATCATCAATTACACAATTAGTAAACAAAAATCACAATAGAAATATATAAATTAAAAACATAAACCATAGGTGGAACGACATTACCTTGACGATTAATTCTATTATATTCCAACTTCCATAGGCGAGGTGTCATTCTTTGTGGCTTTGATGTAGTCTCTTCTTTCCCATTAAAAAGATGTTTTTTCGTACTTTGATACTTATGATTCCTGTGGAGGAAGTGTCTACACTCATTAAACACCTGCTTTCCTAAACTTTTTGAATGACGAGATTTCATCTTTGGACCACAAACTAGACATGCAAATTTTCCCTTTGTTTGAAGACCTACAAGATAATGATATAATTGGATTATTAAATATGTTGATTTTTATAATTAGAATTATTGTGCATAACTTGAATTCACTATAACATACCACAAAAATTTGTTAGCCCTAGGGCATCATGTATTGTCCATGCAAGTATGGCATGGAATTGAAATTGTCTTTGTCCTATTGGTCTAGACACGTCATACATAGTGACACCATTCAATAACTCCACCAACTCGTCGATAAGAGGCTCAATATATACATTCATATCTTTTACTTGATATTTACCTACTTGAATGAACAGTAACATTACATAATTATTGTGACCATTTTACTAAAAGATTTGTAAGTACATGTAAATTAATAACTATCAAATGATAAGATACTTAGAAAAATCATTGCCAACATAATGTGTTCCCTCTTTATTGACATCCACGGAGGAATGTTATTGTTGATAACAAAAATAGGTCACATCGAGTAAACAGATCTCATCTCTCCAAATGGATTGACACTGTCTGCTGCCAATGAAAACTTGAGATTACGAGGTTCTTCTTTGAAGTGTTGCCACTTTTCCTCTATGTGCATAAATGCCAAACCATCCACAGGGATTCAAATAATGTCATCTCAACTTCTATTGCGTGCATGATAATCCATAAATTGAGCCAAGCTACTATACCTGAATAATTGTCACATCCGTGGAATAATGGGGATTTAACGAAGAACCTTTTAAGGCACTTTTTTTGTTAGTCGATCTATTTGATATCTACTTGTATGACATACAAGGAATTGTGTTGCAAATTCATGTTCTTTATAATATATAATATGATCATTAGGACAAGTATGTATTGCTTCATACTCCATTCCAATATCTTTCATAATAGTAGATAATTCTCTATATGAGCAAGGTAGAATATTTGATGATGGTAACAAAAACTCACCTATCAATCTACAGCAAAAAATATAAGTTGTTAATATAAACAATATTAGTGGTACATTATTCACCCTTTGTTAAATATAAAGACATATATGACATACCTTAACATACATGACATTGTTATGTTGGATAAACCATTCATAACCTTCAAGTTCAACAACAACAATACAGCAAAGAGAAGAGTTGTTTGGGAGTCTTTGTATAGGGACTCGTATGCCTTCTCAAGTAGAGGTACATCGAGGCTATCATCATCATCATCATCAGATATGCTTGGACTAAATGTGTCATGGATCAATGTATTTATACCATCATCTTCAATTGTGTTTTCTAGTGCATGATCATCATCTTCCATGGGATCATTATCTTCACCTTGGATATTCACACCTCCATGTTCCTTCGCTTTGAAAACTATATTCTTCGGATTTTTGTGGTTCATATCATGTACTTCCCTGGGGAGATCAACCTATATAAAATTTATTAACATAAATAAACCATGATCATCAACTAATCATCAAGTGATTTCATATGTATATAAATTATTAAAATGATATAATGAACAACTTACCAGTGGATGATAGTCATGCCCCCCTTCAATGTGACCATTCTCCCTACAATGTCTCTTAACTATTTTGATTAGCAGTCTTCTACGGTTTAAGCCCTTACAAATTTTGCAAGGACAATAACATATTCCATCACCTTTTCTTTTCAAGTTGGACCACAATCTATCGATTGTCTCCCTATTTTCTTCTTCACTTATATTATCTGACATGATCGTTCCTCGCAGGAAGCAAAAATTAGGCTATGAAAACTTCGTTATACAAATTTCACAAAGGACCTTACAACATTAAGCCACTAAAAGAAATTTCAAAACATATAAGCTAAAAGTCTAGTTTAAATATACATTAGATTAAAAAATATACAATTTTCATACCCGAGCGTGCGGCTATAACTCGTGCAACGGCCTTCTTGCTTAGTTGTAGAAGCTCTCCAGCAATCAAATTATACAAGCTACAAGGCCTAATAGCAATTTCAAAACATATAAGCTAAAAGGCAAGACATATTACATGACATGGAAAAAGGAACAAAATTTACAAGCTTTAGCAAGACATATCAAATGACATCATAGTGCTAGAGAGATCACAATTATATGAGTCAAACATAGTCATGAAAAAGCACATAAATTAGTTATTATGTGCAATTAAAAGATATATAGTTAGATAGGGACATCCATAGGGCATATTGAAGAAATGAAATGGTCATCCATAGGGCATATTGAAGAAATGAAATAGTTAGATAGGGACAGCTGGATTTTGTCTCATTGTCTCTATCCAACCTTCATTTTCTAAAGCATCTTTTATAGATTTACATTTAAATTTACTAAGAAAGCATGTACCTTTTAATTTGTTCCTTGCTAGCATGCCATCTCTCTCTCCTCCACTTATTCAAGTACATGATGTCTTTTGACATATTTCACAAGTTTAGGCTCTCTTTTTCTTGTTTCCAAACTATGTTCACTTGGTTCTCCATGCTTGTGATTTTCTACCTTTTTCTTAGGCTCCTCTATTTGTGAATCGGGTTCCTCTGGCTAAGCTAACTGCAACTCGGGTTGTATTGCCTATGACTCATTTTTTATTGTCTAAACTAACTGCAACTTAGGTTGTATTGCTTGTGACTTGGGTTGCTCTATCTGTGACTTGGTAGGTTCAATTTGCTATTGCTTGGCTTCAACTATTTATGAGTTGGGTAAACTCTTAGGTTCCTCCTCAAAGAAAATAAACTTAGAAAATAAATTAGCTAGCATTAATATTGGAAAATAGTATCCTCCATGTAATCATCCCTACCCAAATAGAGTTTTTTAAAGGTAGGTATAGGAAAAGGTGTATTAGCAATTGTAACTCACATTTAGAACACAAGAGATTCCCTAGAATATTTTGATCAAGAATAAGATTGCAAGGATGAGACCTTATACATACACTTCATCTTGGAAGACTTTTTGAGGCTAGGAGAATTTGCAAATGCTACTTAAGGATCTAATATTTTTGAGGCTATGTGAAAGGGCAAGAAATATGTTAGAATGATCATTTATAATAACATTTGCATTGATAATAAGGCCATGATATGTGCATAGAGAAGTCAATCTTCTCAAATATCAAAAGGGGTTGAAAACATTTGGCATTGATTCAAGGATGTTCTGCCAAATATTTCCCCAACAGGGGCATTAGGAAGACTGATATTATTTACAATAGAAAATTCATTAGCTGGTAGGAATCAATGGGATGGCTTAAATAGTACACATTGTCTTAAGCTAAAAGTTTTAAATAGTCAAAGTTGACTTATTTTTCCAAACTTAATTTTTCCTTAGTGTGTGATGTTTAAGAATGGCTAGAATTGATAGCTAAATTTAATATCCTTCCAAGACCTTGTATTGATATATACCATACAGAGGGAATCTTTTATTAATCTTAACCTCCCAAGGCCTTGTATTAATATTGATGAGAGGAATTCCCTTCTACAATGCTCTAATGGGACCTCGTTCCCTCTACCAAAGCCAAACTAATTTAAAGACTCATTTTTTTATAAGCATGCTATCCTTCTCCACCTTTATACACATTGCAACATAGAACCTACAACCTGACGAATGAAATAAGATCCTCACAGACCTCTCTAGCATAGAACAATAGAACCCAAAACAATGTTTTTGATGTGGCCCCTCTTCATGCTTAAGTGTTAGAGAACCAAATGGAAAGATTAACATCTTCTCTTGATATAGAAGTCATGAATCTAGATCTCATACCTTCTTGGTAGTTTTTCTACTAAGAAGCTATGGGTATTTTTGGGTTATCTTGAATCATAGTTTTAATCATTTTAATATCTTATTTTGTATAAGAGTATTCATAAAATTGGTAGTTTTCATTTTAACTAAAAATTTAGAATCACAAAACTTCATTTTATTCCAACGATTGTGGATCGGAATTGAGTATAATTCTAAAAGTCAATATGAAAAATAATACACAATCTAAATCAGAAAAAACAAATAATAACAATGATGGATGATGGGAAACGTATAGAGGGATCCCTCTGAGAAGTAAATTGTTAGTGTGTGATCATTCTTATCACTCTATTCGTAAGAGCTACTTCCATTGAATATACTTGTTGCTTGTACAAGGCACACTCACTTTTCTTCTTCAGCCACTGCATGATACATTCCTTGTGAAATATGGGTTGTTCATGGAAACACAACTGGTACAACTCTTCTCCCACTTCAAATTCAAATAAATAAATTGCATACACAACATTTTGATTCACGTGATTCTCTGAGATATTTACGCAAGGGAAACCTTGAACCACTTGTCTTAACCCTCTCCTTTTATTTCCATATCACATCATTTACTTCGCAGAAAATAAGATTGATATCATACAATCCCTCATACTCATGTCCTCCTCTCACTGTCAAAACCTCAGACTCCTACTCTAACCAATTGAGAACTATTTCAAACAAGTTTATGTGAAACAGAAATTTATCATCTTGATTTTGTGGGTCTGCTTCATACGCTGCTCCATAGACTCCTTTATTAACACATTAGGAGAAATTTCAAGTTATGGCATGAATGAATCTCATAACTTTTGTGGGTATCGATCATGGATAAACATTCTACCTCAATAAGCTTCCATTTAAGCTAAGATATTTAATCTCTACCCGGGTTTACACATGCTACAATCATAAGCCAAAAACCCAAATGACCATGCAAAAAATTTACATTGCAGTAGTAACCCCACTAATCCCGTAGATAAAAAAATTTGAGCTCGGCATGCAACTAAAACATTGAACCAAACAGCACTGACCCTAATTTCCATTTTCCTCAAAACTCAAATAACACCCAAAAAAAATGACATAAATTTCCATCAACATGCCAACATACCTCTATATTTTAGTCCAGTCTCGACCGATGATTCGGGCAGATCTGATCCCAAATGAGCAATGTTGTTGTTTTTTTCTTTTTCTTATATCTCGTTAGTGTCACAATTGCGATGTTGTCGAGTTATAATTGAAAAAAAAAAAAGCCAAAAATACATAACATTTGCCCGCTGTCGCAAATTATCGTTATAATTTCACTCCAAATGTATTAGTGTCAATTTGAGGGATCTTGGCAAGATGCCACCTTCTTTTAATCTCCTAGCTATTTGAATAATTGCTTTGTGTCATTCAACACATTACTGTTGATGAAACAATACTTTTGAATACAAGAAACTTTTTTTTGCAACGTATCTTTAGCCATTTCAGATCTTTAGAATCCTTCAAACTTAAGATCATCTTTTCTTCTTCTTCTTCTTCTTTTCTTTTTTTTATTCTATATCCTGACTATGCTTAGACTATGTAGTCAGAACATTGGTGTCATTTCTTGGATTCCATCTCTTATGAACATCCCTTGCATTCCTCTTTTAGAACTTTTTAGGAAACTCTCACGCCAAACAATGATCTCAGCAACCTTTTGAGGATGCCCCTTCTATTTGAACTAGTCGAAGGTTGGATCGTCTCTTCATCATTTTTTACTTTAATTCAACAACACCTGAAACAATCAAATTTTAAAAATTTTAAAGTGTTGAGAACTTGTTGGTCTAGGCTTCTGATTTCCAGACTAAAAGTCCCCTATTTCCACAAGAAATGTTGATTGCTCAGTTGGTATAAGACACACAATCGTCCAAATGTTTTGACAAAGAAATACCTCTTCCTAAAATTGGAACCAAAAAGTGGTTAGTAAAAATCTTGAGAAAAATCCCAAGTACACCTCACCACTAGACTGATATGACTGAAAAAGAAAAGAAGTAGACATAAATGAAACCCAAACAAAAGGACTCGGCTTAAAGAAAACTAACACCTAACTAGAAAGACTAAAAATATTAAGAAAAACAAAAACAAAAACTTATCTACTAAAAACCTTGAATAATAAGAATGTGGGGTAGTCGTCAATAGATTTATAATTATGTGCAATAGTGATGAACCACCCCATATAGTTCTCAAAAATGTTGACTTGTCTTTGTACTCAAAAAAATAAAGTTTGGACAATCTTGGTTCAAATTCCAGGCACAAATCACACAAAATCAGAAGTTATGGTAACTCTTTATGACCATGATTAATCCACAAACAAGTTCTCTTACCTTTAGTATCATATTCAAATTGAAATTCATCAAACTAAGAGGGATAATGAAAAGATATCACCTAATCTAGTGAGTCCCCCACCATAGGGGTACGCTCATACATTGTAATTTCTCCTTCTGGTGGTCTTATCTCATGGTTCACAACTCCACTCACACATGGAAACACTTTAGGTTCATTCGGACTAGAAAAATCAATCACCAACCTTCCTTTTGAATTACAGGATTCATTACTATCATCGATCAGAATGTTTTCTCCCTCATGTCCCAAAGAAGTCGATTCAAAATCATACTTTCCCTCTATTGCAATCTCCCAAGCTAACAAGAAATTAGGACAAATTTCTTCTGAATGGAACCCAATTGGATGGATTCTACATGATTCATTTATTTCATGGTTTGATATGTGTGTGGAATACACACAAACAGACATTTCCTCAATCAAGATTGAGACCAAATTGAGCACTCTATCCATCTCTTCTAATGACAAATCTTGTTTTGAGGGAGGTATCTTATCTTTATCAATTGGGGAATCAATATCATAGTAGGAAGAATTGGTATCTTCTTCTTGATGACTTTGTGATCTAAAAATCACACCAACCTCGGGATCCTCTACATTTTCATCACCCTTTGCAACTTCATGGAGTTTTGGAACTTCAAAATTTTTCACACCCTCAAAATTTCTTGGCATATCCACACTTATTGTGACATCAACACTTGAAATAATTTCTTCATTGAATGGGAACAGAAACTCCTCTTGACCATCTTCATCATTTAGTCCTCCTGTAGATTTATCATATGATTCAAACATCATTGCACTAAACTGCAAAGGTTGTTTCTTCATGATTTGAGGAGGCTGATCTGAAACATCATTGTACCTATATCCATTTTCTCTTTGACTCATGCCTGTAATACCATTATTCTCATTGTTGGTGCTACTATAAAGGCCAAAATTTCTGCTCTGATTTTGAGAATAATTGTTTCAAGCAGAAAGTTATCTTGGATGATTTTCTTGGTTTCTTGAGGAATTCAACTTTATTCTCACAAGTTCACTGGATAAAAGAGACATCATCTCCTTCATGGCCTTAAACTATCTACCCATATTGCTTTCTACTTCAGTAGATGCAACTGCCTTTTGGGACTCATACCCTAAATATGTAATTGTTGACATTGGAGCAATAGTAACTTATTTTGTAAATGCAATAGCCTCTTTGAAGACCTTTTCCATGGTATCAATGTCTCTGGATGGGAGCCTTCTTAGAAAAATAGAAGTTAATGAATCCATTGTCCCAAAATAGATCTAGATGGAACCCTCGTGTGGTATAATGTAGGGAAACTCCATTCTTTGATACATCCTATAGAAGCGATGATTAAACTGTGAAATAGTCTCATGGGGATCCCTCTTAATCAAGATGAACTGGTGATATACTATAGCTGGATCAATATAGATCTTGAATTGTTCCAGAAACTTTTTCTCAAAAGAGTTCCAATCCCTTGTTGATGTTGGTGGCAGATTGAGGTACCAATTGAATGCCATTTCCCCCAAAGTGTAAGGAAAAAGGCAGCATACCACATCCATATGCTGAATTTTCTTTTGATTACAAATCTCCTTGAAAATTTTAAGATGATCCTCTGTTGTTCATGATTGTCCAGTTAGGTTCAAAGGTGAACTTTGGGCATTGAAGAAAGACATGGCTGTGAAGTAGAATGTGAGGCGAATGATGATGCTAGAATGTGTAATGTGAATGGGTAGAGTTCTTAGTATCCCTTTATCACTGTGATGCTTGTGAAAGTGACTAAGTTGTAGGAACTTGTGTTTATTCTAGAAAAGTGCACCTCTGAAGAAGTACACTTTCTCAAAACAATGCACCACAGAGTTTTGCATAGCTACACAGCTACGGAGTTACAGATCTATGGACCTACATAGCTACAGACCTACGTACTTGCAAACCTATGGACCTGCATACCTACAGAGTTGCAGACCTGAATTTGTCAAAAACTCAAAAAAAAAAATTGAACTTTTGTGAAGCACAAATTATTGTAGAGGTGTAAATTTTGAAACTTGGACAAACTTTCTTCCTTTCCAAGAGTCTAAAGGGGGCCATCCTTCTAGTGCCACTTCTATTGGGGACCTATTTTGCATGAGGCCAATGGTAGGAATCCATTACGTGATATCCTCTTTTGAAAAGCTAATCCTTTTAGGGATCAACTCCAAGGTTCTTATTTGTCTTGTGACACACCAGAATCTGCTCAGTTGAAGATAAATGTGATTGTTCACAAGGAGGCCTTTGCTGGTACTAATCACTTTCTTTTGTTCTAGAATTGAAGTAAATCTACTTGCTATCTCAGAATAGCACACAAAAGAACAATATTTTGTATTTTTGTTTTTTTGAATGAATGCAAACTACCAATGCAACTAAAATGCGTTCCTATTCTAACAAAGGGGGTTAGTAAAGAAAATAACAAAATTGAAAGCAAATAAGTTGAAATTGAAAATCCTAATTGGACATAAGCTACAGAACACAACACGCTGCGAGTTAAGCTTTTAAATAAATTGGTGAAAAATCAATTAAAATAGGAGTAGTGCTTCCTAGAATCCACTAATGCAATTGTCAATGAGAAACTTTATCGATCGAATGATGCTTCACCTTCCATCAAATCGCAGGGCCACAAAAAGTGCGCTCATGCAAGATGGAAAGTTATGCAGACACAATTTTGTTGATCTCTTCTCAAGCTCATTACATCAGCAAAATTCATATACCTGTAGCAAACACCAAAACTAAAAGATCACACAACCAGAAACAACGCAATAAACCTTTGGCTCAATCAAAATCTCATGAATAAAATCCATAAGATAATGACACATTTAGGCAAGAATCACTACACTCCAAATGCGAGCACCAAAAGCATAATTTTATTGCATAATAAAGGCAGCCCCTATTACATTTTACAATGGGGTATTTATAAGAAATCATCTTCTTAATTTGTGTTGAGAGTGAGAGATATCTTCATGTAATAAAATTCTTTTAAAACATTAAAACAAACTAAATATATACAAACTAACAATCTAACTAGTGCTTAGAGGAACTCCATCCATATTTTATTCATTAATTAGATGCATGAGCCCTTTACATGTCAAAAATAGAGAAAGAATGAGAGAGAAAGTAGGAGGAAGCCATGAGTCAAAGTGGAAGTGCATGGAGGCACCCAAAATAGAAGTTGGTCCTTCACTAGGCATGTGTCACAGTTAAATTGTCATCAGAATGCGTTCTCGATGCATGGAAAGTGCTATTTTTGGAATTGGCAGTTAATTGTTGGTGCACCTCTAAATTGCAAAGCTATGCAACTATGGACCTATATGAAAATGTGGAGCTACGGACCTGCATGAAAATGCAGACCTGCAAACCTATGCACCTCGATAGCTCAAATTGCCAAAAAATCAAAGTTGTCAATTTTGAAAATAGTCTCTAGGTTTTTCTCAAATAGGGTTTTAAATCACTTTTTGTGGACATACTTTGCCCCTTTTTGATGATTTATACCCTCTTTATATCCAATCACTTTCATAAACTTGAACTCCTACTTCTTTAATCTAAAATCCCAAGGCACCTACGTCGAATCTTGTCATTAATAGCTACTTAAGATGAGGAACTTGTTCTGCTTCATGTGTCCAACCTCTGCATCTTTGACCTTTGTCTTCTCTCTAACTACCTTGTCCTTCTCAATGAGAAACCAAGTGATCCAGATGATCAAATGTTTGAAACTTTTTCATATTTTTTCACAAGTTTTCCTAGGCATTTTTAAATGGCTTTTTCAGAGGTCTTCTGCTCAAACTTTCAAGCCAAAACCTTCATCGATCCCTAAAATTGGGCAGTTGAAGGCTTGCTATTTTAGGGACTAAAATTAGATCTTTAGTTCTTCTTTCCAATGGTGTAAATGGTTCTGAATTTTGAGCTCTAAGTCAAAAGTTATGACCCTGACAACTTAAGAATGCTTTTTTTACCTACACAAAGAAGCAGAGATTAGTCCATAGAGATAAAAAATACTTAACTAAGACACACCCTAATGACACCAAAACAAAAACCACAAAAACTAGTAACTTGAAAACATCAAACAAAATTGGAGGTGAATGGGAGGGCACGCAGGATACATGGTGCACAGGTGAGTGTTCAGCACTTTGGCACATGCATGGCCTTTTGGTGCACATGGAGCCCTTTGTAGCATGCACGGTGCTTCAGCATGCACACGGCCCTCTAGCATGTGCGGTAATGCTCAAGCATGAGCAACCCTTTGGTGCGCGCAGTGCTCAGGCATGCGCATGACCGTTTGTGGAGAGCAATGCTCGGGCACGCACACGTTCTTTTATCATTACGGTTTTTTTCAATTTTTTGAATTTTTTGATTTTTTTGTGTTTTTTCTAATTTTATTAAAAAAAAATTCCTCTAATACTTTCTTGGATCTCAAATTGTGAGTTCGAGAACCTGAAAAAAAGTAGGGGGTCCCCATTCGTAGTGAGGGATGGGGTTTGTGTTGTGAGACCACAACAGTCCCTAGACCTAAAGACAAGAATGTGATTAGAGCTAAGTGGGTATCCAGAAAAAAGATGAATAAGCAAGGAAAAGTAGTAAGAAACAAAGAAAGGATAGTATGCAAAGGTTATTCACAACAAGAAGGCATAGACTATGAAGAGGCATTTGCCCATGTTGCCAGATTTGAAGCAGTAAGAATGTTCTTGGCTTATGCAACAAACAAGAAATTCAAAGTATATCAGATGGATGTAAAATCAGCATTTTTTAACAAAGAATTAGAAGAAGAAGTCTACATTGAATAGCCTAAATTTTTTCCTTTGATAGAGGAAAATGATATGGTATGCAAATTGAAGAAGGCATTGTATGGATTGAAGCAAGCAACTAGACCTGGTATGCAAGATTGGACAAGTATTTGGCACAATTGGGATTTAGCAAAGGTACTATAATAGTAATCTTTATTTGAAGGAAATAAAAGAAGATCATTGATCATTGTAATATTTGTTGATGATATAATCTTTGGAGGTGAAGATGAATCAAGTGATAAAATTTTTGATGAAATGAAGAATGAATTTGAGATGAGCATGATTGGTGAAATGAATTTTTTCTTGGGTTTGTAGATTGTGCAAAATAATGAAGGTATCTTTATTTCTTAGACTAAGCATTTGAAAGACTTGTTGAAAATATTTGGATTAGAAAGTTGTAAATCTATTGATACACCCATGATAACTGGCTAGAAGTTATCTATCAAAGATGAGACACCTATAGTAAAGAAAAAGAAGTACAAATCTATGATTGGTGGATTGCAATATCTGACTCATACAAAGCCAAATATAGTAAATGTAGTTGGAATAGTTGAAAAATTTCAAGAAAATCCTAGAGAGGCACATTATGTAGTAGTCAAAAGAATTTTTAGATATTTGAAGGGGACACCTAACTTCTTCTATGGTATGATAGATAAAATGACTTTACTTTGTATGCATATACTAATGCAGAATAGGCAAGTAGTATGGATGACAAAAAAGTACTAGTGGTGGAGCATTTTTCCTTGGAGGAAGATTGGTTTCTTGGTTAAGCAAGAAGAAAAACCATATCTCACAAAGAACAATAGAAGCAAAGTATGTTGCAGTTGCAAATAACTATAATCAAGTTATTTGGATGAAACAAATGTTGAAGGATATTAGGATTGATTTTTTAGAGCTATTTTTTATATATTCTAACAACACAAGCATAGTGAGTATGTCAAAGAGTCCAGTGTTTCATTCTAAGACTAAGCATATATCTATTAAATATCATGTCCTAAGAGAAAAGGTTATAAAGAAAGAAATTAGATTGGAGTATTTCAATGTAAAGGAGCAGATTGTAGATATTTTCACTAAGTCTTTACCTAAGGACACATTTGAGTATTTGTGTAGTATGATTGGGGTTATGCCACTTCCTACCTTTGAGTAGATAATGCAAAGATTGCATCAGTCTAGTAGTACAAAGCACTATTGGACTGAATTTTGATGCTTCCTATATGGGGGAGTATCTAATGTTGGAAAAAGTCAGCAAGGACCCTTGGTAGCTAATTCAATAGGGTCTTTGGACACTTGAGCCAATTGGATAGATTGAAGTTATAGATTGACATACTGATACCTTTTTCATTGATGTCAATGGGGGAGAGATGAGTATTAAAAAAATCCTATGAGTATGGGGGAGAGATGCATATGAAAAAAACCCTCTAGTTGTATGGGGGAGAGATAGTTGAATAGGGGAACTTCACATCTCTTTTAGGGAAATTGAGAAAGATCCATATACACCATGAAGAGTTATTAATGAAAATTGGAAGATAAGTATAGATGGATAGGTGTTCTAGTGAGTGTTAGATTTGATTGATGAAGAGGATTTGAAAAGAAGAAGAAGAAGACTGCAACAATAGTGACTAATTTAGTATTCATAGACTTGGATGTTTTTCATCTATGTTTCCATTAATTCCAAAGGGGGAGATTGTTAGAAATGAATATTGATGATATTATTTGGGGAGTATCTAAGGTAGTTATGAGATTTAATGTTGCATTCATGATTGTGTTTTTCATTGATGTCAACATAGTATTGTTTGTGTGAAGACTACCAGAGCAGCAGGTTGAGATTGAGCTAGTAAATTTTTTCTATTAGTTAGAGAATTGTGTATTATAGACATGTTCTATAGTGAGTATTGAGTACACAATCAAGTGCACAAGAAAAGTTAAGAAGAAATATGTGAGTTATGCAATGTTTGGTGAAAATTGTTCTAGAATAGAGCAAGTAAGAAGTGGTTAATGATTTCTATGTTATATCTTTTAACAGGGATATAATCATGGCATGTGAAGCTAGCTATAGGAAGAAGATAGTTTCTTGGTAACATGGTGAAGTGCTTGAGGTCTGAATCACACATGTGAAATAATTATTAATTACTAATAGCCAGCAATAATATGTGATTGTCAAAATAAGTGTTTATCTTATTGAGGTCCTATTTAACTAATTGGGAAAGGCACATAGCCAACTCAATTTATTATTTTGAGGATATTGTATAAATGAATAAGATTTTCCTTATTCAATATATGGATTGTTATTGAGATTAAGTGAACAAGATCAGAGTATTTTGTAAATGTGAGTAAGCAATCCAAGGGATTATTGGATGTGAAGTTTGTGATCTGATCAAGGTAGAAAATCTGTATAGTTGAGATAATAGAGGAAGAGGAAAGTAAAAGTATATTTCATTCTATTATTCTACAAGGAATAATACATATATCAATTGGATAGTGCATTCAATGGTCTTTAACTTGAAGCTATTTGAACATTGGATCCTTCTACCTTCCACAACTCCTAACAGGGTTGGAATCTCCTAATAGGGATCCAAAGTCCCCTAACAAGGATTGATATGTACTAAGTATATTTTATGGACTTATAACAAGTTCTATTCTCTTACAATGAACTTTTATATTAGTACATCATTTTGTGGGTACCATCCCCACTGGGGTTTTCCCTCTAATCAAGGGTTTCCCTAGTTAACATATCTAGTGTTATTGTGTATGTGTATATTTTCATGGTTTTTGATTATATTTCTCAAATGGTTAAATATTATTAATGTTGATAAAAAATTATTAGTTGGATAACTAATTTACCGCACCCCCCACCTCAATTATCTTGGTAGACTTATATTTCTATGGTGCAAGGAGGGGATTCAACAACTAGGACCAAAGGTACAACCAACTATCCAAACACCTTATTGAGTAAACATAGTGGAAGAAAACACATAGAAAAAAACACTAAGGAGAGAGATAACACAACACTTTTATTGATTCATCAAGTTATCAGCATACATTTCCAATTGTAAGGCCTTTTGGGTTATGGTCTGATACAAAAGATAACTTCAAGATCTATGATCCAACTTCAAATTCGCAATTCCAAAAACATTTTATCTAACTCTTTAATTCCTACCTAAACTAAACCAAATATCTCTACTTGTACTTGCTAAAATAGGTTGCAAAAGATTCTAGATCATTACCCAAGAGAAAGGTCAATCTTAAAATGGTATGCACTTGTCCCAAGACAAGATCCTATCATTAAATTCATGATCCAAATCAAATACATGAGTTAGATAAAACTACGAACCAATCACATAAAAACTTGGTCAAAGAAGGACCCAAGCATCAACAAACAACAAGTTCACTCGACACATGTACATTCAATCAACACTAGACTACTCAGTCAACATTGGAACTTAGTCAGAACTATAACTTGGCAAGCACTAAAGAACTTAGTCAAAACTACAACCTGACAAGCACTAAAGAACTTGGTTAGAACTACAACTTGTTAAGCACTAAAGAGCATAGTCAAAATTTTAACTTGGAAAGCACTAAAGAACTCAATTAATATACTTGATGTCTCGCTTAACACTGAATAGCTTGGTTAGCACTGAAGGAACTCGATTAAAACTACCAAAATGAACAAATAAGAAGGATTACAAGGCAACCCAGGATGCCCATGCATCATTCTAATAGAAAATTTGTTGACAAACCTAAAAAAGTGTAGTTTTGTGAAGGAGTTGGTGTACCTAGGACTTTTAGTCTCTACAGAAGGTTTGAAAATGGACCCAAAGAAAGTGAAGGTTTTCCTTGAATGGCCTACTCCAAAGAGTGCTATAGAGGTAAGATCTTTTCATGGACTGGCTAGATCTTATAGAAAGTTCATAAGAGGTTTTAGTAGTATTTGGGGACCCTTGACTTAAACAATGAGAGGGGATAGGAAATAATTTAAGTGGACTATAGGAGTAGATAAGTGTTTTAATCTATTGAAATAGAAAGTTATAGAGAAGCCTACTTTAGCACTTCCAAATTTGAACAAGATGTTTCAAGTATATTGTGATACTAGTGGTACTGTAATAGGATTTTTTTTGAGCTAGGAAGGTAGACCTATTGCTTACTTTAGTGAGAAATTGAATGATTCTAAAAGAAAATATTCTATTTATGATCAAGAATTTTATGCTATAGTTCATGCATTGAGGAAGTGGAGATAATATCTTCTTCCTAACGAGTTTGTTTTGTATATTGATCATCAAGCCTTGCAATATTTGAATAGTCAAGTAAAATTGAACCCAAGGCATTTGAAGTGGGTTGAGATTTTGTAGAGTTAGACATTTGTTTTGAAACACAAGAGTGGACATTCTAACAGAGTTGTAGATTCTCTTAGAAGAAGAAAACTTTTGTTGATAGAAATGCAGATTAATGTGGTTGGGTTCAAGGAACTTAGTAATTTGTATCCAGATGATCTTAATATTGGTGAAGTATGGAAGGCTTGTATAGAACCTATTACACTTGATAGGAAAAAGTGGTTGAATTTTATAATCTGAGATGGTATGTTATTCAAAGGGAGCTAGTTGTGCATTACAAGAAGTTCAATGAGAGAGAATATCATCAAGGAGAAGCATAGTGGTTGATTAGTTGGATACTTTGGGAGAGAAAAGACCATTTTTTGGGTTTCTAAGAACTATTATTGGCAAAAATTGCAGCAATATGTCAAGAAGTTTTTACAGAGTTGCAGAGTATGTCAGATGGCAAAAGGAGTGAAGCAGAATACAGGGTTGTATCAACTATTTCTTGTACCAAAGAAGTCATGGGAGGATGTCAACATGGACTTCATTCTTGGATTACCAAGAATTCAACAAGGTCATTATTATATTTTTCATGGTGGTTTACAAGTTTTCAAAGATGGCACATTTCATTCCTTGCAAGAAGACTAGTGATGTTGCTCATGTAGCAGAGTTATTTTTCATAAAAGTAATAAGACTACATGGTCTACAAAAGAGTATATTTTTAGATCATGATACCAAGTTCATTGGGTATTTTTGGTATACATTATGGAATAAATTGAAGATAGATATAAAGTTTAGTTCATCACATCATCCATAGACTGATCGGCAAATAGAAGTTGTGAATCACAGTTTGGGAAACTTGTTGAGATGTTTTGTTGGAGATAAACCAAAAGGATGGGATCTGATTTTACCACAAACATAATTTGCATATAATAATTCTACCAATAGGTGCACTTGTAAATCACCATTCCAGATTTTATATGGGAGCAATCCTAGAAATGTTTCTAAATTGAGGCAATTAGATAAAGGAGAAATAAGTAGTACTGAAGCAAAAGAATTTGTTGAACATTTGAAGAATATCCATGAGGAGGTGAGGAAGCCCATTATCAAGATGAATATAGAGTACAAGGCTAAGGTAGCTATAAAAAGGAGGTATAAGGAATTTTAGATTGGAGATGAAGTCATGGTTCATTTTAGAAAGGAACATTTTCCAATGGGTACATATAATAAGTTGAAAATGAAGAAGTTTAGACCATGCAAGATAGTGAAAAGGCATGATTATGGAAATGCCTATGAAGTGGAGTTTCCTATTGAACTGAATGCTTTATCAATATTTGACATTTTAGATTTGATAGATTATTATGAAGGAGGTGATGGATATGAAGTTGCAGAAGCACAGTGGAGTATTCCAGTAGCTAGTTTAGCTACAAAAGAGATTGAGGAGATATTGGACAGTTGTGTCGAAAAAAGTACCTAGAATAGAACTTATGAAGAATACCTAGTCAAATGGAAAGGGATGCCAATATAAGATTCATCATGGCTAGAAAGGGAGGAGGTTACACATCTTGGTTTTCCCCTGAATACTTGAGATGTGATGGGGTCACTTATCAAATTACCCCAAGTGTCTGATGCAAGAGGATCCAAGGTGTAAGAGCAATCTTACATCAACCAAAAATATTTTTAGTTTTTTGAATAAGTTTTGTCTTAATGTAGAGTTATATTCTATGGATTATTTCTACTTGGTAAGTCAAACATATGAGCTTGAAATGTCCTAATTTTAGAGTTGGGTGTTCATCTTGGATATATTAGCATACCAGTTTATGCTCAGTGTCATATCATAAGTAATCCTGGATTTATTGCATATTTTTGGTGTGCAATTTTGGTATAAAAACTTCAAGCTCACTATTCAAGGCCTAAATGTGCCTAAAAACTTGATGGATGGGCACGTGCGTGAATCTAAGCCTATAGATTAGAAGTTAAGGATTTCAAAAAAGTGATTATAATAACCAATTAGAGCAACAATTTGAAAGTTATGGCCAACCAAAACATCCAAAATAAATGTCACCATTATATTTGGATGACTTTATATGTATTCTTAGGGTCCATTGGCCCTAAGTATTAAGTTTGAGTGTCTAGAACCTTCCCAAGCGGCATAGAATTGCCTATTTAAGAAATGCTTGTACATTGTCGAGGACAGCTCTAGGTGATAGTTCACAACTTTGTCTTGTAGATTATTGTAATGAAGGCATCCATGTGGGTTAGCATATTTTAATTATAGATTGTGTAATTCAACATTTGTGGAAATAATAAGAAGCCCATATTTTTTTCTCATAAATTGTTGTTATTTCTTTGCTTTTATTATGTGTTTAAGGTTTTAAGGAGAGCACCCTTTATCATAAGCTCTCTCATGAGTTTGATAATTTGGAAATTTTTCTTGTGCAGGAGAACCAAAACATAGATAGTGTTTTTTCTATTGATGTTATTAAGAATATTATTACTCATGATGATAATAGCATCTCTTTCTTGTGTGGAATATCTCACCTTATTAACACTCGTGCTAAGCCTTTGAAAGAATATCCTCAAGAGTTAGGATAAACACCTCCATCCACAACCATTGAACCTTCTATTCCTATTTCCACCACTCTTCCTAGAGTTCCTACTTTTGCACCACTTCACATGATGACTTCTACACAAGTCTCGGATCCTTTAAGTGTTGAAATTTCTAACTCTTCACTTCCCTCAAGTGTTCCTCCTACTTCCATACCTTCCTCCTTACCTTAATATAATGTTGTTCCTTTTAGCTATTCCAATATTCTTCCTATTCCTTCCAATCCTCCACTAACATATTTTTATTTTCCTTCTTCTTCCTTTGAATTATAGTACACCCAAGATGTTTATGTCTACTATTGCATCTTCTAATCATATCATTTGTAGCTTGGTTCAAACCATTTCTATTTTTCAATAAAAAGTGGCTAATGCACTCAATCTAAATATAACATCCCTACATATGACATTGATATTTTTATTTCCTCAAATATCATATATTCTATTATCTCACAAAATTTTGAGATACCTCAGCTTGAGACTTATAATGGTAAGGGTGATCTTGCAATTTATATTAGGACTTTCCAAACTATATGTAGCTATTTTTCTCACCACTATAGGCTTAGGACTAAGTTGTTCACACATACTCTTAGGGAAAAAAATTTGTAATTTTCTTTCTCTTTACCCCCTTATTTTATTGATTCCTTTCAAATTTTTGCTAACTCTTTCATTAAAAATTTCAAAATAGTATTGGTCCTCAAATTTCTTTGACTAATATAATGCATAGTAAGAAAAATATTAAAGAAAATTTTAGTGACTTTATTGGTAGATCAAACACTTATATTCTTAAATATCTTATTAGGTACCTAATCATAATATTAAACATATTTTCATTTCTAATTTATAAAGAGACATTATAGGTAAGATTCTCCTTATTGAGTATACTTTCTTTTCACATCTTTGTGCACTTCTTCACCATTATTAGCTACAAGTGAGCCATATTGATATCAATACTCTAATGGCTCCTATTATTGTTGATAAGAGTGACACCATCGTTCATCAAAAAAAGTTATCTAATTCTAACAACTACCATCAAAATTCACAACTCAACAAATATAGTTGATGATCAAGTGGCTACTATATTTAAAGGTATAATTGTTCTTTCCTCTGTACATCATCATAATCTTAAGTGCACTCCTTTATATGGTCCTATACCTATGGTGATGACAAATTTGATTCATGCTAATTTTTTTAAATGTCTTCCTATATGTCCCATTGAAAATAGAAAACCAACACCTAAGTCATTTGATTATAATGCTTTTTTTCAATACCATTGTCAACCTGGTCATGATACTCAAAAGTGTTATGCTTTGAAAAAAGCAAAAAGCTTTATTCTAATACTATATATGTTGATGCTAAGTTCAATAGTAGAAATAAATCCATCACACCTACTAATCATAATTTACAAATCTAAACAATTTATTTGCCTTCATATTGAAAAAATTTCATGAATGTACCTTCTTCTTCTATTAATAATATTAGCTATGATGATAAGGTAGAACAAGTTAATAATGTTGAGTCTCAACCTCAACCTTTGGTCTTACCTTTTCTAAAACCTAAACCTTCACTTCCTATCATCTTTTTATCATTATGATATTTTCAAAGAACTTAATGGTCCTCTTTACATTACTACTAGGTTTTCTCATATCCCTTCCCATGTTGTTTTGATTGATCCCTCTTCCTCCATGAATGTTATCAATCAAGAGTACCTTTACAATAAAGGATTGCATAAGGATACCTATGACAAATCTAGTGTTTTTAGTCCAACTTGCAATGGTTTTCTTTATCATCCTTAAGGTTCTATTAATCTTCTTGTGACTCTTTCTAGTAAGGTTGTTCATACTACCTTTTTAATCATTCCTATTTTTTATCAGTTTCAAGTTAAGCTTAGTATCTAATGGATCTCTTCCATGTAATATGTAACCTCTCCTTTATAAGTGCATCAAATTTCCCCACAAAGGAGAAATTATCACCATTAATCATTTTCTTTATAAACCCTTGCATCCTTGATATGGTGCTAAGATGTATTTCTATTGGCAATCTATCCCTCAAAAACCACCTAATAGTCCTGATCATCTGTATTGATCCTATTAGAAATATAATATAGAAAATATTCTTAAGCTTAGCCATCCCAAGGTTGATCATCCTCCAATTTTCTTGATCATCCTCCAATTTTCTTACCTAGCCCATCTACCATTCCTCAAACCATAGTTGTTCCCTCTTCAAAACCTATTCCTAATCAAGTTTATCTCATAAAACCATTCACAATAAACATGCTCATAAGTATCACAAGAACCTTAAAATTAAGGCCAAATCCCATTCTCTTTCTTCTCAAACAACATATTCATCTCAATTATTTCCTTCCTTTGATCAAACCATGCTTGAGCCTTTGGAGGGAGTTAATTATAGTAACAATATACAAATGGATAAACATGATGATTCTTTTTGTATTATAGATTCTATTAATCTTGATTTATAAGATAATCTTGATGATGATTCTAATGAACATGTTAATGATGATGAATATAAAAATATTGATATGGATTATGATTTTCCTAACATGATTTCTGTGAAGTTAACACTCACTACTAGTGATGAGCAGAAGAGTCCTTTCTTGGATTAGGATGTGGTTCCTAGTATGTTGGATTTTGTCCCTCTTGCAAGTTGCCCACCTTTCCTAATGTTGTGGACCAAGATGGGAAGTTGGGTTAGGTACATGACACATTTGAAGTGTAATTATCTAGAATGCTGGTCTTTGTGTGTTCATGTTGTGTTTCTCTTGTGTTGTGTTTTTTGTTCTATGTTTTGTCTAGATTTCTTTAGATGGTCCTTATTGCTTTTTTAGTGCAAAATGATAAATTAATCAAACATGTCATACATATTCTTCTATTTTTATTTCCCTTCTTCTATATTTTGTCACATGTTATGTTGTATATGTGCTATTATTTGTGCATGTTCCCTTATATAGTCTACTTGGATGCTTATGACATGGTAGCACCAAATTTTTTTGGGTCTCCATGTTATTGACCCAAAAACCTCTTCTTTGTATCTCGCATGTACCTTTGCTCCACTATGTTTTAGTTCTACTTACTTCAAAGAATGATGGCATTTCATACTTGATATAATATTACAATATTATAATATGATCATACTGACCCCAAATTTAGTAGATTATTGTGGTCCCTCCCTCCCTCCCTCCCTCTCTCTCTCTCTCTCTCTCTCTCTCTCTCTCTCTCTCTCTCTCTCTCTCTCTCTCTCTCTCTCTCTCTCTCTCTCTCCCTCTCATCATGTATTTTTTTCCCTTCAAGTTTTCTCTCTTGGGGACATTTCATAGTGGAATTATTTTTAGTGGATGCATTATGCTTTTGTTAATGTTATTTCCCTTGTTAAGGAATTCACAATCACTTTGACATGGGGACATATACTTCATTCACTTATGTGCACACACACTCACGCACGCGCACACACACACACACACACACACACACACACACATTAACTATTTAGTTTACTCTATTGAACTATTAGTAGTTCATGGGGGCTTGATCTTTGCTCCTTTAGATCTTTTTTTTATACTACTAACAATCTAGGAGGCATGATCCTTTCTTTGTATCCCTCTTTGTCTTAGTAATAGTATAGGAGGCCTGACCATTATTTGATCCTTCTTTGGACTATTGAAACTTTGGGAATCATGATCTTATTTTTTATCCCTTAAGGAAACACATGCGCATCCTTATGCTTGGGCTACCTTTTTTATTATTCTTTTTAAGATATACAGTTCCTTTGAGGATTAATCCTTTCAATGAATTGACTAGCATGCTACACACACTTTCTAGACCAGTCAATGACATCTTTTGTTGTAGCACATATTTTTTCATGTAGTTCACAATAAGGGGGAAAAAAATTATTGGGGGAGTTAGCTACACTTTTTTTTGTCAGTGAAATCTCTCTTGCTATAATTCTAGATTTCATGAAAAGTCAAGTCTATCAGGGTCTTAATGGTTTCTTTATCTCTTTAGTCATGATGAGATCAAATTTTTATTTTGATCTAATTTAATGTGATTTTAAGATAATCATACTTCTTCTAAAGTGGGGGATAGATGTAACTATTGAAGTTGATGAAAGATCAACCCTACAGCTCCCAAGAATTACCTGCATGCAAACACCTATCATAGAAAGACAAAAACAAAAGCTATGGAGGTTGGAATACCCAAATCAAAAAATGACACATTCTTGATAAGAAAAAAGAGAAATTGTTCTTACCAAAAGTGAATGAATAAATTACAAAGAGATCAATCCTTATAAAAGGAGATCAAAACTATAATAGGAATCTAACCTAGGTTACATAATAATAATAATTAATAAAAGATTTAATTATTATATGCCCAAAGTTTAGCTTAAGTAAACTAGAGATAATAAGTGACTTAATAATTTAATCAATATGATTTAATTAATAAGAAAATACTTTATTACTCTAACACCCCCTTAAGATAAACTTAGGGAGTAGCTAAAAACCTAGAAATTGCAACAAGGCCTAATGAGGTAAGCAAGTACAACCAAATCTCTAAAAAGAGGAGAAATAGAGAAAACCACATTGGAAAAATCCTACTCCAAAAAGAGATGGAAATAATGCTCCAAAAGATAGGAACAAAAGGATGATCATGAAGAACATCACTGAAGCACGAAGCTTCAAATACTACCAAACTATTGATTTGAAGAACCTCCACTACATAGAACATCATTAGGTAGAGAAGACTATATCTAAAGTGTTGATCAATTAAAGATGGAAGGTATCTTCTGTTGACCTTATGGTCAAATAATTTTTCAATTAGTGACATAATACTTAGTCAGTTGTTTATAGTTGCTATCAAGCTCGATATGTAGAAAGAAGAGTCTCCTGAGCATAGCAAAGTCTACCAAGATCCATAAGCAAATATCAGTTCTTATGAAGCTTATCAGTTGCTACTGAGCTCCTTAGTGTAATCAATGAATATTTTAGTGTTAACTAAGCTCTATGGTGTCTACCAAGTTTATCAATGACTACCAAGCTACAATGTGTTAATGAAGCAAATTGAAGGTAGTGTTGAGTGAATCATTTAGTGTCAATTGAGTCTACCAAGTCACCCAATGCTAACTGAGTTCCTGCTACTCCAAAATGATCAATGTGGACCAAGCACCAATGTCAAACAAATGCCAGAGTTTGTTGAGTTGACATTGTTGCCAAGTGTCAGAATATCACCCAAGTTGTCTTCAAAACTTGAGTTACACCAATAAGCCAACTTAGTAAAGATTGTTTGAATTAGGTGTTGTAGCTAACTCTAGAAGGTAATTTATTGGATTGGTATATATGTAATACATATTATCATATCCAATGCACAATCAAAGTGTAATAAGAAAGAAGCAGTATGAGTGTGAATTAAGAAGGATACAAGTAGTATAAGGAAAAGTAGAGTCTTATCTATTACAGTTAGGTGATCATTGTATTTCAAAGGAATCTCATTCAAAAAAACAAGTTATAGATTAGATTTGATTCATCCTAATAGGTGCATCATCCAAATCCTCTAACAAGGTTGACATAATAGTCTTTTCTAAATCACCTATCAGAGTGCATATTTCATTTTATGTTGTAAATCCTTTCACAAGGTGGACCTAATATTCCTTATTGGTCCTAATAGGGAAGATCACTAGAAGTGTTCAATTGTAAGTTTTAATAGGCTAACTTTGTACTATAGTAATAAAGCTTGTCAGTATCATCCCCACCCCAATTTTACTTTCTATTTGGAAGGTTTTTGGGCTACCAAATATTGTGTCAAGTGTTATGAATTTTTTATTGCTTTTAGTATTTCATGAATGCCATTAGATCATATTATATTATGAAGGTTTAATTAGTGAATTAAAGTACAAGTTTTATCAGTTCTTAATTCACCCTCTCCCCCTCTCAGTCACCTGGTCTATACTAGATTTCCAACAATTGGTATCAGAGCTTTGTTTCTCACATCAAAAGATTAGTAGCTTGAGAAAAGATCATAGGCAATGGAAGTATATAGACTAGAGAAAGCTAATAAAAATGAAAATTTTGATCTGTAATTGGCCATGGAACAATTCAAGAAAATGAAGAAGCAACTCTCTCAATCCCTAAAAATAAGAAAATACCTTGCAACACAGATGAATGAAAATCTCTACATTGAAGAAAGAATTGAAGATATTTTTTTAGAAACAATTTTAGATCAAGCTAATGCAAAATTAATGATCTACTTGAAAAATATCTTACTCTTCGTGAAGAAGTTAGAAATTTGAAAAGAGAATAAGAAATTCAATCA
Source organism: Cupressus sempervirens (assembly GCA_028749045.1). Lineage (NCBI taxonomy): Eukaryota > Viridiplantae > Streptophyta > Pinopsida > Cupressales > Cupressaceae > Cupressus > Cupressus sempervirens. The sequence continues at coordinate 1,050,966,789 of CM053785.1, forward strand.
GTTAGGATGTGTGAAGTTATGGAAGAAAAGGACAAAGCCAAAGAAGAAATAGAAGAAAAGGACAATGAAATTCATCAACTATCTCTTCAAAAAATAGATCTGATTGATCATCTCAATGATGCAAATCAAGAGCTTATCAACTTAAGGAAAGAGAATGAAAGATTGCATAACGACCTTAGCATAGAGAAAAAAACCAATCAGAGATCTCAAGAAAGCATGAATCAATTGAATGAGAAAACTCAATTTAGACATAAAGGTAAAGATGGATTAGGAAAGGTGAATCATCTCAACAACGAGCTCAAAAGAACAAAAGGCCTACATGTAATCATTGTGGAAAGATAAGACATACATAAAACAAGTATTGGAGTAATGGTAAGTCAAAGTTAAGTAGAAAGTGTTATAGTTGCAAAAAACTAGGACATAGAGAAAATGAATGCATAGAGAAACCTAAATTTGAAGAAAAGTTTTTCAATTGCAACAAACAAGGGCACAAAACCTCAGAATGCAAGACCAAGAAATGGGACCCAGCAGAAAAAATTGTCAAATCTATATTTAGTTGGGATTACAATACATGGTACAAATGCCACTATTGTGGTTGAATATGGGCACAGTGGAGAAAATTGCATAAAACATCACACAAGGAAGAGAGACACTACAAAGAGATGTTTTCTATGTATAGAACTTGGACATCTTGCCAAGAACTCTATGAATCAAGGAAGAGTTAAAGATCAAAAGAAAGAAAAGGTTGAAAATATTAGAATTCAAATAAGTTAGAAAATGATAAATAAGCCTCTAGAGAATGCAAGCCAAAGTCATGAAAGTGTTGACACCCAAGTCAATGATTTGGGTGACTTAAACATTTCAAACTAGTTCTTTATGGAGATTACTAGAACTATGATTTAGAAGGAGATATCTCACATCAATTCTAGTTAGCAAGCATAAGATCCAAATCAGCATTTAGATGCATTGGGATCACTAAGTTGAATAGTAGTTCAAGTAATGTCTAAGATCTAACCGAGCATGATCAAGTTGGAAGACCTAACTGAGATTGAATATAGATGGTGACTTGAAGACTTTGTTGAGTTGAAGACTCTATCAAGTAGATGACTTTGTTGAGTTGAAGACTCTGTCGAGTTGAAGAACCTAATGAGTTTAGAGACTTTACCAAGTTGAAGGTATCTTCTAAGCAATGAAGACTGTGCCAAGTTGGATAGCTTGTCACCGAGCTAACTATTGTATGATGCATTAATGATGACATGAAGATAGAATTTTGTTAAAAGAAAGAAATCAAAGGATTTGTCTCATCGTGAATTTTTTAGAGAAAAGAATGAAGAGTACTCCATAGTGATTCAAAGAAATTTCATTGAATTTTATTCATGCATTTGAAGCATTACCAAATGTTATGGCATCTTTGAGTAGAAAGTGAAGAAAGGTTTGGAAATGTTGGTCCAAGATTTCAATTGTAGAGCCCTAGCATTCAAATTGAGTCTAGTGACTATGGAAGAACTTGACACAATTGGAGCTCAATCACAAATTCCTCTTAAGATACTTCTAATTCATGATATTTGGTCATTCAATCACTATTCTATTCAATAATTAGGAACTCTAGAGTTGAACCAGGTGTATAATGAGTTGTATTTGGATGGGAGTTTGAAACCCAAGCATAAGCATTTGTAAACAAAAATTTTGAAGCACAGCATGCATATACCAAGATATTTTCAAGGGAAGTGGAATAGGTTTATTCTAAGTTGAGTTCATGACATGTATTTATGGTTGGATCAACCAATTCATATTACTAAGAAGATGATTCATAGAATCACAAGGTTGCATAATCTTAACAAGGAAAAAACAAATAAAACCCTAGGTCGGGTCAAACTTGTGAAGAAGACTCTTTCCAAATGGGATGACAGAGGCATGAAATTGAATGGAGTTAAAAACATGGAGATCAAAATTTGGTATTCATGTAATTTCTCACAATATCTATAGCTCAAGTCATCTGAACAACATTCTGTGCGAAGCTGTTGAACTAGCTTACAAAGTTGTGAAGAACAACTTGTCTTTTGACCTTGCCAAGCTACAACTCAATCAACTAGGCAAAAACATGGAAAGCATTTGATCATCAAAGAATAATCCATGTAAGTTTGGATATCTTTTGACCTACTTATTCTTTTATGTTCAATTTTTTTTCCCTTCCAAAGGATGTAGCATGGAAGAAGGATACACCAATTGTGTGTCAAATTAATGAATTCATAGCTGAGATGGGTGATAATTTTGAACTATAGCATGGAAGAAGGATACACCAATTGTGTGTCAAATTAATGAATTCATAGCTGAGATGAGTGATAATTTTGAAATAATTATGGATGCATATTTTGAGACTTTTAACAATAAGTTGCAAAATAGATACAGGATTCTAAAAAAACTAGTTGAAGACTACGAGCAAGATATTTATTTTCTTGTGGATTGTGACAAAGTACATATTTAGGAAGTAGGGCCAAGAGTGGCATGAGTTAAGCCTCTTGGATATGAGGTTAATATTGATGATACAATGAATATAATTAAGGCTCTTATGAATGAGCTAGTTGACCTCAAGGCACCATATTTTGGTACCTATGAAGAAGCCAAGGCTAGGATCTTATTGGAGATCAAGCTTCCTCAAGCTATGAAGAGAGGAAGAAAATAGGTTGAGAAAATATTGAAGGAAACCAAGAAGTCTAGCTCTCCTCTTCTACTAATAGAGGGAAAAGGAGATGGCATTGAGGAAGAGGAAGAAGTTGAGTAACCTATAGAGGAAGAAGAATCTAAAGAGGAGGAGCCACCCAAGAAGAAAGGGAAGGTTATTATAACCATATTTACAAAGTCCTCCCCTATTATATTCACTAGAAGACCTACAAAGTCCAAGAAGAAGTTGAAATTGTAGGATGACAATGAAGAAGAAGAAGTAGTAGTAGTCTTCAAGAGGCTTGCCCCTACCATCCAAGAAAGACTAAATAGACTAAAAAATAGAGGAGGCATGGAAGATTTCAAATCCCTCAAGTATGAAACAAGAACTAAAAAAGAGAAGAATCAAATTAAAGAAGCCTTAGTGGCTAAGATTACAGTTCCTGATATCTTACTGAAGGTAGTTGCACCACAATGGAATAATGCACTAAAACATTACCAAGGACATCAAAGAACAAACCCTAAGACAACTTATGTCAATTCTATCTGATAAGGAAGTGAAGGAATTATTGAAGGAGGATGAAAAAAAGTTGACCCCTAAGTTCAATGTGTTCTTGATCCTATCAAAAAACATTGAATCAATTGCAAAGTCAAACACAACTACATGGAAGAACATCTATGGATTGCATAAACCTACTAAGGAGGTTGTGCAAATAGATGATGTTGAGAAAGATGATAAGGAGATAAATGATGATGAAATTGATAATGTGGATGAAGAGATCAATAATGAAGAGGATAAAGAGGATCAGACTACAAGAGGAGATCTTCCTGAAATTCAAAGTATTCAAGACTTAGACCTAGAGAAGATAGCACCAGAGGTAATGGCCTCCCTCTCACTCTCTCAGAGAAAAGCCTTAGTGACACCTAGCTCATGCCACTACCGAGTTAATTATCGTAAAGGCTATTTGTTAAAAATAGGGATTACTAAGAGGGGGGTGAATTAGTATTCTACAAACTTTAGTCACCAACTAGATATTATTACTTACTTTAAACCATGCATAATAAAGAAATAAAGTAATTTTGTAGTAACAATAGAAATGTACAAAGAAAACTGATAACACCATTTTTTTTAACTAAGGAAACCCTGGCCAAGGGAAAACCTTGGTGGAGATGATACCCACTAGATAATATATTGATATATAAGTTTCATGTTAGAGGATAGACCCTGTTAGGAGTCAGTGAGAAAATTTAGTATAAGTAGTCTTTGTTAGGAGACCTTGAATCCCTATTAGGAGTTGTGGTATAATGTATGCAAGAAGAGTCCACTGCCCAACCATGTAATTTCAAATACAAGAAGAGCTCACTGCACAACAAGTAATTTACTATTATTTTCCTTCCTTGTTTGATCTCTGATCTTTAGCTCAATCTCAAATCACTAGATAGCTCATTTAAAACTTTGCATAGACTGCATTCACAAAAGTTTGTTCATTTTGCATAACTTCACAAGCACATACAAGCACTTCGCTTCCTCATAATATTAAGATAGCATACTTTTTATCGCAAGAAGTCTTTTGCATTAATATCATGCCTTTACATAAATTATTTTCAGGTTGGATAAGACTAGAATTCACTTTTCCAAGTTAGATTAAACATCTAGGATGTTGGCCCTAATTGGACAAGTAATTGTTTTGTAAATAAAACAATTCTTTCCTTCAATTCTGATGTCTTGCATCATCAAAACATGATTATATTTGTTTTGGATAGTCCATACAAACTTTTGGGGTTATACATGTCATCACCAACATGTATACTATCTCCATGTAACTTTTCTTGTCATAATATGACGTCTTCAACATGTTATAAACAAAACAATACACTGTTGTAAACATATTCAATACTTAGACAATTTTCTAATTACCAAACACTAAGTATATTTATTTCTGAGCTTTCCTGTCAACATCTACATCATATGTTTCCATTAATGGAAACAATTACATATCACAATTAGCCAATTGTCAACAATATTCCCCTTTGGCATTGATGGCAACTAAATAGGGAAATTTGGCTAAGTGACAAAATTTAACTATCAAAATAAACATTATAAACTATTCAACTTTACATATATGCTCCCCCTTACAATATACTTTATACTTTTACAATCTTTGCATGTATTTCAATAGTCTCTCCTTTTGTCATGTATACAATTTTTGCATCTCTCCCCCTTTGGCATCAATGAAAAAGGTCAAAATGTCAAGATTCTATCTAAAAACTATCAAAATTGTTGTCCTTCATTGTGTTGATATCATCTTCGTACAATCATAAAAAATGGTCTTTAGATTGTCCATACCTTTGTTCCATGTTTCTTTGGTAGACTCAGCTAATGTGAGAATTACACATAAAGCATATGATGCAATCTCAACTACATTGATATCTGTATACAAAAATTTTGTATATGTGTCCTTGGCCTTGACACATTCCTCTAGCTACTTCTCAACAAAAGACAACCTTAGAGCAATAGATTCTCTAAAATTAGATGTTCTCAAAATTTGTTCTTTTCAAAATTCTAGTTTCCTAATCTCACTGTGAACACTAGCAACTTGACTTTCAAAATCATCAATTTTGCTAGATGGATGTTGGATCTGGTTGCATAAAGCTTCTAGTTCACTCATCTTAGTCTCTAACTGATTGTCCAAATCTATAGTTATTTTGTATGATAAGGTACACTTAACATACAAGGCTTTCCCTTCCTATTGATATTTTTGAAGTTCTTTTATGCATGTATCAAGATTGACTAAGTCATTCTTGATATTCTAGCAAATCGTGCTAAACAAGTTAGCATCATGGGAAATTTGAGCCTTCACCTCTACAACATTCAGCAAATTAGTAAACTCTTCATCAAAGGATTTTAGCACTGCATGTGCTCTTTATTCAAGGTCTGACTCAGTATGTTGTACTATCAAAGTACTATTCAATTTGTTAGTTAATTCCATTAATGATCTCTAAAAAAATTTCACCATTTTATTCTTCTATAAAAGTTTAGATAAGGATGAAATTAGATCAATTTGATCATCATCATTGGTATCTAAACTAGTAAGAGAGAGAAAAGTAGATGAACTAGATGTTTAGTCTCATCCTCCCTCTATTTAGTTGTTGCTTCTTATGCTCTTTTCTCTTCCTCTTCTTTCGTTTCCTTTTCTTATTTTTCTCTCTTCTCTTCTTCTACAATCTTTCTATTTTCTTCATCTTCCTTTCTTTTCCTTTTTTCCTTAAACAATTGATGCTTGGCTTACTCTACCTTTTTCTTTTCTTCTTCTAGTAACCTCTTCTCTTCCTCTACTTGTTTCAACTTTTCCTCAATATCTTCAGTATCAAGTACATTTGATTAAAAACTACCAAATGTATTTCTATCATCAATGTTAAGAGTAACATTGGTTTGATCAATCTTCATGGTGTCATCACTTACTGATACTTCTAAGGTTCTAGGAGCTAGAGGAGATGTTTCCTATGATTCTGACAACATATTATTGATAGTTGTTGCAGTCTCCTCTCTCAAGTTATCATTTTCACCAACCATAAATAAGAATGACCTCAACTTATTCCTCAAATATGGTGCAAGGTTATTCAATAATCTCTTAATTTCATCTTCATCATCAGTCTTTTTGTTATTCCTTAGCATAGACTTTTGAAGTTCAAGGTTTTCTTTCCTTGCAGGAGTCTTCTTAGCTATAAGTCTCTAATAGACTTTTTGGTTCACTACTCCTTTGATATCTTTCATACTAAGATCATTTGCTATAATATATTTCATAGTAGATATATCAATCTGATCCTTCTCAAAATTATTGTATGTCATAAAACTTTCTCATTTGAACAAAGTTTTCCTCATTGGAAATTTCAGTGTTAATCTTCTAAATCTTCAGTTTCCAAGGTTGTCAAGCTTTTCCTGGTTCTTGCTTAAGTGGAGTCACCTTTTCAACTTGACTGGTTTCCTATTCCTCCTCACTTGACTCAATTGTCAACAATGTTTTCTACCACTTATTAGGTCCTATGGCCATTTATTTGATTCTCTTTTCCTTTGAAGATACTGCTTTAATTAATCTTTCTAATTTTCTTTTCTGATCATTGGGTTGAACATCAAATACTACCACATATGGTATGCTCTGCTCTAAAGATGTCTCAGCAACTAAAAATGACAAGGGTTGTATGTTTAATACACCTTACTTCAATGTATGTCTCATAGCCTTAGATTCACTCTCTAACATTCCAGCCTCCAATAGTGCCTTCTTCATTTTAGATTCAACCTTCTTGTGTGATGCTTTCTCTAAGGTTTCTTAATAAGCATATTGAGTAATCTCATCATAGGTACCAAATCTATATTCTACTTTTTCTTTCTTTGAATTCAACAACAAATTAATGTAGCTAATTGCAACATCATCACTCAACTCAAAGCTCAAAGGATCTAAAAATGTCTCCTAAGGTTCTATTGCTTGAATATAAGTATGATATGTATCAACCAATATACATATATCCTCTTTGAATCTATCCACAATTGTTGGTGAAACCCTAAATTCTCATTCTAAAAGGTCCTCATAATTAAGTTTTTGTTGTCCAATATCTTGTATGCAAGGTGCCTTCTGCATACCTCTGTGATCTTCTCCATAGTGCATCTATCACTACTCATTATATATGTTACTAATAAGTAGGGAAATCTCTTTAGTACATGGAAGAATATGTGATTTATCAATTATTTGAATCTAAACACGCCATTCTTTATTCTCTTAATCTTTTCCAAGTTTTCCAAGAGTTGCATCCTCAGTATTTCACTCAGATTTACTTGCTCTTTCTCTACAAATATCTTGTAAGATGCATATATAAATCCAGCTAAGAGTTCATCTATCTTAGAACTTGCACAAACTAAATAAACAATAATTCTGCTAAGAAATCTCACATCATCCTACTTGATGGAGCTGATTACCATAGCCTTCCCATTATATACTACCTTATTATAACTTTCTACTTTCTTCTTACCAATTTCTCACCTATGTGTACATTGCCTTCTTTTCTAAGACCATTTACCTCATGTATAAGGTTGGCTCATACGTCCACTACATTATCTTGCATGCATAGTTTTCCATCATGTATCCTACTCAATATGATTTGAGCCCATTCATCTGTATCTAGCTCATGATAGAAATGATATTTAAACAAGTCCAATTCTTTTAAGTGTTCAAATCTGGGCCTCACATTCATTTTGAGGTTAAATACTAGGTTCATATCCTTATTCATATATTCAATACCAATTGATTCAAACTTGCAATTCAAAAATCTTTCTACGTCATCCAGACAAACTACATTGTTTGGAATGATAGACAATGTAGAGTTAGGGTTTCCTTCATTAGGTTTTATGAAAACTATTTTAAACTTAGGTCTATCTTTATTCTCAATGCTATGTACTGCTGACATATCCATGAAATTTATTTAAAAATATCTTTTCTCGAACAAATTTTGTGGAAAAAATGAAAAATACCTCTTTTTGAAAATAGGGTTTGCTTCGAAATCACTCTAAAAAGTCACTTTAGAATACTCTTTTCTCCAAATGTGTTCGCAATGAAGTAAAATCAATTTTATACTCCATTTGTCCCTCAACTTGAACTTGCATTAGTTGCATACTTTCACAAATATGAAAAAGTTGTTACTTGCATTCTACAATCAGTTAGTTAACTACTCAAGATCATGTATCTGATATTCAGATGTCACCCAAGGTTTTCTATAGCCTCCTTACATTATGGCATATATCCTCAAAACTTTGCATCATGAAATTCTCTACAAAAACTTACTTTTCATATTTTGTTACAAAATCAATTCTTACTATACTACCAATAAATCTAAATTCTATCCTAACTTCTTTAGATGAGCTCCAAATCATAAGTGATCTCAGATACCATCTAAACATAATTGAATACACCTTTTTCCAATTTTTCTACCTCTAATTTGGTCTCTGAATGAAGTCCTCAAATATTGATGTTGTGAACAAGCTTAATTCAACTTAATTGAATCAAACTCAACAACTAACTTCAATCTTCTTGTCTCATCATCATCTAACTTTTCTTTTGAGATGTTTGTTCCTTTCACAAATGCTTCATTAAGTTCTTCTCAAAGTTCACTTACAATGTTTCTTTGTTCTTCATTGTCTTTGCTAGCTCTGGAGTTCCTTTGATGGTTCCTTCTATCATTTCTTCTGTTGCTAAAGTTTCTTCCATTGTTTCTTCTATCTCCAAATTTTTTGTCCATTCTACAGTACTTTTTTGTGTGTCCAAAATTGTTTCATAACTGACATATAGGTGCTTTGCTTCTATAATTTTGTTGATTATCAAGTGCACGACAATTATGAGCAATGTGTTCTAAGTTGTTACACTTATAACACATGATCTATCTTCTATCTTCATAAGATATTCCTTCTCTTGATTTCCTTTCATTAGATCTTCTTCTATCTATAGGGTTAGCATATCTAGACATTCTACTATTTCTCCTATCATTATCATACTTAGGTTTCCTACAATCAATTGCATTATGACCCATACCATGACAATTATGACACTAAACGTCCTTAACATGATTGAATGACTTATTAGTACAATATCTTTTTATATGACCTTTTTCATTATATAAAAAACACTTACCTCTAAATTCATACTTGGTTTCCTTAGGAGTTTCCACATGCTTAGGTTCAACCAAGAATTCAACTTCCTTATTTTGCTCAACTTCTTTAGGTTTCTCAGAAGATTGACTAGATTCAATCTTGTCATCAGATTTGTCTTTTTTTTGAATTTGATCTAATCTCAAGTTTCTTCATAGACATGTTAATTAGATAGCCAAGACCAATCTTGTCATAAGGTCTTTTATAGATATTGAATTATCAAGCTTTTTTGTGCTAGAATAAAGTTTTTCAAGATGTTGTTTACACTATGTCAATTAACTTTTTACAATAGTATTGTACTTAAGGAGCTCTTCATGATCTTCTTTCAATGTTTCATGTTTGGATTTTTTTTTTGCCAGACTTGTTCTCAAATCTACATTTTTAGTCTTTAATTCAAATTTAACTTTCCTAGGATCATTTCTCTAAGTTAACTTCATATTTGTAATTTTCAACTCATGCTTCAAGATCTTGTATTTTGTCTTCAACTTTGAATAGTCATCATTAGTAGTTCTGGTTTTAGTAGATTTAGGCTTGGATTTCAGATGTTCAATCTTTTCCTTCAATTGACCAATGTATACTTTGGAATCTTCATATTTGTCCTTTAGCTTATCTCTTTCTTTAGTAAGGAGATCAATTTGTTCACGAGCTTCTTCAAGGTTCTTCTTCAACTATTCCATATTCATAGGGATCTTACTTAAGTTGTTAAGCCTCTTCAAAATAATTGTACTCTAATACCAATTGTTAGAAATAGGGATTACTGAGAGGGGGGGTGAATCAATAATCTGCAAACTTTAGTTGCCAACTAGATATTATTACTTACTTTAAACCATGCATAACAAAGCAATAAAGTAATGTTGAATAGTGACAATAGAAATGCACAAAGATAACTCATAAAACCATATTTTTTAACAAGGGAAACCCTAGCCAAGGGAAAACCTTGGTGGGGATGATACCCACTAGATAATATATTGGTATATAAGTTCCTTGTTAGAGGATGGACCCTGTTAGAATTCAATAAGAAAATTCAGTATAAATAATCCCTATTAGGAGTCTTCAAATCCCTATTAGGATTTGTGGTATAATGTATGCAAGAAGACCCATTACCCAACCATACTATTTCAACTACAAGAAGAGCTTACTATTCAAACAAATAATTTTTTGTTAGTTGTCTTCCTTGTCCAATCTCTGATCTTTAGCTTGATCTCATATCACTAGATAGCTCATACAAAACTTTGCATATACCACTTTTACAAAATTTCATTCATTTTCCACAACTTCACAAGCACATACAAGCATTTTACTTCCTCATAATATCAAGATAGCACACTTCTTATCACAAGAAATCTTTTGTATAAATACCATACCTTTACATAAATTATTTTTGTGTTGGCTAAGACCACAATTCACTTTTCCAAGTTAGAGTAAACATCTAAGATGTCGGCCCTAATTGGACAAGTAATTTTTTTATAAACAAAACAATTATTTCCTTCAATTATGTTGTCCTACATCATCAAAACATGATTATATCTATTTTGTACAGTCCATACAAACTTATGACATTATACACATCATCACCAACATGTATGCTATCTCCATGTAACTTTTCTTATCATAATATGATGTCTACAACATGTTATAAACAAAACAATACACTTCTGTAAATAGATTCTATACTTAGACAATTTTTTGATTACCAATAACTAAGCATCTTTATTTTTGAGGTTTCCTGTCAACATGTACATCATATGTTTCCATTAACAACAAAAATTACATATCACAATTACCTAATTGTCAACACTATTCCATCAAGCAGCCAATTGATAGTTCCAACCATCCTATCGAGTGTTATGTTGACAACTTCATCTCCCAAGCAGCAAGTTCTAGTTGTTATAGTAGTGGATCAAAGCAAGTCATAGCTAGCATTAGTTATAACTACTATTGATATTTTTTCTTGTATTGATTCTATTTTTGCAAGTGTAATGACAATTGAGGTTAAGCCTCAACCAAGAACTAGAGTCTTGACCAAAAGAAAGGAAATTATTCCTTTTATTGTACAAAAAGAAAAGGGTAAAGAGGTAGAAGCCTCTATTGAGTAAATTGATCTAGAGAAAGATATTGTAATACCAAATTGGGATCTCTCCAATCTAACCCCTAATAAAATGGATACCTTGGGTGAGCTATGGAAGAAAAGGGCTAAACAATAAAAGCTTAGAGAAGAGAAGAAAAGGAAAAACCAAGTTCTTGAAGATATTAAGAGCATATTTGTTGATGCAATGAACATAGAGGTTGATAAAAAAACTAATTTTGGATCCACTTGTTGAAGTAGTTCACAAGTATAATGAGGAAGTGAATGGATAAGACAAACTTCTGCAAAGGGTAGAAAGGAAATTTTAAAATAAATTTTTGGAGAAGGTGGCTCAGAAAATAGCCATTGATCAAGTAGAATTATCTACATTTCTTCCTACATTTGAAGATTCTATAAATAATGTTGTTACTTTATTTGTAAAGTTGAGTGATACATAAAATTTTACTAAGGAAATAAAGGATAAGTTATCTAAGATACATACTAATATGAAAGAAAGTGCACATCAATTGTCACTTGATCCTAGGGGTAGTTTTGCATATTTTGTGAAAATTAGATATCTGACAAATCTATGTAAGAATCTACTTTAGGGGAAAATGACACCAAGATCAAGAAGCTCAAGAATAAAGAAAAATATGGACTAAATGATGTATGATCATAATAACAATATGAGAATGAATTTATGTACATGTACACTAGAAGTGCCTCTATATAAAGGCCTCTAGAATGACTAGGAGTTAGCAAAATGATAAGCCTCACAATTAAGCACATGTCCACCAAGAGTGGATTATCCTCCATTGAGCATAGGATTTTACGTGATGATGAGAGGATAAGCTTACATAGGTGTATCACATAAAAAGATGTTGTAGACACAATGTGCTTAATTAGAGTGCAAACAACTGTGTTTTCTACATGACAACTCAGTTGATTATGAAAACTCTTGTGTTGTAGACACCATGTGCTAAAATGAGTTGCTAACTCTTGTGTTGTCAACAAGACAACTCATACGAGTATGCATACTCCTAGGTGTCTAACTAATAAATAATAAAATAATGCATTAACCTAAGTAAACTTAAGTAAAGTGAAAATAATAATTAATTATTTAAACTAACACCCCCCTTTAAGTGCAATGTAGGGAAATGCACTTGAGCTCACAAAAGCTATGATGAAAATTCATAATGGGTCCTAGCTACTAGGCCATGTTAGGTACCCATGTACAAATGCAAAGCTCTACAATGCAATGCAACGTAATGAAATGCAATCTCTCTGAAAATGGAGAAAGAGGGAAAACCAAATGGGAAAAACCCTCCCCCAAAAACAGAGATAAATACAATAAAGAAGAGAAGAGTCATGAGACCCCCCTAGTGAAAAATCTTGCACCCCCAAGAGATCTTGCAAATGAAGATACTTAACCTCAGTAAATTGCTTGTTGAAGATGTTGGTAATATGTTACTCTATAGGACAATACTGCAATGCAATGACCTATTCATGAATCAGCTCTCTGATGTAGTGTATATGAACCTCAAAGTGTTTGTCCATTGATGTTGGACTGGATGTTTTGAGATTTCAATGGCACTCTAACTATCATAATGTATGATTGTGGATCTAAGTCCATCAAAACCAAACTCCTTTAGAATATTCTGCAACCAAATAGCTTCTATTTTCGTAGTCACAACTCTTTGATACTCAGCCTCAGTCAATGAAAGAGCAATAGTTTTATACTTTTTACTCTACGACAAGTGGGGTCAAAACCAAGATGAAACATGTATCCTGAAGTAGAATTGCAAGAATCAATATCTCTTGGATAGTCTAAGTCTGTATAAACAACTAACTATAGTCTAGTACAAACTAAATAACATATCCCATATGCATGTGTACCCTGGATATAGTTCAAGATACACTTGGCTACCTTCTAGTGAAGTTCATGTGGTTCTTACATGAAGTGAGAAACCATGCCAACTACAAATGATATGTTAGGGCATGTATGTGTTAAGTAGATGAGACTTCCAACCAACTATCTATACAAAGTAGCATCAACAAGTGGAGTGGAACACTTTGATTCTAACCTAACACCTGAAAGAAACAAAGTAGATGTAGCCTTGCAGTCACTCATCTGAAACCAAGCAAGTAGATCAAGAGCATACTTGGGTTTTGATAATGTGATCCCTGATGAAGATTGATGAATATCAATACCAAGGAAATAATGAAGTAGACCCAAGTCTATCATCAAAAATCTATCTTGTGAAGTAGCCTTGACACTATCAATGATGGATGTTGTACTCCCTATAATGATCAAGTCAGCAACATAAAGCACAAGTAGCAAGTGAGAATCATCCTACTAAAGAATGTAGATATTCAAATCAAAATGAAATCTAGTGAACCCTATTGAGAGAAGGAAAGAATCCATCTTGGCATACCAAGCTCTAGGAGCTTGTTTTAGTCCATATATAGACTTTTTCAACTTGCAAGCCAAGGTAGAATCCTGAATGAGCCCCTATGGCTGCTCCATATAAATCTCCTCATGAAGATCACCATTCAAGAATGTGCTCTTCACATCCATCTGATGAAAAACCCATCTCTGAGTTGCTACTATAGCTAGTGTCAAATGAATGGAGTTCATTTTTGAAATTGGTGCTAAGGTCTCAGTGTAGTCAATGCCAAGTACCTAAGAGAAGCCTTTTGCAACAATTCTAGCCTTATGCTTATCAACACCACCATCTACTACAAACTTGGTCCGATAGATCCACTTACACTAAACCAATTTTCTTCCCTTAGGATGAGAGACTAAGTCCCATGTATCATTTCTCATAAGAGAATTATATTATTCCTCCATTGCTCTATCCTATTCTAGAATACTTGAAGCTTCTTTGAATAATTGTGGATTGGAAGCAACTGCAATATAAGCATGAGGGAGTGAGTTGTGTTGTGATCTTGTCCTCCTAGTATCAGAAGGATTCCCTGCCAATGGTCTTGCCACATCTAATGTCTTCTTAGCCCATTTAGGTCTAGTGTAAGAAGATGTAGAAGGGATATCCTCAACCTCATTTGGCTAATGCCTATGTTTGCATTGTGGATGAACATCTTCCAAGTCACTTTCATCACTATCACTCTCTTCAATGAAGAAGGAAGAAGGAGGAGTTGATGAAGTAAAGTTTGGAAAACTTTCTTCAAACTGTACACTCCTCTCATAGAAAATGTCATGTGTCTCTGGATCCATCAATTTTTAGGCTTTATGTGAGTCCACATATCCAACAAAGATGAAAGGTTTACTTTGAGGTTCCAATGCCTTGCATTTCTGTGGAGATATTCATGCCCATGTTGGAAAACCAAAGACTCTAAAGTGCTTTAAAAAAGGTTTCCTTATAGTCCAAGCTTCAAAAGGAGTTATATCATCCAAAGATTTATGAGGACTTCTATTATGGATGTAGTTAGCACAATTTATTACTTCAACCCAAAATACTTGATCAAGAGACTTATGTAGTAGCATGCAAGTGGTCATCTCCTTGAGGATTTTGTTATTGATTTTGGCAACACCATTCTATTGTGGAGTGTACGGCACTGAATGCTAAAGCTCAATTCCCTCTTGAGTACAAAAATCTATAAGTCTTGAGTTCATATACTCCCCTCTATTATTTGTTTGAAGGACTTTGATGGCTTTCTCTAACTACTTTTCTAGTTGAGCCTTGAAGGTGAGAAATTTTTCAAACACTTCACTCTTATGAGCCATGAAGAAGACCCAAGTATAGTGAGAGTAGTCACCAATGAAGGTGAGTTCATAGCTGGACTTTTCAAATGATGGCATTGGAAATGAGCCCGCCACATCACTATGAACTAGTTCAAGAACATGTTGTCCTCTCCAAGACTTCCATTTGTCAAACATTTTTTTTGGATGCTTTCCAAGTGTACAACCTAAACAAACACCTTCTGAAAACTAGACTTAAGGTAGACCATGAACCATGTTCTTGTTGCTAAGTTGTTGAAGATATCTATAGTTGAGATGTCCAAACCTCTCATGCCATAGTTTTCTTTCTATATTTGAATGCATTAACAAGGCTTGTGCATTAGATTTAGGCACAAAGGAAGAGAAAGTGCAAAGTCTTGAATCATGATTAGCTTCACCTATTGCAACAATTAAAACATCCTTGATGCTTTTCACTACCACTAAATCTTGAAGAAATTCAACCTTATTTCCACCTCCATAGTGGGTGATTTGGTAGACTAAAAGAAAGTTTGAGGTAAGATGAGGAACATATAGAACATCCTTGAATGCTCCATTTTCCATCTCAACTTCACCTTTTCCTTCAACTTCCACTTTAATATCATTTCCTACAAAGATGTGAGGTACCTTTGAATGTTTCATGGAAGAAAAATCTCTCTTTGAAGCACCCATGTGATGTGTGGAACCTAAGTCAATAATCCATTCTCCCTAACTAATAGTGTTTGTGAGTAAAGCATGACCTTTTCTCTTAGAATCTAAAGATGAAGACCCTTTCTCCTTATAAGCATTAGGCAATGGAACATTTTGTTTGTTCATGGTGTTCTTCCATTCATAAATTTTCTTGTGATAACACTGATGTTCATCATGACCAGTTCTTTTGCAATAGGCACACTTCTTCTTTTCCTAATTATTGTCCCCATTTTTGTTGGTATTAGAAGACTTTCCTTGTTGTTTATTTGATGTTGAATTTTTTGTATCCCCTTGTTTGTCTTCTTTCCACTTCTTCTTTTTGCCCTTTCCTTTGTTTGAACCTTCACCAACTAAATTTTTAGAGCTCTCATTGATAGCCACCAATGCCTTAAATTTTGAAGACTTGAGAATCCCCATTATTATCAACTTAGATTGTTCATCCTCTAACAACTAAGCATTTTCATCAAAAGTTCTTTTCTTATAGTAAGCCCTTAAGGTAGTCTTTGTGGTGTTCAAAGAAGAGACAAATGTGGAGTATTCAGATGGTAGCTTATTATGAATGAGATAAATCAACCTCTCATCCTTAATAGGACTACCACAATCATCAAGTTTTGTTCTCAACTCATTCACCTTAATGGTAAAATCCTCAATAGAATCAAAGCTCTTAGGATCTAGGGAGACAAGCTCATCTTCAATCTTGTAGACATCCTCCTCGATCACTTTCCCATATAGGTTTTTAAGGGCATCCCAAGTTTCCTTGGATGTATTATATTTCATGATCTAATAGAGGATCTTGTCATCAACCCCTAATCTAATATGTTGAGTGTTGGACAACTACTGGCTAAAGGTTATAAGTTGGAGTTCATAAATGTATGTACAAAATTCTTGGAAGAAGTGAAGAAAAAATTGCATCTGATAAGTAGAATGAAGATTTGATACTTGCATATTTGTATGGTCCTACAAGAATAAGAAACTACTATGGATATGGGTACTTTGTGCTATTCACTAATGACTATTCTAAGATGACGTGGGCAACATTTTTTAATGAAAAAATGGAATCTTTTGAGAGATATTTAAGATGGTGTAGACTAAATCTAGAAGAAGACTAAAGTTCTTAAGATCAAATAGAGGATTGAATTCACATCATAGAATTAAGATGAAAACTTATTCTTTGTAAACACCATAATAGAATGGTGTGGAGAAATATATTATAGACACAACTGGAACCATGATGATTGAAATAAAGGTACTATACATCCACCGGAGAGAGGTTGTATGTATTATAGTGTATATATTAAACAATAATCAAATAAACTAGAAAATCAGTAAGACTTCTTATGAATTATGGCATGGTCATGCTCCTACTATTAAATACTTTAGAATCTTTGGAAGTAAATTTTATACAAAAAAAATGAAGCCATTGGAAAGTTTGATCTGAGGTGTGATGAAGGAATATTTCTTGGTTATTTTGTACTAAGAGAAAAACTTAGATGTATTACTACTTAATATTGATGAAAATTATTGTAAGTGCTAATGTTAGAGTTGATGAAAGTGTGAGAATATTTGGAATTGATTATAGGTATTAAATACAAAAAGAATAAGAATAAGAATGAGGAAACATGGAATTAGATTGAATTGTTGAATGGTCCAGTTGAATAGATTGTTGGAATTACAAATGGGAAACATATACTTCTAAGAAGGGGGGGTGAAAACTTTTAATTTAAAACAATGCATGCATTAACATATTAAAATAACAAGTAAATGTGTCCACATAAACACTTGACACCAAATATGATTACCCACAAACCCTTCAAATGAGAAGGTAAAACTGGGGTGGGGATGACACCCACATTTCTCCACTACTGCAGCAATAAAGTGTCACCTATTAAGGTTACATAGTTTGACCATTTTCATGATCTACCCTATGAAAGGCCTATCCTGTAAAAGGCTTACAAAGAATTTTTATATCCTACCTTGTTAAAGTATTTTGAACACCCTATTAGAAGTGTCTCTAGTTAAAGGACTTTCAAAATATTCACTTGGAATGTCACCCTATTAAAGGATTTTACAATGACTATTAAGTCAACCTTAGTCCAAAGGATTTCCCCCTGCTTATACAATTGTTAGAAAGTAATAGTAGAATGTTTGATCTGATAACTTACAACTTTGCCTTGCTGATTTCAAATCACAATTTTGTCCATCTTGATCCTCTTGATCTATTGCAACAATGTTGTATCACTTCTCCTCTATTCTACAAACTAATTCTACAATTCTTTCACACTTCTAAGTCACCTTGAATGCTTTATGATCAATTCACCCCTTCTCTTCCTTCTATTCTTCATTCACATAACTCCTTCATACACACTAAATTATGGGGCTTCATCTTCTTTAAAAAGAATTTTGTGGCTTAGGGTTAGGTATGAATCTACAGTTGAGATTCATTCATTTTTTCATTTAACCTTTCCAATTTTATGATTGGTTGCATGTTGGTTGCATAGGGAATCCAAATAGATTTTTTTTTTATCTTCAAAGCTTCAAGATTTATTCATAAGTCGACATAAAATGGTTTACATAGTTATTTATGCCATGACAAACAACTAGGTCAATTTTGTGTTACTCAACTCTTGATAATATTGATGCTCGGCAATTGTTGTAATACTATCTGGCTTAGCACTTGAACATGCTCAGCATCAATTATATGCTTGACACTTGAGTTACTTAGCACATGAGTGACTCAGCACTTATTGCAACTTGGCATCTATACATATTATACTCGGCATATATTACTAGCTCAGCATGAACTTAGTAAATATTTTAAGTATGTTGACACTCAATTGTCAAAACCAATCTGAGATCAACAATCTCCCCCTTTTACATGAGTGTCAAAAACACTTAACTATATATAATAGATCTAATCTTCTCAATTATAATACATTCATAGCTTAGTATATACATAAAACTTCAAAAAAAAATTCAAAATTCTGGAATGGATTTATATACCTCAAAATTTTGTAACTTCCCCTGAGTTAATGTGCCTGTTCTGCATCCAAACTCTCTTCTCTTCTCTGAGTAGATTTTCTTCTTGTTGATACTCTTTGTCTTCAAAAATATTGATACTCTTTTTCTATCAGATATGTTCTATTTATGCTCTTTTGTTGTTTACTCCCCCTTTGTTTTCTCTCCCCCTTTCAGGTTATCTCCCTCTTTCTATTTGGTGTAATACTATCTGGCTTAGCACCTAAACTTGCTCAGCATCAACTGTATGTTTGACACTTTAATTACTCAGCACATGAGTGACTCAGCACTCATTGCAACTCAGCATCTATACATATTATACTCGGCATATATTACTAGCTCAGCATGAACTTAGTAAATATCTTAAGTATGTTGACACTCAATTGTCAAAACCAATCTGAGATCAACAATCTCTCTCTTTTACATGAGTGTCAAAAACACTTAACTATATATAATAGATCCAATCTTCTCAAGTATAATACATTCATAGCTCAATATATACACAAAACTTCAAAAAAAAATTCAAAATTCTTGAATAGATTTATATACCTCAAAATTTTGTAACTTCCCCTGAGTTAATGTGCATGAACTGTATCCAAACTCTCTTCTCTTCTCTAAGTAGATTTGCTTCTTGTTGATACTCTTTGTCTTCAAAAATATTGATACTCTTTTTCTATCAGATATGCTCTGTTTATGCTCTTTTGTTGTTTACTCCCCCTTTGTTTGCTCTCCCCCTTTCAGGTTATCTCCCTCTTTCTATTTGTCTCCCCCTTGCACATTTGTCTCCCCCTTTTTGAAACCAATGGAAAAGGGTCTATACATTGATTGTGTATTTCTTCAAAAAGTTCTTGTGGACTTCCATTATAATCTACAAAGCAGTGTCTCAACTGTCTAATGCAACACCTAAGGACATCCAAAGTTGAAATATTAGGATCTTTCTTTAACATTGTTTCTGCATAAGCTAGTTCCTTTTGGAGTATTCCCATATGATGGATAAGGGAGGCTTGTATATTAATCAACTTGGCTCTTATGTTGGCCTCTTCTGCTATTAAGATAGCTAGTTGATTTTGTGTTTGAAGTACTAAATGAAAATGCTTCTCACTCTGAGTTGGGTTCTTAGGTAATTGCATACCTAAGAGTTTCAAATTGTTCTCCAAACTCATAATCCTATGGCTTGTTTCTTGTGTGAAGAGTGTGGGATCGCACAATTTTGTGTCTAATGAGAATATGTTCTCAAGTACCTTCTTCACTTTCTCAATTTTGGTAGCCAATTAGACTTGTGATAGTGCTATTATATTTTCTCATTAACTTTACCTTGAAATTTCCATCTCAGACCATTCCACAAGTTTAGTTTTAGTATCCTGGTCTTCATTAGTCACCTATTCCACAATTTTTCTAATATGGGCTTGGATTCTTTAGGTGTTTTCAAGGTAAAGGAATCCAAAAATATGTCCCTAATCTCTTGTAATGCTTGCCTTTTTTAATACTCCTTTCTAAGTATTTCTTGAGTTTTCTTTCTCTCCAAGGCTTCTTGCATTATACTTATCTATTCTAATTCCATGTTTGCGTAGTCATATTCAAGTATCACTATCTCTTCATCTAAAATTGCATCACCATAGTGAAATACCTTGGTAAACTTGGATGAGCTGGAGCCTGGTGCTAAAATCTACAATGGCATTGCATCGGTGCTTGGCCTTTGAAATACTTTTTTTGGAGAGCCAAATGTTAGTAGATTTACCAATGTTTGTATGGCTTCTTGCTCCTTCTCCTTTAGTGTGTCCTTTTCATTAGTTTTTCCTTGATCAATTACAATTATTTGACCTGCTCCTTACATTTGTGTATTATTTATAAATACCCCTATCTGTGCTTTTGATGTTTTCTCCTCTTGAGAAATCTGTGTTTGTTGTTCAACCATGATAACTTTTGTAGTAGTATCAACCTTTGTAGATGTATCATCTAATGTTTGAACTAGAGGTTCACCACTAGTAGCTGAAGGGATGACAAAAGGTGGTTCTTGTGTATTCAACTTGTCCCTTGTTAGCTACTACTTTTTGAAGTTCATCCATATTGACCAATACAGGGTTCTCACATAATCTAGCTTGAAGTGTGATTTGGTCAAGGATCTTCGTTAGATCCTCTATAGTTAATGGATTGACATTCGGATGTGAACTATCAGGAACATCCTTTACTTTTATAGTTTCTGCAAATGTGTTTGTGTCATGTGGAGGGCTCATAGTTGGCATTTGTGTGTCTTGCACACTCTTTTCTATTTTTTGCTCTTTAGTTGTTTCCATTTCATCTGACTTCTTTGGTGTCTCCTCCACAATGGTGTTTTCCTTTTCTTTTTTTGTCTCTTCTTCCTTTTCCTCATCCTCCTCACTATTTCTACCCTCAAAGGGATCTGCTTCTCCTACTTTAATTGTAGTCAATCCATATATCAATTTCCACATTTGTGTGGATTTCTTGACAACATCCTCAATTTTGTCCTACAGAATGCTAAACACCCTATATTTTGGTGCAAATATACTGCCATATTTCTTATTAGCCTTGGTAATTTTTTCCTTTGATAACTCTGGCATCACTTGTGCTAATTTTAATTCCCTTATTTCTTTCTCCATGTATAGGCAATAATGCCACTTATTCTCAACAATTGTATACAATTCCTTTCTATTAGAAAACCTAAAGTTTCATCTGGAAAGAATGTGTGTCTTTTGAACCCCAAGGCCACTTACGTATTCTCTCCCCTTGCACCCTCAGGTGATCTTGGGTGCATAAGAAATAAATGGTCTTGTTTTTATCTTTTAAGAAGCTTGCTTGGGGATTTCATCACCCCTTGGGACGACCTCAACTCCAGCGTTCTGGTGGAGTATAAAATTTGGGAGGTGAATTGAAAGACACCTCTCTTGGAAGCATAATATTATCACTCTTGGCTAAGCCCCAAAGAAATTTATACCTTTGGAAAGTGAAGGAGGAGATATGGGTTACCGTCTCCCCCTGACTGTGTGGCAATATTTTCTTTCATCTATAGATTTGGGCCTTACGTACCTTGCGTATATCGAGGACACCCTCTAGTTGATCCTTGTACATCCTAGTCAAAACCTTATAGGATTGTTGGTGTGTTTGACGGTCTTGAGTGTTTGAAACACACTTTCCTTGTACATATTTCATTGTATATATTTTGCATCTCAAATTTGAAAAACCCAAAAATATCTTAAAACCTAAAAATCCAAAAACATCATAAAAACATAAAAATCCAAAAAAATTACAAAACTTCAAAAATCAAAAAAAATTCAAAAACAACAAAACAAGTCTTGATTTAGGTTCCCCTAGTCAAGTTTTCCACATCACTTCCATGTCACTTCTTCTTTCCATCACAATCATCACCCTTCATCATCCAAACCACTCCTTGATGCCTTCATCATCTCCATTGGTCCAAATCACTTCCTCATTATTCCACCTCATCCATTATCTTCATCCTAATAATGGTTCATAATCCACATCAAGATCTAATTCCTTCATTCAATGATTCATCCTCATGATTCTTAATCCAATCCCTTGTCAAATTCATTCTTTTTTAATCAAATTCTTAATTCAATCCATTTACATCTTCATCCATAATCAATCTTTCTAATCTCATTCATTCAAGTCTTCTTCTAATTCAACTTTGCATCAAATCTTCTACTTTGGACATAGGAACATAGTCATACACATTGGACTTTCATTCAAATCCCACATTCACTCGTTTGGAATAACATAGAGTTTTTTTTTATCAAATCAAATCAAACCCTAATTCAATCAAATCATATCCAATCAACATCAAATCAATATCAAGTCAAATCCAATTCGAATTAACACAAAGTCCAAACCTACTCCTAGTCCTAGTTTCATATCCCATCCATCATCCATCTTTCATCACTCTTCCTCTAACATCTATGGATTTGAATTTTCTTAATCAAATGGTTGACAATCTTCAAACACAATATGGAGTTATACCTCCCATTCAACCTACATATCAAATTCATCCTCAACACTTCATATCCAACTCTAACCCATCGCACGTTCATCACTCTTCTACCTTTGACAAGGGATATCCACCTCATTATCCTTCACCTACATATGCTTCTATTCATAGCCCACACACTTCCTCAAACACAAATGACCTTGCCAAGGAAATGGAGCAACTAAAGAATTATCTTTTAGCAAGTCAACAAAAAGAGGCCACCTTCCATGTCATGTGTCCTCTTCCCCCATGTTTCAAAGATCCTAGTCCTCATGTCCCATCCATCCCCAACCCTCCATGCAATCCCCTATCCATAGTTACACCTTCACACAATCCTAATCCTCAAAAAGCCTCATCCCCACCTCGTAAGGGGTTTTTCACATCACTCTTGGCTAAGTGTAAAGAACAAGATAAAACAATCCAATCACCCAAATCCATACACCCAATTCCATCTCACGACCTTCCTCTAAAGCATGACATTATTGATGCCTCTTCTCCTCTAGATCCGAGAATTTCTCCATCCCATCATTTCCTTATCCCTTAAAATCCATTTATCCCCCTTAGTCCATCTCATGATCCCCTTCCTAATCAAGATCAAGATATTCCATGTACCATGCACATTACTGCTTCCACTCCATCTCAAGAGTTTGCATCCATAGATCCTCCACTTCATGCAAAATTTCCTTCCACTCCATCCACTAGCTCTCCTCCATGTCAAGATCAAATCACTCTATCTCATTGCTCCATTCCCTCAACTCCATTCAATGATCCTATTCCATCTCATGATCCATGCATTCCACTCCATGATCCTCTTTCAAGTCAAGATCAAAGCACCCCTTCATTTTCTTTTCATGATCCCACTTCATCTCATGATTCTATTATCCCCCATAATCCCCTTCATGATCCTAATCCTCCACATGATCGAATCACACCTATCCAATCCACTCATGTATCCTATCTACCTAGACTCGCATCTAGTATTAAAATGATAAGCATCCCATTGAAGAAATAATGTCTCCAGATGTTGGTATATCTTCCACTTCTTCCAACTCCAAAGTTCCTTCATCCACACCTAAAGCTTTCCATCCTCCATATTCCAAGTCCATTTTAGGACCTTATATCCATATTCCCATTTCTTCCTCACTTCCATCCATTTCAGGTCCTTATATTCCACCTTCAAATCCTTCATCCCTTCCTTCCATTTCGGGTCCCTACATACAACCATCCACCATATCCATGTCTTCCACCTCATCTCCTAGTAAAGATCAACAATGGAACACATTCTTGAATTCCTTCCCATGTCCACCATCCATCTCGTTTACCTTCATGCACCCCTACCATATCCAATGGAAGCAAATTGGATGCTAAAGAAACAGCGAATAAAGTCAAAAATCCACAAAAGCCCAAGGATCAACATGTCCCCTCTAAAAGACATGTCCAAGAAAAGAAAAATTGGATCCAAAGAAAAATCAAAAGGCCACAAAGGCTGAAAATAAAAAATGCAAAAAATTTGTGGATACCAAAGCTACTTAATGTATCAATGAATCTCAAAGAAAGATTCAAAATGACATCCAATTTCACTAATCCAAAGGCTTCCCTCCTGCATAAATCACCCACACTTCCATTTTCCAAATCCATTTTGGGTCCTTATATACCCAAATCCACCATCCTAAATCCATTGTCTCCTTCATCCATTTTGGGTCCCTATATCCCAAAATCCCAACTTTCACTTACATATCCTCCACACTTTCCTCCTTTCCATCACCCTTCAAGGTGTGTGCCAATGATGATCTTTTCGCTTCCTTCGTAAGTCTTCCAACCTAGTGTCCATCAACCATGTCTTCCTCCCACCCACTCCACCCACTTAATCTAAACCTTTTCATAGGCCATTTTCCTCTTTTCCTTAATCCACTTCATCCTTCTTTTCCCTATCCTACCAACATCTATGAGAAAATAGTAAAAATTCCTTGAAAATAAAAAAAGGAAAAGAAAAAATATCAAGGAATACTATCCATATATCTAGATGCTTGAGTCCTCCTTTCATTCTCCTATCATGTCTTCCACTTCCACTTATCCATCCATTCACTTTTCCTCTTCCACTTGCACTCTACACTGTGGGCAAGTTCCATCCATACCAAAACTTCCATACATATCTTCCATACTTCCATCTACTTTTCATTGTCCTTTTCCATCTTTGATCTTGACTTTCACTTTCCTCTCATCCATCCATATGCACTTTCCATATCCCTTGTGCATTACCCATACACCATCCTACATACTTCCATCATCCTTCCATATCTTTGATCTTGACATGCTATCCATATCTTGCATTCCATAGTTCCTATTATGTTCATTTCATCTATTTTCCATCCATATTCCTACGTATTTCCATCCCCCTTTCATATGTCCTTGATCTTGGTCATCCCATCCATTTCCTCCATTTCATATCCCACATTTCATGGCTACCCTTCATATCATTATCCCTTTCTCATACTCCCCCTCCCATATCCCCTCTTCATTTCACTTTCACACCCATGCTCGTGATCACTACTAGAGGCACAACGGCAATAAATGTTTATACATGCTTTGGAAGAACACATGCATTCTCTTCCTCCATACGCTCGCCTTCGCACCCTCTTTCCATTTTCATGCATCCTTTCCCACCATATTTCCTTCCATTTTCCTATCCTTGGTATGGAGCATTTGGACTCCTTCAAGACATGGTCCTTGGTTCTACATTTTCTGACACCATATCATTTGGCCCCTCATATCCTTCCACTATTCCTGTCATCCACCAACACATGTTGCCTTTCCTCCATTTACCATGCCTTGGCTCTCCCTTGTCATTGGTCTCAATTCATTTCTGTCCATTCTATTCCACATTCATATCACATTCAATCTAATTCTTCCAATCACTTCAATCCAATTCATTCATCCTCTAATTCAATCAATTTTAAATTCTTCTAATTCTTTCACATCAATTTCTATTCTACTTTTGTCATTCGTCATCCTATCAACATCATTCTTCCACTCTCATCCACATTCATTCTTCTATCCACCATAAAATCAAAAATCAAAAAATCAAAAAAATCACTTGTGCAATCAATACTAATTCAATCAATCTAATTTTGCAATCTTGTACCATCAATCCTTAATCAATTCATCAATTTGACCCAATCAGCTGATAATCCATTAACCATATTCAACATTATCATGGGATGAATCCTTCCCAATCCTTGGATGTGCATTATGCTTATCGTTAGCTTTTCCATCCTTAATCAATCATCATCAATCAATCCATTAATGGGTTTTCAACTTGACTAGGGGCAAAATGTTGGTTTGCTTTTGGTTTATTGTGCATGATTGCTTGTTACTTGTATGCATTAGTATTTTTTGCATTTATCATGGTCTTTGCATCCTATTGTCCCCAGGCATCATGGTCTTCCATATCATGGTTTCATAAGGCATATGGTGGTATTAGACCCCTATTTTCACGTACTTGACACATTGTCATCTTGGTTCCTCATACCTTGGTGCATAGTGTTGAATACAATATCAAACTTAGGTTGTTCACACTCTTGCAGCATCACTTTATCAATCTTTTCATTTTTCCACTCCCTTCCAGCCTCCCGTCCATTTCAAGAGAACATTCATGTTCTCCTAACCCGCATGTCCTCTCGAGGGGGCATACCTTTCCCCCTCGTCATCCTTCCATGACTGGGGCATCATGCTACTAGTCTTATCCTCCCAGCCACTATATTTTATTCTTCTTTGATATAAGATTACTAATGCTATATCAAAAAGGGGCAAAATGTAGACACCTAAAATTGTCCAAATCCCTTATCCTAACCAATTAAATAAATATTTATTATTTATTTAATTCCCTTACCTTTAATTAATTAAATTTTACATTTATTTAATTATGTTCATCCTTTCTTGATTTAAATAAACTAAGGTTTATTTAAATCCTAGCCTATTCCCCTTACATCATAATCCATTCACTTTAATTAAGTACTTTTTTTAATTAATTAATCCCTTTCCTAATCCCATTTGGAATGAAATATTACATTTAGTCCTATTTGAGCACATGGCTCCTAACTTTAACCCTCATCTAACCTCACTACTCTAACCTAACCCATCATGTTAAACTTACCCCCTAATTAATCCTAGTTCCTCATCTCATCATATCATTGATCATTTTCACAATCCTAATCAAAGGATTAGCAAACCCTAGTCACATGTGACATGTGACTCTTACACACTTACACCTTTGTCCCCCTTCACATGTGAACCAAATGTGTCTCACACATGTGTGAGGAAACATGTTCTTCCACACCTCTTACACATGTCATTGACCCATCACTTTCAAAGGTGTCTCACACATGTGTGAGAAACCTTGAGCCTCCAACCCTCTTACACCTGTCATAGACATGTCACATCAAAGGTTGCTCACACATGTGTGAGCATATTGCCCCCTTTGAATGGTCAAAACCCTAATCCACATGGAGCCTACTTGGCCTCCACCTCATGGACACCTCATTGATCCTGAGAGATCTTAGCCCTTCATCTTGCATTCAATCTCAGTCGTCTATTGCATCTCATTTCCTATAAAAAGAGAGCTCTCTCCTCATTTTATGAAGCACCATCTACCTCATTTTTATGTTGTTGGATTTGTGAGCAACCACATCCCATAATGTGAAATCATCTACACTTGATGATTTCATGAGGTTTGCATTAGTAGTTTGAGTCATTGTGATTTCATGTTATGCTTTTTACATATTTTCTTTCATATTTAAGGTTTGCATGATCATGTAGGAATAGGCATTAGTTGCTTAGTATTATTCTTCTTATTAAATTTTTATGTAATACACCATCTACATATTGAGAAACTTCTTTATTCATCAATTTACATCATTTTTTAACTGACCATGTGGCATAGTTATGTGGTGTTAATTTTGGAATCTTAAGATTTCCCATAATGTAAGAAAAGAAAGATAATAGAAAGAAAAAAGGAACACAATACCAAGAGGCACACCCCCACCCCCCCCCCCCCCCCTTTCACTCAATCAAGACCCCCCCCAAATGAATGATTTTGGCACTTTATACTTAGTGTGATTATAATAGCCAATTGCTAATTTTGGTCTTAGTGGACTTTTGATTTTGTTGTTTACAACCTCTTCTTGGAGTTCAAATCTAGTATTAAGCATTGTAGCTCATATGTACAACAATTTTGAAGTTTAATCAAAGCATTACAATGCAAATTAGGGCCTATTTATGAAAGTGGTATTTCTATCCATACAAGCCTATAATCTGATTGCAGATCTGGAAATTAGACAAAAAATTATGTATTTCACTCAACATCCATTGATTTTACCATCATTCGGTAGCTATTGGAATTCCCTTTACTCAGCACCTATAAATATTTCCCTCACTTGAAAGCTACTACTAACTCAGTTCCAACTGACTTTGGCTAATAGCTCAGCACTTAGTATTTTACTCAGCATCTGAAGAGGATTTTTCACACTCGGTAGTAATGTGAAAACTTGAAGATTTGACCTTGGATTTTCCTTATTATCTTGCATCTTTCTTCATGCTAATATATCTTTTTCAGTACTAACTTCTTTTAGAACTAATGTATGATAAAAAAAATTAAATATCAGTCCCACATACCTCCTTTTAGCATAATTTGATGAGGTGTGACCACTTGACCTATTAGGTGAAGTGATCCCTTCATTTGATATGTTGCATCCATCTTTCTTCTTCCATGTTTTGTTCATCTCTCCTTTGGCGTGTTCAACATCTACCTTGTCTTTTCCTTTGTTGAACTTTGAATTAGGTTTCTTTGACCTTGTTGGGCAAGGCTTGCTGATATGACCAATCTTCAAACAGCTATAGCATGTAGTTTGACTCAACCATATGTTGTAGTTACCACTAAAGTGTGTTCTTATGCAATTCTTTGGGATGTGTCCATAGTCTTGACAATAATGAAAGATATATCGTGTATTTTAATCCCAGTTATAGGATTTTTCATAGCATTTTACCTTTTTTGGCTTGCTTGATGACCATGTGGACTTGGATCTACATTCAAAGGCTATGTGTCCAAACTTCTAAAAATTGTAGCAGTGTCCTTCAAATTTTGGTGCATTCATGGTTTTGGTTTTGCATTCATGTGCCTGATAACCTTGTTTGTTGCACTTGTGACAATGAGTCATGTTCTTTGGCTTAGCATTCTAACTAGCATATTTACTCCTACAAACATTAGTTGTATGTCATTTCTTACCACAATGATGACAAGTAGGTTTAGAGTTCTTTCTTTTATTGTTCCTTTCCTCAGCAACTTTGGATGATTCTCCTTCTTCACTGCTTATGTAGGCCAATCCTAATGTATCTTGACTAGATCTAGGGGATTTTAGTAGTTGCTCAAAGTACTTGATGGTTTCATTTTGCTTATTAAAACTTTCAAAAAATTCCTTTTCTGTTTTCAATTCATTTTGTAGTTGTTCATTTGAGAACTTTAGTGTGGTTATTTCAATGTCTTTGACATTCAACTCATGATGAGAATTCATCATTTGGCTTAACAATTGCATGTTTGAGATCTTTGATAGCTCTATTGACTTTTCCTCCAATCTATTTGCCAAAATTATTTTGTCTTATTCAATCATGGCCTTGTCTTCTATAGCTTTCTTCTTTTGTTCAGTCACCTCACACAGTAGTATAGCTTGTGATTCTTGTTCCAACTTGAGATTTCTGATCTCTTCAGTTTGTGCTCTATTCTTTTCCATCAAATCTACAATTACTGCATCAAATTCACTGGAGTTACACTCTACAAATAACTTTGTGGTGTTAATCTCTTTGTATTGTGTGTCATTTTCTGCTATAGCAATCTCTTTCCTTCTCTTCAAGGAACTCTTCAAAGCATCTCTAGCTTCATTTAGTTATTGTAGTATGAGATGAATCTCAATCTCCTAGTTTTCAATGGTCTTTCCCAACTTGTAAACTCCCATTTCAAGATATTTTCTCCAAGCTATAAAGCTTTTCCTCCTGAGAACTCAGCTCTGATACCAATTGTTAGAATTACAAATGGGAAACATATACTTCTGAGAAGGGGGGATAAATTAGAAGTATTAATCTTTAACCAATAAAACTTTTAATTTAAAACAATGCTTGCTTTAACATATTAAAATAAAAAGTAAATGCATCCACATAAACACTTGACACCAAATATGATTACCCTCAAAGCCTCCAAATGAGAAGATAAAACTGGGGTGGGGATGACAGCCACAATTCTTCACTACTATAGCAATAAAGTGTCACCTGTTAAGGTTAAATAGTTTGACCATTTTCATGATCTACCCTATGAAAGGCCTACTCTATTAAAGGCTTACAAATTATTATTAGATCCTACCTTGTTAAAGGATTTTGAACACCCTATTAGAACTGTGCTTGGTTAAAGGACTTTCAGAACATTCACTTGGAATGTCACCTTTTTAAAGGATTTTCCAATGACTATTAAGTTAACCTTAGTCCAGAGGATTTCACTCTACTGATATAGTTGTTAGAAAGTAACAATAGAATGTTTGATCTGATAACTTACAACTTTGCCTTGTTGATTTTAGATCACAATTCTATCCATCTTGATCCTCTTGATCTGTTATAACAATGTTGTATTGCTTCTCCTCTATTCTACAATTCTTTCACACTTCTAAGTCACCTTGAATGCTATCTAATCAATTCACCCCTTCTCTTCCTTCTATTCTTCATTGGCATCACTCCTTCATACACACTAAATTATGAGGCTTTGTCTTCTTTAAAAAGACTTTGGTGGCTTAGGGTTAGATATGAATCTATGGCTGAGATTCATTCATTTTGTTGTTTAACCTTTCCAATTTTCTAATTGGTTGCATGTTGATTGCATAGGGAATCCAAATAGATTCGTCCTTATCTTCAAAGCTTTGAGATCTATTCATAAGTCAGTATAAAATAGTTTACATAGTTTTTTGTGCCATCACAAACAACTAGGTCCATTCTGTGTTACTCGGCTCTTTGTAATACTAATGCTCAGCACTTGTTGTAATTCTATTTGGCTAGGCACCTAAACTTGCTCGGCAACAACTGTGTTAGAAATGGAAAAAGAAATATGGAAATAAGCAAAAACCAGGAAAGAATCTAAGTGAGTTAATGCATGAAAAGATATTAACATAAAATAGGAGAGAGAAAGCTTCAAGCTCCAACACCATGAGACAAGATATTTGGAAAGGGGAAAGCAAAGAAAACCCCTTGTGACATTATGAATGAGGCATGAAAAGCCTAAGAAGGAGGAGAGAGAGAGATAGAGAGCAATGCTCATACAATAATTGAGAAGAGGAAGAAACCTCATTGTTGAATGAGAGAAGAGGGTCATCTCTTAAATAGAGATGAGAGAGAGGAGTTAGAATGTAACTCCCATGTCTATGAATGCCACCATTCATATGTGTGTGAGGCCAAGTGTGAGATTCCTCTTAAGGAGGAATAATCTAAAATTAGAAATTACAATATATATTTGTCCTCACATATTCCACTAGATGACAAAATAAGAGGTAGTGGAAAAAGGACAAAAAAGAAATATATTAGGATACCTTGGCTTATATCCTAATATATTATAATAATGAATAAAGGAGGTCTAACCTTGGTTTATAAACACACCAAGGAAAGATTACAACTTCTAACAAACTGTATGCTCATCACTTGAATTACTTGGCACATGAGTGACTCGTCACTCATTGCAACTCAGAATCTATACATATTATACTTGGCATATATTACTAGCTCAACATGAACTTAGTAAATATCTTAAGTGTGTTGACACTCAATTGTCAAAACCAATCTGATATCAACATAGATAGAGAACAATATTAAGAATGTTCATACTGAGGAGAGTGCTACAAGATCTACTTTGAAGACTCCAAGGTATGTAAGCGTCAATCATTCAAAGAATTATATTATTGGTGATATTAATAGAAGTGTCCATACTAGAGGGAAGATTAATAGGAATGAAACATGTCCAACATCTTAGATTAAGTCTATAGATGTCAATGAATACTATAAAGATGAAAGTTGGGTAAAAGATATGGAACAAGAATTGAATCAAACTCCAAAGAACAATAATTAGATTATTGTTCATAGACTTTTGAACAAGAATGTGATCTATACTAAATGGGTATTCAAAAACTAGTTAAATGAGCAAGGTAAAGTAGTTCAGAATAATGAAAGATTGGTATTCCAATTTTTCTTGAGACTTTTTCTCCTGTTGCAAGGAGAATTTATATTATTTCAAAATTCCAAATTTCATCAAATGGATGTTAAGTCAATTTTTCTTAATAATGAGTTAGAGAAAGATGTTTATATTGAACAACATGATGGATTTACTTTGACTCATGAAGGAGATATAGCATGTAAATTAAAAAATCTTTTTATGATAGATTGAAAAAACATATGTTGAAGATTGGTTTTACAAAAGGGATTGTAGAAAGTGATTTTTACTTGAAATTAACTAATAACACTATTTTGGTTGTTTTTTTTTTTTTTATGATATCTTTTGTGGAGGTGATGATGAGTTAAGCTTTTTCTAATGAAATGAAAAATGAGTTTGAAACATCTATGATGACTTAAATGAAATTCTTTCTTGGATTAAAAAATTTCACAGTTGGATTAAGGAATTTTTGTTAAACAATCTAAATATATTAGAGAGTTATTAAAGAAGCTTGGAATGGAAGACTCCAAACTTATTAGTACAAATTATGAGTTATTAAAGAAGATTAAAGATGATAAACCCCCTTGTACAAATTATAGTAGATACATATTCATGATTGAAGGATTTCTTTACTTGACATGGTCTATACCCAATATTAAAAATGTCGTTGGTATTATTGCTAAATATCAAACTAAAATCAAAGGAATCTCATGTTGTTATAAAGAGCATCTATAAATATTTGAAAAGAATAGTTGATTATCATTTATTATCTAACAAAAATATTGATTTTACACTTTTCTTATACTAATATAGATTGGAAATGAAACATAGATGAAAAAAAATACTAGTGGTGGTACATTCTTCTTTGGTAATTTTTTAATCTCTTTGACTAGTAAGAAGAAGGATTGTGTCTCACAATCTCTAGATGAACCATAGTATTTTGTTGTTGCAATTAGTTGTACATAAGTTATTTGGAGGAAGCATATGTTGAGAAATTTAAAGGTATACATTGATAAACCTATAGTGTAATATTGTGACAATTCAAGTATTGTTGATATTTCAAAGAATCAGGTACAACATTCAAGGAAAAAACATATTTCTATTAATTATAACTTCTTGAGAGATAAAGTGAATGAGAAGGAAGTTAGATTGTATTATGTTCCTATTAAAGAGCTAGTTGCATATATTTTCACAAAGCCCTTACCAAATATTGAAGGATACATTTGAGTAACTATGAGGAAAACTTGGGGTCATTTCCACTAATGGTCAGATGTAACATGCTTCGGATGACATCAATCCAGTGCATTAATAGATTAAAAAAATCCCAACTTCTCCTTAGGGGGAAGAAGGTTCTGATTAGTTTGAAAATCTATAAGATGAATCATCCTTTTGAGTTCATATTAGAGATTTTTATTTTTTATTTTTTATATCCTTGGTCCCTTTCTCATTGGTTTTAAAGGGGGAGATTTATTGTGTGAAAAAAGATGATCTTATGGAAAGAGATATTGTTGAAAAAAATTCAAAGTGATTATATGGATATATCTTTGACTTTGTGCATTGATCAATTTTTCATATGGTGCCATAAATGCCAAAGAGTGAGATTGTTGGATGACTTGAGATATTTCTACTATGTTTACATTAATGTTTTTCATTGATGTCAACATATTATTTTGTTGTTGAAGAAAATGCATTATTCTTGTATTATTGTTGGTTTAGGTATTACATTGAAGATCTATAGGTGTTATTCTTGTTAGCATTTGTGAGATGTCTTTAGTTGATACCTAACAACTTATAGAGGTTGAGATTATTTTTTAGATGAAAATTGGTTAAGTTTCTAGTTATTGGTGCTACAATGTTCCTAAGTGTAGAAGATGTGTATTTGGTTCAATATGAACTAATTTTGATTATTATAAGCTTATGATGCTGAAATTATTCTTGTATCTTAGCTTTTCATCTACAATTTTTATTTATGATTAGAGTACTACAATCTATATTTTGATTTGTCTGAGTTTGACAATTTCAATGTTCTTGTGTTCAATGCTAAAGATGAGTTTGATTTTTGTGCTAGAGATGTTGCAAAGGTTTCTAATGACATTCATGCTTCTTATTGTACTCTTTTCATGTACTAACTATGTTGATAATCTGCATTGATTGAGGAAGATTAGAATTTCTTGATGACTTGCATGTGGACTTTTTTTATGTGGGCTCTAACTGATCTTATGAAGTAACATGATTTGATGCTTGATATTGCTTTGATGGTGGTGTAGCATGTTTGCACTTGAAGAATTGGGTCCTATATAAGTCTTATTAGACTTATAGTGTATCACATTAGTATTTGATCATAATTATTATATTTTATATTAGGTCTTGTCTGAACTAACAACTTTTGGTTGTAATTGGTATAGATGAGAGATCAATTTTTAATTATGGTGAAGTGTGAGTGCAAGAGAGTACAAGATGTATGAGGATATAAGAGTAGAGTGATATTGTACTTCATTGGAACTATATAGGCATAAAAATTCTATATGTTAGTTTGGTTATATTAGACTATATGTCCATCTTGTTGTAATCATTGTAATGATATAGATGAACCTGATTTAGATTATATGTGAGCAATGTGCCCTTGCAAATGTACCTTTTTTATTCATTTGTAAGCCTCTACATGTATGTGCATTGTTTGTTCTCTATTTTTCATGCCCTTATATGGGTAATACTTTTAGCGGAGTACATCATCTTGTGGGTTGGATCCCCATCAAGGTTTTCCTTCATTGGTTTCCTTGAGTAAAAATATTCTATTCTTGTATTATGTGTTGTGGATCTTGCATTTATTGTTTATAATTTAGACTAGTTTATGTTTAAGAGGTTTTATGTTGTTAATTGTTGCAACTGACTCACCCCCCTTGAGTTGGATTTCCTTCTTTGGGCCTAATATTGGTTCCTCCTCCAGAAAACTTTTGATTTTGAGAAAATTTTAAGGCTTATCTTTCTTTAGTGATGCAGGAGCAACTTGGGTCTTTGAGTAATTTTGCATCAACCAAAGAAACTTCTTGTTTTTTGTACCAATTTTTTGTTTGTGAAGTAGCAATTGTTTATTTTGATTTCATGTTCTGTGAAGTTGTCATCATGTCAAGGACTATCCCTGATCCTTGTCCTATGTGTGTGTGTTCTTATGTTCTATATTTCTTGAGTTATATGTCATTCTTTGTAGTCCTATTTTCCTACTATTTTCATCCTACACAACTTATTGTTCCGGTCAATGTAGTTTCCATTGATTATGTGGTTTCTTGCATAGTTAGGAGCCAAATCCTAATGCACGTGTGGACCTACCTTTAAGTGTGCATCATTCCATATTACCATTTTCACATATTTTGGTTTACTCTTCCAAGTATGGGCCTATATTGTAATTAAATGCTTGAGTAGCCGACTTATGGCTTAGCTAGCTATAAAAGAATTGTGGTTAGATGTAGGAAGGGGATGAATGATCCTTAGAGGAGAAATAGAGAAGATTCAAGCTAAGGATTTGAGATTGTATAATTCTTTTTTTGTATAAGGCCTCAACCGAGAAGGCCACACACACGGGTGTGTTGTGATTTCTTTATATGTGAAGTGAAATGATTACACTTAAAAATATGTTAAATCTAGCCTTGTGTTCTCTATGGTTTCATTAATTTATGTGTAGCTTCTATGTGCATCTCTGAGCGGGAAATGTTGGTTGGGTTTAAGTTGAGCTTATTCCACATGTTGTATTTGAATCCCTATGTCTCCCTACATCAAGTGGTATTAGAGAGAGTTCTTTCTTCAAGCATGGATCATGGAGAAACTTGTTGAATTTGATTGTAGGGTGGCAGATCTGAAATATGACCTATAACTTGCAAAAGGTTATGATCTTGCAAGAAATATTGTCAAGATGGTTTGTGGTAGAGGAAATATTGATAATGTTATTATGGACATTTTGAGGTAGATTGCAGCAAGACTTGAAGCTAGGGAGACAAAACAAAGAAGAGGTGTACATATTGAAGATGTTAGTGATGATGAAGAAGCTTCATTCAATCCTAACCCTAAACCTAAGGTTAAACAAGATGAGGACATGCTTTTGAGGGTTTTTTCTAGGGTGAATGCTAGACCTGTTGTTGAATTTTTGTGCTATGATGGGTGACTTGAGACTAATGCTCTATTAGATTGGAGTGTTGAGATGGATAAATACTTTGAGTATAAAGGTACTCCTAACAATAAGAAGGTTAAGATAATATTCAAAAAATTTAAGGTTTGTGCTTTACTTAGGTGGAATCATTTGCAAACTATGAGACATAAAAGGGGAAAATAAAAGATCAAGACATGGTTGAAGATGATTGGAAAGATGAATAATAAATTTCTCCTTGTTGATTATCAAGTTAGTTTGTTGAGTAAAATGCAAAATTTGTGACAAAAGGACATGACTATAAAGGAATGTAGTGAGGGATTCTACAAACTAGATATTAGATTGGGATAGGTGGATGATGAAGTTGAGAAAATGGCTAGATACTGAAATGGTTTAAGGACATCAATTCAAGATGAGATCAGTGATGTTAAGATGGACAATGTAGAAGTATATTATTATGCTTTGAAGGTTGAAGAAAGACTAGTGAAGAAACATGAATAAAGACAAAGAGGAAGAGGTGGCATATTTTAGAGAAGAAGAGGCAAAACACATGAAGAAGGCAGCAAATTTGACAACACAATGCAAGATAAAGGAAAATTAGAATGGAAGGAAGAACATGTTGGTAGAAGAGGTAACTACATTAGAGGAAGCTATATTGGTTACACTAGGAATAATAATGCTGGAAAAAGAGAAGAAATACTCTTGAATTAAAGGTGCTTTCTATAAGTGTGAAGAAAAAGGACATGGATCTTTTGAATGAACTAACTCTGGAAAGAAGACTAGAGGTAATAGAAAAAGAAATTTAGCTTGTGAGAAAGTTACAAGAACATCCAATGAACCTGAAAATGGTGAGAACTTGATGTTAAGAAGGATCTTGTGGAATGAAGAAGTTGATGGAGAACCTATTTGAGAATAATTTTGTTCAAAACTAGATGTAGTATAGATGAGAAATGTTGCAAGGTAATCATTGATAGTGGAAGTTCTGATAATTTGGCATTTGAGGAACTAGTTGAAAATTTGTAGTTGTTGAAATTGAGACATCCTAGGCCTTATCATGTTGCTTGGATCCATAAGGAGCATAAATTACTTTTAAGTGAGAAATGCCTTGTTAAATTCAAAATTGGAAATTATCATGACGAAGTCTTGTGTGATATTATGCCTATGGTGTAAGGAAACTTGCAACAAAGAATATAATCATTTCCACATAATCCATAAGAGATCTAAAATAAATATGTAATTAAAATCTGCATGCAAGATAATAGACAACATACCCACAAAAATTGTGACACGTGATATACCCTGAGAAACCATCATTAAGGGAAAAACCCAACCTCCACAAGCATCCATCACCATGTATTATTCAGCAAAAATAACATTGCAATACAACCATTGAAGCCTTCAAAATTATAGCCACAACCAAGCAATCCATGTAAACAAGCATGAATCCACACATCCCATTCCATGCTTCCAACTTTCACAAATGCTCCCTTAGCTAACCTATCAAGCCTTGTCCCACTCGACTCTTGTCTTTTTGCCTTTTTCTTTTTACCTTGTCTCTACAACTACCCTTGTGGCTGCTTATATAGTAGCAAGTCCCACAAAACCACCAAGTGGTACTACATAAACCATGTGCTACCTAACCCATTGACCCCCCATTTAATATTGAAAATTTAATTATTTTTCCCAATATTAAATAATTACATAAAATATTATCACAATATTATAATACAACCCATCAAGTATATATCATGGGAATCTTAACATGTTGCATGTACATCTAGGTGCAAAATTACATAATAAAATAAAATAATACAATATAACAATATTATGCAATGTGTGCAACACCCATTAACTCAACAATCTCCCACTTGTTGTATACATTGCATAGGGTCAATCTGTAGCCACATAAATGAACAAGGGAACAATCTGTCCCAGCACATCCACCATCATGGATCAAAGTAGACTATGTGCTCCATCCTGGTACCTACAACAAAATCAAAGTATCTAGTATCTCAAACATAAATTATCTCACCTCCTACTATGCCACTACCACCAAACATACATAGAATCCATACAAAGAGAAAGTCACCCAACCTATCGCATTAGATCATAAAATCTTGTACCAACTGAAATGCCAAGCACAAAACCTAATCCAAAGGTAATCATATGTATTCGTAGTTGTCAACATATTTATAGCTGAAATAACACCCACAGCAAGTGCCAACCCATCCAACTATCCATACCTCCAAAGGTATACCAAGTGAATCTCATATCATCAACATATCCAATCTGTAACCTACAATCACAAGCCTCAAGAGCAATGCTTGCCACATATATACCAAGAAGCTCCCACTGCAAAAGACAATGTCAAATGTATAACCAATCCACTCACAACATCTTAAAGAAGTGAATCCATGTAGTCTTAAGGACATCCACAATACATAAACCAATAACCTACAAGAATAATTCTCATAAAATATCTCCAACGGTCTCCCAAGCTCTCCACAACCAATAGAGGAAAGAGATAAAGAAATAACTATGTCATCTCTCACATGACATACATGAGCACAAACCAGTGATCACAATCTCTAATCAATCTCAAATTAAATGTAAGCAAAATCAAACATCCAGGAAGATAACCAAGACCAAAGAGAAACCATGCAAATCATAACATGTATCATGTCCTTTTTCACACACCTCTAGATGTAAACTATGAAAGTATGATTTCCTCCATAAAACCCCAAAGCCTCAACAACAACCAAACCATACCATATAACTAATGATGGATGTAAGCCTCTCACAAGAAGATCAAACTCATAAGCCATTCCTAAATCAAGGAATAATCATTCCTAATCTAAGGAATATGCCCAATACAAAACCATCTCCCAAACTCAATCAACATAAAAAATATATGAAAATGGAGATAACCAATGCTAAACCATCTCTCAAATGAACCCTCCAGAACTAACTTATGTACCATAGCTCAAGATCCATATCCATGAAAGATAAGCATAAACATAATGCACCTGAGAGAAATAATGGGTTGTACATCTCAAGTAGAAAACTAACAAGTAGACCAAGAGTGTGAAATGAGAATGCTCATCAAGATATCCAAGTCTCTAACCAAGAATCATCTAAGAATAATCTCCTCTCAAGTCCATATCAAGTGAATGCCCCTCGAACTTCCTGCTAAAACCATCAACTATTTCAATAAATACTTCTCTAATCCAAGAGAAATCAGCATCACCGCTATCTATAAGTATCCATGAGCACCTGTAACCAAGCAATCCATGCCAACTCCAAATGTAGCATAACAATATCACGAAGTATCCAGCTTATGATCAATGTACTCAATACCAAGAAACTAAACCAAGATCAATGTCAAAGTTCTAACCATGGCCTCAAGAACATAAACATGACAACATGATCTTACCATCTCAACCAAAGAGATAATATGCACCATTTGAACATACTATAACATGTCAAAACTTAATATGCATATCAAGAGTATATCATGACATAATAATGAAACCATCCTAACTCCAAGGAGAACATGTCAAATGAAAGCATAATTAAACCACACCTTTACCAAGAACTCCATAAGTCCTCAAGATGCAACCATATGCACACACCATGAAGAAAACCATCTCCACATACCATGAAGAACCATCTCCACACACTATGAAGATAACTAAGAACCCCATGAGTCATCAAGATCTAACCATCTTCACACACCATGAAGATAACCAAGTGCACCATGAAAATGTCAAAGACACTTCTACAACAACAGGATCTAAGACAAACCTCCAACATCTACAAACACTCAATAAATATATCAATGCCAAAAAATTCCACTCAACCATAGTACCAATTCACCTATGGCATCATAAAATCCATCTCCTACATGAAAATCCTTCAGGTCTACACTTAGTACCAAGTGAAACCAAGATCTCTAAACTAAGAAGATACAAACCAAACCAAGAACTAATCTTGAACTATCACCTCATCACTGTAACAAGCTCCCACTAAAACATGTATCCATGTTATCCATGACATCATGATGAAAAAAAAAATCTCTAACTATGAGAATCAACCAAGGCATCAAATTATCAAAGAACTCGTAGTGCACATCATGAGCTCCTCAAAAGAAACCAAATAACCATGATCCTCAACCAAGAAGATATACCATCATTACCAAATCAAGAATCCAAGCCAAAGAATATCAAAGGATGTACCTACATATCCAATCATGTCATGTCAAAATCCATCGCACCATGATCACATCCATGAAACAATCATCTGACTCCCAATGTGTCCAACCTGTCAGCATAAAATAGTTAACCACAACTATACCTAATAACAACATCTCATCTCTTCTACATGAAGAAAAATCAGCAAATCGTGTGACTTAGGGCATAGAAAACCCAAACCCAATCCACCAATCTGAATATGCACCAATAATGAAAGATCAATGGGTAAAAACAACCCATATCCAAGCTATAAATGCAACCTGTAAGTATGGACTGCTTACAATATTGCACAACTTATAGACCCAACAAGTCATCATACATATCCAAATTAAACACTAATAATCGTATCATCATAACACCAATCTGAAATATGAACTGAGTATATAATGACATCAAATCTTAAATCTCTAAAATATACAATGTCATAAACTCACAATGTTGCCATAGTCAATATATACCATAAACTTTTTAGATTAATATATCACCAAATAAATCATGTCAAACCTGCACCAAATCTAAACTAATGTGTAGGGCTCTCCAAGAGCTTTCCATTGACTACTTAAAGTCTAAAATCTAACTCCATATGCCCAAGTTATGCCCTAATTTGTGCTCAAAATAAATAACATCTAACTTTCGGGCTCTTAAACTTGACAAAATCTCAAAATCACAGAACCAAACCTAAACCAAGTTGTATTTCTTTGAATTAGCTTTCCAATGCCTGTAAGAAGTCTAAAATCCAATATCCTAAGAGAAGGTTATGGTTGTTTTACTAAGCCAGTCTTTTTACCATTTTCACTGCAATTTTTTTTTTTTGTGATGAAAATTTGGACGAGGTTAAATTTGATGGTAATCATAGGCTGAAAATAAAAAACTCTTTCATTTCCTCTGAACATGGCCAAACTAGGGCCTATTATATATCAAAATTTATGAAAATCTTGACCCTGATCCAATGGTGAGGTATGCTTTTACCCAGGAGGTCATTTTTGCAAGCTCCCCCTTAAAACCCTCATTTAAATGAAACATTTGAAAAACCCTTTTGTCCAACAATTTCACATGCCCAAAATCTATTAATATCCCATCATAACAAAAAACCC
Source organism: Cupressus sempervirens (assembly GCA_028749045.1). Lineage (NCBI taxonomy): Eukaryota > Viridiplantae > Streptophyta > Pinopsida > Cupressales > Cupressaceae > Cupressus > Cupressus sempervirens. The sequence goes on from CM053785.1 coordinate 1,051,008,361, forward strand.
AAACCCTCACATCTGCAATAAATAACTCATATTTTTTGCCCTTTATTTTATCCTCTCATGTATTCCCATGGATTCAATCTAGGATTACAACAACACAACCATAGCTCTGATACCACTTGTAAGGAAACTTGCAACAAAGAATATAACCATTTCCACATAACCCATAAGAGATCTGAAATAAATATGTAATTAAAATCCACATGAAAGAGAATAGATAACATACCCACAAAAATTGTGACACAAGATATACCCTAGGAAACCCTCATTGAGGAAAAAACCCAACCTCCAAAAGTATCCATCACCATGTATTATTTAGCAAAAATAATATTGTAATACAACCATGGAAGCCTTCAAAACCATATCCACAACCAAGCAATCCATGTGAACAAGCATGAACCCACACATCCCATGTCATGCTTCCAAAATTTACAAATGCTCCCTTGGATAACCTGTCAAGCCTTGTCTCGCTCGACTCTTGTCTTTTTACCTTTTTCTTTTTACCTTGTCTCTACAACTACCCTTGTGCCTTCTTATATAGTAGAAATTCTCACAAAACCACCAAGTAGTATTACATAAACCATGTGCTAAAACCATGTGTTACCTAACCCATTGACCCTACATTTGATATTGGAAATTTAATTCTTTTCCACAATATTAAATAATTGCATGAAATATTATCACAATATTACAATACAATTCATTAAGTATATCTCATGGGAATCTTAACATGTTGCACATCCATCTAGGTGCAACATTACATAATAAAATAAAATAAAATAATATAACAATATTATGCAATGTGTGCAACACCAATTATCTCAACATATAGATTGTTGTGATATTCTTTTGGGTCAACCTTGGCAGTATGATAGACAAGTCTTGCATAATGGTAGATTGAATAACTATAACTATTTGGGTAGATGTAAAGAAACAAAAAAAAAATCCCTTGGTAGAGAAACCTGAAGAGAATCACTATATGATTCTCAAAGTATGTTTGGTTGAAGGTAATCAATTTTCTAGACATATGAAGGAACAAAATGTTTGTTTTTCTTTGATTCCTAAGAAGAAAAAGAAACAAGATGAGTTAGAACATACACCTAAGACTGAATCCTTGTTAGCAAAGTTTCAAGACTTTATTTCTAATAATGTACTTGATGGTTTACCACCTATGAGAAGCATAAGTCATTGTATGGATTTGATAGATAGAGCTAGTTTTCCTAACAAAGCACCACATAGATTGATACCTGATTAAAAGGTGCAATTGAATAGACAAGTGCAAGAGTTGCTTGGCAAGGATATGATTAGAGAAATTTTGAGTCCTTATGTAGTGCCTATTGAGTTAGCACCTAAAAATAATGCAGAATGGAGAATGTGCATTGATTCTAGAACTATAAACAAGATAATAGTGATATATAGATTTCCTTTTCCTAGAATGGATGACAAAATGAATAGTTTGAGTGGAGCAAAGTATTTTACCAAGATTGATTTGAACAAACACTATCATCGTATTAGACTTAGAGAAGGAGATAAATGGAAAGCTTCCTTTAAACTAATGTAGGTTTGTATGAGTGGTTGGTTATGCCTTTTGATCTAACTAATGCACCTAGTACTTTTATGAGGTTGATGGATGAGGTTTTGAAAAGATTCTTGGGTAAGTTTGTGATTGTATATTTGGATGAAATTTTGATATTTAGTAAGACTAAGGAGGAGCATCTTGAGAATGTCAAGAAAGTATTATAGAGATTGAAAGAGGAGCATTTGTTGATTAACTTGAAGAAATATTCATTCGTGAAGTAGGAAATTATGTATCTTGGTTTTGTTATTTTAGCTAATTTTTTGAAGATGGATCATGAGAAGGTGAAAGTTATACTTGATTGGCCTACACTTGAGAATGTTGGAGAGGTAAGATAATTTCATGAATTGGCAAGTTTTTACAGGAAGTTCATCAAAAGTTTCAATTCTTTTTGTAATGTTATGACTAAGACTATGAGAGGAGATAAAAATGATTTCAAGTGGACATATAGAGCACAAAAGAGTTTTGAAACATTGAAATAGAAGATTTTGTAATTTCCTACACTTTCTTTTCCTACTTTTAGTAAAGTATTTCAAGTTAAATGTGATGCTAGTGGAAGTTATATTGGAGTTTTTTGAGTCAAGAAGGAAGCCCTGTAGCTTTCTTCAATGAGAAATTGAATAATTCTAAGAGAATGTATATTCAGTTTATGATCAAGAATTATATGCTATTTTTTAAGCTTTGAAGAAATGGAGATATTATTTGATGAATAAGGATTTTGTATTGTATACTAACCATAAAGCAATGCAGTATTTGGGAAGTTAGAATAAGTTGAATTAGAGACATATGAAGTGGATTGAGTTTTTGCAGAACTCTTCCTTTTCTTTAAAAATAAGAGTGGACAATCAAACAAGGTTGTTGATGTTTTGAGAAGAAGATAGAATTAAATGACATAAATGAGAGTTGAGGTACTTGGTTTTAACTATTTGAAGTATTTGTATGATATTGATCCTAATTTTGTAGAACCTAAGAAAGCTTGTATGGAACAAATGGTGAGAGATAATTGGTTTGATTATTTCATTCACGAAGACATGTTCTTTAAGGGGATTTAGATGTGCATACCTAGGGGATCTATGAGGGATAACATCATAAGGGATAAGCTTAGTGGTGGAATTCTTGGAAATTTTAGGATTTATAAGACAAAAAGTTAATTTCAAATAGATACTTTTGGCTGCAAATTTGTGTAGAGGATAGTGAGAAGTTGCAAAATTTTCCACATAGAAAAAGTAACTAATTATAATTAGGGATTTTATTCATCATTAGGGATTTTATTCATCATTTCCTATACGTGATAAGCCTTTGGAAGATATCAATATGGATTTTGTTCTTGGTTTACCTAGAACTCAAAGAGGTAATGATTCTATTTTGGTGGTAGTTGAAAGATTTTCAAATATGGCTCATTTCATGCCTTGTCAGAAGACATCTAATGTTGTACATGTAGTTGAACTATTCTTTAGGAAAATGATAAGATTGCATGGATTTCCTAAAACTAGAGTTGAAGCTTAGTTCTACATTTCATCCATATACAGATGGACAAACTGAAGTTGTGAAAAAAAATTTGGGTGACTTGTTGAGATGTTTGGTTGGAGATAAGATTACTAATTGGGATTTGATCTTGAAACAAGAAGAGTTTGCATACAATAACTATGTGAATAGGAGCACTAAGAAGATGCATTTTGAGATTGTTACTAGAATGAATCCTAAGGGAACTATTGAATTGAGATATTTGGACAACGATGCAAAAAGAAGCATTAAAGTAGAGGAATTTGCATATTTCATGAACACTTTACATGAGGAAGTTAAAATGAATTTAGAAGACAACAATCTGGAATATAAATAGAGAGCCAATAAGAGGAGGAGACATAAAATCTTTTGAAGTTAGAAATGAGGTGATAATTCACTTGAAGAAAAATAGATTTCCAGTTGGTTCCTACAATAAGATAAAGATGAAGAATTTTGGTGATTGTAAGATTTTGAGAAAATTAGATAGTGGAAATGCTTTTGAAGTTGAATTACCAAAAGATATCAATATTTCACCTATATTCAACATTGCAAATATCATTGAATATTTTGAATCAAAAGATAAGCTGAAAAGTAACTTGGATTATCCTAAGAGGAAAACATATAGCATTGAGAATAGCTTGAGTAGCATAATAAGTAAAAGCACCAAAGGACGAGATTATATGGAATACCTAGTTTAGTGGAAAGAAAAACCAAATGAAGATAGTTCATGGATTATGCAAGTTGGGTTGAATCTTTATGATTCAAGTCATAATATTAGTCATGCCTAATGTGGACATCATTTCTTTATTAACCCCAGGTGTCTGATGTAGTGCTATCTTGGGTCTTTGAGAAATATTACATCAATCAAAAATACTTCTTATTTCTTGTACTAGTATGTTGTTCACAAAGTAGTGGTTTCTTCTTTTGATTTTATGTTATGAATAACTTTAATCATGTCGAAGACCTAACATTGATCCTTTTCCTAAGTTCACATATTCTTACATTCTATATTTCTTAAGTTTTGTGTCATTCTTTGTGGTTCTATTTTCCTACAATTTTCATCATGCATATCATGTTGTTCTGATCAACATAGCTTCTATTGATCACATGGTGTCTTGTGTAGTTAGGAGTTGACTGTTAACACATAGGTGGACCTACTTTTAATTCCATGTCATTATATATTACTGTTTGTGCAGATTTTGGTTTAATTTACCTATATTGTAATTAAATGTTTGAGTAGCTAATGTGTGACTTTGTTGGCTATAAAAGAAGCTTGGTTAGATGTATGAAAGATGATGAATGATCCTTAGAGGAGAAAGAGAGAAGATGCAAGATAGGTCTATGAGATTGTATAATTCTTGTTTTATATAAGGCTCCAACACAGAAGGCCTCACATTTGGGCAGGTTGTGGTTTCTTTATATGTGAAGTGAAATAATTATAGCTACAAATACATTGCATCTAGCCTTGTATTCTCTATGGTTTCATTAATTTATGTGTAGCTTCCATGTGTATCTCTAAGTGTGGAGTGTTGGTTGGGTTTGAGTTGAGTTTATTATACATGTTGTATTTGAATCCTTGCATCTCCATACATCATTTAGGCCTGCAAAAAAGATCTCTTAAAAAGGGGCCTTCAAAAAAATCTTCAAAAATTGGATGAAAGAGTAATCACAAAATGATTAAGATCCTTGGGGATACATTGGTTGAGTTAGGGTATGTGATTTCCATTGATCTCTATTTCTCCCAACACCATAAATGATATCTTATCTTGGATTTTTAGGGGGCTCAAAAATATCCCAAGACAAAAGGCTTTTTAGGATTTGATTTATTTGTATTTCCCTAATATAGTATTTATTTGTAAACTAAGTTAATAATTGAAGCCATGGTGAATAAACCTTGTATGTTTGGTATTGTTGTTCTTTCCAGGGTGCATTTTCCCAAGGCAATTCTAGTGGGTTGTCTCTATTTTGGAATTTTGGAAGGATCGTGCCTCATTGGTAGTTGTCAAGTCAATCCTCTATCTCCATGATTGCCACTAGTTTAGAATTAAGAGAAACTTTCCTTTTCACTAATGTTTATGCCCTTAATGTTATTCTTGGAAAATCATAGCTTTTGGCTCATATCATTTTATTTTTCTTTCATGTCGTTACTTATGCGGGTCATTGTAGGGGACTTCAATGCAATTTGTAGTTTGGTTGTGAAAAAAGGTGGCACAACTAGACTAAATCCATCTACCACTCTCCTTTGGAAGACTGTATGGATTCTAAATGTGATTGATATGAAACCAAGAAATGAAATCTATACTTGGAATAATTGGAGAAGAGGTGTGCAATCATGTCTAAGAGATTGGATATGTTTCTTGTCTCTTGCTTCTGGTGGAGTATTAATAGATAGAAAATTGCTTTCGATATTTTAGACTAGAGAGGGTCTGGATACTATTCATTTAAAAACTCTATCACTTGGATGATTTGGGATCAAGTGATGACCCAAGACCTTGGCGAGAAAGAATCCACAGAAATTAAATAATTAAAATATGAGAACTTTGAGAGGAAATATTTTGGAAATAGAAGTCTAGGATTGACTAGCTCTTGGAAGGAGATGAGAATTTTTCCTTTTTTCATAACTTTATTAGAGCTAGAAGATATTGAAACTTCATTACCCCTTTAGTTTCTTCAGATGGTGCTCCATTGTAGTTAGTGGTAAAAATATCTCAAGAAGCCTTTCAATATTTCTCTTCTATGTTCATAGAAGATTCCATGTCTACTGATGAGGATGAGTCCCTTATTCTTAGTTGCATTCATAAATTAGTGTCCAATGCCATGAATACAACTCTCATGAGCATATTTTGTTGAAGGAGGTGGAATATGTTGTGTTTGTAATGAAAAAGGTAAATCTCAAGGTCCTAATGGATTTTTGGTTGATTGTTCTTAAGAGTTATGGGAAATTATTAAGTTGGACCTTCTTGTAGTAGTTTAAGAGTCTCATAGGAACAAGAAATTTTTGAGGGCTATGAATTCTACATTTATAACTTTAATTCCAAAGAAATAGCATGCAAATAGAATGAATCAATTTAGACCTATTTCTCTCTACAATGTAATGTATAAGACTATTACTAAACTAATAGCTGAGAGACGTAAAAGGCTTCTTAAAGTTTTGATCTCTAATGAGTAGGGATTTTTTTCCTATGGGTAGATAGTTTTGGATGGTAATATGATAGCAACAGAAAAAGTTCATTCTATGAAAACTCCGAAGGAAAAGGAAATGTTTATCAAATTCAACATGGATAAAAAGCTTATGACAGGATCAAATGGGCTTTCTTACATAGAAATAATCTTGACCTTTGGATTATGTAGAGAATGGATGTATTGGATGATAAAACATTTATCTTCAACTTTATTTTCAATGTTGGTAAATGGGGATCCTTCTAATTTTTTTTATGCTTCTAGAGGGCTTCAAAAAGGAGATCCTATTTTCCCCTACTTTTTTATTATCGTGGTTGAGGGACATGGGATATTTATCAAGGAGAGGGTTAAACATGGCTTGATTCAAGGTTGGAGTTAGGATACTTACCCACCCCCATATTCTCATCTCCAATTTTTGGATGACATGACTCTCATGGGTAGAGATAGAATCAATGAATTTATTAACTTAAGAAAAATTCTAGGCACTTATTTGGATGCCTTGAGTCAAAATATCAATGAGACTACTTTGGGAATTTGGATTTGGATTTCTTTGATTCTCAAACTTGATATGGAGTTCTTCTGGTGGTGTACCTTTAAATCCTCCTTTATATAAGGCCTCAATTAATAAAATTTTGGCAAGATATTCTTGATGAATTCCAGAGGAAGGTTATGCATTGGACTTGTAGGTCACTTTCATTGGCTGAAAATTTGACTCTTTTGAAGGTGATGGTTTAAGATCTCTTTATCTAAAAAAAATTGTGCAGGTTTCCCCTCTAGATTTGTGGGGGAGTTTTATTCTCTCTCATGATGGTAGGAAGGGGGATTTGGGATTTGGTTGACAATTATGATTGGAAAAGTTTTGGTTACAAAGCTACATTGGGATGGTGCACCTGTTAGTATCATGATTGGGCTAAAATCCTTGCCCATAAGAACCTTAGAAGGGTAAACAATATTGATGTCCCTCAATATAGTCTTGAAGGGATGGGGTCCAAGTTTTGGGACACACTTAAAAGAGGGATGAAGCTCATTAAAGAGAGTCTTTTCTAAATATCTAATAGAGGATTGGAAGCTCTTTTTTGGTACAAATCTTGGGATGGACATCCGGCAATCATCATTGAATTTCATCATCTTCAATCTATGTGAAATAGTTTGAGTGAGGTTGGCTGGAAAAAGGTGTCAAATTTCATAAGGCTCAAAGGATAAGTGGTCACATGTTGTTAAAAAGCTCATGAATGGCCTACTAGGGGCTTTGACAAGAACACATGAGAACTAGTAGAGATTTTAGTGAGTAGAATATGTAGCAATCTCAATGGAAAAGATGTTGGATTTGGAGTCTAGATCTAGAGAACATTTTTTTGCAACTTTTGGCTATTGTTCTTTGGTTGGAAAGATCTATGAGCATTATGTGGTGTACTTATGGAAATAAGTTTTGTAACAATTTCTCTTGGCTCAGGTGTAATTGTTTTCTATGGCTTGTTGTCCAAAATAGATGTCTCATGTCAAAGAATCGAAGGAAAAGAGACTTTCAAGGCTCGACCATGTGTTTTGTGTACAATTAATCAAGAAATTACCTCTCACCTTTTCTTCCAATGTCCTTATGTGAGAGAGGTTTGGAATCTATGGTGAGGAGCATGGAACCATGCTTGTGGTCATGCTACCTTGTTGGTAGAATTTTGGACATTCTAGGTAGACCTTGAGCGATGACTACTTTCCTCATATGACTTTGACTCTTGACCCCACTATTATTGTCTAGAATTTATGATTAGAGAGGAACCATAGAATATTACTACGTTCTAATATTGAGAGCTTCTAGCTTTGAAAAAAAAAAAAAAAAATTATACTCTAAGAGACTATTGCAAAAAGGTATGATTTGCTTCTCCTTTTAATTATAGTACTTGGCTACAGAAAGGAATTTCAATCTTTTTGCCAACGGAAGTGCTTGTGGTCCTAGGAAGAGAACAAACCAATCTAAATAGAAAATTTGTAGAGAGGGAAGATGGCTCCCTCCATCTGAGGGGTTCCAAAGATTAATACCAATGGTTTATCTAGAGGGAATCCTGGACACAAGGTTGGGTGTGCTCTTTAGGTTGGAAAATGATTATTTGTGAGTCAAACTCACAAATTATGATCAATATATTGAATGACGGTTAGTTGGAGGGTGTTTTTTGGTAGCTAGCCTATGTGGCTAAGTAGATCCTACAACTTGGTAGTTCCTTGGATTTCATCTCCTTTTTAGTCACATTCCTAGGGACTAGAAAATGGTTGATTGTTTGGCTAAGTGGGTTGTTGAGATCTTGGTGGGTTGGAGAGTAGATGACCAAGATGCTCTTCCCCCAAATTATATGGAGACTCTAAGAGAATTAATTAGAGATTATATAAATTTGTGATGACTTTTTTCTAGTGGGCTTGAGGCTAATTGGTTTCTCTTGAATAAAGATTTTACCCCTCTTATTTCAAATATTAATTGGATTGATTATTTATTAAGTAGGAATGTGGAATGAACTACTTCTTTGATAATGGTTTTACAAAATATTTTATCAAGTAGTTTTGGTGGGTTCTAAATGATAAACTAAATTAGAAGTTGTGCAAAACATAGAACATTGATTAGAACAATTGTTTTGCAAAAGCTTAGCTAAACTTTCTACAAAAAATAACTCAGTCATGAAAAGTCGTTGTTGAACTAACTAAATCAACCATTTTGTTGTGTCTTGCTACATAATAAGAGTGTTCCAAACATATTATACTTTCACAATAATACAAGTGGTAAATAGTTGTTTGATAACTACCAAAGAGAGAACCACTTTTGTGGAGATAGTTAAAAGACAAATCTATTGTAACAAGTTATTGTTAGCTTTCTTAGAACTTGTTTGTCTCTTGTCCAAGGCGACATCAATATTATAAGTATTTTTATAACCAAATAACAACATTAGTATTTATATAAATACCTAGTTATAAGCAAGTGATATATTCAAATTTCTATGTTAATAGCTTCTCTACAATTCATTTTTTTCCATCAAGAATTCATATGCATATTAATAATAAAGGACTTGTGTGAAGAGTGCTTATGTGATTCAAGCATCAAACTAATTAGGAAGGACTTTTCTTGTTAGGATTGTTGTTTACTTGGTTTAGTTTGTGCATGTTACTCATTTTTTAAGTTTTGAATAATTGAACTATGATGATGTTGTAATGCGTGAAAGTGTTATGTTTCTGTGTTAAATTTGAGGTAATTTCCTTCATTGATTTACAATTAGAAACAATATTTCTCTTTATCCTATCATAGTAACTGCGAGGATGACATTATTGGTTTGATTTTGATTCATTATTAGGTATTTCATAGTTAAAATGACCACTCCAAGTGTGCAAACCTTTGTGGTATCTGCAATAATTATTTGCAACCAAATTGCTTCTTAACTCTTTATTCTTCACACCCCAATGTAAACTTGTTGAAAATTAATCTAAGAGTGTACAACTTTAGCTTGTAAAATCTTTAATGGCCTTTTCAAAAATAGTTTTTGAAAATTTAACCAAAAATGTGAAAGCTTCTAGTAAAGTATGATATTTTTTTATCTTTGTAGACAAGTATGATCTTAATATTCAAGCCAATAAAATAGTACTCCTCAATAAATAATGTTCACTTTTGCAAAGCTACAAAAAAGAATCTCTATAAGCTACAAGTGGGGTACCAAAACTTTGTTTGGTCAAGAGGCACACATATCTCTAATAGATTTGTTAGAGGAAAGTGAAGGATTTCTCAAGAGAGAAAACCTACTTGACTGCACAAAGGTTGTTATAGATTTGAATGATTCCAAGGACTAAACAAAAATATCACCAAGCTATAACCTTTACAACTATGCAATCAATATTGCATGAAGATAATGAGAGGCAAGCCTTAAGGTGATTTATTTGACCATTTTATGCTTGAGAGGCTTCATTGTCAAGTAGTTAAGCACATGTGTTTCTAATACTACAAGGAAGCTAAAGTGCAATACTTCCTAATGGCCATAATAATTGGATTTTAGGATCTATGACTAGAAAGTTGAATGACAATGGTATACCTGTATGTTGCACAATCTTTGATAAAATCTCATTCAGTTTCCACCACCCCTTTGCTACAAAAATTACAAGTTCTTTTTTCTAGCCCTTCTTTGGGTATTGTTCATCTACCAACTTTGCATCTCAAGTAATGAGAGCCAGTCCTTAATCGAATAATTAGTATTTTGTTCTTTCCTTTGACTATAGATCTTAAATGATCTTTATCATCACATTCCTTGATAGGATTAAATTCTTCGCATGGCATTCTTGAATTTTTCTAATAGCAACCTTTTTTTAATCTCCTCATTAACGTTTGACCACTCATGAAGATTTATGTTCCATTTGTCCATCCACTTTCTAATTTATTTTTTCCATTCCCCCTTCCTACTATATGTTTCAGCTCCTCTTCAACAACCATCTTTAGCCAACATTGCTTATCTATACCTCCAACATTCCTTAATTGCATAATTAGTATTTTGGCCTTTCCTTTGACTATGGATCTTAAATTATCTTTATCATCACATTCCTTGATAGGATTAAATTCTTTGCATGGCATTCTTGAATTTTTCTAATACCAACTTATATTCTAACTCCTCATTAACGTTTGACCACTCATGAATATTTATGTTCCATTTGTCCATCCACTTTCTATTTTATTTTTTCCATTCCCCTTTCCTACTATGTTTCAAATCCTCTTCAACAACCATCTTTAGCCAACATTGCTTATCCATATCTCCAACATTTTTTAAAGTAACTTAGAAAATGAATAATCGTTGAAGCCTCGATTGTGTTAAAGTGTAGCTTCAGGTGAAGTAAAGTACACATTATCATAAGTATCTAAAATTTGTGATTTTATATTCATATATATATATATATATATATACATATACATATATATATATATATATATATATATATATACATATACATATATATATATATATATATATATATATATATATATATATATCTATACATACATATATACATATATATATATATACATACATATATACATATATATATATATATATATGTATATATATGTATATATATGTATATATATGTATATATATATATATAATATACATATATATATATACATATATATACATATATATATATATGTATATATGTATGTATATATGTATATATATATGTATGTATGTATATATATGTATGTATGTATGTATATATATGTATGTATATGTATATATATGTATATATATGTATGTATATATATATATATATCTGTATACGTATGTATATATGTATATATATGTATATATACATATATACATGTATATATACATATATACATGTATATATACATATATACATGTATATATACATATATACATGTATATATACATATATACATGTATATATACATATATACATGTATATATACATATATACATGTATATATACATATATACATGTATATATGTATATATATGTATATATATAGATATATATATATTATCTATACATATATCTATATATGTATATATATATATACATATATAGATATATGTATAGATAATATATATATATCTATATATATATATATATATATATGTATATATGTATATATGTATATATACATATATGTACATATATATATATATATATGTATATATGCATATGTGTGTGTGTGTTTGTGTAATCTATACATATATATATGTGTGTGTGTGTGTGTGTGTGTGTGTGTGTGTGTGTGTGTACATATATATGTATGTATGTATATATATATATATACATACATATGTATATATATATATACATACATATGTATATATACATACATATATATATATATATGCATGCATGTATCTATGTATGTATAATTACTATTATGCAATCTACAATGATAATCATATACTAATGTTAATTATTGTTATGGTGTGTATGTACACACACACACACACCTGTTCTTTGATGGATCGGGTTGTGTTTATATTAAATTGGGCTATGTTATGTTGTATCGGCTTTCCTTAACTAATACTAACTCATGGCACCCTAGAGTCATGACTCTACGTGGCCCTTGGACCATGTAGAAGTCATGTCTCTATGAGGTCATGAGCCCTTTTACCATAGTATATGTTGCTGACCAGTTGTGAGATATAAAGATAATCAATCACATTAGTAATGCTCCCTAATAATCTATGATTTGGTCTTCAATAAAGTGCTACAAATTATCAAAAACAAGTTATATTATATACTTCAAATTCATATAAAGAATATTGTGAGTATTATTATAAATAATATAAGAGTTTGAATACAGTTCAGACTATTATATTTCAGACTGAAAGCATATTTGTTTTCGTATCAGAGATCCTATTGATATTTACATGGTATTAGAGTCATCTTAATAGAGAAATAAAACTTTTTGATATAAATTTTTTATTTCTTCAAAATGGTAAATTATGTAAGGTTGGAAGATAGTCTTGAAGGAGCTTCAAACTTTTCTTCATGGAAAATTTGAGTAATGATTATTTTACGAGAGATGGAATTAGAGGAATACATAGAGTCAAATATATCGATACCTAAAAATGATCTAGACAAGACAACATGGATGTTAGGAACCTGTGTGTTCCTTCTGTTTATTTTGTTAGAGTAGTGTTGTTAAACGCATATGCTTTGTAAGTCGTCCCGTGAGTATATTTTATTATCCCACATGCATAGGTAGTATTACTTTTCTAGATCGTACCCAGTATATAAGAATAGGTTGAGGGCCTTGATGGGCACGGACGAATTTATTGTATTGAGCTTGCTCAAAGGAGGTTACCCCCTCGAAGTGGCCTGCGATCAGTAGATTCATTCTGAGTTCTGCTATCACTTTGTATTCTGTTATTTCGAGCATTCTCACGATATTGCTATAAGGAGGTTCTTCACATTTGGTATCAGAGCACTCTCTTGGGCTCGCTGGGTGGAAATTACATCAAAAAAATTTTCTGTCGTGGCCTTCAGGTTCCTCTCACTTCTAATATCTCTTGTTATTGCAATAACTCTTTTCAGTTGTTCTGTCTGTGAGTGAATTTTTCTAAGTCGACTGTTCAAAAAAAAAAAAAAAAAAAAAAAAAAAAGAGTAAAATTTTTTCTGTTTTTTAGTCGTAGCTTCCTTGTTTGCTTTCTGTTTCTGCTCATACTTCCGCAGAACGTCTGCAATATCATTTCGCATACTTCCTTCCTTGGCGACCCAACCCCAAATTTTACATATCAAAGCCCTAAATCCCTCATTTATCTAATTTTAGGGTTTGCCCTATCTTTTTCACCTCTCATCCAATCGCCACCAAACTGAGCCACAAGATTCCATTCCTCATTTTGCTCCCTTATCCCTCTTGGACTGTTCGCCTCATTTCGCCTCCCTACCCTTGAAACCCTCATTTTTCTTTTTCCCTTGTCCCCAGATAGTCTCCCACCACCCGTCGAACACCCATTTCCTATATGAGTTTTACCCAAATCCAAGTTTGCCGTAACTAAAAAAGTTTTTGTTTCTCATCTTCTACCCATTCCAAAAAAAAAAAAACAAAAAAAAAAAAAAAAAAAAACCTTGTTTTATGGTTGTTACGCGTACAGGAGCAAAAATCATGGAAGAGGAAATTGCATCCCTCAAAACCAAACTTCAAGATCTGGATGACAAAATTCTAGGTCTTAACTTTCAGCAGTCAGCCATGAGCCAAAACCATTCAGGAGATACTGGGTCCTCTTCTGGCAATTTCCGTGGACCAAAGCTTGATTTTCCACGCTTCGATGGTTCTGATCCGACTGGATGGATCTATAGGGCAGAGCAGTATTTCAGCTTGCATAATACTTTGGATACCCACAAAGTCCCCCTTGCATCTTTTCATTTGGAACATGAAGCTCTTCAATGGTTCCGTTGGTACATCAAGGCTAATGTAGGCCCAACGTTCACTAGCAAAGCCCTCTCTGGTAAGAATCTAGCCCTCTCTACTTATGAAAAAGAAATGATGGCTATTTTGCATGCTGTACAGAAGTGGCGGCCATACCTCTTAGGGAGTCATTTTTGCATCAGAACCGATCACCAAAGTCTGAAATACTTCCTGGAACAACGGGTATCCTCTCCTACACAACAGAAATGGGTCAGCTAACTCATGGGGTATGATTATGAGATCACCTACAAGAAGGGTAAGGAGAATATTGTGGCAGATGCTCTTTCTCGCACATTTGATAATCAAGCTTCCCTTTCCGCTATTTCTATGCCCATTCCCAATTGGTTAGCGTCTGTTCAGCAGGGCGTTTCTTCAAGAAGATCCCTCTTACTATACTCATTGATTCTGGTAGCACTCATAACTTCATTGATCCACGAATAGCCAAACAGGCTGATTGCTTTATCCATCCCTGCTCTAGCTTTGAAGTCATGATTGCCAATGGGGGCACTTTACCTTGTAAAGGGAAATGTCGCAATGTGCGTCTCTCTATTGGAGATTATAACATGCGCTCTGACATGTTTGCCTTACCCTTAGGTGGCTGTGATGTGGTTTTGGGTGCCCAATGGTTATGCACTCTTGGCCCCATTCTCTGGGATTTTGCTGAACTTTGGATGCAATTTTCAGCCGAGGGGCACCAACACACTTTGAAAGGCTTACAACCAGGGTCTCTCAGCATCATCAGTTCACACCGTATGGAAAAACTTCTTAAAAAGAATTCACATGGTGTCATCGCTCAGCTCCATTCCATTCAGATGCAGCCATCAGCAGTCTCTAGCACTCCTGTCGATCTCCAACACATTTTGGACAAGTATTCTGGTATATTTGCTGAACCTGTGGGATTACCTCCTTCTCGTCCAGAGGACCATCGTATTCAGCTCCTTCCTGGCAGTGTTCCGCCCAACATCAGGCCCTACCGCTACCCATTTCATCAGAAGACCGAAATCGAGATACTTGTCCGTGACTTACTGAAGCAAGGTATTATTCGCCCTAGTACCAGTTCCTTTTCTTCTCCAGTTTTGCTTGTTCGCAAAAAAGATGGGTCATGGCGACTCTGCATTGATTTTCGAGCACTTAATCATCTCACTATAAAGGACAAGTTTCCCATTCCAGTTGTTGATGAACTTCTTGATGAACTTCATGGGGCTCATTTTTTCTCCAAGTTAGATCTTCGTTCTGGGTATCATCAAATTCGGGTTAATGAGGAGGATATACCTAAAACTGCCTTCCGCACACATGATGGTCACTATGAATTTTTAGTCATGCCCTTTGGCCTCACGAATGCTCCTTCAACATTTCAGGCAGTGATGAATAACATATTTCGACCATACCTCCAGAAATTCATTCTGGTCTCCTTTGATGATATCCTCATATATAGCAAAACTTGGGCTGAGCATCTCCATCATCTGGAGCTTGTCTTGCAACTTCTCTCTGATCATCAACTCTGTGCAAAACTATCTAAATGTGTGTTTGGCCAGGAGGAAGTGGAGTATCTCGGGCATATTGTTGCACACCATGGAGTGCGGGTGGATCCTACAAAAATAGATGCCATGAAAACTTGGCCGCATCCTAAAACTCTCAAGAGCCTTCGGGGTTTTTTGGGGTTGACTGGCTACTACCGCAAGTTTGTCAAAGATTACGGGAAAATTGCAGCACCATTGACAGCTCTGTTAAAAAAGGATGCCTTCTCCTGGACCCCTGTTGCTGCGACTGCATTTGAACACTTGAAACAGGCTATGTGCAGTACACCTGTTCTCGCGATGCCAGATTTTTCCAAACCCTTCACTATTGAGAGTGATGCTTGCGGCAATGGATTGGGTGCTGTTCTCCTGTAAGATGACCATCCTATTGCGTTCACTAGCAAAGCCCTCTCTGGTAAGAATCTAGCCCTCTCTACTTATGAAAAAGAAATGATGGCTATTTTGCATGCTGTACAGAAGTGGCGGCCATACCTCTTAGGGAGTCATTTTTGCATCAGAACCGATCACCAAAGTCTGAAATACTTCCTGGAACAACGGGTATCCTCTCCTACACAACAGAAATGGGTCAGCAAACTCATGGGGTATGATTATGAGATCACCTACAAGAAGGGTAAGGAGAATATTGTGGCAGATGCTCTTTCTCGCACATTTGATAATCAAGCTTCCCTTTCCGCTATTTCTATGCCCATTCCCAATTGGTTAGCGTCTGTTCAGCAGGGCTATGACAGTGACTCTTCTTTATCTCAAATCATTCACCAGCTAGCCAATAATCCTTCTGCTATACCACATTACTCTTGGGATGGTGCTTCTCTTCGATACAAGGGTCGGCTAGTGCTTCCTCAGAACCCAGCTCTACATCAGGCTATTTTTTATGAACTCCATGCTTCTCCTTCAGCAGGGCACTCAGGCTTCCTCAAAACTTATGAGCGAGCAAGGAGAAACTTCTTTTGGAAAGGGATGAAACAGACGATTCAACAGATGGTGGCTGAATGTGATACTTGCCAACGCCACAAGGGTGAAACGACCCTCCTTCCTGGCTTGCTCGAACCATTGCCCATCCCTACACGGATTTGGACTGATATTTCTATGGATTTCATTGAAGGGCTTCCTAAATCCGGTGGCAAGACAGTGATCTTGGTTGTGGTTGATCGCCTCTCGAAATATAGTCATTTTTGTGCCCTCAGCCACCCCTATACTGCCTCCTCTGTTGCACAAATCTTCATGGACCAGATATTTCGTCTTCATGGACTCCCTTCTTCCATTGTCTCTGATCGTGATGCAACTTTTACCAGTCATTTTTGGACTGAACTGTTTCAGAAAACTGGCACCAAACTGAAGATGAGTTCGGGCTATCACCCACAAACTGATGGTCAAACTGAAATTGTCAATAAATGCTTGGAAACTTATCTTCGTTGCTTCACTTCCGAACAGCAACATCAGTGGGCCAAGTGGCTCCCTTTAGCTGAATGGTGGTACAATACCTCTTACCCCACTGCCTCTAAAATGACTCCATATGAAGCAGTCTATGGTCAGGCACCTCCAGTGCTCCTTCCCTACACTCCCAACAGCTCACCAGTCCAGGCAGTTGACATAGTTCTCCGCAACAGGGATCAGATTCTTCGTACCTTACAGGATAATCTTCACATGGCCCGTAATCGGATGAAACAGCAAGCAGATCAACACCGTTCTGAGCGCTCATTTCAAGTTGGGGATATGGTTTTTCTTCGTCTACAGCCATACAAACAATCCTCCCTAAAGCTGAAAGGGCGTCATAAGCTGGCCCCAAAATTTTATGGGCCTTATAAGGTTCTGCAGAAGATTGGTTCAGTTGCTTATAAACTGGAACTTCCTCCTTCTTCCCGCATTCATCCAGTCTTTCATGTTTCTTGTCTAAAGAAAGTTCTGGGTACCACTGTCAGAGCACAAACTACTCTCCCTGAAATGGATATGGAAGGATCCATTATCCTGGAGCCGGTGGCAATCATTGACCAGCGCACTCGCCAGCTTCGCTCTCGCTCCATCTCTGAGGTCTTGATTCAGTGGCATGGCATGCAACCAAAGGATGCTACCTGGGAACCCCTTCTTCAGATTCAACAACAATTTCCACACCTTAAGCTTTGAGGACAAAGCTTTTTTCTAAGGGAGAGGGGATGTTAGGAACCTGTGTGTTCCTTCTGTTTATTTTGTTAGAGTAGTGTTGTTGGACGCATATGCTTTGTAAGTCGTCCCGTGAGTATATTTTATTATCCCACATGCATAGGTAGTATTACTTTTCTAGATCGTACCCAGTATATAAGAATAGGTTGAGGGCCTTGATGGGCACGGACGAATTTATTGTATTGAGCTTGCTCAAAGGAGGTTACCCCCTCGAAGTGGCCTGCGATCAGTAGATTCATTCTGAGTTCTGCTATCACTTTGTATTCTGTTATTTCGAGCATTCTCACGATATTGCTATAAGGAGGTTCTTCACAATGGAAAAGACACAATAATAAAGCCATGAAGATTATCATAGATTCGGTAAAGGATCACATTCTTCCATCAATATCAAGTCGTAAAATAGCTTTTAAGATGTTTTCTACAATTAAGAACACCTTTAAAATTAATAACACTAGTAGGTTGTTAACCTTAAAGAAAGATCTACTTTACATCAAAACAAATAATGGAGAATCAATAATGTCTTATTTTTTAAGGATTTTTGAATTGAAGGATCAACTTGCAACTATTGGAAGTCAAGTAGATGACAAAGAACTAAGCATTATATCCCTAAAAGGACTACCACTATCTTGGGAAATATTCATTCATGGTCTAAGTTCTTGACCTAATCTTCCTAAATTCGAACTACTAAAAAATGAATGTATGCAAGAACAATCAAGATTAGTGTCTAGAGGAATCAGTCTAAATCGAGAGGGAGACATTCAAGCTCTTCAAGCCAATACCAAAAATAAAGTAAAGAAAGGTAGATTCAAACGAAATAGAAAGGAATTCAAAAATTCATACAAGAAATGAGATTGGTCAAAAGTACAATGCTTCAGATGTGAAAAACTTCGTCACACTCATAAATTCTATACAAAATGAAAGAAAAATCAAGAAGCTCTAGCAGAAATCAAAGATGTCAAAGATGAAAACTTCACATTCTATCTAGCACTCTCAAGTGAATTAAACTCCAACAAAAACACTTGGATTATAGACAGTGGAGCATCATGTCATATCACAGGCTTTAGAGATAAATTTGAAAGCTTTGAAGAATACTCCTCTGAAGAAGTAACGATTGGATACAACTCTACACACTTGATAAAAGGTACTGGATCATGTTCAATTCAACTAAATATAGGTATTACTCTTCAACTTAAGAACGTTTTGTTTATTCCAGGCATAAAAATAAATTTGGTCTCTATCTCTGGTCTTTCTTATCAAGGATGTCGAATCACCTTTCAAGAAGATAAAGTTTTATCTTGGCCAGATAATTCCAACATCAAGAAAGTTAAATCCATTGGATTTAGATATGGAAGTTTATATAAAATTTGTAACCAACAAGATTTAGCCCTAAATCATGAAGCATCAAACTCAAATAAAATATGACATGCAAGAATAGGTCACCTTCATTTATGTGCCTTATCTACTATAGGAAAAATTGTAACTGGGTTACCTAGTCTTAAACCTGATCATTTAGGAATTTGCAAAGGAAGTACCCTAGGTAAAAACACAAAAGGTGCCTTTCCCAAAAGTGAATACAAATCTAATTTTGTACTTGAACTTATTCATACTAATCTTTTTGGTCCTATATATGTACCTTCTCTAAATAGATGTGTCTACTATGTGATCTTTATAGATGACTGTTCTAGGAGAACTTGGATCTACTTCCTTAAATAAAAGGAGTCACTTGAAATATTATCCAAATTCAAAGAATTCAAAGCCTTGGTTGAAAACCAATCGAGACATAAAATCAGAACCCTGAGATCAGATAATGGAGGTGAATACATCTCAAAAATCTTTAAAGACTTTTGCATTTTTGTTGGGATTAAGAGGGAGCTTTTAGTACCATATAATCCTCAATAAAATGGACTTCCAAACATTATCCATTTAATTCTTGCTAACCAGGTCAATTCTTGAAGTAGATTATATAGCAGAATAGAAAAATAGATCCATTATTGAATCAGCCAGAGCTATGATGCATGACCAAAATCTTCATACCTATTTTGGAGCTGAAGCTTCTAATACTGTAATTTATATTCCAAATAGATTTCCTCACTCAATATTGGAAAATACAACTCCTGAAGAAGTATTTACAGGCATCAAACCATACTTAAGACACCTAAGAATATTTGGGTGTCCTATTTATATTCATATTTCTAAAGAAAAGAGAACAAAATTAGAACCATCTCGAAAGAAGGGTATACTCATCGGATACAGTGAATCAACCAAAGGTTACAAGATCTATGTCCCTGCACAAAAAAACCATTGAAATCACTAGAGATGTGAAATTTGAAGAAGACATTACCTTTAATCTTTCTAAGAACTTTGATGAATCATACTCAGAACCTTCAACTGAACTAGATGAAAATCCTTTAGTAGAGAATGAGACGGAGAATGATACTAGATATATTATACCTCATTCCAAATTCAAAGAATACTGAAAATCCTAACAATAAAAAGAGACCACTTTGGGCTAGAAAAATTATAGAAGAAAATCATATAGAACCTAATGAAGTAGTTAGAGAAAACAAGAGAACTAGAAATTATTCATGCTATGTAGTACTACTCTCTAAACTCATCATAACAAAGCCTAAAAATGTCGAAGAATCTTTATCAAGCAAATCTTGGATAGATGCAATGATTGGAGAATATCAATCAATACTAAAAAACTATGTGTGGGATGTTGTACCTAGACCGAAGAATAAATCAGTTGTCTCTTCTAAATGGCTATACAAAATCAAACACGCACCTAACAACAACATTGAAATATACAAAGCTAGATTTGTAGCTCATGGATTCTCACAGAAGGAAGGAATTGACTATGAAGAAATATTTGTTCCAATCGCCCAATACACATTTGTTAGGACTATCATAGAAACTGCAGCATCCAAAGGGTGGAAGATACATCAAATTGATGTCAAAACAACATTCTTAAATGGTGAAATTGAAGAAGTGTATATTGAGAAACCAAAAGGATTCATCACTCATGAAAAAGATTCTCACATATGTAAATTAAAGAAAGAATTATATGGCCTTAAACAAGCACCCAAGGCATGGTATGAGAATAGACAACTATCTCAGAAAATTGGGGTATTCCAAGAATGAAGTTGATCCTAACATATACTTCAAAATAGATAAAGATGATATGATTATTCTTGTATTATATGTTAATGACTTACTAATAATAGGTGAAGAACATCTTATAACTAAATGCAAACAGGAACTAACAGTAGAGTTTGACTTGAAAAACCTGGGACTTCTTCAATACTTCCTAGGTCTAGAAGTCTAGCAAAAGGAGAACTACAATTTTTTAAATCAAGGAAAATACACTATTGATATTTTGACTAAGTTTGGAATGATGGATTGTAAACCAGTAACTACTCCTTGGAAGCTAACTTACATAAACTGAAGAATGACTTATTTGAATTTGATCCTACTTATTATAGGCAGATCATCGTGTCACTAATGTTTTTGGTGTACACTTGTCATGATATTTGTTATGCAATTAATACATTAAGTCAATTCATGTGTGAACCAAAGAAGATACATCTTATGGAAGCCAAGCACATCTTATGATATCCAAGAGGTTCAGTTGGTATGAGACTCAATTATGACCAAGTTGAGATCAATCTTCATGGATATTTAGATTCTGATTGGGCAGGCAGCCCTACTAAACATAAGAGTACCACAGGATGTTGTTTTAGTCTTGGGTCTGCAATGATTTCTTGGTTTAGAAGAAAACAATCTTCAGTTGCCTTAAGCTCCACTGAAGCAAAATATATAGCCTCATCCATGGGAACCCAAGAAGCAGTATGGTCGTAGAAATTGCTAGTTGGGTTGTTCAAGAAACCCTTGAAGCCAACTATCATTCGCTATAATAATCAAAGTTGTATCAAGCTTTTGGCAAATCCATTTTTCCACAATCGATCTAAGCATATTAAGATACCTTATCATTATAATAGGGATATGGTAGATCGAGATGTTATCAAACTAGATTACATAAGTACAAATGAGAAAATAGAAGATGTTCTTACCAAACCTCTTGCCAAGGTTAAATTGGAATATTTCAGAGGAAAACTTGGTATGATCAAATTGTAATTTTGAATATTGAACTTAAGTTTCAACTTTTTATGTGTTTATGCTTCTAATTGAATAGTTGCATCAAATATGTAGTGAAAGATGACGATCTTTCATAGACATATATATTCAGAAGGTAATCATTGTAAGGTCACGATCTTACAAATGGCAAGCTTATTATCATGACAGATTATGTTATTGTTCCAGATACACTGGAAGTCATTGATAGTGAACATATTATGATCAATCTAATTGTTGATTCAGAATGTTAGAGATCATAATACATGTTATGATAGTGTTCATAACATTGTGATTATAGTTATTTGACAAGTCACTATTTCAAAGTGTTAAAGTCAGATAAACTATTATTTGGTTGGATATCTCTAATAGTGATATCGTGTTAAGATTCATGAGAAATATTTGTTATCTCACTTCTCCCTTGTTAAGAGGGAGTGTTAAAGTGTAGCTTCAATAGAAGTGAAGTACACATTATATAAGTATCTGAATTTGTGATTATCATGTTAATCCTTGTTATGGTACACACACACACACACACACACACACACACACACTTGTCCTTTAATGGATCAGGTTCTGTTTATATTAAATCGGGCTATGTTATGTTGTATCGGCTTCCTTAAATAATATTGATTCATGCCACCGTAGAGCCATGACTCTACATGGCCCTTGGGCCATGTAGGAGTCATGTCTCTATGGATCATGAGCCCTTTCACCATAGTATATATTGGTGACCAATTGTGAGATATAGAGACAATCAATCACATTGGTAATGCTCCCTTATAACCTATGATCTGGTCTTCAATAAAGCGCTAGAAATTATCAAAAACAAGTTATATTATATACTTCAGATTCGTATAGAGAATACTATGAGTATTATTATAAATAATATATAGGAGTTTGAATATAATTCAGACTATTATATTTCAGACTAAAAGCATATTTGTTTTCCTATTAGAGATCCTATTAATATTTACAGATTGGAAACATAATGACTTTCGCTAAAAGGATCTCATAAGAGACCATTGGCTTGACCTTGAGACTACTAGTGATTAGGTATTTTTGACTTCTTTCTATTCGTTGTCATTTGTGACTTGATACATCACTTCTCCAAAACTCACACACGTAAAGAATAACTAGTACGACTAATAGACCAAAGAGAGTCCTCTTAGTCTTCTAATCCTATACCTCAATCTTCTTACACCTATTATGGAGAAGGTATGACACTTTCCACCCCCTTAAATTCTTTTTAATCTACATGCCTTCCAATTGAATCTATATCAGAAATCAACTCTTATACTCATCCACAATATCCAAAGAGTTACCTTCATAGATAAATGTAATCTGCTATTTTGTTCCCTTTTCAAAGACAAGATCACAACAGTGATCTGGGTGGTGTCTACTTGCATCCCCAATACTTGGCAAAAGAGCTCCAATTTTTTGAGAAGCACTCTCAAGCCTTGGGCAGATGTAGCAATAAGAATAGATTATTAGCATACAAAAGTAGTCTCGCCACATAACTTGTTGAATGTATGCCTTCTCCATTTGCTTTTTTTTAACCACTCTTCAAGTTCACTAATGTATAGACAAGAGAAAGATTAATTTTTTTGAGAAAAAATAAATGATCAAAGTCAGAAATTTTGACAATAATTAAGATAGAAATAAATATAAAACCTATTATAGGAAGTGTGTAGAGTGACATGTGAAGCAATTATAAAAGGGGTCCAATTATTTCACATTTTGGGATTAACGTTACACCTCAAAGGGAAGTAAGGAGATCGATCCTTCAATTCCAACTCTATGATAATTAGATCTAAGAAGATTAGTGTAAACCAAATGATGAAGGAACACTAATGTAAACAAAGATCTAATGGATATAGAATTAGAGAAAAAATGCAAGATCCTTAAAACCCTAATGTAGTAGGAGCTATGAAATGCAATTATGACTATAGATATAGAAAGTAGAAATGTTGAAATGAAGAAAATAATTAAATGACTCATCTCAAAAAATGAGGTGGAATGTTGGCTTTGATTTCCTAATTTTTGTGCAACTCCTAACAATGAACATATTTGGAACCGAATCTTAAACAATGAGATTTCTAAAACCCATAAATCTTTAGGCTCTCTATTAGGGTTGATCTAGAAACCCAGGGTCAATTTGGCACTATCATACTGTGTCCTTGCTAGGAAGTGTTCGAGCATGAAACTATTTCCATATCCCTAAAGTTCTTCGAAAAGGATATCTGAATCTATGCTCTATTTTTCTTTCCAAAAACCACAACTAATCGAATGGATCAAGAGTATGTGAATGTAGAAGGATGAATTAGAAACCCTTCCTTGATGACAAGCTCCACTATCACCAATGAAGGAAGCTAGATCTTGAAAGATTGTGGCATGAACATGGAAGATATGAAGAAGCCCCCAAATGATCTCCTTGAAGCTCCTCGAATGCAAAAGATCTCTTTGATGGATTGCAAAAGGATCTCCTTAAATGGATTGCTTGTGCATGTGAATGGTGGGTGCTTGGAATGAACTGATGATGCAAAATGAGGCAAATGGATGGGCTTATAAAGAGGTCAAAATAAAATTTCTCCCACTGACTAGACTAAAAATTAACACCTCAAATCAACCTAGATTCAAGACCTGAGAGGGGGACCCAGAAATAGGTCCCTAGCAAGGATGCACTACATTATCAAGGACACACTACATCATTAGGGATGCACTACATCCCTGATTCCAAGGCCTAAACCCTTGGTGTCCCAAAACATGTCCTGACTTCGGGAAATTAGATGCAAATCTACGAAAAAGCTCAATTTTGGTGCAAAAAAGAGATTTTGGGTGATAAAAGGAAGGTTAGGGAGGACCCAAGTGGATAGGTCCTACCTTGAGCTTTGCACCATGAAATAGGAATGCCAAGGATGATCATTAAATCCCACTCTGATTTCATCTAGAAGGAATAAAAGAGGATCATTAAATCTCACTAAATTGGTGCTAAAACATCATTAAATTGAAGTGCTTCCAATTTAAAATGGTGCAGAAAGTTAATAATGTTTAAGTACAAAACCTTTCACTAAGACTTGCACAACATAATCAAAATAATGATGGGTTGGATCAACTTTAGATATCTTACTTCAAGAACAACTTTTATATTGTAAGTCAACTATAATGTGTGTTCTCTATATTTGACAAGGAAAGCCATCTATCTCAATTGTTTTGCCATTGGCCATCTACAGCTCATACAAAGTGGGTCGTTCAATACAGCCTTAGCAAGGGGGATAAGGTTGCAAGGATTGTACCAAGATATTATAGAAATAATTGAACTTGCTTTGGAGTGTTCAACTATGCCTAGAACACCGATTTAAACTAGCTATAAAAAGCTCGGCCATCTTAGAGCTACACCCTCTAGTCTTTTGCTTTCCAAGTAGTTTAAGGAAAGAGATAGGCCAAGAGATGGCCGTTATGAAAGCCAACTTCAACAATGAGACAGTGCAAAAGAAGACATCATTCGAAACGCTACCAGTAAGTTTTAGGGTGACTTTGTAATGTATTCATAAAAAATGATGTCGTACTTTAGGTAGAACAACATTCCATACAAATCTTTGTAAGAAATGGGAGTGTCGATAAAAATAGAATCCAAATGAACTACAATGAGTTAAAATTCATAATGTTTTATTCAACCAACAAAACATTTAAGGATGCACTTATAGCCATGGCATAAATTACTTAAGTTATATAACACATTAATATCTATATTAACTTCTAACAGTACTACCAATTATAGTATTTAAATATTTGATAAAGAATATGCCAATCTAAATTGACACTTATTAATTTTATTGTAAGTTATTTGATACATTAATATCTATAGATAACTTTTAATGTTGCTATCTATTGTAGTCTTTAGATCTTTGACACAAGAATATATCAATCTTAATTGGCACTTGTTAATTTATTTAAAGTTATTTGATTTACGGTTGATGTTTCATATGACCATATGACATTAACATGGAAATGACATTAATAGTATTACATTTGATATGACATTAACATGGAAATTACATTAATAGTATTACATTTCATATGACATTAATAGTATTACATTTCTCAGAATAAATTTTGTTTGAGAAACTTTTTCTGACTTCCCTGTAACCTCTCTACAACATCATAATTATTTCGGAAGGTTAATTGGTGTTTTTTTTTTAAATTTTGGGCCCTTACGTGAAGTAATAAAGCTTGTATTACACTTTTCAGAATTAATGGTATTTGAGGAACTTTTCACAACTTCACATATGATAATTATTTTTCTACATCACAATTATTTCAAAATGTTTGACTGGTGCTTTTTAGATTCCTGCACCCTTATGAGAGATAGGACAGCCTGCGTCTTGCAAGCATAGCTAGGAATGCAGTAACAATAGAGAACTTCGGCTTATTTGGATGCAGCACGGACTTCCCTTCGTATCGTGCTGTCATCAGACTCATCACAACTTATTAAAAAGAATTGTTTTTATTACAATTTAACGACAGAATTACAACACTGAAAAGAGAACGACATTACTTTAATAGGAAAACCAATATGATGCTTTATAAGGCGTGTTCCCACAGTTCCACTTAATCAATTTAACAACAGAATTACAACACTGAAAAGAGAACGACATTACTTTAATAGGAAAACCAATATGATGCTTTATAAGGCTTGTCCACACAGTTCCACTTAATCAACACCTTCACTTGTTGTAAATGTGTATGGTTCAATCCGGTCCTGTATCTGGGTTGAAATGCATAAAGAAAAGATAAGATCATACTCTTCCAATCAAAGCCAATCTACAACTACAGGTGTGAAACTCCAACAACAGAGCAGTGAAGTGATACTTGATTCCTCAGAGGCGAAACAGTTACCGGGAAACCAAAACCTACCATCAGTATTCTTGGAAGTTTATATGACCAGTCGCTGTGGCATGTTCTACAGCTCCCTACCAAATACATTAAAAGAGGAAATCAATAATTTGAAATCATCATGGAAATAGTTATTCACGTCGTGCTGCTCTATGGAGAAGCAAAAATTGATTTTTTACCGCTTGACCAACTACTCCTTGCTGACAGACTCCACAACGCAATGTGAAATTTGCAGTATCTGTGAAATTTCTTTGCCTGCACAATAATTTTTGTAAAAATCTCCAAAATATTAATTAAAATCCCATTCTACTGAAAGCAATATTACATGAGATTGTACATAGGATCTACAAAACTGTCTTCCAAGCAATAAAATTTAACCTTTTAGTCTCTTCAATAAGGCTCTCAGCTAGCACTTGGACAAAACCAATGTTACCATCTCTATCGATGGGGAAAATTGTTTGGTCAACTTCTTCGGGGGCATTCTTGGAAGGGGACATCTACAACCAAAAAAATTAACATCTAATCATGTCATTAGTTGAATATGAAATTGAGTAGTGTAAATGTAATTTTGCATTAATGTTTTGTGCAGTTCGTAACTGAAAGAAAAATTTAAAAATTGTTATGAACAAAAACGTAAAGAACTAGCCAATAATGTACTACTACAAAAATGGGTTGATTGGACCATACAGCTAAAGCATCATAATGCAAACCATCATAAATCAGCATGACCCGTTCTTCATAGCCCTTTCCCTGTCAAGCAACATTGACATTGAATTAGCCCAAAAACTACCCGCATAATTCAAGATCTAGGCCTCGCTTATAAATACCATCTTACCTTTAGCTTCTCAAGCTAAAACAAAATCCTAATATAAATGAGCATACCTGGCCATAGAGATCACAGCGGGTTGTTTGAATATCGTATGCAGCAATTTCACGACCGTAATAATCTGCTAAAATTGAAAGCTCAATGGCACCTGCAAAATTAAGGATAACATAAAGAGAGAAGAAACTCATATTGACCCTACTTTCCTTAAACAACAGATCATGCATCAGTGAAGAGTTTTGTTTTTGTGCCACGTATCACCTAGTTTGGGATGATCAATGTATGATCTTTAACATCCTCTAAGGAAATAAACAATATATTAATCTTCTATTGCCATGTAGATGTTAACATAAATCCTAAGCTCCTTTGCATTCATTGAGAGGCTCTACTAGGACAAAAACTATGTTGAACTGACAGATTTGTGTCTAAATTTTTTAATCTGTTCTAATACTGGCCTTATTGCAGATCAATTCGATGTTATAGTTTATCAACATTTTCCTCCAACTCAGATCACCAACACTAACTCTCTCATTCATTTAACAAGTAGGCTTTTCCATTATCAAAATTCAGAATTATGCATCAACGTACTAAACCAGAGCAAATACTACAAGGAAAGTGCCTGGCAAAAAAGTGACCAACGGTCCACAGTTAAACAATACAAGCTGACCTCGCTAACAATAATCAGGCAAAAAAGGGAGTGAAAGAGACGGTGGATATAAGAACGACAAAATACAAAGAAGAACAACACAATAAGAAACTCTAATGAAAGATGTGCCCTAGAGAATGCTAGCTCTGATGCCACTTTTGTGACTGATCATATGTAGCCATTTTAACACTATTACATATATCACTGTCAATCACAATTATGGTTTAACAAAGTGAACAACCATAAATGCAACTCTTATTCCTTACTAAAAGTGCTCTGACACTGTTCAGACTACAACAGTGAGTTACAGAAACATTTTAAAACAAACTACTAGTATGGAACATTTCTTTCTCTAAGAAAAAATGATTGCCACTCTCCTGTTTCAGCATGTCATAGCTCATTATATGCAACATCTACCATGTTTTTGTGCACCATGAATTCTTTAACTTTATTCTGCAATTTTTTAGTGAAAAGGGTAGACAAACTAATAATTTGAAAACAAGTAGAGAAATTGCCACAAAGGATATAGGCAGCCATTTACAATTTAAATGTTGTAAGTTGTTACCAAAAAAGACATAGGGTTGACTATGCATATTTATCGACAAAGCACGTAGATTTTTGCATTCTTGGACATACTGAGGATAGTAGAACATAACAGCATTGTGGAGGGTGGTTAAGCTCTTCTAAACAGTTGAGGAGCTGGGTTGGTTGCAATCAGACCTATGTATATAATCCTTAATTGTACTTGACTGATTAAGTTTGATGGGCGGTTTTCTCTTCAAAGCTAGATTTTCTCCTTCTGAGATTTCTCTAGGCCAAAATGGGGCATTTTTGTGATGTTCCATTTTCAGATTTGTGTAACTCAAAATCCTACTTCCACTGTACAGTGAATCACGTACAGTCAGACTACAGGCACATACTTCTCCAACCACCAATTTCCATACGTATGGTCATCACATGTACAGTAACTAGGCTGCACCGTATGGTAATATATCTTGTTCATGCAAAAAATAGGCCCGTCACTTCAAAACCGATTCCACCCAGCACCCCACTGTACAATGGGTACACTTGTTTGGTACCTACACTACCAATCCCGTACATAGCAGTACACTATGGAATTGACAATGTCGCCTTCAGGTTAGATCACTTGATATTGTAAAGAAATAACGGAGTATTGTGCACTATTAATATAAACATGAAACTTCACACATGCCAGTAATAAACATACTCCAATGATGGACTGAATCACCATGAACAAAATATTGGTATTCTGACTTATGAAAATGTTGCCCAAATCACAACAAAGCTGTCTTCACTGAAGACTCCACAAATTTGGAACAACAAGCAGAATAGCGTGAGGGGTGACTCCCATCGAAACTGCAAAATGCCAGAATAGGGAAGTATAGATTTTATTATTTTCTGATATTGATTATATTTGCATGTAATTGTTATGCATGTAATTGTTATTTCTATCTCTTTAAATCCTAACATGAGATCGCTAATAAAAAAGATAGTCTTATAACATTTTTCCAAAGTGACAGGGTAGCGATCAGGTAAATACGATGCTTGGATAACAGTATAGACAAGGCTATATTACATGGAACAATATATATATATATATATATCTTTCGGGCCCCTTTTATTTTATTTGTTAGGTTTTATATTTTCTTGTCGGGAATTGGTAACCCTTTGGGAAGTTTTCCAAAGCCCACTTGTAAGGTTGAGTTGGTAGTTGTCCTAGGTATGTAAATTTGGTAATTCTTATTATAAGTGCAAATTCTTGTTGAGATTCAGCTTTCGGAGGTGAAAAACCCTCCCTATTTGGTATTCACAGTTTTGGTGGGAGTAACTCTTCACCCTATTACGCTTGCTTTGTATACGAACGTGTTGTACTTGAAGATCTATTTGATAATCTGAAGTGCTATCATTATTTAAAGATAGATTCCCTATTGTATGTCACTTTGTTTGATCTCTGGTAATAATTGTGCTAACATTCTCTAAAGACGAGCTTGAACTCTACGGTGTAAACTATACAACATGTTAAGTGCAACATGTTAACAATACGACATGTTAACCATGCAACACACTAAAAAGTGCCACATGTTCGCTATACGACATGTTGACAATATGATTTGCTAACAAGTATGACGTATTAACAATAAAATGTGTTAACAATAATTGTGTTATTTGTATAGTGTGTGCAATCCAATGTTTTCGACGCTTGAGTGTATTCTGAGAACATTACATTGGTATCAAATCTAGTAATTCTGGCAGCCTATAGGGTAATGGATGCAAGTGCAAACCTCAAGGAGATACCATTTCATTGACTGAATGGAGGAACCACAGGATCCTACGACAAAGATCATGGCAATGTTGAGGGTGCTAACCTGAAGACCACAACTCAATGACACCATGATCGAGGGAGAAGAATGATAATGACTCATAGAGAAAATGTTGTAGAAGTTGAAAAAAGGGAAGTCAAATGGAGAACAAAATGAAAACAGTGATAATAATGCATATAAAAGATTTTATTATCTTCTATATGCATTATGTTAGGATTTAAAGAGATAGAAATAACAATTACATGCATAACAATTACATGCAAATATAATCAATATCAGAAAATAATAATGCATATAGAAGATAATAAAATCTTTTGGGCCCTTTCTATTTTGAGTTAGGTTTTACACTTTTCTTGTCAGTCATTTGTAACCCTTTGAGAAGTTCTTGGAGTCAATTTATAATGTTGAGTTGGTAGTTGTTAAAGGTATGCGAATTTGGTATTTCTTGTATTGCAAATTCCTATTGGAATTTAGCTCTCTGCCAATTCGAAGGTGAAAGATCCTCCCTGTTTGGTAATCACAATTTTGATGGGAGTAACACTTCAACTTATTATGCTTTCTCTATGTCTGAAAGTGTTGTACTTGAGGATCTATTTGATAATGTTAAGTGCTATCATTATTTAAACACAAATTCACTCTTGCATGTCACTTTGTTTGATCTCTGATAATCATTGCACCAACATTCCAAAGATAAGCTTGAACTTTACAATGTTAACCATATGACATGTTAATCGCATGGTGTGTTAACAAGTGCAAAATGTTAGTTGTACACATGTTAACTATAGAAGTTAACCATACAATGTGTTATTTGTACACTGTATGCAATCAAAGTGTTTTTGGCACCTAGGTGTGTCGCGGGGACATTACAAATGTAATGTCCCCAATTTTAATAAAATACATTAAATAATTAATGGTCCGAAAATTTAAATAATATTATAAATGGACCTTTAATTATTTAATAAAGGCGCCCAAATTTTATTAATTATCCGTAGATGTTTTTCGTATCAACATTCTTTAGTAAACCCTCGAGAGTTTTCTCCGAAGGGGTATTTATGATCAGCGTGTAGGATGTTTTAGGTATGTGATTTGGTTTTGTTTATTTGCATTGCAAATTCCTATTGGAGTTCTACTTATCTCGCCATTTCAAAAGTCGAAGATCTTCTCCACGTGGCTATCATAGTGTCGGTGGGATTCAACCCTCACCTTATTCCATTCTCTATATTACTTTGCTTGGATCTGACAAATCGGAGCACCATCTTTGTTTGCAAATATAAATTTGGCAATACATTGCATATATCTATGATTGCTCTCCCTTGTTGGCATATATCTGTAGTTTCAGCAAATATTCTATCTACATGATTCGGCACTAACTTTCGACATCCCACATTTCGTTATCCATTCCTTGGCACAAGTATATCTCCCCTTGTCCAGTTGTTAGTTGCATGCCATCCTACCATCTATCTATCATCTTGCCATCTTTACACCATCCTGCCAATGGTGTGCCATCCTGCTATATGTTTGCCATCCTACCATCAATATGCCATCTTGTTGTACTCCATCTTGCCATCCCTACGCCATCTTGTCAACCAACCATCCTCTCGTCTTGTCATCTTGCCATCCTTGCCTTTCATCGGTATACAATCATGTCATCCATTCGTCCTGCCTGCCATCTTGTCGTCCTATCAACCTATCGTCCTATCATTCAACCATCCATCTATACGCCAACCTACATATTGTTGTGTTGCTAGCCCATTGTCCCGCCCTCCTTACGACCATCTATTTGCATGCCCTACATAGACTCCATACACAAAATGTCCATCCAATTGCCACCATATGGCTTACATCGTACACCCTGCATACTCCCTTCGGATGTATTGTAAGCTACACCATTGTACAACCTTTGTTTAGTACTCTTGGCCTACTCCATCTCATTATACGACTTTGTTAACATCAGATCGTACATCCAAGTTAAGCCGCATGCACAACCCCCTTATTAGCACCCTACGAACATACTATATCTCCTATCCTCCGGCACCCCATACGACATCTATGTCATATCTGTATGTTATTCCACTCCCTCCATGTACAACCAACTTCCACCATTCCCTCCATCCCAAGATCCTTTCTTTACCGTACGTTATATTCCAAACAATTAGACGACCTTGACACCATACGCCATACTCAACTCTCTTCCATATGGCCTTGACCACCTCTCTTCCTTCCACTCGGATTCAGATTTTCCTGTCACTTAGGCATCAATCTTGGCGCACAGAAGTTGGGAACATTATAGTGGTATTGAAGCTTTCCCTTGGGTGTTGCCCTCAAGTACTTTCCCTCAAGTGTTGCCCTTGGTGCTTCCTAAAAGTTTTTTCGCTCAAGAAAACTCGAGTGTGTTGTTGAGAACATTACAAAAAATGCTTATATCGGAGTGGAGTAGTGGAAGCTTGTTGGGAATTTGCAGGTGGTGCTTGCAGTCATGGTGCAATGTCAATCTTTTAGCAGATATGACTACCAACATCCATGGATGGTTTGGGATCTCGAAGCTTGTCAGATGGTAGATAGTTACAAATTGCTTGAGGGCAAGTAATCTTTGGGCCAAGAGGACTATAATTTCCCCAATTTTAATGAAGTAACTTTATTAAGTTAATTAATTAAGTGGTTCTAAATTTTAAATTATATCATAAAGATTTTTTTTGTTTTTTTTATCGATAATGGGCCGAAGCCTAGATTTATTATTATTGTTTGTTGAGATTAATTATAATTATGTGTTAAAATCGAGTAGATTCGAACCCAAGACCTCTTAGATGAGAGGCTCACAAGTTATCATTGTGTTATAGGCTCTTGCATAATAATATCATAAAGACTTATTTATTAATTTATTTATTTATTAAATAAAAGGGCCAAAATTAATAAAAGAATAAACTATCATCATCTTGTTGTAACCCTTTGCAAAATTTCTTGGAGCCCTTTATAAGGCTGCATTTGGCATAGTTGTAGATGCGAATTTGATATTTTCTTTGTATGTGCAAATTCTCATTCAAATTCTAGTATTGCCATTTTGGAGGTGAAAGACCCTTCTTATTTGGTGTTTGCAATTCCAGTGGGAGTAACTCCTTACCTTATTCTACTTGTGTTCCAACATTGTTATAATTTGAAAAGCTACCATTATTGAGTTCAAATCTTCATTTTATGAGAATATTGATTCAAGTTTTTCAGGCAATCGACCTTTTGATATTGCATGGTCATTATTCATATTTGTGTTGACTCTTTGTCAAATATCTCACTTCCGTAAGACAAAGTTCTGCATATATATTTTCATTCATCAATCACACTAAGTGTCCGTACTCAGAGAGTCAAAGCTGCACATCATGCACACATCCAAGTAACTGTACGAAAACGTGGGGCCTCTATACTCTCAACACAACTACCATACATGACATTGCATTCATTATACAGTGAGAGTTTAGACACAGTACAACTCCAACTCATCTGTGTACGCCAAGATTGACCATACTGTCAGACAAGTTGACGTCTCATACATATTGTACATAAATTCATAAACTGTGTGTTGTTCCTGGACTGTCATACACACCATACGGCGGGATTTGACCAACACTTGATGCAAGCTTGGTCATTTGGTGGTATTGTGTGTCCTAGATGTGTGGAGCTGCTAGTGCCAATTACGTCATCGAGGACATTACATAGTATGTGTTGTTTCTAGAGAGAGACACATATCAAAAGTTATCATAAGGGGTCTTGGAGGGAATGTCCACTTTCAAAAGAGATTTAGGAGTTACTAAATTTGTCTTGCATGCCGAAGCATGTTGGATCTTGACACTTGCATGACTCACTTTGATTAGGACGTCCAAGCTTTCATGCCTTTGGCATGTCCTTACATGTGCTATTTTTAGATCCTAGAGGAACTACAAAGCATCTTTATGATGACCACTTGAATGAGCAAGAAAATGGGGTCATGTTAAAGTCATAAAGAGCAACTTTCTATATTTAGAAGATGCCAACACAAAAATGATGTGGAAATTTTAAGGTGAGTTTGTTAATGAGGCCACTTGAGAAGTCTCCAAAAAAATCTTGGTATTCATAAGCTCATAGATAAGATTGTCAACTTCTATTTTCCCTCTCAACGAATTATAATATATTTTTGCGAGATTGAGGAAATGATATCAATCTGAAAGCAGGTCTAAATAATCTGATTTCATTTGTTTTGTAGCTTCCTTCATTACCTCTAAATGATAAGGTTCTCCTTCAATTTCCTTTTGTCTTTTCTCAAATTGAACCATCCAAAGGTGATCTTGAACCATTTTATGGGTGCTGTCAAAATGTGTTAATGCTGCCACAAAATCTGACCCTCAATTGGTTAGCCAACGTATGTGACTTACTAGGCCTATGATCTCCATCTGCTTTACATGATAAATTCAAAATATGTTAATGCTGCCACAAAATTTTACCCTCAATTGGTTAGCCAACATATGTGACTTACCAGGCCTATGATCTCCATCTCCTTTACATGATAAATTTAACTGATTGGTCTTGAAGAACTTGACTCTCACAATTAACTGCCTCTATGAAATATTCTTTGCACATGTGCTGATTTAAAACTAGGGCAGCGCTAGGCCTAAATATAGATTTGTCTCCATCATCATCTGGTGTCAACACACTAAAAGGATCATCTAATTCAACTATCTCATTAAATGGGATCATGCCCTTTTCATTTAGAAACAGTAGAACATCATTAAAATTGCATTTGGAATCATCAAGAGAAACCATCACCTCACTGGTTTTGTCTAGCCTAACCTCCAAGTTACCCACACAAAAAAAAAATGCAATCCATCATTGAAGAAACAATTGATTCTTTCTTGATTTCTTGAACATCATTGTAACCATCTGTAATAGAAGCACATGAAGAAGCTACTTCATCCTCATTTTCACAAGCATCAAGTCCCTTTGGAGCAATTTCTTCTTTCCCAAGCTTCCCTTCTGTTGGTTCCCAAAACCACAAATTGGAATCCTAGGAGTCTAGCCAACTCGATGCTAGGATATCCAACCGGTTAAGGCCAACTTGACGGGATTGATCAATGCAATCCAAGTCCCTTGCGCTTCTAGCTCTGCAAGGCCAAGGCGGGTGCACCTGATCCTGAACGAAACACTTAGGTCCAAGACACTTATAGCAAATTGATTAGAATGCGAATGTATTGGGTCCAAGACACTTATAGCAGATTGATTAGAATGTGAATGTATTGGGTCCAAGACACTTATAGCAGATTGATTAGAATGCGAATTTGCTGAAAGTTTCCCAAACGGCAAGGACTATAGAAAACTTCGAACTTACAGATTGTGAATTGAGAATAATAAATGAATATATGAATGTTTTCAAAATAAAAATACATATAGATTAATGCAACAAATGAATATATTAATTCTTCAAAAGGCAAGATATGAAATAATTGCCAACATTTGGATTGTGAATTATGAAAAATATAAAGACCAATGTCGAAGGGCGATAGAGTCAGTATTATAAGTTTAAAACATACAACTTTATAAAATTCTACACACATTAATTATAAACAATTTAGTAATCAAGATGTGCCAGAACAAATATCTAGACGCAATTTTAAAATAGTCTAGAATGTATTTTAACTCTTGCAGTTCGGAGACAAACCAGACATAGATACGGAAACAATTAAATATTTCTCAATATCTATGATGTTCGACTTTAAAATGCTATAATTGATCATGTCCACTTATCTATCATATAACATTATTTATAAAATTAAAAATAATAATTATAAAGAACGAAACTATATAATATTTTAACTCTAAAGCTTCATGCAAATAAAATAAATATTTCTTATTGATCATGTCGGGAATAAAATTGCACTGGAGACACTCCCTACGGATGATCCATCCAATGTTATTTGACTCCAAAATCGCATGTAAATATCATTCAATAATCCAAAATCCACAAACTTAGTTCAAAAATTCATTCCATTACCTATGAAAGAATATAATATATCATAGTGCATATAGTATGAAAAAATTAGGAAGAGTCTATATGAATTGTTAATTTTGTTATTTTACATCTCCTATTTATAAATGTGAAAGGGTGCCAATATGAACCGGCACATCTCTCCGCACATCCTAATCACAACTACCTATTAACCTAGACGATAATGATAACTTAATGAATTACCCCATGAAATGAAGGTGGCTTATAATAAGTTTTCTGAGATTTTTTCAATAAACTTAATAATAAATCAAAATCGTCCACAGGGATGTATATCTCCAAAGTAGGCATTCTGTGCATAACGGTTTTCCCCTAAACACCTCGTAACAACATACGACCCGATTTAATTCATCATCGGTGTTCTATTCGTATCACTCTTTCCTCTATGCTCGGGCTGAGAGCAATCAAGATGTGGTCATTCACTTGCTGAATGTGATGCATGGGCGCACTGGGAGTTCAATACTTCATAGATGCAAAAATCATACACCTCCCCATACATGTTCAACACCTGCGATAAACCACACAATATGAATCAAATGTATAATCCAGAAGTAGTAAAAGTTGTAAAGCTTCTTGTACTCTTTCTTCGAATCAAATTATCGCATCATCTCTACAGGTTGTCACCAATGATGGCATCAAATATTGATTGCAATAGTATGGCTACTGCCTCAGGTCCTTAGTAAACACGACATTATCTAGACTCCCCTACTGCAATATTTTATATATAGAAAATATATGCATGATATACAACTGGAGTTTGAAGTAGACCCACCTGCTGCATCCATATATTATTATCTTATAGATTTGAAGAAAACGAAAAAAAGATTCAATACTTGTATGTATGAGATATGAGTTGCTTTGGAATTTAGCTGCCACGGTGAACTGCTCATAGATTATTATTGCAGTATCCTGTGCATCACCCACAATAGTGTATGTACAGAATATGCTGGATCAAAAAAACATCATCCTTGAAGAGATAATCTGCATATTCTTCTATTCTCAGCACTCAGTTTGGTAGTCAAAAAGTCTTCATGAACTGTTGTCTGCAAAGTCTATTAATGAGGTTGTTGTAGGTGACAACATCAGGTGTATGGCCTCTGACTGACAACATCTTTAGCCTCTGCCACTTATTTTGTTTGCACAGCTGACAAATCAGTAGGTTCTTAGTTACAGTTTTAGGAAAATAACCTTGGCACTTTATCTCATATCTTTAACTCAGAAGCCTCCTGCACCTGACTTTGCATATTAAGATCAAGGTTTAAAAAACACTTTACCATAGCAGCAGCCCTATCTATGTTGGCATCTTTGCAAACATTTGTTTGAATCTATCTTACTGTTTTGAATTTTGAATTTGAGTGCTTGCAGATTTGACTGTCACCGTTTCAAACCTGTCTTTTATCCATATGAGCAGAATGTTGTTTTTCTAATTTGTCTCTTTATCCTGCATTTATGATGCCCTCTTGATTTTAGACTCAAACAACCAGTAATGCCAAAAGGCATATGCTCACTTGAGCAGTATAAAGGCATATGCTCAATAATAAAAAGATAAGTATTTCAATGCCCCTGCTGATTAGGTTGTTGACTGTGTATGTGTTTCACATCTTTGCCTTTGAGATCTACGATCATATTGACTTTTTTATCTCCAA
Organism: Cupressus sempervirens; assembly: GCA_028749045.1. NCBI lineage: Eukaryota > Viridiplantae > Streptophyta > Pinopsida > Cupressales > Cupressaceae > Cupressus > Cupressus sempervirens. Next base: position 1,051,046,749 of record CM053785.1, read on the forward strand.
CATCATAAATGGATCCCTGGATTTTTCTCTGAAAAATAGAGCTCCATCACCTTCTGATAGAAACACAACCCAAGACCAGAATAAACACACAGGAAAAGGGAAATATTATTATCAGTGAAAAATGCCCTATGGGCTTACAATAGTATGATTCTGGAGAAAGAAATCCTCCACACAATACCTTCTCTCAAACTCCACTGAGAACTGCCTTTACAGTGCCAGAAATGTTCTTAAATAGACCCCAAATGGTTTAGGGTTAGGAATACATTCTAGAATATGCCAATTGGCATCCACCGCCAAAACAGAAGGTTCCAGAAGTCACGTTAGAAGTCGGTGTAAAATTAGAAAAATTCAGAAACGGTAGCCCAACTTCCGAGAGGCATAACTTTTGAACCGAGACTCCAATTGACGAACCATTTACATTTCCGGAAAGCTCTCGAAGCGCTCTATAGCCCTGTGGACTAGCTTCGCTCGTCCCTCATTTTTGGACACGTACAAGGCCATTTAGTGCCTCAAATCTGACTTTGAGGCGCTCTCAGGTCTTCAGGAAATTTAAAACAGCAATAATTTTCTAACCGTAAAGCCTTTTGACCTGATTCTTTTTCTGGAGCACTTTAAATTACAAGTGTAATCATCCCTCCAACTTACACCCTCTAACTCATCGTAATTTTGGCTCAATTACAAAATAACCCTTTTTTTGCTTTGACACATATCCCAAGGTGCTCAAAACTCTAACCTAGAAAACTAATAGTGGAACTGTGAGAGTTGGAACCTTTACTTGACCCAAATGGGTATCCAGAAATGAAAATACATTAAACAGAAACTACCTCTAAACATATTTTTGGGTGATACAGAATTGTCCTTACACCCCTGGATGCTCCTGCATCACCTTCTATGTCATTTTCTTCTACTAACACCTTAACCATTTTCCCTGTGCATACATGATAGGCTCCCAAGCCTCTTGCTAGAAAAGAAAAGATTTTGTCTTCTCAATTCTTCTTGCCAACATTCTGATTTTTTTCACTAGAAGAGTCATTTTCATTAACTATTGATTTCTTTTTGAGGATGGATCGAAACCATCCAACATGCTTAAGAAGGTACTAATTATCTTCGAGCATCTCTCATAAGTCTTCATCTTTCTGATTAACCCTTCAGACTGGCAGAATACACCTGCTCTGGTACCACCATAAAGGGCTACCCTTGTTCACACACTAATCTTTTTAATTTTGATTTCTCTGATTTTATTTGAGTTTTGAAATTATGGGATAGATGAAAATTCAACCAACAATGATAACTATATTGCTACTATAATATTCTTAACAACAACTGAGTAGATGCAATTACATAGATATAACAATAGCAATAAGGGGAATGCAAGCTTAAGTTCAAGTGAACTCCATTGTCATAATCTCTCACTTATATATTCAATGAGTAAACCAAAGCTAGGAGTTGCTAATATCAGCTCATTCCAATGAAGAATTGGGAACAAACATCAATAAACAATTAGTCTACCATACCAATTCGCTGTCACAAAATTATATCAGACATTCTGTATGCTACAGCTGCAATATTGTCACCACAACTCCTTCTCTCAACCCTCATACATTAGATCTTTGTGCAAGTACAACAACATTTCTCAAGTACGAACTCTTGCTAAAGGTGTGGCAGCCATATGGACTTGTTTTGGGCAATCATAGTACATTCCGAACTGCTAACAACACCTCTGATGGAGTTTGCAAACTTGTATGACAGTAATGGACAAATACGACTCCTTAGTTGTATTTCCCAAACAATATGACACTGTTTCAAAGAGCCTTAAATATGTATGACATCTTTGGGTTGAAATTAAAGCCATTGGAAATACTCAATCTTTGACAGTAAACAAGACAACCCTTTGCCAGTCCACTTCCAAGCCCAAACCTCCAGATCAAACCCTTCCTGGCAATTGTAATATAGAGGAAATAGACATAGACACCTTAAGCAATATGATTTACCTTGAAATAAGCACTCAGCAATCCTCCTGACTGTCTTTCAACAATGAAAAGAATGTCATTCATGAGGGATTCCTCACGAACGCTTGAAGATGAGCTCTCTAATATTTCATAAATTTTGTATTCAATCCAGCATGCAAGAAAGTGAGCTCTAAGAAATCTTAAAAATGTGGGATAAATAAAACCACTTTTCCTCATCACTTATGCTTTTCTGTACTTCTTAGGATGTTGCTTTATCCTCTCTTTTTCTTGCAAATACTTTTCTGCGCTGTTTTTCCATGAATGTTTTTTAGCTAATTCTTTTGCGAATGCTATTTTACTATTTTCCCACAAGTGTTTTCATTTCATATTTCTCTGTCTCTAGACGACATTAACAATTGCCATCCACAAGATATTATGAAGATATCAATGTAGCCTAATTGACTTAATGCCAAAAGAACATCTAGACACATCAGATTGACCTACAATTAAACTGTCTACGCCAAAAGGCCTCAAAGTACCTTAAATGTTGTAGTTAGCCTACAGAACCGTGCACAAATAGGCCAATGCCAAACTCATACATGTTTCAATTTTACACCCAACTTTCTAATGATCCATATAAAATATATTGTTGCTATTTTGAGTTGGGTGATCAAGTTTTATGATTAGGGTTTCCTTTGGGCGTGTTTAAACATTATAAAGACACATCAACACTTGTATTAGCAACTAATTGTCTTATCGTATTGTTTATGATGCATATATGCAAACTTGTAATACTACAGATGGTTTCACCACAATAATTCTTACCCCATTGAACAAGTGGTTTCATTGTAATAGTCTACCACTAGACTAGTGGAAGGAGCTTGTAATTCACTTTCAGTTCTTTAAGCTTTCCCACACAAAAGTGGAGGTGCCCCTAAGCTTTTTTATAGAAGTGGATGTGCAATTGTAATTTCCATTGAAAAAGTGGATATTTACATATCTATATTCCATATGCATCTGACCAAATAAGTGGTTTAACCAGCTTTCTTCCTAGTGATTTCCATTTTAGTAGTTGAATTGTAATCCTAACACCATAACCTCTAACCTTGCCCACCTCAAGATCTAGTAGAAAGTGGAAAGGAAGTTGTTATACAATTCATTTCAATTGAAACCTAACCATTTTTTTAAAAATTAAGGTACTTATTACAATCTAAAGGAACTTAGCATTATATTAATCTCCAAAATGTGCACTTGGAAGAACTTTTCATTATATTTTTCACCAAAAAGTGCACTTAAAGGAACTTTATATTCATCGCACAAAAGTGCATGCACCTAGAGGAACTTTTAATTACATTTGCCACCAAAAGCGTGCTTGGAGAACCTCAAGAAACTTTTCATTACATTCATTGCTATTAAGTGTGCCTCAATAAAAACATGAACTTAATTTAAACAATTTTTGATCACTTTTAGTTATTTGGCGATTTTTATAAAGATTTACCTCACCATTTCACTCGCAAAGACACCCAAAAGTGTACTTTGGAGATAATGAAAATCACCTAAAAGTGCCCCTAGTTTAAATTTTGATCCTTGGAGGGTGAACCCACAATAGTGGGTTACACATTTTTATCTAAGTAGACATGAAATGTTCATTCAGAAAAAAAAAGTTCACATTCAAATGTATTTTGCAACTAAACTTTTACAAAATTGAAAATGATGTAAATTAGAGTCATTTAGGATTTTTGGTCTACATTCTTAATATATTTTTTTCATTTTTTTGGAACTGATTTGAATCCATTTTCTATCTCCGACAAAAACTACTATGTTGCTGTAAACAATATTTTCAAAGAGTGACGCTCACTTTGTCACTTTGTAAAGCATAACTTATATATATATATATATATATATATATAAAAGTGTGATTCTTTCGAATTTAGTTTTGTAACATCCATATCTAATGTTAACAATTGGTTTGATGACTTTATCCTTAGTATTTCATATTTTATTATTTGAAGTTGACCTAATTCTATTTTTGACATACGTTCATTTCGTAACTTGTCACTTGTGTACTTGTCCAATTTCAATTTTTTTATACAAAGGACTTCAATACCTAGTAAATAGATGTTTTTCTTTTGTTAACTACTTTTCTATAAGCGTCGAACATAAAGGTTGATATATGATGAAAATCTACGTTTAGTAAAGCTAAAATACAAAGTCAAAATTGTTAAAGTTGGTGATCAGATTATTTCTTGTATAAGGTTGATAACTTGATACACTTGTTTTTCTTTAAATAATGATATTCTTAATTATATGTCTGATTGCAGACAGCTGATATAGATATGTCTCTCTGAATACTTCAGATTATATATCTTTGCACTGGAACAGATTGACTTGTGTAGATAATGTGCCATTGAAGACTGATTTATTAGTGTTCACCAATATCAGTACAGAAGTATGTCTTTGCTGTTGTATGTTTGCTGTTGAACATTTGCTGTTAACAGACTGGGATCCACACTCCACGTAGCAGACTAAGGAATTTGTGTATGCAATGATATATATTTCTTCGATTAATTTCTCACCACTTATATGTAGTTTGGCAGTTACGATGGACACGACTCCATCGTGGAGTTATGACCCATTGTGGTTGTGATGCCATGATGGCAGTCACATTCTATCGTGACCCATTTAATTTTGAATTACTTAACGCTTACTAATTTGGACTTCAAGAATTAATATGCAGTCAATCTTACTTGCAAATATATAATATAATATTTTATTTATTAGACTGCATAATAATAATAACAAGGTTTATTTGCATATATATATATATAGTTTATTCAGAGATGGTGACTCGTGGCAATCCTAAAAGATATTACAACTGGTATTTCTTACTTTTTGTTGACTATTTCAGTCATAAAATGTGGGTGGACTTTCTTCAACATAAATCATGTATATGCTATATTTTTGAAATTTCAGGCCATAGTAACAAACGAGTCAGATTGTCCTATAGTCACTCATAGGTCACATAATGAGGGAGTTTGCTAGACTGCTTCCTCCAACTGTGATACACACAAAATTTTAGACCAGTTAACCACACCTTACACTCTACAACAAAATGACGTTGTTGAATGTCAAAACCACACTATAACTGAAATGACTAGGTCAATGATTGAACTCAGAAATGTTCCTAAGAAAATTTGGGTAGAAGCAATATTTACTGCACTCTATCTCCTTAATTGATATTCCACACAGGTTGTTAAGAGGAAGGCTCCTGAGGAAGCCTGGACTAGTCGCTAACATATGATCAGTCATCTGAAAGTTTTTTGCTCTTTAGTATATGTTCGGATTCTAGATGCCAAGTGCTCCAACTTGGATTAAGAGTCAAACACTTATGTTCACATGGTACAGTGACAACTACAAGGCTTATCAACCAATTGATGTCTTATCTTTAGTTGTGATGTTTTCTTAGATGAAGAACAAGGACCTCTTTCTGATGTTCCTCTAGGGAAGAAGCCCATTAGTTGCAAATGAATGTATAAACTCAAATACAAAGTTGACGAAACCTTCGACTAAAACAAAGGTCATCGAGTTGCTAGGGGGTTCTCACAGAAAGAAGGCATTAACTATAAGACTTTTGCTCCTACAAAAAAAAGGGTACTAGATGGCTTGTCTTTGCCTAAGCAACTCAGTTTGGTTGGAATATACATAAAATGGATCTTACGAGTGCCTTCTCCAATAATAAGTTGCAGGAAGAAGTCTACATGATGCAGCCTCCTAGTCTCAAGGTTGTTGGAAAAGAACATCACAGATTGGTGAGAGCACTCTATGGCCTAAAACAAGCTCCTCGGGCTTGGTACATCAGAATGGACAAGTACCTTACAGATAATGGTTTTCAGAGGTGTCCATCTGATTCTAATTTGTATGTCAAAAATATTAGTGGTGATATTCTTCTTCTTGTCTAGTTTGATGACTTGATTATCATTGGACATTCACCACTTTTGATTGATCATCTCAAACAGAGTTTGTATCAATTATTTGGCATCACAAACTTGGGATTTCTGCAATTTGAAAATTGAAGTTTAGCAGATTGAAGGTATTATTTTCTTATTTTAGTCTAGGTATGCTTGCAATCTGCTGGATATGTTTTGGATGCAAAACTACAAACCTGCATCTACACCTATGGATAAAGGGTTGAAGCTGACCACCAAACAAGATTTACTTGTGGTGAAGGAATCAACATTCGGGCAATTGATGAGCAATCTCAAATATCTTACTGTTACTATAACTGATCTCAATTTTGCAGTGAGCTACATTTCATGCTTCATGACAGCCCCCAAGGATGATCATTAGGTAGTAGCGAGGCATGTGTCGAGGTATGTGAAGGGTGCTTTTGATTTTAGTCTATTGTACAATAGAAGTCACAATCCTAGACTACAGAATCAGATTGGGCAGGCTCCATTTATGACAGGACATCAGCATCTAGGTAAATTTTCAGTTTAGGATTTGGCGCAGTCACATGGACTACCAAGAAGTAGCAGGCAATAGCTCTTACCTTGAAAAAAGCTGAGCATCGAGGAATAGTTAACCCAGCTTGTGATGTAGTTTGGCTTCAGAGGATGCTTTCACACATGTAGATGTCTCAAGTAGATCTTACTCTCCTTTACTGTGACAAACAAAGGGTGCTCAAACTGGCCAAGAATTCGGTCTTGCATGCGAGAACCAAACATGTTGACATTTATTGTCATTTCATTCTGTAGCTGGTTGAAGATGGGTCAGTTCAATTGTTGTATGTTCTGAGTACGGATTAGACAATAGATATTCTCACCAAGTCTCTAAGCCTAGACAAGTTTGTAAAATTCAGAGGGCAACTTGGTGTAGTTGATAAGTTGACCATTAGGGGAGGGTATCAGAATAATATCTTTATTATTTCTTATTTAATGGTCAATATTGTAACTTGTGTAAATATTAGATACTTTCTAATTTACAATAGTTTCTTTATAGAATGTCCCCTTTTATAACTCTATAAATGATCATTTGATCATTCATTTAACTCATTCAATTATTTACCAAAAATTCTCTTGCAATAGCTTCTAGGACAATTATATTAATAAAGTAATTGCTCGTGCTTTAAAGCAACTCTAATCTTACCTTTTTGAAAGAGGCAAAAAATTAAAATAGCCTCTAATAAGCCTTTGTCTGCTTTAAGATCTACTTTCATTCTTCCAACCAGCTACATATATCAAGGAACGGCTACATTCCGATTGTGTTTTCACTTTAAAAAACTTTATTGTGTGTTGATATATGATTTGGGTGACCCGTGCAAAATTTGGAGTGGCATTGCCATCCCTAAAGTGTGCCTTATTGCTATTAAAACTCTGCTTTATATGTTTGGTGGAGATCACTGAGAGGTTAGCCATATTTTGGTGCATTTTATAGTTGGTTCAGCAACTCAAAAATAGCACTACATCACTCAACTGTTTTCTGCTTCTTCCATGCATTATTTTATGATGACTTTGCCACATGAATTGTGGTTTTTCCTTAGCACTGTCAAGCAATTTTTTCTGTTTTCTTTAACGTTCTCCTTCAATCATATGTCGATGACATTTTCCATCATAAATTGCCACTTGCAGTGCACTCTGTCAAGTTGTCAACCTTGCCACTCAAAAATGCAATATTCATTTACATCAGTTTACCTATCATGCTGGCCACATTTGACACTTGTTTTGCCATTATTGGCACAGATTTTACCTGAATGCACCCTTGGCAATGTGCGAAATTTGTGTGTTTAGCTCTAGGTGCACTTTGCAAACTCCTTTACCCTGACTGGTGGAGTTTCCAACTCGGTTTGCCAATGAAAAATTGTCATTTTTGTCCATATTTTGGCTTCATTAGTGACTTGCCACCACTGATCAAATTTTTCATTGGCTCTGCCCTTGTAAAAGTGTGACATGATGAGATTCTTCTTTGTTGGCATAGTTTTGAGTTACTACAGCCCCTTTGGCAGAAGCTTTTGACTGGCCAAGCCACTAACAAGGTATGCCATTTCATTGACTCTCAGTCTCCTCTTAGTCAAGAATGTCTTCCATGGCAAGTTGCTCAAATCTATTTGTGCTGTCCTTGCTCTGCTCCCTTCATTTATCCTTGTCATTTCTGCTTGCTCCCTTGTGTTGGCATTGTCATTGTCACTTGAAGAACATGCACAGAACTCTTATTCATCAGCTTGGTCATTATTAAACCTACTTTGTGATCTTCATCTCTTCATTCTGCTGTAAGTCATCACTAGTCATGAAACATCTTCATCTTCAGTTTGAATAGCTCAAGCAACTTAGAAACTCCTTAAGGGAAGAACTCAGTGGATCCTAATAACATGACAAAAATGACTTGATCTAAGACTACCACCTTGGGCAGAGTTTTCCATGGCTAACAATATTGGTACTAATAGGCAGCGTAAGCTTATTTCACATTTTTTAAGTTTAACAACACCAGAAGCATTTGCACTCTCAATGTTCAACACTGTAATCAATACTTCATCATTCGATATCTACCAAGATTAAATATGTATTGTGGTTTATATACCAACACTTTTTCTCAACAAGCAGACTTATGGCACTGGTTAATAATGATTTTAAATAGAAATGTCGTAAGATTCTATGCATAGGATTGATATGATCTAATCTACTTCTGTTCATCTTGTTGTGTAAAATTTGGAGGAAAAAATAAACAATTGACAATAACTACATACCTCCCCAATTCTTTGGTTCGAGAATCCATGAACAGTACTCTTGGTTACTCTTTCCCAAAAATGCTTCATTATAATGTTCAGGATCACTTGCAACCGTTGCTGCAATTACCTGTATTCAGTGATATTAGTGCAATGTAAAAGCACTAACAAAAAACTAATCCAGCTACACATACAAAACAATCACAATCACTTGGAAATATTGCTGAAATCACTTATAGCTTATAATCATGTTACTACAAAAGCAACACTATATAGGCTTTCTTGTTACACACAGGACACAATCAGTGCACTTAAGCTTCAATGTGTGAGATGATTGAAAAGGTGAGAGTAATTGCCTTTATTTAATAGTGCTTTTCAAAATTTTGGTGATGAGCAGATAGGTTTCACAGAGGAAAAAAATGTGGGAGAAATTGCCTCTATTTAGTAGTGCTTTTCAAAATTTTGGTGACAAGCAGATATCTTCCCAGACCAAAAGCAAAACGGAAGTTTCAAAGACAGCAAGGTATAGCTATTAAAATTCTATATTAAAAAATAGCATAAATTGAAAAATAGCTTGAACAAACCAATGAAAGATGTAATTTTTTTTAAAATAGCAGAATAGAAGATGTTCATTGTTGGATAGGTTCTTTGGATTCAACCAGATACCAATGAAGGAAGAAGACCAACACAAAATGTCATTCACTACTAAATGGGGCACCTTCCCCTATCAAAAAGTTGCCTTTTGATCTATCTAATGTTAGGGTTGCACTTCAAAGAGCAATGGAAGTTGCTTTCAAAAAATATATAATCAATAGATTATCTTGATGATCTAATGGTACTCTCCACAAACAAAGAGGACCACTTTGACCAGCTAAGAAGATATTTCAGACATATCAGCAATTTGCAATCCCTCTAAATTCAAAAGAATGGACCTTTAGCATAGCCTAATGAAAGTTGCTGGGACACATTGGTTCTAAAGAAGGTATAGTCATCAATCCTTAAAGAGTTCAATCTATCCTAAAGCTTTCACTACACAAGCATAAATATAATCAAATGGATAGAAGAGTATTCTAACAAATCTAACAAGCAATATCTAAGACTCTTAAATGTCAGTCAATCTTTATTTAATATTTTAATAATGACTTTCTTATTCAAAGAAAGAGAAGGTGATGCAAGTGCGTACCTGTTTCCTTTTGTAATCAAATGTTGAAAGGTGTAATGTCCACTCTTGCGAGTAGTGGAAAGACCCATTTAGCCTATTCAATTCATGTAGGCTAAATTTGGGACATCAAAAAAATTAATTAATTAATTAAAATCTGTCCAAAACGACAATTTTACAAATAGATTTATTTAATTAATTAAAAAGTGACTCAATTGGAAATTAAAAGAGAATATTAAAGGTCACTTTGTTTAGAAGCTCTTTTGTTCATGCTTTATTCCAAAGGTATCTCTAGACGTCATTCTTGGCCCTTGGTGTGGTCATTCCTGTTAGAGTGGAGTTGTCGTTCAACCAAAAGACTGATTTGTCAATGCCCGATACAACCACTCAAATTATAGTACATAGGAGGCAATTAAGCCCTTGTCACAAATCTCGAGGGGAGCAGTAAACATTTTGTCAACAATCTCCCCCTCAACGTTACTCAAGGGTCTGATTTGAACCTGTGACCAAGCTATAGTACCACTTGTTAAAGTGGAGCGGTTGTTGCACCAAAATATAGATCTGTTTGTGCCTGATACAACCACTCAACTTATAGTACACAAGAGGCAACTAAGCCCTTGTCATGAATCCTGAGGGGAGTGCTGAACATTTTGCCAACAATTCCATCTTATATTTCAAGCACAGAACTTGCTTGATGTGTTGTACATTCATCCAAAGGATATTGTTGTTAAGCGCTACCTTCAGCCATTATTGGATTACAAACCCAACATATGAACTCATACTAGATATTTATCAAAAGTTCGTTATTTAAGAAAAACAATGTTGTTTCATTTATTTCTAATTGAGCAACTACTCCTTACTTTATGAATATCATAGTGTATTGTGAATGTTATATGTACCATTGCGAACCAAGTAAATAAATGAATTACAAATGAGAAAACCTCTCGAGAAGATGGACCTAAATTGTTTAACAAAGATTATTCTGATTATTTGAAAAAAAGATGGCACAAAACCACGAAGATGTGAATCGAGCAACAAGAATGCAATTTCAAGTTGTGATGAAGGTTATAGGATAAGGCATAGATGTGGACCAAATCGATGGTCTTCCTTCCAACTGAAGTAATTGGGCACCGCTCCTCCCTATGCATCAAAGGCCAATTGGATACCCATCAAGAAAAAATTAGGGGTTCAAAAACATTTAGGTATAATGTTGAAGGAAAGACAAGGAATAGCAAGTGAGAAAATTGGGATGTGTCTCTAATTCTCTAATCAAGAACCATCTGACTTGGGCAATATTGACAATTTGTGATCTCGATATTGCATCTGTAGTGGACAGAGAGGCATTAATGGTTATCTGCATGGGTTTGAAAAATATCATTGGAAAAAACCTTAGTAGGGATGCGATCAAGAATTGGGTAGAAATTAATTCAAAGAATACAATTGAAGTCAACTTCACACCCAAGAATTTCTTCTTTGTGGAGTTCAGCGATGAAAAGGAGCAAGATGAAGCATTGTAGGCAAAAAATGGTGGTGTGCTGGAAATCTGATTTTCTTATAGTAAAGGGAATGAAATTTCAAACCCAGGATGAAAAACACCTTCTGATAGAGCTCTCTAGATCCACCTCTACAACCTCCCATTAGAATATCAAACAAGAGATTGCCTGCAGTTAAATAATTCTAGATAAGGACTTCTTCTTAACATAGAAACTAGGAAGGACTACCTTTTTTGTCTGCATCAAGCTAATTTTGATCAATCCCATTCCCAAATTTGTGCACTTTTCCTCATTAGGGGGATGTCGAAACAAGTTGAGATTGAGTAGCGAAGGTTTTACTGCATAAGCTATGGGTGCAAGAAACATTTTGAGGCAAATTTTCCCATGTCTACTTCACTCAAGTCATTTCCCAAATGGCTTGCAAGAAACAACCACCAATTCCTTCGCATCCAACGAAGGTAGACATGGTCCCTAAGCCTTGCAAGACTACACCAACTGGTTTTCCCAAGACTACATCTTCTCCCAATTGCAATTATGGAATAAAGCAAGCACAACTCAACGACTTTGATTCCTTGGAAATGATCAAGCAACAACAAAGAATTATGTTGCTCTTGTCTGTAATGTCCCCTTTTTAGCAAGAATCAGAGGACGAATCATCAGCCCATCATTGTGACCCTTGTAGGCTAATGTTTTGAATAGGTGGTCTCATTTGTTTGAGGCAATGGCTATTTTCCCAATCAATGGTCGGGAATGTTCAGGTTTTCTCTTCTTTTGAATCAGATTCGCACACTTACTATAAATAGTAAGTGTCTATTTTGGGTAAGCCTGAACAACTTGGTGGCAATGTTGAGATACAGTATTGTTGACTGGAGCAATTATTTAGACTTACTGTTTATGGTAAGTCAATTATGACCATGTTGCTCTTTTCGACGGTGCACCTGGACTTGGTATTAGCAAACTTCATCAACTAGCTCAATTTCAAGGAGTTACTATTTATGGTAAATCGGGAGTTGATGGAGATAGACCCTTACTATTTTTAGTAAGGCATTTAGATGCACAATGGACACAATGGTTGACTCTTAGGCTCAATCAAAATTGAGAAACACCAATTAATGATGGAGTTATAACATTATAATAATTATTGAAGTTTGACTTTAGTAATAATTAATTATTAAGTGCATATCATTGATAAATTAAGTGGACCTTATTTAAAAGAGAATTTAAATGTTCTTGAAGTATACTTTATATCTTAATATGTGCATCAAAAGGAGGGGAATATAACTGAATGTTATATTTCAATTCCAACAAAAGCAAGTATTTCAAAAGCTAAGTTATGGTTTAAGTCACGCAAGGTGTGGGTTTGAAACTATTGGGCCATTCTTCAATTCAGAGTTATAAAAGGCTTCTTTGGTGAAAATAAATACATTCATGACTTATGCATTAGCTTTTGTTTGTGTGCAGGAAAATTTGAAACAAGGGTTTCAGATTTCCAGCTTGAGGAATTGTGAATTCTTCCGAGAGTCTTTGCACTTTGAACTGGTGAAACTATTCAATGAATTGTGCTTGAGGATGGTTTAAATCAAAACCACAATTGTGCTTCATTTGTGATCAAATTAAGAGAAGTATTTCGGCATAGGGTTTCAAATATGATTGTAAGTGCAAAAACATTTAATGGGTGCAGAGCACAACCCATGTATGGCCCAGCATTTGATGATTGGTGTCATCAATGTCTCCAGCATTGGCATCAAACTAGAGAACATTTATAGAGAGTTGCGACATATATATTGGAGAGTTTTTTTGGCATAACACGTGGGCCACATTTCATTACCAAGTTCTCTCTAATTTTGTAATAACATTTCAGAATATCAAGATTGGTATTTGTATGCATTATGATGTAATGTCCCCATTTTTGCCACTATTAGAGTTTGAGGGATTAGTTTATTATTGTGATCCTCCTAGACTAATTATTGTGGATAGAGGGTCTTCTAAAGAAGAGGCTTGGCTATGGGAGGGCCTTGCCTTCTTCACAATTCAGTATGCTCCAATTTGGTCTTCGTTTGACTCAGATTGGACTTCGTTTGGGCATAGTTTCATGCACCTGCAATTTATGGCAAGTCGGGTGATGATTGAGAGGGAACCTTTCTATTTTTGGAAAGTGCATTTTGTCACTTGGGGAAATAATAGGAGTGACTCTTGTTTGAGACGACATATTTAAAGGATAAGGTTTTTGGGAGTTATTATTATTTTAGTGGTTAAATTATTTTTAAATTATTAAATGGCTTATTATAAAGTTATAATTTAACTTTATAATTTCACTTAAGTCGAGGTTTGAATCATCATTGGAAGGGGCCATTTATTAATTAATTATAAGCCTAAGTCAAGTATTGAATATAAAAGTGCAAGGAGTTGTTATAGTTAAAAGTTGAAGCCTCTTAAGTGAAAAGTGTCTTCATGAAGCCATGTGCTAGAAAAGTTATTCAATACAAGAATTTAATAGATGTTTCTAATTAATGGTGTGTTGGTGAAGCTAAGTGCATTATAAAAGGCTGCTTCATGAAGCAAATAGATCATCCAATTGTCTAATACCTTTTTATTATTTCTTGGTGAGGGTTTAAACTGAGTTTGGTGAATTCAATCCATTGCTGAAGTATAATGGATTTGGACTGAGATTTTGGTGTCTTCTCGTATTGTCGCTACTGTAGCTGAGAAGAGGATTTGTTTGTGTCTTCCAATTCTGTGATTACTATGGCAGGAAGACCTTGCTATTTCTGAAGCTATTTTTTATTTGCATCTGAATTTTGAAGTTTATCATTACTGATTTGGGACATTTAGCATCTGAGTTTTCAATGTGGGTTTTACCTTGGCATTGTGAGCTATTGCTGGGCATTTATTACTTCCAAGTTCTTTAATTAATTCAGTTGTTGCATAAGTGGTCAAGCACTATAAATATTTTGCAATTGAAATTAAAGTTGCAAGTATTACTAGTTCATTGAAAATAGTTTGGAATTGAATTAAGATGTTATAAGGTTGCACATGAACTGTTTGATGACATGCCAAGCTCTAGTTGTGTGTTTCAGTCATCACTAGTTTGCATGCCAAGTGTTTGTAGAAATGTTTCTTGTAGGTGTTGATTTGCATGTAAAATTCTTATATATACATTTGAAGTGATCAAGGGAAGTTGCCATTTTGTCTCGTCCTTTGCTTAATCATCATTGAGTTATTTTGCAAAGCATTTGAACATTATTTTAAACCATTATCAAGCAAGCAAATGCAATCTGAAAATAAAGGGCAGCAAGATAGAGGATGCATGCAAAGTGTTTGACAAAATATCAAACAACTGATTAGTGAAGAAAATTGATGTTTGTTTGAGCTATAACTGAGTGGGGCCTTTGCAGTGGTATTAAGGTGGTTTCCCGCCATCTTGTGGGGTAGGAAATTCATTTTTATTTCACATTTGTTGTTGTATTTGGAGTGACCAACACTAAAGCAATTTTCAATTATGGACAAACCCAAGAGGACTAGTAGTTGTGGGAGCCGGCAGAGTAGTGAGGAAGATAGCAAGAAAATGAATGCTCTAGAGAGAGTATGGAAAAACTTAAGTTACATAATAAGAGGTTGGCAGCAAGGGTGTGAAATCTGGCGATGGTGGATAGGGCAGCGAGATACATGGTTTCTTCTTTTAGCCCGGTATCGAGGATGCTAGGAAGGAGGCTTGAGATTTCCCTAACAAGAGATCATGATGCAGATGAACTTGTGTTTAATACGGCACCCACAGGTCCTATCCATAGTGTTGATGATGGACTTATTTCATAGAGACATGTAGATGTGTCAATCCCATTGTAGATGGTAACACTAAGCTTCAGCAAATTGAGGGTTCTAGAGCTGTTGTTGCAAATAATACAGATGCTATTGGGGCAGTAGTTACCACTGATTGTTCAAACTATCTCAATGAGGGGATTGTTATTAGAGATTTATATGTCAGTTGTCGTAGTGTTGCTCCAGTGCAGGAGGCAACATCTTTCTTAAGTGGGATAGACAAGAGCATGGAGCTATCCAGCCATGATATTAGTGATCAAGGTGTTACAATAGAGTTAGTGGATGTTGGTTTAGACTCTAGCATTGTTGATTCGCAGCACGACATAAAGTCATGTGTGCAGAGTCGAGTGACAACAGTTGAGGCTCTATTAGGAGATGCGAATGTAGATAGTATGGACACATCTGATGATCCATTTGAGAATGCTATTAGCTGCAGTGGGTATGATATCCCTTGCCAGATATTAGGTGATGACTCTGAGGATGTTTTGGATGCGTCCTAGAATCGGTGTTTACGGAATCTTACTATTGAGGTGGAAGGTGAGACATGCAAGGAGTTTGATACTGTGAGGAATTCCACTTCTTCGGATGAGGATTTGCTTGAGGGACTGAATAGTTGTATCTTAATTGCAGAGGTGTGCGAGGACGATAGCACACATGCGGTAAGCAATCTTGTGGCGGGCAATTCTAATTCAATTTCCTATCACATTGTAGTTAGTGAGACAAAGAGCTTGCATAGGAGGCAGGGGTTACAAAGGCATCATGTGGCCAATCAGCTAAAGGTGAGTGATGGTGACCACTTCAGCTTTTGAGCATTATGATGTGATTCATCATTTTTTAGTCGCATATGGTTGTGGTGCTCTTGTGTCAGATGAGCATGGTGATAGCAGTCTTTCCCTCACAAAGGTTCATGTGCTTCGAGAGGTTGTCAGGATCTTGAAGCATAATTATTCATAGTTAGTTTCAAATAGGGATTACCTTATGGAGTGGGGTAGAACTTGTTACGAAACATTGTTAGGGAAAGAGGAGGAGGTTGTTGAGCTCACTCATGGCCTTGAGGTGATTGTCGACTCTTCATTGTACTTAGTTGGCTCTCCAAGAGTCATAATCATGTTTAGTTGAGGTTACTGTGGAGTTAGAGCAGGTACAGTCGACATCAGCCCCAAATTCAGTTTAGTGGTATATTGTGGTGGTTTGTGGTGAGTTTGCTTCCACGGTTCAGGATGAGTGACGTGATGATGCGGCAATTACATCTGTCTAGGATATGGGTGCAATAGGTACAGAGGAGGGGAGAGAATCAGTGGAGATGAGCTCTCATGGTGATTTTCTTCCTTCTGCTAGAAGCAAATCTATATCTTCATCTCATACAGCTAGTAGCATTGGACAGTTGGCAGTGCCACGTTTTCAAAGGGATCGATTGTGGGTCATGGAGGAGTGGGTTGACGCTTCAACATATAATTTATATTGCACTGAGTCATTCATGGAGCATTTATTTCAAGAGTTCGGATTTGTTCATATAGAGTATCTGAGAGTACTCTCATTTGAGGCTCTCGTGCTATACGGTGATAGGTGAGAAGGATTGTAGAAACCTTTGCTACAATGCTTCCCAACATGGATAGTGGTTGGGTTTGCTAAGAGGGTTGCCCAAGATCCTACCCGACCTGTAGTTTGGAGTTAGAGATTAAAGCCATCTTCTGATTCCCAGTTTGGTACATATTATCCCCTGACAAAGATTGGAGCTTTTTACCAGCATTACACAGTGAGGAGCGCTCATCATTTGACTTCTGACCCACAGGTAGAGGATTTGGTTTCACGCACATGTTGGTTGGCTCCATTTCCATACCATCCTCTATGGGATGAGTTTGCACCATCTATAGTTGATAGGGTTGGTAGTTGCAAGTTAGTAATAGGCTACTTGTAGAGTCAGCATATCAACAACAATTTCGCAATGGATGGATATCAGGGTTATGACACAGATACTTTTGGGAGTGTTAGTTCTTGTCGCATAGATGGGTTTCATACTCATGTCAGTTTGGTAGGGTGTGCAGGGAGTTTTGATCTCACAGGTGATATTGGGTATCCACTTCTCTTTGTTATGGATGGATGTGAGTTGCGTCTCTACGAAGATCCAGGTGGAGACAAGTTTAACATTGCGGATTGGTTGAGACGCCATCTTTGGTATGGTGAGTATATTCAGGTTAGCTCTGTGGATAGTTATTATCACAAAAGTTTGCAGATGATGCTAGCGACATTGCACATGCTTTTCCTTGGGATCCGGATGGATTGATATGTGCCTTTGGTTCTGGTGATTGCTTGAGGAAATGCAATCTAAAGGAGGGCAGAGTGTAATGTCCCCATTTTCGTCACCACGAGAGTTTGAGGGATAGCCTATTATTGTGATCCTCGTAGGATAATTATTCTATTATTGTGATCCTCGTAAGATAATTATTGTGGATAGAGGATCTCCTGAGGTAGAGGCTTGGCTATGGGAAGGTCTTGTCTTCTTCATGATTCAGTATGTTTCAATTTGGTCTTTGTTTGACTCAAACTGGACTTTGTTTGGGCTTAGTGCACCTTCTATTTATGGCAAGTTGAGTGATGATTGAGAGGGACCCTTTATATTTTTGGAAAGTGCATTTGGTCACTTGGGGAAATAATAGGAGTGGCTCCTATTTCAAACGACATATTTTAAAGATCAGTATTTTGGGAGTTATTATTATTTTTGTGGCCAAATTGTTACTAAATCATTAAATGGCTTATTATAAAGTTATTGGACTTTGTTTGGGCTTAGTACACCTTCTATTTATGACAAGTCGAGTGATGACTGAGAGGGACCCTTTATATTTTTGGAAAGTGCATTTGGTCACTTGGGGAAATAATAGGAGTGGCTCCTATTTCAAACGACATATTTTAAAGATCAGTATTTTGGGAGTTATTATTATTTTTGTGGCCAAATTGTTACTAAATCATTAAAGGGCTTATTATAAAGTTATAATTTAACTTGAGGGTTGAGTCATCATTGGAAGGGTCCTTATAAGCCTAAGTCAAGTATTAAATATAAAAGTGCAAGGAGTTTTTATATTTAAAAGTTGAAGCCTCTTAAGTGAAAAGCATCTTCAAGAAGCCATGTGCTAGAAAAATTATTTAATAAAAGAATTTAATGGAAGCTTCTAATTACTGGTCAAGTGCATTATAAAAGGTGGCTTCATGAAGCAAATAGATCATCCAATTGTCTACTCCCCTTTTATTATTTCTTGGTAAGGGCTTTGACTGAGTTTGGTGAATTCAATCCATTTCTGAAGTACAGTGGATTTGGACTGATATTTTGGTTTCTTCTCATACTGTTGCTACTGTGGCTGAGAAGAGGATTCTTTTGTGTCTTCCAATTCTGTGATTATTGCAGTCAAGAAGACCTTGCTACTGGTGAAGCTATTATTTGTTTGCATCTGAATTTTGAAGTTTATCATAACTGATTTGGGGTGTTTGGCATCTGAGTTTTCAGCGTAGTTTTTACCTTGGCATTGTGAGCTATTGTTGGGCGTTTATTACTTCTAGAATTGGACACCAAGTAAAAACCCCCAACAATAGCTCCATGAATTGGTTTTTACCTTGGCATTGTGAGCTATTGACAACTCGTATTAGGAGGGATATTAGTGCCATCCTTGACCTCAAGGAGAAATAGGACAGATATTAATGTCGTCCTTGACAAGAGAACTTGGAACGCATCAGTAGGGTGGCACAAACACAAAAGGATTGTTCATCTTTTGTTTGGGAGAGTGATTATATCCCGAATTATAACAACAGGATTGTTCATCTTGCATATAGACAATACACTTGCAACAACAGGAGTGGCTTCTCCAATACATCTTAAAGATTAGATTGCTTCTTATTCAACGAAGCATGGCTAACATGGTTGACCAATCCTACATCCCAAATTTTGTTGGCTCTTATATCTGACCACTTTCCAATGGAGTTAGGAGTTGTGGAGGATCCTAGATTGAAGCATTAATTCTACTTTGAGACAATGTGGCTTAGACATTTGAACTTCGTATTGAACATAAAGTAGTGGCTGGAAGCTTCTATAACTGAAAAGAGAAGCAAAGAATATTGCATAAGGTGGTGTTTAGAAATATATCTAAAAGCTTAGGCTTGACAAAGAGCTCGTTGTGTTCAATGATTTTGTCATTTGGAATGACATGACCCAATCTAATTACAAAAGAAAAAAAGAGGTTATTGGCTGATTATTAGATCTTAGCTTGAGAATAATATTGGAAATCAAAATCTCGTCAATTCGGTCTTAGTGAAAGGGATATGAATCCTAAGTTTTTCCATAGAACCTTCAAGCTTAGGTAAAGTTCAAATAAAATTGTCCAGAACAAAAAAGAAGACAACAATATCACCATTGATCTAAAAGAAATTCAAATGATTGAGGTGACCCACTTTCATAGTTTTCTTGGTAATTGGTAATAATGAGTAAGTCGCTGTTCTACACAACAGTTTCATGGATACATCCCAAGGCTTATAATAGATGAAGAAAATGTCTTCTTGATGGGGTTGTTTCTATGGAAGTGGTAAAGAAGGTCACCTTCGATTTATATCCAAGTAAAGCTTTAGGGCCCAACAATTTCCCCACTTTCCTCTATCAAGTGTTTTGGGATATCACTGCTCTCAATGTGTGGCAATTCATAAAGGAATCAAGTTCCAAGTCCACTATTCTCAAGGATATCAACAACACAAATATTGTATCAATCCCCAAAAAGATTGATCGCTCTACTTTCTCTAATTGTAGACCAACCTCTTTATATAATACGATTTACAAAATCATATTAAAGGTTATGACGAATAGGTTGAATTCTCTTTTGCCTAGACTAATTTGAAAAGAGCAGATTGGTCTTGGCCCTGGTAAGAATATTGTAAATGGCATTATTGCATCTCATGAAGCTCTTCATTTAATTAAGAATTTAAATTTAATTAATATTCTACTCAAATTAGATGTAAGACCTATGATAGAGTCAAATGAAGATTCCTTCTCAAATTAATGAAGAAATTTGGGTTTTGCAAAAACAGGCTTGACTAGATTTTTAGTTGCATATCTACTCCAAGATACTCAGTAGTGATCACTGGATCACCAAGTAGTTTTATCTAGAGTCTCAAGGGGCTGCGAGAGTGAGACCCCTTGTCTCCCTTTCTTTTAATTATGATGGTTGATGCCTTATGCCCCAAAATCTCAAGGAAAGTTGAAGTTAGCAACTGGAATTGCATTAGAGTGCTTCAAGAACTTCTTGCCTTTACTCATCAATTATTTTCAGATGATATACTATTATATGAAGTTGGGACTATTATGAAGTGCAAAACATTTTGGATACCATATCAGAGTATTTAGTGGCCTTGGGTCAGCTGATTAATACAGGAAACTAAAATGGTTTCTTGTGCTCCTCGGGGATAAGTCCCCTCGGCTTCATAAGCAACAATTAGAGTTGTGGGAGTAGTGATAGTGAGAATGTTGAAGTTAAAATGGAAGAAAGATCTTGAAGAACTAGACAAAGAAGTATGGAAGCCATTGGAGGGTCTTTAAGGAATTTGAGTGTAGCAGGGGCAGCAAGCTCAAACCAATTTGATTGTCCTTTCTAACTCCTCAAAACCTATGCAAAAGGGGTCATTCAACCCCAAAAAACCTCTTTTACAATGTGTTACAAGAGTTGATAAAGGTAAGAGAAAACATTCAGAGGATAGTAGATTATGGGAATGTCATTTGTGCCACAAACAATATAGGGGCAGCACCCCTAGAGTCTATTGCCATCTTTTGTGGATAGGTGGTCAAAGGTGGAAGGTAGCAAGAACATAATTTGAGATTGTTGAGGCAATTGTATTGCATAGGAGTGGCAGGCATTAAGTAAAGAGATACAAATGGAAAATTTGCAGCCTGGTGTGTCAATGGCTACAAGATCCATTGATGATGCTTCTCATGGGGGAAGAGAGTGCCAATTCCAAAATAGGGGAAAAGACCACAAGAGATACTAGTGTTTCTAATTTGTTCGACAAACAAGCACGAAATGTGGTTGAAGCTTCTATTGCTAAGTTTCTTTATGCTCATGCTATACCATTCCATGTCTCACATTCACTACATTTTAAAGAAATGTTCAAAGATGTTTATGATATTGGTCCCTCATTTCTTCCACTTGGAGAAACTAGATTATGCACAACCCTTTGCGATAGAGAGTACTCCATGATGAGTATTTTTATGGAAGATATTAGACATACATGAATAAGGGGTGGATGCTCCATATTCCTATTTTAGCACAATATAACTATTTTGAATAAAAATCTAAGATAATAATATATCTAAAAAATCATGGATATCATCTTGTTACAATATGGTTTGAAACGGAAGCTCAAGATGATGCAAAAAGGATTAAATTGTTTTATAAATGAGATGAAGCCTTTGGTACTATGTGCATGTTAGTCTATCTTGGCCTTATTTTTCACATTAAATCTGCCACTATACCAAATAGCACCTTGGAAAGTTGTAGGTCGGTAATAAATCATTAGTACATTTAATGCTAAAAGTTGCTAGTAATGGAGCTAGGTAGTTAGTTGTAGCAAAGGGGTGTGTCTGTTGATTTACTTAACCAACAAGAATAATATATAAGAACTGGTCGAAGTAATGCAGAGACAGATTTTGTATGGACTATTTTGGAATTAATAGAGTAAATCATATCCTTTGCATTGCACAATATTATGGTAGAATATTTGTTGTCTATTGCAATTAATTCTAAGTATTCGTATGGTAGATAGAGTACTAGTAAAACTATAGCATATATCCTCGGCAATACTAATCTACATTTTTTGCATTATCGCTTGTTTTCGACACTGGAGGTCTTGTGTTCATAAGTTAGCGAAAATGGAGGCAATGGAGTGATGGGTCACCCATTCCTATAACAAGTACTAGTCACAAACAATGACATTAAGGAGGACGAAGTAACAAGAGAGGATGAAGGGAGGATGAAGTAACACAAGCTTTGGTGCAGGCATGGGAAATTTTGATTGATCATAACATGA
Organism: Cupressus sempervirens; assembly: GCA_028749045.1. Classification (NCBI taxonomy): domain Eukaryota; kingdom Viridiplantae; phylum Streptophyta; class Pinopsida; order Cupressales; family Cupressaceae; genus Cupressus; species Cupressus sempervirens. The sequence goes on from CM053785.1 coordinate 1,051,068,940, forward strand.
AAAAGGAAGCCCAAGAGAGAGTTGTTCTGAAGAGCACGGTACATGACAAACTTTCAGTCTCATTAGCAGTATACAATCTCCTTGGAAAAATACCTCGATTACTGGCAAGGAACCCAATACAATTGGAGGAACAACATGTTGAAGTACAATGTGAACAACAGAGGCAACAAGTGCTCCAACAATTTGCCGAAAGGAACCAACAAAAGACACAGGAGCAAGACACTTTGTGGTGTGGAACGCCCAATCAAAGACACAATTAATGCCCCTAGTATCAAATAAAGATCCAAGGTGATTGGTAGAAGAGGAAGCTGAGGGAGAAGTTGCATTATGACAAGGATTACTTGCCAAGGAACAAGAGGAGAGGCATCGCAGTCTTGAGCTAGGGAGGAGTCAGTCACAAGAACCCAACTACTTTGAATCGGAGGTAGAAAACTTAATTGAAAATACCATAAGAGGAATAGCAACCTTTGCTATTTCTAAGGAAACAACAGTTGAGTGGACAAACCCAAAAACACTAGCACGAAGGGAATACCAAGCAAGCCAAAAAGGAAGCTCCAATTTAACTGAAAAAGAGGTACAAGGAAAGGAAGGAGAAATAACTTTACCCACAGTAAATACACAAGGCAATAGTCAACAAACTAGAATGGTAGGAATAGCCGAGAAACAAAAACATTGGAAATTCAGAAGGGACCGGTCAAACGACCCAACTTGTCACTACATGACGTGCATAACCATATGGCAAGCAGATGGAGAAAATGAATAGGATGTGGTTAAAAGCATTTCCAACCACCTTGAGGGGTAATGCTATCAACCGATATACAGAGTTGGAGACTGCAAGAAAACATCATGGAAGGATCTCAGAATGACCTTTGAAGAAGAGTTTAGATTATTACACAAAGATGATGAAATAATGACAAATCTTGTTTCTAGATTCAATCATGTATGTGTTTTTACCATCAACGTTTTGGATCACACTCTGTGATCCATCATCAGGATAAGAGAGCGGGAGACTAAAGAACAAAATATTGCAAACTAGCCTAAAGAACAAAAATTTAAAAAAAGCAAGGAGAGAAAGAGCAACATATTTTATTTTTGTTCTTTAGGTTAGTCTGCAATATTTATTTCTTTACCATCCTACTCTCTCATCCTGATGATGGATCACAAAGTGTGATCTGAAATGTTGATGCTAAAAACACATACACAATTGAATCCAAAAACAAGATTTTTCATTAAAAATGGATTGTGGAAATCTGATATTATTAATTAGATGATGAAATAGTCACCAAAATATATAATACTAGACAAGGAAAGAATGAATCAATATAATCCTATAGCCGAAGACTAAAGGAACTAATAGGCAAACTGGAGAATGGGCTAGCGGATGGAATGAAAAAATGGTGGTTTATAGGACCAACTCCATCCCTACGCCAGAAGGTGAAGGTGGTACCACCATCCTCATACACAAATGCCTACACACGTGCCATGGACATAGAAAGTGAAAACAAGACTTCAAAAGGAAGAAGACGTGAGTGATAGTGATATATGAAAGCAGATGGTGGAGAAGAATCCACAACGATATAGGCCTTAAGACAAGATATGACACGAATGATGAAGGAGATAGTTGCAGAAAAAGAAGGAAAGGAACTTTGGTGTACTAAGTGCCAGTTGGAGGGCCAGATAAAACCCAATTGTATAAAGAGGACATTCTATGACATATGGCAGGTACTAGGACATTCCATTAAAGAATGCCCCTATAACCTGAAGGCAAAAAGCGCCCAAGTATTCTTCACCCAAGGTGAACAAGCCAAACGCCCCCTCCACACCACCAACAAATACAAACACAGAAGCATCGCCAAGAGGATATTGCAACAATCAACAAGGGAGTAATAATAACAGTACCAATACACCTCGAAGTCACATCTAGTATGATGCTAGAGGATGCCCCATGATTCAATGTCAGAGATGTAACGAAAAGGGTCATTTTGCATGCAACTGCCAAAGTGGAGGACAAGGTGGAGGGATGTTGTGCAAATGGTGTGGACTTGGCAATCATGAAGACGCATGCTGGCTAAACAAAAAAGTGTAAACATGATTGATATTTCAAAACCAACAAGGCAAGTCGTGGCCATTACAAGGACACAAGCCAGAAAACTCACATATCCAGATGCAAGTATGGAGAAAAAGAAACTAAAGGAAGCAAGAAAAGAAATCCAGGAGGCCATGTTGCAAGGACAAGTCAGTATCACAAACCCATTCTTATTAAATCAATATCAGAAGCCAACATAACAAATGCTACAAGCCATTGTACTAGTGTGGATAGCGGATTTGCTAGAGACTACCACCATTGAAGGTTGTTATTAAAAAAGGAGGAAGTGATCAGAAAGATAAACCAAAGAAAGGAAAAGAGAAGGAAATGAGGGGAGGCAAAAAAATGAATACTCTATTCACAGTAAGAGTGGGGAGGACACCTACCATTGTGGAAATGGAAATAATGTGCTGCAAATTAACAAACACTATTGTGGATGGAGGATCTAATATAAACATCCTGCCTGAAGATACTTGGAAGGCTTTGGGGAAAACAACCCTTTGGCAACCACCTACATTCCAACTGGTAGGAAAATACCAACACGGAATCAAACCAATCAGAAGACTAGTACAAAGTGTGTTATACGACTAGAAGTAAAACATATAGTGCTGGTGGAGGAGGACGTATGCACATCAGTACGGAGGAGGTTGGTCCAGAAAGTGGGCGTACTAGGAGGAGACGTATAGACAAGCATACGGGACAACTAGATTGGCATAGGATGAGAACAAATCTACGTATGACATTTATATAGAGATGTATGGTTTCAAGAATCTATGGTACAACATCTACCTGCCAAGTCAACCCTTATACGACGAGAATCTAACCTGTACGAACAACAAGGAAAGGGGAGGATGTATGAGCAACAAGAAGAGAGGAGGTCGTACAACACAAAACCACAACCTCCATTATACGAACGACAACCTCCATCGAACAAATGGCCAGGAGAAAAATAATCGTGCAATAAAGAGTCTGTACGATAGAAAGAGAAACATGGTGTTAATTCCATAACTTCAAATCATACTAATCTGATTATAGATCGTACTAATCTGTTCTTGCATTAATCCTTTTTGAAGTCATTATTTAATTTGTTTTATCCTCTTAATAGGTATCGGTGCCTATCTTGAACAAACTAGGTTTAGAACTAACTAATCTCCTTGGTTAGTTTAGGTACTAAACTATTATATTGCTTGGAAAGTCGCTGATTTTAGGAGATGAATCAAAGCCGACTTTGGAAGGGACGTGTCCTTTGTAAGGACATGCCCCTTGGTTCTATATTTATGTAGGGTGTGGTTGAAGGTTAAGGACACACAATTAATAGAAGTCTGCTCCTTGATCAACACTACCCTAAAGACAATTCGAAAATAATTAAACATTTTCAGAATTATACTTATTAATTCACTCAAATCTGAATATTGAAGATTATACTCTATAAGTACAAGAAAGAAGGTATAAACTAAGTCTGATTTATTACAAAATTTGTAGAAACTTTACATGGTATCAAAGCTCTAGTAGTCGAACGTAGGCTCTGCAAATTAAATAATCAAACTTGATATATATCTAGCATCATTCTCCTATCTTCAATGGCATACACAATTAGACCCAAGGACAGGTTTGATGGGAAAGAACACTTTGATGCTTCAAAATTCAGAGTCATGATGATTCTTGAAGAAAATTATGTAAAACAATTTGTTGATTGAACATCCAGACAACCTGTTGTTGAACCTCATAAAACCATCTAGAGTAAAGGAAACAGGAAAGCCATACAGATCATATTTGATGGAGTGAAAAATGAAATAGTACCCATGCTAACAAAACATCAAACAACATTTGATATGATGAATGCATTATTAAATGCATATGAGGTTAACAATGCAAGTAGAGTTCTCGCACTAAAAAGGCAACTAAATCATATACAAATAAAGAAGAGAGAATCAATGAATTCTTACTTCCTAAGGGTTGCCAGTCTAAGAGATGAACTTGCAAGTATAGGAACCACCGTTAATGACACGGAACTAACACTGAAGGCTATAGATGGATTACCAGATTCATGAGAAACATTAACACAAGGAGTAAGTGCCTGAGATAATCTTCCTAACTTCAATAGACTTAAGGGAGATTGTCTTTAGGAAAAATCAAAAAAAAAATTAAGAAAGGGGGAAAGTTGAAAACTGAAGATGAAGAACTTTGTGTTCTAAACACAAATTCCTATAAAGGCAAGAAGCAGCACTTCAACAGGAAAAAGGGTAATCAAAAGAATGACAAACCTAAAATGCTTCAAATGCAAAAAGTTTGGACACTACAGATCTAATTGCCCTAAGAATTCTAATCAGCAAGTGAACTGTACAAACATTACTAGGGAAGAAGATACCTATGATCCTGAGAATCGTGTATTGTATTCGGCACTATCAAATGAAGTCTCAAGTAAGGCATGGGTGATTGATAGTGGATCATCTTGACATATTACAAGATACAAAGAAGCACTAGACTCAATATCAGAAAAGGTTAATGGCGAAGTCACCACTGGTGATAATTCAGCACATTCTGTCAAAGGAATTGGAAATTGTACCTTGAAACTAAAGTTGGGTAGTTCTCTTATTCTCAAAGGAGTACTCTATGTACCAGGAATAAAAAGGAATCTAATCTCAATTACAACACTTAAAGATGATGGAAATAATGTTGCATTCATGGACAGTAAAGTAATAACCTGGGCTAAGAATTCATTTAAGAAAGCAAAATTGATTGGTCAAAGAAAAGGGTACTTGTATGAATTAAATTCAAAACCTAGTCGACCTATTCAAGCCTTAATTCATGAAGCTACTAATATAAACGAAATATGGCACAGAAGGTTAGGACATCTAAATTTCAAAACCTTATCAACTATGGAGAAGATAGTTATTGGTTTACCTAAACTGAATAAAGATCACTCAAGCATATGCAAAAGATGCGCTTTGGGTAGGAACACCAAAAGTCCATTTCATGATTAACAATGTTTTGAAATTAATTCACTTAGATTTATGTGGACCTATGTTTGTTCCTTCTCTTGGAGGATGCTGGTACTATATACTTTTTATAGAGGACTTCTCTAGAGAAACTTGGATTTACTTCTTAAAATGCAAAGAACCAAAAGAAATCCTGAAGAGATTTAAAGGATCTAAAGCCATAACTGAAAACTTTTCAGGACATAAAATTAAAATTCTTAGCACTAATAATGGAGGGGAATATACCTCAAATTTATTTAAAGAGTTTTGTAAAGAAACAGGAATTAAGAGGAAGTATATCGTTCCTTATAACCCACAACAAAATGGGGTAGTAAAAAGGAAGAATAGAACAATTATAGAAGCTGCAAGAGCTATGATATTTGATCAAAATCTAGAATATTATCTTTGGGCAAAAGCCTCTTGTACTACTATCTATATTCAAAACAGAAGTCCTCACTCCTACCTTAGAGATAAAACTCCTGAAGAAGTCTTTACTAAGGTTAAACCCAATATAAATCATCTTAGAATTTTTGGGTGCCCAGTATATATACATGTTCCAAAAGAAAAGAGAACTGAGTTAGAACCCTCCAGGAGGAAAGGTATTTTTGTTGGGTATAGTTTAACATCTAAAGCATATAGGATTTTCATAACTGGTCAAAAAAATATTGAAATTAGTATGGATGTAATATTTGAAGAAGATTTAGTATTCAAAAGAGCCCTAAGTTCTGGAGATCCCTCTCCCTTACCTAGTTCTGAAGAAAATACTAAATTTGAGTCTCAGAGGAAGAACATTGAAGAAGCTGAAGATGAAATTCAAAATATCAATCTTGAGGAAACTAAAAATTCTAAGAAAAGACCACTTTGGACCATTAAGACAGTACATGAAGCACAAAACTTCGTTGCACCATCTAGAACATTCAGAGAAAGCAAAAGACCCAAAAGATTCTCTAGTTATGCAGCAAACATGAATGATTTGTCTAAATCAGAACCAACCAATGTTTCAGATGCTATTAAACATACAACTTGGAAGGATGCCATGACGGAAGAGTACCAATCCATTATGAAGAATGATGTTTGGGAAATTGTTCCAAGACCTGAAGGAAAATTTGTTGTTTCTTCCAAGTGGATATTTAAAATCAAGCATGCTGCTGACGGTAGCATTCAAAAATATAAAACCAAATTTGTAGCCAAGGGATTCTCTCAGAAAGAGGGTATTGAATATGAATAAACCTTTGCTCATGTTGCCCGATACACCTCTGTAAGAGCAGTCCTAGCTATTGCAGCATGGAAGGGATGGAAAGTACATCAAATGGATGTAAAAACAACATTTTTGAATGGAAAGATTACAGAAGAGGTATATTTGGAGCAACCTGAAGGATTTGAAACTCATAACTCAAATTTTTGTTTGCAGGCTCAAGAAAGCTCTCTATGGGCTTAAACAGGGTCCAAGGGCATGGTATGAACGAATTGATAAGTATCTCACCGGCTTAGGATTCTCTAGGAATGAAGCTGATCCAAATCTATATTATAAAAGGGATAAAGATGATATGGTAATTGTGATACTGTATGTTGATGATTTACTAATAATAGGTGATGATCATCTCATTGATTAATGCAAGAAAGATCAAATCAGAGAATTTGAGATGAAAGATTTAGGACTCCTTCATTACTTCTTAGGACTAGAAGTATGGTAGAATTCTAAGAGCATCATACTCAATCAAGGAAAGTATAAATTAGATATCTTGAAGAGATTTGGAATGTGAAACTACAAGCCTATGTCTTCTCCCATGGAGACTAATCTACATAAACTTAAGGAAGTAGTAGTAGAATCACCTTCCATAGATTCTACTCTTTACAGATAGATGATTGGGTCCCTTATGTATTTGGTAAATACAAGAGCTGATATTTGCTATGATGTTAATGTCTTAAGTCAGTTTATGTGCGAGCCAAAGGAGATTCACCTAGTTGCAATCAAACACATATTGAGATACTTACAAGGCACTCTTAACCTTGGGCTCAAATATGAGAAAGTTAAATTGGACCTACATGGATACACAGACTCAAATTGGGTTAGAAGTGTTACTGTAGGCTCAGCAATGATATCATGGATATGCAGAAAGCAGTCTTCAGTAGCACAAAGTTCCACAGAAGTCGAATACATTACAGCAACGGTGGCCTCTCGGGAAGTAGTTTGGCTTAGAAAGCTACTTGTGGGATTATTTGGTCAAGCCATGAATCCTATGATTATTCATTGTGATAATCAAAGTTCAATCAAGCTTTCTGTGAATCTAGTTTTTCATGACAAGTCCAAGCATATCGAAATTCCTTACCATTATGTAAGAGATATGGTAGACAGGAATATTGTAAAATTAGAATACATTTGCACTGCAGATCAAACAGCAGATATTCTTACCAAGCCTCTCTCTCTCAGGAAAAGACTTGGTATAGTTGAATTATAATACATTTGAATTCTTTAAATTATTATTAAAATAATTTTATTGTCAGGCAATTGACTGTTATGGGCTCCACCATTTGTATTCATTATCTAAGAGGTGACAATCTCTGAGATAATGGACACTTGTATTAAAGACATTATGAGAGATGATGATCTCTTAGATAATGTGTTTAACAGTAGAGATCTACTATAAGATCTAGATGAGATCAAGATCACATTGTGATATAGACATTGTTATGCCTATAAGTCACAATTTGGATAAAGGAAGAATTTTATTATTCTCCGGAGTTTATCCTGTGTTCTAGTAGATCTTAACTCAGGATTATGTTGTGATATACGAATACTAATACCTATGAGTCACAACTTGGATAAATGAAGAATTTAATTATTCTCCAGATTTATCTTGTATATTGTACACTTTCCAATATTGTTATCACTAGTATTAGTGATTTGTCATATCACAAGTTTAGTAATATGACGTTGTATCATGTGTTCAACGATACCACATGCTAAAAAGATTCAGATAGATATAGAGTATCAATTTGTGCTTGTTCTAATTGATGATGCTATATATGATATCTCTCAGTATGATTATCAAGTTAAGAGGGAGTGTTAATTCCATAACTTTAAATCATACTGATCTAATTACAAATCATTCTGATCTGTTCTTGCATTAATCCTTCTGAAGTCATTATTTAATTTGTCTCATCCTCTTAATAGGTATCGGCGCCTATCTTGAACAAACTAGTTTTAGAACTAACTAATCTCCTTGGTTAGTTTAGGTACTAAACTATTTTATTGCTTGGAAAGTCGCCGATTTTAGGAGATGAGTCAAAGCCAACTTTGGAAGGACGTTCCCCTTGGTTCTATATTTATGTAGGGTGTGGTTGAAGGTTAAGCACACGCAATTAATAGAAGTCTACTCCTTGATCAACACTGCCCTAAAGACAATTCGCAGATAATAAAACATCTTCAAAATTATACTTATTACTTCACTCAAGTCTAAACATTGAAGATTATGCACTGCAAGTACAAGAAAGAAGGTATAAACTAAGTCTGATTTATTACAGAATTTTTAAAAACTTTACACATGGCATATGAACCACAGAAGGGCGGCAACAGAGATTGTACAACTATAGAATAATACGAGGGAGGAAAGGAAAGAGATAGGAAAAGGACACATGCCCATAAATATTTGGATAGAAGGAAACATAAGGGAAAAAAAGGCAATTAAAATAGTCTACAATTTAGTGAAGACCAACATAGAAAATCCCAGCAAAGGCAAAATCACAGACTTGTGAGAAGAAATAGGGAGGAATAGGTTGCAGGTAAAACACATGGCTTCCATGAAGAGGATGGGAAAGGGGAAAAGCAATGAACGAAGGAACACAATAGTGAATATCACATTTGAAAGTGTCTACTTGAAGTGAATGTTGTGCATGGTGGGAGAAGGCTGCAGATAACCATTTGTTGAAGGTTGCATTACGGAAAGCGGAGGTAGACAAGATTATTTTTATGCCCATTTTATATTTGAAAAAATTTGAGGCTATGTTTAGAACAATGATTGCTGGATATGATAAGAAAGAGCACAATCTGTAATTCAACACTTACAAAAAACTATTACAATTTCTTATTCTTTAAAAGAAGTAAGCAAGGTATTTGGAGTTCCAAATAAAGGGCAAGACCCAGCCAAAACCCTACCTAAAATGTCAATAGATGAAAAGAAAAAATCTCTCCAACTAATTTGTAGAGACAACTTTACAGAAAAAGAATGGGAAAGCATTTGGAGTAAATACAAAATGGAGATACATTGTGGACTTGGTTAAGAGCAAACTTACGGGAGGGAGCCGAACCTCTGATATAGCCATATGGATGTTGCCCTTGGTAAATGGACTAAATGTGGGAAGGATTCATAATTGGGCCTAACTTATCTCAGAAATAATGAAGGAATTTCTAGAGTTAAGGCACAAGACTATACATGCCTCACCATGCGATAGCCATGTTCTTAGAAGCCCTTTGCACACATATAGCTCTATAACATTGGGGAACATTTGTTCCAGCAAATAGAGTGGAACCCTCCCGACCAGCAATGAGTTACTGGCTACACCTTGACTCATTCGGTGTTGGGAGTTGAGAACTTCTACATGCAGGATGGAGGAAGAAGAAGAAAGCTTGGATGAATAGGGGACAACAAAAAAACCTACAAGTACAGAAGATACATCTTCAAGCTTGGAGGAAAATGAATTTCGGCTGGCAAATATCACAAAAAACACCTTGAAAGGAACACCTATAGATGTCACATTTTTGCCAATTGAAGGACCCCTGCCAAGAGTTGTACCAAAACAGGCAATTGAATTCCATGGGGAGAAGGCAATCCAAGAAATTGCAATAATACACTATGGATGCGGGGCAGCAGGGCAATCGTACAACATATGCAGGTGAACGTACGGCGGAGGGTGAAGGGACTGGTCGTATGAGAGGGATAGGAGAGAACACTCGTATAGGAGATTCTAGTATGACAACTATAGGAGGCATCTGTACGGAAGGAGGGTATCCTCATATGATAACAATAGATGGAGGCATTTGTACGAATGTAGATATGATAACAACATGAGATAAAGGCAACCGCATAGAGCCCTTAGAGGATGTAAACCATGTACAAGAAGAAGTCAGCCACACAAGACAAGAGGGATCTAGTAGTACAGTGAGTAGACAGGCATTCACAGTTTGGGGAGCCGAAAGGATAACATTCACAGTGTCACAACTTTCATCAATAGCACTATTGGTCCCTGCTGAACAAATACCACATGTCAAGTGGTGAATATTAGATCACAAAAAAAGGTTGCACGCACCATCAGAATTACAACTCTACAAGGAATAGAAACAACTCAACTGATTGTCCTAGTGGTTACGCTTGCACCTGCTCAAACTAGTAGAAGGGAGGTATAACAAGAGCAGATAAGTCACCCTGAGAACAGCCCTACACAAGGAGGGGACAAGGGTACGATAGATGAAGCCAACAATGTTGACATCAATGACAAAACAAGGCATGAATAAAACACATAAGCAATTAATATAGGTGCCAACCACACAATCATTTTCCAAACATACTGAGAATCTCTCCCTTAGATATACCTTCAACATTCATGCTAACAAGACAATCGCAATTGAATTGCTTTTGAATAGCGGAAGCAAGGAGGGAGGGTCTTAACGTAAGGCAACTGTCACATAGCACTCGAAGCAAAATGAATCTGCATTTTATGTTTACATAGAAAAACACCTTACAGATCATGTGAAGTCTTAGACTCTAGTGCTTCTTGACACTTCACTCATTGATGTGATTGGTTCACAAGCTTCTCACCTTTTATAGATTCTGTCATTTTTGGAGAAGAAGAGTATACTATTATTGACAAAGGCAACGTATAGATACAATTTGGTGGAAGGAATCTCAAATTCCTTAATGTATACTACATTTCTGGAATGAAACTAAATCTTCTCTGAAGGAGCCAAATTATGCAACATTCTGCTCAGCTTAATGTGGTCTTCGATTCACAGCAGTATTCAATTGTTTATCGTGTGACTCACACTACAATAGTTGGCATCAATAATCGTGGTCTATACAAACTTGTAAATTTAGGTGATTCTATTGAGCATGTTTTTACAACTAAATCATCTCCCGTCAACAATCTCTCGCATCAGCATTATGGCCACCTAAATATTCACTATCTTGCTCAACATGTTTAGAGGATCTAGTTCTTGGCTTACCTAATGTCATGAGCCCAAATTGATAAAAATATTTCATATGGTAAAACATGTATGGAGATTATTACATTAAGCAATATGATATATAGAAATGAAATAAAAACCACCCTTGATAAATAGACAAATAATATCCATTTATAATTATACATGATCATTCAATACAACCAAATATATGTTTGTCAATGAATGTAATTCTAAATTATATAATAAAAAAATTCTAAATTATTATTAAAAGTAATCATATTAATAAATTTGGGCAAATCGACCTATTCAAAATTAAAGGAATAATGAAATAAATGGGTTGGGAGTCACAACCCATACCCACATCCTTTGGTAACTCTTGCCACATATAAATATAGGGCCCGTTTGGTTGCTGGAATTAACCTGGAATAAGGAAACGGGAATAGGAAATTGGAATAAATCTATTCCAATTTTGGCCCAAAATGAGAATAAATCTAATTCCAGGTTTTTTTAGGAATTAGATTTATTCTCATTTTGGGCCAAAATTGGAATAGATTTATTCCAATTTTCCTATTCCCGTTTCCTTATTCCAGGTTAATTCCAGCAACCAAACGGGCCCTATATAAACACATGGGAGGGGGTACAAAGGAAGGAATTGGAAAGACGTGGCAGAAATCAAAGGTTACACAATATTTATGGAGGATCGAGGGTGATTAGGTAGGTGGACCAGTATCAATATTACCACGTCACCAAGCAAGAGTAAGGGAAAGTAATGGGCACAGTTTCCTTGTTGCCGCGAGAGATAGGAAGGAACGTTAGCGAACGAACCTCCTTTAAACAATCGTACAAGTGACGTCAGTGCCATACCAATTGTGGTGGGTATGGAAAACCATAACAGTGGCCACATCATCGTCGGCTAAGTATGTAAGTATGTAAAACGGGAAGTAGGAATATTTAGTCATGTAGTAATATTTATTAGTTATGTGAGTTGTATTTAGTTATTTTATAATAGTACTATTACTAATATATAGTAATAGTATTATTATTGATCTATTTTATATAATTTAAATGTGAGGATTCTTAAGATCGTTAGAAATGTTTAGTACTTGTTATATTATAACAAGAAATTAGATCCTATAAATAAATATAATTAGATTGGATTATCAAGATCGAGAATTATAAGAAATAAGGATTCATTACAATGAGATCAAATGTAGAAGATTGGATAAACAAATCTCGTAGACCTTAGGTAACTCTTTAAGAAGATGGCTAACTAATCAAGGGTCGTCCTACGGAACATAGAAGGTCCTCACAGAGGATTGTGAAGCTTGACTTGAAAGGTAGTTTCAAGGAGGAAGGCTGACTAATCGAGGATCATTCCTTGGGACATAGGGGATCCTCCCAAAGGATTAGTAAGCTTGATTAAAGGAAACCTTAAGGATGTGTACAAGTAGTGACATTCCTAGTTAGAATTATGAGATATTAATTGCTAGAATTGGACTTAATAGTCTATGTTGCTAATGATTTCTATAGGTAAAATCCTCCTACGGAAAGGGGACATTACACCTGAGACTTAGACTCAACATCACCAAGTTTGTGGAATTTGTCAAGATGGAAAGTAGTACCTGATACCATTCAAGGATGGTGACTTGTGGCAAGCCTCAAAGGTATTGTTGTGGTTCATGTTGATGTATGTGCTCTAATGAATACATCTTTTGTTCCTAGTGCCAGGTATTTCTTGCAATCTCTTGATAATATCAGTCGTAAGATGTCAGTATACTTTCTTAGACATAAATCAGATGTGTATACTATATTACGGAAAAATAAGCCTTAGTAGAAAAAGAGCAAATTTTCCTTATAGTCACTCTTAGGTCAGATAATGGAAGGGAGTTTCATTCTACAACTTTTGTGATATGCTTGACATCAAACACTAGTTAACCACATCTTACACTCAACAGAACACCATTGTTGGACATTGAAATTGCACTAAAACTAAAATGGCAAGGTCAATTATGGAACACACAAGTGTTCCTAACAAATTTTGGGCAGAAGCACTATTCACTACAATCCATCTCCTTAATTGATCTCCCACACAAGTTAAGGGGAAGACTCTCAAGGAATCCTAGATTGGAACCAAACTAGGATCGGTCATCTAAAAGCTTTTGGCTCTTTAGTGTATGCTTGAAATCCAGATGCGAGTCAAAAACTTATGTTCATAGAGTACACTGACAACCAATGCAGTCAACTTTTCTCTCATAACTACCACTCATAATATTTTTAAGTCTCAAACATATAATTAGACTAAACAGATTCCTGAATCAAAAAAGGCTATGGAGGTTGAACATCAGCCTTCTGAAGAACCATACAAGGGTTCTTTCTAATCTCCCTCCAAGCAAGAAGCCTAGTAGCTACAAATGAGTGTATAAATACCAAGCTTAAGTTAACGGAACTCTTGATAAGTACCAAGCTTATCTCGTTGCTAGAGGGTTCTCATAGAAAGAAGGCATTGACTTTAGGAGACTTTTGCTTCTCCAGCGAAAATGAGTATCATACAACTTAGTACCGTCCAACTCATCCTTGCCCTAGTAGCTCAATTTGGTTGGGAGGTCTATTACATGGATGTTAAGTGTGTCTTCTTCAACAGTGAGTTGCATATAGAAGTCTAATGCAACTCTTTGGTTTTGTTGGTCTGATTTTTCACAAGGTAAAATCTTCCTAAGAATTAGGTGTAAAAAAATCAAATAAGTTCTATGTCCTGCTTGTTAGGGTTTGGTTTTCTGGTTTTGCAAAAAATTTAACCCTATGTGAAACCCTACTAAAGTAAGTTTTGTGTCCCAATAAATGTGTTAGATCCTGTGTATTTTAAATGTTTATTGGGTGGGCAATTATTTTGAATTTGGAATATTCTCTCGGATCTGTTTAAATTTCCACTTTTTCTACTTCTTGTTCCCGGAGTTATTTACACCGTCAAATCTTTGCAAGATCCACGGTGGTCATTATGTCGCATAAAGAAAATGCGAGGATCTTAGCCTAAGCGACATAGCGACTATCACAAAATAGGACGGTATCGTAAAGTGGAAAGTGGGCGCCGGATTTTTTTTAATTGCTCTAAACTTTTCGGCAATGTGACTAATGTCAAAACTGTTAGTACCGGAGAAGGGACCAGCTAGAGTTTGTTATAATTCGCGTCAACAGTTTTTGGTATTTTCCGGTGGGTCGCTATGTCACGACCAAAAAATACAAAAGCCCTGCCAATAGCGATATAGTGCCTTGCCGAAAATTAAGAAAGGCGAGAGATTATGAAACGAACGGGCGTTGTAAAGTTCCATGTTGTTAATGTGGTTGTGTGATTTCAATTGTTTGTCAGAAGCATTGATTGCAGTAATCATGGTGAAAACGTGGAGATTTTGTCGGTACTGGAATTTCAAAAGGTTTAAGGAGGTCGCTATGTCGCAATCGGGAAATGAAGGAGTCCCACCGGTAGCAACATAGCACCTTGACGGAAAAGCGGAATGCGGTAACAATTCCAAAAGGCAGGTCCCACATATTTCCTTCATCAGCAATAAGCCATGGAATTACCTTGACACGTTGGCATCATTTAAGCACGTGTGTGTTTTATGCGTCGGGGTTTGCAAGAAATACGAGAGGTCGCTACGTCATGACCAGCAAGTCCTTGTTTTCTGCCGGTAGCAACATAGCGTCTTACCGGAAAAGACGAAACACAACGGGGCCCAAATTTATGGTGTTACAGAAAGGATCAAATATTAATTGATTTGCCAGCCTGTCAAAATATTTCCAAGTCACATGTAACATGGAACCGCACTCAAAGCAAAAAGCAGATGAAGAATCACGATAGTTGGATTAAAGTTAAATCAACGATTGTCGCCAAGTTGTTATCAAGAGTTGCACAATGTTTATTTAATTCGATATGGCGACTAAAGGGAAGAACGCATGGACCCACCACAATTGAAGTAAAATAAATGCAAATTCCTCACCGTCAGATCAAGTTCACATCAATGATGGGGGCTGCATCGGTATGAGGAGTTGCTCGTTTTTTAAGGGTGGCAACATAGCGATCAAAGGAAGAAAAAGAGGAACCCACCACAGTCATATTAAAACATTGATCAAATACACATTGCCAAATTGAAATAGAATTGACAACTGTCGCTATGTCGCATAGACAAAATGCTCACTTTTTATGCATGGCATTGTAGCAACTTGGCGACACGCGTCCTCAAGTGCTAGTGGATTCAATCCAAGCCGCCAACAGTAAAAGAAAAGCTTATGTGGAGAAAGCTTACTAGATTGACTTCCAACTTGGCAAGTGGAAAACAAGTCATCCCTAGTTTCATTCCTGGATCGTCCGATTTTTTGAGATCGACAACGTATTTTAAAAATCCGAATGGAGTGCTACCCTGTTTGCCTTATAGCCTATTTATGAAGAATGAAGGCTCCTCGTGCGAACCAGTAACAGAATATATTGCAGAAATCTTGCTATCTTTTTCATATGCGAACAAATCTTCAGGCTTCCAAAGGAATTCAAAGCTATTAAAAACTTATGCTGGGTGTGATCAGGACGTGAAAGAATTTCCACTTGTTCGCAGAGTATTGCAGAATTGCAGAGGAGTAGCTGAGAATCAAGTAAGTCCCTATTCTCACTATATACACCTAAGTACTCTAGTTTTCTGCAAATTGTATATATCATGCCTCCAAAGAAGGTTTTCTCTGGTCAAGAAGATTACTTAGCCAGAAATATTCATGATGATCTCCTCGAGTTGTTGCCTGAGTCTACAAACTAGACTGTTGAAGTAAAGAAATTAATTCCCTAAACCCTAGACTTAAAATTGTTGATGGATTGTATGACAAGGGGAACTGGGTTAGGGATGTCAATACTTCCAAAACAGGGCTTTTTCACCTCAAGAAGTGGTTCTCAAAGAGGAAATTGTTTGCCCCTCATGGGAACATCTAGAACTTTGACTTGAGAAAACTAGTAGTCCCTAGTATCTTCATGGATTCTGACCTGTTAATCTCTATTGCCAAAAGTTATGACCCAGCAATTAGAGTAGTAAGAAGGTTGGATAGTCAATGTCTGATCACAATAAGCCCTAAAGAAATTCGGGAAGTTTTTGGTCTAGAGCCACTATCAGACTATCATGTACCTATTCACTTACTAGATCTGGAAAGAGAATACCTATCCAAGAAGGATACAATCAGACAAGGTGCACTAAGGGCATACATAGGCACAATTGGAAACTTGCCAGTTATTACAGCATCTACTCGAGAGCCTTTCAAAAAGGAATATTTCACTTCCCGGGCTGTGGAGATATACATGACTTTGTATAGGGTTTTTGGTGAGGATAAGCAAAAGGTTATGCCCATAAATTTCATGTATATGATGGCTTAGATTTCTTCTTCTAGCACTGTTGACATTCTTTTTGATTTCGCCTCCCATTTAACAGAAGAAATTCATACTGGTCTGATTGGAATTGCCAAGGGCAAAGTGGAGAAAACTTTTGGTCATTATTCTTTGTTGATGCATATGTTTTTGTTTAAAGGTGTGGCATATTTTGGAAAAGAAATGGTTTTGAACAGAGAATAGGAGGGAGAAGCTCTACCAGTTCAATCATGGAGCACAAACATGACTTGGGATGTAGAAAAAGCTAGTTTTGCCAGGTTTGATAGGTATTTTGCCTCATAGTTAAGGTGCCTTTTATTAAGTGACAATCCCAGAGTTCCTAAGGCCCTAGTAAATTTTATTAGACCCATGGATAACCCATCTGATTTGAAAGTATCACACAATTGGGGAGACATTATACCATACCCTGTTTCAACTGTTATTAGAATCTATGGTTTCCAAGGGACTCCTCATGTATTGCCCTACCAAGTGCCTCTAAAAGTAGGGATAGCTGAGGTATTATGGCAGCTGGGAGGATTAAAGGAAAAATATTTGGTAAAAAGAGGAAGAGGTTCAATTTCCCAACTTGTATTGTAACCCACCATTTTGTAATTACAAAAGGTGGCTGGTTATTCTTATATAAATTACTAGACCAGTATAAGATGGCTGTGTCCCATCCGCGTTTTTGTCATACTAAGGGATTCTATAACTTGGCTTTTAGATTTAGAGCTAAGCTTGGTAAAATAAAACATGAGCCTTATTACCCTGAGGACATAATAAGGAACGAGTTCTCTTTGCAGGAAGCAAGAGACCAAAAAGGAGAAGTGGAGAGTCTTTTCAAGAGTTTTGGAGTTTATACATTGTTTTGATAAGGACTATCAACCTCTCGAAAATGCAAAAACAAAGGCAGATAGAATAAGCAAACTTATGAAGACTTTTCCTGAGATAATGGAGACAATGAATGAGAAGAAGCAATTCTTCATTGATGCCTATCCTAATAAAGCCAGGGAGGCTATGAAAAGGTTGGCATTCACTCCCAATGTTGGAGCTGGGCAATTGATTGTCCAAAAAAGACCACGCTATAATATAATCCAAAATAAGAAGACCACTGTAGATAAAGGCAAACAAATAATAGGATCCACTAGTGCTGTCTTGGAAGAAAGACCTAATGAGCCCTCTCCTAAGAGGCAAAAAATAATGAAAGAACAAGGTCCTCACATTGAGGAATATTCACCAACTCAATCCCCTTTGCAGATTGGAGAGGAGCAGCTCACTGGAGAGCAAGTTGAACAGCAGGGATCCCAAGGAGGAGTATTCATTACTCAGGCAGAGCTAGATGAAGGAAACCTTCAAGAGCCTCCAATGCTAAGCCTTGATTTGACAGTAGCAGACTACAGAAATAGGGAATTGGACCCAGTGATAGAACAAGCTAGCCATGAATTTTTGTCAGATGATAATTTTGTAAAGACGAGCTTTTGACCAGTTTGCATGGAGAGAAAACATTGGAAAATATGAAGAAAGGTGCAATAAGTTGAGAACTGAACACCCAGAAATGGAGGAGACGGCTATTCAAAATGAAATAAAGGACGAAATGACACAGGAATTTAAAGGCTTGACTCCTGAAGAGGGAAGACATATGGTAAAAGCATCTGGTGTTCTACTGCTACCCAATCTCGATATAGCAGATGCCCTAGTTTTTAATTATGTTTCTAATAAGTTAGATATCCAAAATTTGAATAAGAAAGAAATGAAAGGATCCACTTTCAATACAGACCAAGCTGCTTTAGTCATTTGGGCATTAAAAAAGGGATCCAGGACTGTTCCCTTACAGTTAGATGATATTGGATTAATGGGCAACATAATTGTGAAAAGGGTAGCAGATACAACCAATGTGGAGGCTGCACATTTGAATGTTGATACATCCAACCTAGCTTTGGCTACTGCAGAGAGAGATGAGAAAGAAAGGTTGGAATTGCAGGCTAAATATGAGAGTTTTGGAGGCTTACAATAAAGAAGTTCAGAAAAGGATTGAACTTGAAAATAAAGTGATGGGACATTCTTCCAGGCCCATGATCACATACCCTCACCTACCAGTGGAGCCTTTTAAATCCACCCCTCTCATTGAAGTTCCTGATACTCCACAAAGGCCACAGTATTATACAGCTGAGGATTTTGAAGAAGAGAAAATTAAGCTATGGGCATCGCATGTAGAGTTGAATGTACAATATGAAGATAAACTAAGAAAGGCTCTCATGTATCTGGTTGACAAAATTGAATGGCCATTATTCTATGATCAGTTAGCCAGGGTAATAAATATATGGTAAGAGATAAAGGCAAATGAAGAGACTTTGAAACCCATTGTCAATAAGTGGGATAAGAGAAGAAAAGAAATTACATTCTTATGTTACTCTATCATAAGGTCTTCACATGACCATATTGAAAAGACTTATGATGTTGCTCATGATCTGCCAGATTTTGATGACAGAAGAGTTAGGTTACAAAGAAGAATTGTTAGTTATTTGAATAAGTATAAAAGTGAAAAATTTTACTTATTCCCATTAGCCTTGGATAGGAAAAAAAAACTGAAGAGTAAAGATGAATGGGCCAAGGAATTAGATGACTTGTTTTGTTTAAGAATGAATAGTCATTAATGAAAAGGACATGCATTGTGGGCCACCACAACAGAAGAAATGGTGAAAGTCCAATTATTCTTTGATTCTTTAAAACAAGATTTTGTTATCATTGATAAGGAGTCTGAATATGTGATCAAAAAGCAACATGATATTCTCCATTTTAACTGGCCAGATGACACACTTTTTGACAAGTAGATGACATATATTGCTTCTGATGAACAATTGGAAGAAGCTGAGAGTGATGATGATGAGATACATGAAGATGAAGTACAGATCATTGATACACTCCCACAAGATCAGAGGAAAGAATAGGATAAAAGCGAGCAACCAATTTCAGTTGCAGGTTCAGAGGCCCACAATGATGACATGGCTAAGGAAGAAACAAGAATAAAGGTGGTTTTATCAATTCATGATGAAGCTAGCAGAGATCCCAGAGTTGAGGTTGATTTGCAATTATCAGAACAGGACACAGCATTAACCAGTTTGATAGCTACATATTCCGAGGGATCAGAGTAGCATAAGATCAAATCATGTAATTAGTAGCATTTGGAGATGTAACAAAACTGGGGCCTACCAAAAAATGCCTTATGTATAAGTTTTCTATTACGTGCACTTTTGTCTTTTATGACAGCAAAATGTAAATATCTTTTGTCTGAAAGAACAGCTGTCATTTTTCTCTTAGCCTGAAGCTTGTTGCATCTCACCCTTTATAAGTGAGATTCCAGGGCTAGAGAAGGGGTTCGAATTATTATCTTTTTAAGTCTTAACTAGATCTGTTCGATCCTTCTTCTTTTTTTAAATAGATATACTTTATGATATTTTTCTTTGCAAATTTATGAGAATTGTATCAATGTGATAGGATCAAAAATTGGTCTAGAGTTATTCTGAGTTTTATTCAATTGTATGCAAACTTTTCAAATGAAATCGATGCAAAGATGAACCGTCACCATAATTTTTCTGGTCGAATCTTGTCTCCATTTGTGTTATCTGGTTGCCCTAAATTGTATGAGCAAGTCTTATTCAATTGAATACAATTAAGTCAGATTGTATGTCAATTTGCTATTACTTTTAATTGAAAGAATAAAGTGAAATTGACAAGATTACCACAATAATAGAAGGGATGTTTGTAAGAATAAGTTTTAGTCAGAATTGCTGATAATATTGATTGTAAAGCAATCAGTAAGATCTAGGAATTGAATAGACTCTGGATCCCAATAGATTAGGCACTAATCTAATTACTTTGGTCTGTAGAAGGAAAGATCATGAAGAACCATCAAACTTAATTTCAATATCCATTTTATTTTACTGTCAAAGATTATCAATGCTGGTCAGCACTCGTTTGCATCTGATTTATGAGTCTTAGATAGCTACTATTGCCAAAAATATTTGTAAACTTGAGGAGAATTGTGACGAAATCTGCTTATAAGGGATGCATATCATTTTAAAATATCAAGGAATGAACAAACTATGTATAGGGGAGAGGACCCAATACTTGAACGCGTTCCAATAGTTGTGATAAAAGTTGTTCACTTAATACCTATACTTACTGACTTGAACTCCAATTTTTTTGACAACATTATACCAATACTTGTGATGCTAACTACCCAAAATTGAATAAAATGTACCCTGAGTTATAAAAATTAACCAATGATGTGATGCCACATCAGCTGTTCAACTATGGGTACCCTTTATGCACAACCATTGGTCTCACTTTTTTTTGGGGGCTATTGTAGACAACTTGGCAAAAAGCATGCTGATGTGGCATCGTAACGAGTGACATGGACTTGAAACCTTAGTTATAAGTAGACAATTCGCCAAGTAACTTGCTGTAAAAAACTAGGAGCGATTTGAAATTTTTACGCAGGGTTTTGATAAGCGCGAAGTTAGGGTGTTCAAGTACTGGGTCCTCTCCCCTATGTCAGAGCTAGGAGATGAGAACCAAAATGAAACTAAAAAGATTCTCATATAGTAGCATTCATTTGAACCATCCCTTAAGATATACCCATCTTGGTTCTGCAGAGCCTAAAGAGTAGAAAACCAGTCTTGGTTTTGTTGAAGTTGGATCCAAATTATATGCATACATAATTGTTAATGGGAAGTAGCTGATCCCTAGATTTGTGCGTATTATTATCTTGGTATTGAGCTTTTGTTGTTCAATAGTTGAAAAAACACCAACAGGTTTCATGGTTACTAGAAAAGAACATCAGGTGTATAGACTAGTGAAAGTACTCTATGGTCTGAAACAGGATCCTTGGGCTTGGTAAATCAAAATTGACAAGTACCTTATAGATAATGGTTTTCAGAGGACTCCATATGATTCTAATCCACGTGTCAAAAACACTAGTGGTGATATTCTTCTTCTTGTCTATGTTGATGAACTGATTATCACTAGTAGTCTGGCACTTTTGATCAATTAAATCAAACAAAGCTTGTGTCAATCCTTTGACATGATAAACTTGGAATTTATGTGCTATTGTTTAGGTGTTGAAGTTTGGCAGGCTGAAGGTAGTATCTTCTTATCTCTATCAAAGTATGTCCACAGTCTATTGAACAAGTTTCGGAAGCAAAACTAGAAACCTGCATACACACCTATGGAGAAGGAGTTGAAGCTGATAGCCAAATCAGATTCACCTATAATGAATGGATCAACATTCAAGGAATTAGTGGGCAGTCACATCTAACTTACTACTACTAGGTCTGATCAAATTTTGCAGTAAGCTACATTTCACACTTCATGACAACCCCCAAGGCTGATTATTGGTAGCAGCGAAGTGTTTTCTATGGTATGTGAAGAGCATGTTTGATTTTGGTCTTCTATACAACAGAAGTCACAATCCTAGACTTATTGGTTTTACAAACCCAAATTGGGCAGATTTCATTGATGAAAGAAAATCAGCATCGAGTTATGCTTTCAGTTTGGGATCTAGTGTAGTCGTATGGATTAGCAAGAAGCAACAAGCAATGGCTCTTTCCTCAATATTGAGGAACAGTTAAGGCAGCTTCTAAGGAAGTTTAACTCCAGAGGATGCTTTCAAAAATGTAAATGTCTCAAGCATATCCCACTCCACTTTAATCTAACAATCAAGGGTAGCTGAAACTAGCCAAGAATCCGGTCTTCTATGACAGAACCAAGCATGTTGACCTCCACTGTCACTTCATTTGGAAGCTAGTTGAAGACAGATTAGTTCAATTGCTATATGTTCCAAGTGCGGATCAAACAATAGACATTCTCACTAAGTTTCTAAGCCCGAACAAGTTTGTAAACATCAAGGACAATTTGGTCTAGTTGATAGATTGACCATTGAGGGAGGTAATTAGAATAATATCTTTATTATTTATCAAGTTATTGATTCCTTGCATTTAGCCCCAAATTGTCATTCTAGTGCGGCTTTGATTCTAATTCATTCTAGGTTGCTCCTAGATTCTGGCATGATTTTGGATGGGCACAAAGGAACTCACAGGAATCCAAGGTTGTGGGTGCCCAAAAATAGGCTCCACTTGCAACTTTTTTTTTAAAATCTAATTAGCATCTAGACCCTAATTTTGACCAATAAAACATGTATTTGGTCATTCGATGATCATTTATTCATCTTTCAAGCATTTTTCACCAATTTTGCTTTTATTTATAGATGTAACATTTTTTTCAATGTGAATGCTACAAAGGACTAAGCGCCACATCAAAGACTTGGGATTCATTGCAGAAGGTAGATATAGTGGTCAAAGGTAAGTGAATTCCCATGGAGAAGAATACTACATACAAAAAAACTTGTAAGAACCATTTTGATCAATCCATGAAAGAAATGTTGATGTAGGAGCATCTTGGGTTCTTGGGCAATCTTGCATCAACCAAAAATATTTCCCGTTTTTTGTTCAGTCTATTGTTCAAGGGACAGCCCTTGCTATTCGTGTTCTTTCTTTCCATGCAGTTAGTTACTTGATAAAGACCTATCATGGGTCCTTCCCCTGTGTTTACAGAACTTAATTCCATCTCACTGGAGAGTTATTCTTCTTCCTTGTTCAAGGCGTGTTCTTTCTTGAAGTATCGAGTAACGTGTGGTATTTGGCTTTTGTGAGGTTCTTGTGATTTCACAGCTTTGAGCAGCCTTGGGGGCATCTTTGTGGATCACGTGTGGACCTATCTTTATGTCCGCAGGTGTTACTTTGCTTAGTTGTGTGGTCGCTGATTTCCCTTTGGGGCAGGACCTATATTTTGTAATAATTGTATCTGTCAAGCCGACTTTTGGTCTCGATGGCTATATATTTGAGATCTAGAATGAGAGTAGGATAGATTAGAATAGATAGAAGAAAGATAGAGAAACTTTGGATCTGAGAGACCAAGCTTCTAAGCTTGCTGATTGTATTTTGTTGTTCATGGCTGCAAACAGGTAGGCCTTATGCCTAGTGCATTGTAATGAATTGTCTCAGCATATCTGCATTGGAATAAAGATATTGTGTTTGTTCTTCCATCTTTTGGCTGTGCTTCCATGTGTAACTCTAGCAGATTGTTAGAAGAGTGATACTTTTGGCTCCCATTCCCTACTAGCCCAAAGCCAAATGTAAAGATCAGACGAGGCTGGAACAAATTACTGCTCTAGAGCTCACTACTATCTTTATTGCTCTAGTAGCAATCCAAAACCAAAAATAGTGTGATGGTGACAACAACAACCATAGTCTGTTATACACACAACAATGAGAGGTCAGATTTGACTCAGAAAACATATTGTAAACTGAGTCCCATTATTGTTGCTTTGTAACTGTCTGGTGAGGCCCAACCCAAGTAGAAGAGCAGTTGAGGTGAGACCTAGTCACACCTAAGAATAATCTTTGTTGGGCCCAATCCCATTGCTGATATGTTTGCCAAGTTACTGGTTTGGATTTGGCCCCATCAGTCTGCCAAGATAATTTGGGGTTGGGTATGTCTTGGGTGAGTCCACACAAGAGGCATATAAAACTCACAAATATATATATTATTTAACCTAAATATGGGAACTTCAATTTTGTTCATACATTATAATTTTTAGCCTATATGCTTCAGCCTACAAAAATCTTGCTTGCAGAACCTAATCTGAACTGTCAATGAATCAATCCTAAGCCTGAATCCCAAATGAATTGTATATGAATCCATGGCTGCAAGGGATCGAGCAAGTAACAAAATACATTTGTGATGAATAGCTGAGTTGGGGTGTGTCCCTATTCATGTAAAGTTGTTTATGTTATGAACAATTATATATATTTGAAAAAGTTTGCTGAATCGGGGAATCGGAATCCGAACCCAAATCTGAATTAGAAGCAGGATCCGCAACTTAAATATTTTTATTTAAAGATAAATTTCGAACTTAGTGTCAATATTGAATAGTTTCTATTATACAGATCTTTCGTTATAGAAACATCTTTTTTCTGATTCTTTAAATGATTTTTGATCAATTTCATAATTCATTTAAGTATTTACCAAAACACTTTTAGGCCTAGTTACTGGATTCGTCCGTTTAGCCTCCGCACGTGGATCCTCTAGGATCCGGGCAGGATCCATAATCCTACCTATGGATCCGTGATCCACAGGCAGGATTACAGATCCTGCCCGGATCCTCAAGGATCCATACGCGGATCCACGTGAATCCATGGCAAGGTCCAAAAAAAATTGCAAAAAAGTGGGCCCAGCCTCATTTTTTAATTTTTTTTTTTTCTTCTAAAGGCTCTAAACCCTAAAAACGACCCTCTAAATCACAATGCAAGTTCATTTACTATCTATTTTGCTCTCTATTTTGCTCTCTCATACTTGCTAGTTTGAAGTAAAGAGCTTGGATTCAAAGGAGATCGGTTGTGGAGCTCCAAATACCTTGCACGAAGTGTTTAAGGTATGCATTTCAACCATATCCTTGAGTTCTTTCATAGATTATTGATTTATTTTTAGTTTTCCAAATTTTCAAGGTTGTATAAGTGTGAAACATGGTTTTCTTTCATTTTTATTTTCTAGATTGGAAGAATAGAACAATGAGTAGTCAAGGCTCAGTGGGTGGGGGTGGGGCTACATCACCAAGCTTCAAAATTGATAAGGGGTCTCCTTTATGGAGACACACGACAAGAATTGCACAATGTCCTGGGGGTGGGGCATACATATGGAAATGTAATTATTGCAACATACAACATAAAAGCTCCTATTCCCGAGTGAAACTACATTTGTTGGGCCCTGTGGGTGAAGGAATTAACATGTGTTTGGGTAGTGATAAGAAGGGATTACCAGCTGCATAAAAAGCAGCATTAGCAAAAGAGCAAGAGGATGCTGATAGAGCAGTTGCAAAAGAAAAACGTGGTGCTTCCAAAAGAACAAATTTGCCAACACCATCATCCAATCAAACAAACACAAGAACACATCCTTTTTTGCCTATGCCAACTACAAATGATGAAGATGAAGACCCATCTCCACTCACCTGCAAGAGAGGCCCACTAGATAGGGGATTCCAAAATGAAAAGAGAGACATTGCTGATCACAAAATTGGACGTTGTTTAATTGCAAATGGTGTTTCATTTAATTTTGTGAGATCACCTTATTTTAGGGAGATGGTGGAAGCAGTAAATGATGCATCCCATGGTTACAAACCACCTGGTTATGAGAAGTTGCACACTACCATATTACATGATGAGAGGAAATATGTAGAGGCTCAACTTCAACCAATAAAAGATTTTTGGGTTCAATCGGGTGTGTCTATTATTTCGGATGGGTGGAAAGATTGTAGAAATCGTCCATTGATCAATGTTATTGTTGTATGCCCTAAGGGGGCAATGTTCTTGAAGGCAGTTGATTGTGAAGGGCAAGTGAAAGATGCAGAATTTATTTCACGCATTCTCATTGATGCTATAGAGTCAGTGGGTCCTGATAATGTTGTCCAAGTGGTCACGGACAATGCAAAAGTTCGCAGGGCTACAGGGATAATTGTAAAGTCTAGATATGATCATATCTTTTGGACACCATGCACCGTCCACTCTCTCAATTTAGTGATGAAAGCAAGTGGCGTCGAAATAGATTGGGTGAAAAGGATATGTGAGGAAGGTGAAGAGATTCAAATGTTTGTGACAAATCACCACATGTCACAAGCAATTTTTAGGAGTTTCTCGGACCTGGAGTTATTGAAGGTAAATTTGTATATTTATTATATAATTGAATATTATTGGATTCCATAATTATTAATTTTTGTTGTTGTTTACATTAACATGTTTTAATTTTTAAATGTATTACTAACTTGAGTTTAATATGTTCTTAGGTTGCTGAAACCCGCTTTGCCTCTCACACAATCGTCTTGAGACGACTTGTGAAGGTAAAAGAAGCATTGAAACAGATGGTCATTAGCGCCCAATGGGGCATTTGGAAGAATTCCAATACAGCAAGGGTCATAAATGTGAGAAGAATGATACTAGATGAGGATTGGTGGGGTCTTGTGAGTTATGTGTTGGAAATCACCGATCCAATAATAGCAATGCTTCGCTTCGCAGACAATGATGAACCATGCCTTGGGGACATTTATGATTCCATGGATAGTATGCTGGAAAAAATTAAAATGGTAAGTTTTACACTCCTTTACAACAATTTGAATTTTTTATTTGAGAGATATCTAAATTCTAAAGTTTAAATTGACATATTCACTAATTATAATTATTATTCATATTTCATATCCTAGGCCATACAGAGGAGGGAGAATGATCCTAAGGACACCCTTTACAAGAAGGTGGAAAAAATTGTTCATCATCGATGGAACAAGATGACCACACCTTTGCACCTCCTTGCATATGTTCTATCCCCTAGGTACTGTAGTTCTTATCAAATGCTTGTGCTTATTTTATCCAATGTTTATGCTATTGATATTTGATAGTGTTCAATTGTCTTTTGTTATCCCCAGGTACTATAGTGCAAAGGTACTTAACCTTCCAGGTAGAGTGCCACCATTTAGAGATGCAGAGGTTGCAGATGGGTATAAGAAGGCACTCGCTAAGATATTCCAAGATCCAGAGGTTGGGGCAATTGTGAGGAGTGAATTTGTTGCCTTCAACTCAGGTGAGGATTTCCTCCCTATTGCCATAGCAGACCGAAGCAGGATGGGTGCCATCAAATGGTGGTACCTTCATGGGCAAGCCTTCATGTACCTCCAACCTCTTGCCATAAAGGTCCTATTCCAAGTAAGTTTGTAAAATTAAGCTTAAGGTTAACACTCTCAATTCCTTGAATTTATTATTTAATTTATTTATCTTGATTGTTGTATTGATAATTTTTAATTTCTCTTTAGGTTGCTAGCTCTTTTGCAGCTGAGCGGAATTGGAGTACTTACTCCTTTATCCACTTAATCAAACGCAACCAATTGGCTCCAAAAAAATCAGAAGACCTTGTGTTCTGTCACAACAATTTGCGCTTGTTGTCATGGAAGGATCCTAAGTACAAGAAGGGGCCTGAAAAGCTTTGGGATGTAGCACCCAAGACTCCTGATTTAGATATGACCATCCAAGATCTTGCTAGATCCACTTTGATTGATGTGGATGATGAGGAGGAGGATTATGAGTTAACAATCCCCTCTACTAGTACTACTGGTCGTTTGGGTTCCTCTACTAATACAGATGCAGTACTTGCAGCTCATCAGTACCCTTCTGATGCAGATTTTCTTGAAAATCCATTTGATGATTAAATCAAAAACTTTTAGTCTTGACTCTTGACTCTTTTATGAGTAAATCATGTTACAAACTTTAAGTTTAATGATCTATATTTTGAATGTTACAAACTTTCACTTTCAGTAATTCAATGTGAATGTGTTGATTTTCTTTATAATCATGAAAATAGATTAATTATCAATGTCATTGATGAAGTATACTGGATTCATAGATGCATACCATGAAATGATTTAGTTTTAGAATTATGTATATTTCTCTTATTTTTTAGTATATATAATGCATATATATATATATGCATGAATCCTCCACGAATCATAATTGGGAAAATAAAAAATCCCTGAATCCACGGATCCGATTCTGTGCCCAAATCGGATTCTTGTCACGAATCAGCAACTAAGCTTTTAGGTCATACTTCTGCAAGATTGCATACACATTGCTCACTGCACTGTTCATCAGGTCAGTGCACAAGAATACTTTCACCATCACAGGGTTTGAGAAAACAGAACCTGACCCTTGGGGAAGCTGCAATCAATCCAAAACCTGCTGTACTCTTGAGTTTTAGTGTCTTTTTTAACTCAAATGCATTTCAGCCTCCTACTTCTGCATATATGATTTATACCTATGATCCCCAATACCTATTTGATTATTTGCCAGATCAATGCACAAGAACACTTATCAACAGCATCACATTTGGAAACACAGAACAAGATCCTTGGAAAAGCTCCTATTTAGGCAAACAAGATTGCTCAATAAAAAGCCTGATGTTTTTTATTTCTAGAATTCCATAAAAAATATCACATCCCTTTTAATACACCGACAAGATTGTATATGCATATATCTATGATCCATGATAACCATCTAACCTTGGAGGATCTACATTTAAGACAAACATGATTGCTCAATGGAAACACTGCAATAATAAACTCTTAGCAATTTACTAAAAATTCACATGCCTGCTGAACATATTTAGACATATATACGATATCTATGCATTTCCATGCACAAGTATATACAATGTTCACTTTATATTTTCCAGATCATAGCACAAAAATCACTTATCACTAAAATGAGACTTGGAAATACAGAGAAATCCCCATGGAGGTACCTTAAGGGAAAAATTTGCTTTGGAGATCTTTATGTTCTCACTTCTTGGCATTATATTAAAGATTAATGTGTCTCTCGTGGCTCCTGGCTCAACAAAACTGAAGATTCTGCATTACACGATATATATATATTAAAGCACCCAATATCTATTTCACTGTTTGGCAGGTCATGACTTTTGGAGGCTTCCATTAACACAAGCATGAAAGCTTTATACAGATCCTTCTCTAGGAAGTTATTTGCATTTTAGTTTTTACTAAACTCAAAATGCTTATTGAGCTTTCCAGTTCTGCAAGGCGTACACGTGGATATATTTATAGACATACCTATTTATACACACCGATAAACCAACTTCCTATTTCATTACTTTTCAAGTCGTTACAAAAGAATCTCATTTCAAACATGGAACCTAATAATACCTATTATGGGTCATACTTCACTCAAGCAAACAAGATTACTTAATGCAAAGCTTGACGTAAGCGTTTCTTGGCATTTTGGGAAAAAACTGGCTTCTTGTGATTTCTGGTTCCACAAGAATTTGCTATCCACGAAGAAAATTTCTACCAATATGGAATTTGACAACACAATACGACTCAAAAAGGCATGAACATTCATAAATAAATATTCGGTTGCCAGAAAACAATTATTTTCTCATCCCAGAAATCTCAATACTACCTAGCAGACCAAACTCCGAACACCAAAATATACTTCAACGAAAAACAAGAATCAAAGAAAGTAAAACTAATAGTTATCTCAATTAAACAAATAAAATAACTAACGAGAGGATTATCATATTTTGAAATAGAAATCAAAATGTACAAGATCTAGAGAAAACCTCTCTCAACTCTGAAGACTTGTTCCTGTCATGCTCCATTACATAGCTGCAACAGACACACAAACAACCACTGTCAGATTGCAGTACCAAATAAATCAAAACAATTGAGGAAAAAAATAGCAAATGGGAATGGTATAATTACTCACCCCACGGCATTAAAGAGGCAGCTATTATCAGAAGGAATGACCCTTCTCACAACCGCACCATCGTCCATCTTTCAATTTAATTTTAAAAAAGGGGAAATATCAAAAACCCAGAAAAGAAACGCAGCTAATTCTCGAGATTGGGAAGAAGCGCAGGTTTGTTGCGCTTATAACTGCCGCAAGGACTTATTTCTTCTGAGAAAAAGACGTAATAATTATTCTATCTTTAAACGCAAGGCTGCCCGTCTGTATTCCTAATTCTATTCCTCTTTTATTTTCTCGGGAATCTGATCTTGTTCGAAATTGCAAGTACTTTTCAAATTCTAAACCATCAGCCGCACCAACGGTTCGCAGATAGGCAGATCCAGGTGAGGGGAGGAAAATCTGAAAAGGAAATTATGTTTTAATAAATATTAAAAGATAGTTTATGGATAGGAAGTGAAATTGAAGTAGATGATGATTGTTTATTGACTATTGATCATATTAATAATTTAAAAATAAGTGTTAATTTTTTTAATTTAAGATAATATGTAAGAAATAAATTTTAAAATTAAAATTTATGAATTGGTTAGTATGTGTATGTTTTAGTTGTTGTGTCAATGAATAAAGTATTTAATTTTAGTGGTTGTTGTTAAAGTTTCAAATTGAAAGTTGTAAGTTTCTTAGATCATTTGATAATTTAAATGCAAACAAGTCTATTCGTTGGATGTCAAAGATTTTAATTTTAGTGGTTGTTGTTAAAGTTTCAAATTGAAAGTTGTAAGTTTCTTAGATCATTTGATAATTTAAATGCAAACAAGTCTATTCGTTGGATGTCAAAGATTTAAGTTTGATGTATAACTACCAATATATAAGAGGACTTATTGAAATATAATAATAACAAGTCTTAAATATATTATCTTTTCAACTTGGAGATTAGAGTTTGTCTTGCAATGTGAAATTGGTTGGATATTGTCAAATAATTTCATATTTAAAAAAGGAAAGCATTTAGTTCAATTATTTATTTTAATATAAATGATAATATGGTGTGTGATGACATGAAGTAGATAATAGGAAGTGTGGAAACAATGCTTTATCCTTTTAACTTGTGGATTATAGATGGTCTTTGAGGCAAAACTTGGCTGCATATTGTCATGAAAACACTTAGTTTCAATTGATTTCCTTCAAGTGTAGGTGGCAATATGTTATTGATTGTATTATTATTCAAGCATACTTGTGTCCCTATTTTTAATAAGAGATTATGTAGTCAATTGCAAAAAAATGTGGGCAATGTATTATTATAAATTAAAGTGCTATTATGACGTAGAAGGTTGAAGTGAAACAATTATAGTTTATTGTTAATACTAAATTATGGTAGTTAATATTGTGAGTCATCTTCTTAAATTGATTAAAAAATATTATATGGAAATACTTTTTCTTTGAAATATTATTTCTATAAATTTTGTTATAGATCAAAATATGAGATTGTTTCTTTTTATAAAAAGAAACAACAAGAAGGGTGTTGGCCTGAGGTACGAATTTGTAGCACACTAAACATCAATTAACAACATATTAACTGCATCAACAACATTGAGAAGAAATAGTTAAACAATGTCTAGATTCTACCTTTATTAAAAACTTAATTTCCAAGAACTACTATTCCACAAGGAAGAATTATAAAACTGGATAGAAACTATACTAATGTTTTCATAATAAGTCTTAAACTTAAAAGTATGCAATGTAGGGTAGAACCATAATAAGTTAAACTTAGCTAGATATTTATTAAAGAAACCATTAAAATAGCCCCTAGGGCTAGTAATCCCAAAAAAAAAAAAAACATAAAATGTATCATTTATCCCTCTTGGGCCTCTTAGATAGTAGGATGTTGATACATTGCTCATTGAGGAATTCGAACAAGTCCATATTGTCCTCATCGTTGACAAGTTTACCACCAAGCTCTTTTTTCTTGCAGAAGGGACATGGTGGAGGTAGATGCATGTATTGTTAGATAACTAAGAGTGGGAAAGAGGGTGGAGGGGTAAATTAGTTATGTCTAGTTATCCTACAAGCCTTTCAAACACTCCAGTACCAATTCCACTTCATAATCTTCAAAAGCAATAACTCGGTGATCACATTCAACTTCAAAATTCAATCTTGTAATCATTTCACTCCAAACTATTAACTCACTGTCTCTGTTCTTAAAATATAAATTAGTTTTTACATAACTGTTACCGAGTTGTGATATTAAGTTAATACCACGAAAAATCAACTTGCAACACAAAACCATCCCATATTTGACACCATGATTTAAGATGAAATCCTATAGAGGGAAAAAACACCTGGAACTGGAAAATCAAATAATTTCACTCTTCTGAAGCGAGCTCCTCTAAGATCCAACCTTGTTAAATGTTTACATGCACATTTTTAGTGTGACTTGATTAGAGGGTCTTAACATTAAGATCATCTAGACCTTATCACTCCTTGATATTGTCTAAAGATTGATTTGCTCTAAAGGACTCAGACACATCACTAATCGATGCTACCATATAGAATTTCATAGACTTGTTAGGTCCACTCAGTTAAGAGATTTTTCTGCTACAATGGTAAGAAAGTAATAGTCAAATGATCTATAAGATTTAGCACTACCTTACTTGTTCAAAAATTTGTTCTACTCTATCTTCTTCCTTCTCTGATCTCTGTTTGGTTAATTCACTTCTTCACACTTTGACTTTACTCTAACTTTTCTTAATCCTCCTTCTACTCTAATTGCTTCACCTTGTTCATTTTTTATCAATACTTCACAGAAATCACCAACTTAACAATGTCAATCAATGAACAATTAACAAACAAAAACTTGCTCCAACATCTCCCTAAATAGTAAACTCTCTTCTTACATATTCTTCCAAATTTTGTTGCTTAATTACATTTGTAGATCTCATATTCAATGTACGTATAATATAATTTTAATTGAACTTTGTCCTCTTTCTTGTCTTATTTCAATCTTCATTGTATTTCTTTAGTTGTAGATCTTGTAAAAAAATTTGACTTGCACCTTCGAACTTCTTGACGATTTTTATTTTCACCATAACTCGACCTCAGCTTCCATCTTTCTTAACTTGTTCTTTTATCTCGTGCCTAGTGAACATTACATTTCACTAGGGTAATACATCACTTGGTTACCACATGAATTTACTTGGTTAACACTAAACTTCACATTCTCTTTTCCAAACACTTGGTTAATACTTCAGTAGCTCGAGCAATATTGTACTCCCTTCATCTGGTCACTCGATATTGCTTGTACAACTCAATGAATACATAGAATTCATCATTAGATTACATGATTATATGATTGTAAACCAATTAAACCAACATTACATTGCCATTGCCCAACTCATTCAAGTACCCATTGAATATTATACTTACAACTTCGTCATCACCATACTTTCTTCATATCCTCTTCATCAATCAAATGATATGGCACTCTACTGAGTTAGCATAATGTCTAGCCAACTAAGACTTTGACATCAATGACAACATAACAACTGATATGAATCTCTCACATACATTCATAGCATTCTCAGTTACATTATCAATTTAGGCTAACAATCTCCCCTTTGACATTGATGGTGACACATAAACATATGATTTTACATTACAAAACATTACACAAGATAATCAAATTTATGCATTGAAAATAATAAAACTTTTCAACATCATGTGTACTTGGTCTATATTTTTAGCAGCATCATTATTCAATATCTCTCCCTCCTAGGATATGATCTATTTTTATTGAGTGGTATCTTCAATCTTTAGTATCATTTTCTTGATTTTCTCTACAAATTCTCTCCACTTTTACTTAATCTCTCCCTTGGCATTTCTCTCCCCCTTTTGGTTATACCTCCACTTTGGTTATTCACTCCCATAGTATATCACTTTCCCTTTGACAACAATGCCAATAGTAACTATAAGGTCCAATGTGAAAGTTATAAAATCTTGTAGTTATACCTTGTACCTTGCATGTACTAGTTTACCTCTTAGATACTCAAAAGCATCCTTAGGAAATGACTTAGTAAATATGTCTACAATTTTCTCCTTAGACTTCACATGTATACCCTTTTTTGTTTGATGAACTTGTAAGCCAATAAAAATGTTGATCTCATGAAACATTAACATCTCAAATTCTTTACTCATTTGATCAGAATATGACCTACATAGCAAATCATTTCCAACAAATATAATGTCATCCACAAAATTTTCAACAATTAACACCATATTTTTAGGTTCACTCTTCAAATATAGATTAATGATCTCACTTGTTCTAGAAAATTCAATTTTAATCAAATAAAAATGTAACCTTTCATACAATTTTCTAGGTGCTTGCTTCAGTCCATACAATGCCATGTTCAACTTGCAAACCAGGTTATTCTGATCAAGTTCAACAAATCCTTCGATTTGTTCTATGTAGACTTCTTCTTCAAGTATTTCATTCAAGAATTCAAATTTGACATCCATTTGATAAACTTTGAGCTTCTCGTAAGTAGCATAGGTCAACAACGTTCTAACCCCTTCCAGTCTTGTCACAGGTGCAAAAGTCTCACCATAGTCAATTCCTTCTTCCTAGGCATAACCTTTGCAAACTAGTCTTTCTTTGTCTCTCACCACTTCTCCATTTTTATTCAACTTGTTTCTGAAAATCTATTTTGTTCCTATCACATTCTTATATGAAGGTCTCAGTACTAGTGTTCATGTGTTGTTCTTTGCTATTTGATCAATCTCTTCATTCATAGTATTTATTCAATCCTCATTTTTAAGTGCAAACTTAATTGTTATAAGTTTGAAATCAGTATTAAACATGTATTGTCTTTCAACTTACTCATTTACATCACTCCAACACTTCTGTCTCCAATGATTTTTTCATGGGAATGATATTTTTTTCTCTCATGTTTTTCTAACACAAGTTCAAATCTTTGATTCTTGGCATTATTCTCACAAAGTTGGGCTTCAGCTTCCTGCTTAGGTTGTACTATCTATTGTGATGTAGAGTCTAATCAAACTTAGAGGTTAATTTGCTTCCCACTTTATTCAGTGTGATTTCCTCCCATATTTTACTATAGAGGTTTGGGGGCAGCACCCCTTGCAAGGTCCTGGGACAGAGCCTTAGGTGCCCTCCTTGTTGTAGTACAAGGTGGGGTCGAGGGGAAATGCTCTTGTGGGGGTTTTCAAGGGTAGCACCCCCAAAATCTCAATGGACTTTATTATTGTAAAAGGCATTCATTGTTATTTTTCTGTTGAATGACTTATTACAACCCTAATATTGTAAGTGGCAAAAACTTGTATCTAATGGCTTAAGGTTGGGGATTTCATAATGTATGATGAGATTGTAGCTTCCTATGGTGGTATTGAGTTGTAAGGGATTACAAATTGTAATCAAGTTATAATCACCAAATAATAAGAATATTGGACTCTCTATTTGGTGGACATAGCCCAGAGATTGGGTGAATGACATTAAATCTTTGTGTCTTGTATTCTCTTTTGTGTGATTCATTATTTTCTGATATTGGCTATATTTGCATGTAATTATTATTATTGTCTTGTTAATCCTAACAAATGGTATTAGAGCAAGGTTACTTTTAGTTATCCTCTACAGTGGGAGCAATGGTAGATGAGGGTAAGATGAAAGTTGAAAACTTAAATGGGCAAAACTTTCAATTATAGAAAATGCAAATGGAGGACTATCTTTATTAGAAGGATTTATGGTGGTCATTGCTAGGAAAATCCAAGAAGTCGATCATTATGATAGATGAGGACTAGGATATTTTGGATTGAAAGGCACTTGAAAGTATTCATTTATGTCTGATGCAATCTGCGGCATTTAATGTTACAAAAGTTAAGATGACAAAAGAGTTGATGTCAACCCTAGTGAAGCTTTGTGAAAAGCCCTTGGCTTTAAAAAAGGTATTTCTCATTAAGCATTTATTTAATATGAAGATGGTAGAAGGTGGATCTATTACAAAGCATTCAAATTAGTTTAATATGGTTACGAATCAATTATCTTCAATAAATGTTGATTTTGATGAAGAAATTGGTGCTCTCTTGATTTTGTGTTCTTTTCTTGAAAGCTAGAATGCCTTGGTAATGGTTGGGATTAAATATATTTATGGATCTAATACCCTAAAATTTGATGATGTGAATGGTGTTATTCTAAGTGAAGAAACTTGTAGGAAAATCTTAGGTGGATCTACATCAAGAAGTATTTTAAACACACAAAGCAGAGGTAGAATGATTGAGAGATGAAATAATTCTGGAAACCATTGGAAATCAACAGGAAAATCAAAGGGAAAGAGGTCTCAATTTAAAGGACCATGAGATTGCCAATACTATGGAAAACTAGGGTACAAGAATAAAAATTGTTGGACTCGAAATAAAAATGAAGGAGGCAAACAAGAATGGAACAAGGAGGCAAATGCAATAAGTAATAAATTTGAAGAGGACAATTTGCTTCTTTCTTTAGAAACTACTGATGTCTCATGATTTTTAGATTTAGGGGCTTCATTTCATGCTACTCCCCATAAAGGTTTTTGTTAATCTCATATTGGTTTTGACAATTGAGTGTCAGCACACTTAAGTCATTTACTTAGTTCATGCCAAACTAGTAATGCATGTCGAGTATAATATGTAAGTACAAGACCATGCCAAGTTGCAATGAG
This sequence comes from Cupressus sempervirens, assembly GCA_028749045.1. Taxonomy (NCBI): domain Eukaryota; kingdom Viridiplantae; phylum Streptophyta; class Pinopsida; order Cupressales; family Cupressaceae; genus Cupressus; species Cupressus sempervirens. The sequence goes on from CM053785.1 coordinate 1,051,105,627, forward strand.
TGCCAAGTCACTCGTGTGTTGAATCACTCAAGTGTCGAGCAGATAGACCATGCCGAGTGATTCAGGTGTCAAGTGAACAACAGATGTTGAGCAATTTAGGTGCCAAACCAGAAGTAGAATTACAATGTATGTTGAGCATTAGTAACTACATATGTCAAGTAACACAAATTGAACATATTTGTTTTTTATGGCACAAACAACTATGTACAAACCATTTTTCAGTTGACATAAGGTAAAATTTTGATTCTTTAAAGATAAGCATGAATCTACATGCAAAATCCCTATGTAATTGCATGCAGCCAATTAGAAAAAGGGAAGGTTTAAGCGGCAAAATGGATGAATCTCAACCATAGATTCATACCTAACCCTAAGCCACCTAAGTCTTCTTAAGGAGGACGAAGCCCTAAACCTTTTAATGAGAGAGAGAAGAGAGTTGAGAGCATTGTGAAGCGATGAATTATCGAATTGAAGGTGCGAACAAGATAGTTTGCAGAACATTCAAGGTGACTTAGCAGTGAAAGTGAATTGTTGAATCAATTAGGTGAAGAACAAAGGATAGAGGATAAACCATTGTTACATCAGATCGTGAAAGGATTCATTAGAAATTGGATAGAGGTGATATGTTATCAGGTAAGCAAGTGCCAACTGCAAGATCTATGTTAAGACATTTTGACAGGTGATTTTAGTTAAATCTCCTAAGCAGAGTGGTCCTAACAGGCCTTACCAAATCCTTTAACAAGGTGACATTCCAAGTGAGTGATCAAGAGTCCTTTAACTAGGCACACTTCTAACAGGGTGTTGAAATCCTCTAACAAGGTGGGACTTAACAATCTTTGTAAGCCTTTGACAGGGCAAGCCTTTCATAAGACAGATTATGTTTCATGGTCAAACCATTATAACCTTAATTGGCTACACTTTATTGCTACAGTAGTGAAGATTTGTGGGTGTCATCCCCACCCCAGTTTTACCTTCCCATTTGGAGGGTTTCTGGGTAATCATACATGTTGTCAAGTGTGTGCATTTAATTGCTTACATTTTTTAGATGTATTTACTTTACAAGTTATTTTAGTATGTTAATGCATGTGATGTATGAATGGTGAAAGTTTTATGGTTCCAAGTTTAAACTCTTGATTCACCCCCCCTCTCAGAATTTTACCTTTCCCACTTGTAATTCCAACAATCGGTATCAGATAAAGGCATTAATGGATGATATTAAAGAGGTTCAAATTTACACAAAGGCCATTAAATAAGTTTGTATTAAACAACCTTGTAGTTAGGAAAATGATCCTAAAAAAGGATCTATTACCAAATACTTGGATCCTGGAAGCCATGTGGTTACTTTTTTTATTAATAGGGTTCAAGTTCAAAATTCCTTAGTTGACTTAGGAGCATCAATCAATGTTATGAAAATGGAATTTTTGTCTCACCTTCATGTCATTTGCCTTAGAGAAACCCCCACAATCCTTCAGCTTGTTGATAGCTCTATAGTGAAACCTAATGAAATGATTGAAGATGTAATGGTTACCTTAGATTCTTGGGAATACCTTGTGAACTTTGTCATTTTATCCCCTAAAGATAGCTACCTTGGGGGGATATCCTATTATCTTAGGAAGACCATGGCTTGCCATTGTTAATTGATGTTATCATATAGTATTTCATATAATTGTTAGGTCCACTCGATTAAATAAAGTTGTATTAAACAACCTTGTAGTTAGGAAAATGATCCTAAAAAAGGATCTATTACCAAATACTTGGATCTTGGAAGCCATGTGGTTACTTTTTTTATTAATAGGGTTCAAGTTCAAAATGCCTTAGTTGACTTAGGAGCATCAATAAATGTTATGAAAATGGAAGTTTTGTCTCACCTTCATTTCATTTGCCTCAGAGAAACCCCCACAATCCTTCAGCTTGCTACTAGCTCTGTAGTGAAACCTAATGAAATGATTGAAGATGTAATGGTTACCTTAGATTCTTGGGAATACCTTGTGGACTTTGTTATTTTATCCCCTAAAGATAGCTACCTTGGGGGGATATCCTATTATCTTGGGAAGACCATGGCTTGCCACTATTAATTGATGTTATCATATATTATTTCATATAATTGTTAGGTCCACTCAATTAAGATATTTTTCTTCTACAATGGCAAAAAAATAACTATTGAATGATTTGTAAGATTTAGCACTACCTTTCTTGTTCAAATCTGTGTTCTGCTTTGTCTTCTTCCTTCTTTGATCTCTATTTGCATGATTCATTTCTTCATACCTTCACTTTTCTCTAATTTTGCTTGATCTTCCTTCTATTCTTCTCAGTTCACCTTGATCCTTTCTTTATCATGTACTTCCCACAAATAATCAACTTAACAATATTAACCAATGAACAATCAATAGCCAAAAACTTGTTCCAACATCTCCTTAAATAGTAAATTCTCTACTTTCGTATTCTTCCAAGTTTTTTCACTTAAACACATCCATACATCTCAGATTTAATGTACTTAGTCACTTAGAAAATAGAACTTTCATTGAACTTTGTGCTTACCCTTATCTTGTTTCAATATCCATAATTAGATCTTCATTGTATTTCTTCCATCATAGATCTTGTAAAAAAATTGATTTGCACCTTTGAACTTCTAGGACATTCTTTATTTTCACCATAAGTCATATTCAAATTCTATCTTTCTTAACTTGTTCTTCCAACTCATACTTGGTGAACTTTACATTTCACTTAGGTAACACATCACTCAATTACCACATGAATTACTTGGTTAACACTGACCTTTACATTATCTTATATAATTGCTTAGTTAATACTTTAGTAGCTTGGAACAATGTTGTACTCCTCCTTTCACCTAGTCACTTTGTATAGCTTGTATAGCTCTGTGAATACATGGACTTCATCATTACATTACATGATTGTAAAATAATCAAACCAACATTACATTATCATTGTCCAAATCATTCAAATGCCCATTGAATACCATACTGCTCAACTCTGTCATTACCATAATTTCTTCAGATCCTCTTGATCAATCAAATGATATGGCACTTTACTAAATTAGCATAATGTCTAGCCAACTAAGACTTTGAAATCAATGACAACATAACAAATGATATGATTCTTTCACATACAATCATAGAATCCTTAGTTATATCATAACTTGGGGCTAACATGTATTACTTTTCAGGAGAACTTATTGTCATCCTTCATCTTACTATTTAGACTTGCGACCTCATCCTTCTATTTTTAGACCATGCTTTCCAACCCTACAATTGAGAGTTTAAACTTTCCCATGATGCCATTAGTTTCTTGGTTGTAGGAGGGGGCCAACTTGGCCTACACTTCCTAAATGGTAATATTTTGTGTGCCTGCTTTAGGTGAGGGGGGACAAGTAGTGGGCTGATAGAGGGAGTAGGCGACATATCTCATTTGAGGCTTTTAAAGACCTAGTAGGAGGAAATCTTCTTTAACTCTTCCTCACTACCATCAGAATCCTCAAAGTATTCAATAAGTTCCTTAATGGCTCATTTCCTTCTTTCCTTAGCAATAAAAAGTTTCAATAATTTCAACCTTAGAGTCAATATTATAGATTTTTTTAAAAAAAAAATTTAGGTTTTGGACTTGAAGGGTGGGGTTTTCATCTTATATTGTCTTATTTTTCTTAGGGGACTCCAACATAGGGAAAACCTCATTAGGCTTAACATTATTGAAGTGGTTCTTCATACTGTTAGCATGGATGCTAATGATAATACATTGGGGGAGTATCCTAACCATTGGAGAGTATTGATATGTTGCATTCATGACTTTATTTGTCATTGATGTCAACTTAGAATGGTATTTATAAAGACTGGTTGAGTAACAAAAAAAGATCTTAGTGGTATAGACGATGGTTTGATTGCCTGGTGATGTATAATTATAGACATGTTTAGAGCAGTGTCCTAAGGATGTGGTTAAGTGTGCAAAGTCTGAGCCGAAGACGTACAAAATTTGTACCTAATTTAAAGAGAGTAGTTAAGAGACAAAGTATTGGGAAACTAGTTCTTGATGTTTGTTTGTTAGATTACATCTAAGATATAGTAAGAAGATGCGTAGTCAAGCAGTGACAAAGGATAGTCAGGTGGTGACATCAATGATTTCACGAGCCATAGTATAGCACATGTGAAGTTTTGTATAAACTGTGAGCTAACAGTGTTATAGTAACTATAATTAATTTATTATCTTATTATAATAAATTGAGAAAGCCCCAAGGCCAATTCAAGGAATTATTATGAAGATGTGGTATAAAGGAAAAGATGTTTTTCTTGTTTGTAAAGTGTATCCATTGTTGCAAGAAGTGCGAAGTGCAAAAAGAAGCAGAGTGCTCATTGAATGCGTGTAAGAAATCCAAGAGTTTATTGGATGTGAGATTTATGATCTGGTTACAAGATCAAGAAGGAGCAAAAGTTTATTTTATAGGATAGAGAAAGAGGAAGGAACAATACAATACAGCTCTATTAGTCTACAAGGAATAATATAGAGATAATTTGGATAGTGGGTTCATTGGTCTTGCCCTTGAAGTTGCTTGGGAAGTGGGTCCAACTATCTTCCACAACTCCTAATAGGGTAGGAATCTCCTAACAGGGATTCGAAGTCTTTTAATAAGGACTCATATGTATTGAATGTATTCATAGATGCCTGATAGGGTCCATCCTCTAACAAAGAATATTTATATTAGTACATCATCTTATGGGTACCATCCTCTCCGGGGTTTTCCCTCTAATCAAAAGTTTCCCTAGTTAACATATCTGGTGTTATTGTGTATGAGTATCTTTTTGTGGTTTTAGTTTATATTACTCATATGGTTAGGTTTGTTTAAGGTTGATAATGGTGATAATAGTTGGATAATTGATTCATTCCCCCCTAGTTATATCAATGGACTCTATATTCTAACAATTGGTATTAGAGCATCAAGTACTTGAAGGATAAGCTTAACAACTTTAGGAGATTGAAGGTGAATCTTTTTAGAAAGGATAGTCCTAGATTTGATGGGGCCAACTATGACAGTCGGAAGGAGAAGATGAAGACTCATCTATTGTGCATGGGTCTGGGATATTGGATCTTGACAAAGAATAAGAAGACAATTGTTGAAGAAAAAAACTTGAAGGATGTAGTGAAGATGAAAGAGATCTATTCATGTGTAACATGAGAGCAAGAGAAGCTCTACTAACAACTCTTCCAGAGAATGAATACAGATAGGTAAAATCACTTGGAACATCTTATGAAATTTGGAAAGTATTAGAATCTACTTTTGAAGGTGATGATCATGCAAAGAGAATGAGATGACAAAATTGGATATGTGCATTTCAAGATGCTAAAATGATGGAAGATGAATCTAAAGAAGTTATATTGGCAGAATATTAGAAATTATTGCAAGAGCTCAGTCTCATGGTGGAACCAAGGAAGAAGATGAAGTTATATGGAAGATCTTGAAAAGTTTGACACCACCATTCAAGCAAGTAGCTTAGATGATTTAGCTAGTAATGCCCTACAGTAAAGATTTCGTAAAGAAAATGTTTCTTGGAAGATTATAATCAACAGAAGTAGATCTGAGACATTTTGGGGATCTAGCAAGAGTCAACATAGCTTTTAGTGCCTTGAACATTCAACCTAATCTAACAAGGAGTGCAAGCACACATGGAGATCTTTCTAGTAACAACAGATCTAATGAAGACAAGAAGATTGAGGAAGGAATAGCCCTTCTTGTGAGAAGAGAAAAAGATGGTAAGAAAATCTTTAAATGTTGGATTTGTGATGAATTTGGTCATTTTGCATCTAAATGTCCAGAAAGAGAGAAAAATTATCAAGGGAAGTTCAAGCCTAGAAGAGATAGAGATAGAAATTATTTGTATGCAAATGAAGATGAAGAATTTGATGAGAAAGGTCAAAGTGAAATCGATGATGAATTAAGATTTGTGGCTACCAAGGAAGATGATCTCGATAGAGAAATTAGAGAAGAAAGAGCTTTATTTTCCCAAGTGGAAAAGAAATCTGATTGGATAATTGAAAGTGGTTGTTCACATCACATGATCGGTGATATGAATAAGTTCGTTAAGTTCAAGAATCATAATAGAGGTATTGTTAGAGTTGGTAACAATGTAGCCTATCATATAACAAGAATTGGATCCATTACTCTTGATGGAAAAACTAACAGTGATGATGGTTATTTTGTTGATGGATTGAAGTATAACTTGTTGAGTGTTGGAAAGTTGGTGGACAAGGGTTATCAACTACAATTCACTAAGAAGATCTACATTATCAAAGACAGAGATGGTAAGCTAATCAAAGCTGGCACTAGATCTAAAGGTAATGTATTCCAGTTGAATCCTACTAAAATGACATGTTTGGTAGCTAAAGTGGATAACAATTGGTTGTGGCATAGAAAATTTTGTTACATAAACTTTGATAATATTGTGAAGGTTAGTAGCACTTTTGTAGTTAGAGGCTTGCCTAAGATTACAAAGCCTACTAATATTGTGTGTAAAGAATGTATTTTGGCTAAGTAGAAGAAAGTATCATTTCCTAGTAAGAAGTTCACTACCAAATAGAAGCTAGAGATTGTTCACACAAATCTAAGTGGTCCCTCTAGAACAAGAGGATTTTACAGTGAAAGGTATTTTATGATTATTGTTGATGATTTCACTAGAATGATGTGGGTAGCATTTCTTAAAGAGAAATTTGAAGCTCTTGATAAGTTCAAGATATTTTAGAATAGAGTTGTGAATGAATCTAGTGTCAAGATAAGGTGTTTGAGATCATATAGAGGAGGAGAGTTCACCTCTAAAGAGTTTAACATATTTTGTGAAGAGAATGGAATCAAAAGGCATTTATCTTCACCTAGAACACCTGAGCAAAATGGGATTGTTGAAAGAAGGAATAAGTCAGTAGAAAAAGCAACAAGAATGATGGTGTTTGAGAATGATGCTTCTAAGACATTTTGGAGAGAAGCAGTCAATACAACAGTATGCACTCTAAATAGAGTACAAATCAGAAAACGTATGAACAAGACACCTTATGAACTATGGTTTGGTCATTCAATTTGGAAGCAAATGCTACATTAAGAGAGATAATGACATTGGTAAATTCAATCCAAGAAGTGATGTAGGCATGTTTCTTGGTTATTCATTGAAAAGTAAGGCATATAGAAATAAGACAATAGTTGAATGTGCAAATGTAAGGATTGATGAAAAGTTTGGAACCAAGGAAAAGATAGTAGAATATAATTCAGATGAAGAAGAAGATAATTCTGGAATTATTAAATAGAATGCTGAAGTTTTCTTTGAGACTAACAATGACTTGTAGAATGATGTGCTAACTATTGAGAAAAGAGGAGAGAAAAGATCTAAACCTAGAGAAGAGATAAGAGTTGAGATGTCAATGTTAGAAATAGATAATACTTGGGGGATGGGAGGGGCGCATAGATGAATATTGTTAATTACTTTATAACTTACATATGAAGGTAAAGCAAAAATGTTGAACAATAAATATAACCATGCACATAGATAACTCATAACATCATTATTTGTTAACTAGGGAAACCCTGGCCAAGAGAAAACTTTGGTGGGGATGATATCCACAAGATTATTCAATAAACAATAGGATCATGTTAAGGATATTGACCCTGTTAGGAGTCTATGAAGTATATTTATTGTATATGTTAGGATACTAGGTCTTGTTAGAAGCATCAACCCTGTTAGGGGTTGGTAGAACAAATACAATGTATGCAAGAAGAGTCCACTGCCCTAACATGCAATAATACAATTCAGTTCTTCACAAGAATAGATATACATACAATACTTGTTGTCTATTGTACTTCTCACTTTTCTGATCATACATCAGAATTTGCATCACATAAGGCTCACGTGTTTTTCACACAATAGTTCACATATCACTTGACACTTCATTGTCTATCATAGATAGCACAATTATCTTCGCAAGATAAGATCTTTACTTATACTTTGCATATTACAAAACTATACTTAGTCAACATTCATGTGTTCACACACTTGACATAATAATGTCCACATATTCAGCTCATTATAACTTAGTAATTATTTTGTAACCAAAATAATTCCTAAGGTCGTACAATCCAATTCACTAATATACTCTATTTTGCACTGCTAAATACCCGCACTAGTATTTAAATCATAACTCACGTTGTAATCTGTACATATATGTCCACTAGCATACATCATCATGATATTGTCATGAAGTTGTCCTTAAATATGCAAGAGCTAACTCTCAACAAGTCATCAGTACACTTAACATCTGTTCACCATGTTGTTGCACATTGTCTAACACTTAGACAATTTTCTATATCTGAATGCATACATGAAATGTTGAATGTATGTTGCCATAAATGACAACCATTAATACATCTATCTGACCATATTGCAAAAAATCTCCCCCTTCGACATTGATGTCAACATTTGGGAAAATTGGGTAAGTCCCAAAATGATGTCATACATAACAAAAACAAAAATAAAGTAACTACAAAATTGTCTTCAAAACATAACAATTTTATTCATGTTTTGATGGATCATTACATTCCTTATCAATCCTTACATTGATACATACATAAGCTCCCCCTTACATATAAATACACATCTATAAAAATTTCCTTCTACATAATACTCTCCCCATTTGACATCAATGGTAAAGGTGTCAAAAATTGTATCCACAAAACTTTGATATGCTATTGATCAACCTATAAATATGGAAAGACAATCTGCATATACAACCATCTCTTTCTTCCAATTCTACTTCACTATCTCTGAGATACTGATTAGTGCATAGGATACCACTTCAACTGTACTCAAATCAGTGTAGAAAAACTTGTCATAGGAAGCCTTACTTGTAAAACTTTCCTCTAGTTGTCTCTGCAAAATGCTAATCTTAGACGACAAAATTTCTCTAAGATTAGAGAATATCCTTGTTGCTTTCTCTTTCTCAGATTCCAAGTCTCTGATCATGCTATGTATCTTCTCCACTTCTGCTTCATAGTCTTCATTTCTAGATTTTGGGAGTTGTAACTTGACAATGAGTGTTTCAAGCTCACTTGTCTTACCTTTAATTTGACTCTCATAGTCTGCAAGGTACTTGAATGACTACACACATTGTCTATACAATATTTTCCCCTCATCAATATGCTTTCTCAGTCCCTTGATGTTTCCATCAAGTGCCTTCAAATCATTGCACAAATTGGTATAAGTTGTGTTGAATAGAGTTGCATCATGAGTAGCTTGAGCTTGCGCTAAAGATACTTCTACTAGGGTTGTGAATTCCTTATCAAATATTTTCACCAACTCCATGGCCTTCGACTGCAAGTCTGGAATAGCTATAGTTGTAGTAATTTCTAATGTCTTCTCCAAAGACTTTACATATTTATTCTTCTTAAATAACTTACTCAAAGTGCTCATCAGGCCTTTCTAATCTTCATCATCATATGGAATAAATACTATTTTTGATGTTCCAACTACTATTACTATTGAAGCTACAGTAGGAATAAGTGTATCTTCCTTTTTCTTCTCTACCTCTGCTCTTTTCTTTTCCTCAACTTCCTTCTTTGCATCCTCTTTAGCTTTATTCTTCTTCTCTTCTTCTCTTTTCTTCTTCTTTTCTTCCTCTTTCCTTGTATTTTGCTTTACCTCTTTCCTTTTCTCTACTTATTCCTCATCATTAGAGCTAGAATAAGCAGTAATATTGCCAATAATGGATTGGCCAAATACTGCAAAAGAATTATCCTTAGTATCCACAGTTATGTGTGTACTATCCACTTGCATGGAATTAGTACCCATAACAATGTGAGGCAGTGAAAGTGCCTATTGTGCCTCCTCTTCTTCTTCCATTTCACTGGAAGATGTATCTACTTGTACATATACTGGACTATCAGCCTTTGTTTGCGCACTCACCTAAGGTATCGAGGACATATATATTACTATAGCCTCCTTTGTTTCTTGTCTAACTTCCTCATAATTGTCTCCCATCAGAAGAATTTCTCTTCTTTTATTCTTTGGCAAGGGCTCAATACCCTTCAAAACTCTGTCTAATTCCTCTTTGGATCCAACATCACATAGTTTATTTATTGTAGCGATCCTCATATTTAGATCCTCTTCTTCCTATTAATCAACCTATTGTATAAATCTTTAGGAATCTTATTTTGTATATTCTCAAATTTCTTCTTCTTCAATATCATATTTCTTATAATAGCATTCTCTAATTTCCTTCTATCCATATTACTATACATTTTGTAATATTTATTCAACTATACAAAATTATCATCATTTATTATTTGCATATTCAGATTTTTTGCATTGTGTTTCCAAGCTTTCTTTCTTGTTGTTATCCTTGCTTCTTGTACATCTTGTTCAACAAGTTTATCTTCTTCATCTTCATAGCTTTCTGAGCTGCTAATTTGCATTGTTTTCCTCCTCTTTCCTGGTTTGATGACAATCTACTCAACCCTTTTTTTGGCTTGTGGTGCAAGTTCTTGCTTAACATTTACCAATCTTCTTAATTTCCTCTACGTAGTAGGTGCTTCCACCTCTGGTTGCCTCCTAGTTTGTTTGTGTCTTGCTTTCACTAGTTGCACTTGCACAACTACTACATAAGGTGCAATAGGAGTTTGTGTACAAGGTTGTGCCACTGTTACTCCTTTTAAAGGTCCTGCCATAGCAATGGGAGTTGTTGTCAACACCTCAGTTTGACCAATGGCTTTCATCTCCAACACAATTCCTTTAATCTCATTGAATTCTTGTCTTGTCATGCCAGATTCCCTAAGAATGGAATCTATCTCCATTTCAACCTTTTTCCTACTTTCTTTGCTATATAGTTTAGACTAAACTATTCTTGATCTCTCCTCATAGGTTCCCCATCTAGGGCATTTTGTGTCCAACTCAAATTCAAATATGATCTTCACATAAACTTCTATGAGTTCTGCACTCATTTCATAGCCCTTAGGCTATATGAATTTGATTATGAGAATCACTGCTTCCATGCAAGTGTTGTCTGTTTCCACCATGAAGCATAAATCTTCCTTGTACTTCTCTACCATAGAGGGAGGTATTATATACCTCAATTTCATCTTTGATTGGAAACTTCTCATCATTCTATCAATATCAACATCTCTGACATTCTCTCACTTGGATCTATAGCATTTAGTAATCAACTTCATTACGCACTTGCTACTATCCTAACTTATCAATCTAGAAAACTTCCTTGTGGCAAAAAGGAATATATGAGTCAACAAGGACTCAAAACTAAATACTACATTCTTAGTTTTCTTCAACCTTTCAATTTACCCAACAATTGCATTCTCATGATCTAACATAAGTTAACCTTTCTTCCTTCAACTGCCATTATGTAAGTCGCATGAAGAAATCCAGCCAGTACTGAGTTAACCCTTGATCCATGGTTCAGTTTATACCCCAATATCTTGGTTAACAATTTTACTCCTCTATCTTGAATAGGGTCAACCTTCGTGTTCCTTTCGTTAAACTTTATCTTTAGGTTTGTCTCAACCATTTTCTTGACATTCTTCTCATTTATAGGATTACATCCTTCATTTCTCAACCATGTGACCTTGTGAATTAGGTCATTTCAATGACAATCTTCTCATCTCCTAGCCAGAACATATCATCATGTACCCTACTTGAAATAATTTAGGTCTAGTCATGATTATCAAATTATGTGTAAAACATATACTTCACCAAATTCAAATTCTTTAGGTGTGCATACTTAGACTTTAGGGGTAGGTCATTGTTATACATCTTTCCCAAGTCTTCATAAATTTCATCATCACCCATGATCTTAATCTTGCAATTAATGTAGCTTCTTATAACTTTGACATTTAACACATTCTCCAAAACTTGCGAAAATGCACCCATCGGATCATCCAATAAAGATACAAACAGATGCTTCTTAAACTCATACCTTGGTCTATCACTTATATCATGCACTTTTCGACTTGCCATTTTTAACTGTAATTACTGTAAAACTAGATTCAAGCTTTAAAAAATACCTTAAAAACACACTTAGGGCTTCTACAACATTCTGCTTCATAGACTTCACTTCGCACTTCAATTCATTGTCAAATCGCTCTTCAATTCACTCGAGAGACTTCACATGAACAAATGGTACATACAATCTTACTTACTATCCTTAAATCATTTCAAATTTCACTACGCATTAAATGCATATCTACCACAAATTCAAACACTATCTTTGTATGTCAGTAAGCTTGATTTCTCAATTCTTGCTCACTATGAACATATCAGTACTTGTGCAATTGACCATAGGCTTCTCTCTATGTCCTTAATCTCTAGTTAATTGTGTAACTTTTAACTCTCTCTCTCTCTCTAACATCAGTTTTGACCAATTGATGCTCTATAACTACTAGAGTTACTTAATTTAGGTAGGATGAGTCACAAGCAATATGTGATTCCAATGTCCTATCAGGTACATCAAAAAATTGTTCCTCCAAAATTTTATAAGAGCTTTCTAGATCTTTAGCTATCACAAATGCTTCCTTGAATTCATCAACATGTTCCTTAATTGCTTCTTTCTGACTATTGACTTTGCCATTAACATTCATTTTGTCATTTTTGTTGTTGTTCCTTATGTTATTCAAATTTTTGTTAATGTTCCTTCTATCCATTCTACAATATCTTTTTGTGTGTCCAAAGTTATTACATAACTAACATACAGGTGCATTTCTTCTCTGATTCTCAAGTGCTCTGCAATTCCTTGCAATGTGTCCAGGTTTGTTACACTTGTAACACACGAACTAGTTCTTCTCACTATTAGATGTCTCTCCATCATTGGATCTATTATGTTATCTTCCTCTTTCATTACCTATAGGGTTAGTAATCCTAGACATTCTACTATTTTCATTATTACCATCAAACTTAGGTTTCTTACATTCTACTGCTTTATGTCCATAGCCATGTCAACTATAACAATAGAAATTAGTAATGGGTTTAAAAGGTTTACCTATGCAATATATTTTCATGTGTCCAACTTCATTACATATGAAGCACCTACCTCTGAACTCATGTATTACTTCCTTGGGTGGTTCATCTTTCTTAGGTTTATCAACTTGCTCTATTTTCTTAAATTCATCAAGTTTAGCTAACAAATCAATTAACTCAACTTCCTTTGATACTTTAGTAGATGTACTTAATTCTACCTTACTTGGATCTGATTCCTATGGGAATGCAATGAATGGATCTTGATCTCTTTTGATTTCAACTTTCTTGGTTGATTTCTCTCCAATCAAATATCCAAGTCTTGTCTTGTCATAAGGTCTCTTATGAAATATCTATTGATTTATCTTTTCAATACTGGAATAAAGTTTCTCTAACTTTTGCTTAGCTTGTGTCAATTCTCCTTTCACAATAATGTTGTACTCCTCTAACTCAACCTGTTCAATCTTGATATGTCTAGTTCAAATGTAACTTGACTTAGCTGGGATCTAGGATCTGCATTCTCAATTTTCAGTCCTAGTTCACTATTGCTACCATTTTTCTTAAGACTTAACTTAAGCTCAACTATTTTCAATTCATGTTTAAGATCTCATTTTCTTTTTGAAGATCTCCTACTTCATCATTGTCACTAGTCTACACAGTTGGTTCCTTGCTAGATTCTAAATCATCAATCTTGTCTTTTAACTTGCCAATATAAACTTTTCAATCTTCATACCTATTTTTCAAGCTATCTCTTTCTTCATTAAGAAGGTCAATCTTCTCAAGAGCTTCTTCTAGGTTTTTCTTCAACTATTCCATATCTTCAGGGATACTACTTAAGCTGTTAAAATTCTTCAAAGTAACTAAGGTCTGATACCAATTGTTAGAAATAGATAATACTGGGGGGGTGTTGAATCAATATTCTTCAAAATTTTGCACAAAACTGAATATTGTTAATTACTCTATAACTTGCATATGAAACTAAACCAACAATCTTGAACAATAAATATATCCATGCACATAGATAATTCATAACACCATTATTTGCTAACTAGGGAAACCCTACCCAAGGAAAAACCTAGGTGGCGATAATACCCACTAGATGATTCACTAAACAATAGGATCATATTAGGGATATTGACCCTGTTAGGAATCTATGAAATACATTGTTAGTGAACATATTGTCTTCCAAGAAAATACATACAAATTAACTCTAAATGCCCAGATAAGAAGACTAAATCAGTACTAATAGTCAGATAGGTTATCATTGGATTGATAACCTTCCTTTGAATTTTATTAGGTACAGCTCCCCATGTAGGATATATAATGAATCAACTACACTACAATTATTAATGCTTTTAACCTAAAAACAAGAAAGGTTTACAAACATCAATCTATAAACACGATATAGATGCAAAGAGATTAACTAATCGAATGGAAATAAACAACAAATGATACCAAATTTGTTTGCCTAATCATTACATTACAGAAGAAAAGCATAAATAAAGATGAATTGTTCTTTCCGGATATATGAATAACTAAAGCCCAAAGTCTACAGATAATTGTGGCAACAATTACATGTATCAAAATTGTATTCAGAGGTAATCAAGATAACTCAAAAATTAACATTGATCAGAAAGTTAGCATGCAAATGCAAAGTATTGATATACTAAATTCTCCTCCTCTAAACACAACAAAACAACATAGAATTGTTGTTTGATACACATAAAAGACTACAATTCAAAAAATTATCTACCCTCTCTACATTAAAATTGCAAGAAGATGAAATGCCCCCTTTATGTAGCATAAAGTCCATTGGAAAAATACAACTCCTCTATCTACTACTTGTCTGTCTACCATCTCAGGCTTTACCCTACAACACTAAGTCTGCAATCTCTGCCCAAAAAGAAAGATTGGAACCCCTATTTATGTTTCTACTTTCCCACTATAAAGGATTTCAAAAAATTTATACGATTATAATAACCAATTCTTAAAAAGTGTCCCCATCTTTTGTTTCGATGAGATCTTCATTAGTTATTTAAAACTGACTTTTGATATTGCTTTTTATAAAGTTTATTAGAAACTCTTGTAGATATCTCTTTCAAATCCCCTTATCATCTTTAATGTTTTACAAACATTATAAATATGAATAGACTAATAATCATATTTCATATTAAAATATGCACCCACATACTCTTCCACAAGTGACATTTGTTAGTGTTGTCATCATTTTATGACTGTTCTGGATAGTTTTGATAGACCCAAACACAACGGTCTATATCTCGTAAACTAGACATAATTTGGAAGATTTCTTCGATGAGGATTTAGATAACTAGGACATGCCCAACATATTTCAATTTTAGGAAGATCCAACAGTGGAGCTAAAAGTTATGGCACCTACACCTAGATTGATTTTTCTAACATCCACATTTGTGACTGTCATTGTTGATCCGATAGTGGTGCAAACAGTCATATGTATCTCATGCACTCGGAAACATTTTGAAGATCACTCTAGTCAAAAGTTAGAAAAATAGGATTACTCACACATATTTGAAATGGAGCACGATCCAATGGTTGAAGTGGGAGATATGACCCTCGAAACATGACTATTTTTCTATCATCAAAGAATATGTGTCTACAAGTTGTATTAAATGTTATCCATATCAAGATGAAGACATGACTTTTCTAGATGAATACCCCTGCCTTCAATGTGTGTTTCATCAAGAATATCACTGATCACCTTTTATGGTGTATGTCCATTCCTTAAATACATGATCTAATGACACTTGTAATTTATATTAAACTTCCTCCATGAAGTGCAAAATTTACTATCTTTGTAGATAATGAAATGTAATATCTTTAGAAGTATCCACAGAGTTTATGAATATCATTAGTTCACATAGGTATCTCATTATTAAGACAACATTATTATATAAATTGCTTCTTCCCCATGATGCTGGAGACCAAGCATTGTGATCCCTTCATATATACCTTAAAGCATTGATAGAAATGGAAATTTTGACTTTGATGCATTGTGGATTTTCAACAGTTTAATGTATCTAAAATAATAAACTCAACACACTAAATTTGATTATTTGGGTTGAGTCTGCATCAATGAGCCTGTCAAGCCTTCAAACTGAATTCCAAGTCTCTGAAACTCTGAACCTATGAATCTTCTTATGAAAAATAAACCATTTTGAACCACTTTGAACTTAGTTCAAAGAGGTTCAAGGCCTGCAGTGAAATAAGATATAAGTCTCAAGAAAGTATTGAGATGACGAAGACTTACATTTCAAAACTTTTGAGAAGGGTGTCTATATAGACACTAATATACATATAGTGTCTCGAGTCCCTATTAGGAGACTAGGCCTTGTTAGAGGCCTCAACCCTATTAAGATTTGGTAGAACAAATACAATGTATGCAAGAAGAGCCCACTGCCCTAACATGCAATAATACAATCCAATTCTTCACAAGAATAGATATGCATACAATACATTTTGTCTGTTGTAATTCACAATTTTTCTAATCATACATCAAAATTTACATCACATAAGGCTTGCATATCTTTCAAACATTAGTTTGCATATCACTTGACACTTGCTTGTCTATCATAGATATCACACTTATCTTCGCAGGATAAGATCTTTACTTATATCTCGCATATTACAAAACTATGCCCAATCGACCTTCATGTGTTTACAATCTTGACATAATAATGTCCACATAGTTAGCTCATTATAACTTAGTAATTATTTCATAGCCAAAATAATTCTCAAGGTCGTACAATTTAATTCACTGCTATTCTTTGTTCTGCACTGCTAAATACTCGCATTGATATTTAAATCATAATTGTGTCGTACTGTCCATACACATCTATGCACCGGCATACATCATCATGATACTATCATGAAGCTATCCTTAACTGCACAAGAGCTAACTCTCAACAAATCATCTGTACACTTAATATATGTTCAAGGCATTGTTGCAAATTGTCTAACACTTAGACAATTTTCTATATCTAAATGCATAAATGAAATGTTGAATGTATGTTGCCAATCATTGAGACATCTATCTAACCATATTGCCAACAATCAACTCCTTCCTCTAACAAGAATCTAACCAAGAATCACCCTCCTAAGTAGATAATTGGAAGCACAGACAAATGTGTGATGACAATGAAAAGAGCAAATGAGGAGATATGTTTGATATCTCAAGTTGAGCCTAAAAGCGCAGATGAAGCATGTAAAGATGATCATTGGATTAAAGAAATCAAGGAAGAATTAGATCAGATTGTGAAGAATGATACATGGGAGTTAGTTCCTAAACCTAAAGACAAGAATGTGATAGGAACCAAATGGGTATTCAAAAACAAGATGAATGAGCAAGGTGAAGTTGTGAGGAACAAAGATAGAATTGTATGCAAGGGACATTTATAGCAAGAAGGCATAGACTATGAGAAGAAATATGCACTTGTAGCCATAATGGAAGTAGTAAGGATGTTCTTGGCTTATGCAACAAATAAAAAGTTCAAGGTTTATCAGATGGATGTTAAATCAACCTTTTCAAGTGGAGAACTTAAAGAAGAGGTATATACTGAGTAGCCTAAAGGTTTTTCTATGTTAGAAAACAAAGACATAATATGTAGACTAAAGAAAGCTTTATATGGTCTAAATCATGCACTTAGAACCTGGTATGCAAGGTTGGACAATTATTTGGCAAAAATTGGATTTGTAAAAGGTATGGCAAACAATGACTTATATTTGAAAGAAGTTGAAGATGGTTTGTTGATTATTGTAATATTTGTTAATGATGTCATTTTTGGAGGTAATGATGAAGAAAGTAATAAGTTTGTTGAAGAGATGGAGAATGAGTTTGAAATGAGCATGATAGGAGAAATGAAGTTTTTCCTAGGATTTCATATTGTACAGAACAATGATGGTATTTTCATTTCACAAGCTAAGTACTTGAATGATTTGTTGAAGAGGTTTGGTTTGGAAAGTTATAAAATTGTTGGTACATCTATGATAAATGGTCACAAGTTATCCAAAAAAGATGATAAATGCTCACAAGTTATCCACCAGTATCTGACTCACACTAGACTAGATACAACAAATGCAGTTGGGATTGTAGCTAGATTTCAAACTGGTCCTAAGGAGTACCATTTTGTAGTAGTGAAGAGAATATTTAGATATTTGAAAGGGACATCTGAATATGGAATTTGGTATGATAGATTCAGTGATTTCACTTTATGTGCATATACTGATGTAGATTGGCCAAGCAGTATGGATGACACTAAGAGCACAAGTGGTGCAACATTCTTTCTTGGAGGAAGATTGGTTTCTTGGTTAAGCAAGAAGCAAGCTTGTATTTAGCAAAGTACTACTGAGGTAGAGTATGTTGTAGCAAAAAATAACTATAATCAAGTTATGTGGATGAAGCAGATGCTGAAGGATATCAGAATTGAGTTTGAATAACCTATTATCATTTACTATGATAACACAAGTATAGTGAGTATGTCTAAGAATCCTATATTGTATTCTAAGAATAAGCATATATCTATTAAGTATGATGTGCTAAGGGAGAAAGCAAGAAAAAAGGAGATCAGATTGGAGTATGTGAGTATTAAAGATCATATTGCAGATATCTTTACAAAGCCTTTGCCTAAAGATACATTTGAGTGCTTAAGAGGTATGCTTGGGGTCATGCCCCTGCCTACTTTTGAGTAGATGATGTAGAGAGTGCATCAATCTAGTGGTACATAGCACTATTGTTAGCCTGGACTAAAGGTTGATGCTTCCTATATGGGGGAGTATTTGTGATGAGCAGAGTTACTAAGGACTCTTGGTATTTGGTTTTGAATTGTGTCTTTACACACTCGAGTTGGTTGAAAACTTGGAGCAACTTATTAACAATTGGTATGAAGTAACATTAAGATTGAGGTCCTTGACATTGATGTCAATGGGGGAGAGTATGCACAAAAAAAACATCTCCTAAGGCATGGGGGAGAGTATGCATGAAAAAAAAATCTCCTAAGTATGGGGGAGAGATATCTCTTTAGAGAGAAAGATTCATGAAAGGAAGCAGGAATATGTATACAATGTATTATGAATTATTTAGTGTGAAGTAAACAACGGATGATTAAAAAGAAGAGTATGCACCTATTTTTTTAAATTTTTTTTAGTATGTGGACAACTAATGCTGGTCAGCAGTAGTAGCAAAACATTTTTTAGTATTCTTGGAACTTAGATAGTTTTTTCATCTATGTTGCCTTCAATGCCAAAGAGGGATATTGTTAGTATGAATGCTAATGATACTACATTGCGGGAGTATCCTAAGCATGGATATTATTGACATGTTGCATTCATAACTATGTTTTCCATTTATATCAACGTAGCATGGTTTTTGTAAAGATTGGCTAAGTAACAGAAAAATATGTTAGTGGTATGGACAATGGTTCCATTGTCTAGTAATGCACAATTATAGACATGTTCAGCACAATGTATTGATGACATGGTTAAGTACTCGATCTGAGTCAAAGATGTACGAAAGTTGTACCTAATTTATAGAGAGAAGTTCAAAGAAAAAGTATTGGGAAAGCAATTCCTGATGTTTGTTTGCTACATTACATCTAAGATGCAGTAAGAAGATGCGCAGTTAGGTAGTGAAAGAGGACAATCATGTGGTGATGTTAGTGAATGCCCGAGCCCTAATATCACACGTGTGAAGTTTTGTATAGACTATGAGCTAACAATGCTATTGTAATTGTAATTGATTAATTATCTTATTATAATTAATTGGGAAAGTCTCAAGGCCAACTCAAGGAATTATTATGAAGCTATGGTATAAAGGAAATATGTTTTCCTTGTTTGTAAAGTATATCTATTATTGCAAGAAGTGCAAAGTGTGAAAAGAAGCATAGTACTTAATGAATGTTAAGCGTGTATATGTGAAAATGCGGCCTATGCTAACACACACACTTCAACACGGTCATTGCATGCGAATTCATCTTGGAATGAACATTGGATTGTTCATCCGAAATTTGCCCTGCAAAGCGACCTGTTGCCTTCTATCTAAAGGGATTTTGCCTGTTAATATCCTCAGAATCAAGGTGCAGGCAACCAGACCCTCTAAGAACGAAGGATTTGACAATGAAATTAAGCTAAGAATTAGAATGCAAACTAATCTAAAATGAAAGATGCAATGTAATCTAGGAACAAATAAAGAAAACTAGATTAAGCATATGCATGATTAAACTAAGAATGAGCATGTATGCAAGAAATGTAAGCAAACGTGAGCATGAATTTCAGCAGCGATTCGATGCAAATTCTCCAAATTCATCCTCTAAAATGAGGAGATGAGGCTCTCTTAAATAGACTCTCCTGGAATCCATCAACGGTTGAGATCGATTCAGATCAACGGTCAGGATTGAAGATGAGGTTCAGTCATAAAGGGAGATTCCCAAATTAAAGGGAGTTAACAGACTTAATTTGAGTAAAATAAAGAGTTAATTGTTTTAATTTGAGTAGAAAAAGGAGTTAACTCATTTAACTCATTTTTTATCAATAGTGAACTGAAAATTCCCCTTTTTTGAACTGAAGAGAGATTTTGTTGAGATATTTAATTTAATAAAATGAGATATGCTCTCATAATTACTTTTTAAAAAAAATTAAATAATCTTTAATTAATTAGAGATACTTTTGTTTAATTAAATAACTTCATTTAATTAATTAGGAATGGCTTCCCATTTAATTAAATAACTTTCTTTAATTATTTAGAAGTAAGTACTCCATTTAATTAAATAATTTCTTTTAATTAATTAGAAATACCTTTCCTATTTAATTAAATAATTACATTTAATTAATTAAGATAATCGTATTTATTAAATAAAATAAATTTAATTCCATAGTACATTAGCCTTAGGATATAATTTAATTTAATTTAAGTATAAATACTTAATAATTAAATTAAATATTGATCAATAGGTTTAATGTGACTAATATGAGTAAATACTATAAGAATTAAATAATAAGCATGATGAATGTAGATTTAGGTTTTCTGCATCTGACAATTAAGTCAAGTAGCGAATAGCAGAATGAGAATTGCCTATTAGAATAAGACTTTAAGATTGATCAAAAATAGAACAGAATTGGTTGAGATGGCAATGAGCCAATTTTGGGGTATTACATTTTGCCCCTCTTTGAATGAATGTGTGAGCAGCACGTTGTTTTCAAAGAAAATCAGAAAGCATGATACAAAGATGAGATTGGTTCCGAAGGTGATGATACAGAGACCAATTGATAAGCTTCTTAAGGAACATCTCTAGAACAGAGCTTAATCCTAAGGGATCCGAGTAGAACACTTAGATACCTAATAGTGATAGCATTTAAAAGACTACTTCCAAAACGAAGCATAATCTTTAAGGATCTAGACAGAACTTCTAGATACCTGAAATTGATAGCATTTAGAAGATTATATCCAGAATAGAGCGTAATCTTCAAGGATCCAGATAGAACACCTAGATACCCGAGAATAATAGCATTTAGAAGATTATTTCCAGAATAGAGCGTAATCTTCAAGGATCCAGATAGAACACCTAGATACCTGAGAATAATAGCATTTAGAAGATTATTTCTAGAATAGAGCGTAATCTTCAAGGATCCAGATAGATCACCTAGATACCTGATATTGAAAGCATTTAGAAGACTATCTCCAAAATGGAGCGTAATCTTCAAGGATCCAGATAGAACACCTAGATACCCAAAATTGATAAAAGAAATATAACAAGGTTCAATCATGAGTCGTAGAATCATCCTCAAAACGAGGCTTGATCCTTAGGAGAAGGGGTTTAGATTGTCCCAATACCTGACTATCAAACTCTGAGAAGAGTTGTTATAAGGTTGATCAATTGATGAAAAGATAAGATAGATGGCAAAGATGCCAAATAGAAGGGAACAAAAACCCCCAAGTGATGAGATGCCCCAAGTGACTAGGACATAAGATGGGAACTAGATGCCCCAAGCAATAAGTATTTAATGATGTAATCATCATACCCCCTCGGGAGCGAAATCGAAAGATGACACACCAGAAATATGATTGAAGTAGTACATCAGGAGATATAGAAGAAATTTGAGATTCAGCAGAAGGTAGAAGAGATCAGAACGATCTAAAGAAAATTCAGGGTTGATTTGAAATGATTGCGAAGTCGCAAAAACCAAGTTTGACCAAAAGTTGACCAGATTCAACCATAGTTGACTTAAGTTTGACTATTTTCAAAATGAATTTTGAAAATATGGAGAATGTAAAGTTGAAAGGGTTCCAAGAATCATAAAGTATCAGAAAGATTTGGGCTGCACAAGCGTTTGATCACATCGATCCCCAAAATTTTAAAATGCATTTTTAAGGCTCTTAGGTGTGTCAGATTTCAAATTTGATCCCGAAAATGGATCCAGAATGGTCCAATTAGCTAGGGGTATGATTTTCGCGCAAATTTGAGCACTTTGAAAAATTTGGTCAACACCTATATAATGGCTCGAAGGGTCATTTTCAATTCATTTGTGCTTTTTGTCTTATAGTGATTTTGAGTTCTGATAGAGACATGGCAATGAACCTGAGATATCATCATTTTGAGCACTCCAGATGACACGGCCAGCCAGCAGATTATGGACCACCGGTGAGTCATCGATTTCCCATCTTCGTACTTTCATTTTCACGCATTTCGAGTTCATTTATGCACATTTTTAGCATGTTTTAGGTTTGTGAAATCTTTCTTCGCACGAGACCAGTCTCTTCTCACGCGAAGATCTTCTTTCTTCACGCGAAGAAACAGGATGCGTTGTTTCTTTGCGCGCGGCCAGAATATCTTCGCGCGGGGCGATTTTGGTTTCGTGCGAAGGTGGAGATTCTTCGCATGAGGCAATTCGTGTTTCGCACAAGAACCTCTTTTCTCGCGCAAGAAGATCTATCTTCACACGAGGAGATCTTTTTTCACGCGAAGGCTAGATTCTTCATGCGAAGAAAAAACTATTTCGTGTGAAACTGTATGTCTTCGTGCGAGATTTCACTAGTCTTGCACGAAATTCTGTGCCAGTTTTGTGATTTTCGCATTTAGAAATTGTATTTTATTTCATTTTGATGCTTCAATTCGTCTTGATACTGATCGTTTGTTTGTCATTTTTTTGTTGTGCGTGCAGGAGGTCTTCGGAGATGTATCATTTAGATCTCATTATCTGCCTTATGGAGAGTTATTGCAGAGTTTGGATGACGCAGATCGGGCACACATTGCCCGATTGGGTTTGTCTTCACTATGCTGGATTCCAGTCGTGATGGTGAATCACGGTTTACTGACTGCATTGGTAGAGCGTTTCCATTCGAAGACGAACACATTTTATTTGCCGATGGGTGAGATGACGATTACCCTAGAGGATATTTAGAGGATACTGAGGATCCCATTTCACGGTGCTCGAGTCATCTATGATACAGTGCCTCGATTAGGGACAGAGGCACTTTCCATTGTATTCGGGAGAGAGCTACCGAGAGGCAGAGCCATCAGCTGGGATGAGCTGATGCATACTTATGGACCCACACACAGGTTGACATCCATGCTGGGTATTTTCTTGAGCTGCTTCCTATGTCCTGACAGGGGACAACATGGATTGGAGTGTGGATGGGGTGTCATGCTCCATAGGATGGTTGAGGCACCCGAGATCTTTGGGTGGGGTCAGTGCATGTTGGCCCATCTTTTTCATGAGATGCATGAGGTCATCTTCCACAAGAAGAAGACCATGGCAGAAGGTGTTTACGTGCTACAGATCTGGGCCTGGGAGCATCTCCCTATATGTAGGCCGATTTTTGAGGATTCTCGGGAGCCCATGGAGCCCTACATCTGATAATTAAGTCAAGTAGCGAATAGCAGAATGAGAATTGCCTATTAGAATAGGACTTTAAGATTGATCAAAAATAGACCAAAATTGGTTGAGATGGGAATGAGCCAATTTTGGGGTATTACATTTTGCCCCTCTTTGAATGAATGTGCGAGCAGCACGTTGTTTTCAAACGCACCCGATAATCAATTTTTCTGGCCTCTTTCTGTATTTTTTTAAATCTTTTTTTGTTCTCTGTCCGTACTGTTCCATACAGATTCGGGAATCTTCGCGCGAGGATCTAGAATCTTCGCATGAATATTCTTTCTGCATCGCGCAAGAAAGTTCTTAGGTGCGCGAAACTTCATGCGAGACCTGTTTCTTCGCGTGAGTCAATTTTCATTTCGTGCGAGCCGAATTCGATTTCGCGCGAGCTGAATTTAATTTTGCGTGAGCAGAATTCTATTTCACGTGGGCCGTAAAACTTCTTTGCACAGACTGTCAGGAATTTTGCTGACAGAGGCAAATTTTTTGCATTGATTTATGTGTTTTCTGATTTTCTACTGACTGTTCACGGTTTCTAGTGTTTTTGTGTTTTCTGATGTTTTTGAACAGCATAGCAGCGGTTTGTGGAACAATGGGAAAAGCGTGCTAAAGTTGCCAGAAACAAGTAAAAATCTACTAAGCACGTTGTGAGGATCACCAGGTAATCTTCATCAGCTGATAACACTTCATTTAGATCTAAAACAAACATCTTTTGTGTTGAGCTTGTGTGTTTCCTTCTGTATTTTCATTTTACAACACATGCATAAATTGATACTAGGGTGTGATCTTTGTTAGTATTCATTTAGCAGGCTTAGTCTTTAGTGATAGATCTAATTGGCTATCTTGGGTTATTAGACTCGCTAATCTATCGGCCCCTCGTTCCACCCTGTGGTTGCAAGCTCAACACCACGTTAAATAGGGGAGGGGTCTACAGGACATAAGCGTTAAAGGCTCCACAAGGCAACCCTTTTGTGCTTTCTAGAACTCACTAATTTTTGAGTTGTGGACTCGTTTTGGCTTGTGTGAGGGGTTAA
This sequence comes from Cupressus sempervirens, assembly GCA_028749045.1. Taxonomy (NCBI): domain Eukaryota; kingdom Viridiplantae; phylum Streptophyta; class Pinopsida; order Cupressales; family Cupressaceae; genus Cupressus; species Cupressus sempervirens. The sequence goes on from CM053785.1 coordinate 1,051,130,558, forward strand.
ATGTTCCACATCTTTGGACTCACCTCACATTAGTTAAAGTGTTAAGTGTACCACCTTGTGCTTTTTGATTGCTTTTGGATAGATTTGTTTTCAGGAATTAACATCTGTACACACATAGTAATTAAGCCCCCATGAACACTATTCATGGGTCTTGAGGGAGTGGGTTCCTAGTGAAACTCCTCTCTAAGACGGATTCCTTATGGGTGGGGAGGATACTTTGAGCATCTCGTAGATAGATGAATCTTCGACTTGTTGATTAAGGCATCCTTTCTCCGGAGAGGTTGATAGATCACAGGAAGATGATATCATAGATCTTTAAGAGATAATCTTAGTTTAGCATGTCAGATTAATCTGTTTGTTTTGATTGGGTTTTGATTGGGCTAAAGGTGAAAAGGTGTCAAAACCTTGAATCTGGAAGCTAAGTCCCCTTGTGGTATAATATTGTAGGTCTGTCACCTTTAGAGAGGGTTAACCGTAGTAGACAATCCCTCTACAGGAAAAACTGTGATGACGGAACCTCAAGCGGTAATAGCCATTTTTGCCATGGTAGTGACAACCGCTATATAAATGTCCTTGTGGAAGAAATCTCCACGGGTGTGGTTCATTGTGGGTTGTCAAATCTCCCTAGCAGCTCTTGAAGATTAAGTTCTCAGACTGTGTCAAAACCTTGGTGCGCCAGGATTGGAGGTCACCCCTGTGAGTCATAAAAGTTGCAGAGTCAAACCATTACTAAATACCTTAGAGAAGCCAACTTTTATTTTCTAGGAATGTGTGCAATGATTGCAAAACCTTTTGAAAACGTACACAAATAGCTCTCTTAGGGATTAGCACAAACTATGTCACTTGATTGTTCATGCACAAGGTTGCTTTTGCCCTTGCTCATTGTTTTCAGATGTGCTTGAAATCACTTGCTTGTTGTTCTACGTGCATGTTTATTTGCCTAGTTATTGGATCGCTCAAAATTTTTGTCAAAATCAGTCCCTGTTGTAAAACTATTCTGTCCTTTTGCGTGAAATCATTTTGGTCTCGTGCGAAATCATGTCTCGCGCGAAATCATTTGGCTCTCGCGTGAAGCCATTTTGTCCTTGCGCAAAATTAAAGTTCGGTTGCGCATCTTCGCGCGATCCAGAAAACATCCTCGTGCGAAATTAAAAATTGTTGCTAATTTTCTCATGAGACAGAAACATCTTCGCGCGGCCCGTAAAACTTCTTCGCGCGGCCCGTAAAGATTTTTTGTGCGAGATTTTGTATCAACATTTACAATCTGGGTCTATTCTAGCTATCTGCGGCCTGCACGCTGTCCTTTTTTGCATCTGTTTATCACTCTCTATTTGCAAACAGTCCTGGAACAGCAACACTTCGCTTAACTAAAACTTGTGTCTTATACCTTGACTAGTCTCATCTCATATGTAATCTTGGTCCTCGTCTTAATGCTTTTCATACTTTGTGCCGCAATGGTCATAATCTCTGGTTGTTCTAGCCTTTAAATCAGACCATTTGTGCCTTAGTGAACAACATTCTTGCTACTATCTTGTCCTTTTTGAGACTCAGTCTTAATATAGTCCTTGTCCATATTCTAGCTTCTTGTCCTTGCCTATGACTGTCACAACCAGAAGCAGCAATGTGTTTTATCCTGATAACATTAGATGTGGTCATGCTAGGGGTCGTAATCGAGGCAGAGATAGCTTACCTTTCGGTACGCAATCTATATCCAGTTTGGCTAGTGAGGCATCTTCACGGTCTTCCTCACCTGCAAGGTCATCTCAAGTTCAACGAACATTTTCCAATTTGCAACAAATTAGGAATCCTTTTTACCAAAAGGATACCGAGACAGGTAGGAGTCCTACATCGTCAAACACAATGTATGATCCTTTCTCCACAGACCCTTTTGAAACACAACATACGGAAACTGAACAAGTTCCTATAATGACTAATCGTGAACCTGAACGGGGTAGTCATAGTCGATATCAAGAACAACCTAGGGATGACAAGGAGAAAGAGAAAGAAAATGACACTGCTGAAGAACAAGAAGAGGTGGAAATCCTTCCTAAACACATAGCAAGATGTCGAAGAGACAAAAACTTTCAGAAGGTCATGGGAATCTTACTCAACGAAGAGAAAGAAAAGTACTTTATCAAACTTGCCCAAGAGGGAGCTAAATTGCCCACACATTTCAATGTGGAGACCATTATCACACGTGAAGAAGAAACTGAGACCACTAAATTCCAAAAACAACTAAAAATTATGCAAGACCAATTGGCTCAGATGATGCATGAGAAAGAGAAACTCAAAAAGACATACACATTGGATGCTCTTTGTTCATTTCCATTTGACAAAAGTATAAACATGTCGCCTTTCCCAGGAGGCGTAGAACTACCCAAATATGACAAGTACTTTGGTACTACTGATCCCCAAGATCACTTGTGGGAATTTGGTGCTTTGTCTATGGAGTTTATACACAATCAAACGTATCTCATGCGTTTATTCCCTAGAAGCCTAGGTGGTCAAGCTTTGGAGTGGTTCTCACATTTACCTCCTAGTATCAAGACGTTTGATGAAATTGCTAATTCATTTGTTCAGCAATATTCTCATAACATTCAACATCCTGTAAATATTCGAGATCTATGCAACCTTAAACAAAAGGTTGGTGAGCCTTTCCTCACTTTCCTCCAACGGTGGAGACAACTTTATACTAAGTACTCTCGTAAAATCCCAGAAATGGAAAAGCTTGACATTTTCACCGATAACCTCTTACCTGATTTCGGGTATCGAGTTCAACTACAAGGTCCATGTACCTTCGAAGACATGATTACACAGGCTATCCGTATCGAAGAATTTATGGTCAAGAAAGGTGAGCTCACTCTTCAGAGAGACACAAAAAAAGGTTCCACTTCCAACAGGGATAAAACCAAACATGTCAACAAGAACCGAGAAATTGTACATGATGGGGTTGTTGATAATGTCACACCAAAACCTGCTAAAGCAGCATTTAATCTCACAAACTGCTTCAAAGCAGCCAAAAGTGCTGAGAAGCCTCCTCCTGACAATAAGGCGTCTGGGAACAAACCGAGAAACTCATGGGCAGCACGACCCAAGCGAGAGTATACGCCTTTAGGAGAACCTTTGGATGTGGTTTACAAAACATTGCTACAACACAAGCTTATCTCACCAATGGATAACCCTCGTCCCTATGATCCACAACCACGTCCACCATGGTGGAATGAGACCTCATTCTGTGAGTATCACCAAAACAAGGGACACAAAACCAGCAACTGTATAAACTTATGTCATAAAGTCCAAGACATGATTAATGCTGGTGAACTTGTGGTAGATGGACATAACAAAAACTCGAACCACAAGGCGTTCAAAGAGCCTTTCCCAGCTTATGAAAAAGGAGAGACTTCGAAACCAGAACCCTACAATAAGGTCAACTATACGTATTCCAATGATGACAATGTCATTCACATGGTTGAACCTATAGATTTTGAATATTGTGACGTTATAACTATAAAGGGGAAGCAAGATAACGATAAACCCAAGAGACCAGTTGTCTTGAGAGGCCCTACTTCCAATAACATGGATAATGCGTCTTCACAACACTGTGCTAACGCTGTTACTCACTCTCATGCGAAATTGGTGTTCAAAGGCCCTACACCTCCTACTTCAAATCTTGAACAACACAAGGACAAAGTCCTTGCTGGTCCATCCGGTAAAGGTGCAAAACACACGACGAACTTGACTGCAACCAGTTATAGTGTTCTAGATTAATTGAAATGAACCAATGCTCACATTTCCATATTTGAGCTGCTTAAAATCTTGCCTGCTCATAGGAAAATTCTGGACAAAGCCCTCACTGAGGCAAACGTTCCTCAAGATCTTGATCTTGAGCAATTTCAATCCATGGTAGGTCACTTGGCCTCACCTCATCTTATGACCTTCTCCAAGGAGGATGACAACTCATTGAATCACCCACACAATCAGCCTCTACACATTGAGGTTATGATCCACCAGACACGTGTTTGTCGGATACTCATTGACAATGGCGCTTGCCTAAACATTGTTTCTACTGCTTTACTTAGACAATTGGATTATTCTGAGGACTCTGTTGATCCTCGACGAAAGATCACTATTAAAGCGTACGATGAAGTAGAACAAAAGTCACTAGGTCTTGTGACTTTACCAATTCGCGTTGGTCCTGTCGAAAAGGATGTCACCTGTTAGGTGCTTGACATTCCCTTAGCCTACAACATTCTGTTGGGATGGCCATGGATACATGAGATGCGCGCTATGCCATCCACATACCACCAATGCATCAAATTCCCATTTCATGGCTCCGAAGTTACCATTCCTGCTACTACTAGCTATACCTGCAATATGCTCAAAGCTGCTGATTTTTTCGTCCCTGCTAACCGTGAGTCTATTGATTGTCACAACAATAAGCTTAAACAAATTGAGCAGTCATTTAAATTGAAAGAAACCGGTACGGGAGAGTACCACATGGAACCAGTGCTGTCATTAATGTCTATTCCAGAGTCCCCTTGACATTTTGGGAGACTCTCAGTAGAAAAGAAGCCATTCATGTTGACACCTCAGACCAAGTTTAATGGCTCTTTTGTCAAAGCTACAGTTCCCTTAGAAGATGAAAGTGAAAACAGAGCCATTGCTGCATGGATTTACAAAGAAGAGTCTCCAGTAGACCTAACAGAACAAGCTTGAGAAATCACTCCTAAGAAGTATGGACCTGGTCTTAAGCTTATGAAGCGTTTTGGCTACAAGGGAACCGACTCTATTGGGTGCAATAACAATGGTTTAATAGATCCTATCAAAGCAACAGTGACACAACTGGCCTAGGGTTCAAGAAGGTCCCTTTCCATTTGGGATCCAATAAATTCATACTCGTACCTTAGAGTTCATTTGAAAATGAGTCACAATCTGAGTCAGGTACTCGAGAGGAAGAATTTGATGATGAGGATTCTTACCCTCATCCTATTCCTTATGATCTTGCTAAATTCTTTGCTGAGCCAGATGACTTTGTGCCACGTGTTAGCACTATGGATGATGCTAGTGATTCTTCTGAGGACAATGCTGAGCAACTCAAATATCATTCAGAAAAGGGAGAATCTAGTCAGTCATGCCATATTGAGTATTTGTGTAAGAATCCAGAGGCTGAAGGAGATTATGTTCCTATCACTATTGGGGAGTTCTATAGTCTCTCACCATGTAGCACCGATTCTCATGAATATGAATTTGATAATCTTTCAGAAGCAACTACTAATAAAGACAATGACCAATTGCATGTCTATGAAAATCAAATCGAAGTGAGTGAAACGTCTAGGGATAGGTCACAGGGGTCTGATCCAATTAGTGTCCTAGAGTCATCAATTACTAATGTTCGTACTCTGAGGCATTTGAATACACCTGTGGGTGAGGTCGTCATAGGTCTCGAATTGCTAGTCCACGCATTTAATGACTATACTGTGAACGCAATTGAACCAGCCACTACTCTCTCACTCGCACATCCCGATCTTATAGACTAGAACCCCAATGCACCTAACGAAGTCCCCACATTCCAGAATGACTATGCTCTTGCCTGTTACTTAAATGCTATCAAACCTGTAACGTCTTCCACCAATGCGCAGAGCGTCAACATGATTGAGGCCGACATCAAATATCTCAGTCACAAGATTAAAAAGAAAAAATGCAAGAGGTTCGATGGTGAAAACCACATTTTGGTAGTGTCGGATCCAAAAAAAGTAAAAACAAAAGATGTATCCAAGGGTGAAAACCTCTCTGGGGCGCCCGCGGATGAGATATTTGATGTTCTTCCAAGTCACTTTCAGGAGAGATCATCAGTGTTAATAGAGCCAACACAGCCAATTAACCTGGGCACAGAAGAACATCCTCATGTGATACATCTGGCATAGTCATTGTTGCCTGAAGAGAAAGAACAATTCATTGCCTTTTTCAAGGGAAAGAAAATAAATTTTTCCTGGACATATTCTGACATGCCAGGATTGGATCTTGATCTTATTATTCATCACTTGTCCATAACACCAGGCATAAAACCAGTTAAACAGAAGCTTCTAAAAATGCATCCTCATGTTGCATTGCTAGTCAAAGCCGAATTGGAGAAACTTCTGAAGGCTAGTTTCATTCGTGCAATTGATTATGCTGAATGGATATCCAATATTGTCCCTGTGTCCAAACATGATAAGTCTATCAGAGTTTGTACAGATTTCCATGATCTTAACTTGGCATGTCCTAAAGATGACTTCCCACTCCCTAATATTGATATGATTGTGGAAATGACGGCTGGCTATGAGATGTACTCACTTATGGATGGTTTTTATGGATACAATCAGATAAAAATTGCACCAGAAGATCAAGAGAAAACCGCCTTCACATGTGCATGGGGAACCTTTTGTTGGAATGTGATGCCATTTGGTTTAAAGAATGCTGGAGCTACATATCAGCGGGCTGTTACTACAATTTTTCATGGCATGATGCATAGAACTATGGAGGACTATGTTGATGATACTTTGGTCAAAAGCACTAAACGCAATACCCATTTGCACGATTTGGGACCAATCCTAGATCGTATGGAAAAGTTTAGTCTTCGGCTCAATCCTAAGAAGTGTGCATTTGCATTCACATCAGGAAAACTGTTAGGATATATTGTTTTTGCAAAGGGAATTGAAGTAGATCCAGAAAAAGTACAAGCAATAATGGACATGCCATCACCTTGAAACATCAGTCAGATGAGAGGACTACAGTGAAGGCTTCAATCTATTCGCAGGTTTATTTCACAATTGGCGGATAAATCACAACCCTTCACAAAGACCTTACATAAGGGTGTGAAATTCAATTGGAGCCAGGATTGTGAGCAAAGCTTAACACACATTAAACAATATCTTGTCAATCCACCAATCCTGATGTCTCCTATGCATGGGAAGCCTTTGCTTTTATACATTTTAGCCACTGAAACATCTTTGGGGATCCTGTTGGCTTAAGAAGATAATTATAACAAAGAAAGAGCTATTTATTACTTGAGTCGAACATTGGTCTCTTATGAGAAAAATTATAGCATTATTGAGAAAGCTTGCTTGGCAGTTGTCTTTGCTTCCCAAAAGTTGAGACACTACATGCTTTCCCACACTACACGGCTTGTGGCTAAAATAGATCCATTAAAGTATTTGCTCAGTAAGGCAACTCTCACAGGAAGATTGGCTAAGTGGGTCATGATACTAAGTGATTTTGACATCCAATATGTTGAACGCAAAGCTATAAAGCGATAGGCAATTGCAGACTAGCTGGCTGAGGCACCCATACAGAGTCTTCTACCAATAAACATTGATTTTCCAGATGAGTCAATTCTAACACTCACTCACCATACATGGGTTATGTTCTTTGATGGATCCTTCACACAACAAGGATCAGGTGCTGGATTACTTTTCATCACACCACAGAAATACTCATTGCCCAAAGCGTACAAGATTCTGTTTCCTTGTACAAATAACATTGCTGAATATGAAGCTTTGATCAATGGTATGAAAATTGCAGCTGAATGGAGAATAGATTAGTTGGATATCTTCGATGACTCTCAGCTTGTCATCAACCAAGCAAATGATGTGTATCAAACAAAGGATGAAAAACTAATTCCTTACAAACACATGGTTGATGACTTGACAAAATATTTTGCACACATCACCTTCCAACAAGTTCCACGTGCAGATAATAAAGCGGCTAACGCCATGGCCACTTTGGCCTCCCTTCTCCAAATGCCAGAAAATGATCTATGACACGAGTTCTTGGTGGAAGCGTTACACTACCTAGCCTATGACACACCTGATTCCAAGATGATCTGTTCTATTATAGGACAAGAATCATCCTGCTACCGTCACATCTATTCCTACCTTGGTAATCAAACCATTCTGGAAGGTCTGACCCGGAATGAGAAACATTACCTAATCTGTAATGCTTCACATTATGTCATTATTGCTGACGATCTATATAGTAGAGGTCTCGATGGAACACTCCTTAGGTGTTTAGAACCCGATGAGTCCAAACGTGCACTAATTGACGTTCACGAAGGCATTTGCGGATCTCATTCCAATGGCCTAACACTAGCTCGCAAACTCCTTCGTGCTGGTTACTACTGGCCTAAAATGGAGCAAGAAGCTATTAAATATGCTAGGTCCTGCAAACAGTGTCAACTACACGGGAATCTCATTCACGCTCCAGCTAGAGAGTTGATTCCCTCTACTACAACATGGCCATTTCAACAATGGGCCTTTGACTTGGTGGGACAGATTCACCCAACCTCTTCTAATGGACATAAGTTCATTATCACCGCTATAGATTATTTCACGAAATGGGTAGAGGCAGTCCCTCTCACAATTGCTGATGGCAAAACTGTAGCACTTTTTATCACAAACTACATCATCTGTAGATATGGTATACCGTCCTCAATCATTACTGATAATGGAGGACAATTCAAAAATAACGACCTTAAGGAATTGTGCAAGAAATTCAAAATTACACAACATTGGTCTTCCATTTATTACCCCTAGGGTAATGGCCAAGCTGAGGCATCCAATAAGGCGATCCTCAAAATTCTTCATCGCACAGTCAGTAAGTCAGGGCAAGACTGGCATCTCCAAATCAATCCAGCCCTATGGGCATATAGAGCAAGCATTAGAACTCCAATGGGCAAGACTCCTTTTGCGTTGGTATATGGGGCGGATGTTGTGCTTCCGATAGAGGTTGAGATTCCTACCTTGAGAATCTCTATGAAAGGTCTTATCACATATGATGACTATAGGATAGCTTGGCTTCAAGAGCTTGTGTTGCTGGATGAACGACGACAAGTGGCCTGTGATCATCTACGAGCATATCAACAAAGAATGGCATGAAGCTACAATAGGAGAATTAGGCCACGTGACTTCCAGCTGGGTGATCTCGTCCTAAGAGAGAATCCTAAGAATCAACAACAACGAATGCAAAAGGAAAAGTTTGAACCAAACTGGCTAGGTCCTTGCATCATTACTGCAGTATATGGATCTGGTGCTTATCAACTTTCCACAACCAAAAGAGAAGTGCTTAAAGAGCCTATGAACACTCTCCACCTGAAGCGGTTTTATAGTTGATTCAATCTCAGCAAACTCTCTGTACATATATAAATGTCCTAAAAAAAAATCCTAAAAATCAGAAAAAGTCCTGAAAAAAGAAAAAAAAAAAAGAGAGAAAAACACAAAAAAAATTGAAAAAACAAGAAAAGTGCCATTGGTGAAAACTGGAAACAGGCATCATGGTAGCAAAAAAAAAGAAATCCTGCGAAGAAGGTGAAAACCTGGTAAACAGGCGCCTCTTGTTCCCAATGCTCCATCTTGCGTCGCATCTTTTGACTACTCTGTATAGTCGCTTTCCTGCTTTCCTACTCATGTATCCATGGATTGAGTCTTGTCATAGCTCGGGGGCATTCCCTCTTTAGTGTTACCTTTTTGAGATTCTCCTCATAGAATCTCCTATGCAACAGTCACCAGTCGTTCTGACTGCGTCTGCCTACTGTCGCCAGTGTCACTCTTTTTCGAGATTCTCCTCATAGAATCTCCTACGCGACAGTCACCAGTCATTCTAACTGTGTCTGCCTACTGTCGCCAGTGTCACTCTTTTTCGAAATTCTCCTCATAGAATCTCCTACGCGACAGTCACCAGTCATTCTGACTGCGTCTGCCTACTGTCGCTAGTGTCACTCTTTTTTGAGATTCTCCTCATAGAATCTCCTATGCGACAGTCACCAGTCGTTCTGACTGCGTCTACCTACTGTCGCTAGTGTCACTCTTTTCGAGATTCTCCTCATAGAATCTCTTTCGCAATGGTCACTAGTTGTTTCAGCTGTGTCTGCCTACCGTTGCTCAGGTCATGTCTCAAGATTCCTTTATGGAAGATCTCTTTTGCGTCAGTCACCAGTCGTCCTGGTTGTGTCTGTCTACTATCGCTTAGTCCTTCTTAGGTTCTTCATCGTGAAGATTCCTCTTTGACCTCAGTCACCAGTCGTTCTGACTGTGTCTGCCTACTGTTGTCACCCTACCGAAGAGATTTCTTTCTTACATATTCTGGACATTGACACTTGACATCAATTCTGAAAATATTAAACTCAATGATATACTTGTTTGGATATGCTGAGCATTTTCTTTGTTTGCTTTGTTTTGCTTTATCATATCTCCTCGAGTAACTCGATGATGTCATCTTCAACTAGAGAAGTAATGACTGGGGGCATGATCTTTTTCTTTGCTTTCTGTTTGCAGTTTAGTTCTAATAAGTTAATCTATTTCCATAATAGGGGTGTCCACTATAAGAACCTCCATCTCGTATTGGATGGTCGTGTGTACCTCGACTCCTTTTATACAGATACGTCAATGACATTATTTATTCTCCTTGTTTGTTGGAGTGAACTCTTCATGCTACAATAAATATTGATACTCGTCCTATTAAGTGAACGTACGGGTCACTGCGAGTATATCTAGCACACTTCTATCTCAGGTTACGAATGCAAGGGTTGTTGCAGAAAGAATGAATACTGAATACTTAGCATAAGAGGAATCTCCCGTGTGTTTGGTGTGCCTATCATGCAAGCAACATTCAGGTCATCCTAGCATTCATGCTTTGATGCTTATGTTAACTTGCTACATTAAAAGGGACAAATGTTCTAGTCATTCTGGCTTCTTGTGCCTCGAATGCTTACATTTAATCTCGACATCCCAATAACGTATGTTATATTCATATTTTCATGATTGCAATGACAGTGGAAATTGTATAACATACGAGCTTTATTTTATATCCAATGATGATAAATCATCGAGGCTTGGTAACCAGACCTAGGGTTGCATTTAACATAGTCTTGCATTACATACTCCATTTGCATTAGCACACAATTCGATGGTAATTCTGTTCATACTCCACATGCATCAGATTCTTCCATGGCTGCACAAGCATTTGATTTGTCAATTCATGCTCCTCAATAGAATACCTGTGACTATTAGACAAAAACACACAACACTACGTCAGATGTTAGCTCATACATATGCGTTCTATCTAAACATACATCTCATGTACATCAGAGCAAAAAAAAATAGACAATGACATGTACACAGGAATACTCGGCTCAAAATCTCGTATATATATATATATATATATCAAAGAATGGGTCAGTACAAAAATGGGCGCTACTCGAGCGCAATCAATCAAAAATGATACATGTGGTGTTGGCACACCAATCGATGCATAGCTAGAGATCAAAATAAAAAATCAAGCACATAGCATTTAACTCTGTCTTGAACTCTCACCTCCAAGAGGAGCAGGAGGAACAGGGGCAGCAGGTGGCGGAGGCGGTGGTGGCATATCTGGCCTGATAGGAGGTCGTGCACCTCCAGACTCTCGCGCATACTGAGAGAATCACTGCACCTGCAATGTCTCATCAGGTACAGCGCTGGTGTATGCAACATAATAATATGCAGCTTGAGCATACTAGAAGCAGATCTCATCCTGTGCCAGCTCCAGCCTACGCTCTGTAGCCTCCGCGCGCTCTCTCAGACGATCTGTCTCTCGTTGTCGCTCTACTAGGTGCGCATCCCTGACTACCAATGCAATCTGCAACTCTCCCAACTATCGAGAGGCAGCACGAACTCGCTCTCGGTACCATCGTACCGCATCCTGTACCCCACTTGCCGGCTGATCCGGCATATCCTCATCAACCATCTCTAGTGGAGGTACTTGTGGCTGTGGAGGCACCTGCTGCTGTGGGACCTCCTACTAAGGGACCTGCTCCTCTGTCCTCTGCCTCCTCCGTTGACTATGTCCTGCCCCACTACCCCCAGTACTTGGGCCTGATCCCATCTGACGTGGAGGAATAGGTATCTGTTGTACCCGGTGCTGGACCTGTGGTGGCATCTGTGGCTGTGCCTGCTGCTGCTGGGGCACTTGTCTCTGTCCCTGTACCTGCCCTGCCATCCCTAGTGGATCCATGAAGCATGGGAACGAATGGCTCATCAAAAATGCCTGATATGCAGGCGTCATCCCGACATCTACTACCTCCGGCAAGTAGTCCCACTGAACTGCAACTAAGCTGCGGATATCTATCATGGATCGTCCTGGATCCATCCGTGGAGGCCATCCTCGCTCTATATCCTTCTGCACCTTGGCATAGGCACAGTACTTAGCTGAAATGTCTTGTGGTCAGCCGTACTGCTGCCACACTCGTGAGATCATGAATCTCTCTATAACGGATGTCGTCCTGCCTGCCAGCGGTCGAGAACTAAACATCCAAGGTAACTCTCTCGGGGCATCATCCCAGTCCTCTGTCTCTCTCCAGGGTCGCCATATAACAGACACCAGGTCATCAAGATGAGTCTACCAGTGCTCAGTCTTACCCAGGTGGGCCTGGGTAATATGCCCTCAATATCTACAGATGTAGGGCTCCATGGGCTCTCGAGAATCCTCAAAAATTGGCCTACATACAAGGAGATGGTCCCAGGCCCAGATCTATAACACGTAAACACCTGTTGCCATGGTCTTTTTCTCGTGGAAGACGACCTCATGCATCTCATGAAAAAGATGGGCCAACATGCACTGACCCCACCCAAAGATCTCGGGTGCCTCAACCATCCTACGGAGCATGACACCCCATCCACACTCCAATCCATGCTGTCCCCTGTCAGGACATAGGAAGCAGCTCAAGAAAATACCCAGCACGAATGCCAACCTATGTGTGGGTCCATAAGTATGCATCAGCTCATCCCAGCTGATGGCTCTGCCTCTCGGTAGCTCTCTCCCGAATACAATGGAAAGTGCCTCTCTCCCTAATCGAGGCACTGTATCATAGATGACTCGAGCACCGTGAAATGGGATCTTCAGTATCCTCCAAATATCCTCTCGGGTATTCATCATCTCACCCATCGGCAAATGAAATGTGTTCGTCTCCGAATGGAAACGCTCTACCAATGCAGTCAGTAAACTGTGATTCACCATCACGGCTGGAATCCGGCATAGTGAAGACAAACTCAATCGGGCAATGTGTGCCCGATCTGCATCATCCAAACTCTGCAATAACTCTCCATAAGGCGGATAATGAGATCTAAATGATATGTCTCCGAAGACCTCCTGCACACACAACAAAAAAATGACAAACAAACAATTAGTATCAAGACGAATCGAAGCATCAAAATGAAATAAAATGCAATTTCTAAATGCGAAAATCACAAAACTGGCACAAAATTTCGTGCGAGACTCATGAAATCTCACGCGAAGACATACATTTTTGCGCAAAATAGTTCTTTCTTCGCGCGAAGAATCTAGCCTTTGCACGAAAAAAGATCTCCTCGCGTTGCCTCGCACGAAGAATCTCCACCTTTGCGCGAAACCAAAATCTCCCCGCGTGAAGATATTTTGGCCGCATGCAAAGAAACAACGCATCCTGTTTCTTTGCGTGAAGAAAGAAGATCTTCGCGCGAGAAGAGACTGGTCTCACGCGAAGAAAGATTTCACAAACCTAAAACATGCTAAAAACGTGAATAAATGAACTCGAAATGCATGAAAATGAAAGTATGAAGATGGGAAATCGATGACTCACCGGTGGTCCATAATCTACTAGCCGGCTGTGTCATCTGGAGCGCTCGAAACGATGATATCTCAGGTTCACTGCCATGTCTCTATCAGAACTCAAAATCACTACAAGACAAAAAGCACAAATGAATTGAAAATGACCATTCGAGCCATTATATAGGTGTTAATTAATAAAAATCACTTAGTATCATGACCCACTTAGCCAATCTTCCTGTGAGAGCTGCCTTACTGAACAAATACTTTAATGGATCTATTGTAGCCACAAGTCGTGTAGTGTGGGCAAGCATGTAGTGTCTCAACTTTTGGGAAGCAAAGACAACTGCCAAGCAAGCTTTCTCAATAATGCTATAATTTTTCTCATAAGAGACCAATGTTCAGCTCAAGTAATAAATAGCTCTTTCTTTGTTATCATTATCTTCTTGAGCCAACAGGATCCCCATGGTGGGCGCCAGAAATGCATATGTGAAAATGCGGCCTATGCTAACACACACACTTCAACACGGTCATTGCATGCGGATTCATCTCGGAATGAACATTGGATTGTTCATCCGAAATTTGCCTTGCAAAGCGACCTGTTGCCTTCTATTTAAAGGGATTTTGCCTATTAATATCCTCAAAATCAAGGTGCAGGCAACCAGACCCTTTAAGAACGAAGGATTTGACAATGAAATTAAGCTAAGAACGAGAATACAAATTAATCTAAAATGAAAGATGCAATGTAATCTAGGAACAAATAAAGAAAACTAGATTAAGCATATGCATGATTAAACTAAGAATGAGCATGTATGCAAGAAATGTAAGCAAACGTGAGCATGAATTTCAGCAGCGATTCGATGCAAATTCTCCAAATTCATCCTCTAAAATGAGGAGATGAGGGTCTCTTAAATAGACTCTCCTGGAATCCATCAACGATTGAGATCGATTCAGATCAACGGTCAGGATTGAAGATGAGGTTCACTCATAAAGGGAGATTCCCAAATTAAAGGGAGTTAACAGACTTAATTTGAGTAAAATAAGGAGTTAACTGTTTTAATTTGAGTAGAAAAAGGAGTTAACTGATTTAACTCATTTTTGATCAATAGTGAACTGGAAATTCCCCTTTTTTGAACTGAAGAGAGATTTTGTTGAGATATTTAATTTAATAAAATGAGATATGCTCTCATAATTACTTTTTCTATTTAATTAAATAATATTTAATTAATTAGAGATACTTTTGTTTAATTAAATAACTTCATTTAATTAATTAGGAATGGCTTCCCATTTAATTAAATAACTTTGTTTAATTATTTAGAAGTAAGTACTCCATTTAATTAAATAATTTCTTTTAATTAATTAGAAATACCTTTCCTATTTAATTAAATAATTACATTTAATTAATTAAGATAGGCGTATTTATTAAATTAAATAAATTTAATTCCATAGTACATTAGCCTTAGGATATAATTTAATTTAATTTAAGTATAAATACTTAATAATTAAATTAAATATTAATCAATAGGTTTAATGTGACTAATATGAGTAAATACTATAGGAATTAAATAATAAGCATGATGAATGTAGATTTAGGCTTTCTGCATTTGACAATTAAGTCAAGTAGCGAATAGCAGAATGAGAATTGCCTATTAGAATAAGACTTTAAGATTGATCAGAAATAGACTAGAATTGGTTGAGATGGCAATGAGCCAATTTTGGGGTATTACAAAGTGATCCAAAGAATTATTGGATGCAAGATTTATGATATGGTTACAAGATCAGAAGTAGTAAAAGTCTGGTTGACAGGATAGAGAATGAGGAATACAGTACAATTCAATTATTCTTCAAGGAATAATATATAGATCATTTGGATAGTGGGTTCATTGGTCTTTCCCTTTAAGTTGTTTAGGCAATGGGTCCAACTATCTTGTACAACTCCTAACAAGGTTGGAATCTCCTAACAGGGATTCAAAGTCTCCTAACAGGGACTCATATGTAATAAATATATTCATAGACTCCTAATAGTGTCCATCCTCTAACAAGAAATATTTATATTAGTACATCATATTGTGGTTTCCATCCCCACTGGGGCTTTCCCTCTGATCAAGGGTTTCCCTTGTTAACATATATGGTGTTATTGTGTATGAGTATCTTGTTGTGGTTTCAATTTATATTACTCATATTTAAGTTTATTTAAGATTGATAATGGTGATAATAGTTAGATAACTGATTCACCCCCCACCACCCCCGCTCAGTTATATCAGTGTACTATATATTCTAACATGTATAACATTTTATACCCAAATCAAAAATAAGGAGGCCTTGGTTATAGGTAGAACCCGTTGGAGGTCTTTTTGGGTAAGGAACATATCAGGTGGGTTTAAACCTAATACCAGGAAGCATAAGATAGGTACAAGCCTAAGGATGAACTAAATCCTATATTCAACAGGGCTAAATCTTAGTTATGGGTCAACATTAAGAGAGTGATCATGACTCACTTCACTTTAGGCTTTGCAGGGCCAAGGCAGGCAAACCTTAGGGATTGATCTTGTTAATTGATATTCTTCTTATCACAACTATCCCCTATAGTAGAAATAGTATATGTTCTTCTATGATTTGCTGATAAATTTCTTGAAAATAGTAGCTAACTACAACAAAAAATTAACTACAAATAAGCAATGACTAGCACTTTTAGTTCTTAGTACATAAAATGGTAAATTGATATTTGATTAAAGATCAGGATCTCAACATAACCTAGGTATGCAACAGTAGAGAACATGCAACCTCTAAGTTGATCAGTCCCTTATCTATTGGGCATAAGCTAAGTCAAAACATACACATGGATACTTGAGATATACTCATATATTCAGGTATCTAATCTATCCATTCACCTTGTAAATAGACATCAATCTTCATAAAACTCTCATACTATAATATCGTCCTGGTGAACCCTACAACCCTATCAAGGTAAATAAGTATTTACTTCACTCTTTGTTCCAACAAAAAACCTATCCAAACATACAACCTTAAAGGATTGCAAATAAGTTTAAGATCTTTGTTCTTAAACACAAAACATTGCAGACAACAAAGGAAGGAGATGAGAATCATAATGAAACTAAGAAAATAAAGCTTTGTATTAATCTCCTTGAAACCAATACATCATGTGTATGTTGAAACTTAAAAAATAACACCAAGGTATGACTATGTAGTATAAAAAATGCTTCAAAAGAAATACACTACTATTGTTCATAACAGAGGAATACTAAGGAGAAATGGTATCACAACTCTTAAAACTAGAGCCAACCTTGTGGTCTCACAATCATAAAAATTGGAACCTCTACAAAGAGTAGAGAAGACAGATTTATAGAAGAGAAGATATTTTTGGATTTGTAATATGATATCGACATGTGTCCTACTGAAATTGTCTTCATCCTGATGTTGTTGAAACTGATCTTCTTCATCTGTCGGCAATCAAAACCATCAATGTTATTGTAGAAATATCTGATATGGCCCCTTAAAAGTAATTAACAAAATATCCTCTAAATAAATATCAGATACACATCATAATATGTGTTGGAGTTTCAAATCTAATATTGGTTTTTCATGTTCTGCTTTTGTCATGAAATTCAATTGTACTGTCGCCAAAACCTGTCACTTGTAACTGCTTGCTTTGAAAAATTCAAATCATCTTTAAAATGGTCAATGAAATCAAATCTGATGCAAATCCGATCATATCTAATCTCATCTCAAACTGAAAACATCAAATCTGCACTTTATCACTGAGGAGCCCCAAAATTACAAATCTACCTATAGCTACTTCTGGTGAATACTTGTGTTAAAACCAACTGCAAAAATGGAAAAATCATCTCTTCTCGATTCCAATAGTATATTATAGTTCATGTTTTTGATAAAAATGATACCTTTGAGGTGCATTTGAATTTTTAGGCCCTGGGCCACGAATAGAGTTTAAAAAGAAAAAAACTAAACGAATTATATAGTATAAACTATATAAAATTATTAATTTTATTTAAAACTTAAACACCTAAACTTTGATGCTTTGAATATCTCTAAACTTCATTTTTTATTCTTTTTCCATTTCTTTCCAATCCATCAAAGCCACTTGTTGGATTCTGATTTGTCATCTCCATCTAGGCAGGCCCGACATTTTCTTATATGTAATACTTGAAATTGGAAATATCTCCCATCTCCTTCCCTGTTGTAACATCACACATCTCTAAATTTTGATTTATGATATCATGAAAATGGGCTTATCTTGATATCTTAGCTCTATCATTTGAAGTCCCCGATCATACATAATGTCTTGATATCATAGCTATCATACTCTATCCTTCTGACCTTATAGCTTTAGCATAGCATTCCGATCCTACACCAATAGTGTAACATCATAGGCCTTCTCTTTAAAATCCTCGACCTCACAATTTGGCCTCTCAACATGCCATGTAGCATTGCAGGTCAAAATTTGTTTGACTTCACATTTTTATTGGCCACAGCAGACCCCTCCATGCATGAGTCGATCTTAAAAGAGACGTGTCTTTTAAGATAGTACTAGTGTGATTACTTGGCTATAAGAATAAATAAAAAACTCGTCACTCGATATATGTGGGATAAAACTTCACATACATTTTTCACAACTCTCCCTCCATCAATCATGCAATTTCCACATCGCTTCAAATAGACTAGACTAGATGGGAAAAGGGTGGGAAGGTGATGAAAAGCTCTACATTTTCCCCTTTGTGGATTTCCATGCCCAATCCATGTGTAATGAATGATTCCTCTTAAATTGTTGTGGGTTGCTCCATTTTTGTACTATGGTGGTCTTCTTGTGGATTGCCTCTACAATGTGGGAGGGTTATTTACATGCCGTCAATGCTCAAAAATTTATGCCTTTTACTAGTGACCTTGCTCCTCATGTACGTTGGTGCTCTCTCCCTTGTGGAGAAAAAACATTGGAGCCGTTGGACAAAAACTAAAAACCACTTTGCTAAAACTTACCGCCCTCCCATATTCAGGAATCTCACTTCCCTTCAATCCTTTGATCTTCAAACTTATTCTGGAATCTAGTGGTAGGATTTGCCTTATTGAACATTGTCTTTGCCAAATTGGCTATGATAAAAATTAGATTTATGTTTCATCATCTTCCTTGGTATATAGAAATCTAAAGAAGGTTATGAAGCCACTTACTCATGTACAATTACATGATGAAGCATGGTAATATATCAATATCAGGTTACACTTCATCACTTATAATTTCCAATACAAGATAAAGCTCTATCAATCCTATAGGGAGGCTAAAAGGCATTAACCGACAATATATCATCAAATCAATACACTTCTAGGCTTGACATTACCCGAGACAAAACTCCTCACTCAAAGGAACCTCTACAAGAAGTCGATGTACATCTTTAGTCTCACTTTTATTAGACTTTACTCAAGTTGACTAACATAACAATGGTTCATTTAGAAATCCTGAGACTTTTATCATGATGCAAATCAAAAGTTCCAACTTTGATGAGTTCCCTGTTTGAACCATCTATATCTTTTTCTTCCTACATTAGTCAGAACCAAAGCGGGTCTGGCTAAAAAAAAATCAAACTAAAACAGCTGACACTTGATATATTGATTCATCAATTTATTGGCACTAATTAGACTCTGATTCAATTATTGAATAAAGCTTTAAACTCATTTTATCATTTTATGCAAATTGTGATTCGCTGACAAGAAGACCTATAGACTAGCCTTAAAAATTGATCAAAACAGGTAACCAAGCTCTGGAAGCTGGCACCTTGATACTTTTTTCTACATTTTTGCATTTTGCCAGATCTTGTCTCGTGACAACTTTGGGGTCAAAAGATATTGATCGTCAAAGTTACCCAATTAAAATTGTCTACAAATAAACATGTTAAAAAACCATACTATGCATTTGGTTTTAGCTTCGAAAAAGGGGCAAATGGATACTTGAGGGCTTGAAAACTGTGGAATTAATTCATTGTAGAGGGGAATATAATTCTATAATTTGGGCTCATGATGAATAATAGGATGCATTTGGTGAGCACACGAAGTGGGGTACTCAGAATTGCAAGTTTGGAAACATCAATAGAAAAGTGTTTTTTGCAAATGGAATGACCCTGGGAAAGTGTGCAGATGGATTTGTCAAGATTTACAAACTGGCATACTTGAATTATTTTTGGAGTAGAATGTAGTGGTATAAACCATTTGATCTAGATAATCATATATTTAAAGTTATAACATCCCAAACAGGGGGACCAGCCAATCTGCATTTTATGACACCAATAAAAAGTTATAAATTGCATTCAAAATCGTGTTTGCAAACTAATCAAATGGATTTGTCATAGGATCAAATCTAGAGTGTAGTAAGTGTGTGACATCTAGAATGAAATGAAAAAGTAAATTTCTTAGTACGGTCAAATGGGTCAAAGTTGTAATTGGTCAAATAAGGCTTCCCAAATTTCAGGGCAATTTTCATCAACATGACAAAGATAAGTAACCAACTTTGAGGGATTCAAAACCTAGTCAAAACATATTGAAATAACTTGAAAATTGAAACATAGGTTCATTGATATTCATAATAAACTATCCCAAAGTGTAAAGTAATGAAACATTACCAAGTACAAGATATTCAAATGTGAACTAGGCCTCCTATTGCTATTTAACACTTAGGCGAAAATGCAAAATGAACATTGCTCAAAACAGAACTTCATAGAATGACTCAGAATGTCAATTTATCATTATAGAATGCATAAACATGTTGAATTCAAGGTTTTAGAAACATAAAACACCTCTTATGCCTTAAAATGATAGCTGGGTACATAAGCATGAAAATGTACATCTAGGGCTCAAAGTGACTCAAAAGTTTAGAAAAGTACTCAAAATGGGAATGCATTTTTGAATCCCATCAAAACCTAGGAGCATAGGTAAGGGTAGTTGCAATATAGTTTGGACAAAAATATTGAGAGGAGGGAAAATGACCAAATATAACTTCTAGAGGCGATACATTAAATCTTGGTGAAGAATCACATAATTCTTCCACTCTATCTTAGCTTCAACAATTTTAGCAATATTACTTTCCACAAAATGTTGTAAAAAGAATGGAATAGAGAAAAATCCTTGTTCCTTAGATTATTAATGAATGGGAGGTGGTAAAAATAAAATAAAAACCCATAATGGCCTTCAAAAAATATTATGAAAGATAGAAAAAGAAAAAGAAAAGAAAAATAAATATGAAATTGTTATAAAATTTGAAAAATAAGTTATTAATGTCGAGAGAAATTCTAAATGGCAGAAAGGGTGGAATGTGATGGTGTTAGTGTGTTAATGTTAACACTAGAAGTAAATTAAATTTTAAGTATTTTATATCTCTTGATATTTCTTTAGATAGATTTATTTTAAGTTATCTATACTAATTATGACAGATTGAAAAAGAAAATGCTAAATTTATGTGAGCATACTTGTAACTTAAGAGTTGTTGAAAATTTGTTGTCTTGTGCATAAACAAATAGAGAATAAAATTTTCTTGGTAGATTGTTTAAAATGCATTAGATGTGAGTACTTGTTCTTTAAATTAGTACTTGTATAAGTATCATTTTAGATCAAAATTCAAAATTGTATAAAATTTGAAAATAAAACTATTATATAAAAATGTTAACTAATAAACATAATTTTAACATAAGAGTTGTGGAAAGTTGTGAAAATGGTTGATAAGGTTGCTTTCCAAATATTCCCTAGGATCTATATTATATTGAATGATTGCCACCCTTTACTAGAGATTATTGAACTATATTTGGAGGCTGGAGTGTGGAGACAACCTCTGCCAATAGAGCAAGAGTTGATGGTGTATGAGCATTGCCTTAGTGAAGAAAATACACCTGAAAAGTGTGGGCAAGGGGTCTTTGAAAGTGAATGAAAATGAAAGATTATTGAATAGGGCGATAGAGATGTCAAACTTCTGGAAGGTGAAGCAAGGGCTCAAGGCGAGAGATACTCTATTTATGGTAGTTGATAGGGAAAGTGATTTTTGTTTTGAAAGCAAGAGGGAATAACTTTCAAGAGGGAGATATAGACTGTAGTGGGTGTTAGAAATACAATGGGAAAAGTAAACTTTGAGAGGGAGGGGGAGTGAATCAACACTTGAAACTTCAACCTTAAAATCATTCACCACACGTCCATCTCACAATCTATGCATATAAACTGCAATACCAAATTAAGCATATATATCCATAGTATGAAAGTAAATAAACATTCAATGCATGTATGACACAAGATATTTGGTTACACATGAACCCTCCAAGGAGAAGGTAAAACTGAGGTGAGGATGACATCCACAAATCTCCACTATTGTAGTAATAAAGTGTATCCAATGAAGGTTACAATGTTTGATCATGAAACATGATCTACCTTGTAAAAGGTATGCCCTATTAAAGGCTTACAAGATTGTTAGATCTTACCTTGTTAAAGGATTTCAACACCCTGTTAGAAGTGTGCCTGGTAAAAGGACTTTAACTTACAATGAAGTAAGCACCCTATTAAAGGATTTACAACAGCTTGTTATGACTACTCTGTTAAAAGATTTAACTAATTCACCTATTAGAATGTCTCAAAAATGATTCCATGGTTAGTACTATGCTGCTAGATAATAGACCACCTCTTTCCTGATGTGTACTTGATCCTTACTGATTAGATGTATCTCTGATGTCTTCTAATTCCTTTCCTTTGTTCTCCTCTAACTGATTCTATAATGTATCTCAATTCACAAATCCTTAGTCACCATAAATGCTCTGTTCATGCATGCAAACCTTCTCTCTTTTCTCCTTCCACACACATTAAAAGTTTAGGGTTTGTCTTCCTTAAGAAGACCTAGGTGACTTAGGGTTGGGTATGAATCAACGATTGTGATTAACCCATATTACAGCTTAATCCTTCCCTTTTTCTAATTGGTTGCATGTACTACATAGGGATTCTCAATAAAGATTCATCCTTATAGTCTAAGATCACAAAAAAAATCCTTAAGTTAGCTCCAAAATGGTTTACATGGTAGTTTGTGCCATTACAAACAACTATGTAAAAGTTGTATTACTTGGCATTTGAAGTCCCTAATGCTCGACATCAACTACAACTTCAATGTTGTAACTCGGCCTCTAAATTACTCAGCATCCATTGATCACTCACCATCTAAATAACTTGACACTTACTATCTGCTTGGCACTTGAGTGACTCGACACTTACTAGTTACTCGACACATACTGAATATCTCTTGCTTGGCATATACTATCTGACAACTTATGCTTGATATGTATTAATTGTTCAACATGACCTAAGTAAATGACTTAACTATATTGTCACTTATATGTCAAAACCAAAATGAGATTAACAATCTCCCCCTCTGACATGAGTGGAAAAATACTTGGTCATGCATGAATAACCTTAACCTTTCAAGAATAACTCAGATAATATCCTTTTGCATACAAAATTTCAAAATTTCAAAATTTTGCAAAACTTATCACTCATCAGTCATACCTCAAAATTAAATAACTCCCCCTGAGTTGATTGCTCCATTCTGAATTGAAAACTAAATACTCATTCTGAGTAGATTCTCCACATGTTGACTCTATCTCTGTTTGATCTCCATTTATCATGAATTCTCTTCTTTTTTTATTCTCCCCCTTTTTGACACTTATGTCATGGTTTGTACACTTATAATGTGTTTGTCCAAAAAAAAAATTATGCACTGCAAGTATTATCTTGAGAGTTGCATCCCAGTTATCACAAGCTACCTCCAACGATTTGATTTGGATGGCTAAATTGACAACAAGATGAATGAAGCCTTCAAGTGTACAAAGATGGGGATCTTTATATATTAATGTCTCTACAAGGGGCAACTCCTTGTGAAGTATATCTATGTGAGGGGTCAACATGGATTAGATATTGATCAGTGTAGCTCAAATGTTTGCATCTCGCGCATGCAAAGCTGCCAACTGACCTTTAGAATTCATCAAATTACTAAAGTGCTTCTAACTTTGAGCTAGAGAATGAGGTAGAGTTGTACCTATTACATTCATATCTCCCTCTAGATTTGCAATATGGCATTGCACTTCTTGTGTGAATAGAGTTGTATCACACAACTTGGTGTAAAGTGAGAAAATATTCTCTAAGACTTCCTTTACACTGTTAATCTTGGTTGCTAACTCAACCTAACTAAGTGAAATAACACTTTATATCTTTTCATTTACCTTAGTTTGAAATTTCCTCTCAGACCATTCAAGTAATTTTACATTGGAATCTAGGTCTGCATCATTAATTTGTTCCACAATGTTTACCAACTGATCCATGATAGACTTGTCTTCTTTAGGTGCTAGCAGGCTGAATTCATCAAGAAATATATCCTTGATGCCTTACAATTTGTGCTTCTGCCCATGCTCCCTTTTGAGCAGTTCTTGATGCTTTTTCTTTGCAATTGCATCTTGCAGTATGCTCATTTATTCAATAGTGATTGTTGCAAGGTCAAACTTTGGTAAACAATCACTTTATCCAAGTTTACATACCAAATGATGTATCCTTGTCTACTTTGGATGTACTAGGACTAGGCCATGATGACTACAATGGTGTAGCTTCTACACTCAGCCTATGAAGTGCTTGACTTGGAGGAGTAGCAATTGTTGGCAAAGTAACCAGTGTTTGTATTTCTTATTACTCCTAAGGCTTTGTGGTCAAGTCTAACTCTTCAATCGTCTTCTCCTCTTTCCTTTCAACTTTAATTACACCTTGAACCTGTGTTCCAATCTATGCATTTGTAGCAACTTATGGTACTGACACAGTGTGCACCAATTTGCTAATGTTGGTCATTGATGACTCTTTTCTTTGATACACTACAAGGGGTAATGTAGGTTGTATCACAATAAATTGAGGGGTTTTTAATATGTCTTGTGTTTCCACCTTTATCGATGTCTTCTCTACCTTCTTAAGTTCATCTACACTCACCAATATAGGATGACTACATAGTTGTTCCTTGTGGTGGTGTCTAGCAATATCTTCTTCATGCCCTCCTTTGTTAGGGGATTG
This sequence comes from Cupressus sempervirens, assembly GCA_028749045.1. Classification (NCBI taxonomy): domain Eukaryota; kingdom Viridiplantae; phylum Streptophyta; class Pinopsida; order Cupressales; family Cupressaceae; genus Cupressus; species Cupressus sempervirens. The sequence continues at coordinate 1,051,155,245 of CM053785.1, forward strand.
ATGTTATGAGGCACATTATCATAAACATCCTTGATTTGTATAATTTTAGTGTCTGCTTGTGTCACATGTTGTTGTTTGCTACTCATCTTCAATTGTTGTCGGTGTATCTACTTTTGTCTCAGTGCCTTCCACATGTGCACCTTTCTTAGTATCAACTTTAGTAACCTTAGTTACTTCTTGTTCACCTTTTTCATCACCTACCTCAATAGGTGTCTGCTCAATTTCCTTGGGTGTTGTCAATCCATAAATTACCTTCCATAATTGAGTACTCTAATAAACAACATCTTCAATTTTGTTTTGTAAAATATTAAAAGCCCGATACTTTGGAGCAAATTTTCCTGTGTACTTCTTGGTGGCCTTTGTCATCTTAGATTTATCTAAATCTGGCATTACTCTTGCAAGTGTAGTTTCTCTTATATTTCTCTCTTTTGTGAGACTATATTTCCATCTTTGCTCAACTTTATCATATAAGTCCTTTGGTGGAGAGTTTTTAATCTCAATTGGAGTCATCTTAAATGTTGCCACCATGGCATATACTAACTCTTCTACCTTATCCATATCTAACTTTCCAAGCTTATCAAATTCACTATGTGTAAATCCTCCCAAATCTGCACTATTCTCTATATACATAGATTATCCAAATCAGAAGGACTGTGACTTACCACTTTGAATTGGCTATTATCATCAGATTCTATCTTCTCCTCATCTAATTTGGCTAGAGCAATGTACTTTCTCCTTTGTCTCTTCTCAGGCTCATCAACTTGTATAGCTTTTGTGGCCTTTATTTATTTTGGCATTGCCACTTCTTGATCTTTCTTAGTAGTAGCTCTTGTGCTCGTTCTATAAGCTAGAACTGTAGGCTTAGGTTTTACAACCTTCTTTGGTTTGTTGATTATTGGAGCTTTAGCTTTCCTCTTCTTCTTCTCCGTGGTCATAGGTGCTTTACTAGCTTCTTCTCCCTTGGCACCTTCTTCAAGCTCAGCTTCCTCTTCACCTTGATGTTCCCTTTGTCCTTGGGTTAGGGCCAGTGGTGCTTGAGTAGGAACTTCTTCTTCATCATCATCTTCATTATCTTCCTCTTCTTCATCTTCCTCTGCTCCTTCACCAAATTTTTCTTTAAGCTTCTTAACTTTTTTTGTTCTTTTTCTTAATATTGTTTTGGTCTTTAAGTCCATAGTTACCTTTGATTTTGCAACATCATAATTTCCAAAGGCAGTAGCCTTATTATCTACTTCTTCTGCAAGAAAAGTTGTAATTATTGCAGATGCCTCGTCTACATTAATCTCATATCCTAGAGGTCTTAACCATCTTACCCTTGGAATTGTAGCCTGTACATATGTGAAATTAGTATCAACTAGAAAGCAAATATCATTAAAATATTTCTCAACTAGTGACACTGGAATCATGTTTCTTTGTTTCATAGACTTCTTAAAGTCCTCAAAGTAACTAGTCATAATAGACTCAAAATTCTCTCCCATTTGCTCAATGAATTCACCTATTTGTACTAAAATAGATGTGTTTGTCTTCCAACCTATTTTTCCAAAGGAAGGAAATGTGTTTTGCACATAGAAAAATATACATACAAGTATTGATCCAAACTTGCATTGCGCACTCTTGGTTTTCCTTATGGCTCCCATGTTTTTTGATAATTGTTGTAACTGTAGCTCAACAAGGTCATAAGTATGATCCTTCTTTACTATCTTGTATCCTATGTCAACAATGATATAAGGTACACTATTCAACTTGCTTAATTAAAAGAATGTGTGAGATAATCCTTACTACAAAAATCATTAGTGGATCTATGATGGTATTTATTGCCATTCCTTTCTTGTTACACACAACCCCAGTGTTCTTCTTAATCATCTCTTTTGCTTCACTTCTCATGGTTTTGGGTTTGTCTAGGGTTGGATACCCTATAACCCTCTACACAATTTTCTTAGTAATTTTGATTAGTCCACTTTCTAACCATACATAATTATTGTGAATTATGCTCAAAACAATCTTTATCCACTCTGTCCTAAAGATGTTTGAAAAATATAAGGCATGAGTTAACTCTTTTCTTTCTACAATTTTGTATTCCTCTTTTAATACACCATTCTCACATAGTTTTCTATATAGGTCTTTAATTTCCATGTCTCCTGTGCTACCCACCTTGCATGTGTAACAACATCTCACATCTTGAATCATTAAGGCCTATGGTGGTATCATAGATAATGCACCAGACGGGTCTTGTTTATAAGCAATGTTACGAATTGTCTTGAAATTCAGTTGTTTAATTTCATTGTTGACTAGTTGAACATTTAAAACTTCCTTTCCCTCTTTGACCTTAGTAGTAGAATAACTAGATGCCATAAATTCAAAACAACGTATCTCGACACACAATAAATACCTTCTCAAATCTAATGAATGGTGTCAAACGATGGTTGAATTCACTCTGCAAATACTTGGAATGATCTCTTCAATTTTCCTTTAGCTCTTCATGCTCTCTCCAGATTTAAATGGTGTCAAATGAGTCAAAAATTGATCATATAGACCTTAAAACTTTGCATTTAATGCTTAGTGCTTACATACTTGTAAGATTGACTTCAATAGAAATTTCAACTCACTTGGCTTCCATATAGCTTCCTTTATGCTTGGCAACCACTATGAGCTCAATCAACACTATCACTTATGATAGCTTGATATTAACTATATTTCACTCAACAACCATAGTGAAACTTTTCATGCTCAACAATAATATGAAAACTGGCAAAACTTAAATATTTCTTCTAGATTCTAAACAACAGTTTGCATCTTTCTTCATGCAAATATAATATTTTTAGAACTAAATCCTTAGAAGTAATGTATATTGTATATTTTAAATATCAATCTTGTACATACCTTGTGATTGCTTAATTGGAGATGGTGTAATCACCTAACCCATTGGGTGAAGTGATCCCACCTGAACTTGATGTGTTGCAATCTTCCTTTCTCTTCCATGTCTTGTTCATCTCATCTCTAACATTCTCAACATCTACCTTTCCTTTTCCTTTGTTGAATTCACTACTAGGTTCCTTTGACCTTGTTGGACAATTCCTGCTTATGTGACCAGTCTTCAAATAGCTAAAACATGTAGTTTAATTCAACCACCTTTTGTAGTCACTTCTGAAATGTGATCTTATACAATTTTTAGCAACATGTCCATACTCTTGAAAATAGTGGCAACTACACCTAGTATTATAATCCTAATTATAAGTGTTTCTATTGTGCTTTACATTTGTCTTCTTGTTTGATGACCATTTAGGCTTGGATTTGCATTCATGTGCTCTATGTCCATACTTCTAGAAGTTATAGCAGCAACCTTCAAATTTTTGTGTGCTTATGGTCTTGGGCTTGCACTCATGTGCCTAATGTCCTTGTTTTTTGCATTTGTGGCAGTGACCCATTAACTTCTGCTTAGGATTTTGATTTTCAGTTTTGCTCTAACAAACATTGGTAGTATGACCTATCTTACCACAATTATAACAAGTAGGTTTTGAGTTCTTACTATTGGCATTCCTTTGTTCACCACTTTTAGATGATTCTCCTTCCTTAATACTAGTATAACCCAATCTAGTAGTATCACTATTAGATCTAGGAGATCTCATCAATTGCTTAAAATACTTGATGGCTTCACTAGGTTTGTTGAAACTTTCAGCAAATTCTTTTTATCTTTTTAGATCATTTCTCTGTTGTTCATTCTATGACTTTAGTATTGTGATCTCAATATATTTACCATTCAATTCATGATTTACAATTATCATTTGATTCAATGTTTCCAATTGCATGTGAGCAGTCATATTCACCTTTGATGTTTACTCTTCCAGTCTGTTGGTGATCCTTTGATCATCTTCAATCATGACCTTGTCTTCTTAAGCTTTCTTCTTTTTCTCAGTCACCTCACATAGCAATAATAATTGGACTTCTTATTCTATCTTGAGATTCCTGACCTCTTCAGTTAGGGCTCCATTATTTTCCATAAGATCTACAATTGCTGCATCAAATTCACTTGTGTTTCCATCTGCAAACAATTCAATAGTGTCAATATCTTGATATTGTGTGTCATTCTCTTTAATATTTATCTCTTTCCTTATCTTCAATGATTTCTTTAACTCATCTCTTGCTTCATCCAGCTGATGTAGGCAAAGTTGTATTTCAATCTTATGGTTCTCAATAGTCTTTCCCATCTCATAGACTTCCATCTTCAAGATCTTTCCTCAAAGCTGCAAAGCTTTCCTTTTATAGAGAACAAGGCTTTGATACCAATTGTTGGAAATACAATGGGAAATTTAAACTCTGAGATGGGGGGGGGGGGGGGGGGGGGGGGGGTTGTGAATCAAAACTTAAAACTTCAACCTTAAAATCATTCACCACACATCCATCTTAAAATCTTTGAACATAAACTGAAATACCAAATTAAGCATATACATCCATAGTATGAAAGTAAATAAACATTTAATACATGTATGACACAAGATATTTGGTTACCTAGAAACCCTCCAAGGAGAAGGCAAAACTGGGGTGGGGATGACACCCATAAATCTCCACTACTGCAGTAATAAAGTGTATCCAATGAAGGTAACAATGTTTGACCATGAAATATGATCTACCTTGTGAAAGGTCTGCCCTGTTAATGCTTACAAGATTGTTAGATCTTACCCTATTAAAGGATTTCAACACCCTATTAGAAGTGTGCCTGGTAAAAAGACTTTAACTTACAATGAATTAAGCACCTTGTTAAAGGATTTACAAAAACCTATTAAGACTACTTTGTTAAGAGATTTAATTAATTCACCTATTAGAATGTCTTAGCAATGATCTTGTAGTTAACACTCTGATGCTAGATTACAAATCACCTCTTTCCTGATGTGTACTTGATCCTTATTGATCAGATGTATCTCTACTATCTTCTAATTCCTTTCCTCTATTCTCTTCTAACTAATTCTACAATTTATCTCAATTCACAACTCCTTAGTCATCACGAATGCTCTGTTTGCACATGCAAACCTTCTCTCTTTTCTCCTTCCACACATATAGATTTTTTAGGGTTTGTCTTCCTTAAGAAGACTTAGGTGACTTAGGGTTAGGTATGAATCAATGATTGTGATTCACCTATATTGTCACTTAATCCTTCCCTTTTTCTGATTGGTTGCATGTACTGCATAGGGATTCTCAATAAAGATTCATCCTTATCATCGAAGATCACAAAAACAATCCTTAAGTCGGCTCCAAAATAGTTTACATAGTAGTTTGTGTCATTAAAAATAACTATGTCAAAATTGTATTACTCGGCATTTGAAGTCCTTGATGCTTGACATCATCTACAACTTCAATGTTGTAACTCAGCCTTTGAATGACTCAACATTCATTGATCACTTAGCATCTAAATAACTTGGCACTTACTATCTAGTTGGCACTTGAGTAACTCGACACTTACTAGTTACTCGGCTCATACTAAATATCTCTCGCTTGGCATACACTATCTCACAACTTATGCTCGACATGTATTACTTGTTCTGCATGAACTACGTAAATGACTTAAGTATATTATCACTCATATGTCAAAACCAATCTGAGACTAATAGTGGGGACTTCTTGAAAGAGATGGGGGATTTTCAAGAAGGGAGGGAAAATCAAAGTGAGAAAGAGGGTCAACAGGGTCCTATGGAGGTGGAACGAGAGGACCATATTTCTGGGGCAGAGATTGGAAGAAAGGAAACTGGGTGTATTCTAATAGAAGGTGAAAGAGCATGTGTTGAAGGCTCTTTTCAATGTAGGATTGATTCTTAGGAAGTAACAAGGGAGAGAGATCTTAGGCTCAAGGGATGGATGAACGCTTGGGAGAAGGTGGGAGATGGACAAAAGGGGGGTTTTTGTCTTGTTTAGAGGAAGAAGACAACATGTTGTTTTTAAGGAAGACTAGTATTAGATAAGATATTTTTAAGGATATAGAGATTTCCCTTATTAGGAACTTGAAGGGGTGTTCTATTAAAGAGTCCTACACAGATGAAATTTTGAAGGAGGAGGATATGGAAAAGGAGGATGGACCAATAAGGGAGGAGGATTTCTTAGGGATGACGGATGAAATTAGTGTTAAAGAAAAACAAACACTATCTCAAACTGAAAGAAAGAACCATAAAAATCAGGAGGGGGAAAGTCAAAAAAGGGAGAGATAGACTTTAAATGCATTAATCCAGATAATTGGTAGTGCAAGAGGTCAAATTAAAATAAAGACAAGAAGGGGAAAGACCCCTTCTAGAAGAGGATAAAGCTCCTATCCTAGAATGTCAAGGGTTGCAATGCCCTTGACAAAGTGTGTTTGATCAAGAGAGACTGGATGTTGTTCTCTTGTAGGAAACTAAGATTAAAAGGGAGGATTTGGTAGGGGTAAAGAGAAAGTTTAGAATATGGAGTAGTGAGTGGGTTGAGGTAGTAGGAGTGTTTGGGGGTGTAAGTATGTTATGAACCGAGGAACTGATAATTGTTGTTGTTATGCAATAGGACAACAATTGGTAGTGGTTAAAGTTAAGATCAAAACATCTAGAAGTGGAATTTAGTGTGTTACATTTTTATGGTCCTGTGTAAAGTAGGGATGAAAGAGAGCTTTGGAAATCTTTGACAAGTATTATGGAGACTTTTCAAGATGAGATGATTGTTTTGGGCGGATATTTTAAAGCTATTCTTTACCCAGAAGAGAAAAGGGAGAAAGAGGTTGGAGGCCAGTCAATCAAGAGGATTTCTCAGCCTTTGTGATGAAAAATAGTCTAGTGGATATTCCCTTTAAACAAAATGAGTTTACATGTACTAACAGGAGACCAGGGTTTGTCAATATTGCATAAAAAGTGGATAGATTTCTATTGGGGGGGGGTGTGTTGGACCAAGGTTACTTGGATGGTGGAGGCAGAAATTTTCATTTACATGATTCAGACCATTTCCCTATTGGGCTAAGGATACAAGAAGAATCTTCTTTGGATCAACGTCCCTTTAAATTTGAAGCATTGTGGCTAAGGATGGATGGATTTAAAGAATTGATAGAGAATTGGTAGAAAAATGCTCCTACATTTTTCAGGAAATAAGGCTTTTGTTATTTTTAAAAAATTACAGTTCATAAAGGAGAAGCTAAAGGTCTAGAATAGGGAATCTTTCCAAAACATATTAAAGAAGAAATTGGAATTCAAACTCTCTTTAAAGCAATCAAATGATAGAGTGATTTTGTAGGGTATGGTGGAGGAGGATTTTGTAGAAGAAAAAAAGTTTAAAAAAGGAATATGAGGAGATTTTTTCAAGAAAGGAGGTGTTCAGGTGACAGAAATCTAGAGGGGCATGGTTGAATGAAGGTGATAGAAACACAAAATTCTTCCATAATTCAGTTAAAGTGAGAAGGGATCATAACAAGATTTTCTCCATTGTAAATTCAGAGGGTGTTTTGGTGAAAGATCCAGAGATGTTAAAGTAGGAAGCTATCTCTGTCCTCCAAAATAAAGGTAGGCTAGAGAAAAATGAGATGGAAGATGTGGATCAAGCTCTATAGTGCATCCCAAATTGTGTGATAGAAGATCAGAACAGGATGTTGTTTGCAAAGGTGACAAAGGAAGAAGTGAATTATGCCTTATGGGGTCTGCAAAATGATAAAAGTCTCAGGCCTAATGATTCTATGGGGAGGTTTTTCATGTTTTTCAAGGATTGTTTAGAGAATGAGGTTTGGGAAGTGGTTGAGGAATCGAGGATGGGTGGGTTTGTATTGAAAGAAGTTAATAACACCTTTATAGCCTTGGTGCCAAAGAAGGATTCTTGCACAACTTTTGAGGAGTTTCACCTATATCTCTATGTATACTCTTTATAAAATATTTTCTAAAGTCATAGAAAATAAAATTAAGAAGGTGTTAGGCTCTGTGATCTCTATGGAACAAAGCAGGTTTGCTACAAGGAGATCCATATTTGAAGGTGTCATTATAGCTCATGAAATGATCTACTTGATTAGGGCAAACAATCTTAGGAAACTGATGTAAAGCTAGATATAAAAAGAGTTTATGATGAAGTTAATAGGGACTTTTTATTGAAAGTCTTGCCTAAATTTTGATTTAATCCAAGGTGGACCAGTTGGGTGAATGGATGTATTATTTTTGTTTCTCTGTTTTAACTAATGGAAGCCCTCAGGGTTTTTTTGAACTGGAGAAAGGTCTAAGACAAGGAGACCCATTATCCCCATTTTCATTTATTATTTTAGCTAAGGTTTTGGGAAGGTTGATTGGGGTGAAAAGGGGAGAAGGGCTATGGAAAGGAGTTAAGGTGGTAGATGGGGTTGATGTTGTTTCGCAATTTCAATTTGTAGATGATAAATTCCTAGCAGGGGATGCCTCATAAAGAGAAGCTAAAATTATTAAGAGGACTTTAGAACAGTATGGGAAGGTGTCTAGACAAAAGATTAACTGGCAAAAATTAGAGATCTTATTCTTTAACACTCTTGTGAGTAAAAAGTTGTCAATTTGTAGAATTTTAAATATTAAACAGGGTTCACTACCAAGTAGATAACTTGGGATCCCTCTATTTCAAGGAAGAAATAAAAGGGATGTATGAAAGATTTTAGTTGAGAACTGCTTTAAGAAGATGGGGGGATGGAAAGAAAGATGGCTCTCCTCAGCAGGGAGAATTTTGATGTTAAAATTAGTGGTGTCTGTTGTTCCCATTTTCTCAATGATGTGTCTTAATATTTCTAAAAAGGTGGTTTGTAGCATAGATAAATAGATGTGAATATTTTTTGGAGTGGGACAAGGAAAAGTGATAAAATTTCAGTATTGAGATGGGATAAGATTTGGCCTAAAAAGTTTGGTGGAGTAGGCCCAAGAGACTGGAATTTAATGAATGTGGCTTTAGGGGCAAAATTGGTGTGGCAATTGTTTATGGACTTGGAGCAGTTATTGACTAAAATTCTAAGGGCCAAATATTTGTATTCTAATGATGGGGCAAGGATCTTGACAGTTCAAAACCCTTTTAAATGGATTGGCTATTTGGAACTTCATTGTCTCATGTAGACATGTTTGTTGGAAATATAAGAGGAGTAACTGAGAGGGGAGGGGTGAATCAGTTACTCCAAAAATAAATCCTAGATTCCTTGGATGTCAATACAAATCAAAACCAAAACTCTATTGAAACTAAATTACTGTTGTTACTTGGTTAACGCTAACAATTTATTGTCACTTGATAAAGTACTATAATATCAACTGTTACTCAGTAAATACTAAACATGTAGATCTTAAGATATTAAGTGTGATTAACCTTAATTAAGCTAGTTGCATACACATAAAATAAATAACATGAACACAAGAGACATCAAGATTTAACGTGGAAACCCAATTTGGGAAAAAACACCAATTGCAACTAGTTACTATTTTTCACTCTTTTGAAGTGAGCTTTATTAGGAGCCAACCCTTTTAAAGGTTATAAAAAACATTGTTAGGTGTGACCCTGTTAAAGGATTTAATCAACTTGTTAGGAGTGGCCTTGTTAGAGGTTTTTAGACACTTCAATTTAGAAATGCCCCCTTGTTAGAGGATATACACAATAGCTATTAGGCTAACTCTATTAAGAGATTTGATTCACTAATACAATGGTTAGAGAGTAACAATGACTTGACCTGATTGTTGATGCAACTGTATTTGTTGATTCAAATCTCAATTTTGGCTTGAATACTTGATCCTTGCTAATTAGATTAATCTTTGCAACTCAACAAGGATACTCTATTTATCCTTCTAATTCACTTCCCTTTAGCTTCTTTTATCTTCCATACATTCTTACATATTCAATCCTCAACTTGACCTTATACTTATATCATATACATTGTCAAGTCGGCTTGAATACAACTTAAAACAATTAATATTCATCTCTTCAGTCGACTAGAACCAACATATAAATTTATTTAAACTCAATATATCCAATGAGTGCTAAGTGTTCCATTTATTCTCATGAGAGATGGAATCATGTTGAATCACTACTCATGAAACATGGATCAATGAGTTTGACTCAAAATCACATAGTTAAATACTGATAGCAATATCACAATTTGACTTGCTATGGAAATTATCTCCTACTTATCAATTGATGAGCTTAAGGGGCTTTCTAATTAATGGTTCATAAGGCACAACACTTGGTGAAGGTTTTTCAAATGGGGTTGCAAGCTTTGGGTTTAACCATGGAGGAAACTCCATAGTTAAGTGCGCTCAGGTTGGAGTAGTATTGGGATGCGTGACCTCCCAGGAAGTCCTGGTGCTTCACCCTTGTGAGCATCACCTAGATCCAAGGAGTGCTAAGTGTTCCATTTATTCTCATGAGAGATGGATTCACGTTGAATCACTACTCATGAAACATGGGTCAATGATTTTGACTCAAAATCACACAGTTAAATCCTGATAGCAATATCACAATTTGACTTGTGGAAATTATCTCCTACTTATCAATTGATGAGCTTAAGGGCCTTCTAATGAATGGTTCATAAGACACAACACTTGGTGAAGGTTTGGCAAATAGGGTTGCAAGCTTTGGGTATAACCATGGAGGAAACTCCATAGTTAAGCACGCTCAGGCTGGAGTAGTACTGGGATGGGTGACCTCCCAGGAAATCTCGGTGCTTCACCCCTATGAGCATCACCTAGATCCAATGAGTGCTAAGTGTTCCATTTATTCTCATGAGAGATGGATTCATGTTGAATCACTACTCATGAAACATGGGTTAACGAGTTTGAATCAAAATCACGCAGTTAAATCCTAATAGCAATATCACAATTAAACTCAATATGCCAAAACAAGAAAAATACTTTGTTAGCCGACCTAGCTCATAGACACTAACTCTTAAATGTTTTTCTTGTGTTAACCTAGTGAGCTCAGTTAACACTACAAATTTGCAAACTTCCTTTGGTAATTGAGTGAGCTTAGTTAACACTGGTTCTATGTTGACTTTCCTTTATTAACCGAGTGAGCTCGATTAACACTAAACTTTTGCAAACTTCTCTTTGGTGCCTAAGTGAACTTAGTAGAAACTATCTTCTGAACTTGGTAAACTCTAGAATGTTTTCCAGACACAGGAAATTGTCTTCATCACTCGAGTGAGCTCGATTTACACTGATTGGTAAAGATATGACATTTTGTGTAACATCAAAGACAATATACAATTGATCAATCATTTTCAACAATGTTATCATTGATCATATGTCAAGGAGGGTTGGTGACAGATGACAAGAAATTTTTTGGGAGGACACTTGGAATTGATATGAGGTTCTTAATGAGGAGTATCAAGATAGGGAGCTTAAACAAAGATTGTGTGATCTATGGGGTTGTAAGGTTAGAGACTATATGCAAGAGTCAAAAGGCTTATTGGGAAAAATATGGGTTTGGAATGATTGGAAGGTGGAAGGTATATCCCCTCAACAACAACAATATTTACAATGTTTGTTTTCAAAGAGAAAAGTATTCTTAATAGAAAGAAATAACAAGATTAGGTGGTGTGCTTCAACTTCGGGGGAGTTTTCTATTAAAGTGAGTTATGACGTATTATCACAAAGGGTGGAAGCTATTTTTTAAGTTGGGGACTTATGCTGGCATAAGGATATATTTCCAAAAGCAGGGGCTTTTACATGGCTAGTTGTTCAAGGTTGTATTCTAACAGGTGAGAAGAGGAAAAGGTTAAGTTTTCAGGGTTCGTTGAGATGTGTGATGTGTCTTGGGGAGGAAGAATTAATGGATCATTTGCTTTTACAATGTGAAGTTGGTGTGGCTTGTTGGAGACATGTGCAAGTTAATTTGGGTTGGCACAGACTCCAGAGACATACCCTTGTGGATTTCTTCTGATCATGGTCGAGGGTGAGAAAGATGAACATGTTGGAAAATGTGTGGATGGTAAGTCCATCTATTGTAATTTAGGAGATATGGAAGGAAAGAAATCAGAGGATATTTCAAGAGATCTCAGAACCCTTAAAAGTTTTACAAAGGATTGACCACTCAATTAAAGAAGTTGTAAGTGCTATTGTTTTCATAAGAGAGCAAAAGGAAATGTGTCTTTACTAAGGATGATAGAGATATTTAAAGAGAATGGTCAGGGATAAAAATTAGATAGGCCAAAGTTTTAGGGAAGGACAAATCAAAAGAAGGCAAGAGATTAAATTCAATACGGACAACATTAGAGGAAGCATGGATCAAGGCTAACTTTGATGGGGCAAGGATGGGTAATCCTGGTAGATCAAGGGCCAATTTTTTAGTTAGGTATCAACATGGGAAAAATTGATTATCATATGGGACTAATAAGGAAGCTGAGTTCTAGGAAACCTTATTAGCAATCTAGTATGCAAAGAGAGTGGGAGGTCTTAAGGTGATTCTTGAAGGAGATTTGATGGTAGTGGTAGAGGTGATAAGAAGAAACCACATCTCTGCATGACATCTATAATTTTTTTTGATAGCTTTAAATAAGGCATTAGAATCTTTGCAAGATTTTAAAATATGTCATGTGTTTTCGAAGGTGGATGGGGAGGCTAATTGACTTTCAAAATGGGTAGAAAATTCTTTGGAGATAGGAAATGGTTGTTTTGAATGCAGTAACTCTTAGGAAGAGTTTTTTAATTGAGTTATCCTTTCAAAATAAAAGTGAAGTTTATTTTTAGAAACATTGAAAAGAAATGAATGTAACTTTGGAATAAATGGAGTGTGGCAACTGAGGTGGACTATTAGGTGATTGAAATAATGAAGAGTTAAGGGAAATGTGTAAAGGATTTGTCTCTTTATAAAAAGTGATGTTTAAAATTTGTAAGGATGAGTCAGCAATGACGTGTCAGATCTAAGTGTACAATCTAAGCAAGTTGGTGGATGATTTTTTTATAATAAACACATTGGTAAATGTGATTAACACCAATTTGCATAACTATTCTGATAGCTTCAAGTGAGGATAGCAATAAAGAGTAACAATATGGAAACTACCTTTACATTTCAGACAACTTGACAAAAGAAAGCGCTTTATGGCTCTATCCAAAACTATCATCTTCGCTTGATGCTTATATGTCCAAAGCTAGAAGTGATTGAGGAAGTGAAGGGAACTATTAGGGACTTATTTTAAAATTCTACCCATCAGTGGAAGATTAATGTGGATATCACTTCAATGATTATGGCATGGGGTATGGATTTGGATTTTACAAAAGAGGAGGTCAAGTGGGTAGTGACATATATGTTCCCAAAAGACCTGATAGTGGTGCAAAGTCTTTGTTAGAATGGGCTTGGCTAGGGCATGGTTTTGACTACAATCAGTGTTTTGAGGATGAAGCAGAAGGGGAGGTAGGGAAATTTGGTTTCCTCTTACAGCCAAATAATGTGAACAAAGAAGCTTATAAGGAAAAAATCATGGCAAAATGGTTTACGATGGTGGATGAAATTTGGGTGTTCTAGGAGAGGGCAAGAAGGAGGGTCAAAGGATTTAATGTCTCACATCCATGATGTCATCGCATTGTTGGCCAACACAAAAGATGAATGGTGATGAAAGTGATTTTTCTTTTGAGGGTGTGATTGGGGGAATGAAAAATGGATGAAATTTTCTTTTTGCATTCTGGGTAACTATTTAAACGGTTTTCGAGATGGGTGATGGAAAATTTTGGTGTGTGAAGAAACTTGTTAAGATAGTAATGGATGGAAAAACAAATAGGATAAGATGACAAAGGGAATGAAGAAAGATGTACAAACTATGAATGGCCTCTGAACAAAGTTTTTTTTTTTTTTTTTTTTGTGATGGATGTAAGGAGAAGTAATCTATGAATGAAGGTGCCCAAGTGTTATGATAACAATTCAGAACGACGTTGGAAATGCAAAGTAAAGCTTCTCTGGAATCTGCAACAAAAATGAAGTTGTTTCAAGATTTGAAATGAGGGTTTAGGATGAAGATGATAGGCTTTTGGGGTTTGTAAAGTTTGAAATATTATATATTTTTGTAAGTAAAGTCCTCCTATATATTGGTGTAGATATTTTTATGAAACCTTGTTTTGTAATGAAGTCTGTAAAGGGGGGTAAAGGTGTTAGCATTAGGTGATGTTTTGAGGCCTTGGTTTCTATGTGGCCCTTTCTTTGTAAATTTACTTAGTTAATTAATTTAAAAAAATCAATATTACCAACCAAAAAAAAACATAAGAGTTCTTGAATGTTTTTTCTCTAATGCAAAAACAAACAAAAAATAGCATTTTAAAGTTAATTGTTTTTGAAACACTTAAATGAGAAAGTTCAATAAATGTGGGTAATGAAGGCAAAATAATGACTCTTTTTATTATATTTAGAAAGAGGCCATTGCCATCATATGGAAAAGATGCAGTTGATTGGAATGGTATAATACATTATTTTTTAGTCAGTGAAACAAATGACAATATTTGGATAAATCCTTGATGGCTAGAACAAAATGTTAGATCTTAAAGAGGAAATGCTCACAATGAATCCTTGAATCTTGAGAATTCTTGAAAATACTTTATGAACTTGATGTAGGACTTGAGTGATCTCCTTGCATGTGTACTTAGTACCCTTATGGTGTGGTTGTGAAAATGAAGTGCCCAAGATGTCTTATATACTAGTTTTTGGGATAAAAAAACAAAGTGAGCCAACATGGACACCATATTAATAAATTTAAACACTTGAGGCAAAATTGGACTCAAGACCAAAAAAGGTTGGGGTATAGGTCGACCTGGTCAACCTAGAGTAGGATTATTCCAAGAAAAGATAATCTCATGGTCTCAGGGATCAGACAAAAAGAACCTCGAAAATACGTAAGATAGTAGAAAAATGAGTTGTTTGAGCATAAATACATCCATGGACCATAACATCGCTAAAGAGAAGGAGCAAAAAGGTCTTAAATTATGGGTGCTTTCATTTTAAGACGATACGTTTACATAAATAAGAAAATAAGGAACTAAAAGAATAAAATAAATAAATAAATGATTAAATTAAATGATAAATTAGAAAAGTGTGATGTCCATTAGTGACCTAAGGGAGATTCCATGCAAAATCTAAAATCACTTTGAGATGATTTGACAAAGAAGGAATTTAAGGTGGAGATGAGGCATCATAGGATAAGCATCTTGTTCAGATTTATGGCTTCCATAATCAAAACTCACACAAATTTGTGTCAATTTTTCTATCACAAAAAAATATACAAACTATTTTTCTCTTCACATTGTGGATATATCCCCATCTTAGCTATTTCAATGAATGATGCAGGTGTAGATGGCATCTCTGTGTATAGTAAAATAAAATGATTGGCTTGCACTGCCATCAATTACATTACATAGACTATCACTTATAAAATGTAATAGTAATTATAGAAAGTGACAAATTGAATTTTTTTGGTTTTTGTTTACATAGAATATTCCTCCATCTTGTGATTGTAGGAATGCCTCTCAACATAAATAAAAATAAAATAAATGTTACGATTTAAAGTGGTTGCTACACTATATCGTGTATGTACAAAAAGAAATGATGAAATGAGAAAACACTATATCTTAAAGATAGTAACAGAAAATTAGCACAAAGAAAAACCACTTACATAGATTGTTAACTATAAAATGTGACATTAGTTATGGATGAGTGTCAAATTCTGTTAGAGTAATTATTTATTTATGCTTATTAATTAGATTGTGTTGATTTAATTAATTAAGTCATGCATTACACTAGTCTACTTAAGCTATCTCTTAGGTGCATATAATTAATATTTTATATTAATTATAATGCACAAACCTAGTTTTATTTCCTGTTAGGGGCTTCATTCACCTTTAAGGTTGAACTCTTGTATTTTTGCTTACAATCTTGGAATACATTTTCGCTCTCACACCATTGAGATTTTCCAGGCTTTGCTTTTTCCTTCTTTGGTTTCTCTTCAGTACAGGTTATTTGCATCTAGGTGTTCTTGGTGATTTGTGAAGTTGGTTTTCACAACTTTTACATGGTATCAGAGCTTCCCTGCTGCTTCCTGGTTTGGAGATTTTGAAGCCATGATTCGGAGATAGAAACCCCCGCTTTTTTGAGATTTTTTCTTCAATTGAGAGAAGGCACATTATTTTGATGCACTTTGGGCCAAAATGGATGCCACCATCATGCTCATAAGGGCTGATATAGTCAAAAATTATATAAAATTTGCGATTTTTGGACACTGTAGCTTCTGGAAAAAAAAATTGGCCTCTCGAAAGGCTGTATGAACACGAATTTTTAGAAAATAAATAAATAATAAAAAGCATTTTTGGTTGCTTTGCTAAGCGACCACCTAGGCACCATCCTACTGCCACCAGAGCACCACCCTCACTTAGTTAGCACTCAATTGCAGCCGACACGGGCCGTGCCCCGTCGCCACCGACAAGCCACCCTCCAGCCACCTCCGCCAGTGCAATGCCGCCCAACAACCACCACCGCTGTCGCCTAGTGCTAACCCAGTTTTTCAGCACATGACGTTAGCATTTTGACTGTTGATGTCAGTATCAAGGTTGCTGATATCATCATTCCGACCACAGTCTTTTGCTCCTGCTGACATCATTTTTTGGTGAGTTGATGTCACCTTTTCAATTGTTGACGTTATCTTTTGGCTGCCAAATTTTTTTCAACGACAGGTTGTTTTCAGCCATACAACTGTCAATTTTTTTCCTGTGACTATATTTTTCCAGTGAGCTCAATTTCGGAGGTGTAGTTCATTTTTTGGCCATAACTTGAGCATAAAGAGGTCTTTTTTCAATCCAAAAGAAGCATCAGAAAGCAAGTTCCAAGATGGAGATGATAAAGGTTTCATTTTATTATGAGTCTATTTGAGCTCTCATTTTTAGTGTTGAAGTAGAGGCTTCACTTTCCTCCCTCTTTGCATCTGGCGTCCAGGTTTTTTTTTCTCAAATTTTGTGCTTCTTGTAGTTGTTTCTTTGGTTTTTGAGGGATATATTTATACATTGTGGGGGGGGGGGGGGATTATTTTCTTTTTTGTAATTTACTTTAGAATTGACCCTTGTGCTTCTGTCTTCTTCTCTTAATGTCAGACCCCTCTATGGCTCGGCTAACACCACACAACTATCATAGTTGGAAATCACACATGACTCAGATTCTTATGTCACATGGCTTATGGTCATGTCTAGATGAGAACAAACCTATCCTACAATGCCCCTTTTGAGGTTCTTTAGCACAGGAACAAAATGGATGAAGCCATGAGCTTGATTGCATTGAATATTTTAGACAATCTCTTGTTTCACCTGAATGGTTTGACCACTCCTTGGGTTATTTGGATAAAGTTTCACAACTTTTTTGGCTTAGTGAATGAGTTTTAGGCACTTCAGTTTGATGCAGACTTGACTTCTTTGACACCTACTAGCTTCCCCACCATTGGGGACTTCTTGATGAACTTCAAATCTCTGTGTTTTGTTTTGCAGGAATGTAGGAAAAATAAAATAGATGATGAGTGTATTTTTTTTATACTCTCAAAGTTGCGAGGATAGTATTAGATCTTTTCTTCCACTTTCTACTCCACTA
This sequence comes from Cupressus sempervirens, assembly GCA_028749045.1. Classification (NCBI taxonomy): domain Eukaryota; kingdom Viridiplantae; phylum Streptophyta; class Pinopsida; order Cupressales; family Cupressaceae; genus Cupressus; species Cupressus sempervirens. The sequence goes on from CM053785.1 coordinate 1,051,172,771, forward strand.
TGAATGCCTTGGGTAACAGACATCATATGCCTTATTTTGAGACATTTTGTGATCGGTTGACATGGGAATAGACAAAGATCCAATAGGTGGATGCCTCTGGCTCTTCCAGCCAAGCATTGGTTGCTAAGACTTCTTAGGGGAAACCAAAATAGAAAGCAAAACCAAAGAAAGATACACCAAAAGATGATTCCAAACCTCCAGCTAACCCTTCCAAGGTTAAATCTTCTTCAAAGTCTACTAAGTCTACCTCCAAGACTAAGAAGAAATCAACTAAGACCTGTAGTTTTTATGAAAAGGATGGACATCCCATTTCTAGGTGTTGGAAATGTTTCCAAGGCTTTAGAGGAAGCCATGCAAGAGCATCACATTTCAGCTCCTAAGTCTTCATCCCCCCTGCAGGGAAAGGTCACGCTCTTATTGCACAAGCTATGACTTTTGGGCCTACCTAGATTCTTAAGTTCGCTACCTCTCACCATATGAAAAAAACTCAGCAGTTGATCACCTCACTTGCTCCTTATGTGTTTTCATAAATTGCTGTTGGGAACTCATCACATCATTCAACCATGGGTTTTGGTTATGTTGCATTAGCTGGGGGTTCTCTTTAGGATGTTCTTTTTGTCCCTAACATCTCGATGAACCTATTGTCTATTTGTCAAATTTTCCACTTTAGCTCTAGTAAGATAGTTAAGTTCTCACCACATGATGTGGTTATTCAAAACTTGCTTGATTCTAAGTTGATTATGGCTACTGGGAGTGTTGACTCTGCATCTCACCTCTACAGATTCGATGGATTTGTGTAATTAGCCTTTCTCAAATTGGTCACAAATTACCCTAATTTTCTACTTGTAATAAATGGTTGCAAGATCCACAATGAATGCAATTCTTTCTTTCATTTGTTAATGCATTAAAAGAATATGATGCATCCACAACCAAGACATATTTACAAGATCTGAATACAAACTAATATAAAAGCCAAAACTCTGGTATCATATATATAAATAAATGTTTAATTCTGATAAAGACTAACACCTATAGCACTAACATATAATATGCATGAATAAATAGGAGAAACCTGGTTCTTGAAGTTTCTTTGAGTCTCCATTGAAAATGCAATCAATATCTCCAGGTATTATGCCCTAATGACAAGGTAATACAGTGTTCCTGCAACAAGCTCCTGTAGTAAATGCCCTACTTATTCTTCCTCTTCACACTTGGCCCTTGGCCACAAATTTGGCACAATGAAGTGACTGCAATACCACCTCCAATTGGCAATAATTCAGGTGATGTTTCACACCCTCAAAATTGCTATCATTGGGAGTTTTCGTTCCCAAAGACAAATTGATTATTTGCAGGCCCTTGGCTCCACAAATACACATGCAAATGTTAATAACAAATTTGAATGCCCTCCCATGAGGCTCTCTCCTCTATTTATATTATTCTTTCCTCCCCCTCCTTCTAGAAGAATCATAAGTGTTATCTTATCGCACTATTTTGGAAGCTTCCTCCTTTTCAACAATAGATGAGTTGTGCTTCTCGACGATTCCCTAATATTAAATTAATTAAATATAAAGTCATCTTTTTAATTTTAAATTATTTAATGACTTTATAAGAAATCAATTTAATTATTTTCAGTTATCCTTCGAAGGTTGAAAGGCTAAGAAATCTATTAAGAGGCTAAAGAGATGGGGACATTACAGTCTACCCCTCTGGAAATTGCTTGTCCCCAAGCAATCTCAACTTTGGATGTTGTAGAATCTCTTCACTCTCCCATGTAGCATCCTCAATAGGTAGGTTCTTCCATTTAATCAAATATTCTCTAATGACACGACTTCTCAATTTCTTCTCTCTAAAATCTAGTATAGCCTCTAGTATCAAAATCAACTTACCCTCATCATCTAAGGGTGGTAGAACCACAGAAGGAGCCACATGATGTCCCAATTCCTTCTTGAGGCGTGATACATGGAAAATATTGTGCACTTTGCTATTTGTTGGCAACTCTAGCTCGTAAGCCACTTCACCTACACAACTAATGACCCGAAAGGGTCCATAGTATCATGGCTTGAGCTTCTCTGCACCACTCTTCTTGAGAGTAGACTATATGTAGGGTTGCGACATCAAATACACCATGTCTCCAACCTCAAAAGAGCATTCCACTCTCTTCTGATTTGCATATTGTTTTTGTTGGTTTTGTGCCTTCTGGATGTTTTCATGAAGAGCCCTCATGATATCCTCATTTTCCTGTAACATGTCTCCAGCACTAGGCACTCTACTATCACTTATCAACAAATCAAGAAAGCTAGGAGCCTTATAACCATACAAGGCCATGAATGGTGCCATCTGAATAGAAATATGGTAAGTGGTGTTGTAGTAGTACTCACAAAGGTATATCCACTTAACCCATCATTTTTGCTGCCCAGCGATATAATTTGTGAGGTACCCTACACCCATTTGTTGACTATCTTTGTCCATCCATCTATTTGAGGGTGGTAACTAGTACTCGAAGAAAGCTCGCTCCCACCCGATCTGAAAAGCTCCTTCCAGAAATTGCTCATAAACCAACTGTCTTGGTCACTAACAATGTTTTGTGGTAATCCATGCAATCTAAACACCTCACGAAAAAATAGTTCGGCAACTTGTGTGGCTGAATATGAAATAGTGACTGGAAAAAAATGTACAAACTTGGTCAAGCGATCAAGCATCACATAAACACAATCTTTGCCTTGCACCTTTGGCAACCCTATGATAAAGTCCATAGATATACATTCCCACTTCTTGTTTGGAATTGGAAGTGGCTGTAATAAACCAGTAGGATATGTATGGTTCTATTTGTTATGCTGACAAACAACACATTCTCTAACATATCGTAGAACATCAGATTTTAGACCCTTCCAAGTGAACGTCTCCCGAATCTATCAATAGGTTTTGAAATACCTAGGATGGCTTGCCAATGGTGAATCATGAAAAGACCTCAATACTGTGTTCTTCACTTTGGATCCTAGAGTCAAGAAAATCCTCCCCTTGTAAATGATAAGTTCATTAACCATCATGTACCTATTATCCTATAGTGACCCATCAATAATACTTGAAGCCCAAGAATCCTTAGCATATTCTGCCACAATCAAATGACTCCAATCCTCTGAAACCTTAGCCATAGAGCTCAAATGTGGTCGGCAAGACAAGGCATTAGTGACTATATTATGTGAACCTTTGAAAAAAGAAATGTCAAAATCATAAGATTGCAACTTGCTTACCCACTTTTGCTGACGGTCATTAAGATCTTGCTGCCCAAGGAAATGTCTCAAGCTATTATGGTCTGTTTTAACAATGAACTTACTGCCCACTAAGTATTGCCTAAACTTGGCCAATGCATGCATAATGGTCAACATTTCCTTGTCATATATATTGTAGCTCCTCTCAAGGTCCCTCAACTTTTTGCTTTCATATGCAATTGGATGTTTGTCTTGGATAAGGACATCTCCAATCCCCTCACCTGAAGCATCACATTGCAACTCAAAGGGTTTAGTGAAATCGAGCAATGCAAGCACTGGGCAAGTAGTCATAAGTCGTTTGAACATCTCAAAGCATTCCTGTGCCTCATGAGTCCAAACAAAAGCCCCTTTCTTAGTCAAATTTGTAAGTGGTGTTGCATGGCGAGAATACCCATTGACAAATCTGTGCTAGAATCCACATAAACCCAAAAATCCTCTAAGTTGTGTCAGATTCGTCGAAGTAGGCCACTCAATAATTGCCTTGACCTTATCTGGATCCATATGAACTCCTTCTACACTAATGATGTGACCTAAATACAATAATTCTATCATGCCCAAGTCACATTTTGATTGCTTGGCATATAGAGATTCCTTACCAAGAATACCCAAAACTATGTCAAGATGTGCAAGATGCTCTTCCCATGTTCAACTATAACCCAAGATATCATCAAAGAAGACTAACACAAATCGCCTCAATTGTGAATGAAATACCCTATTCATAGTAGACTGGAATGTAGCAGGGGCATTGGTTACCCCAAATAGCATAACCACAAACTCAAAATGTCCACAATGACAACGAAAAGTTGTCTTCTCAATATCTTCTTCTCTCACATGAATTTGGTGGTAACCTAATCTTAGATCAATTTTGGAGAAGTACTTGGTACCATGCAATTCATCAATCCTTGGAATGGGGTAACAGTTCTTGATTGCTCTCTTGTTAAGCATTCTATAATCAATACACATCTTTAGAGTACCATCCTTCTTTTTAACCAATACTACTAATGAAGCAAAAGGTGACTTACTCGGTCTAATATGCCCCATAGCTAGCAACTCCTTGATAGTTTTTTCTATCTCATCTTTAAGCCGCTTAGGGTGCCTATAGGGAGTGACTATAACAGGCTTAGCACCCTCCTCCAATTCAATGATGTGTTCTATCCCTCTATCTGGAGGTCTACCAGGTGGAATCTCACTAAAGACCTTATCGTGCTTGATCCTCAACTCTTGTATATCAGGATGATAAACATATTTTTGTTGCTCTTCCTATGTTGGCTTCAAAACACAACCTGCTGCCCACTCAACCATGTCACGACACAAGAGATGTTCCATTTTCCTAAGAGAAATAGTCTTGCAATTGGTGTCTCTGAGTGCTTTCAACACATGAGGTTTTCCATCCATCTCAAATCTCATTTCCATCTCACGGAGGTTGAGGGTGAATATTCCTATGTCATGTAACCATGTCATTCACAAAACCATATTTGTGTCTCCCATGTTCACCACATAAAAATATACCTTGAACTCATAGTTATTCAAGTGCATGGGAAAATTTGAAATCATTTTGTCACGCCTAAGAGTGAAACCATTAGCAACCTTAACTCGAATTCCCTCAAACTTATCAGTTTGTAAACCACGCCTCTCAACAAGCCTAGTATCAATGAAATTGTGTGTTGCACCTGTATCAAGAAGAGTAATAATCTTTTGACCAGCAAGAACCCCTCGCATCCTAAAAGACCCTTCTCACTGAATACTTGTGAGACGAGCCTCTTTAAGCTTCACTTCTTCCTCTAATTCTTCATCATGTTCTAATTTTTTTGATTCTAAATCATTAATTTTAGATTACTGGTTTGAATCAGAATCTTCAATTAGTACCTACATTGCACAATTTGACTTCCCCTTAGGTTTCATAGGGCAGTCATGGTTAATATCATATGGTCCCTTACAATAGAAGCATAGTTTCTTCTTCCTCAAATCATTAAGAGTCTCACGGTCAAGCGAAAAAGTAGACTTATCTTTAGCTTTGTCCTCCTTCTTAGGAAACTTCTTGTTGTCATGACTGGAAAATGTTCCCTTTGATGTAAACTTGCTGGTAGGGGCAGCAAACTCCATGCTTCGTGCCTTCTTCATTGCTTCCTGTAGTGAGGAAGGATCGAAAGCTTTCAACCAACCCTTCAATGGCTCCATCGATCCTTCCATGAATAAGATCACCAATCTTCTTTCACTGATATTAGGAACCATGACCGATAACTGTTGGAAGTCATTCACATAAGCATCAAGGGAACCATGCCGTTTTAGTTGTGCCAATTCACGAAAACTCACCTCAGGATCTTTGACATCAAACCTTTCAATCAACCTGTTAGTAAACTCCTCATATGTAGTGACAAGGTTGTGTCCAAGAGTGACTAACCCATGATACCACCACTTGTGAGCAGCTCCTTCAAGATGTAGTGTGGCAAATCTTATGGCATCCTCTTCAGGCATTGGTCTCAAAGAAAGATAATTATCAAGCTTTTGAACCCAAGACCTAGCTGTGCATTTGTTACTTCCATCATAGTAAGGCATAGAAATCTTACCAAGTGTTTGTTGATAGTCATTTCTTGGAGCATAGTGATCATTCCTTCCTCCTCGCCTATTCCTTTGATTCATGAATTGATCAAACATTCATGTTTCTCTCATATTAGGAGGAAGAGTGGTATCCTCCAAGTAGGCCTATCTAGCTTCATCTCCAAATGAAATAGCTAGAGTAGCATGTGGTTGTTCTTCCCTCGGTATAAAGGTGGGAAAAAGAGGCCTAGAGGCTATTCCTCTAGTGTCTTTAGCACGATTTATAGACCTTCCCTCATTATCTCCACTATGTTCTATTGTGTTTTGATTTTGAGTGGCTTGCTGATCCATTTTTGCTAATAAGCATCACAACATATCAAGCATGGTATCAAATTTCCTTTCAACTCTTGCATCCCTATTTTCTTCTTCTGCCATATTTTGAACTGTTTTGCTGGTATCTCTTTCTCTTAATGCTTTTGAGGACATATCCCCTTCAACTTGTGGATTCTGATATTGTTGTTTCCATTGTTCCTTGTTATAACATCTAATTTCTCTCTCACTCATCTATTATTTGACTAATCACAGGATGACAGGATGAAGGCTCTGATACCACTGTAATGAGCCTTGCTCAAACTGGTCACAAATTACCCTAATTTTCTACTTTTAATAAATGGTTGCAAGATCCACAATGAATGTAATTCTTTCTTTCATTTGTTAATGCACTAAAAGAATATGATGCATCCACAACCAAGACATCTTTACAAGATCTGAATACAAACTAATACAAAAGCCAAAACTTTGGTATCATATATATAAATAAATGCTTAATTCTGATAAAGAATAACACCTATAGCACCAACATATAATATGCATGAATAAATAGGAGAAACCTGGTTCTTGAAGTTGCTTGGAGTCTCCACGGACAATGCAATCAATATCTCCAGGTATTATGCCCTAATGACAAGGTAATACAGTGTTCCTGTAGCAAATGCCCTACTTATTCTTCCTCTTCAAACTTGACCCTTGGTAATAGATTCAGCACAATGAAGTGACTGCAATACCACCTCTAATTGGCAATAATTCAGGAGATGTTTCACACCCTCAAAATTGCTATCATTGGGAGTTTTTGTTCCCAAAGACAAATTGATTATTTGCAGGCCCTTGGCTCCACAAATACACATGCAAATGCTAATAACAAATCTAAATGCCCTCCCACGAGTCTCTCTCCTCTATTTATATTATTCTTGCCCCCCCCCCCCCCCCCCCCGCCCCCCCCCTTCTAGAAGAATCATAAGTGTTATCTTATTGCACTATTCTGGAAGCTTCCTCCTTTTCAACAATAGATGGGTTGTGCTTCTCAACAATTCCCTATTATTAAATTAATTAAATATAAAGTCATCTTTTTAATTTTAAATTATTTAATGACTTTATAAGAAACCAATTTAATTATTTCCAGTTAACCTTCGAAGGTCAAAATGCTAAGAAATCCATTGAGAGGCTATAGAGACGGGGACATTACAATTTGAGTCTTTTGATGATATAGGTTCTTGTCTTGTAGCACATGCAGATTTAGTAAGAAGACTTTGGCATGAGCATTTGGGCCATGTCAATTACAAATGTCTTTAGTAGATGAGCACACAGGCACTTGTTCTTGGGCTTCCCCAGATTTCCTACACATACGATGTTTTTCAAGTTTGTGCTCTTGGTAAACAACCTAGGGATCCTCTTCCACATGGACGAGACACCTTTTATTTGGCACCATTGGAGTTGATTCATAGTGACCTCATGTCATTTCCCACTCCTTTTTCTGGTGCCAGATATGTGCTTACTTTCATTGATGACTTCTCCAGATGCACATGGGTCTACTTTTTGAAGTACAAGTTTGATGTCTTTGATTCATTTTGAGTCTTCAAGACATTTGTAGAGAAGCAGTTTGGTCTTTCTATTCAGTGGATATGCACAGATAATGGGGGGCAGTATGTGAACCAAGCTTTCGAGGATTTTTTCTCTAAACATGGTCTTCAATATTAGTTTTTAGTGTCCTACACCCCTCAATAGAATGGTGTCGCAGAGAGAAAGAACAAAACACTTCGGGAGATGACTAATTTTTAGGTCCATGGATTTGTCTTTTTGGGCAAAGGCAGTCAATTGTGCCAACTATATTTAGAATTCGATGCCTCACAAAGTTGATCGACATATGACTCTTGAGGAGGCTTGGTCTTATGTCAAGCCTGATGTATCTTCATTCTGAGTTTTTGGTAGTGAAGCATGGGCATTTGTACCAGATGCTTTGAGGAGAGCAATGGAGTGGAAGAGCTGACACCTCATTTTTTTTGGCTACTACAAGGATGTTAAGGCCTATAGATTGTTTGATCCTAATTCTAGAGAGGTTCTATTTTGATGGGATGTTTGGTTTGATGAGTGCCTTCCTACAATAGATACCCTATCTCCAGAGTCTACTTCACTTACTACTACTCCCTCATCCTTTCCAATCTCTTTTCTAGATGACAAGGATGATGATCTTGGTGATACCCATTTACCTTTTCCATAGGATCCTCCCCAAATGCCTAAATGGGCTCGAGCTATAGTTGAGGCTGCAGGATCTCTAACTGGTGACCCTTCGACTTCCTGGTCGCACCCAGTCTAGTCTTCTTAATCATGCTATTTGTGATGATCTTAGTCATGCTATTTGTGATGATCCTCAAACATTTGCAATAGTGACAGGACATTCTGAGTGGGACAATGCAATGGAGGAGGAGTATTTCCCTTTGATGAAGAATCATACTTGGGATCTTTGTTCTCTTCCTAAGGTAAGAAAGTTAGTGTGATGCAAATGGTTGTATTGTACTAAGTTTTTTGTTGATGTTTCTATTGATAAGCATAAGGCATGCCTTGTTGCGAAGGGTTTTTCACAAATTTAGGGTATTGATTACATTGAGACATTTGCCCTTGTCGCCAAGATGAACTCTATACGCCTTGTCTTATCCCACACATCTTCTCAAGGATGGCCCATTTTTCAGATGGATGTGAAGAGTGCATTCTTGCACGGTGATCTTACCTGAGGAGATTTAGATGGAGCAACCTTAGGGATTTGTGCAGGATTCCTCCATGGTTTTCAAACTTTGACGCTCATTGTATTGTCTCAAATAGGCCCCTTAGGCTTGGTATGAGAAGATGGACTCCTTTTTTCTTTCTACAAGCTTCACACGATGCCATTCCAATCCTACAATCTACATTCAGCATCTTGAGGCTGAGGTTTTGATCCTTGTGCTATATGTTGATGATCTCCTTCTCACAGGTTGCTCATCTTCTATGACTCAAGATGTTCAGCGAGCCTTGATGGACCAATTTGAGATGATTGATCTTGGTCTGTTACGCTATTTTCTTGGTCTATAGATTGTTCAGTCCTCTGCTAGAATCTTTGTTTACCAGCATAAGTATGCTCTTGACATGCTTCGACACTTTGCATTGTTTGACTGCAAGCCTGCTCCCACACCTTTTTAGTTAGGTGTTACTTTGTCTACTTCTTGCACTTCACCTTCAATGGATTCCACTTTGTACCAGTAGTTGGTTGGCAACTTGTTGTACCTGACACGCATGCATCCTAATCTCTCCTTTGCAGTTGGTCTTGTCTCTCAGTTTTCAGATGAGCCTCATGAGAGTCATTGGTAAGCTGCCAAGTGTATTTTGAGATACATTGAGGTCACCCTTATTTATGCATTCATTACACATCAGGGACTCCTCACATTGTTTGCTACACTGATTCAGATTGGGCTGGTGATGTTGATGATTAGAAGTATACTTCTGGCTTTGTTTTTTTGTCTTGGCTCTGGTCCTATCACATGGTCATGAAAGAAGTAGCATGCTCATGCACTTTAATCTATAGAGGTTGAGTATCGAGCAACAATTCTTGCTAGTCAGGATATTTTATGGCTTTGATAATTGATGACTGAGTTTGGTTTTCCTCCTGATCGTCCCACTATTTTGTGGTGGGATAATTAGAGTGCTATTCATATTTCATGCAACTTGGTGGAACATCAACACACTAAACACATTGAACTTCATATGCATTTCATCTATCAAATGATCCAAGATGGTGTTCTCTCTTTGGAGTACATTCCCACTGATGCGTACGTTGTTGACATCTTCACCAAGTCATTTGCACCGCCTTGCTATCTTTAGTTGCGGTCTATGCTTGGGGTTACGAAAGTTGTCCTTGGGGGGTCTTGTTGAGGCCTTCCTTCCTTCATGTTTTTCTAACATGTTTGTTCTATCTCTTTTTGGACAGGAGTTTTTCCCATTGGGTTTTCTCCTTTATCTCTAGTTTACAGAGATTTCCTTGTTTTGGGTACCTGATTAAGCTTTGTTGCCGGGACCCATTTTCCTACTTTCATAGCTTTGCTAGGTTAGCTTACCTCCTAAGCTTCTCTTAAGGGGGGGTGTTAGAGTAATTATTTATTTACGCTTATTAATTAGATCATGTTGATTTAATTAATTAAGTCATATATTACTCTAGTCTACTTAAGCTATCTCTTAGGTGCATATAATTAATATTTTATATTAATTATAATGTGCAACTTAGGTTTATTTCCCTTTAGGGTTTTGTTCACCTTTAAGGTTGAACTCTTGTATTTTTTGCTTACAATCTTGGAATACATTTTTGCTCTCACACCATTGAGATTTTCCAAGCTTTACTTTTTCCCTCTTTGGTTTCTCTTTAGTACTGGTTATTTGCATGTAGGTGTTCTTGGCGATCTGTGAAGTTAGTTTTCACAACTTCTACAAATTCAATCTCTAGAGATTTTGTTTACTCTGAGTATTTTGTCATGTTGTGATTGTAGGAATGCCCCTCAACATAATTATTAAAAAAAAAAAAAAAACACTCAAGCTAATCTCATCCTTTTAACCAACTATTTAAAAAAAAATTCTTCCCTACTTTGTAAATTTAGAAGATTTTTAAATAATAGATTCCATTCCATTTTATATTTTATTTCATATGATTTTAATAAGATGATAATATTAGATTTACAAGTAGGAGATTTTTTTCACAACAAGTCAAATTTTGATATTGCTATTAGAATAAAATCATGTAGTTTCTTTAGTCAAACTCATTGGCCCATGTAGTTACTTAGGAATTAACCTACTAACATTACCTTTCAAAAAGTCCCAATGTTTCACATGTGTGAGCATCACCTAGATGCAATGAATGCTAGCGTTCTATGCATTCTCATGAGAGATGAGTTTGTGTGTACCACTACTCATGAAATATGGGTCAATGAGTTTGACTTAAAAAATCACACTTGTATCTTGATACCTTTATCATTGTAATCTTTTAAATTAAGCAAAAATAATGAACTATAATTTGTTGGACGAATCAAATAACTTAGATGTGGTGAGGGGGAGACAAACCAGTTATTCCACACTTATAAAAAACTTTTCCATCTATTTGTAAAAACTTAACATACATCTACAACTACTTAAGATCTTTTGGTTAAAGTACAACAACACACCATTAAAAGATAAGCATGAAAGTATATGTACACTGACATAATGAACATTGGATTCTGTATGGAAAACCCAACTGAGAGAAACCTTATAGATGCTAATTGTCATGAAATGATAACAAAACTAAGTAAGGTGATTTAATACAACAAGGATAACTATTGAAAAGGGGTAATGCTAATAGGAAAATTTCTTGAGTAAAAAATACACCTCAAATACAAAAAGGCTCATTACCAACACAACAAGACTCATTGTCGATACAAAATCAAAATAGACTATAATATTAGGATTCCATAATTTTAGTTAAGAACTGACTGCACATGCTCGATCAACTATATGAGTAGATTCACATTTCCATTAGACAATCAACATTGCTTCACACATGCATCATGCATACATATTCATCCTCACTCTTCACACTATTATGCATTCAAATGCACACTTACACCATACATTCTCTACACTCTTGAATACAAAAAGATCTTCTTTATTTATACCAGTATTCAAGACTACATCAGTTAACTAGAATAATAAGATATGCGATACCACCAATGCACAATTACATGCACAATTACAATTGTTACATTTAATTACAAGCATTGGACCTAAATTTGGGGAACACATCACCACATCATGTTATTACATAATAAATCACACATAACATATAGCTAGATTTAGTACAACTACCAATATAGTGTAGGAACATTACAATTGAGTCCAAAAGATGGAAGCTTATGATCATCGTATAAACTAATGACCCTAGTTATCATTTAAGTGAAGTTGGATACTAGGAATTGTTAGAGTAATTAGATATTTCCTAATTAACTCTAGCGATATTTCCTAATTAACTCTAGTTGCTTAAGCTAAACTTTAGGCATCTAATAATTAATTCTTTTATTAATTATTTTGATGCACCTTGGGTTAGACCTTTTTAGGGTTTCAATCTCCTCTAATAACGACGATCTCTCATTGTAATTTTTTTTGTGATTGAGAACTGAGATTTATTAGCTTTTGATTATAACAATCTACTTTTTTGCTCATCAAGAATGTCTCATCTATGGATCTGGCAATTTCTACCTCCATAACTTTTTGCTTCTCTCTTCTATAACAGATGTTTGCATGTAGGTGATTCTTGGGAGCTATGGAGTTGATCTTTCATCAACTTCAACATGGTATCAGAGCTCCAGATCTTCATGCCCTTATTCTATTCGTGAGAAATTTGGCACCAATTTTTAGATTTGAGTTTTTCTCTTTTAGAGAGTTTCAGTTTTTAGAAGCTTTTTGTATTATATCTAGGGGCACCTATTTTTTGGAGCATTGTGAGCCCAAATAGACATCATCGTTGAGCTCAGAGCACTCGAAAACTCCCATTTCAATATAAAATGCGTCCAATTTGGATGTTGTTGAAATCTAAGGCAAAAGTTTTTTGCACTTAGGTCATTTTGAACTAGGCACAAATATCAAGAGGACAATTTTTTTTAAATGCAGGGATGAATGTTTTTTTTAATAAAAAACATCATTGGAAAGGTTATTTTTTGGGCATTGTGGGCCTTTGTACTTGTAACTGTGTATGTGGGTACAACGTGCATGGAAGCTTGGACCCCCACACTATCCAAGGCTTGTGATGTGATGACTTATGGGATTCCAAATAGGCTTTTGCAATAGGAAGACTTACATAAACAAATTTGGAGAAAATACGTTTTTTGAACATGCAAAGGTTTTTTTTACAAAAAACTTCAGTGACCTTATTTTTTGGTTTCAAATCAAGCCTTAGGTGATCCCAATTTTCACTGCCTGAGATGCATTGATTTATTTTTTGGGCCTCTAATTCTGGTCCCATCGCCACTAACCTCACCCCACACACTATTTGTCCATCATTTATGCCAGAAGTTGATCACATGGCCCTTGGTATCTACATTTTCTAGTGGTATGCTAGTTTTATTTTTCATGCATCCTCTCTTTGGACTCCCTATGCATTGGTTTGATGATGGCATTGAATGTAAAGGATGTGTTCCATTGGAAGGGCACTCCTATATATCTTGCAACCGTTCTCGAGTATCTTGCTACCAAGGTGCTTGAGTTGGCTGATAATGTCGTACATGACAACAATAAGACTAGGATTGTGCCTCGACATATTCAATTGGCTATGAGGAACGATGAAGAGCATAACAAGCTTCTTGGAGTTGTTACCATTGTCAATGAACGTGTTCATCCCAATTTTCACAATATTCTCTTGCCTTGAGCCTATCGCTATTTCCTCCATCGCTTTGGTTGGTGTAAGTTGACATAAAGCATGCCTCCAAGTCAGTGAGAGTTTCTCTTTTCTAGGCATAGAATGGGCCTTGGATCCCATGTCACCTCTTCTTTGGTGATAATTTTGTGGGCCCCCATTCTCTCCTACCCCTTGTATTTGTAGAATTCTTTTGGAGATGGGCAGATTTTGATATTTAGCCCCAAGCCTTTGGTTGGGAATAGCCACATCAGTGAATTTTTTGGGCTTTGGATGCCTTTTCTTTGGAGAGACTCCATGCACCACCACGCCATGCACCTTAGATTGTGGACATGGATGTTTCAATATTGAAACTTTTGCATGGCCCTTTTTAATGCAATAAACATGGTCTCCCAATCCCTCGATTTAAGGTAGTTAATGTTTTTTATTGGACCCATGTTTTTTCAAAGGCAATTGTTGTCCTTGTTTACCACGTCCTCCACTTCTTATGATGTTGACTCATCTGCACATGCCTCTTTGTCTGATAGGCATTCAAGTGGATTTTATGCATTTTTCAGGGTGGATTTAGGCAACCTTTTTTGGGATCATATGCTGGCAGTATTTGGAAATCTGACTTTCCATCACATGGTGTGCATATTAATGGATATTTGTTGTTTGTGATTGGGTGGTATTTTTCAATTTGGACCTCCAACCACTTTCATGGACATCTTGGCTTTAAACATGTGGCATCATCATGGCCGCCGATTTTTTTTACCAACTTTGGCTCTTTGCTACTGGGTAATTTTTCTGCCAACAAATCTCTTTTTGACACGTGGCACATGCTTGTTGGCCACTAGATTTTTCTTTTGACATTGGCTCTTTGTCTAACATTGTGTTTCTGGTGGTTGGATTTTTTTTTGACAAGGGTCATTTTTTAGGCATTTCTTTTGCCTCGACAATTGTTTGACCGTCAAATTTGGGCTCGATACTTGCTAATGTCAGCACCGCATTAGTATTGCATCAACGTTTCTGTCACCTCCTCGGGCTCTATTTTGACCTACCTTCATGTTTTTGCTCATATCTCGAGCATACAAACTTTATTTTCTGAAAATGAGATATTGTCGAAAAGCTAGTTCTGAGCTCGTCACAATGGTGCAAGTGTTTTTTTAGTTTTGATGCTTTTTTGATGGCTTTTCTACTGTTAAAGTCTAGAGTTTCTTTTTGCACTCCGAGAGACATATCTTGAGCATCAGATCTCTTATTTGGAATTTTTTTATATTGTTAGAAATCTCTTTTTGTGCTCTTTCCAGTGATGTTGGTTGTTTTTCTAGATTTTGCTCTAGGCACATTCTATTCAGTCTTCTACATTTTAGCATTATGGTGGATAATTTGGTTGTTTCAGGTTTGGGGATCGATTCCTTTGCTTCAGATGATTCGTCATGACTTGTACTATCTTTTGTATCAGTCTTATGTCTCTTCTAGTCTATTTAGACACCATTTGTATGTATTCTTGCAAACACACTGAGCAAAAGTGCCATACTGCATCTCTATTTTCGTTTTAGTCGTTTGCCTTGTTTTGCCTTCTGATTCAAGTAGTGTCATTTAAGGACATACATATTACTGTATTCTTGGGATTCATTATGTCTTGTGCCTTATTGTACATGCACTACTCATGATAAAGTGCCATGGGGGGTTGATGTTTTGCCTTTGTTTGCCATCTTTCTTTGTCCAGTGAGTGTCCCTTCCATGACATTAACCTCATGACGTATCAAAGATTGATCACCTCATTACATGTGCATATGTACTCTTTTGTGCATCTTGATCATGGTTCCTTGACATGCAATTCTTTTGGCCCACTTTCTAGTTGCCTGCCACCTCACCCTTGTCTGCATTAGGGGGGTTCTTCTGTTGTTTCTCATGCTTCCTTGGTTCGATTGATCAATGCTTCAAGCTTTGGTGTTTCATGCCATATGTATCTTCAATTTCAATTATTTGCCTTTGTGTGCCTCCTGATTTGATGCAGATTACAATCTTCTCTACTTGGTCATGTTCTATTTCAGTGGAGGCTCTTTGGATCAATAGTTACTTTTGATAGAGCTTTGCAACTTCTACATGCATTAGTGGTGTTCTTCATGATCATCTTTTGTTCCTATCTTTTGGGACATTCCCTAGTTTGGAGGCTTCTTTAGTCCTTCACTAGTTCTTTTCAACATTATTTCCATCTCTTTTTGGAGTAGGGTTTTTCCCATATGGTTTTCTCTATTTCTCTCTTCTCAAAGATTTGGTTGTGCTTGGGTACCTCATCAGGCTTTGATTGTCGTGACCCAAATCTTCTTTCAGTAGTAGTTTCTAAGTTTTTAGCTACTCCCTGAGTTTATCTTAAGGGGGGGTGTTAGAGTAATTAGATATTTCCTAATTAACTCTACTTGCTTAAGCTAAACTTCATGCATCTAATAATTAATTCTTTTATTAATTATTTTGATGCAACCTAGGTTAGACCTTTTTAGGGTTTCAATCTCTTTTATAAGGATGATCTCTCATTATATTTTTTTTTTGTAATTAAGAACTGAGATTTATTCACTTTTGATTATAACAATCTACTTTTTTGCTCATCAAGAATGTCTCATCTATTGATCTAGCAATTTTTGCCTCCATAACGTTTTGCTTCTCTCTTCTATAACAAGTGTTTGCATGCAAGTGATTCTTAAGAGTTGTGGGGTTGATCTTTCATCAACTTCAACAGGAATAAATGCGGCCAAATACTAAGACAAAGTTGTTGATCAACACTAATCCCAAACATGAGAGTTTGATTAACCATCCAAGAACTAACAAATGTACTGATAGACATAACTAAAAGAACTAGGTACACATGTTCATCAACTATATGAAATGGAAATGTTATTTATCAAATACACTCTTGCCGATGACCAAAAGAGTTGTATTAGGAATATGCACCAAGAACTGATATAGGAAATCAAATACATATTGACCAACTAAACAAAAGATGCATGATGTATTCATTCTGAGAAATTCTTATGTCAAGTTGTCCACAACAATGTCACTCAACCAAGTGATAAATATTAATACATGTCACATGACAACCAGAACCAAATGGATGGTTTTGACATCAATGACAATCAATGCCAACACTAATACACCAAGTCTAACAATCTCCTTGTTTGATATTCATTAAAAAACTTTAAAAATAAAAAGAAAATAACAAAAAACTGAAATGTGTAGAACCCCTTTGAATAGATGAAATCTTTTTCTCTATCATCCAAACTTCTTCCCCCTTTGCCATAAAAACCCCTTTGAGATGAAATCTCTTGGATTAATTAAAGAAATTAAAGTTAACAATAATAACAATTTTTAAAATCTAAAATAACAAAGATGCAATACATTTAGTTCCTACCGATAGTAGTTTAGTAGTTTTGATTTGTGTCGCCAGTTCAATAAAAAGAAATAATATTAATGTAAAGTGTTGTTTAACAATTAAAATAAATGTTAGAGATTTCTTTAGGAAAAAAAATGTTTTAAAAATTTCTCATTAACTTTACCAAATATTGAGGATAGATTTATTTTAAGAACAATAATTCTTTTAGATTATAAAAAAATTAAATTGGGGTAGATTTGTGAATAATTTCAAATATAATATATATATTAAAATTTTATAGCTGCAAAAAGTAATTGAAGAATAAACTATTCTGATTGAACAAACATATGAAAAAATTGTACTAGTATAAAACAATCAATCATAGTGCCAACACATATATTTGTTAATTAATTTTAATGCAATAAATAACTTTATAGCTCAAAAAGTTCTAATTAACTTGAAGTGCATTGGATAAAATTAACTTTGTATTAAAAATTACAAAACATTATAAATAAACCAAATTTTCGAGAAAATTAACTTTGTATTAAAAATTCCAAAACATTATAAATAAAACAAATTTTAAAATAAGAGGAAAAATGGGGATGAAAAAACACAGGCGGAAATTAACCAAAACTGTCATATATGCAATCGTCGCGGCTTGCGAAAGCTTCCACTGGTTCATCGTGGATTCATGCGATGATATATTTCTGCGCAGGCTTCTAGGGTTGGAGTTGTTGGGTTCCATAGCTACGGTGCCAAGGATCTTCAAGTTCATATTGCTGTCACGGGATATTAGAGGGCGAGAGTTATTACTGATATTACCATCTTGCTGCAGCCTGTGCCATAATTCAGATTTCTGGGCAAAGGGTGTTTCCAGAAGTGTTCTGGGAGCCCATACAGTTTCCAGTAATTTGCAGATTTAGCGGAAGAGAACATTTGAAAATCTAAGGAGAAGTGCAGATTCTGGGGATTTTAGTAAGCCAAAACAATGGGAGAAAGAAAGGTATTGAACAAATACTATCCTCCAGATTTTGACCCCTCCCAAATACCGAGAAGAAGACAGCCCAAGAACCAACAGATAAAAGTGCGTATGATGCTTCCCATGAGTATCCGCTGCAATACTTGTGGGAATTATATTTACAAGGGTACAAAGTTCAATTCTCGCAAAGAGGATGTTGTTGGCGAGACATATTTAGGCATCCAAATCTTCAGATTCTACTTCAAATGTACGAAGTGTTCAGCCGAACTCACCATGAAGACGGATCCCGAGAATTCAGATTATATTGTGGAGTCAGGTGCGATGCGGAACTTTGAACCTTGGCGTGCTGAAGATGAGGTAATTAAGATCCATTCATATGTTAATTGCTTTATTTTTGTGGTTCCATTTTTAAGTCCTTCAAAAAATTCAAAATTAGCGTTAGGATTATTTCCTCATTCAATCGAAGTTATACGAACAATCCATTATTTACTAATGCTTTTACATTCCAGGAAGTAGATAAGGAAAAGAAGAAGAGAGATGCAGAGGAGATGGGTGATGCAATGAAGTCACTGGAAAATCGTACCCTAGATTCCAAAAGAGAAATGGATATACTTGCTGCCCTTGATGAAATGAAATCTATGAGGGTAGGATTCACTCAATGTGTTTATATTTTACTATTCATCCTTTTCTTTTTGCAGAGTGGTGTCATTATCTTATCGAGGCTTTCAAATAGTCAAATAACATATAGATCATAAGCAGTTTCAACATAGGAGATTAAATGTTCCATTGGTGAAATCATAGAAATTTAGAATTTTAAGCCCCCACGGCTTTGAATTGGTAATTTGTGATTTATTTAGGGGTGTATCTTGCATATTACCTAATTTGTCTGCGTTTTGTGGGAATTGGACATTTACTTTAATGTTCTTTTCAATTCATTTCAGGCAAGGCATGCAACCATTACTACGGATGCAATGCTGGAGGCTCTGCGACATACGACGGAAGAAAAGGTGTAGGTCTTTTGTGTATAATGTTTCAATGATTATATGCCGATTATATTACAAAATTTATTACAGACTTGGAAGTTGCCAATTCTATCAAATCTGCTGATATGTTGATTGCTATTGTTTTTGCAGGAAAAGAAACTGGAAGAAGAAGATGAAGCCCTTATCAAGTCTTTATTTCTTCAGGTTGGAATCTTGAATAATCCTATTGATATGTATGATTTGCAGACAACTTTTTTTGTTTCTTCTCGATTCAGAATTAACAAGAGTTAAATTAACATATATTTTGATAGGATTCCAAAAATTTTGTACGAAGGATTAATGATGAAGATGAAGAGGATGAATATGATATTGGATACACGCCAAAGTTGGGAACGGAAAACACCAATGAACTCAAGGTAAACTTATTACTTTCTCTTTCTGTTAAAAGCAGATACTATGGCGATGCAATACCTGGCTCAAATCAAACACTTATTCAAACCTACTGCAAATAGTTTTTGTTCAGAGCTTTATCCAACTTGACAAATTCTTCAAACATTGCTTAGCATAGAAGCTGATAAATCTTTCTATGTTTTGGAGACTAAAGACATTTGGTAATCAACAGAATGAGGTGTTGACAAAATTGACATTTTCATTCCCTGTATATTGAATTCTAAATGAATGAATTTTCACTAAAGATGTACGATGAAATTCTTTGTTCTGAGTCTGAGCCAATCTTACATGGGTAGGGTCTATGCTTCTCAGGTCAAATGGGCATCTGCCAAATTATTAAATACACGTACTATCTGCTGCATCCTTTAGATGGTCTATCAGATTTCTATTAAGCATTGCTAGAGCTTAGAGAGTTTTGAAGACTCCTTCAGTAAAAAGCAACATCTGACTTGTAGAAGCCAGACTTGAACATGGAAGTTTAACACCATTGGAAACATTTTAACCTATTTTTTGATAATTTAAAAATTGAGCAAGGGTCATGCTAAGGGTAATGGGAACTCGAGGCTGAGAAATGATATGGTAGGGAATACATAAAACAAATGGAAAAAGTGTTGGAAGCAAAAAACAATAGTTGCAATTGTTAGGATTAAACTTCAGACAGAAATAACAGTTACATGCAAATGTAACCAATATCAGAAAATAATAGATCACACAAAAAAGAACACAAGACACCAAGATTTAACCTGGTTCACCCAATCCCTGGGCTACGTCCACCAAACAGCAAGTCCGATATTATTACGATCCAGTGATTAGAACTTGATTACAATCCATAATCCCTTACAGCTCAATACTGCTGCAAGAACCATTTTTCACATCACCTATTATGAAACAATCCCTAACCCTAAGCCCTTTTATACAAGTATTTTTACCACTTTAGGGTTATAATTAATAATTGCATGTCACCCCAAATCCTGATATAATAGGGCCAAAAAAATAAATAAAATTTTCGTGGCGATGCCCCGAACCCCAAAGAATTTATGAAGTATGTACAGTACTTTCCTGATCAGTCACTACAAACTAACAGCAATCACGTTTTAAAAAAAATTGGTTTACAGTCCTAAGTTTCATCAAATCAAAATTGAAATAGTATTTGACTACTTGTACTTTTTATACAAGATATCATTTTTGCTTGACATTTGTTGTACCCATAGTAACATGGGGCGCGTCCCCTACCTTTTTGCCACACTTCACGGAGACGATGATGGACCAAGGATTTGGGGACTCCATTCCCCCATCACCAGTGATACCACCAGATTCTGCCACCTGCGTTGAGGATGAGGGGACGTCCCAATGTTGACTATTTGTTGATTTGACTATTTATGTTCAATCTTCCGAGTTCCAATTCAATGTAATGTTCAAGTATTTAGTCTTTTACATCTTTATATCTTATATTGCAATACATCTTTTCATCACTACCATTTTAACTACCATATGTATAGTATATACAATTGCCACCATCCCCCACCATTGCCCCCTTATTGTCTCCCCACTGCTCCCAAGTTAAGGCCCTTCTAACCCCCTATGGTGGAAACTTGTCCCCCCATCCACTAGGGTGGTGTAACTATGGTTTTACCCATGTGAAACTTCCATTCCATTAGTTGAACAATGAACGTGAAATGTCTTGAACTTGATATTTATAATGTTTTGAATCATTGATGTTGAAGTTGATTGAATTATACGATGGTGTGATCACTATGATTACCTGTTTAACTATTTATGGTGTTTTTGGAGTTGTAAATGTATTTACGCTACTATGCTACATTCTAATTTAAACTTGTGTTTCATAAATGTGTGTGTGTATATATATATATATATATATATATATATATATATATATATATATATATATATATATATATATATAATTTTTACATGTTTTTGTACTGACACACCCAAACCCCTTTCCAAAATTTTTATGAACTTGCGAACTGATTCTCGAACTCCAAACTTGGAACCAAACCCGAACTGACAACTTAGCTTTTATGCCATTTGAGGATTCTCGTGCAAATTCTTTGTTTTGAAGTTAGATAGACCATTAAGGGGGAGTATTAGAGTGAAATCACTCTAATTTGTTTTATCTCTCTTCCATAGATTTACTTCTATTTCTAATTGTCACTCTTCTTCTATTATTCTGTGAGGCCTCACCCCGACCCATCCTAACACCAATGATACATTATTATTTTGATACTCACGACTCGATATGTCAGAACACTATTGATGCACTGAACATTATTATGCTATTTATGATGTGTGATGCTTTACTTTCAGATATTTGATTTCGTCATTTAATGTTTTATGAACATGTATGATGATGAAATGAATGAATGCAAAACTAATACTTTGAATTTTCCAATTTTAATGAATAGAATAAGATAAACAATTGAATTGTACAAAAATGGATGCTTTAAATTACATGAATTTCTTGATGCGTATATATATATACACACACACACACACATGTGTTTCTTGAACTATAGATGTGTGTAACGAGTGTGTAGGAAATTTAGTCGGGAAATCCAATGGAAAGATGGAACTGAACCCCTTGTCTATTTTGTGTTATCTTTTCATTATCTATCTTTAAAGGTTGTTATTTGGTCTTATTATTCTCCTAGCTTTTATTTGTTCCTATTAAGTTTAAGGCTTAAAAATATTAAATTTAAGTACCCTAAGGGTAAGGGTATGGGTTGGGAGTACTATCCACCCCTTAAGCTCCCTTGGTTGACTTTTAGGGGCACTCAAAAACCTTATTTTTGGTTGATTGCGAAAATTGAATAACTCCTCCATGAGTTGGTGACTCAAACTCCATCTTGAGGTTACTTGAAGTCTAGTTGAGTTAAGGATCATACTTAGAGGCATTTTGGAGTAGTTTTGGGGTTGTTACCCAATCTCTAGTTTTGGAGAAAGTTGGAAGATTGAAGGAAGAAAAAGGAAAAGCTCTTCTCAAACCACCATTTTGCCATAACTCTTTTGGTGAAGGTAGGAGTTCTTCATTTCTTTGAATTGTTTTCTTTATTTGTCATGCTTGAATCTTACTTGAATCATGCATAAGGCATTGTGTTGTTTTTGTATTGCTTGCTTGTGTGTTGGGGATTGGTTTGGAGGGATCTTAACTTGTTTTTCTTTTGATGTTATTCTCATGCTTGCTTTGATGTTTTGTGTTTTGAGGGGATTTTATAGGGATTGTTTTGGCATCACTCACTCTTGGATAGAGAAGAAGTGGTCATGTATGGGGGAAAGGCTTTAGTTGGACCTCAATAGTGTAGAGTCTCCTCTCATGGTGAGAGGAGGGAAAGAGGGTAGGGTGTATGGGCTCCTACTTGTCATCCTATACCTTGTATGAAAGATTGAATTCTTGAAGAAGAGAAGGAATGAACACTCTTGTTATATTGGCCCTGAAAGGGCAATTGTAGAAGAACGGAAGTTGTTGAATTTTAGCTCCGAAAAGGCTATGTTATGGTATGGTGATTGACATCTCCTATTGAGAAAATTCACTTCCCTCTATTTTGGTTCATTGTTGAACCTATTGTGCAAAACTGGGTTGGGAATGCATGCTTGAATTGTTCACCTTATTGTGTTGTTTTACCTCTATGTTGATTCTTGTCTCCCTCATGGTTTCTTTGATACATTGAAGACTTTGGTAAAGATCTCTTGTGAAAGCCCTTGAAGAGAATTCAATTGAATTGTAATATTTGTAAATTTGTATTTTAAACTTTGATGGATTGGCAAAGACTTCGGGTTTTCTTACTGGTTCTTTCTCGATGGAGCCTTGAACCAGGATGAATAATAGAAAAAGATTATGAAAACCTCCTTGTATTGCTCTTATGTGATTTCAAATTATGCATGTGTATGTGAGAAAATAGAAGAATAGATAATGTCTTTGAATTATGAATTTTCAAGTTTTCAATTATGTTAATGAGAAGCAATTTGATATGTTGAAGTTTCCAATTCAATGTTTAAGTATTAAGAAGAGATTAAAAAAAATCCTACATTGTGATCACAAAGTTAACTCTCTCATTGTTAAATTTCATTATTGACACAATCAAATTTGATTAAGAATTATGCATCACCTTGAATTCTGAATATAAAAGAACATATATCTTGCTATGTGATAATTTATAAAACATAAATTATAGGAGGAAAGACAAAAAGATCATAACCTTACACATCCCCTTGTATTAATACGCTTGTTAAGTACAAATCAATGTTATCACAAGGATAGAGACCACTAATTTCATAACAACATTACATTATAGCTTAATAAGAAAATTCTTACTTAGAAAAAAAAAGAACACCTCCAGGAGCAAATTTGCTCTCTGGAGTTTGTATGAGAATTGCAAAATTTTGACCCAAAGGCAACAGAGCATATTCTTGCTTGATGCCTTTCAAAATAAAAATAATAATAAAAGAAAATCTTTTACCAAATTCGTTGACACAAATAGACATTATAAAATTAAATTTTAGTGGCAATAGTTATTCATGCTAACATATCCTACCCAAAATCTACCTAATAAACTTTTTAAAGTTAATGCCCCCCTCCCTTTTTCCCCTTGTTTATTTTCCTATTTGAATGGCCAGGCGTGGGCCTCACCCACCCCCCTGCCTCATGTGTACGTGTGCCAGACGATGGCCTTGTCCTTGCAAATGGGAAGCAAGGAAAGATACTATTATAAATATGGTCTTTTAAAACTTTCAATTTTCACCTTTTTAAACATACTCCTCCAACTCATGCGCTGTTTTTTTCATCCTTTTGCCCATCACCCACGCAATTTAAGGGGGAGTACTGCGCTGACATACTTATGTCAGTGCGTCAGTACCCTTGGGCAGCGTGGACAGGCTATAAAGAGCCCTGGTAGCTAGGTAGGTTGGTAGGATTGTTTAGGGGTGATGAGTAGTTGTAGCCTAGGTAGTAAGGATAATATTTATTGATGTTAATAATATGTTTAATTGTGCAGTGTAGTTTGTTTATTAATATTTTTATTTTGTGCCATGTATGGGGGAAAGGCCTTAGTTGGACCTCAATAGTTAGTATGCATAGTTTAGTAGTAATGTTATGTTTCTCTTTTTGTTTTGAATGTTAGTACAAGTTGTAAAATTTTTAATTAGTGTGTAGTATTAGGATAGTTTAGTTTTTTGTTTGTTAGTTTTAGATTGTTATATTTTAAATTAAGAATTACAGTAAAATCTTTAATTAGAATAGTAGTTGATTAATGATATTAGGAAGAAATATAATTCTTTTTATGTTAGTAAGGATGTTAATATTAAATGGTGTTTTAGATGTTAGAACATTAAATTAGTTTTAATCTAAAAGGTTTTAATTGAAATTAGAATATTTTAATTAAAACAATGTTAATGTTTTATTAATTAGTTTTATACTATTGTGACCTTTGTAGATTGATTTTAATATGGACTTAAAATTATGATAGATTCCAATAAAGTTTAGATAAAATTATAGATTTTTTTTGAATTTATTCTAGTTCATCAAATTTATCGGTAAACAATAGATTAGTTAAGTAGATCATTTTAGGGTTCGTGGTATATTACTTGTAATTAAATTGTATCTAAATCAAGATTATGTATCTGAGAGATAGACGTCATTCAGTTAGCATGTTAGTTTAAACATATCGAATCAGTGTCGTGATAATCTAGTGTCTTCCTTAGGAGGTTAAAAAAAAAAAAAAAATTTGTTGTGCGCATTTTTGCCCTTATATTTTGGGCATGACATATTCCATATTCTCTCTCTGTTCAATATGGAAACTTTCTCTTTCTCTCTTTAGAATGTTTCTATTTCTCTCTCTTTGTGCATTATAGAAACATTCTTGTGTATATAGATTATTTATGATGTCTATTTAATAGCGCATTCATTATTTTACCATAATTTCTCCATTGTCTTAGAAGCTGTCAAATATCCATTTTGACTTTCAAGAGATGACTGTCAATCCGAAATTCATCAGGGAACCTGCAGGAGATTTCCCATCTTCAAAATCGCGTAGATGGTATCTTAGCCTAAAATTTTGATTCCCTTTTAGGCATTGAAGAACCCTCTTTGCTGCTACCCAGTGACTCTCTCAGTTGTCACATTAATGGTGAGATATAATGCTAACAAAAAGATAAATGTTTGGTCTAGTTGTCGTTCAATAGTTACAGATTTCCAAAGAGTTGTCCATATGCAACTGAATCTTCAGTGTCTGCAATATCATCTAATCATGTTGTAGTTTGTTCCATGAGTGTTCTTATAGTCAGTCATTCCAAATTTGCTCAAATCCTCACCAACATACTTTTTTTGTGTGATTTTTTTTAAAAAATTAGTTCAATACCCAAATAGTAATTAAGGTGACCTAAATATGTTATTTCAAAGCTTCTCACTAATTCTTCTTTGATATTTCATGGCATACCATTCATTATTTCCTATTATGAATAGATCATCCACACTAATTCATTTGAGTGCTACACACCATGCTTCAAACCTTTTCTCTAAATGTCCAACTCATTCTCTTTTCAATCCCATTTTGTTTTAGTGTATTCCGGTAGGTGTCTGACACACGACACTTGCATGCCAAAAGAAGCTGTCAAATTTCACAGAGCAATATTCACGTTTATTATATGGTTGTTTCTGAATGAGAACTTCAAAATCCTTAAAATCAGAAAACTCAAGATTTATGTTTCAAAAATAAATTCAGGTAAAAAAATAAAAATAAATGGAACATACACTAATCACATTTACAAATCCTAGAAAGATTTTAATTTTCAAAGAAATCATTGATAAATGAAACATACTCATCCCATTTACAACTAGGATAGATTTTAAACTGCCAACTTTGATTAATTTGTGGGGGATTCTTAAATTGAAAAATTGGAAGTACAGTGATTAGGGTTTAGAGTATTACTATTGTAAGTTGAGTCTTCCTTCATTTGACAGGAGCAGGAAAGTTTAGAGTTTGTTTGTTTTATACTTGTCTCTTTTCTGTAACATATATGTATTAGATTTATTTGACATGTGAGTTTTGTGCAGAGGAAAAGGCATGCAAATTCTGACAGTACTGAAAGTACAGAGAATCCAGCTAGCATCTTGACAGGAACCAGTACTAATCAGGATGGAAAACGTAAGAAATTTCCTGACTTTTTCATGTCTTTTTCGCACAAGTATGATTTGGGCAGTTGGCTGAATACCAAATCTGTAAACTGGCATTCTTTGAATAGCAACAGTAAATATAAGGTTATATAATAATTTATTTTCTCTTTATGCTTTATAATTTTAGATGTCCTCACTATGTATGTAACTTAACCATTAAATGTTTGGCCTTGGTGGAAATGTATTTATTTTATTAGAAGCCAAATCTAGGTAATATTGGAGAGGCTATATCATGACCTTGTCTTAATCAACTTATGCATCCATATGTGCTGTAATGTGCAACTGTAAAGGAAGTACTGATAAAATCAAAACAGTAATCTACTTTTTTTCTAACATTCAATCTATAAGGCCTTGCTTTTAGTTGAAATTCCAACTCAGTGGAATTTCCAAGAATCTTGTCTTTATGTTCAGACTTCATGTTTCCTTGATAGTCAGAGAAATATAACATATTTTCACGAAGTGTGACTGTAATGCCTCCTGCAAAACTCTATAAGCATTTCTGTAGCAACCCCCATTCTGTTTGGTAGGCCCCTGTGGCAGAAGACTAATAAACTGGGATAAAGAAACCTAAGATTAGGTGAACCAGAAATAGTTAACAGTATTTGCAAAATTTAGCTTATAGCATTTTACAGAGGCAAAGATAACAAGAAACATCCACGGAATTACCCAAGGCTCAAAAATATATGTGGGAACTCCTTTTGGAAATAATCCACTAATATAAGATTGTCTATAGTTATACTATTCAAGGTTATGGATTCAATACAACAGGGCTGGTTAGAGAGTCTCAATCTACAATATTACAAAATACCATTTTGCAAGTCGACCTCTTGACAACTGCTGTCCAATGTTCAACTGCCAAACTTTTGTTCAACCCATATGCCTTTGACCAACCTCAACACATTCACATAAGATGGATACATATATGCGTTGTAACAGAATGCTAAATGCTTAAATACCTAACCAACCCACAAAATACCAAGAATCACACAACTATATTCCAATTGTACCACGACATCAGCATATCCACATATCAGCAAACATGATGTCTCTCTCCACTTGAATGATCGTTGTATATAAGTTGCTGCCACTAAACACTTTTAGTCAATAATTGCTCATTAAACACCGTAGGCTATGGTTTTAACTTTTCAGTAGAGATGCCACAACCAGCTCCAAGCTTGACATATAAACATTACAACACCTCTCCAATTTCACGTGAGGAAGACCCTTGTGGGTAAAAAAGCTCATACTCCAGAGCATTGAACCAATATATTAATCTGCAACAAAAAACAATAAAATTGCAGGCACAAAGCCATGCCTGCTGACATGGACACAAGATGTTACATATAGGCATCATCACAGAATGCTAAATGCCTGATTCTCCAAACAACCTATGGAATACCAAGAATCACACAAGTATATTCCAGTTGCACCATGACGTCAGCATACTCATATATCACCAAACATGATGTCGACACGTGAATGATCATTGTATGTAAGTTGCTGTGGCTAATCACTGTTAATCAATAGTGACCCATTAAACACTGCAGGCTATGGTTTTCAGTATAGCCACCGCAACCAGCACCAAACTTTTTGTGGTACATATACACATTACAATACCTTTCCAATTTCATGTGGGGAAAACCCTTTTGAGCAAGAAACCTCATACCCCAAAGCATCAAACCAATATATTATTCTGCAACAAAAACAATACAATCACAGGCTCAAAGCCTTAACATGGTGGTTTACATCTTGTTCCTCAGAATAAAATTCAACAATATTTATTTGCAGAGAATTTTTTTCATTGCTTTCATCTTAAGCCCTCAATATTCAGACCTACAGAGGTCCAAAATATTCTTAATATAATGCCACAGAGAATGATTACCAAGATATATAATATTTAAAAAAGGAGCAAAAGTCTCCTTAAATAAGATATAAAAATGATTTATTTGACAAGGATAAGATCAGCAACCAGTAAAAGTGGAGAAAAACTAAAAGAATAAAGAATATTCCTAAAGTATATCCTAGCAACTTATTTGACCATATAACTAAATATTAGAACAGTATTTTAATACCCTACCTTAACAGTCAATTTGTCAACTGCACCAAGCTTATCCTGAAATATGACAAATTTGTGAGGACTCAAATACTTGGTAAGAATTTTTGTTATTTGGTCCTTTGTTGGAGTGTACTACAACATTAGCGATCCATCTTCTACAATTTGCTGGATGAAATTACAATGAAGCTCAACAGGTGGTTGATTGGATTTCTAACCAGCTTTGGCACCCCTTGATTATCATAATACAAGGGTGAAAGCATTGTTCGAGACATTTGCATGTGTAAAAAGAGACCTTTGTAGCCATATTGCTTCACATGATGCTTCTGTTGCTCTCCATACTCTGCTTTGATTGAGAAAAGAGCTATTGCTTTCTGTTTCTTACTGGTTCGTGTGATTGCACAAATACCAAGATTGAAAACTTATCTAGAAGTGGCTTCCTATCATCAACCAAACTTTGCTCAATATGAATTTTAACCCAAATAGTCTTGGATCTTTTCTTTTGCTATATAGAATGTCAAGTTTAAGTGACCCTTTCACATATTTCAGCACACTTCTTTTAGTAACCCAATGTTATTCCTTAGACGCTGTCATAAACTGGGTAATGTAACTCACAATGTAGCTCAAGTCAAATCTAGTGATAGTAAGATAGATAAGGTTGTCCACCAGTTGTCTGATGGTTGACTCATTAATTGGAGTTTTTTTTGTGTGAAAGCTTTAGCCGTTTCTGTATAGGTGTAGATGAGAACTTACAATTAGTCATTTTGAAGTTATCTAGCAAATACTTGGCTTTTACACTTAGGCAATAACATACAGGGCTTAAGTGACGCAGGAGCTTCTTGGATCTTTAAGCAATCTTGCATCAACCAAAAATATTTCCAGTTTTTTGTACCAGTCTGTTGTTCGTAAAGTAGCTGTTGCTGCTTTAGTTTTCAGGCTGTGCGCAGTTGTCATCATGTCAAGGACCTATCCTATATCCTTGTTCTAAGTGTGCGAATTCCAATTTTGGATGATTCTCGAGTTTTGTGCCATTTTTTGCGGTCCTGTTTTCCTGCTGTTTCACCTTGCGCAATGTGTTGATTCGTTTGGCACGGTTTCAATTTCTTACATGGCGTCTTGCGCAGTTAGGAGCCGACACCTAGCACATGTATAAACCTACCTTCAAGTTTGCATGGTTCTACATGACTGTTTCATGGGTTTTCGTTCCCTCTTCCAAGTATGCTCCTAAATTGTAATTAATGCTTGACTAGCCAACTTGTGGCTTAGCTGGCTATAAAAGAAGTTTGGTTAGATTTAGGAAAGAAGATAGGCAGAGACAAGAGAAGATCATAAAGGGGAAGATAGAAGATGCGAGCCAAGGCTCTGACTTTGTAAATATCTTGTTTTGTTTTAGTTCGAAACCCGGAAGGCCTCACAGCCAGGCATGTTGTGGTTCTTTTTTATGTGAAGTTAAATAATCACACGTAAATTATGCTGCATCTGGCCTTGTATTCTGAGTGGATTCATTTGTCTTATGTATAGCTTCCATGTGCAGGGGTGGAAGGGTGCAAGTTGACTTTATTCTACATGTTGTAGGATTCTCCATGACCTTCCCTGCATTAGTAGGTCTGTCATGTCAAAGCCTTACACGAATTCCATTTGTTAAATTCAATCAAATGGTGTTCACTGCTTGTTATAATGATAACATTCACATAAATGACTTGAAGTTTGATGTCATTGCCTGTGCTTGGATTGTGCTTTGTACCTGTCAAGTGTACCATCAAATTTGTAATTACTTTGTACTACCATTTGCAACAAACAGGTTTCTTCTCTAGTGGATTATCTGAAAGAACATAGGTCTTGCTGTTTTGCTTCCATGGCCTTTGCCCATTTAGATTTACCTTTCGCCTTTGCAAATTTTTAGGACTCAACACTTTGAATGTTAGGTATGGGAGCAAAGATAACCATGTTCTGCTTGCTCTTGTCTGCTTGCTCTTGCCTGTGGATGATTTGGCTTGATCATTTTATTGTCTCAAAGATTGTTGTTGGTAGAAATTGTGTCAGCCGACTTGATTGTCGTTGGTGTTTTTGTATTTTGTAGCCGACGGGTAAATAGTTTGTAGCGGACATAATGTTTTGTAGCCGACGGACTCCTTTGGGAAGGTTCGGCAGATAGTATTTATACCCCGTTTGGGATCATTGTAAATGATCTTATCTTATCAAGCATAATGTAATGTTCCGGCAGATGCGAATAATCTAAAGAGTTCTGTTGTTCGTGTTCATTATCTGTGTGCATTTCTTAATTAATCTATGCAGTAAACATTTGGCATCGTTGCCTTATGAACCTGGAAGGTGGGAGGAATGAAGATTAATGCCAAATCAGCTTAACAAGGATCGAAATAAGGCCAAGGGAAAAGATGGAATCCGTACTGCGCAAGAGAATTTAATTCTGGCACAACAAGCCGAATGTCGACGGAGATTTCAGAAGATTGCTGACGGAAATTGGAGCACGGAAGAATTGTTGGAGGAAACTCGGTAGCGGGTGGAATTGGTGAAAGAAGCATGGGAGGAGTTTTTGAATTTGTGTTCGCCAAGGGAAGAGAATCCAAACAGAAGAGCATCGACTCGCATGGCTCGGAGTGTCGACGGAGCAAGAGCGTGGAGTGAACTCTTCGTCCGGGATATACTTCTGCAGGGGACAACTTCAGAACACCCATCTTCACCAAGGTTCACAACTGTTGAGTCCGCCGGTGTGGGAGAATAGTCCGTCGGTGTGGGAGTGCAGTCTGCTGGTGTGGGAGTGCAGTCCGCCGGTGTGGGAGTGCAGTCTGCTGGTGTGTGAGTGTAGTCCGCCGGTGTGGGAGACCAGTTTGCCGGTGTGGGAGACTAGTCTGTCAGTGTGGGAGTGCAGACCGCCGGTATGGGAGTGAAGAGTGCCAGTGTTGCAAGACCGAGCAACGCCTGTTTATAGAAACCAATCATGATGGCGGGACCAAAAGAGAAACTACCAAAGTTTGATGGCGATGGTACGACTGATCCCATTTGACACTGCAAAACATGTGAAACGATCTGGAGGGAAAATGGCATAACTGATGAAGACGACTGGATGAGACAATTTCTGGCAACCCTACGGGGTGTGGCAATTGACTGGTTTACTAGTACAGATTCGCAGAAGCTAGAGAGTTGGAATAATATTAAAAAGGAGTTTCTGGGCGAATTTCAGCTTGCGTGATGATAATGAAATTGTTGGCGAGATCTTCAATACTAAGCAGGGGAAGAATGAAATTGTCTGCGTCTACGCCAGGAGATTAAAAGACTTGATAAACAAAATGGAAAATAAGCTGGCAGACGGACTTAAAAAAAGATGGTTTGTGGAAGGCCTACGCCCAAAGTTGCGAAAGAAAATGAAAATCGTGCCGCCATCGTCATACACAGAAGCTTATAACAAAGCATTGAACTTGGAAAGCGAGTAGAAGACGAAGAAGAAGAAGAAGACTAGCTCCTCTAATTCTGATGACAACGAGCCTTCCAGAGAAGATAGCAGGGACGATGAAGGCAGTAGCAAGAAGGTCCACGCCCTATAGAAGAACATGATCTGCATGATGAAGGAGTTTAAAAATATGCTGAAGGAGACAAAGAGCAGTGAGCTGTGGTGCACAGAGTGTAAAACCGACGGTCGTACTAAAGGTTCTTGTCCAAAGAACCAATTCTATGACATTTGTCAAATCATGGGCCATTCGACAAAGGAATGCCCCTTTAACATGAAAACCAGAGGATCTCCGCAGGTGCTTCTTACACAAGCAGCTTCCACGTCAGGAGGGAACGAAAATGCAAACATTGATGGTGCCACTCCGGGTGGGTACAGGAATAATAGCAGAGGGCAAAATAACAACAAAAATGCGAACAATAACAATAATAATGGCAACCGAAGTCGAATCCAATATGATGCAAACGGACGGCTGATCGTTCAATGCCGAACATGTAATTTGTGGGGTCATTTTGCGCGGGATTGTACAACGACAAACACACCGAAATTATTATGTAGATAGTGTGGACCCGGCGACTATGAAGATGCTAAGTGCCCAAAGTCCAGAGTAAATTTGATCACTGTCGGCACGGATGAAGAGGAGGTTCTGGCAATTACACGGAGGTAAGCGAAGGTGTACCCGGACCCGGCGGAAGAAAAGAGAAAACTAGGGGAAGCGTGGGCAGAAATTGAGAAGGCATCGTCCGCGGAGACATCTCAGTTAACAGACATCACCGACACCTTGGCAAGGAACTACACGGAACAAAACATCGTACGACAGATCTTACAAACGGAGGTACCGATCAAGATAAGTGACTTGCTCACAATGCCCCAGTTATGAACGGCCATTTTGAATCATACATCGTTTTCGAAAGCAACGAAGGACACAGGAAGGGACAATAGGGAAGTGACGACAACAGACCCAATGTTGCTGGTACTCACATCCGGATGACATCCGACGGTTGTAGAGATGAGGATTTTGGGAAATGTTCTGACAGACACAATTGTCGACGGAGGGTCTGGTGGGAATGTGTTGCCGGAGGATACTTGGAAGAAGTTGGGAAAGCCGACGTTGTGGCCACCTACATTCCAGTTGCTAATGGCAAACCAGCACAGGATCAAACCATTGGGAACCTTAAGGGCGCAACCGGTAACTATTGGAACACAGCCATTTTTATTGGACTTCGTGGTCATTCCATTGAAAAGAAAAGGATATGATGCTATTCTGGGATGGACTTGGTTGGTGCAAGCAAAAGTAAAACATGATTGGAAATGAAATACCCTATCAATGGAGCGCGGAGGCAAAAGATTCATAATTGACCTGTACATACAAATGGTAGGTGAGGAGGTAGCATCGTTAGATTTAGAAGGTGAAGGCGAAAGTGATGACGAAGGAAAGAGGAGAATGGAATCGGACGAAGGAGTATTGACACTAGGAGGAGGATCGAATGACGACCTAGACTCGGTGAATGGCCTTTACCATTGGCAAATAGAAGACTACGAACTCTTTCCGAGTTGTAATATGCTAAGGGTCGACGAAGGTGAGAAAAAAAAGGAAAATGAGTGTGCGAAGGAATATAGAGAAGCAAATGATGCAAAGGAGGTTACGGTTGAAGAAGGGAAGGACATACAATACAAACCCAGAAAAAAGAAAAATTCCACTGCCCGGTACACGTTGAACGGACCACACAGGAAGAAAAGAATGCATCACACCATAAAATTAGTTGAAGAGTATCGACAGCAAGGAAATAATCTAGATGTGCGACGATCACAAGCACAGTGGGTGACGGAGGTGACGCAGAACAAACGTAAGGCGTGGCATGACAAACATCTCAAATTCAATAAGTTTCTGCTAGGGCAGTTGGTACTCTAGTATGATGGTCGGAATGAAATCAAAGGGGAAAAGGTTTAAGGCCAGATGGGTTGGATCATATTAGATCTGAGAGGTTGGCGACAATGGAGTGATAAAGTTGGAGACGTTGGACGGGCAAGAGGTACCTCACGCAGTGAATGGATCCAAATTGAAAATATACGGTGCCATTTAGACTTCGTCGTTGTCGCAGAATGGCCAACTGACTCTCTCGTTGTTGCAGAATGGCAACGCCTGGAGGCAAAATTGAGGTGCTGTTCTTTTTTTGTTCAAATTTTTTTTTTAAAAAAAAAAAAGAAAGAAAAAAAAGAAAAAAAAGTGGCTGAGTGTGTCCGCAGAAGACTGCTCCGCAGGCATCTGATCGCTAACAAACTCCGCGGGCACTTGTCCGTGGGTAGCTATCAGCTAATGGCTTTCCGCGAGCTCTTGTCCACGTGTGGCTGTCCGCAGGAGGTCTCCGCCGGCGGAGTATTTTGTTTCTTCCCGCAAGGTCTTTTGTCACTTGTCTTCCACGGAGTCCTTTAACTGACGGCGGAGTTTTATATTGAAACTTCTTCCACGGATTATTTTGTTTTCTCTTTTCGTGGGTGATGCACTGTGTCATTTTCTCTTTCTGCGGGCCTTCTCCCGGAGTCTTCCTCGCGGGTTAGCTGCAGAATTTTCTTTCCCACCGGAGTTTTTCTTCTCAGAGTTAGATTTTGTTTCCACACAGGACGGCATTGCATTGCGTGGGAAGCATCCTTGTATCACAGTTTGGATCAAGAGCGGTTCTCTATGTTGTGGCATGATCAGCCCCACAGGTTTTGATACCTGGAAGCATTGTGGCAAGATCTTGATTGTGCAACTGAGAGGTTTGATCATTGTGTGGGATTTAGTGAAAACGTGCAGAAATAGCAGAATCGGCGGTTGCTTTAGATCAAAGTACGAGTCGAAGTTGTCTGGATATGAGCGGGCCATGCTTGGATCTTATGGTTTCTTCTTTCGTTCTTCACGGCTGCATGATCATCAGAGATGTTGAAATTGCGGCGTGTTGGCAAACTAGGAGCATGCCAGCAAGGTGGAGGCCAAGATTCAGAAACTTTCTTTAGCAGAGGAATGAACTAAAATAAAAATAAAAAATGACGATAGATTGAAGCAATTCGGAATGAGTATTGGATGATGCTAGCGGAAAGGGTAAACATCAGTGGTTGCCAGAAAGAGTGTGGAATCGGAAAAAAATGTCAGAAATAGTGCGTTCCGTGCATTTTTGTGTGGGTTCCGGAGTGCTAATTTGGTCTTGGACCCCGTGGGGGTGATGCCCCCTGGACCCCTAGTAGTTGCGAATATCAGTCGTGTGAAGTGTGACCAGTTGAGAAGACTTGAAGCTGCTGCAGGCATGGAGTGTCTATGTACTAGAGGCACTGGGAGTAGGTGTTGGCCGAGAGGCTGTCTTGGTGGATGCGTAGAAAGCTCGGGAGGAGCTGATCATCCAGTTGGAGGCAGTGCAGCGACACTTGGCTCAGGGTACTGAGGAGTTGGAAACAGAGAAAGCAACACAGGTGGCTATCAAGGTTAGCTTCATTAAGGAGGCAGTATTGTGTTAGTAGAGGCTATAGGCATGGGACGAAGGTGAAAGTGATTTGTCAGAAGTAGATTTATCTTGTTGTAATCAGTCCGTTAATATTTTGTCTTAGATATTTTGTAATTGTCGTCCAGAGACGACTTTTTCTTTTGGGGGGATGATGTCGTCGGTAGAAACTGTGTCAGCCGACTTGATTGTCGTCGGTCTTTTTGTATTCTATAGCCAATAGGTAAATATTTTGTAGCGGACATAATGTTTTGTAGCCGACGGACTTCTTCGGGAAGGTTCGGCAGATAGTATTTATACCCCGTCTGGGATCATTGTAAATGATCTTATCTTATCAAGCATAATGTAATGTTCCGGCATATGCGAATAATCTAAAGAGTTCTGCTGTTCGTGTTCATTATCTGTGTGCATTTCTTAATTAATCTATGCGGTAAACAAAGATCACCAATGTGTTTTCCTACCACTTAAGTCTCTTTGAAGAAACCCCTCCATCCAAATAAGCGTGGTCATCATGATTTGGACTACCTAAACAGTATCTTTTGGATGCTGACCAAGTTCTCTTGGAGTAACTCTCCTCCTTAAGATGAAGCAAACAGAATCTGCACACCTAGGTCTTTAGCCTTTAAAGCTGCTAGAAGAGAGTGGAAAAGGTTCAACTTCTTCATCAATCACCACATCCCTGTTGAATTTCAAATGGTTTGTATGCATCACTAAAAGGTTTTGGGTTTATGATTGTCACTGTACCTTATTATCATTGCTTTGACTCTTAAGAATCAAATTTGGTCTTGTGATCTGGAGACTAGATAATAATTGTTTTTCAGATGACTTACTTCTGATTCTCTCACGAATCATGCTCCTCAGGGGTCTTCTTCTTGGAGCCTATTGACAAGGCACACTGCTGTGTAGATTTCGTGTGCCCAAAAGTTCTTTGGAGCCAATTCTCAAACATGCTTTGGGTCATCTCCGTAAATATATGGTTCCTCCTTTAAGCTACACCATTTGGTTGAGGGTTATAGGGTGTCGTGAATTGCATTTGATAACATGGGAGAATTTGTTGGAATAGAATTCTCCTTCAAATTAGAGCCAGGAGTGATGCACACTGACTCTTTTTCTACCAATGACTTGAATTCCCAAAATCCTTTAAGTACTTTTGAGTTTTCTTTGAGGAAGGACATCCAAATTTTCCTATAGTTATCATCTACAAACAAGAGAAAACTCTGTATTCATTGCTGGATGGACCAGCTGAAGCACTCTTTGTGCTCTTCAATTTTATCCTTTTCAACATGGATTTCTGTGCTGCTTTCCTGCTTGGTAAGCTCCACAAACACCTTGTATGTTTTGTTCAATCTCATGTAAAGATAAGGATGCCAGCCCATAACGCTGATGCCAAGTTTATTAGTAGATGAACTCTCTGCAGCTAATGCATGCTCTTGGACTTTTCCAGTGCCAACAACATTATACAAACTGTGATCTTCTATGCCAAGTGCAAGTTTTCTTGGAGTCCTTGTCAACAATATGGTACTTATGTGTGCTAAAGATGACATCCAGTTTGGGATATTAGTGCATAATTAGAGTCATTGAAAATAGATTGAGCTCCATTTTCAGAACATAGTGTATAGGAAAATATTAGACTTTTCTAGAGAGTCCATTTGATCATTTCCTTTGTTGACAACTTTATACTCACCCCTTCAAAGATCATTTAATCTGAGCAAGCCATAATCTCATTGAACCAATCCTCACTGTGTGAAAAAGTGTCTAGATGCTTGGAGTACCACACAAAATTCATGTATCACACAATATTCAAAGTAGTCTACTAGTTGTCTTGCCTTAAATGCATAAAGTCTTTGGTGAAGGCCTTCTTAGGTTGCATTTTTAATTAGCCAACCTCTAATCACATTGCTTCTGAACATGACCAAGTTTACCACAATAACGACATGTAGTCTTCGGATTCTTTGAAGCATCTTTCTGTTTCCCTTGACCTTTCTTGTGAGGTCATATACCTTTGCTCTTGTCCTTGGCTGCAAAGTCCAGTAATGCACATGGTGAATCACTGGTTCTTTGAGTTATCCTTTCCTCTGATTTTTGTGTAAATTACAGAATGGTCTTGTTTATCATCATTCCCGGAGTTCACATATTTCATGTGTTCTAATGCTTCAAATTTATTTCAAACAAGACTACTATTATGCAAGCAAAGAGGGAAATCATACAACTAGTAAACTAATGAAGAGATGCAAACATAACTCACAGGGGAAACTGTGATTCTCTGTGATTAATTATTGAATTAATAGATATGTACATACTTGTACGAGTCTAGATTAGGAGAAATATTCACAATTTCTTGTTGCAAATTCCAGAGACCATGTAATGGCTTTGTTGGGGAGCTGCACAGATTTCCATGAAGGTCAAAATGCCTTATTACTGGTGCTGTGACTCCTAGAATAGAAGACACCCATCTTTCTATTTAGTATATTGCTGCTGAGAATGACTTAGGTGGTAGACAAGTGGTTTTATTTTCTGGTTATTTGCATCCCCTCGCTGCTGTATTTTTGACCTGCACAAGACCTGCAATGGAAAAGATCTTCATGTGTATTCTTCTTTCTAGTTGTAACTGATGCTGAAGATTACACAACTCTGCCACTGGATTCTCATGCCAAGATTTGGGGTTTCCATCCCAAACCTTCACAGATCAGGTCTGCTGTCCTGAGTATTTTCTTCGAAAAATCTCCATTCATGAATTCTTGAGAAAATTAATTATAAAAAAATATCAAATGTTGATCAAATACTTTTTCTCCAAGAACTGTGTCATGTCCCCTCTTTAGTTTGACTAGTAGAGTTATGTGAGTTAGCCTATCATGGGGGTCTCGTAGGTTAGCAGTTGTGGATAGAGACTCGTACAAGATATTTGGTGATTGGGCTTGACCTTACAAGTAGTTAGGAGCTAGTTGGGCACAGTTCCTTGATTTTAGGGGGTATCCCTACATTTTAGGAGGATGTGGTAGTTACGAGATGTGAGGTTCCGCGGGACCATTCCTTGGTTTCAGTTTCAGGATGACAGGGAGTGTTCCCTAGTTTCTAGGAGCATCCCTATATTATAGGGAAGGGACTGCTAGTTGACCCATCTTGTCCGGTATCAGTCACAGACAGGTGATGTGGTCAGTTTCATGTTTATTTGGTTGGTTTGGGCTTTCAGAAGCAAAATGGGGAATATTTTAATATATTTAAATATTTCCTAAGTTAGCATTTAAATAATTTATAATAAGGCTATTTATATAGCCATTTCGGAGTAATAAGGAGAATATGGCTTCGTTTGGTCAAAAGTGCCCTTGTGTTATAGCATGTTGGAAAGGTTTTGAATTATTATAAACTACTTTCACTATTCAGAGACTTTTTTGGCGCTTTGAGTTATGACATTTTAATAAAGTAATGTTTTTCCTATAGCTTGGACGCCTTTATTTAGAAAAATGTTATTTTATTATAAAGTGCAAAGTGTAATTCTCATTTACAGTTCGATTTGCACTTAGGAGGAGTTATAAGGAGATGAAGACCTAATTGTGGAGTATCTTTTGTAAAGTTTCTGCAAATTCTAAATGATCAGATCTGTGTTAATACCATTAATATGCTTGTTGTTTTGATCTTCCTTTATCTCTGATCTTGAAATGAGATGACAATATTGATTGTCCTTCTGAAATATATATTTATCACAAGAAGTATCGATTTGTGGTAGAGTTGTTTATAGGAGTAGACTTGGTGTTCAATTGTGTGTCCTTTAACTACAACTACACCCACCTAATATACCATAACCAAAGGGCATTTCCCTGAGAGGGACATGACCCTATCTAGGTCGGCCCACAATACGTTCTCAAAATTGGCACCTAGAAGGAGATGTTTAATGTTTAACAAACATAACTAATTAGTTAATGTTAATGCTTAACAAATGGTCATTACCAAGGATCGCATTATGCTTAACTAAGGGTAATGTATTAATAGCCTTTGAAATGGTAATCTATGAGAGAAGAGGAATGTGCGATCTGCATAGTCAAACCAGTGAGTATCGAAGTTAGAGTTTTAACACTCCTTAACTTGATAATCACACTGAGAGATAACATATCTAGCATCATCAATTATGATGAATAAGCATAGAGTGATACTCTATATCTATCTAAAACTTTTGAACATGCGTTGTCATGGAACACATGATACTACATCATATTACCATCTTGTGATATGCCTTATCACTTATACTAGTGATGACAATATTGCATGGAATGCAACACACAGGATAAAATTCGAAGAATGATTAAATTCTTCATTTATCCAGGTTGTGACTCATAGGTACTGGCAATCCTATATCACAACATGATCCAGAGTTAAGATCTACCAAAACACAAGATAAAGTTTGAAGAATAAATTCTTCCTTATCCAAGTTGTGTTTCATAGGCATAGAAATGTCTATGTCGCAAATGATCTTGAACTCATCTAGATCTGACAGTAGTTCTCTACTGTTGAACACATTATTTAAGAGATCGTCATCTCTCATAATGTCTTTTATACAAGTATTCATCATCTCAGACCATCACCTCTTAAATAATGAATACAAATGGTGGAGCCCATAACAATCAATAGCTTGACAATAAAATTATTTTTATAATAATTTAAAGAATACAAAATTTTATAATTCAACCATAACAAGTCTTTTTCTGAAGTGATCTGTTTTCACTCGAGAGAGAGGTTTGCTAAGAATATCTGCTGTCTGATCTGCAGTACAAATGTATTCTAATTTTATAGTATTCCTATCTACCATATCTCTGACATTATGGTAAGGATAAG
The DNA here is from genome assembly GCA_028749045.1 of Cupressus sempervirens. Taxonomy (NCBI): domain Eukaryota; kingdom Viridiplantae; phylum Streptophyta; class Pinopsida; order Cupressales; family Cupressaceae; genus Cupressus; species Cupressus sempervirens. The sequence goes on from CM053785.1 coordinate 1,051,213,085, forward strand.
TAGGAAATTTCCACAGCAAGTCAAATTGTGATATTGCTATTAGGATAAGTATGAAACATGGGTCAATGAGTTTGACTCAAAATCACATAGCTAAATCCTGATAGCAATATCACAATTATGGTAAGGAATTTCAATATGCTTGGACCTGTCATTGAAAATTGGATTCACAGAAAGCCTGATGGAACTCTGACTATCACAATGAATAATCATAGGATTCATGACTTGACCAAATAATCCTATAAGTAACTTTCTAAGCCAAACTGCTTCCCGCGAGGCCATCGCTACTGCAATGTATTCTGCTCCTGTGGAACTTTGTGTTATTGAAGACTGTTTTCTGCATATCCATGATATCATTGCTAATCCTAAACAAAAACAACATTTTTGAAGTACTTTTCCTATCCTTAACACTTTGACCCCAATCTGAGTCTGTGAATCCATGTAAATCCAAGTAAACTTTCTCATATTTGAGCCCAAGGTTAAGAGTGCCTTGTAAGTATTTCATAATGTGTTTGACTACAACTAGGTGAATCTCCTTTGGCTCACACATAAATTGACTAAAGGCGTTAATATCATAGCAAATATCAGATCTTGTATTTACCAAGTACATAGGGGACCCAATCATTTGTCTGTAGAGAGTAGAATCTATGAAAGGCAATTTTGCTACTGCTTCTTTAAGTTTATGTAGATTAGTCTCCATTGGAAAAGACATAGAGTTGGAGTTCTACATTCCAAATCTCTTCAAGGTGTCTAATGTATACTTTCCTTGATCAAGTATGATGCTATGAGAATTCTACCATACTTCAGTCTTAGGAAGTAATGAAGGAGTCCTAAATCTTTCATCTCAAATTCTCTGATTAGATCTTTCTTACATTGATCTATGAGATGATAGTCACTTGTTATTAGTAAATCATCAACATATAGTATCAAAATTATCATATCATCTTTATCCCTTTTATAATATAGATTTGGATTAGCTTCATTCTTGGAGAATACTAAGCCGGTGAGATACTTATCAATTTTTTCATACCAAGCCCTTGGAGCCTGTTTTAGCCCATAGAGACTTTTTTGAGCCCGGAAACAAAAATTTTAGGGTTATGAGTTTCAAATCCTTCAGGTTGCTCCAAATAGACCTCTTCTGTAATCTTTCCATTTAGAATTGTTATTTTTACATCCATCTGATGTAATTTCCATCCCTTTGATGCTGCAATAGCTAGGATTGCTCTTATGGAGGTGTCTCTGGCAACAAGAGCAAAGGGTTCTTCATAATCAATCCCCTCTTTCTGAGAGAATCTCGTGGCTACGAATTTGGCTTTATATTTTTCAATGGTACTGTCAGCAACGTGCTTGATTTTAAATATCCATTTGGAAAAAACAACAGATTTTCCTTCAGGTCTTTGAAGAATTTCCTAAACATCATTCTTCATAATGGATTGGTATTCTTCCGTCATGGCATCCTTCCAAGCTGTATGTTTAATCGCATTTGAATTGGTTGGTTTTGATTTAGACAAATCATTCATGTTTGCTGCATAACTAGAAAATCTTTTGTTCTAGATGGTGCAACAAAGTCTTGTGCTTCCTCTACTGCCTTAATGGCCCAAAGTGGTCTCTTCTTAGAATTTTGAGTTTATTCAAGATTGAGATTTTGAATTTCATCTTTAATTTTTTCAATGTTCTCCCTCTGAGACTCAGATTCAGTATTTTTTTTAGTACTTGTTAAGGGAGAGGGATCTCTAGAACTTAGGGCTCTTTTGAATGCTAAATCTTTTTCAAAAATTACATCCCTACTAAGTTCAGTATTTTTCCGACTAAGTATGAAAATTCAACATGCTTTAGATGTTTCACTATACCCTACAAAAGTACCTTTCCTCCTGGAGGGTTCTAACTTAGTTCTCTTTTCTTTTGGAACATGTATATATATTGGGCATTAAAAAATCCTATGATTACCTATATTAGGTTTAACCTTAGTAAAGACTTCTTGTGAGGACTTCTGTTTTGAATATAGACATCAGTACAAGAGGCTTTTGCCCAAAGATAATATTCTAGATTTTGATCAAATATCATAGCTCTCGTAGCTTCTATAATTGTCCTATTCTTTCCTTTTGCTACCCTATTTTGTTGTGGGTTATAAGAAATGATATACTCCCTCTTAATTTCTGCTTCTTTACAATACTCGTTAAACAAATCTAAGGTATATTCCCCTCCATAGTTAGTCCTAAGAGTTTTAAATTTATGTCTTGATAAGTTTTTAATTAAGGTTTTAAATTCTTTAAATCTATAAAGGATTTATTCTGATTCGTTACCTTTTAAGAAGTAAATCCAAGTTTTTCTAGAGAAGTCACCTATAAAAGGTATATAGTACCGGAATCCTCCAAGAGAAGGAACATACATAAGTTCACATAAATCTGAGTGGATCAATTCCAAAATATGGTTAGTTATTCTAGTGCTATCATGAAATGGACTTTTGGTGTTCTTACCCAGAGTGCATCCTTTGCGTATGCTTGAGTGATTTTTATTTAGTTTAGGTAAACCAATAACCATCTTCTCCATAGTTGATAAGGTTTTGAAATTTAGATGTCCTAACTTTTTGTGCTATATTTCGTTTATATAAGTAGCTTCATGAATTAAGGCTTGAATAGGTCAACTAGGTTCTGAATTTAATTCATAGAAGTACCCCTTTCTTTGACCAATCAATTTTGCTTTCTGAATTGAGGAATTCTTAGCCCAGGTCATTACTTTAGCGTCTATGAATGCAACATTATGTCCATCTTCAAATGCTGTAACTGAGATTAGATTCCTTTTTATTCCTGGTACATAGAGTACTCCTTTGAGAAGAAGAGATTTACTCGACTTTAGTTTCAAGGTGCAATTTCCAATTCCTTTGACAGAATGTGCTGAATTATCACCGATGGTGATTTCATCGTTAACGTTTTTTGATATAGAGTCTAGTGCTTCTTTGTATCCTTTGATATGTCGAGATGATGCACTATCAATCACCCATGCATTACTTGAGACTTCATTTGATAGTGTTGAATACAAGACAGGATTCTCAGGATCATAGTTAACTTCTTCCCTAGTAATGTTCGTACAGTTCACTTGCTCTTTAGAATTCTTAGGGCAGTTAGATCTATAGTGTCCAAACTTTTCGCATTTGAAGCATTTTATTTTGGATAGATCTTTCTTAGGTTTGTCATTCTTTTGATTATCCTTTTTCTTCTTGAAGTGCTTCTTCTTGCCTTTATAAGAATTTGTGTTAAGAACATGAAGTTCTTCATCTTTAGTTTTCAACTTTCCCCCTTTCTTAAGTTTTGTGGATTCTTCCTGAAGACAATCTCCCTTAAGTCTATTGAAGTCACGAAGATTATCTTTGGCACTTACACTTTGTGCGAATGTTTCTCATGAATTTGGTAATCCATCTATAGCCATCAGTGCTAGTTCTGTGTCATTTATGATGGTTCCTATACTTGTTAGTTCATCTCTTAGACTGGCAACCCTTAGGAAGTAAGAATTCATCGATTCTCCCTGCTTTATTTGTATATGATTTAGTTGCCTTTTTAGTGTGAGAACTCTAGTTGCATTTCTAACTTCATATTCATTTAATATTGCATTCATCATATCAAATGCTATTTGATGTTTCGTTAGCATGGGTACTATTTCATTTTTCACTCCATCTAATATGATTTGTATGGTTTTCTTGTTTCCTTTACTCCAGATAGTTTTATGAGGTTCAACAACGGGTTGTTTGGATGATGAATCAACAAATTGTTTACATCATTTTCTTCAAGAATCATCATGCTTTTGAATTTCCAAGCATGAAAGTGTTCTTTCCCATCAAACCTGTCCTCGGGTGTGATTGTGTATGCCATTGAAGATAGAAGAATGATGCTAGATATATATCAAGTCTGATTATTTAATTTAATACCTTTAATATGCTTGCTGTTCTAATCTTCCTTTATCTCTGATCTTGAAATGGGATGACAATATTGATTGTCCTTCTAAAATATATATTTATCACAACAAGTATCGATTTGTAGTAGAGTTGGTTATAGGAGTAGACTTGGTGTTCAATTGTGTGTCCTTTAACTACAACTACACCCACCTCATATACCATAACCAAAGGGCATGTCCCTTAGAGGTACATGATCCTATCTAGGTCGGCCAACAATAACTTCTCAAAATCGGCGCCTAGAAGGAGATGTTTAATGTTTAACAAACATAACTATTTAGTTAATGTTAATGCTTAACAAACGGTCATTACCAATGATCGCCGATCATGCTTAACTAAGGGTAATGTATTAATAGCCTTTGAAATTGTAATCTATGAGAGAAGAGGAATGTGTGATCTGCACAGTTAGAGTAGTGTGAGTATCAAAGTTAGAGTTTTAACATCTTTTGACATTTGAAACTTGTGAAGTTGGAAACTGCTCTAGTGGAGTGATTCATACGCTTGGGACAACAAGCCTAAGTCTGGAGTGTTGGGACACAAACCTCAACAAGGATTTGGTAATTCAGTACTGGAGGTGGAAGGTGATATTCTCTTTGGCAAGGATCAACATTCGTCATAGCACCATTTATAAGAAGGAAACATCACATTTAGCTGGGTGGCCACCCTATTCCAACTAGGGTGTTTCTTCTAGAGGTAGCTCGGGCATGTATTGTGGGTGCCAATCCTTATTAGTAGCCATGTTTTGCATTTTGGAGATCATAGAGGGGTTTTTGATGGCGAGTTCTCCATCTTTTAAGATTGTAAATCCCTTTTATAGATGGTGTTAGGTTCATTGTAGACAGTAGCAAATCCATTTGATATATTTATTTCTTTGACTGCAAAAATCTAAATACTATGTGTGGTACGACTTGAATCATTTCTAGATTGTTAAGTGTTTTCAATATATGAATGCTGCTCATCATTCTTAGTTCAAAGTTATTTATTATTTGTCATTTACTTGCATATATCTTCAAAAACACCTAAAAACTTGAAAATGAGTAAAAACCAAAAAGAAATCAGAATTCTATTAAGTCTATTTAGAGGTGCAAAATTTTGGTCAAAGTCGTGAATTTTGAAACAAACATCAATTTCCAAGTTCACCGAGATTGGGGATCTATTAGTGGTATTGGAGCTTTGATCTTGCTATTTTGTGAATTTTATTGACACTTCTATGCATCTGGGTAGAGTTGAGATAAACAAATTTTACACACGCAGGAGAGCTCAACTTGAGCAAGGGTTGGGAATTGAACAAGAAACTATTATGGCAGATGAATAGAGAGGTGCCAGATAGAACCAAATGGAGGAGGAAGAGAGGGAGATAATGCGAACTCTCATCACTGCACAATCCCAGGATAGTTTAGACCTTGGCAAGGTTATAGGGTACCTTGGAACGGATGGAGTTGGATAGACATGGAGACAGACATGAGAGACAGGGAGGAGTAGATCAGTTTCAGTCGCAGGAAGTCAGCATAGTCATAGATCCCACACGTTAGTTGGGAGCTCCCTTCATTCCAATAGACAGGCATGCCCTCGTACACCAGTTAGGGATAGACCCCTACTTATGTGGTTTGTAACGGGTGAGCAGCCGACACAAGTAGAGCCACTCGAGATGGTATTCCAGGATTTAGTTATGGCAGCCACGGATGAGTGGAGAGCCCTATGTCCGGAGGTTAGGGACACATTTCCTCTTCCTCAATGTTGTGCACAACCGAGAGATGTTGCCAGGTTTAGAGGAGACAGGGACCATAGGCCACAACAAAATAATGACCTCAGTAGAGCTACTGGGAAGATCACATTGGCTACATATGATGGTACTAGTGGAACAAGTGCACTAGCTTGGGTGCACAAGTTGGACATATATCTATCTTTGAGGTCCATGCTTGAGCGTGATGCTATTCAATTTGTGGTCTTGCATTTAGACGAGGTTGCCTATTACTGGTGGCATCATGGATTGGTCACCCAAGATCACACCATGGTTAACTCCTATGTAGAGTTCATTGAGCGTCTCATTACCTGGTTTAACCGCAAGGATACAAAATTCTACTATAAGTGTTACATCCCAAGTTTTGATCTAATTTAATTTATTATAGCCGTTGAATTGAATGGATTTCCTTTCATAATCATGTGAAAAGGGTAGTTAAATATATCCGTTGTATTCATTATTTGTTTAACTGTTTAATGATGATGGTCGTTATCCATTATTTCCCCATATGATGATGATAGTAGTTAGTAGTTGCTTGGTTTCAAAATTATGGTTAATTATGAAATGTTATTATGGATTTATCATGGAACTTGTTATTATCGTGGAAAATGTTGTAGGCGTGATTGTAGGAGAAGATGAAGGGGAGAAGCATTGCTAAACGGGATCAATGGAATGGGGTACTATCTTGGTCCACTTATCTAGTCAACATGTATGACCTCTAACTATCTTGGTAAGGACCTAGCAACTTGTATAGTAGGGTACAATCATTCGGACACGCATGAGCTATTAGATAAACATTAAAAACATTAATGATTTTAACTCAATTAAAGTACATACCTTTAACGACTTATGGTTGACATTTCCATCATTTTGTTATAACCCATATTTATGTACGTGCACTTAGATATAGAAATAAAAGTGACACCATAATATAGTTTTATACAAGATTCTATTTAATATGTATATTTAAATACATGTACAAGAAGATAAAATAATCTACCAAATAAAGCATGTATTTGGATATACATAATAAAAGATACAACCTTGGATAAAAACATATAATATGATGCTAACCTTATAAATACATCTATGTGCAAGTAGATAAATATATTATAATTTGTCCTTGATTCACATCCTTCAAATTCTTTTTCTTATTTACTCAATTCTTTACACGAAACCAAAATATACACTTGGCATATTATATCGGCTTCCAAGAAGGAAAAACATTTCTTTAAGAGTTACGACTTCTTGGAAGCCTTGAGAAATCGAATGCCTTTACATATATTTGGAAGCCAAGAGAAGTCGGATATATATTTTGCCTCGACACGATTTTACTCCTGAATTTCTTTCCACAGTTTTACTCCTCGTTCTACACCCTTATTGAAGGTAGAAAGCAGACACATTTTGTTATTGCATACAGATTGCTCTTGTGAGGAAGTCGGCTATTAAACATCTAGCCAGGCTCACGTTCTGTATTATGTTTGACCAGGTTAAGTGGTCACTTCTTTCCTGAGTAATACATCTTCATTCTTTTGTTTTGCATTATAAATTATAGCAGAAGGAAGTACGTCCATGAGAAGTCTGCACTATAATCTTTCCATATTGAGTAAAGACAAATTGTCGAGTCCAAACATCTTTCTTTTATTGCTGTAAGTTAGAACCAAATTCTACTTTTGCAAGTCTTAGGATTGTTTCCTCAAGCCATAAAAGTTGAGATATACTGAATATGAATTAATCATTCACTAGCTAAGTTGGTTTACTCTGAGATTTAAACACTTGGGACTCATCCGGCCGAACGGCCAAGGAAGAGGTGATAAAAAATTTGCAATAACTTGGAAAACAAAATTAGAAATAATACAACAATAATATATTATTTAAAAAAGGGAAATCATTTAATAGCTCATGCATGTTCATACTTATTGTTCCCCTGTTGTCAAGTCGAGCAGTGGTGATCAGGGAATAGAACCCATCCAAAAACCTTGGCCAAGGTCTTTAAAGGGCATGTTTGCCTTCATAAGATCACTTGATGTTGGTAGTGCCAATTATTTAGGCATGTTCGTCCATAACTGTGTAGACATTTTAAACACCGGAAATGCTCAGGTGGCTGGACTAGTGGTACCCCAAGCCCAATCCTGAGGTAGGGAGGGCCTCTCTTTTCAAAAGATTGTGTAGGGACAGATATGATCTGAGGTTGGGAGGTTAAGCCTAAGTCAATGCTTCTCCTCTTATCGAAAGCCGAGGCTTGCACAACTAGTTAAGGACCTGCTAGTTACTTCTTTTATGTTTCTTTTTCCATTCTTGATATGCATTTATATTCCTCTTGTAACTGATCATGTATTTACTTTACTATATGCAAAGGAAGATAGGAAATCGTTATTTCAGTCACCTTAGTTAATTGTTATTTTAGTTACCTCAGTTAATTGTTATTTCAGTTACCTCAGTTAATCGTTATTTCAGTTACTTTAGTTAATTGTTATTTCAATTAATCGTTATTTCAGTTAATTGTTATTCTAGTTATTTCAGCTGAGTGGTTGTCTCAGTGAATCGTTAGTTGTTAAATCAATTATTGTCTCACGAAAAAGATTTAAGAATGTTTTGTTTCGAAAGTTGGTTGAAAAAAACTCTTCCATTTATATATGAAAACAAATATTAGTTCTTTATTTTGTTATGAAAATCCGTTTGTTACAATAAAGAGTTGGCGAATCTTGGACAGACTGGACATGCAGAGGCATATGTTAATGAGTTCTAGCATTTGGCAGGTATGGTACCTGATATGCCTCAGAGGCGTAGTATGATGTTAATTATTGAGAGACTGCAAGATAGGCTTAAGAGATTGATACATGCTTTCAAGCTGGTCACTCTTAAGGACGCCATTGATGTGACATTGAGAGTGGACACCACCCCTACTTCTTATCAGACATATAAGAAGCCATTCAGGGATTCTTGGCTTCCACAGAAGGCCAACACTTTCTAGGGTAGAGGTGGACCATCACCTCAACCTCTTAGGATGGACCAGGAGACAAGGAATGATTTGAAATGGAGAAAGCTATGCTTCTCTTGTAAGGAGCCATGGGAGCTTGGACACCGTTGCCTTGGTAAAGACAAAGTTCATTTGATTGAGATGACATCCAAGATGAGAGAAGAGGAGATTCCTGACACTGATGTTGAGGATAGTCCAATGGAGATTGAGTAGGAGTATTCGCAGTTGGAGTTAGACACATTCGAGCCCTTGGCATCAGTTAAAGTGACTATGGCTACTCTATCCAGTTATCCCATATTTCACGCCTTTCGTTTGAAAGGAACACTTCAGGGCCAACGAGTTATGAGCTTGGTAGACACAGGTGCCATGCACAATTTTATTGATCAAAAATTAGTGGATAGGTGTGATTTGCAGTATGAGGTATTTGCTAGCTTTGGGTGAAGGTTGCACATGGCGCAGAATTGGGTTGTACTAGGAGGATTCCTTAGCTTAGCATTCAAATGGGGGATTGTACCTTGACAAATGATTTCTATGTACTCCCACTGGAGGATTATGATGTGATTTTGGGCATGCAGTGGTTATAGGGTATTGGACAATACATTATTGACCATCGTCGTATGTAGTTAGAGTTCCTTTATGGAGGGAAGAAGACTATCTTGAGGGCAGCATTAGATGGTGGACCTAGGGAGGTGTCTTCTTGTAGGATGAAGACTATCATGTCTACACCTACACCTCAGGATGGCATGGCATTTCATGTTGATATACAGTCAATGGTGGATTGGCATGGTCGAGTGTTTGGTGATATACCCCTGGGTGTACCTCTTGATAGAGGATTTGAGCATGGGATAGAGATGGAGGATGGAGCTAAGCTAGTAATCACCACTCCATATTGTCATCCTAGAGCATACAAGGATGAGATTGAGAAGACCATTCATGAGTTGTTAGACATGGGGTTCATTTGTTGTAGCTTTAGTCCTTTTGCTTCTTCTCTGTTACTGTTGTGGATGTGTATAGATTATAGGGCTTTGAACAAGAAGACGATAAAAAATAGATATCCCATTCCATACATTGATGAGTTGTTAGATGAGCTTCATGGAGCTATTTTACTTCTCTAAGATTGATCTTCATTTAGGCTATCATCAGATATGTGTGCGGGATGAGGACATACATAAGACTGCATTCCGTTGTCACTATGGGCATTATGAGTTCTTGGTGATGCCTTTTGGTCTCACAAATGCATTGGCTGCTTCCCAATATTGTATGAACTATATCTTCAACAAGTAGTAGAGGAAATTGGTTCTAGTGTTTTTTGATGATATCTTGATTTATAGTTGTACTTGGGAGGATCATCTTAGACACCGACAGGAGGTGCTTAGCATCATGGAGAGTCAGACTCTATTTGCTAAGCTGTCCAAATGTTAGTTTGGACTCAGTGAGATTTTATATTTGGGCCATGTGATTAGTATTGATGGAGTGAAACATTACTGAGTTATGTGGATTCCTTGGTTAAGTTTATTTTATTGGAGGTTCGTGAGGGGATCCTCTCAGTTAGTAGCACCCTTGATATATCTCATGAAGAAGGGAGGCTTCAGATGGACAGAGCAGGCACATGTAGTCTTTGACAGACTCAAGGAGGTTATGAACACATGTCCGGTTTCAACACTCCCTAATTTCTTGCAGGTTTTTGTACTTGAGTATGATGCTTCAGGAGAACAGACATCCCATTGCCTATGAGAGTAGGAAGCTGCGTGATAATGAGAGGTTGTATTCTTCTTATGATAAAGAAATGTTGGCTATTATGTATGCATTAGTCAAATTTAGACAGTATCTTGTTGGCAACAAATATGTGGTAAGAATTGACCACAATAGTTTGAAATATTTCCTTGATAAAAAAGAGCTCAATGCTCGTCAACAAAAGTGGGTAAGCAAGATTCAAGCCTATGATTTTGACATAGAATTTATTAAGGGGAAGAAGAATACAATTGCTGATGCACTTTCTAGGAAACCATCACTTGTTGCCCTATGTTCATTAAGTGAGATTTCAGCAGATTGGAAGGCTCAACTTTTAGTTGAGTATTCAAAAAATCAGCATTCTTGTGAGATCATGGATGGATTGTTATTGGATAATAAATACAGGGTGATTGATGATGTCATCTACCTAAAAACAGAGTCTACCTTGTTCTTGAATCACAGTTAAAGGGACAGATTATGCATGCCCTCCATGATACTCCTACAACAGAGCACCCTAGTTATGGTAAGACAAATAGAGTGGTACTGGAGAAATTCTCTTGGAAGGGTCTCAATGATGATCTCTTACGCCATGTTCGTGAATGTATGACTTGCCAGTAGAATAAGATAGAGCATACTTTCTTGGTTGGTTTGCTGTAGCCCTTGCCTATACTGGAACAAAAGTGGATGGGACTCTTTATGGACTTCATTACAGGTCTTCCTCGAGTGCAAGAGAAGGATTGTATTTATGTTGTGGTGGGCAGGTTGACTAAGTATGCCCACTTCTTTCCGATTGCAGTTGATTTCACAACATCCTAGGTCGTTGAGCTATTCTTCAGGGAGGTGTTCAGACTCCATGGTCTCCCTAAGACTATAGTGAGTGACAGGGACAATAGGTAAAACCCTTCTACAACTGGCCTTAGATTCATTGTAGATAGCAACAAATCCATTTGATATATTTATTTCTTTGACTGCAAAGATCTGAATATTATGCTTGGTACAATTTAAATCATTTTCAATTGTTAAGTGTTTTCAATATATGAATGCTGCTCATCATTCTTAGTTTGAAGTTATTTGTTATTTGTCATTTACTTGCATATATCTTCAAAAACACCCGAAAACCTGAAAATGAGAAAAAATAAAAAAGAAATCAGAATTTAATTTAGTCTATTTAGAGGTACAAAATTCTGGTCAAAATCTTGAATTTTTAAACAAACATCAATTTCCACGGAAACTGAGATTGGGGATCTTTCAAATTGATGCCTTCTATAGATCTTTACCTTCTATTTTCCATCTTTGACAAAAGCTTACAAAATGGCAATATTTCCAACTTTGCCGTGGATGTATTATTTGAGTGGGGGTATTATCTAATGATGCACCAGACAAAAAGGGATATTACATTTTTCTGTCTTGTTGAAAGCATTTGTTGCACAAATCATCAAAATGTCTGGTAAACTTTTTAGCATTATTACCAATATCTCTTCTTTCATCGTGCAAACAATAGCAGCTAACTGATTACTATTGTCTTTGAACTTTATCAAATGGTCTTGCTAAGAAATTTTCTCATCCATCAGGACTGAGATCGACATATTCTTCAAGAAGGACCTCCTTATATTTTCTGTAAGGTAGGGATGTTGGAGGCATTTTCAAATCCCTGGAAAAGATTTGTTTGATTAAATCTTTGAAAGAACATCATCTCTGAAGAATAATTTAATGAGCACAGTGGCTTCACGATAACACATTGAACTTGTCATCTTTACATATAGCCATTGACTAGGTATTATTTCTGAGGGAGGTTTGATCAAGATTCTTGTGTTCAGATAATAAGCATCCTCTGTCGTGATGTGTTATAATTTTGGCCATTGAACCTTTGGATTCCTACCAACATGATGTTGGTCAATCAGGTTAGTCCTTTGTAGGCCAAAAATTAAACCATAAAAAATGAGAAATTTTCTGAGAACCAAAAATCTTAAGAAATTCTCAGAGCCCAAGTTGGGAAGAACACACAATTTTTGTTAAAAATTGTAAAACGCTTGCAAAATAATTCTGAAGATTGCAGTATGGTTGGCTGGAAATATTTCTGCAGGTAAGAACCCTTGAGTTCGAAAAACATCACGAAGGAATAAAACTCAAAAAAATAGCATTTTGATGTTCATGTGCTAGAATTGTGTTGAATTTAGCCCTAACATCATTTGCACAGTTTAGAAGGGGAATCTTGCAATGTAATTGGTAAAATACTTGCTTTATATTAATAGAGATCAAGAGGTCAATAAATACAAAAGAATTGAATGATGTTTCCTCAGGAAACGATTCTAAAGAATAGAAACATTTTATTAGCTAAAAGAAAGCTAAAGAAAGCTAACAGATAACTATAGACTAACTAATATTAGAAACATTCTAATATTTACAATAGATTACCATTAACTAATAATAGAAGCTTATCTATTATCGTAATACTCTCCCATAATGGTTAATCTACCCACAACACCAAGCTGTCCTTTGAATTTAACAAACTTATCAGGAACAAGAGGCTTGGTGAGAATGTTTGCAGTCTGATCCGTGGTAGGAACATACTGCAAGTCTATCGTCCCGTCTTTAACCAGTTGTCGTATATAGTGACAATGAATATCCACATGCTTGGTACATTCATGGAAGACTGGATTCCATGCCAACTTGATAACGCCTTCGTTATCAACAAACAAAGTGGTTGGTCTTGTTGGTGACATCTGCATATCCTTAAGCATCTGACGAAGCCAAATAACTTCACAACCTGCCTTAACTCTCCCTCTGTATTCGGCCTCCGTAGAGGAGAGAGAAATTGCCTGTTGCTTCTTATTAGTCCATGTGATAGTACCAGATCCCAAACTGAACACATCCATAAGTTGACTCTTTATTGTCAATGGAGCTTGCTCAATCTGAATTTGTGAACCCACTAAGTCTAGGATTAGAGCTCCGAGAGTAAAGAAGTCCATAATATGAAGTGCCCTTCACATAATGAAGCACACGCTTTGCTACCATCGAATGATCAACCTTGGGAGCCATCATAAAGTGTGAGATGTAGCTAACTGCGAAGTTGAGATTAGGCCTAGTAGCAGAGAGGTAGATGAGGCTGCCCACTAGTTGCCTGTATGTAGTATCATCAACGGGAGGAGAATTAGACTTGGCTGATAACTTGAGACCTTTCTCCATGGTGTAGATGCAGGCTTGTAATTCTGCATACAAAATTTGTCTAACAGAGCCTGGCATATTTGGACTAAGAGATGAATATACTAGAAGATTGTTACCAAACCTCAACACGAGGCATTAATGCATGATCTCAAGGTCATTCATATAAAAAGACTGGCATAAATTTGTTTGATTCCCTGAATCAAAGATGTCGAGCTGCCAATATTGCTCAAATCATCCACATAAATAACCAGAAGGATGATGTCATTGTAAATAGTCTTGATGTACAAATTTTAGTTTGAAGGACTCCTCTGGAAGATTTGATCATTGAGTTACTTATCAATTTTTGTGTACCATGTTATATGGGGCCTGCTTTAAGCCATAGAGAGCTTTGACTAATCTGAGAACTTGATGTTCTTTAACGACAACTTTGAAACCAGGAGTTTGTGTCATGTAGATCTCTTCGTGGAGATCACCATTCAAGAAAGCACTCTTGACATCCATCTAATGGACTTGGACTTTTCAGCTAAACTGTGCTGCCATGGCTAGGACTAATCTAATTGTGCACATCCTTCTAGTAGGAGCAAAGGTCTCCTCATAATCAATGCCCTTATGCCGAGAAAATCTATTTTCAATAAACGAGCTTTGTACTTATCCAAAGTACCATTAGATTGGTATTTTATTTTGTAAACCCATTTGCAGCCAATGGGATTTTTCCCTGGTGGAAGATTAGAAAGGACCCAAGTGTTATTCCTCAACAAGCTCAGGTATCAAGATGTCATGGCCTGTTCCCACTCTGGAATTCCTTTAGCCTTGGAATATGTTTGAGGTTCAAACACATTGTGAATGTTGGCCATGAAAGCAAAGTTAATAGATTTTGTAGGTTTGCTCTTTTTTCGAGCAACTCTCCCATCAATGAGCTCATCATCACAAAGATCAACAAGTGTCTTAGTTCGCCACTTAGGCCGGAGAGGAGAATGACCAACATTAGTATTTGGAGATGCATTATGATCAGGTTCCTCATTTGAAGAATCTGGATCAAAGTCGGTGAAGCATCTACAAATCTAGGTGATACTGCAGGAGAATTTGGAGGTGTCTATAGAGGGATCGCTGGTATAACTGGAGTTGCAGGAGCTACTAGAGCCTTCCCATTAGGTAGACCTCATGGAGGTGTAACTCCCAAATCATAAGCCTTCATAGGGTGGTCTACTAGATCAAGAACGAGAGAAATATGCATGAATGGTCCTCGGTGCTCATAAAGACTACATCATGATTGTACAGGAGACGAGATGTCTCCGTGTCAATCAAGTGGTAGGCATTGTGAAGACTACTGTATCCAGCAAGCATGAGTTTCTTGCTCTTGGCATCCAACTTGGTGCAGGACGCATCAAGGATCCAAACAAAAGCAAGGGAGCCAAAAACTTTCAAGTGATTGATTCTGGGCTTGCAACTTGACCACACCTCTTCCAGAGTCTTACCTTTGATTGCCACTCTGGGTGATCAGTTGAAAAGATAAACTGAATTGTAGCGTTAACTGCTTCTGCCCAGAACTTCCTCCGAACATGTATGTGCTCGAGCATGGAGCGAGCTATCTCGGTGATTGTTCAGTTTCGACGTTCAACTACACTGTTCTGCTATGGTGTGTGGGGTGAGGTTAATTGGTGTTTGATGCCATGAGTATCCAAGAAGCTAGAGAAGTCATTAGAACAAGTTTAACCCCCCATTATCTGACCTATGAGCAATAATAGATTTCGCAAACTCTTTTTCAACTAAAGGTTTAAACTTCTGAAATACAATAAATGCATCTAATTTCTTTATAAGTAAGTATACCCACATTTTTCTACTAAAATCGTGAACAAACAACAAAAAATGCTTGGACCCAAGAATAAAAGGAGTGGCCATAGGGCCGCAGATATCAGCATGAACAAGTTGAAGTACTTGAGAAGCTCGCCATGAATGACCACTGGTGAAAGGTGTGCGATGTTGCTTCCCATTCTGGTATGCATCATGAACTCCAAGCTACTGAGTCTAGATCTCTAGCAAATTGAGGACAAGCACTTCCCGAGCAAGTTGAGAGAGATAATGCACATTTTAAGTGCCCATATCGCTGATGCCAAAGTGTGCTAACAAAAGATTCCTCCAAGTAGATTGAATTTGAATGTTGCCTTTGTCAACAATGGTTTACTCTTCTCCGCCACAAAAATAACAAAATTTGAATAAGGTTGGTAGTTAGTGAACCAATCTTTGCGGTAGGTGAAATGATGAGAGGCACTTGAATTAATGTACCAGGTAGACAACTTCACATGATTTGCACGTCTTTTAGCCATGAAGGTATAAAAGGCAGATTCTGTCTCCTCAATATGCGTTGCACTATTCGCTTTATGCTGCGAATCTACTTGCTTAGAATGGGTAGCTAAGCATTTCCGACATTTAACCTTAGTGTGACCAAACTTGGGGTAATAGTTGCATCGAATGTTCCTCTGGGAGCCTTTCGAATCTAGAGCAGAGGATTTTTGCTAAGACATCTGAGACTAGCCTTTATCCTTCTGAAAAGATTTAGGTGGAGTTGGAACTGCTACCAAACTATTGTTTTCACTGATCTTGCTGAAGTAGGAGTGTGCAAAGATTTGTGAATTTTAGATCAACACCAGAAGAAGTGATGTTGACTTTCGATAAAATACTCATTGGACTTGGGTAAGCTCTTGAGAGTGATGACCACAATGTCCTCTTCCTCCATCTTGTGAGCAATAGCAAACAACTCATCACGAGTTTCTTGAATCCTATTTAAGTGAACCTGGAGTGATGTTCACTAATCCATGATAATAGGAAATCGAGTGTTCTTAGAGAAGAAAGCTCTTCTTTTTTTCAAAAGTCTCATGAAGATTTTTGAGGTGTGCTCATATCTCTACAGTTGTCTTGCCGAATAGAATTAGAGAAAGTTGATCATCAGGTACGGATAATGTGAGAAATTTCACTGCTTCTTGGTTATTCATATCCCATGTATCCTGATCAATACTAGGGGCAATTGGACGCTATGTAATACCTAGAAAAATCTGATCAGTATTTCGATATTCAAAATTTGCTATTATTTGCTGCTTCCCAGTGCCATAATTCCAACCATTGAATTTTGAAAGTGTGAAAATATGTGAATGCACGTACTTTGAGGCAAAAAATTTGAAGGAGTACCTAGAAGAGAGCTTGAAAAATCGAGAAAGAATATGTTGTTGGTTTTTGGATCCGCTAGCTCAAAAATCGAGGCACCGAGAAAAACAAACGACCCAATTGAGATCACGGAAATTTTGCCAAGAATCTATAAATGTTTTTTCATTTGGTTCAAAAAAATAGGATTTTGAACAAAAATGACCCCGCTGCAAAAAAAACCCCACAAAAAATGGCGGAAATGTGTAGGAAAACACTGTTAGATTTAGATATCACATAAAATAATTTCAAAAAATATTGTTTTGATAATTTCAAACTAGAAATTATATATATTTTTTGAAAAAATTCGAGGAATTGACATACTACAATGTAATTGGTTAAATACTTGCTTGATATTAGTAGAGACCGAGAGGACAATATATATAAATGAATTGAACAATTTTTCTTTAGGAAACAATCGTAAAGAATAGAAACATTATTTTCTAGTTAAAATAAAGCTAAAGAAAGCTAACAGATATCTACAGACTAACTAATATAGAAACATTCTAATATTTAGAATAGATAACCATTAACTAATAATAAAAGCTTATCTATTATCGCAATAGGGAAAATTTCATAAATTTTTCTTTAAAAAAAATCAACAAAACCTTTGTTATTGTAACCATATCACCTAGGTAGAATCCTGTTGCCACAAGAAATCTACAGAAAATGATGCAAAATCCATGCACAGATCGCCTGCAGAAACCAAAACAAAAAGCCCTTGATTTAGGAGAAATATGGTGAGATTTTCGATTGAAAGCCCTTACTTGTTAATGGAAACTTTGTTAAACATTTTAAACAAACGCTTGTGTGATTTTTGCTAACCCAAAATGTTGCCAAAGAAAAATCACGATTTTGAAAATGGTGCCATGATTTTCAACAAAAAAACTTCCGCAATATTTTTTGTTAATGTTTTTCGATTTCTCAGTAAAAAATGCCCATGAATTTTGAAATAAATTGGCCAAAAAAACTACTGAAAATAACCCATAAATTTATTGAAAAATATCACCAAAAACCATTTCTTGTGCGAAATTTAGCCTCCTTTGGCAGGATCCTTTATTTGTCTCGCATGGAATTACCTACTTTCACAGTTCTTGGAATCCATGGTTGTTGATGCCAAGGTTTTTCAAAATTTGAGAGCTCTGATAGCATATTATGAAAAGTAATGACAGAGAATTATTACCAAGATATTCCATAATAACTAAGCAGCAGAAATCTCCCTAAATAGCAGATACAAGTGATTTTCATTTATCTGATAAGATTGACAACTAAGAAAAGTAGATAAATCTAAGGGAATAAAGATTATTCTTGAGTCTATCGTAACAATTTATTTCATCATTATAGCTAGGTATAGTATTTAATGTAAAGTACCACCAAAATAAATTACTACAGCTGATAGACTTAAACAAGCTCCGAAAATGCCATGGTAAGAATTCTTACTGCTCACGCCTAAATTTGATTTGTTCTTGTTTATTTACATCCTTTAGAAAGGTACTCTATGATGTGTTGTAACAGTCATTGTAAGTTGGTCAATTTTCTTGGTCCACTTTGTAAGTCTTTATAATTATGCTTCTACAAATGTCAGAATCTGCATAAGTAACCCTGATGCAGAGTGGGTTAATTTTGTTCACACCAGGCTAATCAATCACCCTACATGACTATCTCAGACCTTACGTATCACTATGTTGCAACACATCGATTGAATAGTCATACCAGTTGGAGATTTACCTTTCTGCTATATCCTTGAATTGTTGGGCACTCGACCTGGTTTGGTTTCCAAGACAATTATGATTACAAATTTGTCTCTTGTTGCAACTAAGAAGACTAGAGTGGTTTATAAGGCCACTAAAACTACTGAATGCTTAACTCTCCAATTGCTAAAGTAAGAATAGTAAAACCAAATTATCCATTTTCTATTTGGAATCCACCAATCGCCATATACTTTACCCATAAAGCAGTAAAAAATTTACAGATTCCTTCCTTCTTCAGGTATTATTTTTTATCTTTCGCAGGCTAGTAAATGCAACCTGTGTTGTATGCATTGCTCACAATGCATTCACATGCCTAGACTAATATTGAAACAAGATATTTGTACTGACATATGCTGTCAAAGAAGGTCAATTTTAAAGAAGAGTCTTCTACAAGGGATATTGCTGCCGATGGTGTTACACTGCACATGCTTACGACAATCACATATTTGAGATGTTGCCAAGCTGCAATCTCTACAAAATGTTCGCATTTGGAAAAATATCCCCAAACCTCTGCCAACTGGTAAGTAATCGCCCTTTGTTTGCGCCCAAAAGGCTACACTCTATCAAATGCTTCTTGAATTGCCAGACATATCTGAATGTTGGCAATACAGGAAGTTGAGATTCATATCCACATCTTGGATCAATTTGTCATTTTATTCATAAGCTATGTGTGCCATTACATATTAGAGAATCATCTACAAAACCATTTCTAGCAGAGCACAACATGCAATATTCTTCCAAGATGCTATTTCTAGAATATTCCAAACCTTTTGATGTGTCCCATAGATTTGTTGAGGGTAACCAATGCGATTTCTGAAAGGATCTGCAAGTCAAATATGCTAAGGAAATGCCTTGGTTCTTCAGTCTCCTATTATTTTTCCATCAATCAACCAAAATTCCATTGAGTGAGGGGATACAAGAACGAACTGTAACAACTATAATGCCTCAAATTTTGGGCAAGCTTATACAGCTGTTCATCAAAACCAATATTAGTGCGCCCATCATACCAGGTGCCTTTTTACACAGATGTTGTTAGTGTGTTTCTTTGTAAATTATTGCTGCTTTATTCTTTTTTTTTGTCCTTTATTTAGCAAACATTTCTTTATTGCTGTCGTGGTCACCATTTACATAATCACTGATTCATCCAAATACAATTGCGGCCTATGTCTTTTTAGTTATCACTGCATATAAGAATAGTTACGCGGCACTTTATTTTATACATGATACGACCAAGGTATAATAAAAACTTGTTTTTTAAAATTATTTTATCACTAGAATCCATACAGGTCGAAATTGCTTGGAATATGGCTTGATTCCACAATTTGCCAAGAGTGCTCTTTATGATGGTTTTGAGGGGTTAAAGGCTTAAATCATTACACAATCTTTATTAGAATTGTTCATCAAGTCCCCATAAATCGTGGGTACATTTGTGGTTCATCAATATAATTATATTATCATCCATAAGAAATATTGACCTCCAGCCAACTAAGATCCAGTAATGATCCCCTCTTAATTTTAAATCCAATTTCTGATTTGTGTCATTCATGACGGCTTAGTGCAGGAGCACAACCACACTTCTGGAGCTAATGATAATGTTGGCAAAGTGTTGAGAGTGGAGATGCCTTGGCAGTTGTCTTCTTTCTTAGAATTATGTAATGCCCATTGTTTCAGTTAATTTCTCATGCATTATCCCTGTCTTATCCTCCTTTAACCTGAGTTACTGGTTCAAGTTCAGTTCCTAGTTCGAAGATCAAGAGCCGGTTTGCAAATTTGTCATTTTTTTTGAAAGTGGTTGGGTTTGTTAGTACAAAGACATGTTAGTTATACACACACACACACACACACACACACACACATGAAGCATGAGTTAAAATTAGAATGTAACATAGTAGCATAAACACATTTAAACAACAAAAACACAATAAACTTGTAATCATAGTGATCGTACCATCATATAGTTCAAGTAACAAGTTCAACATCAAATATTCAAAACATTAAAAATAAATCATAGGATCAAGGTCAAGTATTAGTTTTTCACTTTCATTGTTCAACTAATGGAATAAAAATCTATTAATATTCTAAGTTCTTCAATCTTCATCTTCTTCTTCATATTCATCTTCGTCTTCTTCTTCCTCTCCGACATTAGTTGACTCAGCATCAAAGCTAAGGCTAATGGGATCAGTAGCAGCAACAACAATGCTATTATCATCAAGTTCTTCAAAATCATCCGGTGTAAGCCGAGTGGTGTGTTGATGTCGAGTTTTGTACCACTACATAACATATAGCAATTAAACACTTGATATGGAATATGAAGTCCTCAATTCTTCTCTTGAAAAGTTAATACTTATGAAGACATAAGCAAGAACTCCAATGTTCCTTACACCAGTGGAAACTAACTTAGTATATTGATGTGATTTGCTAGTAATCATGTAGGCAGGCTTACGTTATTCATTCGAAGATAAGTTGGTGGTTCTTCGCTTGCTTTACTTTTTTTTTTTTCTTCTTGATCACTTTCACTTTCAACTACTCCTACCACTAAATGCTTATTGCTCTACTGCTACTCCTATGGATGGAGAAATTAGAAAATGGACAGGGATCTAACCAAATGAAAGCTTGCTAGCGGCACTACCTCCATTGGTGTGATGATTCTAAGGGATACTCTTAGGATTTTCACACTGACACCTATCTTCCAACCCAACTTGAAGTACAAGCGGAAAGATGATATGCAAGTAGAACTTAGGAGCACTAGATTACCACACAAGGCTTCCTAACAAGCCGCTAGGATGCTAGTGGCCTAGTATATAGGTCCCTCTCAAACATTCACTAACATCACCATACAATTAGCCATCTACTTCTACTCTAGCAACATGAAATGAAATCCTACTTTTAATTTGAGAGATGAGAAGAACCATGCAATACACCAAAATGATTATGTATATCCACCATGCAAGCCACAACAATGAATAGAGAACAATTTTGATAGTATTTTGGCAACAATTCTCCAACATAACTCCCTTACAAATGAGAGCAAAATGGCCTTATATAGAGGCTTTAAACTACAATGAATGGCTGAGATTAAGAGGAAAAATCAAGGGCCAGGATTATATCTTACAAACCCTAATTAGGGTTACCATTATTCAACCAATTACATGAAGGCACCAACTTTGTGGGCCAATGAGAAAATTACAATAATTTGTCAACCAATGAGAACATAGGACACTTGGCATGATTTTATTGCATGCACGCGAAAGTGCCACCTCATTAACCTTATTTTATAAATTTATTCAATCCTTGAGATAAGGTGAAGCCTTGGATGCTTGAGCTTGTCCTTAGAAACTTTCTCATCACCACTCGAACTTGCTTGTACTTGATGTCTTGACCTTGGAAGGATGTGGTCTTCATGCACTTGGGGTAATCTTGCCTTGGCCTCGATGGCTTCCCTGGATGTGAACTTCTTTGCAACTTGAGAGCCTTGCTCTTGGCCACTACCTTGAAATCGAACTTAACCTCCCCCATTATCTTTGCCTTCCTAGTCTTCCAACCTTCCCATTCGAATCCAACCAACTAGCTTGCACGAATTGCCAAGCCTTGCCTAGCCTCAAATATTTTCAAATTTTCTTATACTAATCTGCTCTTTCTTGAAATTGTAGGGCTTCTTGAATCTCAATCTTCAATCAAATTCGCCCTTCACCCGATTTCATTCTTCACCAAAGCTCGCACTTCAACTTTTGTCGGCTTGCAGTCAAATAGAAGGGCTAGGACCCCATGTGGAATTGCTTCTAGTTTTGCATTGCCCTAAGTTGTAATTCTAGATTTTCAGTTATAATTCTAGCCCAATCAAATTTGCCCTTTCCATTTACAATTTCATTAATAAAGTAATACATCCAATTCTCGAATTGCGTACCTTGTGAGACACCCATGACTTAGTTGAGCAGCACAATGAGGTCACCATACTCTGATATGAAGTTTGATCGGGTGAACCTTGACGCCTTGGTGACTCCCTTCTTGCCTTCATGTACCCAATTTTGTTTTAGGAGAGTGAAGTAGGCATCTTGATTATCTTGGTGGAACTTGGCAACGTGATCCATTGCTTGTCTCTCAACTGTATCATGTTTATAGTGTCACTGTTAGTTTCACAGACTTGTTTCAATTTCGAGAAGGTGGTCTTTGACATCATGCCTTCCTTGTCTTCTTGGTATACATTCCTCTTGGGTTCTTGCTTGCACTAACATCTACCATCCTAAACACTTATTTCTGCCCCTTCGTTCTAAGTGATATGGATTACCCTTATTGATCTCCAACCTTCTTTCTATCAATGGATTCTAACTTATTTCTGCCTCACCAAGTACTATCACTACACTTATCAATCTCCAATCTTCAACCAAGGGGTGAGACTACCACTTATTTTTGCCTCGTTGTTACCTTAGGATGGACTACACTTATATCTCCCAACTTCATTCCTAGGGTGGTCTAACTTATTTCTGCCTCGCCAAATGTCCTATCATGGAATCTACACTTATCTCTCCAATCTTCAACCTATAGATGGGATGATGAAGTGGTGGATGAAAAGTACAAGCAAGGGAAGAGGAACGAAACCAAGCAAGAACAAGAGAGAGACAACCTTACCCTTAGAGCGGCCTCCAAACACGGAATGAAGTTCGTCCTTCTACCAACAAAGAACACCTTCGGAAATTTGTCCGCCATGTTAAAATTTAGTCCTCCAAGCAAGAATGTGAAGTCATGGCAAGTGAAATAAGACCTTAGAATTCTGTCCACCTTATGCAAATACTGAAAATGCTTATTAAAACTCCTTGTCTAGGGCACCAAAATGTGTGAAAAACTGCCCTTATGTTGTCCAAATTAAACTTGATCAAATTCTGGAAATTGTCATTGAAATACTTGCTCTAGGGCACAAAACAATGTCCTCAAATCTGCCTTCAATATCCTTCAAAAAGTTGCCAATAGTAGATGTCATTGAAAATTGCTAGAGTTTGGTTATGACCCAGC
The DNA here is from genome assembly GCA_028749045.1 of Cupressus sempervirens. Classification (NCBI taxonomy): domain Eukaryota; kingdom Viridiplantae; phylum Streptophyta; class Pinopsida; order Cupressales; family Cupressaceae; genus Cupressus; species Cupressus sempervirens. The sequence goes on from CM053785.1 coordinate 1,051,236,598, forward strand.
TAGGGCATGAAGTGCTGCAATAAAACTTGTCAAATCAGGCCCTCAAATTTGTCATAAATGACATAAATCATACCTCCAAAACACTATCCAAATTCTGTCCAAAATGCCCTAGAAGTGGCCGCCAATAAAACCCTAACATGCACATGCAAATTGCCCAGAATGAAGGTGCTCAAATGTGATGGATTTTGCTGCCTTATGAAGACTGGAATTGACGCCAAAGGATCAGATCTGAAAATGAATCAAATGCTGCCCAAAACAGTCCACAATGGAGGTGCCAAAACCCTAGATGCTAACACATGCCTCAAAACCCTAGCTCGCTGCCCATGAACAGATCTGATATAAAATCGCAGCCCCTTTGCAAGAAAAAAAATCAGGCCTCCACAAAATTCGCCCAAGCAAGAAAAATCTGAATTTGCCTCAAAATCGCCTAGGGCAGAAATTCGCCCAAGATGGAAGAAGAAAAAAAAAGCCTCCAAGCAAGGAAAATTTGCTCCAAGAAGAAAATCACCGAGGTTGGAAATTGCCTCTCCACAAATTTCGCCCAACACGAGGAGGAAGATGGAATGAGAAATGAAGAGGGGGAAGCTTCTCTTATACCAACATTTCACTAATCCTCTAGGCTGGCTGACTAACCCTGGGAGAGAGAAAATTTAATTAGTGCCTTTAATCATGGCCCAGATTAAATGCAAAGCTAAAAATTAATTTTTCTTTAATGAAATTTGCATTTTTAATTGCCGGTTAAGACCAAAATTGCAAAATAAAATTAATAAAGCCTTGAAGATGTTAAACATTTCATTTAATAACGTTTTAGGTAATTAAAATATCATTTAAAATCGGATTTGGCGAGCCAAAATCAATTTTTCAATTTTAATTTACCAATCTCTTCAAATATTCAAAAAATCTTCAAAGCAATTTTAACCTATTTATGCCAATTTTGCAATTTAATCCAAAATCGATTTTCCTAATTCAATTTCACCATTACAAAATCAATTTTTTACCAAAAATTTAAAACTTTCCGAAACAATTAAATCTAAAAAGATTTTTTTATTTTGAAAAAATGCTCAAGATTATACAATTACATCCAATTTTCAAAATAAATCGTCTAAGTCCAAAAATTTGTAAATTTATCCTGCTGAATATTGTTCTAACCATAGAAAAAAATGTCGTCTTTGAAATTTGTTCGGCCTAAGGATAAAATTGCAAGTTCCGAAAAATCGAGCTAAGATTAGGTGAAAAATAAATTTAACCTCCTCACTTTTGACCTGAAGGTGTCCAAGGCATAAAATTTTCTAAAATCGGAAATTTTTGGACAACTTCAAAAAATTATTGCCAAGGCAATCAAAAAAAGGGTGTCCCCAAAATTTTTGGGGTGATGATGTGAAAACTTCACAACATCTAGCATCAACCCAAAGAAATGTTCCTGAACATTCCAAGAGATAAGTAACTTAGAACAAAAATCTCAAGATGGCCTATTCGAAAATCTACTTAAGGACAAGTACTCAACAAGGAAATAACTCTCAAGTTGATCCCAAGTACCCTGACCATAAGTTACTCACGTGTGTGCAAATGATTTATTCCCCACTCGACAAGAACTTGATTATCTCTCAGATCCATTAAACTTAGCTATTGTAAATATCCTTACTTCAAAAGCAACCTGGATAGAGCCCCGTTGCCAGTCAGATGTCAATAGCCCCGACGGAGTTATCGCTATCACACCACAATCATGGTTCTACCTTTAGTGATTATTTTTATAGCACCAGTAGAGATGATTGCACACCCTTGAACCAAATTTCATCTTTATTTTCACTTTGATACTACTTTTTCTCTTTTTTTCATGATCTCTCTCGCTCTCTCTCAATCTTTTTGTTTGGCTTGTAGGCATTGAAGCTTGCAAAGGATGTGGAAGACCACAGTGGCACTGAAGGAGGTGTATGATTTTACTAAGTCCAACTTCTCTTCAAAACATCAAGAACTCAGAGCAATTAAGTGTGAGTAGAATGTTGTAACCATGTCAATGATAACTTAAGAACCTCTATCGAGTTCGACCCAAATTTAGTACAAGTCCTACCATAGACCAATGACTAAGCACATCCTTAAATCTCTGAACCTTGTCAATTATATTCAAGAAATGAACAATACAGACTACGTTTTTTTACCAAGATTGTAATATCTACACATCTCGCCCACGAGTGATAACATGGACCCCCTTTGCTCTTGCAAAGCCCAAAACCAAAACTAATCTCTAACTGAGGGAAGCTTAAAAAATTTCAAGTCAAATGACTTGATGCAAATCAAGCTCAAGCTCCCTCACAACACCTAAACTAAACAACTAAAATAAATCTACTCTAACCAATTGAAAGGGAAACTTTAATCTACCGAACTGAAAGGAAACTAAACTACTCTCCTGAACCAAATGGTCCAAGACAAACATACCCTAACTATGTACAAGACTCTAAAGGGACAACACTAACCGATCTAGTATATACACTGGATCTAACATGGTTTCTCAAGGTGTTCAAAAGTAACAAGGTTTGGGTGATAGTTCTCAATCTCGCAAACTCATCCTTACACACTGAAAAATATTTGGTCACCTCAAACTCAACCTCAAGAAAACTATCATGCAAGATCAACAATTGAGGAAATTCATTAGGACCATGATCCAACCACAAACAAGTTTTCTCTCCAAAATTTCCATAATTGAAATAACAACTTTTACAACTTTGAACATTAAGAGCTAGGAAAGATACAACCTGGCATGACTCAAATTCAAATGGAACCTGCAAATTCTCCACGGCCTCAGGAAGTCGAAGTTGGTGGTGAACCATCACAATAGCATCAACACCAAACCCCTGAGTGATCAAGGCAGGGTTAGTCGTGAAGTCAAGGCCATGAAACATCCTTCTAGGCGGCTTGTCCTTGTGAAACATGAACCATGCATCCTTGTGAATCTCCTCAAGTGTATCCTCAAAAATCAAGGATTCCTTGATATTCTCCCCATCAAACACCTCTCCAAATTGCTCGAATACAATATCCAACTGTAGCATCAACCCAAATTGTTCTTTGTTTTCCCTTTCTATGGGAGCAACTTGATCACCACTTAACAATCCTTGCATATCCTTACCAATAGGAGCTTCATCATCTAGCAAGTAATTTCTATTTGAATTCTCTTTAGGAACATCTTGCAATTCTTTATATAGACTCTCACCAAACATAGCACCTTCAAGACTGATAGGAGAACCATCATACATCTTTGTGAGTTGCCCATCAACTTCCATTTCAAGTGGCAAAATTTCTAGAGGTCGAAGTAGATGGTGAATCATGCCACTTGTAGCAACTTGATCACCTTGAAATGCTTCGGGCAAGGACTCCTTTTGTATTTCTTCTATAGGATCTTCAAGCATCCCCCCAAAGAATGTGGTGGAGATACCATCTTGTACCTCATATCTTGATTCTCTTGTGATATCTTGTAATTCCTTGTTCAATTCACCCACTTGATTATCTTCCTCTTTAAGGATATTTGAAACTTCTTGCAACCCATCCTCAAGAATCACCTCTTGAATTATGCATGAAGGCTCACCAAAGATTTCCTTTTCGTCCACCTTTTGATGTTCCATTTGTAGTTCTTCATGTATCTTCACTTGTTGACCTTTGCCTACCATTCTTTCTCTCTCTTGGATAAATTCAATTGTTTCCTCAATTTTCTTATCAACCTCTCCACCTCGTGATATAATGTGTGAAGGTTCATCCACTTGCTTATCTTGAACATTAGAATCAACTATATCATCTTGATAAATCTTACCCTCTTCATTCTTTGGTGTCCAACTTAAAAGCTGAAAGAAATCTTTACCACCCCCCACTGATATTTCCTCATACCAACCCAATTGAAACTTGACCAAGTCAATGTTGTCTTGGCAAAATGGGCAAGTAGACTCTGAATGTGAGAGATTGTGTACATTGCACCAAGAACTTCTTCCATATATGTTTTTCGGTTCCCTATTGATATCTTCTTTGAAAACAAGAAAATCTTCCTCCGAATTGACAAGGACCACTGGCTCATGAATTTGTGGAGAAGAAAATTTTCCTCTTAATGCCAAGTCCACTCTCAAGAGAAACACCAAACAATCCAACTCCTCATGATCTGTAGTACCATGTATCCTACACTTTCCTGATGCTGCAAGTTAAGACAAATCCCATGGAGGTAACCTTTTGTTCAAATCAAACCAAATGGGAAGAATGTCCACTTGCCTATTCATTGATAAACCTTTTTTTTTTTTTTTGGATTTTCACTTTAAAAGAGATCTCTCATCTCAAATCTAGCTTTGAAAGCTTATTCCTCGTCAATCTCTGCTTTGAATTTCCAAGTTGATCTAAGAATGAAAGTCATTCACACCCTCCTTCTAGTGCTAGATAATGTTGATGTCGAGTTTTGTACCACTACATAACATATAGCAATTAAACACTTGATATGGAATATCAAGTCCTCAATTCCTCTCTTGAAAAGTTAATACTTATGAAGACATAAGCAAGAACTCCAATGTTCCTTACACCTGTGGATACTAACTCAATATATCGATGTGATTTGCTGGTAATCACGTAGGCGGGCTTACATTATTCATTCGAAGATAACTTGGTGGTACTTTGCTTGCTTGACTTGTTTTATTCTTCTTGATCACTTTCACTTTCAACTACTCCTACCACTAAATGCTTATTGCTCTACTACTACTTCTATGGATGGAGAAATTAGGAAATGCATGGGGATCTAACTAAATGAAAGCTTGCTAGCGGCACTACCTCCATTGGTGCGATGATTCTAAGGGATACTCTTAAGATTTTCACATTGACACCTATCTTCCAACCCAACTTGAAGTACAAGCGGAAAGATGATATTGAGAGCTATAGTATTTGGGTGCCAAGGCATAGGCAAGCAAATGTAGTGGAGTCGTCATTTTTTTCTATCTTTCAACATAATTGCTTGCAATTATTTGAAAAAGCTCTTGTGGATCTTGCTCCTTGTCATTTATAATTTTCTTGATCTTCTCAAGCATTGAGTCTATGCTATCATAGATCTCTCCAAAGAAAGGCCTATCCATGTTAGTGTACCTAAGCATGCTCATAATGGGCTCAGTGAACTTAAGGAGATATTCCACATGTTCTCGGCATGAGTCATCCAATACTCTTTGCTTTATTTTGTATGCCCTATCACTATTCCTATGTTTCCATACATCTCAATTGTGCCTGATTAACATACTTTGTAGTGCCTCTTTCACTTGCACAAGTTGTCTCATGACAATTATATTTGATGCAAAATGGGTCTCAGCAATCCATGACATAAATTAGAGCAAACAAACAAACAAACTATTAGATACATATTTTAGAAAAGCATATACATTGCACAAGCAAACTGTCAAATATCAAAAGTTAAATTACTAATTTGATTTCAAGTTCATCTACCTTCAGTACCTCCATTTTGAGTAGGTTTTGAAAAGGGATTGAGTCATGTGGTGGTTTGTGACAAACGTTAAAGGACAACCTGTTTACATACAAGCATCTTCCCACCTTAATGTCAACAATTTTCCAACTCTTGTTTCGAAAAGTAGTTTCTAGCAGTCCCTTTCTTTTGTGTGTAAGAGGTACAGTTTTAGTTTCAGTGTCTGCTGCGGTACTAAAAAAGGGGTGGTCTTGTACCATAACATTTGGGGGGTTGCATTCTCTTTGCTCTTTTCTTACTTTTATTGCTACTGAGTTCGGTCGCCCTACGTCCTCTCTCTTTTGTTGCCTCATGTTTTTGAATATATTTTAGCACGGTATCATTTGGTATTGGTGCACCTTTTTGTTAGGGTATTTTTTGACTCCTCTTCAAGATTATCCACACAAATGACCTACCACACGACAATGAGAACTATTTCTTTCTACACCACAACCCTTACATCTCCAATGGAATGCACCACCTCCTCAAAGGGGTTTTATAATATTCACAAACTTCCATAGAGGAGAATCTGAGTGGGGTTCTATTCTTTGTTCGGTATTGCCTATTGATGAAGAGGTAGATGCCATTGCGGTTCCTTTTCCTATGGGAAGAAACTGTATACATGTTCATTTTATAATTTATATCCAAGAAAATGAAAAATTCTGGAAAAAATGGAAAGATCTTATGAAGAATGAAAGAAAATAGAAAAATAAAAACCTAGAACAAAAACAAAAGCAAATGGAACAAGAAGTTACCTTTTCCAACCATTGTAAGCTTGCAAATGTGTAGGACTTAGACACAAACACTTGAAGAACACCCACAAATCAATCTTCGGACTCCTTGCATAACTGAACTCTTGCTCAACCACCTATTTGCTCTTGCTTAAGATAAAATAACCACTTTGGAAACAAAAAATGATGATTAGAGGGCTCGAAAAACATATCATAACAAACTTTTAGGGTTGTGGATGCCAAAAAACTCATTAAATTTCGCAAACAAAACACTTTATAGGCATCCACGGGGCCCAGAAATGACTTGGTTTGAATGTGGTTCAATGATCAACGGCATGGTCTGCCCGGGTTCGAAACTTGTTTATAACCAGTTTGAACCAGCATTTTAAATATGGCACCCTGCCTGGGCCAGACATTGAACCAGACCTGTTCTTCGAACCAGTTCAAACTTCTGCTGGTGTAGGGGGTGCAGATACTAGCATTGTAACTTAGCCTTTAACCTGAATTTTGTGAGACGGAAAAGATCAGCACTCTCCCTGTTGAAAAAGCATTCAGAGTCCATCAAATCATGACTGCCTCATTGACTGTAAGAGTTTAATGAAGGTATCTGCAAAGTTTGAACTACTGCTGCACATCACACTGTAGCACCTCCACATTAATTATGATTTCACCAATTCAACAGAATCAAATTTGAACTGGGCTCTGATACCATATAGATGCAATCTACTCTATTTCAGATTTCCTTGAATGTAGATGACTTTTAAATCAGACCTCTGTTATTACTGATCTCTGTCATATGGTTTGCAGAATATGAACAGTATAAATATTGGTCTTGATGCTATTAAATGTATGTGAATCTGATCCAAAATAAATACTGAATTCTGAAGATGATCGCAGAAGTCTATATGGAACAGAGCATATGTTGATTTCTATGTCCTTTGGATCAACTAGGTATTGGTATAAATATAAATGAAGAGGGGCAAGTGTTGGTTGGATGTGCCTCCTGCACAAATCTAGATGGAGCAGAGCATTTGTTGATATCTATGCCCTTTGGATTGACTAGGTATTGGTATAAATATAAATGAAGAGGGCAAGTGTTGGTTGGATGTGGAGACATGTCCAACCAATAGATGCCTTTTCATTTGGCAACGATCTGCACAGATTACTAATCAGTGTTTGTGTATAGTTTATTTAACACAGCTCTAAACAAGTTGCCAATCTTGCAAGGTTATTTTCAGACATAAGTCTATGCATAGTTGATCATCATCATGACTCGATGATATTAAGTTTGACATGAAAACAGCAAGCAATCTGCTTCAGCAGATCACATATATACTTGAAACAGATATAGAGGATGCACTTAAACTGATCTGCAATATATATATATATACAAATAAAATAATTTGTATATGTGTACACATGTTATTTGCAGATTGAATTTTATCATCCAGTTTATCTGAACACAGCTATTTTTTCAATATTGAGAATGGGATGAATTGACCAGCTCGGGGTGTTCTTTTTCGAAAGCATTATAAATTTGGAAATGATCATTGAAACTACTATTATATAGTGGAAACTAATGGATAAAACTAACATGAGAACATGAGACCAGCAAGAGGCACCTCCCACTCAGCTGTATCATTTGTTTTTGATGCAAAAGTATCTGAGGTTCTTGGCAAACTTGCATCGTTGGTTCGTTTTTTGATCTTGTTCTTGTTTACCTATCTTGATGATTGTGTCTTGTTTGATCTTGTGTTCCAGCTTGTTTGATCGTACTGACTAAATGAGGATTTATTTTGGATTGTTCTCCTATTATCATGTGTCATTTAGTTTCCATATCAATGAGCATTCTTTGTTTTTTTCTTGGGTAGTGTGTTCGTGAAGCATAGTGTTCGCCGGTGGCTGTCTTCACAGATTGTTGAGTTTTCACTGCTCTGAATGATCATTGGTTTCCCGTGAAATAATGTGTGATTCTTGTATGTGGTTGTTCGAGATTCCTCGTGACGACCCTTGGAACATGTGTGGACCTATATCTATGATCGCAACTTCTTATGTGTTCGTGGTCCTGACCATTGATCCTATGTTGGGGTTCAACCTGTGAGTACACATTTCCTAATCATCGAGAAGTGTGGATCTTCTAGGCCAACTTGTGTGTCAAAGTGAATAAATATGAAATATCCTGGATGAATATTCACCCAATTTTTCTTACCAATAAAATTTCAGAATGCAAGCAGATAGCTCATACATTAAATTATCAGATTAAAACAACAAATGCTCATATCGAAGACTTTAAAAATTGCTACGGCATTATGATCTACAGCAATACAATGTCATAACCAAAAATCCATACAAATTCCTCAGAAATATGTTAATGCTTTATACATCAGCAATGTAGGAACTGACATCAAGTTTAATCTAAGACTAGTGTAACATGGGGACTCGCACCCCCTCCCAAGCCTCGAAGTACCTGTCCTCGAGATGTCCCCGCGCCGGGTGCTTGAGTACCCAAGTACCCCCACCTCCGCCATTCCGCAACCATGCTGCTGCTGGGATGGGTACCTAAATTTTTAGTTGAATTTTGATTTTTGAATGTTACTATTGGGTGTGTATTATCTTACTATGTTGAATGTTCAAGAGTTCTAGCTCATGTTGCAATTTTGCTATGTTCAATTATTGTAATTTTCTATGTTCTACTATAATGTCATTTCATAAATAGCATTTCAAGTTCTACGTGTGTACTATACAACACCCCTCCTTGCCTCATCCTCCCCTTGCCACTATCCCCCTACCGTCCCCTAGCCGTCCCGAAAATGAGGCCCATTTTCCCCATGTCTCGGAAACACATCCCGGCGTCTTGCCATCCCGCCATACCCCAGTATTGGGGTGACACTATATTGGAAATTGGAAATAAACATTAAAATGCACCTGTAGTCTGAAATGTGAATTCTGATGTGAATCCACCATGAACTAAATCAAGGCTACGTCCAATCCACCTAGAAAATGGCCTAAAGGTTTACGTCCCCAGGTCTGAAAGGGAAGTAGATTTCTCCAAGAAAAACTCAAATTCTCCAAACAAATAATAATCCCAGCATACTCTAAAATGAACCCCTCGTCCTTCTTTTATGCTCAAACAACGACTCTTTTGTTTCCTTCTCCTCTCCCAAGAAGGGGACATTACAAAATATGTATTAACTTTGATTTATCTAGAGTATGGGGTAGTAAAGGAACTTAGAAGGCAAAGCTTTAGATCAAGCTCTCGTGTGCATAGTGACTACTTAGCTGATTTGTACCCGTTGTAAGGGTGCAACTGGGTAGGCCTCGTTGCCCGACATATTGCAAGCTACTTGTCATTAAATCAGAAACTTATGAATTGAATTCTATCATTTCATTCTTCCTTGTGTTACTCTTGCTGTTTGGTTGGACATCTCCATTGGGGATTCTCCATCCTAGAGTTGTGTCAGTTTTGATACCTGATTTTGGGAGCTGCCTATCACAAAAGCCCTTGAAGCAAGTGTCACCACATATTCAGTACTTGCTGGACCTGGCTACCATGGGAAGCACCATCAAACTTTAGCATGCTTCCCCTATTTGGAACTTCGTATTTTTTTTGTCTTCTAATAATCTTAGGGATTATTGTTGATGTTTTGTAGCTTTACTCGGATAAATTACATCAAGATATATATATATAACTAAGAGCTTAATTATGATAATGAACAGACATGTCCCATGAAGGGACATGTCTATTCTCCAATTCTCTTATAAAATATAAGGGGAAGCTGCAGTTGAAAAACACATCCAAAATTCTTGGCAGTGCTTAGTACATTTGTAGCAATCCTGGAAAAACATGATATTAGAGCCAGGCAGCAAATGCAGGAAGCAAGAATCAACATGATTTAATATCCAATTTAAGAGAATGAAAATAATCTTCTATATCATTAAATGTATAAACAATTGTAAAAATATAAAGTTTTTAAAATTCAGTGATATTGAATGATTTTCAAATGTTACTGATATTCTATGAGCCGTAAATTTCCTAGTTGACATATGTATGCTAGAAACTGTGAGCATTCAATGATAGAAAGGTTTAGTTGAGAAAATGTCAGTATTGGAGAATACAGACGTATTCTGGAGATTATTTATTTCCGGTAAATATTGGACCATCGAAATAAAACTTGTAATCTTAACACCTGAACAAGGGTTCCATTGGTGGCACAATTTATCTTCAAGCCAAAATTTTGAGCGATAATATTACAGCATGATGGTAACTTAAACAGTGATAAATAGAGCAGTGAATGTTTTTTATACATAATTAATATTTGAATTTATCAGTTATTTATTGATAAGGTGCAACCAAAAATAATTGACAACTGAGCGATGGGCCCACCTAATTATATGAAGGGTGTGAAATTGGTGACGTTTGGGAGTAAGGAAAGGGGTCAAACCCATAAATAAAGAAAACACCGATTCTCAATAATTGCTGGTTAAAAACAATCAGAGGAAAGAGACTGCAAGTTCCAAGTATGGGACGGGTCATGTGAATGAGAAGACTGAAAAATAAAATATAGACCCCATCACGTGAGTGCATAGAGAGAAACACCAATACCTTATTGGAAAAGCAGACCCATATAACCACAGTTAAGCCTAGTCACACATCATGTGGCATGCAAACCCAAAAGATACATTAGGCCAGCATTGACATATAAGAAAAAAAATCCCGTGCAAGCATTTATGATAATTACGCCATCCAATAATAATAAAGGAGCTTGATTGTACCTGAAAGTGTTCAAGACATAACATTAGTCCAAGTGGTCCCAAGATGGGAATGTCACAATAAAAGCATAATAATATAGGGAGGTAAAAGCATGGGTCATTGACCTCTTAAGAAAAGTAATGATATATTAAGGTAAGGACTTTGATACCAACCCTCCAAGGTAAGTAATGGTATATTAATTAAAGTTTTCTTTTCACATTCTTATGAAATAGATTACATAAGCTTGTTATACCATTAATATAGTAGCATATAGATGGTTATCTATATATATATATATATTTAAGGATGATATTTTTATCCGATTAATGAGATTTGATAAATTTGACATTACTAAATTGATGTGCAGATCAATATTTATCATCCTTGAGTATTTTATCTAATCAAATTTAGTCTCTTATTTCTATTTGTACTATAAGAGTTATTTGTCTTGATCTTTCTTTTCAAGAATGTTAGTGCAGGATGAGGGAGATTAAGATTCAAAGGGAGTTTGACATTTCATTAGAGGCAACCTTGAAAGAGAGTGAGTATGACACTTCTTTGAAGATAAAGGAGGATCGATATCAAATTCAGAGGGAGTTTGAAACTCCATTTGAAGCATCATTCGATGAGGAGCTTAAATGATTGATATTCAGAGATAGTTCGAAAATTCGTATGTGTGACTATATGACTTTAATGGGCCTACCCCCTGTTTACATCATGAGGAGTGATGACTTCCAAATGATGTCACTTGTATTCATAGAAGTTATTGAAAGGTGATGATCTGACAATAACTTTCTTTTCTATTATGATGGATATCTTACGATATCTCTGCAGATCATGATAGATTATACCTTGCATGGTGGATGTTTATACAGTACACATTATGAGAATGTGTGTGCACATGCCTTATAAACATTTTTTAGTACATGGCGAATGTAATGCAAATTGATTTTCTAGAGCCCATTACACGAGTATTTGGTGAACATCATGCAACTTGTGTTCAGGAGACCATTACACTCATAGTACTTGGTGAATATCTTGTATCTCAACATTCTGAAAGCCATTACTCAAAGAGTATTTGGTGAATATCATATTTGTTATTCTAGAGACCAATATGTGATATCAAATTGGTGAATATCATGTGTTGTTATTTTGCAGACCTATTCTGCAAACCATTTCCTTATTGAGTACATGGTGAATATCAAGTGTTGATATTCTAGAGACCATTACTCATAATTTTGGTGAATATTATATGTTGATATTTTGAAGGCCAATTCTCTTGATATCATAATGTTGAATATTTTCTGATCAAAGACATTCTTATATTACATTTGAGGTAATATATGGTCATGTTTATCCTCCCTAGCTAAGGAGTGTTGATGTTTTATAGCTTTACTCGTATAACTAAGAGCTTAATTATGATAATGAGAGACATGTCCCTTCATGGGACATGTCTAGTCTCTCACTCCCTTATAAATATAAGGAGAAGCTGCAGTTGGAAACAACATACCAAAATACTTGGCAATGCTTAGTACATTTGCAGCGATCCTGGAAAAACAACAATTACAAACCCTTGAATTGGAAAACAGCCATTTTCTATTTATTAAATTATTATTATTATTATCAATATTTTCTGTCAATTTTGACTTGTTTGGTCTTGCCCTATAGAGACCATTTTCACTTTTCTATTTTGTTTTTATTCTTGCATAAAATTATTGCTACTCTTAATTGCTTTTTGGTTGTTCATTGGAAATGCTGCTTTCTAATGTGGTTATGCTTTATTATTTTTCCAGTGATGTTATCAATCAAAAGTAATATCACCGTTAAATACAGTAGCTTAAGTCAGATTGAAAAATGTATATTGCCCATCAGTACTGTAACTTCAAGTTTGGAAACTGCTTTTAGTCGTTTTGACTTATATAGATTTAAATTCTGCACTGTAATATATTAATATATTTGAGAATACTGTTATTACTGCTTGCCTGTGTTTTAGGTCAGCCATGCTTTGCTTCTGACTCAACTTTCTTGACTAAAAATTATCAGGAGATGGCAATGGTGGTGGTACTTCAAAAGCTGGATTTGCATTTAAGTCCGTTTCTGTAGCCTTCTCTATAAAGAAGAGGAACACAGATAATTCAAATGAAGCTAAAAAAAAGGTAATGGAAAAGTCCGAGTTGAATTGCGAAACTCAAGACAATACTGCAAATACATGCTTGTCCTCTCTTTCTGCAGCTTATGGTAGTGACTCAAGTGAATGAAATGAGGTATATTTGTATATTGGCACAATGAAATCTCTTTTTGGCTCCAGTGCATCATATTGTTCATTTATAGACCTGGAAATTATACTCATTTTCTTGGATTGTGCAAACAGACAAACATTACCAACAAAAAATGAATTACAGGAAATCTTTCTGAAGTTGATTATATTTGTCCATCATATTGGTAAAACTTTTTAGATGGTTTTGCATTTATAATCCGAGGAAAAAGGTATCAGCCTCATGCAAGTTTGACCATTATAACATGCATTCATTTATTTAAATTGGGATGTCTCAAAGTTTGGACTGTAATGATTTTGTAAGTTGATTAAAGCTCACTTAAAAGTATGCACTGTAAGTTACAGTTAAGAGGAGCGGATGGAGATAATCTCAACTGATACTGCTTGGTTAACAAGCTTCCATGCTTAAACATTTGAATAAATTATGGAGTAATTTGGCAATGACAACAGCCTCAGCCACAGCCACAATCATAGCCTCAATTTCTTTCATGAATTAAGGTGGATTTCATCAACAGCTATCAATTATATTATCATGTTCAAAGATGAGTTATCTTGATATTCATTGGTAATTCATGCGGGATTAAGAAATTTGATGCTAATGAATATTTTGATTGTAATCTTCTGTTGAGGAATCCAGTGCTCCCACATGTGAAATATGAAAGAGGGAAGCTGTGAATATTGGCTACAGATAGGTTTTAAGGCATTGAACAAAGTTTATTATTTGAATTATTCACTTTCATGGAAGTATGTTTTCTTTTGCTGTGTAAGCATAACCAAGAACAGATTTGAATAAGACTTCTGTGATAAGTATATTTTCTTTTACAGAATATGTGTGTATGATACAATGTTTTCGATGATGCATTGCCCTTTTGGGTGTATATAGTTTCTTAATTTGTTGATCTCTGTCTCAGAAATATAAAAATCTCGTCTTTAGTTTCCTTTCTATTTCAGCTCTATAATCGTTGAAAGCAATGCCTTGCTCTCAGGACTGTATTTTAAGACATCAGTATTGATTAAGTTTTACCAATTACTTCGTAAATAATTGATCTATTTTCATTATCAGATTTCCATAATCCATTGAAATGTATGAACTATTTCTGCATTTGATTGTGTATGTTTTTTTAGCTTCGACGTTTCAAATTGGACTCCGTGATCCATCATCAAGATGAGAGAATGTAAGAATCACAGAGTGTGATCCTGATGACGGATCACGGAGAGTAATCCGAAACGTCGAGGCTAAAAAAACATACACAATCAAATCCAGAAATAGTTCATACATTATCTATTTCCGTTTTTTCTTAGTTGTACAAATCAATTGCTATTATCAGCTTTATGATAATACATGTGATATTTTGTGAAAGTATGCGCTGTTCAGGTTTATATTCAATTATCTTCTATTGGATAAGGGTGAAGATGGGTTTTTGAAAGGGTTTAAACGTTTTTACAATCAAAAGAAGCAGAAACAACAGATTGATTCCATCAAAGTTTAAATAAGACAAGAACCCAAGAGAAACACAAGCCAATAATCCAGAAGCTAAGAAGACAAATTTGAGAGCAACAACTACATTCCCCTCCTTGATGAACTGCAAGTGATCAGTCACAAAATCTTGATCAGACATCTCAATGTCAATCAACTTACAATGCCTCAGACTTTGGGTTTGTGTTCTTGGGCCAACGTGCGTAAATCCATCCTGTGGCCTTTATAAAGAAGAGTGCAGAAAATTCAAAGGGAGTTGGAAATTCCGATTTCAAATGGTGAAACCAACAGTAGTTCCCTAAATATGTGTTTGTCCTCTCTTTGTGCAGCTTACAGCAGTAAGTTGAATGAAAGGAGGCATAGTTGAAGAGCACACAACAAATATTAAGAGGGGGTGGGGGTGGATCATTATTTGAAACTTTTAAATCTTTTAAAAACTCATGAAATCTTTTATGATAAATTAAACGATTAAGTGACCTTTTATTGAATTCTTGACTTTTGGCAAAACAGTGTTATAATTTAAAGAAATAGACTTCACTTTGACCTTCAGCTATTTGGAGAGCAATTTGTACCCAAAAATATTGTCAATCAATTTAGTGATTTTCTTGTTAGGTAAGTTCTAGCTGATGAGTTTTTGTGGGCATCATCTCATTGGAACCAAGCTAGATTCGGATTCCTTTGTTGAGATTCTTGGACACTTTTCCAAAGTTTCCATTTTCTTCTCACTTTCAGTGATTTCTTAGTTGGGTGAGGTAGGGATCTTATATCTTTCATGTTAGTTCGTTATTTGATTTGAGGTAAAATTACTTTTTAGTCTTTGGGATGTTAATTAGTTTTCCCCCATATGTTAATTTTATTCTTTTACCTGATTGGGCTTGTATCAGAAAAAAATGAATTTGAATGGTTTTTGTAAGGGTATGTTCAAATCTTTGTAATTTTGCGAAGGCAAAGTTTATGGTTTTTTTCGTTATTGGGCATATTTGCAGCAGAATGGCATTCTTAGATTTTAAAGCTTTTTCCATGGCTTCAATTGCAGTTTTGACCATGGATATGGTTTCAGTTCAATTTGTGATTTCTAAGAATCAAGAATTTCCTCATTTAAATATAGATTATTTTATAAAATGAGACTATCAATATATGAAATTTCTATTCCATGAGTATTTGTGGTCATTTTCTTGGTTTTCAAGCCACTTAGTATATTTCACACATCTATTCTTATTTTGTATTTTATTTTATACTTTCTTTGTTGGCTTTTGTGTGATCTCTTGAGAGTTGGGGTTGAGATCACACTCTCAACATCTTGAGTTATACCACACCCAATGAAGTGCTCCTCAACCCATAAGTGAGCTGAAAATTTCTGTTTCATGGCCTGTCTTGATATACATTGCTTGTATTGTTGTTGACTTGCCATGTGTATGAGACCATGTGTCATGTGGATGTATGGTGTTGAGATTACATCTATACATGTGTTTGAGTTGTGCTTTTATGTCAAGGTAACAAAACTCTAGCAATTGCACTGTAGGGTGCAATAGGCATGTTGAGAAATATGTTGAGATTACATCTATACATGTATTTGAGTTGTGCTTTGATGTCAAGGTAACACAACTCCAACAATTGCACCATAGGGTGCAATAGGCATGTCGAAGAAATATTGAAGGTCACTTAGGGTACAAAAGTAGGCTTATTTTTTGTGTACAATCATACAACTCAAATTGTATACACAACTCTAACAGTAACCTAGATCCTAACCTTAAACTTAATCCCAACCCTAACCATAATACTAACCATGATCTAACCCCTTATCGCAACCACAATTGTCACCTACAACCTTATTCACAACCTTTAATCTAACCCTATCATAACTCAAACATATAACTCTAGTCCTAAACAAGTTAGTAATCCAAACTCTAAACCTAATCTTAATCCTAACTCTGATCATGGGATTATGGTTAGAGAGAGGAATATAAAGGGATAGATTCATAGATATATAGGAAGTATAGGTTCATGTAGACTAAACATTATCTTTTTTAATACGAAGGTTCATATTAGAGTGTGGAAACCCAATAAAGGCACAAAGTCTATAGGCACATCAATCCAGTTAGGGCCACCACAAAGTAGTTTAGCCACCTAGTAAGAACCATGAACCTATAGAGACCTCTTTGGTTGAGGCCCTAAGACTTCCATTCTACCAAATTTGTTCAAGATATGATCCTAACCTCATCTCTTATGATGTTAGAGACTTGCACTCACCAAGACTTAGTCCTTGGTTAACTAATAAACCAAGGGTCCATTGACAAAAAATGTATCTTGAAATACTTATTTAAATATTTATAAAAGTAATAATAATAATAAATAAATCTTAAGTGTGTGTTAGTTTTGTTTTTTTAACAATTGAAATCATATTGACAATAAATAGTAATAAAATATATTTAGCCATATTTTTTTGTATTAAAATCTGAATTATATAATTAATTACTTAGATAGGATTGCTATTTTTTTGGTATAGTATATAAAAAAAAAATCCTTTCATACAAATAATAGTAACTTTTTCAAGACGTACAAAATCAAATCCAAACTTTCCAAGATAAGTGGTGTCAAACACTAGAATTTGTGGTGCCCCACATACTCCAATCAAAGACAAATATTGTTGAAGTAAATACATTTTAGAACCTAAAAATAAATGCAATGTCGGGTATTCTAAATCTAACACATAGGGAGTGTTTTTTATTGTTTGGTGTGAGGAAAAGTCGGTCACATTCTCCTGTAGTTGTTAGACTTATCTTGTAGTTGTTAGACTTATGAGTAGCCATGAGAATGATTTTATTGATTTTAGAGATTTTTTTTAATGAAATTTTGAATATTAAAAAAAGTAAAAAGAAAAATTGGTTGGAAAATTGTCTGATCAGTAAATTGTGAATCTTTCTCATTAATAAATTTTGAACCGATTTTTATTTCTTTCTACTTTTAATTCTTATTTTATTTATTAATTAATTTAATTAGCTATCATCTACATTGTTAACTATTACTTTTTTCATATTTATTTAACTTAAAAATTATAACTATAAAATAATAAGATGTCTTACATTATTTAAACATTTCTACTTATTTAGCTTAATTGGCTATTATCTCTATTGTTAACTCTTACTTTTAAATATATTTATTTAATTTAATTAGTTATTATTGGTTGTTTATTTTTTTCAAAATAATATTATTTTATTTTAAGCAGAAATTATTTATGACTTAATTTATTGAAATGAAATCTTGTTTAATTTTTAATTTATCTCTAATTTTAACTTCTTTTTTTTCCTATTTATTTTGAAACTAAATATGTTGTTATCTCCACTTTTAACTCACATTCTTCTTACTTTTATTTAACTTTTTATTTTTAAAATTAATTGAAATTTTAGTTTTTAAATTATGTTAATTTTTTTTTTTTAATTAGTTTAGTTAATAGGATATTGGGGGGAGAGTTGTTATTTTTTAAATCTATTTTTATATCTTTCATATTAATTTAGTTGTTAGTTTTATTTTAGTTTATTTTATTTAGTTTATTAAAAGAATGAAATTTTATTTTAGTTTATTTTATTTAGTTTTATTTTCAGTTTATTATAATTTAGTTTTTAGTTTTATTTTAGTTTATTTTTACTATTCACTTTATATGTGTTATTTTTTAGATGATAATTTATAAATATATGATAAATTAAATCATAATATTTATTTAGTTTATTAAAAGAATGAAATTTTATTTTACTTAAATAAAAATTAATTTTAATTTAATTTATGCATATTAAATTACAGTTTTAAAAAATATTAGTAAAAACCTATTGACTAATCGTTGCAAAGCACAAAAGCTTGGAATTGCTAGTTTTAATAAAATGAAGATGTAAAATCATACGTAAGTAAAAAGAGAGATTTTTTTATGAAGACATGTAGCTTATTAAAAGAATAGTTTGTCCACTAATGTAGGAAAATAATGTAGTTTTTCTTTATTTATTTAAATTTAAGTCAAAATTACATGTGAACAATTCTAGTTCATTATTTTGACTTATACAGATAAATCAAATTTTAAAAATGACTTGAAAACTAATTGGAAGGAGTGCCACAAATGAAATTTAAATCAAATTTAATTAATGTATTAAAAGGACTATCGCTAATTGGAAACTTCTGTATATTTTGAATTACATTTGGTGATTTATTTCAAGATGTGCAAATTATAGATTTATTTCACATATCTTGAGAGATAGTGTTACCGTCTCAAGATGAGATTAAACACTACAATAGTCAAATTCAGGACTTGATTAATCTTTATATTTACACGTGTGATCACATATCTCTTTCTGGGTAAATTAATACCCTCCTGTATTTTGTAATGTAATGAGGAAGCAAGGTTTTCTCACATGCCTAATCACCTATCTCTTTTTGGGTAAATTAATACCCTCCTGTATTTTGTAATGTAACGAGGAAGCAAGGTTTTCTTACTAGTTCTTTCCCTATGGAATTTTTGAACTAGTTATTATAAATAAAATATTTAATGGCACCGTCCATTTTTGCGATTTAAAATAAAAAATAAAAAATGACTTCTTGTCTTCCATTTGTTTATGATTACTCAATTACTTTAATATCACATCCTATAATTAGATTATAGATTTGTTCTATAATTAAATCATGTCCTTAACTTCATTGGTTTGAGTAGTTAAATATTGTTTTCAAGAGAAGTGTAGATTGTGCCTTCATCTTGAAGACTTCATAAACATAGTTTCAAAATTGATTAGTATTATATAAGAAATAAAATTATATATATATATATATATATATATATATATATATATATATATTTTTTTTAAACTTTAAATATAATTTTCAGTATATTTTAAATATGATTACTAATATATTGATATTTTTGTTAAAATTACATGTTAATATTTTATATTATTTTTAAAAAAAAGTATAAAGTACTAGGTATTTATTGTTTTAAAATTATATCAATATTTTAAAATTTAATATTGAACAAGTTTTAATATTAAATTAATTTTTTTTATATTTTTGAAAAAATTATACATAAATTTGAAATATATTTATACAATTAAAAATTCAATCAAGATAAGAAATTTCATATTCTAAACAATTTTTTAATTGTTGGAGAAAGTTTCAAGGTTGAGTTTGATTTACAATATTAAATCTAAAAATAAGTAATTAATTTTTTGTCAGTTAGAAGAGGTAATGTGATAAAAGTGTACCCTAATAAGCATTTATTACATTCTTATCCCTATTTTTCTATTGTCTTATATAAGGTAGGGACTAATAATAAATGACCAACTATATTTACCAAGAATAAGAATTTAATAAGCCCTTTTCTTCACTTGGAAGGGGTCATTACAAGGAATGTGGCATGTAGATGTATGAGCTATCTTCATCATCGACACGTTCATTAAACAAGAGATGCAATGTGTCAAAGTTTGTGCCAATGGTCTAATTTTAGATTTGGTGAAATTGGTATGATTGTAAATAAAATAGATTTATATTGTATATATAAATCTAAAATAAATTTAGAAATATATTTTTAAAATTAAATAATAAAACTAATATGGAAAATAAAAATTAATGTAAAATGTAAAAGTGAAATGAAATATTTTTTAATAATAAAATTACTAAATATTTATACTTGACAAACTTTAATTTTTTTTTTTAGGTATATGGTGTGATAGTTGAATGACATGGGTTAATGTAAGGGGTGATAATGCTCAACTAAAAATAAACAAAAAAGAATAATGTCCACTTAAAGGATGTTTGAATGAATTAAAAGTAATAAAGAATTTAATTTCGATTTGATTTGCAATGCATTTTTATTTCTAACATTTTGAATCCCACTCTATGAACCATCACAAAAGGAAGATGACAAAAGAAAAGTCTAATTTTATTTTAAAATTTTCCACTTGAAATCTAATTTGTAAACATTTGATATAAACATCGTTATGTATTTGTTGAAATTTTGTTAGCTTTGGTAGGATAAACTTATGAAGTTCATATATATATAAAGTGGCTGTAATAAAAAGTGAAGCAATCAAGCACCAACCGCCCACAGGTAAGAAGCAACATTAACCCTATAAGATTTTCCCTTGAATCCCAGTTTGTGAGATCCAGAGAACATGTCAAAAGGAAGAGAAGGCTTCCTTGAATGTTTACCTTTAGCTATAGACCATCCATCTTCAACCTTGGCTGCCTCGGCCTGCCAAGCCAACAAATCTTTAGACCCAACAGAAGCAGAGCTAGCTCCAACAGAAATAACTTTTGCAACACCACTAGAGGCAACAATCACCCTAGAGGGGCTAACAACAACTAAATACACACAAGTATCCACAACCGCTTAGGCAGTGCCAGCAATATGAACTACAACAGCTAGCTGAGAAATGTCCACCTCGCTGGCCAAAGCTGAACCATCAAGATCAATAGAAGAAGACAACTTCGCCAAACCCACCGGACCAGCAACAACAACGTTGTCTTGAGAAGGGACAGAAGAGGGATATCCACCCCCTTCCAGAGACTCTTGCACCTTAACCGGCCCAGAGGACCCATGTAAAACTTCTTTAGGATTCTTCTCTCCCTTCGGGGAAGATTTAGGAATTGTAGAATTCTGCGAAAAGGCACTCATCCACCGTAATGAAGGCTTCTTGGATTTTACCGTCTTTGTCACACTTCACTTCCACATTACTTATTTTGAAGTATTTACTGCATCTAAAGGGGAGCCCTTCATAATCCAAAGGATGAATCCAAGATCCCTTTGGAGAACAAAGTTTAATCTCTACTGGCATGCCCTTGGAGGCATCATTGTCAACCAAAATGCGAGTAAAAGCTGTTTGAAGAATATAACAAGAATCATAATCAACCACTAAAAAATCTTTGAATACCTCTCCAATTTCTTCAAGAATAGAATCTATCCAAAGATGAAGAGGAAGATTAGGAAGACAAACCCAAATTGGCATCTTATAAAAGGATTCCAAAAATTGATTGAAGTCCTAAATTGATTGAAGTCCTAATGCCATGATTTAATCATCAAGGGAAAACAATTTTCCCATTTAAAAAAATGACCACAAAGGATGGTTCTTCTATCCTCTGGATTGTTGAATCTGGCAATAAAGAAGCCTTTAGCCAGTAGGAAGATCTGGCCAGAGCCAAAGACACGAGGTTCCCAGTTCTTAGAAACCCAAGCATGGAGCCCCAAGAGTGTAGGTCAGAATCCCTTGAACCTACAGATGACTGCATTCTCAAGGAAAGCATTAGTCCTTTGATCAATATATGAAACAATCTCTTCCTGCAGATTAATCAAAATGGAGCGACAAACTAGGAAAGGTTCAGTCCTTCGAACAAAATCCCCATGAACCTTATTTGAAATAAGAGTTTGGGCGTAAGAAGGAGCCAAATTATCTACAGACCTCCCAGTAGTTTTACCAACAATTTGCTGGTAGAGACACATTGAGGCCATCGTCACTGGATGTGGAGGCAAAGAGCAAACAACAGGAGAGGACGAGCGTCCAACACCACCATTTGCACCATGTGCGCACACACCATTCGAACCTTCAACCATGATGGGGCAACCACACCTGCACACGCCGCAGACGGGCAAGAACCCGCAGGAGGAGAGACAACAATGGTGACTGAACCATTTTGTCCGTACTCTGAATCTCCAGGCCCATTTTCGTTTGAAATCCTATTATGCGTGGAAGGATCCATTTTTCCCCAAGAAACTTTAAGATCCTTGATAGTTAGATAGTTAGGGCCCGTTTGGTTGCTGGAATACAACCGGAATAGAAATAGAAAATTAGAATATAATTTGTATTCTTTGTTTGGTGTGTGGAATAGGAATAGGAAATAGGAATACATATTCTCATTTTAGTCCCAAAATGAGCTTTTGTTCATTCCAAAAAATACCTGTACTTTGCTATTCTTGCATTCATTTTAACTTTATCAAATTTGATTAAATTTTCAAATCCGCTTTGACCTAGGGTGAGCGCTGGAACTTTGTTTTCAATATTTTCAAATATTTCAGCAATTTTCCAATGGCGTCGATTGCATCTTCAAAAATATTTTCAAATGGCGCCAATTGCAAGTTAACCCTATTCCAATTTAAGCTTGCATAACGAAACAAGGGATAAACAAGATTGGATTGCATTTTTCCATTTATATTCTTCATTCTCCATTCTCATTCAAATTTTCTATTCTAATTCTCAATTCCTACGCTTGCAACCAAACGGGCCCTTAGAGAAGAAGGAAAGTAGAGATGTATGATGGAAATAAAAATAGAGTATAAGAGAAGATATGATGAGAAAGTTAAAAGGAATACAATTAGCAATAATTACGTTGGTAGACATATATAAAATGACATTTTCTCATCCATCTGTGAACCATTTTAATTGGTACAGGCATTGAAAGTGGAATTATTTTTTTATAGAGTTAAATACATATTAAGAGGTACGAGAAAGGAAATATTGCTTTGGGTATAGGCATTGAAAGTGGAATTATTTTTTTATAGAGTTAAATACATATTAAGAGGTACATGAAAGGAAATACTGCTTTGGCGTTGAAGTCTCTAATTGTTTTTATTTGTGATGATGATGTTGGAGAGATTTCCAAAATTATTTTGATACAATCTCAGTCAACTCACTAATTCTCTTCATCTCCCACTTCTTATTCCTCCACATTTTTCTTCTTCTCTTTTGACTTCTTCCACTTTTCCCCACCCTTATCCTCCTTGGACATTACAGATGATTTTTTATTTATGATTTCAGTCTAGTTATATAATTATATATTGATATGGTAAAATTATAGAAAAATAATTTTCTTATATTATATAAGTCTAACATTTACTACCACAAAATTAATATTTAAAAAGTTTGTAACAAAATTGAAATAACTAATATTTGAAGGTTTGAATTGTTTAACATTCATTCAACAAAAAAATAAAAAATAAAAGGTTTAAATTATATGTATGTATGTATGTATGTATATGTGTGTGTTTGTATACACGTGTGTGTAGATTCATATTCCCCATTATCTGATTTATTTTGGATTTTGGTGTAGGAATGTTTGGACAACTTTTTGGATAAATATTTTCAATTTACCTTAGGCATAAACAATTGTATTTTTAATATGTTATTAGTATTTGTTATTGTTTGAGAGTTAGTTGATTTATTATAACACTCATTATTTTTGTTCATAGATTTGTTTCATTAAGTGTATGAAAAATGGGACTAATTGTATTGTCTACTAATAAGTTAAATGTATAATTGTTTAATACATGGAAGTTTTGAAATATTTTAAAATTTTCTAAGGGGTTTGCTTAGTTGGTTGAGGCAACGAGTTCTCATTGTGGGCACCCACCCTAGTTCGAATCTCAAGAGGGATATCTTTGTGGGAATTCAAGATCTCCCAAATAAGAGGCTCACAATTTTACCGTTGTAAGTATTTAACATAAGTATTCTAATACAAGTTAATGATAATTTTGACTTTATATTTTTAAGAATAATTTTATATAAGCTTTGATATTATTACATATTTTTATTCGATTTTTTTTTTAAATTACTATTTTTTATAAAAAAATAAAAATAAATTCTATTTTAAGTCTCTAAGAATCTAATAATTACAATTAAAAAATAAATTTTGTCATAAATAAATTTTTTCAATAACATTTCTTTTTCTAAACAAATAAAAATTTGAAGAAATTGCAAGTAGTGGGGTCGGTAATGAGTTGTTGTTGGGTTGGCACACTATGTATTTGTTTTCTATCTAGCATTTACTGCGAGTTTATCTGTTAATGGGCAGTGTGCTTCTTTACCTTGTTTGCATATCTTTCTTGTCTCTTTCCAAATCAGTAGTAATAAATGTAATGAAGTTTTTTGACAGCACAACATGGAAACAAATAAATGAGCTTCTAGCCTCATTGCCTGTAGAGCTAGTAGAGTAACACAATCTTTTTTAAACGATGCATTTTCTTCCATTAATTGCAACAAATGTGGCCAAAATCCCCTTTTTGTTGTCATTATGTGAGTGACATGAGCCATTGTGCAAGCGTAAAATTTTGAATTCTTTGGTTCCCTCACATCTACTGCCTTAGAGACAAATCATAATTCTACTATGAAATCTTTCTTTTCATAGTAGATCGCATAACTGAGGAAGTGAAAGATCTTCTGAAGGTTTGCACATTGGAGGTGGTATTTAGCCATTTCATGTTGGGCTTCATTGAATATTCAGACTTGTTTGAAGGTTGACAATTTTTGGAGTCTTGTGGTGGGGTTCTTGCACCATTTATCATTGGAGGACTTGCAAGAGTTGAATAAATTGCCATCTACACAAATTGTTGCAGAACTAGAGAATTTTGAAGGGAAGTTGGGAAGCATATTTATGGTTATAAGTTCCTCATACCTGGTCCAAACTTCATGCTACCTATTGCATTGTCTTCCTTGAACCCAGACAATTCAGTCCATACCAGATTAGGCACTATGTTTGAAGGCTACAAATTCTACTAGAAATCACACAGAGCCATACAGGTACAACAATATTGGCAGGTTGTATAGGGGCAGGTCAAGAACAAATCTAAGATTTCAATTCATCATTCAGTCAATCTCATTGGCATTAATCCAAGTTCTCCTTATTTCAATATAACAATTAGTTGAGTGAATGAGAGTCATAATTGTAATAAGGGTTTGAAATTTCAGTTATTGTTGTCACGGTTATTAAAAAACCAGTCACTGTCTACTTTGCATATTTTAATTAAAGACTATTGTATGTAACAAAACATTAAAGAGCAATTAAAATAGTGAGGACTCTTTGCATTGCATCCTTTGTAGAAGATAGAATCTGAAGATTGCTTGCCAAGTGTTTAATGAAATTGCTTAGTACGTATTCAGTATTTTACATTGCACAGAATTTCATACTTCAACATTGGTAATTTTTAGTGGCCCATTGGTAAGGTTCATTATAGTGGTATTAGAGCGGTTTCCTACCAACCTGATTGGGTTATCTCAGATTGAATTCAATTGTCAGCATGGCTTTAACAAGAGACAAGGATTTGGAAGAAAGAATGCAAAATGCAAAAAAGAAATTAGACCGTCCATTTCAGTGAACAGAGGACCTTCTAATAACTTTGGAGGAGTTGAAAACTTATTTAGGCAAGATTGATCGGTCAAGACCTGATGCTATGCAAATAGTGTTATCTCTAGCATTTGATTCGTTGGTTAAGCCCCGATTATTGAGACATCTCGATGAGGTGGTAAGACTTGCAACTCTCTCTTGCATTAGTGAAATCATGAGGATAATAGCTGGCCTTAATTCTTATGATGATCAGATTATGAGAGAGGTACTTTATGCCATGGTGAAAAGCTTCGAAAAATTGGATGACATCATGGACCCTTATTTCACAAAGAGGGTAAAACTACTTGAAGTATTTGCAAGGTGTAGATTTGAACACATTATGTTGTCAGTAGGTTGTATTGGTAGCATTCGTTGGATGTTTAACACCTTTTGGAATGTAATTGATGAGTTTCATCCTAGCAGTGTATTAGCCTCGATGCACTCCATCATGTTTACAATCTTGTTTGAGGAGGAGGGTAAAATTTATAAACTGTTGGCAGAAGCTTTATGGTGGACTTGGACAAAAAAGAGGAATATGTCACCTGTGGAAAGTATGTGGTTAAAGAGTCTGATCGATAGGCCTAAGGATCGAAGTACTTTCCTTATGACAAGAAGAAACTTGTATGAGGAGTTTAATAGACATGCTAATCCAATACAAGGTGACATTAGCAAAAATTTAAGAAATGATTTATCTACATCATCTTCACAGGTAGAAGTGATTAAACATGTTTTGTAGATTGAGTTAGGGGCATATGAGGGTGATATCACAGGCACACCAGATTGCTTGATTGATGTAGATAGTGATTCTAGTACAGTTGGTCCGGATGAAGTTACAGCAGTTGAGGATACTGTCATGAGCAGTCAAGACTTTGCAGAAAATGAGTATCAGGCACAGTTGGATACTTCTTCACATGAGATAGAGGCTAGTAGTTCTTCACTTGTTTTGGCAAGCCAGCTAAAGATGAAGGAAAAGGATATTGTTGCGGCTTTATCTCATCATGAAAGGATGCATGGATTGATCGAGAATCAGATTTGGATGATTCAACTGCAGGAGAGACAAAAAAGAGTCACAACAGGTTCTTCTTATGACAACTTACAATAGATCAAGGAAGGCATGGAAGCTATGAAGGTAAGTTTTTTATATCTATTTTTAGATCGCGATCATCTCTTTAATCTTGCAGGAATCTATTTAGATGCATTGAAGAGGAAGGAAGAGGAGGTTGACCGGCTTTCTCATGAGTTGGAGGATACTCAAAATTCCTTGGTGTGTACTCAGTTGGCTCTCCAAGATTTTGAGAGACATGTGGATGAGCTTTGTTTAGAGTTGAATTCAGGTCAAGAGTTAGTGTGTATGGTAGGGACTCAACTTTCTTTTATAGTCAGGTCACATGTTGATGATGATATGAGTATGTCTAACATTCACATTCTGGATTCAAAGATTGTAATGGGTACAGTAGACAAGTACATGAAGTCAGTTGGTACTGTTCACATTACGCAGGTGAGAAATTTACTCGAGTTTCCAGTTGATCTCCGTTCATGGATTGGATGTTGGGATCCTTATCTTAGTACTTAGGATTTTTTTGATCGGAGATATCTATCATTCTTTGGTAGTAGTATTTGTTGCACTATCATGGACTTGATTAGTAGTTTACCAAGTATAGTTCTCCTCCATGCCAATAGCTTGTCTGATGCTGGAATTAGTTTTTATACACCTGTGTTGGGCATTGTTCATGTATCCAGTCAACCATTCTTGTTGGAATGGGTTGATGATCCCTCAGATATGACAGAGTTTACAGAAGAGTCCCAGGATTTGATTATTACAGATGACACCCAGGAGGATGTTGTTGACAGTGTTGAGGACTTAGTCTCTTCAGCCGGTTCCTTTGATATAGAGGTTTATGTTGATGCTTCAGTGACATCGTATGATAATACAAGTTCAGCAGTTGGTTTGTAGAATTTGGATGGCAATA
The DNA here is from genome assembly GCA_028749045.1 of Cupressus sempervirens. Classification (NCBI taxonomy): domain Eukaryota; kingdom Viridiplantae; phylum Streptophyta; class Pinopsida; order Cupressales; family Cupressaceae; genus Cupressus; species Cupressus sempervirens. Next base: position 1,051,264,392 of record CM053785.1, read on the forward strand.
TTACAGATGATAGCTATTCTGAGGTTACTCCTTTGGACAGTGTATTAGGGGTAAAATATAGGAGTTTGACCATCCAACACAATCATGTGCCTAATCAGCTGAGAGTTAGTGAGCGAGATATTGCTATCGCTTGCGAGCATTTCGATGTTGCTCGTCAGTTGTTAGGAGTTTATGGATGGGGTTCTCCTACTAGTGATGAGCAGGGAGGCAATTATCTTTCCTTGACAGAGATCCACTCTTTATGGGAGGCTATTCGGATTCTAAGACAGAATTATATGCAGTTGGTAGCCGACAGAGATTATCTTATGGAGTGGGGTAGTACAACATATGACGCATTATTGACCAAGGAAGATGAGGTGAGTGAGCTTATTCAACAACTCAAGGTGAGTTCTAAGTTTCTTGAGAATACACAGTTGGCTTTCGAGGAGTCTCAGTTTCATTTGGCTAAGGTTACCATGGAGTTAGAGCGACTGCAGTCTTTACCAGATTCTATACAATCACAAGTTGTGGTGTCTGGTGTTCCGAGACTGTCCATGGTCGAGGTTGATAGTGTGTGCTAAAATGTTGTCACACTTCTATGAATCATTATATGTAAGAAAACTCAAGAATGAGCCCTCACAAATCGATCCATAGCTCTCTACTCATAGAGTGCAAGGGTTTGCAATGGAGGCCCTCAGTTTGACCTATTTTTGTGCCCATGCAAGTACACCATGAGATGAGAGATTCAAAGAGGAAAAGCAAGAATGCTAGTCTCCATGATCTTCAAATATGCATGAAAATAAGATCTAATCTATGAAAGCAAAATCTAATCTATAAATGCAAGATCTAAGCTAAAAGCCCATGATGGGTGCAAGAGAGAAAAAGACAAGAAAATAGAAGTTCTCCACAAAAAAGCTTTTGTATTCAAACTCCTTCAAAAATTGGTCTTCAAACCTGCAGCATAACGATAGCATAATCATGGGTGTCTAAAATGAGGAGAGGGCTCTCCCTTATAAAGGAAATTATGGAGGTGAGAGGCTTCTCACAACCAATATGGGATAATAGAGCTTGATCCATGTGAGACAAAATTCCACCAATGAGAAAAGAGGAGTGGTTGAGGAGAAAGTGGAAAGATAAATCCCACTTAGATCACTTTTTTTAAGTGTAGAGAAATTAAATAAAAAGAATTTATTTTATTTCCTTTTTTCATCAAAAGAGATATTTAAGTGGGATTTTTATTTAATTAAAAGGAAGCAAGTTCTTTTTAATTAAATAGAAGATATTTAATTAAATTAAAAGAGAGGGTTTTCTCTTAATTAATTAAATGTGGATGAACTGTTTAATTAAAAGAGAGGTTTTCTTTTAATTAAATGGGGATTTTATTTTATTTAATTAAAAGAGAAGATTTTCTTTTAATTAAATAAGACTTGGAATAAGATTATCAATCTTAGAAATGAAATAAATCGAATTTGATCAAGGAAATTAATTTGAATTGATTTAATAAAATATTACAAACCATTGATTCAGAAAATTTGATAAATTGATAAATTGAATAATGGGGGCCCATAGTCTAGGCGACCATTTTTGGGTGCATACATTTGCCCCTCTTTGACTAATGTGTGATCGATTCGGGAACACATGTAGTCAAAGAAAGAAATTGAAGTGTGAGGTCAATTTGGGATCACAAAACAACCCAGATGTGTGGTCGACTCGGGAACACATCAGGACAAAGAATACAAATAAATTTTAACTTGAAAAAGTCGAGGATAAAATTGATAAAACTGAATCAAGGATTGAAATTGATAATTACTACCCCCTCGTGATCGAAATCGAAATGAGATAGAGGAGAAACAACAAATTGATAAATTTGATCAAATCGAACAAAAGATAAGGTTCTTGATGTAAGATGAAAGATATAAGAATCATAGAACCAAAGTAGATCATCAAGCATGAAATATTATGCCCCAAAGGTGATTTAGAAGAAAAGAAGTGGGGAAAAAGAAAATGGAAGATAGAAGTTTGAAAGATATGGAAAGAAATAGAAATAAGAAAAAAAAATGCTCCAAAAATCAATCAACTGTTTAAGATAGAAATTTCGATTGAGATCATGAAAGAAAATAAGGAAATGAAGATCAAAATGTGACCACAATTGATTAAATGTCCACAATAAAGATGAAAGGAGAACCCTCTCAAACTCATAATGCAGCCTAAAAATGCAAAATAACATGAAGTCTAATAATGCAAGCTACATGAAATGCAATGGTGTACTTGCAAAAGAGCAACTGTAACATAGGATTTTGTGTTCATCATTCATTAGAGAATGTAAAAGAACTTATTTTCATCATTGGGCCATTATTAACGGACATCGAAAAATCACACAATCATCACTAGTTACAAATGCAACTATGAAGATATGAATGCGATTTATATTGGATTGAAATGTGGAAAGATTCTAACATAAGCATCAAAGACATAAAGGTCAAGATGACTTTGATGTTAGCTTACCCAATTTAATATAGAAAAACTATGCTCGCATCAAGGCATAGATGCCAAGATGACTATAAGAATGGTTGTGCAAAAACAATCAAGGATGATGTCTCAAATCTCCTAAGTGTTTCAAGGGGACAACAAGAGACACTCTAGAGTTTCAAGACCACACACACAAGCAAACAACAAATAAAAACATGTCCCATGCCCCAAGTCTTCTAGCAATGCATCATGGAGAGACTTATCAGACAAAGACACTCAACAAAAATCAATAACAGTTAGTACACAGAGAAAAAAAATCATGACATAAGTCAAGCATTAAGTGTTGCGTTTAAAAATTTAAGTGTGTTAACTGATACTGAGTTCTGAGGACAAGGATCAAATGCTTGTAGGAAGGTAAGATCACATGATGATACTGGGTAAGACCAAACCAATAAGTGTTGAAAAACACTCGATGTCAATGGGTGTTGAAAAACACCATTTGTGAGGTGTCCTAAAGACTCACACATCTAAGAAACCAAAGCTAACATAGTTATGCCCCCTAGACAAAGACCAATTCCAAACCAAGGTAACAAGGACAAGGCATCGTAGAGAAAGGCTAAGTGTCGAGGACATGTGCTAAGAAACAGGGGTGCAAAGGCCTCAAGTAGCGCCCATTTCTAGGTTTTCACCACTTGGATTTTTTTATTTTTTTATTTTTATTTTTTTGCTACCAAGGCGCCTGTTTCCAGGTTTTCACCAAGGCACTTTTTCTATTTTTTTTGAATTTTTGAAATTTTTTTTTTTTTTTTGTATTTTTGGAATATATAATTTTTTTGAAGATACATCAAAGTGCCTTTTGCTAGGTTGTCACTAAGATGATCATTTTTTTCAGGACATTTTTCAATTTTTAGAATTTTTACAATATATCATTTTTTTGGATTTTTTAAATATATCAATTTTTTTGAATTTTTTAAAATATATCAATTTTTTTGAATTTTTTTCAAGATCAATAAATATGTACAAAGATGCCCCTAGATAGAATGGGCATTAAACTCTTAAGCAAGATCACATCGTGCAGTCCCAATGTCTAACAAGGTGGAGGACATGATGAAGCAATAAGCTAATGGATATTATGGATAAGCAAGGAGTGTATGAAGCAAGTGAAAGTGATCTTCAAAGGTTGACTCCTCAAGAGTACCCAAGCTAGGGAAAATTTGTCATGTAAAGAACATTTGGACAATAAATGAAAGGCCAGTATAGGATTCAAGAAAGCATAATGTAAAAGTGGGAAAGATGCAATCCAAAGAAGTAGACATGTCAAGAGACTTTATAGCATCATATTTTACTCTTTTTTATTAAATCAAGACCAAAAGGGTAAATGGGAAAAGGATAGCGAAAGACTAGAATGAATGGAGGAAAATAGATATGAAGGCTAAACATGAAAGGAATGAAAACAAGATCATCATAAGATAGCTCACAAGATAGCCAAATGTTTGTCTATAGGTCAACATTGTCAAGATCAAAGAGAGAAGACGAAATGAATGAAAGATGTAGAAGAACTATGCATGATGCCTATTTGTTAGGTTTTCATCATGGTACTTATCCAAGGCACCACAAGGGAGTGGTTTTCACCATAGGATGAATTTATTTCTCTTTACTTTTGCTACCAAGGTGCCTGATTACCAAGTTTTCACCAAGGCACATTTTCAAATTTTTCATTTTTTTTCTTTCTTTTTTTTTTCAATCTTTTTCAAATTTTTGTTTTGGAAGAAGTCAAGCTTTTGAGATAATGCTCTTTGAATGTTTAAACCATGATAAACAAAGGAATTCAAATGATATGCTCAAAGATGCTAATAGGGAAAGGAAGATGGGAGACAAAAATGGAGGATATGGCTTTATGCGAAGTGAGTGAGATTGAAAAATGGAAATGAAGGCAAGATCAACGTCAACACACACCATGAAGGGTGGAAAAAGGATGGAGAAAATGTGAATGAAGGAATATGTGAAGGAATATGGTGAGTGGATAGAAAAGGTTGCAGTTTAGGCACATGGAATGGAAGAATGCTTTTGGAAGAAGATGAAGCGGAATTCTTTGGAAGCTTGAATGTCAAATTTAATTGTTGTTCAACATTAGACTCTCTCAAGAGAGATTTTTGAATCCATATAGCCTTAGGCTTCTTTTCATTTCTTTTTGATGATTTAGAGATAATATCTTCAATGATGGATTTTGGAACCCATACTTGTCTTGTAATTTTTTTCTTAGATATCTCTTTTGACTTAATGCCCCCATGTCGATTAGAGGAGACATGGTGGTCTTCTTTTTTATATGGATTCTTGAATTGCTTCTTTTTCTTGTATTGAACATTCAAGTTACTTCCAAAAGACTTGGGACTTGTGGAAGAAGAAGGATGATATGACTGGTTTAGGTGAGTGGGTGGATGAAAAGGATTCAAGGATATGCATCTATGTTGATCTTGAGGAAAGATAGGAGAGGGAGGGACATAAGGACCCAAAATGGATGAAGAACTAGGAGAATTGGGAGGGGAAAGTGAAGGGACATAAGGACCCAAGATGGAAGGAAAATGTGAAGGATTTAGTATTGGTGGGGGAGGTCCAAGGATGGATGTAGAAGATGCAAAAGGGTAATCAATAAGTTCATCAACATCTATATCACAATCAAGGACATCAGCATCTTTAGAGTGAGCATCAGAATTTTCAATAGGAACATAAACATTTTTAATAGGAGAAACTTCTTTGATAGGAGAACTTATAGCTTTAGAAGACTTAGGAAGAGTAGAAAGTGAAAGGGAACATGAAGTGGTAGAACAAGAAGATGGAAGACTTTGATCTTGACAAGGATCTTTGGATAACATAAGCATAGAATTGTTCTCTTGATTTTCAATAGGCTCAACATTGGAAGTAATAGCATCATTTTTAATAACCTTAATGGAAGTATCATCTTTGGAAGGAGAAAGTGTACTAAGGCCATTTTTATTGTCAATAGGCTCAGTGGTGCAAGCAGTATCTTGATCTTTCTTAGGAGAAGGCTTAAGACATGGTGGAATGAATGAGAAAGGGTGTAAGGGATCAAAAGAACCATGAAATGTATCAGAAACATTGTGAAAAGGATTGGGTGACATGGAAGGTTCTTGATCTTGATCTTTTTTTATATTATTTTCTTTATCATTTTTAGAGTCCTCTTGACATGAAGCCAGTGCTAAGGAGAAGGAAGCATGTTGGAATTGTATAGAAGACTTTGGAATAGATGATGAAGGACTAGCTGAAGTAGGCATTATAGTGCATGAAGGCTTAGGCTCTTTAGGTTTAGCATTGTCAAAGGTATTTGTAGCCAAGTGACGGTTAGCTTGAGTTTCTTTAAGAGGTAGCCCTTGAGGATAACTATAGGGAACTGCATGAAAAGCATTAGGATCTTTGTTGGATGAATGATTGGTAGAAGATTTGAGAGTCTCAGAATCTTTAGGGAATGTATGGATAGTGGAGGAAGTAGAAGATGGAAGGGGAGCATCAGAATACAAAGTTCAACATTAACATGATCTTGCTCAAGAGTGTAATCTTTATTTTCAGCATGAGGGTTCTTAGAAGAGGAACTCTTATCCCATTGATGTTGTATTTCAGCACAAAAAAATGCTTTCTCTTCATCAAAAAATGTAGATTTATCATTTAGGTATTGTTCACAAAATTTATCAATGTTGTTTTCAAGATTTGATTCATGTGAAATACCATCAATATCTTTTCGTGACTCATCCCCTTTAAGCACAAGCATAGGACTAGGAGGACTTTTAGGAACTGTTGGAATGTAATAATAATCACCATCATAATCATTGTCACTAGAAGAATTATAGATAGGCATATCACAAGACTTTTCATGTTGTCCATTATCATATGTCTCAATAAGAGGAATAAGACTCTTGGTAGAAGTAGAAGAAGAATGATATCGTGAAAAAGAGGTAGGTGAAGACCTAGATGGATGATATCTAGAAGAGTCATGGTAAGATTTAGAAGATGAAGTGTGTGAATGATATTTAGAAGAATTATCGTAAGACTTAGAAGATGAAGAATATGAAGGATATTTAGAAAAATCATGATAAGACTTGGAAGATAAGGAATTTAAATGATATTTAGAAGAATCATGATAAGACTTGGAGGATGAAGAATCTGTATGATATTTAGAAGAATCATGATAAGACTTGGAAGATGGAAAATTTGTATAATATTTAGAAGAATCATGATAAGACTTAGAAGATGGGAAATATTTGGAAGAAGGATATTGTGATTTGATCTTGCACATGATCCTAGCAAAGGTGTCTGACTTATCCATTTTTTTAATCATTTTTGTTGCAACGTTAGCATCCATGCATCTATTGGAGTGACAACACTTTTCAAATTCAAGAAGGAGGTGAATTTCATCTAAGCTCAAATGAGGATCCATAAAAAGATATCCAAGATCCATTGTTCTAGAAGAAGAAGAATCAAGTATGGAAGAAGAGAAAGAATGAATAGAAGAAGGTAGACTATATGATAATAGGAGGAAAAGAATCAAGAAGACATGAAGAAGAGGAAGAGTGGAAATGATAGATTAGAAAGACATGGAAGATAAAGAAGAAAGAAGACCAAGAGTCATTTTTTGAAATTTGATACCATTTGAGTTCATTTGCATTTTGAGAAACATGTAATAGCACTTGTAATCAACATGAATGAAAAGGTACTAGTTGATAGGATAACCCTAAGAAATGTTGGTACCAAACAAGGATAGTAAAAGCACTCACTTGTCCAAAATAAATGTGATAAGATTGAATTTTGCAATAGGCATAAATCAACACTGCCACAGAGGTGCTCACAACTTTGGGTGAATACCCTAGCACATATGGACCAGGAGGATGATTTACCCAAATTATAAATAATTAAAATTGAACTTTGATGAAAGTGAATTGACAAGAGATTACTAAGACTCTCCAAGTGTAATATCAAAGGATCCAAGTGTATATCTTTCTCAATAAGGACAGTTTCTAACTTACCAACACTAAACAAGGTCTCTTGTGAAATCAATGATCACTAATTCAAGAGGTCAAAGTACAATAACCCATGGTGCAAAAAAGATTTTAACAATGGGTTAAGTAGCCTAATCCAAATAGGACCAACCTAGGGAGACTAGAAATAATGGGATAACAAAGTTATTCAATCGTAAAGTCTCAACTCAAGAACTCAGATTTTGTTCATTTTAAATATCCAACTAGATGTATCAATAGATTCTTTATCATAAACCAAGCATGCAAGATAGAAAACAAGGATTTCAAGCAAAAAGTCTTCAAACAATGAACAAGGGGCAAAGCAACCTTGCACATGAGCAATCAAGTGACTTAGTTTATGCTAATCCCTAGGAGAGCTAATTGTGTATGTTCTCAAAAAGTTTCACAATCATTGCATACATCCCTAGAAAATAAAAGTTGACCTCTCTAAGTTTTTTAGTAATGGTTTGACTCTGCAACTTTTATGATTCACAAGGGTGACCTCCAATCCCGGCGCACCGAGGTTTTGACACAGTTTGAGAACTTAATCTTCAAGAGCTGCTAGGGAGATCTGACAACCCACAATGAGCCATACCCCATGGAGATTTCTTCCACGAGGACATTTATATAGCGATTGTTGCAACCACGACAGAAGTGGCTATTACCGCTTGAGGTTCCGTCCACAGTTTTCCCTGTATAGGGATTGTCTGCTATGGTTAACCCTCTCTAAAGGTGACCGACTCACAATAGTGGACCACAAGGGGACTTAGCTTTCAGATCCAAGGTTTTGACACTTTTTCACTTTTAGCCCAATCAAAGCAAGCAGATTAATCCGACACACTAACTAAGATTATCTCAAGATCTATGATATCAACCCTTAGTGATCTATCAACCTCTCCAGAGAAAGGATGCCTCAATCAACAAGTTGAAGATCCATCTATCTAAGAGATTCTCAAAGTATCCTCCCCACCTACAAGGAATCTGTCTTTGAGAGGAGTTTCACTAGGAACTCACTCCCTCAAGATCCATGAATAGTATTCATGGGGCCTAATTACTATGTGTGTACAGATGTTCATTCCCCAAAAGCAAATCTATCCAAGAATAATCAAAAAGCACAAGGTGGTACACTTAATGCTTTAACTAATGTAAGGTGAGTCCAAAGATGTGGAACACTTAACCCCTCGCACAAGCCAAAACGAGTCCACAACTCAAAGATTAGTGAGTTCTAGAAAGCACAAGAGGGTTGCCAAGTGGAGCACTTAACGCTTCTATCCTGTAGACCCATCCCCTTTAATGTGGCGCTGATCTTGCAACCACGGGGTGGAATGAGGGGCCGGCGGATTCAGCGAGTCCAATAACCCAATATAGCTATCTAAATCTATCACTAATAATCAAGCTTGCTAAATAAAAATCAATGGAGATTACAACCTAGTATCAATTATGCATGTGTTTGAAAAATAAAAGCATAAGCAAAACACACAAGCTAGACACATGAGAGGTTCATTTTAAAGTTCCAAATCAAAGTGTTATCAGCCAAAGAAGAATACCTGAAGTCCTCGCAACGCGCTTAGTAGATCTTACCTATTTTTAACAACTTTAGCACTTTTTCCCAATGAAATCATAACTTGCTGCTATGCTGTTCCAAAAAAATCAGAAAACATAGAAAAACCCAAAACAATGAGCAGTTAACAGAAAAAAATCAGAAAAACACGAAAATCCCTGCAAAAAAAATACAAATAACCTAGTCAACATGATTAGACCTTTTTTTTGCTATGATTTTGAACCCAAAAATAGAAATGAAAAGAAGAGACCCCTGGTAAAAACTAAAGAGCTTTCCAAAAATGTAAGAAATTCAAAAAAAATTCTTCATTTGTTCCCTAGGGACCCAATTTTTCAAAATAGGCTAGATTCATCAAATCGAGTTTTTGATCTTTAATACGGCCTCAAAATTCAAAACACAAAAAAAAACCCCCCTTAGAATTCAAAAAGCTTTCTGAGAATGTAAATTTTCCAAAAAATACGCTAATTTGCGATCAGAAATAGCTTTTTATGAAAAATAAAGAGAAATTCATAACTCGCGCAAATCATGTCAAAATGATCTGAAAATTGAACTGGGACATGTTGGGCACATAGCCAACCCACAAAAAAAATTTCAGAACCAAACTCTAAGTGGTTTAAAAGATATGATTGAATCTTTAAACCAACTAGATTTTTTGCCTGCAAACCAATCTATATATGGGTTGGCCTTAAAACCAAAGTGAAAAATTTACAAGAGCACTTGATTAGATCCAATATGCTGCTGTAAAAAACCAGAGATGAAAAATAAAAGTAAATGGAGCTAGAAACTTGATTCAAGCCCAACGGTGAGCACCAAAAATGTGTGCTAAAATGTTGTCACACTTCTATGAATCATTATATGTAAGAAAACTCAAGAATGAGCCCTCACAAATCGATCCATAGCTCTCTACTCATAGAGTGCAAGGGTTTGCAATGGAGGCCCTCAGTTTGACCTATTTTTGTGCCCATGCAAGTACACCATGAGATGAGAGATTCAAAGAGGAAAAGCAAGAATGCTAGTCTCCATGATCTTCAAATATGCATGAAAATAAGATCTAATCTATGAAAGCAAAATCTAATCTATAAATGCAAGATCTAAGCTAAAAGCCCATGATGGGTGCAAGAGAGAAAAAGACAAGAAAATAGAAGTTCTCCACAAAAAAGCTTTTGTATTCAAACTCCTTCAAAAATTGGTCTTCAAACCTGCAGCATAACGATAGCATAATCATGGGTGTCTAAAATGAGGAGAGGGCTCTCCCTTATAAAGGAAATTATGGAGGTGAGAGGCTTCTCACAACCAATATGGGATAATAGAACTTGATCCATGTGAGACAAAATTCCACCAATGAGAAAAGAAGAGTGGTTGAGGAGAAAGTGGAAAGATAAATCCCACTTAGATCACTTTTTTTAAGTGTAGAGAAATTAAATAAAAAGAATTTATTTTATTTCCTTTTTTCATCAAAAGAGATATTTAAGTGGGATTTTTATTTAATTAAAAGGAAGCAAGTTCTTTTTAATTAAATAGAAGATATTTAATTAAATTAAAAGAGAGGTTTTTCTCTTAATTAATTAAATGTGGATGAACTGTTTAATTAAAAGAGAGGTTTTCTTTTAATTAAATGGGGATTTTATTTAATTTAATTAAAAGAGAAGATTTTCTTTTAATTAAATAAGACTTGGAATAAGATGATCAATCTTAGAAATGAAATAAATTGAATTTGATCAAGGAAATTGATTTGAATTGATTTAATAAAATATTACAAACCATTCATTCAGAAAATTTGATAAATTGATAAATTGAATAATGGGGGCCCATAGTCTAGGCGACCATTTTTGGGTGCATACAGATAGAGGCAGTGGAGATGAGGATATATCTATCCTCGATACTAGTATTGGCATGTTTGATTCGTTTCCATTGGAGGTAGGTTCAGTTGAGTTGGGTTTTGCAAGGAGTTGTATAGTATGTGGATTCTCCATACTGGATACAGTTTCAGTCGAGAGTGTTCACCATTGTTGCAGAGTTGGGTTGTACATTCCGCTTAGGCCAATGGAATGCGTTGGTTGTATTGAATTGGTACGAAAAAATGATAGATGGATTGAGCAAATGATGCAAGAGCTATTTGGTGATGATTGAGACATTACACAGGTCTTCACTTGGGATCCAGGTGGAGGAGAATGGTACTTGTTGCTGAGATTGCTTGGGGACAAGCAATTACAGGAGGGGCGGACTGTAATGTCCCCATTTTAGCTGTAATTTGATTTAATTAATTTAATTAATTAAGTTGTTCAAAATAATAATATTTATGAGGATGACTAATTAATTATTTTAATTAAATAAATAAGTGGTATTAAGTTAATTATTTATAAAGTTATCAAATAAATAAATATTAAAAGGTAACTTTATATTTAATTAATTTAATAAAGTGACTTGAATTATGAAATATCTTATAAAGTCACTTAATAAATAATATAAAGTAATGTTCTAGAAGTTGCTGGAAGAAGTCGAGAAAAAAAAATTTAAAAAGGAGGCCGACCTAAGGAAAAAAAGAATAAATAGGCATTCGAGGCTTCATTTTAGCATCCAGTTTTTATTATTTCTCTTGACATCAGATTGTGAATACAATCACATGGTCTATTGTGAAGCCAAGGGTTTCTAATAGTCTATTGGTCTTTGGGAACGATACCTCCCAATAGATCGCATAACTGAGGAAGTGAAAGATCTTTTGAAGGGTTGCACATTGGAGGTGGTATTTAGCCATCTCATTTGGGCTTCATTGAGTATTCAAACTTATTTGAATGTTGACAATTTTTGGATTCTTGTGGTGGGGTTCTTGCATCATTTATCATTGGAGGACTTGCAAGAGTTGAATAAATTGCCATCTACACAAATTGTTGCAGAACTGGAGAATTTCGAAGGGAAGTTGGGAAGCATATTTATGGTTATAAGTTCCTCATACCTGGTCCAAACTTCATGCTACCTATTGCATTGTCTTCCTTGAACCTAGGCAATTTAGTCCATACCAGATTAGGCACTATGTTTGAAGGTTGCGAATTCTACTAGAAATCGCACAAAGCTGTACAGGTACGGTAGTGTTGGCAGGTTGTATAGGTGAAATCAAGAATAGATCTGAGGTTTCAATTCATCATTTAGTCAATCTCATTGGCATTAATCCAAGTTCTCCTTATTTCAATATAAAAATTAGTTGAGTGAATGGGAGTCATAATTGTAATAAGGGTTTGAAATTTCAGTCATTGCTGTCACAGTTATTAAAAAACCAGTCACTATCTACTTTGCATATTTTAATTAAAGACTATTGTATGTAACAAAACATTAAAGAGAAATTAAAACAGTGAGGACTCTTTGCATTGCATCCTTTGTAGAAGATAGAATCTAAAGATTGCTTTCCGAGTGTTTAATGAAATTGTTTAGTATGTATTCAGTATTTTACATTGCACATAATTTCATACTTCAGCATTGGTAATTTTTAGTGGCCCATTGGTAAGGGTCATTACAGCATACTAGTTTTCCTTGCAAATTGAGGAGAAGATATATTTTTTTTGATGGAAAGTAAAGAGGGCACAGTTAAGGAGGAAGGGTTGGTCGTGGATCTTTTGGAGGCTGAAATGAGGACCATAAGAAAAATGAAGATGTGGGTACCGACCGAAACTAGTGGAACAAGGGTTTCAACAATTCTCATGATCAAAATATTGGTGACCAAAGAGGAAGAGGTAGAGGATGAGGACAAGGTTCAGGAAGAGGAGGCTTCTATAGTACAAGTTTTCACTGTAAAGAAGAAGGCTATTAAGCCTATGAGTTCCCTCAATGCCAAGGAAGAACATATAGAACAACTTATGGTCAAGAAAGGGTTTCTCATGTGGATGATGATGTCAAGTCATCACATTTAGAGGATGCATAAAGAGAAGAAGTTCTAGTTAATAAAAGGATCTTTTGGAGTGGTGAGAATGAACTTGGACAAAGGAAGAGCTTATTTCGTGCCAAGTGCAAGTGTGAGGGAAAATGTTGTGATGTGATTATTGACAGTGGGAGCAGTGAAACCTTGTTGTCAGAAGAGATGGTCTTGAAGCTAAAGTTTAAGAAGGAGAAACATCCCTATCCATGTCAAATTAGAGGGCTTTTCATGAGGGAGAACTTGATCAAGGAGAACCATAGTAGAGGGATGGCAGGACACTTTGGTTGAGACAAGACCATCGTCATTGTAAGTGAACATTATTCTTGACCTCAATTGTCGCAAGATGTGAAGAAGTTGTAAAAAGTTGTTGAGTTTGTCAAATAACCAAGGGAGTCAGTTAGAATAGTGGACTTTATATCCCATTTCCCATTCCATCAAGGTCCTGGGAAGACATAAGTATGGATTTTGCTCTTGGGTTACCAAGGACACAGCGGGGTAATGACTTGATATTTATGGTGGTTGACAGTTTTTTAAAGATGGCTCATTTCATTCCTTGTCACAAGACCCATGATGCAATGCATATTGAAGATTTGTTTTTCAAATAGGTGGTGAGGCTAGACAGTCTTCCAAAAAGTACAATTTTGACAAAGATACAAAATTTAATGAGTAGTTTTGGAGGACTTTATAGAAGAAGTTAAAGATAGAATTGATTTTGAATTTTGCACATGATTCACAGATTGATGGAAAAACGGAGGTGGTGAATCAAAGTCTGGGTAATTTTCTAAGGTGTTTAGTAGGGGATAAGCCCAAGGGATGGGGTTTGATTCTACCATAGGCATAATTTACTTACAATAATTATGTGAATAGGAGCACTAGTAGGTTACCATTCCAAATTGTGTATGGGAGTTGTTTAAGGATTGCACAAGAGTTGAGGAAGATGGAGTAAGGAGAGAGGATTAGTGTTGAGTCAAAGGAATTTTTTGAACATGTCAAGAACCTACATGAGGAAGTACATGTGCATATTACCAAGTTGAACCTGCAGTATAAGGCTAGAGAAGATCAAAAGAGGAGACATAAGGAGTTCTAAGTTAGGGATTTGGTTATGGTGTACTTGAGAAAGGAACGAATTCCTATGGGAACCTACAACAAGATGAAGATGAATAAATTTGGTCCATGCAAGATTTTGAAGAAACATGATTCAAGGAATGCACATGAAGTGGAGTTGCCAGATGGGATCCATATTTTCCCTATTTTCAGTATTGCAAAATTAACAAAATATCATAAAGATGGTGCAGAGGAGAATTTAATACTTGAGCCATGCCCACTCCTACTTTTGAGAAGGAGATTGAAGAAATTTTGGATAGTCATGTGGGCCATAGTACAAGAAACATGTAGTATGAAGAGTACCTGGTGAAGTGGAAGGGACGACTAATGGAAGATTCAACCTAGTTATCTAAGGTGGAGGTTGATCGCTTGGGTTTTCCTTAACCAATGGTAAAGTGTTGTGGTCACTTTTCAAATTACCTTGGGTTCTGATGCAGGAGCATCCAATGATGTAAGGGAAATCTTGTATGACCCAAAAATATGCTTAGTGTTAGTTTATTTTTAAGGTGTTTATATTTTTGGATACCAATTTGGGCCAATTAGAGATTCCAACTCTCATAGTTCCACTATTTATTTTTTGCGTCAGTGTTTTTAAGTACCTAAGGCATGTGCTAGTGTATAAAATGGGTTATCTTGTAATAGATATGATGAGTTAGAGGGTGTAAGTTGGAGGGATGATTGTTGATGCAGTGCAAGGCTAGAGAATCCCAAAGGAGATGTCCGAGCCCCCAACAAACAACCACACAATGAAATATAAACAATAAAACATAGAATAGATCCACACAATGCCAATTCTCATAATAAGATTTTCATCCAACATGCTTGGTTGTAAGGCCTTTTGAGTTATGGCCAAATACATCAATAATTACAATAAAAGTTCAACAAGATCTCACAAGATCTAAACCACTAGCTATCCTAGATTTGCAACCTGATAGTGAATTCCAAGAAGAATCTAAACTTGTGCTTGCAAGCCACCAAAGAAACCTCTTTTTTTCCCAAGCCAACACTTAACTACTATCTTTGCTCAAAAATTTGCTTGTCTTAGTTAATCCTTCTCCATGTTAGATGAATGATAACAACTCTAGACTCCACAAGACCCTCTACTTATACTAAACTAAGCCACATGTCAACCTAGCCTATTACATTAATTAAATACACCCACATTAAATGTACCCATCAAGCCACAAGTCAACTTGTAACAAAGATTAAATACAAAATGTAAATTAAATACTTAGGATAGGCCCCAAGTTTACAATGTATAACTAATTCATAAGACCTCATAATAATACATACACTTAGACATAGGTCCATGTGCCAACCAACTATCTAAATCAAAGTGTGCACACACAAACTCCCTTAGAAAAAAGCTCACAAATAAAATCTCCAAAGCTCAGCCAGTAAATAATAACACATTACCAACAACCAATAAAATGTCTCTAACTCTAAGTCAATGACTCCAAACATCATGCACACTTAAGGAAAGGGTCCCCAATATGCCTCAAATAGATCCCCAATCATTTAAATCATAACTCCACAAACTCAAGCATGAAGCCCCTACATACATGGTTGTTGAATTCCCTAGGATGCTCCTACATCAGACACCCCATGTGAGAAGAAAATAAGCTCTTAATATCTAGAAGAACATCTTTTAGGGTTCAACACATAAAACCTGAACTGGTTCTTCATTTACATGTCCTCCACCACATCAAATTTTACACTCTTGCCTTTGTTCCTCTTCTGCAACTTCTTTTCTACATCTATTATCTTCACATCTGTCTTCGGTGTAGAATAGTTTTTCTTTCCATGTTGATCTCCAACCCTTTCAAAATCCCCCAACTCAACTGTGCTACCAATACTCAGGTTCCTCCTACCAAGTCCTTCATTCTACAAAAGAATCAGGGAATTCTTCCTGTCACCTTTCTCAATAGTAATTACATTCTTGACATAATCATGCACAACCCTACAACCATATTGGTAAGGTCTATCAAGTAATATGTGACAACTACTCATGTCCACAATATCACACAACACTTGGCCATTATATACTGCCCAATCTAGAAATTAACAAGACATTGCTCCCTTACTTCCGAAGCATGTTCATCTTGTAACCAACCAATCCTATAAGGAAAAGGATGTATTACACTCTTCAAACCAAGTTTCTAAACCATCTCTTCAACAACTAGGTTATCAATACTACCACCATCCACAATCACATTACAAATTTTACCTCCTGATCTACAACAAGTCTTGAACAAATTCCTCCTTTGATAAGGTTCTAGTGTCCTCTTACCAAGCATTACTCTCTGAATCAACAAGTTATCCCCATCCTGCTTAGGGTCATTCACCAAGTCTTCGACTTCTTGCACCAGAACACTTCTTCTATCACTAACCTTAGGAAATTCAAAAGATTGATGACTTTCTTCACCACATCTGTGGCAAGTACCCTTAAATGCACCTCTGTCTATCCTCTTCCTCTGTTAAACATGTTTCGGTTCATCTTCAACAATTTGTTTGTTCTTCATAAAGTGATCTTGCTTCTCCTTCCCTCGAGGATTACCTTGATGTCTCTAATGAGACCAATCTAAGGCTTATTTAGTTCATGTTTTTATATGCTTTGATGGTTAAAGATTTAAGAACTTTATGAGTTTTTGATGAACTTATTCAAAGTGCTTACAATAATATTGTTATATGTGTGAAATCTGATTGGATTAATATGATGTGTGTGTGTGGGGGGGGGGGGGGGGGGGTTATATAGAATGGAATGATGTATCATTTTGTCTTGCATTAATTGGGTAGTTCCTCTTGTAGCCATGTGATGAAAGCAAAGATGATATGAGAAAATTATTATGAATTTTATCTTGGATATGTATTGCATTTTTTGTATGTGCACGTTAATCTTTTGCAGGAAAATGGTGAGTCAGCAATAGAAGAAGTCAACATTAAAGATAAAGTGTTGATAAGGAAGTGGTTGATTGTTTTGAATTCATGATGATTCCATGACCTTTCAGTTATTAGTTGTTGTTGTGGGCTGAGTCAAGGTGGTTGTAAATCATTATGGAGTAGACCTAGAAGCCATGAAATCCTGAATTCATATGCAAACGAAGCGCAACCTATTCATATATTAAATAATGTCATGTGTTATCAATCTTGTCATATCCCTGGCATTGGAGGATCCTAGATTTTAGGAGTTCTATTTTATGTTAGTGTTATAAATAAGTTGGAAGTTTAGATTTTAGTGTTAAGAGGAATTAGTAGGAAACTCTCTTCTAATCTAGTAGTAGAGATAAATACAATTTTGTTTTTCCAATATGTACTTGTGAAATGCTCATGAATGAAATTTTATATTTACAATTCTTAATCTTTGAGTTGTTGTTTATTCATTATTCTATGGGGGCCCACATGGGAGGTGAATGTAATTTTTAGTCAGGTAGAGATTAGTCTTTCATTCCATAGAATAGAAGCATATGTTTTAGAGCTTTGTTGCTCCTGCAAACATATGTTAACATAATTGTTGGTTGTTTCTTGCAACATAAGTAAATAGTTTAGTTTCATGTTTCTAACTTGATTTTAAGTGTTAGGTTAAGTTTCCATTTCATTTCCTCGCTTAGTTTCTATTCCATCATTTTGTTGTAAGACCATAATAACATGTCAGGTGAATTAGAATATATACTTTGTAGGTATCATTTCAAGTTTACATTCCTTGGTCGATAATTTAATGAGTTCAGTATGACATTCTAGTACATTACTTGGCACTGATTATATGTAGAGCCCATGTAAAAAGGGTGTCTAATCCTTAGATATAGAGTCATTATATTGAACAACCGATCTCTTCTTTAACTTCTCGTTCGCTTTGAAAGAATACTAATAGGCATCCTCAACTAAAGCAATATTCAACATATCAATCTCATCTTGAATATTAAATCTCAAACCATTAATATATCTAGCCACCTTCTCCTTAGACAGTTCTTTATGTCTAGATTGAATCTCCAACTTGTAATACTCCTTTGTATAATCTTTCACAATCATATCTTTCTACTTCAGATTCTTCAACTTCTTAAACAAATCCAGTTCATAATCAATAGGAATGAACTTAGACTTCAGTTTAGTCACCATCAATCTCCATCTAGTGATCTTCATTTCACCTTCCTCCTCTCTATCTCACTTCAATTCTTTCCACCATAAAGAAGCATGTCCTTTCAACTTCATTTGTGCCAACCTCACTCTGAGAAAACCTTCAATATCCTCTAACTCAAAGTAGTGTTCCAATTCACCAATCCAATCAATTAGATCTTTAAGATTCAAAGTACTTGAAAAATTAAAAACCTCCATCTTACGCTCCAACTTCAATTGAGATCTAGGTCCATCAAATTCACTCGCCCTATTTCCCATAGGTCTCTCAACTCGATCAGTTTTACCTTCACCACTCGATCCAACAACCTCAAAGTCTTCATAAGTTTTCTCATAACAATATTTGGTACACATATACTGAGGTACACCACCTATATCACTTATGATCTCAGTGATCATGTCACTCTTCATTAGCGCCATCTCAAATATGAATTCTACTTTGATCTTCTATGGGATCCTCTATTCCACAACATCAAAAATATTTTCAATCGCCCTAGTGTCCAATTGTTTCGAAGACATCTTCCAAGATCTTTGCAAACCCTCTACAACAAATCAACCAGATCCAACCTCCACTCTAGTACCACTTGATGCATTGCAAGGCTGGAGAATCCCCAAAGGAGATATCCTAGCCCACACGGTGGAATATAAACAATAACATAGAGGTTTAGATCCACACAATGCCAATTCTCAAATAAGATTTAATCCAACATGCCCGACTATAAGGCCTTCCAGGTTACAACCAAATACATCAACAATTACAATAAAAGTTCAACAAGATTTCACAATATCCAAACCACTAGCTAGCCTAGATTTGAAACCTGGTAGTGAACTCCAAGAAGAATCTAAATTCGTGCTTGCAAGCTACCAAGCAACCTCCTTGTTTCCCAAGCCAACACCTAGCTACTAGCTCTACTCAAAATTCACTCCTCTTAGCTACTCCTCCATGTTGGATGAATGATAATGACTCTAGACACCACAAGACCCTCTACTTATACTAAACCAAGCCATAGGTCACCCTAGCCAATTACATTAATTAAATACACCCACATCAAATATACCCATCAAGCCACAAGTCAACTTTTAACAGAGATTAAATACATACCATAAATTAAATACTTAGAAGGACAAGCCCCAAGTTTATAATGTATAACTAACTCATAAGACCACATAATAATATGTTCACTTATACATAGGTCCATGTGCCAACCAACTATCTAAATCCAAGAGTGCACACATCCACTCCCTCATATCGAAGCTCACAAATACAATCTCCAAAACCCATCTAGTAAATAGGAACACATTACCAATAACCACTAAAATGGATTTAACTCCAAGATGATGACTCCAAACATCACACACACTTAAGGAGAGGGTCCCCAATATACCTCGAACAAATCCCCAACTGTGCGAATCATAACTCCATAAACTCAAGCATGAAGCCCCTACATACAGGATTGTTGAATTTCCTAGGATTCTCTTACATCTGGTGTACTTGTAATTTTAAGAACTTCATAAAAAGAATTAGGTCAAAATGCTTCAAGGTTTGAAAGTTATGACAATTTCAAGTTGTTTAGAGACCTCTTGGAACATTTCAAAGTTAGGTTTGAGGTACTAAAAAACCTCATACAAGACTAAAAAAGCTCACAAATACAATCTCCAAAACTCATCTAGTAAATAGGAACACATTACCAATATCCACTAAAATGGATTTAACTCCAAGATGATGACTCCCAAAATCACACACACTTAAGGAGAGGGTCCCCAATATGCCTCGAATAAATCACCAATTGTGCAAATCATAACTCCATAAACTTGAGCATGAAGCCCCTGCATACAGGATTGTTGAATTTCTTAGGATTCCCCTATGTCAGGTGTACTTGTAATTTTAAGAACTCCATAAAAAGAATTAGGTCAATACTCTTCATGGTTTGAAAGTTATGACAATTTTAAGTTGTTTAGAGATCTCTTGGAACATTTCAAAGTTAGGTTTAAGGTACTAAAAAACCTCATACGAGCCTAAAAAATGGGGAACAAAAGAACTTGGTCCATAGGAATATATAGCACTCAAAGAGCTTTCTGAAAATGTAAATAGTTCATCAATCAGAGTTCCAGATCAAAAGTTACGCCTCTCAAAAGTTGGACTATCATTTCTGGAATCTTCAAATTATGCACCAACTTCTAATGTGCCTTCTAGAACCTTCTCCTTTGGAAGTGGACACCAATGACATATTCTAAAGTTTATTCCTAACTCTAAACCTAATTCAAGTTACTTAAGGTCATTTCTTGCAATGTAAAGGCAGTTTTAGTGGAGTTTGGGAGAAGGTAATATGAGAAGAATTTTTCTCCAGCATCAGATTATGGTGTTAGCCCATAGGGCATATAGTTGAGCCTATTTTTGATATAATGAACGTAATAGCATATCATTTCTGATAATAAAATTCTCCTTTCCTGTTGTGTTCACTTTGTCTTGGGTTGTGCCCTTATCATATATTGTTCAACTTCAAATACTAAATATCTCCATCATTGATTAACAAATAAAAAGATAATTATTAGTCCCGCCTATCTATAGGCGGAGACTATTGTTTTCGCATGGACTTTTAACTATTTCTTTGCATTGAAAATTTTGGCATCCAAAAAATTAAAACTGATTTCCAATGTTCGTATAGACTCTAACGAACTAATTTATTATTTTTGATTTTTTTGAATATTTCTTCTTTTTTTGATTGGCCAGGGATATTTTTGCCAGTGGTTTTTTGTTTTTTCCACTTTAGAAATTCTAAAAAAATTCAACGTGCAATCAAGTGCGAGCACGATAACTTAGTTACCTTTTTTGGGTCTTCATTAATAATTGTCAAGGTAAAGTCTTCCACCAACGGAAAAGTAGGCCCTTTTGCTCCAATCAGATCACTAATTAAGGGCTCTAATCCAAAATACATGGCCTTTCTACAGCTAAATAAATATATTTCACTACCCCTTTCCCTTTTTATTTATGCCTTCTACTATTGTAATAATAATTATTATTATTATTCTCCTCGTCCTTTCATGTTTGCCCTGCTAAATAAATAAATAAAGTATCTTGGAAATATTTTGATGTAATGCAAATTATATTTGTATTTGGTACATGGCACAAATAAGCTCATGTATACCAAATATTAGAAGATTCATAACCGATTTTCTTGCTTTGCCAAGCGAAACAAAATGCCCATGGAATATAATTATTTTATTTTTTAGAATGCTTTGGAAACTTAATTTTATTATTATTATTATTTAGATTTCTTTTAATTGACTTTGAAAATATCATTCATTACGAAATGTATTTGATATTGAAAGACAATAAATTTAATAAATATAAATTATTCTAAATAAAATATTTTTAGTAAGTACAAAACCAAATAAAATATATTTAGTAAATACAAAACCAATAAAATATTTTTATTTTCTTCTTATTATAATATAGACTAAAAGCATAAGTAATATATTTTAGTGTTATAAGGGGCTATTTCAATGGGGATTTTAAGGGACTCGAGAAGCCTATCTTTTTGGTTTGCTTCAATTCAAACATTGTCAATCAAAATATTCTTAATTTGGCCCATTGTGATCAACATGTAGAGCTACAAATACTACAATAATATGATGCCATCTTAGAAATTGTGACATGTTTCTTATGGATCTTGACATGGATCTAATACCTAACATTGGCAAAAGGCAGGACTAATAAAACTCTTTCAAAATCTCCATTGATTATCTCGTTAAGGATGCTTAATCTTCAAACAACATTCATCCTTTGACTCATGAAATATATTTCTTAAAGAATTTATATTTAAAGATATATATCATTTATGATTATTTATATGTAAATAATATATCAAGTTATAATCATTACATGAATTAAAAATAATGATAAAATCTTGTCTTACAAGCATGTCAAACTATATATTTGATTTATAGGAAATGTGTATTATCATTTTGCTTATTATTATTAGATTTTTTTTTTAAAGATTCTTATACAAGCTAATTTAAATGTATTTTTAAATCAAAAGCTCATAATATTATATATTTAAAATTTTATTTGTAAATTTATATTTTACTTATTATTAGATTTTAAAAAAAAAATCTTATGCAAGCTAAATTTCATGTGTTACTGATCATTTTCCAAATGTTTTCATCAGCTTCAATTTCTGCTCTTTTCATTTCATCATAGTATTATGCTACACTTGCCTATAACTATATTTTACATTGACATTTTCCTGAACTCTATTCTAAAAGACTGATATTTTAATTATGTTAACTGTGTAGGTTTCCTTTTGCAAATTTTCCAAATCAACACAATGTCAATGATGAATTTGTAACCCCATTTTCTTTTCTTCAAACAATTACTATAATCCATCATGCTTCTCCCTTTGTACACGGGACTATAACTCTAGAGAGCTCTTGTTATTTATATGTGATGAGATACTAAATTAAATGCTATAATATTTGTATATCAAAATTAAATAAAGTTAAAATATTCCTACATGTAAGAAGATGAAATTCTATAAGATTCCAATGTGTCAGAAGATGAAATATAATATTTTGACATGTAAGAAGATGAAATTATCAAAATATTTATTTAAAAGAAAAAAATGAATAACTTGTATAAACAATTATAAAAAATATAATAACATAATATCACTCATCATATAAATTAAATTAAGATATTTAAATATTATAACAAATGATAAACATTCAATTATCATTAATAATTTAAATAAAAATAAATATTTTTTAAAACATAAAATATTAAATCTTGATTTTTTTTATAAAAAAATATTTCTTTTAAAAAAGACAATTGATGCCATAAACATCTCACATCCACTATTGAAGCCAAGAAATCTAATTTGGAAAGGTCCAAAAAAAAACCTATTGTTCTAAAGTAAAACATAATTGCCACAAATGCAATACTTTTCTTTATAGTTGATGTGGGCACCCGAAATCGAAGGGAGCATATTTTAAAGCGGCGAGAGATTTTAAAGAACATGGATAGGTTATTAATGACCCTTGTCTCAACTTAACTTCTTGTCAGATTTATCCTATACACTTCATATAAATGACATGTGAAAAGGTTGTATTTTTTGTGGTAGAAAATTAAATCTTCTCCTTGTAAAAATTAGGATTGACCAATTAAATGAAAGACAAATAAGATTTATTAGTCCCTGCCTATTGTACTAATGTTTTTTTTACACCCCTCTTATATTAATTTTTTGGAGAACAATTATTCTATTTCTAAAATTATTCCTAAAGTTCAACAAATTTTCTATTTTAAAATTAATTTATATTGATTTATTACCTTTTTCTAATTGGTCCATTACATTTTTGGTGGGGTTTATTTTATTTTTCCACCTCAAAAAATACAATATTTTCTAACATGCATTAATGAATTCATTAATTACAGCGCTATCTTTTTCATATTTGTGACAAGTTCATTATTAATTACAACTTTATCTTTTGCATATTTGTCACAAGTTCATTAGATTTATAAAATAATTACAACTTTATCTTTTGGATATTTGTCACAAGTTCATTAGATTTATTAAAACCTCATGTCTTTATCTTCCACAACAAAAATAATGTCTTATCAATATTAATATCACAATTTTTAGTTTTGAATATAGTATTTAAAAATGTTAATATATTTTATATTATTTTAAAAATTAGTTTTATATAAATCAATAATTACTGAATTTGATTTTTTATTAAAATATATTATTGCTATTAAGAGTTGTATTGCTTTATATATAAAAATTTTAGTGTATATTAATTAAAAAATAAAAAAAATTAATCTCCAAATTTAACTTATGTAATAAAATTCTACAAATCTTAAATTTCTTAGTTAAAACTCTATTCATTCAAATCTCGCAATTTTACAATGCATTACATTATGTTGTATATTTTTAGACAATGGCTAGTTGCCACATTATTCTATAAAACTAAAATTTAAATTATTAACTAAAAATCTAAATTAAATTTGCTAAAATCTATAACTTCTCTTTTCAAAACCGTAATTTTAACAAATATTACGTCCAATTTGTTTCCCTAGAGGCAGCTCTCAAAGAGCTCTTGTATATTCATGTAAAATAAAAATAAATATGAACTATAGAAGTTACTTTAATTCTTTACTATGATTGGTTGATTTAATTGTAGAATTGGATTAAATGATTCCAATAGTATCTTGTCTTTGGCAGGAAGTAATAAGATAACTCTAGAATGCTCGATATAATCCGATAACTTGTCAATATTTTGAGACTAACATAAGGCTCTAAAGGATTTTGTAATGACCCTTATTACTCCTGGATATAGCGAAAGTCCAAACAAAATAAATATTCATCCCAAATCATTTACTTCTATTTGGATACATGTCATGCTATGTAAACTGATTTGGCAAAGGAACAAAGAAGTAAGGAACTGAGGTTGATGATTTGGAAAGAAATATTATGTAACAACCGATATAGTGAAAAGCAAGAGCACACATTATTTAATTACGTGGATTGAAGTAAGTAGGTTGAAGCTTGTCAAGTAGCTTATGGTAGGGGTCTTCTGGTGGGGGCTATAACTTTATTGTAATTATTTGTCATATGTCAAAGATATGTAGATTTTATTCCCACCAAAGAAAATAAAAATTAGAATTTTTTTTTTTCAAATTTTAAAACAATTTCATCAATTATAAAATCCTTGATTATAAAGCAAAAATATAAAATTTATAGAATTTCTTATAATTAAATATTCAACAAATATTTTAAAATGTTAATCATCTGCACTAGGGATTCTACTATAGAGGCTTCACAACTAATGAGTAATGTCGGAGCTTTGGATCAAACTTTGTTATCTACGATTGGTCTGGTCAATGGGGTACGTAGCTCTGCACCCTCTCTTTGCAGAGATGACTTGTCTTCTATTGGAGCGACGCCTGTGATGGGCGGTCTTCATTGTTGACTAATTTGGGAAGACTTGTGGAAAGACCTTTATGCTTTGCACCCACTAGTGCTAAGTTGGGCCCTTCTTTGGTTCCCCTTTTTGTGTTCATGGTCTTCAAGGATCTGATGGCTTTTGTTTCGATGGTTGTGCAGTTGGGAAGGGTCATGTAGTTGGTACTCTAGATCTTCTTATGCCCATATCATTAGTGTGGGCTCAGGGGCTACTGTTAGGGATAAATCTAAGCCTTTTCCTATTTGTAAATCTATTTTGGTGAACCTTGATGAGGAATTTTTTTTGGATATAGAGTAGCAAACATAGACTCTTATTGAGGATGTTGTAATCTGTCAGTTTAGGGACTTTTAGCTAACACTCTCAAGGCTCCATGCCCAGATCTCTAAGCACTGGAAACATCATATTTTTTATTCAGCGAGGATTTTCCCTTTGCCTAATTTTATTGCTAGATTTGATAATCCTAAGGACATAAGGGTCATTCTTTGTGAGCATTTTTTACTTGGGAAGATCATTTTCCCTTGATGATTAAACCCTTACATTAGGCTTTGATCCTTATTTTTAGTATTTTTGTAAGATGCCTATATTGGTTTGTTTCCAAACCCTCCCCTACATCTTTGGCTGGACTCTATTCTTGAAGAGGTGGGGGAAGCTTCAGGGTATGTGCAGGATCATGGTCAACCAAACTATGACCTTAAGTGGCAGTGAAAAACTACCAAATTAGTGTTATGTCAACTTGACTTGTAATTTTAAAGTAGCTATGGTATTTAGATCAAAAAAATTTAAGGAAAGAATTTGCAGAAAATTAAATGTAGTTTCTAAACTACTAGCCTTATTTGGAGAAAAAAATTATTTGATTGGCCAGAATTTTGGATTTTAATGCAGTACTATAAAAATTTCAAGGTGAAAATAAAAAGTAAGTTTATGTCTGACCACCTTAATCAAAATCAAATGATAATATTTTTTAATATAATTATAGATATAAAAGTAGACTCATGGCTAGATGCGACGCATATTTTTGGGTATTTTTATTCAAAATAAATAAGTAAATATGAATTTTCCACTATAACTTTTTCAGAATAAAAATAATCCCATGTCTGACCACCTTTACTAATTGAAAACATTACAAAATTATTTTTTCCTTTTTTTTTCTTATAATAGGTGAAACACAGAATGTGACACAACTTTTGAATTTCAAAAGTGTTATATCGTTTGAAAGTTTTAACTAATTTTTAATATGTATGTCAATCAACACTTTACAAACATCTTCATTAGAAATTAATTAATAAATACTTATCAAACTCATAATTTGACAACAATTATATCGATGGATTCTTGAGAGTGTTCTAAAAAAGTCCTTTTTGTTTCGTTGAATTTAGATGAAAAAACATTGTTAGATGGCCAGTTGAAGTCTAAATGTTAGGAAAATATGGCTCAAACATGTTTGTTGAGTTGAACAAACAAGTTTGGTAAATACTAAGCCTAATTGAGTACCCAATCCAAGATCAGGTACCCAAAATTCGATGGCAAAATACAAAATTTCAAATTTGAGATATTGGGGACCAATTGTACATTTTAAACCAAAAGTCTTACAAACATATTTAAATATATTTTACAATTTAAAATATAATGATAATTGAATATTATTATTTTTTATTTTATTATTATATATTATATAATGTATTTTATTATTATAATATTATATAGGGTATTAAATATGATTAGATAGTATTTTAGGATCATAGTACTATATATTATTATATGGTATTCTATATTGTCTATAGTATAAACAATATTATTTATATATTATTATTATATATATAATGTTGATCTCATTGTGGTTTTGACAAATTAGTGACAAAACACGTAGTCATTATCTAGTAGAGTTAGTTTGTCATCACTGCGATCGAGCTACTACTTAGGCTGAGTGAACAAAGTAAGCTAAGTGAACATATCAAGCTAAGTGAATAGAGAATGTCAAGCATAAGTGTTTAGATAATACATGTTGAGTGATATGACAATAGTATGTGTTGAGTCATTCAGGTGCTGAGAAAATAGTTGGTACTGAGAAAATAATATGTGTCAAGCCATTTAGAAGCCGAGTAACAATAGAAAGAGCATAGTTAAGGCTAAGCATAAGAAGCCTATTGATGTTGAGTAACTAGTCTTTGACATACAAGTTTGTAATGGCACAAACTCATATGTAAAGAATTTTTGGTTAACATAATTTTTAATTTTCGATATTAAGAGATAAGGATCCAATCATATCATGCATCCCTAGATTACCTAAGCAACCAATAAGAAAAAGGGAAGCTTAAGGTGACAATAATAATCAACCAAAGCTATTGATTATGGCCTAAGATCATCTCCAAATGCCTAGTTAAAGAGGTAAACCCTAAGGGGGAGCAATCATGAAGTGAACGAAAGTATCATGTGAAGGAGAGAAGACATTCATGATGGAGAGGATGCTTAAGTGAAGGATCAACAATGCAGAACTAGTTGATTAGAACAGAGTCAGTTGAGAAGACAAGCAGTGAAGGGTCAGAGAAGAGAAATTAAATCAGGAGGATCAAGATACAACCAGTAAAGAGGAGATCTGTTATCTAGCAGAAGGTGCTAACTGAAGGATCAAGTACTGAATCATTTTGACAGGTGATACAGGGCAAATCTCTTAACAGAGTATTCCTAACAGACTTTTGTAAATCTCCTAATAAAGTGCTTACTTAGTTGTGAGCTTTAAATCATTTTATCAAGGTAAGACCTAACGGTCTTGTAAGCCTTTAATAGGGTAGATCATAGTTTATGATCAAAACTTTATAGGCATAATTGGCCACACTCTATTGTTGTAGTAGTGAAGATTTGTGGGTGTCATATGTACCCCAGTTTTACCTTCACCTTGGAGGGTTTCTGGGTAACCAAAATCTTTTGTGTTATGTGTTGATTTAGATTATGCTATGGATGTGATGCATGGCTAGATATATTTCATTTTATTAGATAAGTTATGAGATGGATGAATGGTGAATTTTTTTTATGGTAAAAGTTTTAAGTGTTGATTCACTCCCCTCCCCTCTCAGAACTTACTTTCCCATTTATATTTCCAACAATTGGTATCAGAGCCTTGTTCTCTAGAAAGTAAATTTTGACAACTTGAGAATGAAGATCTTGAATATAGAAGTCTACAAATTGGGAAAGACCATTGAGAACCAAAAGATTAAAATACAACTTGCCCTACATCAACTAAAGGAGGCAAGAGATGAATTGTAGCAATTATTGAAGAGAAGAAAGGATCTGGCCATTCAACAAAATGACACTCAATATCAAGAAGAAGACATTTTAGGATTGTTTGGGAAGAACTCAAATGAATTTGATGCAACAATTGCAAATCTAATGGAAAAGAATAAAGCCCTAAATGAAGAAAAAGGGAACAAGAAACACAGTCAATATTGTTGTGTGAGATATATGAATTGAAAAAGAAAGTTGAGGAAGATAAAGACATGATTGAAGAATACAAAAGACTACTAGGAAATAGACTTGAGGAGAAGTCATTAGATGTGAAAAAATTGACAAACACTCAACTAGATTTAATGAATCAATTGATGATTACAAATCAAGAACTAAACAAAAAGGACATTGATATTACAACTTTGAAATCACAGAATGATCTACTATGGAATGAATTGAAAACTGAGAATGAATTCATTGAAAGGTTTAATAAGCCTAATGAAGCCATAAAGTACTTTGAAAAACTGATGAAAACACCAAGGAAAAATGTGATACTGCTAGTTTGGGATTTTCCACTACTGAGAAAGGAGAATCATCTAAAAGTGGTAAATAAAGGAGTGACAAAGGAAAGAACATCAAATCTACTTGTTATCATTGTGGAAAAATAGGTCACACAACAAATGTTGGTAGAAGCAACACTAGAAGACAAAATCCTACGCATAAATACAAGGGACACTGCCATAATTGCAAGAAGTAAGGACATCAGGCACATGAATACATGACAAAGACCATCAACACTCATATATTTGAAGGATATTGTTAGAACTATCAGAAGTATGGACACAAGGCATATGAATATAGATCCAAACCTAAGTGGACATCAAACAAGAAAATAAAGGCTCATCATCATGGAAATTATTACAATTGGGATTACAATACAAGGTATAGTTGTTACTACTATGGAGAATATGGTCATGTTGTTGTAAATTGCATAAGGACTCACTTTAGAGATAATTACAAACAATGGTTAAATGGAGAGATTATATGTTTTAGTTGTCTCAAGGTCGCTCATGTAAGCAGAAATTTCCCAACTCAGTCACTTGCACTAAGTAGTGAATTCAACCAAGCAAAAGGAAAGGCAGATGCTGAGAATGTAAAGATCCAGATGAAAAAAACATGGAGGAAGAAAGAAGATTGCAGCACATCAATCCAATATGAGGTCACTTTATCCAATGGATCAGGTGATCACATCACCCCTTACTAGGAAATCAAAGGTATGTATGGAACTAACATTTGAAATGATATATTTTGCATTAGTTCCAAGCATTTAAGGTATAAAAAAGTTTTATCAACATAAATCAAGATGCAATTTAGTGGTTAGAGGGATGAGACATTTTATCGTTGTGACATAATTTATGTTGCTGTCAAGTAGGCTATATTGGCTGAGCACTATGTAAGTCCTACGGAGACCGAGTTGGCAGTTTTTGTAAGCATGAAGCATTGAATGCAAGGTTTTCAAGGTTATTTAGTCATTTCTTCAAATTATTTTCACCTACCAGATGATCAGAGAGCTAATAGGTAATTTGTGAAAGAGATTCAAGTGACTACAAAGGTGATTCAACTACTACTTAATTTCTTTTATCAAATAGTGAGGTATTTTACTTGTGTCAAGTTACATTGTTTTCACGATTATCAAACCCTAGCTAGTAAAAATAGCAGTGAGCTATTTGAAAATAGAGAGAAAGGAAGGAAAAGAGGTAACAAATGTTCTATTAATCAATAATGACATTTGTCAACCTTGATTTTGTGCAATACCTGAGATAGCATATAAAGGAGATCTGTCAACTGCATTGTCCATGATTCTGCCGAAGGTATTAATGATACAAGATGTGAGATGTTCTTATATGTGCAAGGTTGGAGAGATTGGTGACCTTGAAATCAAAGAGTCATACCAGAAGCTATGCAAAAATGGAATTCTAAAGGAGTACAAGATTTTTGAGCGAAAAGGGTTAGCTCGTGCCCTAGATTTTATATAGGTTTTCAAGACAGAGTGGATTAAGGTTATCTTGAGTTGAATTCATGACAACCAACTATGGTTGGAGAATGAAACTATTAAAACTTCAAAGAGAATTATTCACAGGGTGACAAGATATCCTACCCTAGACAAACCTAAGACCTTGAGGAGTGACACCAAGGAAGCGATTAAGAAAGCTACAAGAGCTACATTGAACAAGAGGGGAATGTCAATTGATACTACCACAGACCCTGTTATTGCATTTGCAGTATATATGATTGCACAAAATTTCTACCTGTCTAGCTGAACCAATAGTGTGTCCTGTATTGTAGTTGGCCTCGGTTATAAGATTGTAAAAAGGGATCATAGCTATGACCTAGCCAAGTTGCAACTTCAATAACTTTTAGAAAACCTTGGAGCGATCAAGAAAGCTAAAGATTCCTCATGTAAATTTGATTCACTTATTTTTTGTATATTTTTCTATGTGCAAAAAATATTTCCTACATTTGGTAAAGTTGTATGGAAGACCAATCAGTCTATTACCGAACAAATAAGGGAGTACATTGAGAAACTAGGAGAAAACTTTGACTCAATTACGACTAGCTACTTTGAGGACTTCACGAAGTCAATGAAGCAAAGATCAAGAATACCTCTATCTCTTGTGGAACAACATTATAACAATGTTTGTTTCCTAGTAGATGCCAACTACACCTATGTTCAAGCAGCTATTCCAAGGGTAAGATGGCTAATACCTCTACCTTATGAGGTAAATGTTGATGAAGCATCAACACCATCATTGCTTTACTAGAAGAAAATATTTATAAGGATGCTACATCATTTGGAAACCATGAAGAAGGAGAGTCAATGATTACTATCAATTTGTAGATTGCTACCATTGTTAGGAAGAGAAAAAATATAGTGAAGAAACTTAAAGAGTGATTTGGAAAAGAAGAAGAAGAAGAAGAAGAAGAAGAAGGTCAAGGACCTCTATAGAAAACTCAAGGGACAAGTGAAGACTTGGATGAAGATGATGAGGAGCAAGTCAAGGAAGAAACAAAAGAAATAGAGAAGAAAAGAAAGAAACAACAAAAGATTCAAAAGTCCAAGAAGATTCCAAAGAAGAATGAAAAAGAAACCTATTGCACCTTTAACAAGGTCAAGCACAAGGGCAATTACTGCATTAGCTAAAGAAAAACAATCAAAAGGAAAGAAGAAGGATGATATTGCAAAGCCGAGCAAGCTTGCAAAGAGACTGAAGAGGAGTCTTAAACTACAAGAAGAATCAGATCAAGAGAAGATTGAGTTAAATGACATGAGCAAGTTGAGGAAGTAACAAAGGAAACAAAGAAGAAAAGAAAGAAACAATAGAAGACTCAAATCCCAAGAAGATTTCAAAGAAGAATGAACAGAAACCTGTTGCACCTTTAACAAGGTGAAGCACAAGGGAAACCACTACATTAGCCAAAGAAACACAATCAAAAGGCAAGAAGAAGGATGATACTGCAGAGTTGAGAAAGCCTGCAAAGAGACTGAAGAGGAGTCTTAAACTACAAGAAGAATCAGATGAGGAGAAGATTGAATCGGATGACATGAGTGAGCTAAGGAAGAAACAAAGGAAATAGAGAAGAAAAGAAAGAAACAATAGAAGACTCAAAATCCCAAGAAGATTCCAAAGAAGAATGAACAGAAACCTGCTACACCTTTAACAAGGTCAAGCACAAGGGAAGTCACTGCATTAGCTAAAGAAACACAATCAAAAGGCAAGAAGAAGGATGATACTGCAAAGAGACTAAAGAAGAGTCTTAAACTAAAAGAAGAATCAAATGAGGAGAAGATTGAATCAAGTGACATGAGTTAATTCAAAGTGGTAAGCCACAATCCTTCATCTGATATAGATAACTTTTGTGAAAATGTAAAGAATAATGCAGATCTATCAAGATTTCAGCATATCGATTTTGATAAGTTAGATAATGGAGACAAAAATAATGTTGAAGAGGCTATATATGACATGATGGCCGCATCAAAAAATAGTCCCTTAGAAATTGCTAATTCTATACCTAAGAGCTTGTATGAAAGAGTACAATAAAAATGAAAAATCAGTATGACTACTGAAAAGTAGATAAGGGAGGCTACCTTAGCACAAGTTATGCTTGAACTAGAAAAGAAAATGATTTTAAAAGACGTAGAGAAGTATAAAGGGAAATTTTCTCCTAAATATAGGGCTTTTCACATTTCAAGGAACAAAGTTGAAGAGGTGGTAACCCAAAGTACATTACTTTAAATCAATATAGACAACTTTGGTTGCACAATTACACATTCAGATTCTAAAATTAGTTAATGAACAGGGTATAAAATTCCATTATACTTTTAATGGAGATTTCAATCAAGAGCATACTAGAATTATTGTACAACATGAACATATGTTCAGATTAGAAAGATAACAAAACTCTCACTACATAAAAAACTTCAACAACAATGTTGTTTTGTGGAACTTACTACTGTTGGATACAATTGATTAATTGTGTGTTGTCTTTGATGTTACACAAATGTCATATCAATTGATAGACAGTGTTTACCAAGCTCACTTGGTCAGTGAAGATAGTTTTCCTTGTCTACCGAGTGTTCATAGGTCTACTCTAAACAGATGACAGTGTCTACCGAGCTCACTCAGGCGTCGAAGGAATTTAGGTAGAAAAGAGTGTCAATTGAGCTCACTTGGTCAACAAAGGGAAAGTTGGACAGAGTTAGTATTCACCAAGTTCACTAAGTTGCAAAAGGATTTTTGCAAGTTCGCAGTGTTAACTAAGCTTCTGTTGGTTAACAAATGAAATCGTTCCAAAGTTAGTTTCTAGCGAGTAGGGTCAGCTTACGAAGGATTTTTCTTATTTTGGAATATGAAGCTTAATTACTTCATGTATTGATTCTAGCTGACTATGATGATGAATATTGGTTATTGTAATTTGAATTTGGGCCAACTTGACAATCTAGAAGGTATAAATAAAAGGTCAAGTTGAGATTTCTAGTGTGTGTGCAAGTGTGTTGATTGAATTGAAAAGAAAAGAGAGGGATCGAACTTGAAGGATAAGAAGGTATCCTTGTGGAGTAGAAATGTAATATTCGATCACGAAGGATCAAGTTTAAGCAGAAAAGATATATGGATTCAGAAATTTCGTTGCATCACAATTAGGTCATTTCATTGTTACTCTCTAGCCATTGTAGCAGTGATCTAAAATATCTTAATAGAGTTGGTTTAACAGCCAATTGTAAATCTTCTAACAAGGTGGCAATTCCATTGAATTTTTTTAAGACCTCTTGCAAGGCCACTCCTAGCAGGGTGATTAAATCCTCTAATAAGGTCACACCTAATAATGTGTTTTGTAACCTTTAATAGGGTTGGCTCATAACCGAACTCACTTCATAAGAGTGAAAAATAGTAACTAGTTACATTGGTGGTTTTTCCCAAATTGGGTTTCCACGTTAAATCCTGGTGTCTCATGTGTTCATGTTATTTCTCTTATGTTTGCAAGTTAATTAATAATAATGTTTTAAGATCTGCTAAAAGTAATTCACTTTGCCTTTACGGAGTTACAACAATTTCTTTTTGTTTACCGAGCATCAACAACAACCAATTTTCTCAGTCTAAATTTTATTGTTGACATCTAAGGGATTTGGGATTTATTTTAGTGGTAACTAATTCACCCCCCTCTTAGTTACTCATTCTATAGTTCCAACAATTGGTATTAGAGCTTTTGGTGCTTGCAAGAAAGGTTTCAAGGACCTAAGCTAAAGATCGGGATGTCTTATAAAAGAGAGATTCCAAAGCTAAATAGAGACAACTTTTAAGCATGGCAGGGACTCGTGAGACTTCATCTGGCTACCATAAGTGATTTAGGCTGCAAATACCTTGATGAAGAATACAAAACTCCTACGGGTACATTATCTATTGGAGATCTTGCTGAAAAAAAGAACCATAACATCATGATGATTGATATTGCATCTGCTCTCAGCTATGATGAATTTGATGAGATCAAAGACTGTAAAACTGCTTTTGATATGTGGAACAAGCAAAGGACATCTATGGTGGTGATGACAATGTAAGGAGAGCCAAAACAGAAAGCCTTAGAGGACAATTTGATTAGATGAGAATGAGAGAAGATGAAAATGTTTCCAAATATGTGGAAAGAATGAAAGCCAGTGTTAGTGCAATCAAAGCTTCTAGAGGAGAAATCAAGGAAGAAACGGTTGTAAGTAAAGTTCTTAGAACTTTTCTTCCCATCTATGCAATTAGAGTATCTGCTATTCAAGAAAAGAGGTGTAATCCAAATCACAAGTTGAGTTTGGATTCCCTAGTAGGAAGATTGACAGCTTTTGAGCTAGACAACTTTAACAATTATGTTCCAGCTTCCAAAAAAGTTGAGTTTCCATTTGAAGCTAAACTTTCACTCAAAGAAAAAGGCAAGAAAATAAAGGACAATTAGTCAGAAAGTGAAGAGGAAACAGAGGAAAGTTCTGATAGTGATCTTGAAGTTGTTGAAGCTTTATTTGCAAAGAAATATTGTAGAGGTAGAGGAAAGTACAAAGGTAAAGTTCCTTTAATCTACTTTTCATGTGAAAAAATTGATCATATTGCTGCCAGGTTCCCAAACAAAGAAAGAAAGGATGAGAAGAAGAACCACAATTACAAAGGCAAGAAGGAATTGAAAAGTCACAAATCCTTCAAAGACAAAGGTAAGAAGACTTGTTTTATGGCTAAAGATTCAAATAACAGTGAAGATGAAATAGTGTATATTATTGTAAAAGATGAATCTAATGAAGAAGAAGATAAGATGACACTTATCTCTCATGTTAGTAAAAATGATACATGGATCGTATATAGTGGATGTTCACATCATATGACTGGAGACAAAACAAAATTTGAACACTTTGAACACTATGATGGAGGTAGTGTAAGGTTTGGAAACAATGAACCTTGTTGCATAAAGGGGAAAGGTTGCATTCCATTAACCAATTAACTTGTATGTGACAATACCTATTGGGTTGAAGGACTAAAACATAACCTACTAGGTGTGGCACAACTAATCAACATTGGATTCAAGGTAGAATTCATGCATGGCAAGGCAAGACTATTGGATGACAAAGGGAATCTGATTGGATCAAGCAAACAAACAAGAGGTAACCTATTTTATCTTGATCTTGGTGATTGCTCATGTTTTATTGCTCCAATGGAAGAAAGTTGGTTATGGCACAAAAGATTATGTCATGTGAACTTTGATAATATGATCAAGATAAGAAAATTCAGAAAAGTAAGAGGTATCCCTAGTTTGAAGAAACCAGATGTTGGTTTATGCAAAAATTGTCAAATTGGCAAAATGGGAAAGAGTAATTTTAAAAGAAAAAACTACCAGTCTGAAGATATTTTGGAAATTGTGCATACTGACTTATGTGGACCTATTGGAATAAAATTTTATAGTGGAGAGAAATTCTTTATTCTTTTTGTTGATGACTACTTTAGAATGATGATTGTTATGTATCTTAGAGAAAAGTTAGAAGCATTTGAGGAAGTCAAATGGTATCTAGCAAGAGTAGAAAAAGAAATAGGAAAAAGATTTAAATGCTTAAGATCAGACAAAGGTGGTGAATTCATCTC
Organism: Cupressus sempervirens; assembly: GCA_028749045.1. Lineage (NCBI taxonomy): Eukaryota > Viridiplantae > Streptophyta > Pinopsida > Cupressales > Cupressaceae > Cupressus > Cupressus sempervirens. The sequence continues at coordinate 1,051,300,410 of CM053785.1, forward strand.
CAATGAATTCAATAATTTCTGCATTGAAAGAGGAATCAAAAGGCAAGTATCAATCCCTGGCACTCCTGAGCAGAATGGAATAGCTGAAAGAAGAAACAGATCCATCATAGATTGTGTAAGAACTCTAATGATTGAAAATAATGTTGCTATCAAATATTAGAAGGAAGAAATTAGCACTATAGTTCATACTTTGAACCAAGTATAGTTGAAAGACTCACGTAAAACTCCCTATGAATTATGGTATGGCTACAAACCCAATGTAAGTTACTTGAAAGTATTTGGCAGTAAATGTTATATCTTGAAAGAGTCTAGAAAAGGAAAGTTTGATGTGAAAGGTGATGAAGGTATATTCTTAGGATATTCCTGTAGAAGTAAGGCATATGAATGTTTGAATTTTTCTACTCATAAAATCATAGAAAGTGCACATGTGAGAATTGATGAGTTTGTAGAAAAGACTGAGGAAGAAAGCAAAAAGGAACTAGAAAATTACAAAAGATTTGTTTACTTTGAACCTGATACATTACCAGGCATATCTAACAGTAAGGAGACTTCACCTCCCAAGTCTTCCACAGTTACTGAGTTGTAAGAAGTACAAACTGAGTCACAGGGACCCGAGTCACATTCTGAAGCTACCGAGTCTGAACGACTTGAGCCTGAAGTTGAAATTCAAAATGATGACAATGCAATTCATTCAAAAGGAAAAGAACCTATATTGGCCAAGTATGTTAGAAGGCATCATGCACCTGACCAGATTATTAGAGATAAATTTGATGGAACAATGACAATAAGCAAATTAAAAGGTACATGTTTACTTGTTGATTTTGAACCTAGAAGTATTAAGGATGCTCTAGAAAATGAAAGTTGGATTGAGGCTATGAATGAAGAAATAGAACAAATAGAAAAGAACAAAACTTGGACTCTTGTTCCTAGGCCTAAAGATAAAAACACAATTGGAACAAAATAGGTATTCAGAAATAAGCTGAATGAAGATGAACAAGTATCAAGAAAAAAAGCTAGATTAGTGTGTAAAGGCTATTCTCAATAAGAAGGAATTGATTATGGAGATACTTTTGACCTTGTCACAAGATTAGAAGGCATTAGGACCCTACTTGCATATGCAGCTCGTAGAGGATTCAAAGTATATCAAATGGATGTTAAATCTACATTCCTAAATGAAATTCTTGATGAAGAAATCTACATTGAACAACCAAAAGGTTTTGTTGATCCTGACAAAAGGGACATGGTCTGTAAATTACACAAAGCTCTGTATGGTCTCAAACAAGCTCCTAGAGTCTCGTATGAAAGACTACGCAACTAATTGATACAGATTGGTTTTCAGAGAATAAATGATAACAGTAGTATGTACATCAAGGAAGGACCAGATAACATAATTGTATTAGCAGAGATATTTGTGGATGATACTCTATTTATAGGAAATGATGACCTATGCAAAGCATTTTCATAACAAATGAACAAAGAGTTTGAGATGTCAATGTTTGGTGAAATAAAATTCTTTATTGGATTGCAAATATAGAAGAACAAAAATGATATCTATATCACTCAATCCAAGTATATAAAAGAGCTACTCAAGAAGTTTGGAATGGAATATTCAAAACTAGTTGGTACCCCCATGTGTACTAGACTAAAGCTTACCAAAGATGATGACTCCAAAGAAGTAGATCAAACCTTATGCAAATCAATGATTGAAAAATTATAGTATGTAGTTCACACAAGGCTTGATATTGCCTTTGTAGTTGGGATAGTGGCAAGATTCTCAGCTGAACCCATAGAAAATCACATTATGGCAATCAAAAGAATCTTGAGATATCTGAAAGGTACTGAAGACTATGGTTTATGGTACAAACTTGGAGGAAACCTAGACCTAAAGGTATTCACTGATGCTGATTAGGCAGGAAATCTTGATGACACAAAAAGCACAAGTGGTGGAGCTTTCTTTCTTTGTATAAGGCTAGTATCTTGGACAAGCAAGAAGAAAAATTGCACATCCCAATCCACAATAGAAGTAGAGTATGTGGCAGCAGTAGTAAATTGTTCTAATATTGTTTGGTTCAAACAATTGTTGGAGGGAATGAAGGTTGAAATCAAAGAACCGGTAGTCATGTATTGTGATAACACCAACGCAATTAACATATCAAAGAACCCAATGATGCATTCCAAAACAAAGCACATTGCTATAAAATAGATCACTTTATTAGAGAACTGGTGTAGGACAAAGAAATCTGATTGGAATATGTCCATACAAAAGAACAAATTGTAGACATATTCACTAAGCCATTACCTAAGGATGCATTCTTGTATCTAAGAGGTAAGCTAGGGGTCATTCCCCTACCTGAAGCTCACTGAATCAAGCTTAGTGATGCATCAACATGAACCAAGTTAAAGATCAATCAATTGATGTAGCATAATCAAGAGAATATTGCATATGAATTAGTACTCAAGGTACATTGATACAAATTTGGCATGTGTTGTCAAAGAGGGAGAAGTTTACTATCATATCTTTATCTTTCTAAAATTTTGTAGTGGGAGAAGTTTGAAAAGAAGTTATGTAGTTCCTTCACAAAGGGAGAATAAAACATAAAGAAGAAGTTCTTGTGTAAAATCTAAGAGGAAGAAACTTTTTGTCAAAAGGAGTCTTATTCTCAAAATTTCATTATGCTATGACATGTTGTGTTGCCATCAATGCCAAAGAGGGAGATTGTTGGATACAATTGATTAATTGTGTGTTGTCTTTGATGTTACACAAATGTTATATCAATTGATAGACAATGCTTACCGAGCTCACTTGGCCAATGAAGATAGTTTTCCTTGTCTACCGAGCATTTATAGGTCTACTCTAAACATATGACAGTGTCTATCGAGCTCACTCAAGTGTCAAAGGAATTTAGGTAGAAAAGAGTGTTAACTGAGCTCACTTAGTCAATGAAGGGAAAGTTGGACAGAGTTAGTATTCATCGAGTTCATTCGGTTGCCAAAGGATTTTTGCAAGTTCGCAATGTTAATTGAGCTTCTATTGGTTAACACAGGAAATCATTCCAAAGTTAGTTTCTACTGAGCAGGGTCGACTTACGAATGATTTTTCTTATTTTGGCATATGAAGTTTAATTACTTTATGTATTGATTCTAGCCAACTATAATGATGAATATTGGTTATTGTAATTTGAATTTGGGCTAACTTAACAATCTGGAAGGTATAAATAAAAGGTCAAATTGAGATTTCTAGTGTGTCTGTGCAAGTGTGTTGATTAAATTGAAAAGAAAAGAGAGGGAGCAAACTTGAAGGATAAGTAGGTATCCTTGTGGAGCAGAAAAGTAATATTCGATCAGGAAGGATCAAGTTTAAGCAGAAAAGAGATCTGAATTTAGTAATTCAGTTGCATCACAATCAAGTCATTTCATTGTTACTCTCTAGCCATTGTAGCAGTGATCTAAAATCTCTTAACAGAGTTGGTTTAACAACCAGTTGTAAATCCTCTAACAAGGTGGCCACTCCTAGCAGGGTGATTAAATCCTTTAACAGGGTCACACCTAATAGTGTTTTTTGTAACCTTTAGTTACAAGGTTGGCTCCTAACAGGGCTCACTTCAAAAGAGTGAAAAACAATAACTAGTTACATTGGTGGTTTTTCCCAAATTGGGTTTCCACGTTAAATCTTAGTGTCTCATATGTTCATGTTATTTCTCTTATGCTTGCAAGTTAATTACTAATAGTGTTTTAAGATCTGCTAAAAGTAACTCACTCTACATTTACCGAGTTACAACAAATTCTTTTTGTTTACTTAGCATCAACAACAACCAATTTTCTTAGTCTAAATTTTATTGTTGACATCTAAGGGATTTGGGATTTATTTTAGTGGTAACTGATTCACCCCCCCCCCCTCTCTTAGTTACTCCTTTTGTATTTCCAACAACTACTACATTGCCTTTTATGCCCGACTAAACCTTACAACCCTACAAGGTTTATTTAACTAGGCTATTAGTTTGATTGAGCTCCTTCAACAAAATTTTAATGCATACAAGGCTTCTAATGTCATTTGAAGAAGCCATTTGGCCAAAAACATTGGTAGCTATGGGAAATTAGGAGATAGTCAACATGGTGTCTTAGTTGATTCTTATTTAGTTTAGCTAGCCTTTCTTGATTGATGAAATACTTTATATTTTGCTTCCTTGGAAAACTATTCCTAATGAGTGAAGACAAGAAATAATATATTTCAAAGTTTAATGGAAAAGTTTGTAAAATTCTTACCACAGCTAACAGTTCTTTTTGCCCTTAGAGTTTCGATGCTCTTTTAAATCCACATTAGTTCCTCCACCTTTCACAGATTTGATAGATTTTACATTAAAAGATTCACACTTAATCCTGAAATGCAAATATAGGAATACATGTAAGTTAGTAGACACAAATTTGATCACACAACTGCACATTTGGATTTTAAAATCATTTATCAATATTTAGAAATCTTAAATTTACACTAGATAGGAAAATAATATTGATAATAATTAATAATTTACCTCAAAATCTTGTGATTTTGACTTCCTACAAGGAATCTTCATTGTTTGTTCTTCTAGTTTCTCCAAATATAATGCTATTTCATCTTTGCAGTGATAACAATCATATTAGTATCAACATTTACAAACTTATAGCTGAAAATGATTAATGAATTAGATAAATAAATAGGAAAACATATTTAAATAATAGATATTTTGTCTAATTCCATAGATATATCTTAAGATGTCTCCAACCATTATTTTGATAACGAGGTTTGAAGAGTTAGAATCGTATTCGATTAAATACACTGAAATTTTTATTTGGATTTGAAACTCACCAAAAAGAAGGCTTGGTGGAAACTGCAAGGGCAAAAGTCTTATTATTATATTAAAAAATTAAATGAATTAAAGTATTTAGATAAAATTAAAAATAAATAAATTTTCAATTTTTCATAATTCAAATAGTTTTTATATGATCCTACAACTGTCGAAATTTAAAATTTTGTAATTTCAAAAAATGTATTGATACACTATAATATAACAAAATATAAATATGAATGTATAATAGTATTATAACTATTTTCATTTGATGAAATGTTGACATAAGGAAAATAAAGCAAATAGAATCTACATCTCCAATTTTTCCCTTTTAGTGCAACTTAATTTTTCAAGCATTGAACTATAAGATAAATTGCTATCAAAATAATGTAACCCTTGTTCAAAAGTTTTCTCCCTTTCTTCCATTGAAGCCAATTCCACTTATGCTTTTTATGATTTTATCAGCTTTTTGAATGTAGAAATTCTCTCCTCAAATTATCTTCTTGCTATGTTGAAACTTCACTGGAAGAAATGGATTAATAAGAAAAGTAGAAAAAAGAAAAATAGAAAAAAGAAAACAGTTGGTCAAATAGAAGAATTTGAGATCAAGACTCTAGAGTTTACACTTGAGGCTCAGAGAGTCTTCGAGTAGGATTTTACCAAGAACTCTCCAAGATTCAGCTAGATTGGATATGAGAGATTGGTCAGTTAAGTTCGATCAATATAAAAATTTAGAACTTTGTAGAATTTTGCAAAGTATTCAAAGAATTGTTAAATTATATTTTAGATTAGACTTTATAATTCATCATTAAACTATATTTTAGATCTGTAGAAGCTGTTGGTCTAGACAATAAGATGATTTAGATAGGGATCTTGAGTATGATTATTTTGGCTTCAAGACTTTGGAGAGATCATGTCTTTCTAAAATTGAATGATTATCTTCAAATGCTCCTAGCGGTAGAGTATTGTGACATCTTGTAGGTTGTTGCCATGGAGTAGGGTTCACCATTTACCTAAATATTGTATGCATCAAATGGTACGAGACATTTTTGCTTGCAAATAAGATATTTGGAACTTTGAATTGATGATTTTTTGATATGACGATTGAATTTGGGTAGCATTTTTGTTTAACGTAACTATTTTTGGGAAACATTCTAGATTCTCAAGATGCAAGTCTTTTTGCTTTTTTGTTCTTTTTTGACGCCATAGTGATTCACTGAATATTTTTTCTTTGGGTAGTTGAGTGGTTGCTTGCTTCTATGCATGAAGGAAGATAACATTGAGGGTATCTATGACATCCTTAAGGAATCCGTTGCAATTAGCAAAGTAGTTGGGGAATTTGAGTTTCTATTCATAAATCTATGCAACAGATAACTACATTAAGGGAACAAATGACATACCAAGTGGTATTGTTGCAATGTTGTGGGTGTTTTAATGATACTGCTCGCTCTATAGAAAGGGTAATGCTTGTAATTCTTCTCGACTTGGTACATAGTGGTGCTAAATTGTTAATGCATTCATTACATTCTTGGAAAGGGGATCCTATGGAATACATCCTGTTCTGTTCATGTACTCTTGAGGTAACAGTACATTCATTCTTGTTAGAGGAAGCTCATGTGGATCATGCACCAATGTGTCAATGAAAACCAATTTTGTGCTCATTGAGCTTATGCTTGAGAAGCCAATCAATTGTCACACATCTACTATGTAGGGCCCATTTGCCATTGCACCAAAAGCCATGACTATTAGTGAACATGGAACACCACATAATTAACCACCTGTGGGCAGGGGAGCACGTTGCATCACCCAACAATCTCCCCCTCGACGCGCATACCAGGGGCTTATGCGGGTCGGGAAGGCACCGAGGAGATTTGAACCCATGACCAGGCCAAAAACTAGGCTCTGATACCAATTGTTGGGCCCATTTACCGTTACACCAAAAGCCATGACTGTTAGTGAACATGGAACACCACATAATTAACCACCTGTGGGCAGGGGAGCGCGTCGCATCACCCAACATACTAGACCAAGAGAAGCTGTAGAAGACTCCAACTTCTCTTTTGGGAAAATGCATATGTAAAATTCAGGCTAGTATGTATCTTATCCATAAATTACCTTGTTCAAGGACATCTCAAAAAATGGATATGACTTCCTCAAATTGATCATTCACTATTGTGTGTTGAATCTTAAAGACCTACTGAGTTTGTTTGACTGGTCTAAGATGACAGTTTTTTAAAGGACAAAATACGACATTGAAGGAATGAGTGTCTTGTACATGTTGACTAGGGGTTCCATTTGCGTCACAACTTGCTGCTACGAGGAAGTCATCCCAACAATATTGGCATCACAAATTGTGTTGCTCAAATACAACAAGGGTTGCAGTATTCTTAGTTCATGTGATTTTGATTTTAGGAAGTTGAAGGAACCATAAATTGGCAATAATAGGGCATGCATGGTAAATTAACATGACAACAAGTCATGATTCCGTGAAATGGTATATGATTGAGGCTAGTAATACATTCATGATGAGGCTATTAATGATTCCTAATCACAATGGTAATGACTGCGATGAATGTAGGCCAAAGAACATTGTTAACAATGTCCAAATCTTCAAGAAGGATAACACACTGCAAGTTGCTCAAATGTTAGAAAAGGAAATTACCCACACAAGTACTCAAATAGTAGGAAAGGAAAAGGAAATTATTCACATCAATCCCAAATGCTAGGGAAGAAAAAAAGAAATTATAAACAAGAATACCCAAATGTTTGAAAAGGAAAAAGAAATTACTCACAACAGTATCCAAATGTTAGAAAAGTGGAAAGAAATTACTCACAACAATACTCTAATGTTAGGAAAGTGAAACAAAATTACTCGCAAGGACACCCATATTTGAATTTGAAGGATTATTAATCATCAAATTTAGTAGTTGTGGGGTGGGACTTTGGTTTAAGGAGGCAACACTAGGGATTTTTTGAGTACAAGAATGATTGCTAGTTGGGAAATTAATTTTTTTCCCATAGATACAAAAAACCAGAACCCTATAAGTGGATACCAACGTACCATAAATACCTTGAAAGATCTAAATTTCATAGAACTTCCAAATTAAAAAGCATAAATCTTAGAAAAACATTCATTTTCAACTAGAACAACATATCTAATTTTAAAGTAGCTCAGTGAATCTACTTCTGGCAACAAATTACAGATGTGAAAATCTTTTAAATGCTGTGGTGGATGAGGAAATTGCTACCTTTTTGTCCCACAAGACAAGACAAAAATGTATGCATGATTGCAAAATAAGCAAGATCCCATGTTTTTTACAAGTACCACATGGTGGCTTTTATTTGTCGTATAGTTTAAAGTAGAGCAGAGTAGTAAAAATAGAATTTTTATAGTTCTTAATTTATTTTGAGTTGATTGTAATAAAAATATTTAATATCATTTAATTGATATTTTAATATTTGAGTAATATTTTTAGATACAGATTTCATACTTTAATAAAAAAATATTAAAAAATTATCAATATTTGAAAATTAATATTTGTAAAAAGCATATAGATAAATATTTGAAAATTAATATTTTTAAATTTTAAAATAATTGTTAAATTATCATGTTACGATTCTAAATGTGTTAAACTTTTGTTTGAATTAAAAAACTATTAAATATGTTATATATATATATATATATATATATATATAGTCCTATTTCTTAAAAATCTGCGCTTATAACATCTCAAATATATGAACCAATCAAATCAGTGTAAAATAATTTTAATGATTTTGCTGGAGGGTTCATCCCAGTGTCATCCCTTATGATGTCTATGGGCCTTGCACTCGGCAAGACTTGATCCTTGGTGAGCTCTTTGTGAGTCATTCAACTTCACCAGTAGACCAAGGACCCATTGATTGTTTCACTGTATGAACAAAGATAATACTAAATTAATAACTGTTTAACTGTATGAACAAAGATAATACTAAATTAATAACAGATTAATAGGAATTAAACATATTTGAGCGACATTAGTCACAGTATCTTCCAAATTAAAACTAGCGATTGGTTAAAAACATAGATTCCTATGCACATGCGAAATTGGAACTTCATAGCTGTTGTCTATAAACTATTGAAATAGATACATCATGTCGCCGAGTTCACATTTCACTGTGTACGGGTCGTAGTATCGACTCCTGCTATGATACCTCGTCCTTGACAACAGAGGCTGATTTATGTCCTTGCCTGACCATTGCCCCACCATGGCTCATGAACCAGCTCTAACACGCTGGAAGTTTGAGGTACGTTTATTTTCATTCATTTTCCTTATTGCTACGATTTTTCTACTTCAAATTCAGGTAAACTCTACATCAGATTTTGAGTGACACAATTAGACGGGGAAAACTTCTTACAGCATATTGCTAGGTACGATGGTTGTTAAATTTTCGAAATCCATTGCACTTTGCTGTATTGTGCATTTCAGGAAAGAATATTTTGATGTGCATATGACAATTATAGAGCCATTTTGAACCATTTGAAAATAACCTATGAAAGTGTTTGTGCCTCAAATTGAGTTTTTGTTTTCGTTCTCATAAATATGCTTCTAAGACATGTATGATTTACCCTCTCGATAAATTCGTTAATTTACGAGCCTCAGCTTAAACATTTATGGACGATACGAACGAAGAAAATTTTAATTTTTAGGAAAAAGTTTGCTTCGATCCGGTGTAAGATTTGTTGGATTTGCATTAATCTAAAATTATACGAAAATATTTTTCTTTTTCACAAATATGCTTCCCGGTAGAATTTACTTTTATACACCCATGATTGAATATTTCTGAGACATGCAAGATTTGTCAGTTGAAAAGAATTGATCTACGTAGCTCTCGGTTTGAATCTGCGTCCGAGGGATTGCAGATTTGCGGTATTTTTAAAAAAATCAAATTTTAAATATGGCTTAAGTATTGCAAGATCGCTCTACTGAAATAAATTGAATTCCATAAATGTAAGCTTACTTATGTATCTGAGCCATGTGAATTTTTTTGGCTGAAGCGACATCTATGCAGGATTTTGAGGAAGCCTATGACGCAAAATTTGGAAGAAGGAAGGGGGATGTAAAGGAGAATGGGCATGCTCAAGCTGCAAAAAAGCTAAGTGAGGACAACGTGAGCCAAGGGAATGTTGTTGGAAATGGAAATAACAGAAATAGTGCAAGTTTGGCTGTGTATGAGCAATATTTGCCTCGGGTAGGTCACTTAAATTTGAAAATGTTTTGTTTTTTGCAATAAAAGGATAGTTAATTTGGAAGTTAGGACCAAGTATACAGTCAATTTGCAATATGCTTCCAGTATTTATCTCAGATACGTTGCTGAACGGTTTAAAAGTTATTCTGCTGTTTAAAAAAGACAAATTTTGTAGGTCAAATGTTGGAGACGGCAGTCTGAATTTTTGAATTATTATTAAAGCTTATGATTTTTTTAATACTATTTTTAGGAAAATAATGGAGTGAATATTGCTGGTGTGGCTCTAGAGAGATCAATGGAGAAACCGTAAGAGACTTTCTCCTGTTATTTGCTTTATACATTGTGATCTTTGTTTTTCGATTGATTCATTTCATCATATGGAAAAATGAATTAGCGAGAAGATGGGTTCTTGCATATGGACTTTGGATTGGTACCTCTACTGTGTAATCACGTGTGACATGCATATATTACTATTAAGCACCTAGCACAGATGACATATCTATAAGTAACAGGTAAAGATAGATTTTCTACCCAGCAGTCAAGCACCAGTCAGTTTGACATGCGAGTCCTTTCATGTAGGGAAATAAAAGGAAATTTGTTTCCATTTGCCTCATACACTGTTCATGTTGTCTACCCTTGGGTTTGAGGTTTCCTTATATATGCTGTACATATAGTTTAACTATTTCACTGCTACTTTTTTCGCCCCGTGACTTGGTTAAAGATTAAAATGGAGCTTACTAATTCAACTTTAACTGGACCACTACAGACAGTGCACACAGATAATGATAATGCGAATGCTTTCATTATTAACATTTTAAATGTACATTGTTTGCATATGACATCAATCTTCATATCATTGAGGAGAGATTTATTATTATCAATATAATGGATTTCTATCTTGCACCTTTCTTTGTGTCGTGATCTGTGAAACTCTAAAAAAATATGATTGAATTAAATATTCACCCGAATATAAAGAGTTTAGTAAAGCTTAAACCAAAAAAGGAAAGTTGACTAAAAATAAAACTGAATAAAATAAAGCCTAAATGAACATTAACGAAAAGATTCTAGAAGCTGGCTAAAAATAGCAAAGAAACCTTAGGTACTAAAAATATTTTAATACCCTCCCTTAATGACCATTCTATGAACTAAACCAAGTTGCTCCCTAAACATGACAAACTTTTCCAGACTGAGAGACTTAGTGAGTATATCTGCGGTTTGGTCCTCTATGGGGACGTACTGCAACATCACTGATCCAAGTTCAACAAGCGTGCGGATAAAATGATAATGAAGCTCAAGATCCTTTGTCCAATCACAGAAGACTAGCTTTTTGGCTAACTTCAAAATTCCCTGATTATCACAGAACAAGGGAGTAGGTCCTGCTTGAGGCATGTACATGTCTACAAGCATCCATCGAAGCCAAACTGCCTCACAAGCTACCTTGGTCCTTAACAATACTCTGATATTAATCTTTTGTGGAGGAGAGTGCTACAACCCATTGCTTCTTGCCAGTCCATGTGACTGCACCTGTGCCCAAACTGAAAACATACCCAGAAGTAGACTTCGTGTCATCAACATAACTTGACTAATCTGAGTTTGTATAACCAATGAGTTGAGGATCTGGACTTCTGCTGTACAGAATGCCAAAATTAGGAGTGCCGTACATATCTCAACACATGCCTCATTGCAACTCAATTTTTAGCTTTTGGGGCTCTCATGACGTGAGAAAGTGTAGCTCACAACATAGATGATGGAAAGTCTTGTGGCAATGAGATAGATGAGGCTGCCCACTAGTTGGCTAAATGTTGATTCATCCACCATCTATGAATCTGATTTACCTAAATTTTTTAGCCCTCTCTCCATAGGTGTACTGTTAGAAATAGCAATACAGGGGGGCGGTGGGGGGGCGTGAATCAGTATTGCAGCACTTTTATGCCAATTAATTATGTCAAAACTTAACCATATGAATCCTCAAAGAAAAATATTGAAAAGTAAAGCACTTAATTAAAACATAACACCGTGATTTGCTTTGGAGGAAATCTTGGTCAAGGGAAAACTCCGGTGGGGATGGTACTCAAAACTATGTACTTATTTGAAGATACATTGTTAGTAGTTTTTGTTACTAGAGTTGCTGTTGCACCAAAAGATCGACCTGTCAATGCCCGATACAACCACTAGATTTATAGAACACAAGAAGCGGTTAAGCCATGTCACGAATCCCAAAGGGAAACGTTGGCGGTTAGTCCAACAATCCCCCCTCAGCGTTACCCGAGGAGATTCGAACCTGTGACCAAGCTTTGGTACCACTTGTTACAAGCTAGAGTTGCCGTTGCACCAAAAGATCGACCTGTCAATGCCCGATACAATCATTAGACTTATAGAACACAGGAGGCGGTTAAGCCATGTCACGAATCCTGAAGGGGAACATTGGCGGTTAGTCCAACAGTTTTGACCCTAATAGGAGTCATTACATGCATTTAGTACATCAGTCCTTGTTAGAGGTCTCAACCCTGTTAGGATTTGTGTTACAATTGGAGCTCACTGTTCAATATACAAAAAAAGGTAATAGTTCAATGACTGTCTTGACATCACAATGCCTGATTAGTCCTTAACATATCTCGCATCTGATCTGACCAAAATATCAAGTCTCTCATCTGACCATTAATACAACATCATGTCACCATCAGTACATCATACATAAAGTCTGCATATCATTACCATACCTCACACCTGAAAATTATCTTCACTTTATAAATTCCAACTTAATTTCTCAGTCCACCTACAAAATTGTCTTTTACAAAATGTGTGGCGCATTAACCAAAACTTGATATTAGAATCTGCTAACCAAGGGTTAACATATAGGATATCGTCCCTTCAATGCTGATGCAAAGCATCCAGGAAACTCGAACAAACTTCAAGGATCCCACGGATCCATCCTTAATCTTATCATAAAACAATTCCTTAGAGACATATAATTACCAACTAAACATTATTCCCTTGTCAAACTTCAACTTTACATTGCAGATTTATTGATTTTTCCATTTTGCAAGGGTGCATTTAGGTACCTTGTGAAATAGTGAAACTATATGTTTCACTGCATGTTCAAACAAAAATGACTTTTCACCATTTCACAAGGGTGCATTTTGGTACCCTGCGTAATAGCAAAACTATATGTTCCATTGCAGTCCTAAGGTTGTCACCATTTTGCAAGAGTGCATACAAGTGCCTTGCGAAATAATGAAAGAAAACTTCACTGCATGTTCCAAGGTTGTCCCCATTTGGTCCTCTTGTAATGTTTTACAGTTATGCAACAACATTGAGAACCTTTGTGATTCATTTGAACAATCAGACATTATCAATTCTGTCAAAACAACAAATTCATGGCATACTACTTGCTTGAGTATCATTGCAATTGTACATGCCTTAATCTTGTAAACCCAAACCAAAGACATTTTAAAGTGCCTTGAATGCACTACAGGATTCCACAATTTATAATTTCTGGATGGTTCCATTGTCAGATATTTGCAAAACCTTCTGAATGTCTCTGTTGTAGAGGGTTTCAACATAGTAGCTAAAGTCTATTTGATCTTCCAGTATAACTCATGGATAAACATAAGACCTGACCCATACTAAACCTATTCCATTGTTCCTTAACTCCAAATAGATTTAAGGCATGAAACCATTCATTTGCATGTGATTAAATGTTCAAAAACAGATATCAACATGAACTGTCATAGAGTTCAAAGCAAAACTGAACTTCCATTTATGATTTCAATATGATACATTGCAAAACCTTACAGAATGACCTCCTTTGGATTCATTCCTTCAATACTCGGGTTATGAACATCCTCTTGCGTGTTACTTCCCATTCATTCTTTCTGTTCTTGGACTGTCACCCTGTCTGCAGACTGGCGTGACAGTCAGAGGCAACAAATTTTAACTATTCTTGTCCTCCAACTGTTCACCACCTTACAATCACACAACAATGCTATTCAAAGACTCTTCATCTCCCTATGGTAGTAACAACCAAACTGACTGTACAACTTCCCATTTTGTAACTATTGTGCAACTTTTTGCCAGATTGCAATTTTTGCAAAATTGCACTTTTTGCAACTGTTGTCATTTTGGACATTTTTCCAACCAATTTCTTTATAATTTGTATGAACCATCAAAACATACCTAAATGGACATTTTATAACCTTTTACATCATTGTTATCTTTTCATGGGAACTTTTATAACATAGGACCATATGACCAAACTAGGACCATTCATGACAATATAGCAACTTGTGCAACTTATAACAAATACATTTCATGTGGACTTAATGTGACTTCCAATGATTCAAATACATTCATATGACTCAAATATGATCATTTTGTGACCCTTATCCTCTTGGTGTGCATGCATGTACTTTATGTGCTTTTGCACCAAATCCCAAGTAATTGAATTTCCAAAACAATTCAATTCCTTAGGCCAAATTGCCCAATTACTAACACTTACTTTGATAACTGCAATATCAACCAGTCAACATATTATCCATCTAAAATATGTGCCAACCACTGTTTACCATACAGGGTAAAAAGATACTTGTCGCATTTAGTAGACTAAGATGTAGCACAGAACAAATACTTTATTCATATACGCAATATGCACTCCGAGTACAATGCTTACAATGATAATGATTATGATGTCTTGATAGTCCCTTTCAGACGGTGTACATATACTTTCCCAAAGGGGTGACTCAACCGTCACGCACCCTTTCGGATACAATTCTACCCGTCAGCCACAATATAGAATTTACCACCCCCCCCACCCAAAAAAGTAAAGTTGTTTTCGGATGACAAAATAGAGACGAGCCTTACAAAAATTCAAACTATTTTTAAAAAACAACTGATTACATCAAATTTTTGGACAGCTAAGAAGAGGGATGCATCCTTGGTGTAGTAGATGTCTGTGCTCTAAGCTCGTCCAGCTCTGCTCGAAGCTGATACACTTGCCTTGTTCGTATTTTCAAATCTGCTTCAGCCTCTATCTAAAGCTCCAAGGTTGACTGCATTCATTTCAGCAATCTCTCCATGTTCCCTCTCC
This sequence comes from Cupressus sempervirens, assembly GCA_028749045.1. Classification (NCBI taxonomy): domain Eukaryota; kingdom Viridiplantae; phylum Streptophyta; class Pinopsida; order Cupressales; family Cupressaceae; genus Cupressus; species Cupressus sempervirens. Next base: position 1,051,315,548 of record CM053785.1, read on the forward strand.
TTCTCCATTGCCATCTTCTCTTTCTTTGCTGCCACTTGTTGTAGCCAACTCCTTCGGGCCAAAAGTGCTTCCCGCTCGGATTCCCAGGCTGCCCTCTTTGCATCTAGTTCCACTTCCATCGTTGCTACCTTGGTAGCTGACTCCTTTCGAGCCCTTTTTGCCACTACCTGGTCTACTTGGCTCCTCTAAAGGGTATAATAAGAAACCCTGTGTATCCGGACTATCTATTCAATTAGAGTCTCAATGCGGCTCTCCATACACGTCTCCCTCGTAGTGGCCCAATCTTGACGCATCTCCGCATTCTCTACACTTGGCCATCTGTGCTCCTCAAAACAAATTGTAAAGGCCGTTGGACATCCCACTCTCATGAAGGATAGGACGCTCTCCAAATCCTTTACCATTGAGTCCAAGGCAAGTGTTTGTGCAGAGGCCATCACTTGGCGAGCACGAGTTGCTGCATCAGTGAGAAATGTCTCCACAACCTCTCCCAACTTTGTCTCTCGCTTTGCTGTAAGCTGCTGCTGGGCACCCATGGCTGTCTCCATTGCTTCCACCATCTGCTCAATAGTGCTCTCTGTAGAGAAGTGTGGTATCCCATTGGTTTGTGTTGGGTGACTTTCCTCCACCTATGTCTGTAGAGGACCTCTTTCTGAAGCCACCTCTCGTGCATGTGTGAGAATGCTTGTTGCTCGTGGTGCTGGCATATAGTTAAACCTCGTACTCAATTATGTGCTCGACCTCTGAACTCTACTCTCTGTCTGGCTCCCTCAGTGGTGCTAGCAATGTTGCATCCATCATAACGATTGTGTCCGAACCTACCACATCCAAGTGGATACCTGGCGTCCTCAAACCCTTGTCTGTCAGTATCTCCATCACTCCCTCCTGAGTGTCCATCTCCTCATTTGGAATGAATATATCAGCCCCTGCCTCTAGTACGACTAGAAAATCCTCTCGAATAGGCTCCATTGTTACCTCTGAAATGGCTGTTGTCGTCAGTGACGGATGTGACTCTGTCTCCCCTATGGCTATGGCCTCCGGAATGGGTAGTGCCTCTGTAGCTGGTTGAATCGCAACTGTAGCCGGAGCCATCATCACTGGCGGTCTGAACTGACCAAACCCTAGAATGCCATGTGCACCCACTAGAACCAAGTGTGCTGTCGCCAAGAGTGTAGGTCGTGGAAATCTTAATGGTGTCGCCATGATCACTTCCACCTCCTCATCCTATTCTTCATCCTTCTCGTCGATTTCACTCTTGTTTGAAGAAGTCTCCTGGCGACCACTATCTGTATCTCCTCCATCCAGTTTGGGTCATTTTGTCTGATCGCGGTCTTACTCCCAAGTGTGTCGAGGTGCCTCCACGGCATGATAGGGGGTTCGCCTGGTGAGGCTTGGCCTCTAGTGTGTCATGGGGAATCATCCACATCGTTGCCTCCAAGGATAGCCCAATTGCATAGTGAGACATGTAGAATGTTTTGTGCTACAATGTCATAAATTTGTACATCCTTTCCACCAACAGTGTAGCCCAATTGTACACTCTTCCATGTAAGATCCTATTCATCATCACCACCTGTGGGAATGAAATGTTTGAAGCGCGGCTAGATCCTGTGAGACTCTTCACTATGTCCATTAGACAACGCCAGTGCCCTTTTTGAACGGTGGACTTCTTCAGTCCTCTACCCTTTGACGTGTCTGTGAGAGCTTCTTTCTCCGTCTGTGTCAAATCCCCGAATACCAACTGTATCAATTGTGTCTTTACCTCTCGACTCAACTTCTTCGGTTTGTTGTCGATTTTCCTTCTCCCTTGTGCATGGCCAGGTATTCCGTATACTCGTGTGATGTTTGACGGTCTGAATGATATTACTAGGTTGCATCCAAGATAGTTGAACGAATTGGTTTGAGAGAACCTGTCATACGTCTCTATCATTGTGCACAAAAACCCTTCATAGTCTTGAATGCAGAATATAGGCATTTGTATTGCCCATTCAACCTGTGCCTTTCGAATGCTGGCCTTAATCGAATGGTTATCAGGTGTCTCCTACCACCACTTCCTGCATTCTGCTCCATTCAACCCTTCAAATGAGACATTCTGTGCTGTGAGATTATTAGTTGCAGTCCGCTGTGCTGTTTGCTTCTCTTTCTTTTTGCTTGCTCCTACACCTGTGTCTCTTGCAACACATACTCCGGACAACAAAGTTTTCACGTTTCTGTTTATGGATACTACAGTTGTTGGTGTATCTTTGTCCAACTTCTTTTTCCGGCTGAATGCATAACTGTCACCTGTTTATCTTTTGTGTGAAAAAGACAACAAAACAGTTAGGTAGTTGTAATTTTCACTCCTTTCTTTGTTGTGGCAGTACGGACGCCATGCTTCTCTTCTTCTATAGGTTGTACGAGTATTCTTCCCTTCTATGAGAGCTATAAACTTTTCCTATTTTTCCCTTAGTCCGTGTGTCCATACAATGTCTTTATAATCCTCCTCATGGTCATACAATAAAGTAATTTGTCTCTTTTAATAGCTGTACGTCTCTGCCAACTGTATCTGGATACCGTACGGTGCATGGTCTCTTTTCCTGCTTGTCATACAGTGGGTGTTTTAACATGTTCCTTGCTTGTCCGTACGATGAAAATCCCCTGTAGACTTCTTGACCGTATGGTGTATGGTACTACTCCACATTGTTCTTTGTCAATGTGCCATAACTGGCTTTGAACGGTGCTCTTTTGCTAGTTGATGGCTGTACGGTCTCAATCTCTATTTGATGGCCCTACGGTGTATCTTATATATGCTTTGCAATCCGTAATGTGATTGTACTCCATATTCGTACGTTCCCCTCCTTGCCCGTATGGGATTCACTCTTCTCCTCATAACCGTACGGTATACTCCAAGAATTTAAGCTTTTGTCTATCCCAAGGACTGTGTGATACTCACCCTTTTCCTCTAGTCTTCCAATGTCCTGTTCGTATGGTATGTCTCATTGTCTGGCCATATGGCTTCCTATTTCTTATTCACTCCTTGCTCGTTGTAGTATAGTGGTGAGTATTCCTGCCTGTCACGTAGGTGACTTGGGTTCGTTCCCCAGCGACAGTGCCAAATGTTTACCGTAAAGGGTAAAAGGATACTTATCGCATTCAGTAGACTAAGATGTAGCACAAAACAGATACTTTATTCATATAGGCAATATGTGCTCCAAGTACAATGCTTACAATGATAATGATTATGATGTCCCGATAGTCCCTTTCGGACAGTGTACATATACTTCACCCCTGTCACGCACCCTTTCAGATACAATTCTACTCGTCAATTAGTCTATGCTTTCATATATATAGCTTTTTTAATCAACAAATAAAGCTGCTCATAGTCATTACTTGCTCCATCATTGTTCCCATTTCATATTTTTGTCTTATTATCATTTGATTGTTCTTTATAATACTTATATCTTCATAATACCTTTGACATTGATGATGGTCAATCTTGTCCTCGCCTGTGAAGCCCTTTGATATCGATGACAATTCTTCCATCACATTATATATGATATATAAATCATATATCTAAGTATTATTATATTAGAGAAATATATATATATATATATATATATATATAATATAATATAATTGTCATTATATTAATGAATAGACATGTCCCATGAAGGGACATGTCTCTTAATTCTCCATATAAATGGAAGAGATCCTTTGCATTTGGAAAACACATACCTTAGAGGCAGTGCTATTATGTTTGCAACAATCCCGAAAAGCTAGCACTCTTTAGCTATTTTACTAGAAGGCACTTGAGGGAGCTAATCATTTGTAACAAAAAGTTCTATGAGTATGATGATTTCCTAGTTACATTCATCAAATTTGTCTTGATCTGACATAGCTTGAGTAGGACGTATTTCTATACCTGAAACAATTTTTTTAAGACACTGATATTCAAATATTGACATCATGCAATGTTTCCAGTTGTTGTATTGTGGTCATTGAATCGTTGATTTCCTTCCAACATAATGTTGGTCAAACGCTCCATCATGGAATTTAAGGTTGCTGTTCAGCTCTTTGAAGGCACACAAATCAAGGTAGGCACTGGCAATCAACTGACACAATTTCCAAGGCTAAACATGTTGAGATTGTTAGCCTCATAGTAAAATGAAGTAAACTCTATAAGTAAAATATATATATGATAATATTCATGATTGATGATAAATCTATTTATAGAGGTCTATATATATATATATATATATATATATATAAAGAAAACATCATAATATTATATTTAATATGTTTATGTGTATCGGTGTTTCTGACTTTGTTTGAATACTAATCACAGCAATGTTATTGGTATCGCTGGTAATATGTGAATCGATGCCTTCAATAGTCATATTGTATATGTGTTGAGGCATGACCACGTAGGGTCATGGCCCTACATGATCATGTCTCAATGCATATATAATATGCATTTACATCTGCTGAGATATATCAATAACAATTGGCAATATAATCTGAGTCTATAAAATCAGAACTGCACACATATAAATACTTGAATTAAATCAACACAAATAATAGAGAAGGAAGCTCTGCACACATCAACAAAATTATTATTATCAGTACAAGATATATATATATGAACTCAGAATCAGAGTTGAAGATTGCTTAGATATTGAAAATTTAGTCTCCACCAGTAATGATCAAATAAATTTACATGGTATCAGAGCCAAATTGGTAGAGAGATTGCTAAACTAAATTCTTAAAATTAAAAGGGACCTCATGTCAAACAATGTTAGAGACGAGTATAGACTTGAAGGAGCAACAAACTTCTTCTCGTGGAAAATTCAAATTATAATAATCCTTGAAGAATTGGAGTTGGAATCGTTCATTGAATCAAACATTTCAATACCTGAAGAGGAGGTAGGAAAAGACACTTGGAAAAGACGAAATAACAAAGCCAGGAAGATCATCGTTGATTTAGTAAAAGATCATATTTTTTCTTCCATATCAAACCTCAAGAAAACATTTGAAGTATTTAAAACAATTAAGGATACATTTGAGATCAACTACTTAAATAGATTGCTTACATTTAAAAATCAACTTATGAATAGAAAAATGAATAAAGGAGAGTTAATCTCATCCTACTTTGGAAGAATTTTCAAAATACAAAATCAACTATCTTCTATTGGAAACAAAGTAGAAGATCAAGAATGATCCATAATAGCACTTAGATAAGATTAGATAAGATAAGATAATAATATTAATGTCAAACAAAAGACCACAAAAGGTCTATGGGACTGAGAGATAACAGCAAGAGCACCAAAACGGTGTCCGAGAAAGCGAATAACAAGAAGCAAGAAGAGGAAAAGAAAGGCGCAGGTATAGGTCAAGACAAAGACTAGATGTCCTTCTGTGATGTCCCCATTTTGGCAAGTAATTTAAATAATAATAATAAATATTTTATATAAAGTAATATTAATAAATAATATTAAAATAATAATATTATGCTATAAGTAATATTATAATAATTATATTATGTCGTATTATAATAGTAATATGAATGAAATAATAAATAATGATAATGACATGCTTTAATATAGCAATACTATATTAGTAAAAGTATTATAATAATATTATTTATAAGTAATACTATTATAATCCTATAATACTTTATAATCATATTAGACTTATAAATTCAATATTATATTATAATCATATAATAATATCATATTATGTATAACGTATTATAATATAATCAATGAAATAATAATAATATAATATAATGATATTATGATTACTAAGATATATTTCAATGTAACAATACTATATTAATAATGAATTATAATAATGTATAGTTGATATATTATCAAATTAATATATATTACAATATAATTATTAATATAATATATTAACTAAAGCTTATTAATATAAATATATTATTAATATAATATAATTATTATTATTATGAAAAGATGTGTCTTTTACTATTAAAATGTATATATGTGGAATAGTAACTTTGAAAGGGTATCATACGGAATCAAATATAAATTATCAAAACCATTCGGAGAAAAATAGGGCAAAATAATTTATATAAAAGAGAAGTCGTAGATAAATGATGGAACCCCAATTTGGGTTCACTACAAATGGTATCAGAGCCTCTTTCCTGCCATCCTGTGGAAAGTAAAGGAAATAGAGAGGAAGGGAATTATACTGAGTGATCAAATTGATATGTTTGCAATCTGAAGGATACACGAGAGCATTCAAATGAAACAGGGGAGCGGAAATAGAAATAGATAGGAGTTTGATATCCATTAAAATGAAATTTACATGTTATGAAACTGCACAAATGAGAGTAAATGGCACAATACAAACTAGGTGACTCAAAGATTACAACGAAAGGAGGAGTCTCCCAACACTGCATCATAAGCAATTTGAATAGCCTTGTCTCTATACAACAATCAAATTGTTGCCAGAGGGTCACTGCATAAAAATAGTGTAGAAATTTTGAGGAAATGGCGTTCTGGATCTTACTTCAAGCTCTGTTATCAGGTAGAATTAGAATGAGCGATCTATTTGGAATATATTATAATGACATATGTTAGGGAAGCCACTCCATGAAATGACAACAACAATATATTTAAGGAAACCACTGCCTAGTCATCATGAAGATTGAAAGATGCAGGCTTCACAGCAAGAGACAATGATAATAAATGTCTGCAAACAACGAACTTGCTAAGAATGATAAACCGTCTGGAGTAAGCTATTAAGGATACAACTAAAGGAAGAGATATGGGAAGCATTGAGGATAAAGATAATATATTTCGAAGGCACACGTTAAGATGACACCGTCTCTGTGCATCAAAATCACGTGTAAAGTAATATATGTCTATTGGGGCATGAAAAAGGTGGGTATTAATTAAATTTGACAGCAATAATCAACAGCAAAAACAAAGGCGTAGATCAAATAGGTATTCCAAGTACTTGAGGGAGTGCTAAATTTGGGATGCTCGGCACATTAATGCCCATCAAAGCTTTAACAAAACTTGTCTACCTCTCAATAACCGTATGTACCTGGGATCTCAAATCATCAATTCGCAGACCATAAAAATGGCACCATCAATCTGAAGATTCATGTAATAATCCACAAACTTAGAAAAAACCACTATGAAGAGTGATTTTGAAATGAACTTGACCTAATATAAGTGTCAAGGGTTTTAATCAAATAAAAGCCCGTACTTATGCGGATTTTACAATAGTGAAGACACTTATAATAGACGGAAAATATAAAATACATAGACAAAAAAAAAACAATAAATAAAACAATGAAAAACGTATCCATCATGGAAGCTATTTGAAACTATAAAGCAATGTCTTAGAAAATTGAACAAAACCATGTATAAATAAATAATGGTCCTCCAAACTAAAACCACCAAAGTTCAGAGGTGTCATAATAGCATTTGATATACAGCAAGTTTAAGAGATTTTAAGCATGATCACTTTGAGACAAGGTTTATAAAGATCTGTCTAATCAAAATTTTACATGTATTAAAGACCATGGGCAGAAGGTGGCAATACACTTTTCTCACATTGAAATCGTTGCAATAAGCCTGGCGGATTATGTATATATCTAATACAGAAGAAAAAGAAAAAGAAAAAATGTAAAAGTTCTTACATCAAGGAGATCACTGATATCCAACCCAACCTCCATTCAATGATCGAAAGTGATGCAAATCGAAAGGAGAGACCAATGTAAACTGGCATCAATAACATTACAAGAAGCTTGCTAAGAAGATATTGTCTGTGCATATGTACATTGGGACTGGAAAGATATATGTGACGATAGTAAAGAGCCATGCAATATTGGGGAACCAAGAAAGTTCGAATGGAGACAAATCAAAAGCATTCATATTGAATAGTTTGCATAAGGTAGAGATGCCGATTAGAAGTGGAATTGTCACACAGCGATGGAGATTTATGAAAGAATAAAAATAGATGAATTATTTCAAGCTCAATTCTATTAAAGGCAAAGATAGACATCAAATAATTTCTAAATAATAGCGAAGCTGGCCCATTCGAAATGATATACGTGAATGGAAAGAATGATTACAACTTTTGAAGAACTAGTATATAATGAAGGCTCATCAAATATGAAGCAACATAAAATTCCGAAATTATAGGAAGTCCATTATGTGAGGTAATGTTAAGGTAAATACTATTTGTTTATTTCATTATGAATCTATGATTTAAGTGAATGATAGATTACTCAATGTATTTTCTAATGATAACGAGAAAACATATTAAAATATATACATTGAGTATATATATACACAAGAAACAAGGTAAGGAGGTAACTTATATATCTTCTTTATATTTTGTTATCATATGAAAAATTGTTAACATAAGATATAGTTTTTAGTATCTTTTTGATTATTGACACATTTGTTATTGTGAAGAATATTGAATAATCTATCAATGATTCTAGTTACAAAATAAAAAGAATATATGAAAACGAAATATAAATGGAAAATATATATATACGAAAAAGGTAAAAATGAAATATAAATAAATTTTGATTTAAGGAAAACATAGTAATTAGAATACATTTCAATTATAGTACAAAGAGTCTATCTCTCATCCAAAAGTACGTAATCTTAGATAGGGAGTTGGTGGAGGGAAAGGCGGAGTAATTTTGAGCACTTATCGGATACACTTGGAGCTTGTTTCACGCACCCTCTGCACCATCATTCTACCATCAAGATGATCGTAACAAGGAGAGAGAAAGTTGTTTGTGTACTATAAGAAGAAATCTTTCAAATGAACTAAGTAAATTAAATTTAATACTCATCTTCTCATCCACATTATGATATCCTAAAGTAGGGAGTTAGTGGAGGGAGAGGCGGAGTAATTTTGAGCACTTGTCAGATATGCTTGAAGCTTGTTTCACGTGCCCTCTGCACCGTAAATCTACCATCTTATGATGATCGTAATAAGGAAAGGGAGAAAGATTCCTTCCAAAAGATTATGTAAATAAGAAAAGGGAACCCTACCACTTTCCTATGGAGTCTGCAATCAGGAGAAAACACCCTATTGTAGTGCTAGTTAAGGGAAAGATAGTAATGACTCCTTTTCACAAGAACCTTTCTAGCCAAACAAGCAATCCACTAAGTAGACCACCTCGTGTGGATGCCTAACACCCACCACCGAGGCCAAGGGGGCCAAAGTTCCGCTCTTGGGCTTAGTATGGAACTGGCTTGGATTAACTAATTATTATTCAAATTTCTTTGAAGTTTATATATATTTATATGCATGTAATGATGCTTATTTTGTGGTTGCAGGGTTCATAAGCCTAATGAAGAAGTCATTGCGCATTGTTAATTTTAGGATCTAATCAAGGTTATGTATGATGTGTCTACATCGTGTATGCTTCGTGTCTTCATCTGTCTACACCGTGTTTGCTTCGTGTTTTCATTTATTAAAATGTATATTTTATAAATCTTTTAGGCTTTATATGCAAATATGTTTGTATCTATGATTGATTTTTCTTGAGGACAAGCAAATTCGAGAGGGGAGGACTGTGATGTCCCCATTTTGGCAAGTAATTTAAATAATAATAATAAATATTTTATATAAAGTAATATTAATAAATAATATTAAAATAATAATATTATGCTATAAGTAATATTATAATAATTATATTATGTCATATTATAATAGTAATATGAATGAAATAATAAATAATGATAATGACATGCTTTAATATAGCAATATTATATTAGTAAAAGTATTATAATAATATTATTTATGAGTAATACTATTATAATCCTATAATACTTTATAATCATATTAGACTTATAAATTCAATATTATATTATAATCATATAATAATATCATATTATGTATAACGTATTATAATATAATCAATGAAATAATAATAATATAATATAATGATATTATGATTACTAAGATATATTTCAATGTAACAATACTATATTAATAATGAATTATAATAATGTATAGTTGATATATTATTAAATTAATATATATTACAATATAATATTAATATAATATATTAACTAAAGCTTATTAATATAAATATATTATTAATATAATATAACTATTATTATTATGAAAAGATGTGTCTTTTACTATTAAAATGTATATATGTGAAATAGTAACTTTGAAAGGGTATCATACGGAATTAGATAGAAATTATCAAAACCATCCAGAGAAAAATAGGGAAAAATAATTTATATAAAAGGGAAGTCGTAGATAAATGATGGACCCCCAATTTGGGTTCATTACACCTTCAATGGTGAAAACAAATCAGTCATAGAAGGATAAGGCTGCGGGTGGACATGAGCCCTGATCATCAGCAGACCGTCAATACTAGCTTTTGATAAACTTAAGAATGATTGCACTGTTGAAGAATCAAGACTAATTTCCAGAGGGATCATGTCAAATCAAGAGGGAGAGAATCAACCTCTTTTCTCAGTCTCGAATAATAGAGGGAAGAAGAGAAAATTCAAAGGAAAGAAAAGTGATAAACTAAAAGGAAACAATAATTACAAAAGAAATGACTTCTCCAAAGTTCAATATTACAAATGTGAGAAATTTGGACATACCGTCAGGCTTTATCCAGTAAAAGGAATTTGGACATGCTCTATACAACTAAAATCTGGGGTCACTCTAAACCTGAAAGACGTTCTTTTCGTACCGAGCATAAAAAGGAATCTAGTATCCATCTTTGGACTTGCTGATGAAGGATATCAAGTCACCTTTAATGAAGACAAAGTTTTGTACTGGCCTAAAAATACTAACCTAAAGAATGCTATCACCATAGGGACTAGAGATGGAACCCTATATAAACTGTGTAACATTCAAAAGAAAGCTCTAAGCCATGAAGTAATAAATCCTAATGAAATATGGCATAGAAGACTTAGACATATTGGATTCAATACACGAACAAATATAGTAAAATCACCATTGGAACACCTAACTTAAATTCAAAACATATAGGCATTTTTAAAGGATGTAGCCTAGGGAAGAATGTAAAAAGACCTTTTCCTCCTAGCGAACACAAGTCTAAATCAGTTTTGGAACTAGTCCACACTGATATATGTGGATTGATGCCAACACTTTCTCTAGGAGGATTCTCATACTATATAATCTTTATTGATGATTTCTCTAAGAAAACCTGGATCTATTTTCTAAAAGTCAAAGAATCAAATGAGGTTCAATTAAATTTTAAAGAGTTAAAAGCAATTGTGGAAAATCAAACATCAGAAAGAATAAAAACTCAGATTAGACAATGGGGGTGAATATACCTTTGAAAACTTCAAAGACTTCTGCACCTCCGTTGGGATTAAGAGGGAGTATACTGTACCTTATAATCCTCAATAGAATGGGGTGGCAGAAAGGAAAAACCAAACCATTGTTGAAGTAGCAAAAGCCATGCTGCATGATCAAAATTTACATTTCTCGTTTTGGGTAGAGGCCACTAATGCTGCTGTGTATATTCAAAACAAATGCCCACACTCAATCCTAGAAAATATAACTCCTGAAGAAGCCTTTACAATAATTAAACCTGACCTAAGTCATCTCAGAATATTTGGTTGCCCCTGTTTCCATTCACATACCTAAAGAAAAAAGAACCAAGTTAGAACCTTTCGAGAAGAAAGGAATATTTGTTGGGTACAATGAAAACACCAAAGGGTATAGAGTCTATATACTTGTGGGCAAAGATCAGTTGAAATTAGCAGAGATGTCAAATTTGAAGAAATCATTGCCTTAAAATTATCCACTAGTATATAAGATGAGCCCATCACATAATTAGATGAAACTTTGCAAACTGAAAATCAGAGGGAGAACGTATCAGAAGAGAATGATCTATTACTGGACACTAAAAACAAAGACATCTCTAATATCAAGAAAAAGCCATTATGGGCAAGGAAAATGATTGAAGAAAATAATGTTGAACCAGATGAAATCTCTAGAGAGAGCAAGAAAACTAGAAATAAATCTTGTTACATTGCACAAGTAATTGAGCTTACAAAATCTGAACCATCAACTGTAGAAGAAGCATTATCTTGTAAAGCATGGAAAGATGCTATGGTCGAAGAATATCAATCCATATTACAAAATGATGTTTGGGATATTGTACTTAGGCTGAAAAACAAATAAGTTGTTTCATCAAAGTGTTTATACAAAATCAAGTATGCTTCTGATTGTAGTATTGAAAAACATAAAGCAAGATTTGTTGGTCGAGGTTTTTCTCAAAAGGCAGGTATTGATTATGAGGAAACATTTGCTTCGGTTGCTCGATACACCTCAGTAAGGACAATTATTGCCTTAGCAGCATCCAAAGGATGGAAGATATATCAAATGGATGTCAAGACCACATTCCTGAATGGTCTCATTAATGAAGAAGTATATATCGAACAACCTGAAGGTTTTCTTATAAAAGATAAGAATCTATATGTATGTAAACTAAATAAAGCTCTTTATGACCTCAAACAAGCCATGAGCTTGGTATGAAAGGATAGATAGCTACCTCTCCAATCTAAGATACTCTAAAAATGAAGATGATCCTAACATATATTTCAAAATATCTAATGGTGACATGTTAATGCTTGTTTTATATGTTGATGATCTATTGATAACAGGTGAAGATGACTTAATTGAAAAATACAAACAAGGTCTTATCACTGAATTTGAAATGAAGGATCTTGGCCTACTACACTATTTTTTGGGTCTAGAAGTATGATAGAAGAAAGATCATATTTTTCTAAATCAAGGAAAGTATACCCATGACATCTTGACTAGATTTGGAATGATGGACAACAAACCTCTGGCAACTCCGATGGAAACAAATCTACACAAGCTAAAAAAAGAAGCTGTGAATTCAGAGCCTATTGATCCCACTCTCTATAGACATATCATTGGATCACTTATGTATTTAGATAATACTAGGCCTAATATATGTTATGCCACCAATGATTTAAGTCATTTCATGTGTGAACCAAAGAAAATTCATTTGATGGTTGCTAAACATATCTTGAGATATCTACGTGGTACTATTGGTCTTGGTTTGAAGTACAAAAATGTTGAGATTAAACTTGAAGGATATATTGATTCTGATTTGGCTGGTTGTTCAATAAACCAAAAGAGTACTACAAGGTATTGCTTCAGTCTTGGATCAGCAATGATATCTTGGTTCAGTAGAAAACAACCAACAATAGCCTTGAGTTCCACCGAAGCTGAATATATGACAACGTCCATGGGAGCTCGCAAAGTAGTATGATTGAGAAAACTATTATTTGGAATTTTGGAAAGCGACTAAGTCCTACAGTGATTCATTGTGATTGTTGTTCGACAAATTGGGTAGTTAGATGGTTAACGGTATGGGCACGGTTGTGTCATATTATTGGCACCGTGTCAAATGTTATAAATGTGGCTTACACTTACGTATTTGGCATCATGGTATTGAACATTATTGTTATGTACGGAAGCATTTGATGAATGAATAATATTTTACTTCGTAAACATATATGTTTCTTTCCTGTTGACCTACAGTCTGAACATTTGGCACCGTTGCTAGTTCGAATCTAGATTGGTAGCAAATGGAAGGTCGAGGATAAATGGGAATACCTGTACTAGACAACTGGGAAACTAATGAGGACGATGCAACAAAACTCCTGGAAGCTGAGCACAAGGCAACCCAAAACTTCCACATCTTGTATCGTGTAAGCCTCGAAACCTTCATACGGAGAGAAGTTGTAGAGAACAAGGTTACATAGAACACGGTGTGGAATGCCATGCACGCAAGCCGAACAACAAACAAATTCTTAGACCAATTTCCCTGTTTAATTGCACAAGCATACCTGTCGTAGAAGAGAAGCAGGGAAGAAGTGGAACAAGAGGAACGTCGTCAACAAACCCTCAAGAATTTCTATGAGAGAGATGCACGGTGCCGCAAAACTAAACTATGAGTTTTTGAGCCATGGTACTAAGATCACTTAAGGGTCTATAACTGTTGCATGAGTGGACCGCATGATGTATACAGATTAAATAAATAAAAGTGTTATATTTTTTAATATAATGGTATATGTCAAATGCTTAATCTCTTAAATAAAAATAGGAACTTGAGGGAGGATATTGATGAATTACAATCTGTGTGTGGAGATTTAATCCAAGCCGAACAAAGGTGACGCCTAAGACAACTTGCCAAAGAATGGATTGTGGGGCAGTCGAAGGAATCACCGAGTGTAGTAGAAGGCAAATGTGCGGGGGGCGTAGGAATCATCGAAGGATGCCACAGTTCGTCGGAATGGTGAGTATAGAGCAACGAGGAGTTGCTCAAAGAAACACCACACAGATTAATTGTGCTCGAGGAGACAAGGGAATAGTTCATACATTCATCTTGTACATCACTACGAGAGGGAACCTGTGAAGAAGTAGGAAAGGAGGCAAGGCCAACAGAAGACACTGGGGCTTAAGAAATTGTGAGAGGGACATTGCACGGTGGTCAAAGTAACCCGCTGAGACCAATTCCTAATAGTTTAGGGACACAATCAAGTGGTCATCAAAGGACAAGAAACATAAGAAAAAAAAATTCCCAAAGTTCACAGGCGACGGGAAGGAAGACCCTGTATGAAACCATAAGGACCACCAACTCGGTCACCGACGCGGACGAGTGGTTGAACCTGTTTCCAACCAGCCTATGGGGAGTGGCGGTGGATTGGTTCTTTGATATGGACAAGGCAAAGATCACCACATGGGACGATTTAAAGAAAGAATTTCAAGCAGAATTTCGATTGCTATGGGATGACAACAAGGTTGTCGTCGAGATCTACAATTGCAAATAAGGAAAAAAGGAAACCATACGAGCCTACAATCGAAGGCTCAAGGATCTTCTTAGCAGGATGGGTACTCAACTTGTGGATGAATTAAAGAAGCGGTGGTTCGTAGGACTCCGCGGGGCACTGAGAAGGAAGATGAAGATAGTCCTGCTCACATCGTACATAGATGCCTACGACTGTGCCATAAACTTGGAAAGTGAGGGGAAGACGACAAAGAAAAAGAAAAATAAGAAGAGTAAATCCTCATCCTCCTCTAAGAGTGAGGAGTCCTCTAAAGAAGAAAGCAGTGTCGAAAGTAGTGTCGATAGCGACGAAGAACCCAACAAGAAGGTACAGGCCCTCCAAAAGGACATGGAGTGGATGAGGAAGGAGTTCAAATCCATGAAAGAAACCACTAGCTGTACAAAGGAGGGAGAAATATGGTGTACTAATTGTAAAGAAAAAGGACACACAAAGGGAGCATGTCCAAAGAAGGCGATGTGCGATATTTATCAGGTTTTGGGCCACCCTGCGAAGGAGTGCCGTACAATTATGAAGACACGAAGCCAACAAATACTCTTCACGTAGGAACGACCATCCACCTCTGGCACTAATAGCGAGACGCAGGGGAATAACAACAATGCCACATCGGACGGCTATAGAAACAACCGTCGAGGGGGATGGGGTGGAAATGACAACAGGAATCAAATACAGTATGATTCCAAGGGAAGGCCCATAATCCAATGCTGTGCATGTAGCCAATGGGGCCACTTTGCGAGAGATTGCCCGAAGGGTGACACTCCTCAAATTGTGTCGATGGTCTGGTCTAGGCGACCACAAAGATGCCAATTGCCTAAAACATTGACGAGGAGAAAGTCCTTATCCTCACCTGCAACTAGGCCAAGTAGGCAACGTATCCAGATCCCCGCATCGAGAGGCAGAGATTGCTGGAGGCACGGGAAGAAGTAGAAAGGACAATGAAGGGTACAAAAGATATCAAAGGAACAACTCCTAGACGATTAGAGGGGGAGAACAACTTGGTGAACCAGATGTTGCAAATGGAGGTGTCCATCAAACTTCAAGACCTATTACAAATAGTACTGCAATTAAAGGCGACATTATTAAACACTTGTACAAACCCACCAACGGTACTAGAGATGCATGAACAACCATCATTACTAGGAGGATCGACCACAGACCCCAAGTTGGTGAGAGTAGGCAATGGCCGTCACCTGGTGGTGGTTGAGATGGGAATCCTCATAACCATCCTGACAAACACCATTGTGGATGATGGGTCTGGGGTGAACGTCTTTCCCGAGGAGACATGGAAGAAACTCGACAAGCCTACCCTATGGCCAACTGCATTCAACCTGCGCGGTGTCGACCAACAGGGGATAAAGTCATTGGGGACCCTGGTGGCTCAATAGGTAACTATTGGGACACAATCCCTTTGTGCTTGATTTCATTTTGATTCCCTTGAAGAAAAAGGGATACAATGCCATTCTTGGAAGAGGATGGCTAGTGGCAGCCAAGGTGAATCGCAATTGGAAAAAGAATATTCTGTTGATGGAAAGCGGAGGGTGGAAGTTTGCCATTGACCACCAAACTCAGATAGTAAGTGAAGAAATGGCGTTGTCGTCAGAGTCCGAGTCAGACGGGGAACATTAGATGGATGAGGGAAGAACCCGCATGGATCCGAATGACGAGGACATTTTGGAATTGGAGGAATGTTCAGGAGATGACACTTGTTCAATGAATGGACTTTTCCATTGTTAGATGGAAGACTATGAGCTCTTCCACTCGTACATGCTTGGCATCGAGGAACCGAAAGGTGAGGAGGTATTTCCACCAGAGTTTGTGGAATACAAAGGCAATGCGGAGATCAACGAGAGTCTCGCCCATTGCTTTGAAGGGAAAGCCATTAGATACGAAGAGCCATCAGTGGAGCCCATCAATCTTGGCGACGCAGAAAACCCGAGGAACATACTTGTTGGAGACGACTAGAACCCCATATTGAAGGTTGCAACATTTAAAATCTTTATGGAGTATAAAGATGTATTTGCTTGGACCTATAGGGATTTAAAAGGGGTCTCGCCAGAGATGTGCGTTCACCGCATATCTCTCGTGCGTGGAGCCATACCTATGTGGAAGCAACCGTACAAAATGAATAAGAACTATGCTGTACACGTAAATGAGGAAATACAACGAATGCTGGAAGCCGACATAATATTTAAAGTCCAAACAAGTGAGTGGGTGTCACCAATTGTGATATCCATGAAGAAGGACGAGATCCAAATCCGGATATGTGTGGACTTTCGATGCCTGAATGTTGTCACGATAAAAGATCCCTTCCCCATCCCGTTCATGGACACTATTCTGGAAGAGGTGGCAGGACACAAGATGTACTTCTTCATGGATGGATTCTTTGGCTATAACCAGATCACCATTGCTGAAGAAGATAAATTGAAAACTACCTTTGTGGTGGAGGATGGAGTAAATTCTTACAACCGATGCCCTTCAGATTCTGTAATGCACCTACTATATTTCAGAGAATCATTTTACACATATTTGACAAAATGTCAGTAGGCAACTTCCAAGCATTTTTGGATGATTGGTCCATCTTTAGTGGATAGGACAACCACTTGAAGGCACTCCAAGAATGTATAGAGAGGTGTTGGTGGGCAAGGCTGGCACTGAACCCTAAAAAGTGTTGGTTCATAGTTCCTCAAGGCAAATTACTTGGGCACATTGTTTGCAAGTTAGGATTGAAGACCAATCGAGACAAAGTTCGGGTGATTGTGGAAATGGAAGCTCGGACAGAGGTAACTGGAGTGAAATCTTTTCCCGGTCACGTTGGATACTACAGACAATTCATAAAGAACTACGCCTGAATTGCTTTGCCCCTTGACAAGTTGACATGGAAGGGAGAACTGTACATTTGGAGCTCCGAGCAGGAGACTGCCTTCACAGAGTTGAAAAATAGATTGTTGGGGGCACCCATCTTGGCATACCCAAATTGGGACAAGGTGTTCCACGTCCATGTGGATGTTTCTAACTTCGCCATAGGTGCAACATTGGTGCAAATTGGTGACCATGGCCTTGATCACCCAGTGTATTTCGCAAGCCGACTACTTTCAAAAGCCGAGAAGAATTACGCCACCATTGAAAGGGAGGCCCTCGGGATGGTGTATGCGGTACAAAATTTTTGACATTACTTGTTGGCTACACCATTTACCTTTTACATAGACCACCAGGCGCTGATGTACTTGGCGAACAAACCAATCATCCAAGGAATGATTAGTAAATGGTTGTTACTATTGTAGGAGTTCACCTTCACCATTATTGTGTGACCTCGGAAAAGTCATGTCATTGTAGACCAACTCTCCCGAATCAAGTCAGGAGAGCCGCCAAAAGGGGTTAATGATGATTTTTCAGATGCACACTTGTTCAGGATTAGTCTTTTGGGGAATATCTATCCACGTCCCAATTTTCGAGGGATATGCTGCTAGGTGAACGATGAAAGCTAGCGTTGAGGAGCTGGACATCCCAATTGATAAATGGTCTCGTATATAAGATGGGCTCAGACCAATTACTAAGGCGATGCATAATGGAAGAGGAAGTGCAGAGTGTTTTGAGGGAGGCACATGAAGGTTTGACAGGCGGTCACATGGGACCCGACACAACTGCACGGAAGGTCCTGCTTGTTGGATTATGGTGGCCCACACTTCACAATGATGCATGGGAATGGGTGTTAAGCTGTGATACATGCTAGAGAGCCGGCAAACCACTTAAGCGAGACTCATGCCGTTAAACCCTTCCCATGCTTAGGAATTATTTGAATGTTGGGGACTGGACTTCGTGGGTCTACTGAAGGTGATTAGGGCCCGATGTTGCTGATACATGGTAGTAGCCACTGAATATTTAACAAAGTGGGTAGAGGCACGGGCACTACCCGACAACTCTGCAATAAGTATGGAAAAGTTTTTATATGAGCAAATCATTACACGATACAACATATCTGTCCAATTGACAAGTGACAGAGGAGGTCTCTTTGTGAATCACGTGATCAAATTATTGACAACTGAATTCAAGATTTTTCATTTGTTGTCGAGTTTGTATTACCCACGAGCCAATGGCCAGGTGGAAGCGACAAACAAAATCCTCGTGGCTATCATATATAAATCATGCGGAGTAGAACAGGCACACTGGGAGGAAAAGTTGCCTTCGGCGCTATGAGTTTGAAGTTCCTTGTTCTGAAAAATCTATCTTCCACAATCAATCAAAGCACATCGAGATTCCTTATCATTACATAAGAGACATGGTTGCCAGAAATGTCATCGAACTAATTTATATCAGCACTAATGAGAAAAATGTAAGTTGAAATATTCATGAATAAATTGAAAATTTAGATTGTTTGCAAACTTGTGTTCTGAAAGGTGATGATCTTTCATGTATGAGGTCACTATTGTAAGGTGACAATCTTATCAATAGTTGATCTATCTCCTAATGCCAAAATGTGTTGGAACAATTGTTATCATGGTTCTTCGGGCCGAATTTTGCTGGACACCTTGATAACCAACTCATCATGGTTCTTCGGGCTGAACTTTGCTGGACACCATGAAAATCATTCGTTATGGTTCTTTGCGCCGGATCTTGCCGGACACCGTAACTCAAATTTATCATCAATATCTCTTAAGATTATGCTTAATCTTGTATTATATTTGTTTCAATTTCCTTCTTGCTAAAGAGGGAGTGTTGAGATTGTTAGCCCCATAGTAAATTGAAGCAAACTCTATAAGTAATATATATGTATGTATGTATGTATGTATATGATAATATTCATGATTGATGATAAATCTATTTATAGAGGTCTTCTATATATAACAAATCATCATATGTATTGGTTATAATTTCACCATCTTGAAAAAGCAATGTTTTAATGCCAATTACATTAGTATCGGGCATTGGTAATTACCAATAATATGTTTGTATGTATCAGTGTTTCTGACTTCGTTTGAATACTAATCACACCAACATTATTGGTGTCGCCGGTAATATGTGAATCGGTGCCTTCAATAGTCATATTGCATATGTATTGAGGCATGACCACGTAGGGTCATGCCCCTATGTGATCATGTCTCAATGCATATATAATAAGCATTTACATCTTCTGAGATATATCAATAACAATTGGCAATATAATCTCAGCCTATAAAATCAGAACTGCACACATATAAATACTTAAATTAAATCCGCACACATCAACAAAATTATTATTATCAGTACTATATATATATATAAAGAACTCAGAATCAGAGCTGAAGATTGCTCAGATATTGAAAATACAATTTAGTTAGTCTCCACCAATAACAATCAAATAAATTTACAAAATACACCGTAACAGTAAAGCAAATAAATGGGACTATTATAAACCAGACTGAGAATGCAGATTAAAATCACAGGCTTTCTGTTAGGCATTGAGTCTGCCAAAAAATAGATGGAAATCATGATCTGTGGTGAAAATCTGAATAGGTCATGCTGAGAATCCAACACAGGTTTGTGCTGAGGTTGCGTGGAAAACACAGATGGATTTTTGTTGCCCAGAAAATGCTGGTCTATGAAATGATGTGTTAGTACAGAGGAGTCTTTACTACTAGGGAGTATCATTATCACAAGTTATAGGTCTCTTCCTGTCCTTTTATGATTAGCTTTCATGATACCTGTAACTCTCACAGTTGTGATTTGACTCATTCAGTACATTTGTTTTTAGGACTTCTCAGTGGTCCTTTTCAGCTGCTGATGGACGTACAAAATCTTTTGGGCTAACTTAAATTATTTGTTCTTCTATTGGTCACTTATTTCTGATTTTGAGGATTTGCCGGAAAAATCAATTCTTGAATTATTTGATGTTTATATTCTCCATCGTTTTGCTTATTAATATTGGAAAGTATTATTTGTTTCAGGCAGAAGGGACTGCTGCCAGCATTTGATTCCGTTGAAATGCGTACATTGGCAGAAAGTATCAGCCGGTAACTTCAGATCATTTGAATTAATCTTAATGTGGAGATCAATATCGTCATAGCTAGCTAATTCCTTCTCACGTCCATCAAAATGCATTGATTTTTTCTTGTCTTTCTCCAACTCTGAAAGTTGGCAATTAACGGATCAAAGCCATCTCTTGGATATTTTATATTGTTTTACAGGGATATTCTTCGAGGGAATCCCGATGTTCAGTGGGACAGCATAAAGGGCTTAGAGAATGCTAAACGACTTCTTAAAGAAGCAGTTGTCATGCCTATTAAGTATCCTAAGTATGGACCTATCATCTTTGTAGAATTTTAAAGAATTGGTTCTGTACTTGACCACACAAGAAGGCCATCATGATCATGATAATTAAAATGGCCATAATGCATCCAAGGGGATATGTGTATCTTTACAAGGGATTCTGATTATAATCTCTTTACTTTGTGATTATATCCCAGTTAACTGCAATTCAGATGTATTATCTTAAAAGTATTGATATAAAAACAAACCCAAACTCATTGCATGGCCTACCGTCATAGTTCAGTAACTGTTCCATGCTAATGCTGCCTTATACTTGGATTCATTTAACTGTTGTTTCAATTTTCTTGTCCAGCTGTCATTATCCTCTTTTTGAATGATAGCTATCCCAATGCAAGCTTTATGAATTTTTTATAGAATGCATGCTTGCAGTTGATAATTTACAGAATTCTGCCTACTTTCTCTATGTTTAAATCATTTGAATTATAAAGCAAAATCTCCACTTTCAATTGCTTGTTCTTGTTAAGCACATGGAAGAAGAGGACCTTATATTGATTGTTTTCACTGCACATGAATTTTCTAAGTGGATTTTAATGTATATTCATTTTTTTCAGATGATACATTTGCTTCAATAATAACAAGATCTTTGGATGAATTTGACCAATAAATTGCGCTTAAAACTCAGCAACAATTTGATTTTATGTTTTATGTATGACCATACAGGTATTTTACTGGCCTTCTATCACCTTGGAAAGGAATTCTATTATTTGGTCCACCTGGAACAGGGAAGGTGTACATATTTATCTATCTCATGCCTACCCTGAACATTTGTGTACATTATACTGTATTCATTCCCTTGAATGGAGAAAGAAATTGCAAATAAGTAAATATTTGATTTGTTATGGTAGCTTAAGTTTTTACTGCTTTTGTGTTTGTAATCCATGGACATATAGTTTGTTTCTGGGTAAATATTTCGCTTTGAATTTTTGTAGTTAAAATTAAGAGAAAACCTGTATTTCATATTACCAATTTTAAAGATGATGTGCATCTTTTTTCACGTTAACTTCATTCAACTCAGTAATTCTAATAATCTGCACAAGAATTCTGTAAAACCCTACTTTAGAATGTTCATAAACTGGTCATTGCAATTGGTGGTTTAGGCAGTCATCAATATCGTACGAAGACCAAGACATTAAGATATAGCTCTGATTGTTTACCGTATAGGGTAAACAGATACTTATCACATTAATAGACTAGTTTGTAACATAGAATAGAGACTTTATTCTTATAAGCAGAGATGCAATTCCAATTACAATGATGATCCATAAATCCATTCGGACGATGTACATATACTTTCCGAAGGGGTGACTCAACCGTCACGGAACCTTTCGGATACTAACTCAACCCATTGACTACAATGTAAATTTTACCGACATCATCCCCCCCAAAAAGTAAAGTTGTCTTCGGACAACAAAATAGAGACAACTTATACATCAAAATTCAAAATATGACTCAAACTACTAATTACATCAAGACTCACTACAAACTAAGAAGATGAGGGATGCGTCCTTGGTGTGGTAGACGTCCTTGGTAATGCTGGTGTGGTAGACGTCTTCTATGCCCTAAGCTCATTCAGTTGTGCTTGCAACTTGTGCACCAGTTGTGTTCGAGCATCCAAATTCAGTTTGGCTTGCATCTATAGTTCAAGTGCCCTCTTCATCATGTCGGCTATCTTTCGGAGCTCTACCTCCTTTGTATTGGATTCTTTCTTCGCATCCCCCAATTGAGATACAATTGTTGCCTTCTCAGCAATGAGTGTTGCGTGCTCCTTTTCCCAAGTCGCCTGGTGGGTGGCCAAACTCGCTTCCATTGAGGCCATTCTAGTAGCTGTCTCCTCCCGAGCCCTTACTGCTACTACCTGATCCGCCTCACTCCTACGCATAGCATAGTATGCCTCCCAATATACCTGCACTATCCCTCGCAATGAGCTGCTCAACCCTGCTCTCCACCAGAGGCTCTTGAGTATTCCACTCTTGCCGCATTTCTGAGGTCTCTATGTTCGGCCATCCCCTCGCCTCAAAACATACGGAGAAGGCTGCCGGATAACAACCGCATAAGTGCCAAGACCTGCTCTAACTCTCGTACCACGGCCTCCAAAGCACGTCTCTGTGCTGAGACTACTACTCGATGACCTCGAGTCAACACAACATTTAAGTACGTCTCGATATCCTCGTCTATAGCTGCCAAAGGGCCCAATGATGTGGTGTGCTTCGTGGCCATTGCTGCCTTTATTGCTTCAAACATCCTATCCGCAATACTCTCTATCGGAGGTGGGGGTGGCAGTGGCTCTACTGCGACGGTAGGATGACTCTTTGCTGGGGTTGGAGGATCTATCACTTTAGGTACTTCTCTCATGGGTGAGATAGTGACTAGTGTAGGCACTATCGGTTTGATGCTAAATCTTCTACCCAAATACCCACTCAGGTCCTGGTCTCTTAAGTCCTCGGCTACAACATCCTCACTTGTGGCCAAAAATGCATTGTCCATCGTCTATCGTCACCGCTGCATCATATCCCACTACATCTAAGTGAATTCTGGGTGTCCCCAAACCCTCAGTTGCTTCTGGTTGTGTAGGTACCTTCATCACTCCCTCCTGTGTCTCTACCTCATCATCGGGTATAATTGCGGCTATATGTGTCTCAACGCTTGTCTCTGGGGGGACTACGATTGTAGCTGGCAAAGCCCCTCAGTTAACCGAAGACTCAACAATCCCTGGCAGTGCTAGTCGGGCTGATGATTGGGTACTGGCCGCGCTGCTGGTCTAGTTGCTATGGTGACTGGAGTCATAATCACAGGCTAGCTAAACTGTCCAAATCTAGGAATGTGCACGCCTGCTAGGACTAAGTGAGAGTGAGATGTAGCTGCGAGGGACCTCAGAAATAATAGTGGTGGCGTTGTGATGACCTCGACGTCCTCATCATCCTCGACCTCCACCTCCTGCGAGTTGTCAGTGTCTTTGGAGGATGTGTCCTGCCTCCCACTATCAGTGTTCCCATGCTCTGAGCTCTCTACCTCCTGTCACAACCCCTTTTGTCTGATGGTCTTTTGCCCTCCTGGAGTATCAAGGTGCTTCCACTGCATGATCAGAGGCTTGCCTGGTTCTATCGAACCTAGCTTGATCTCCGGTCTATCAATAGGTAGAAATAGACCGATGGCGTAGTGTGGCATATATAATGTTTTGTGTTGCAGTGTCATGAACTCATTCATATGCTCAGCCAATAAAGATGCCCAATCATATACTTTGCCAATCATGATGCCGTTCATCATGTTCACCTGTAAAAATGAGATATCCGATGCCCTACTTGATTCAGCGAGTCTACTTTTTACTAGGTCCATAAGGCAACGCCAATATTTTTCCTGTATATTAGATTTCTTCAATCCTCTTCCCTTCGAATTATCCATTAGGGCTTCCTTTTCTGCTTGAGGCCGTTTGCCACATAAGAGTTCTAATAGTTGTGCCTTCACTTCTCAACTTAATTTCTTTGGCTTGTTAATTTTTCTCCCTCCCTGCGCATGACCTGGTATGTCGAATGCCCTTGTAAAATCTACTGCTCTAAAAGATATCACGAGGTTTTGTCCCAGATATGGAAATGAACTTGTTCACGAAAACCGGTCGCAGGTTTCTAGCACGGTGCAGAGAAAACTCTCGAAGTCATGAATGTAGAACACTTGCATCGGCAGTGCTCTCCATATGCTTTCCTTTGCAAAATGGTCATTCGAGGTCTCCTGCCACCACTTCCTACACTCCAATCCGTTCAAGCCCTCGAACTTCACATTCTGAGGTGTGAGGTGCGTAGTTACAGCTGGCTGTACTTGTGCCCTTGCCTTCTTTTTGCCTGTTCTTCCTGCAATACGCACTCCCAATGGTAAAGCCTGTATGTTCTTGTTCATTGTGCTACTTGCTAAATCTTCTTTTAATTTTTTCTTCCAAGCCCTCTTCTTTGCACTCTTCATGAATGTATTTTTGGTTTGCTAGGAATGGAGGAGCGGTTGAAACAGTTTCACAACTATCGTACACTCCTTCCTAGTGCTAGAATTTGCCACTTCTTGGCAATCTTACTATTAGTGCGTTCGCTGATTACCAACGCCTTGTTTTTAATTGCTCCCTATTGCGTTCCTTACCCACTATTGCCGTACACATTGTCTCTCTTCGCTGTGATTGCTCGTATCGTACAGTTGTATGGTATCCCTGTGCTTAGTTTTGTGCTGGTATCCCTTTGTGATGTTCCGTTCTTGTGGCTTCCTCCACGAAATGCACAGCTTGGAGAAAATCGGGTTGTACAACCAATGACACTGAAGGGCTGAGGAGGGGGTGCATGGATGGAAGGAATAATCGTATGGATGGAGGGAGGGCAATCCATACTATAGGTGAGGGGTGACCGTATGGATGATGCTATACGATAGGTAGGAATGATAGGCCGTACGGTAGAGAGGATTGGTAGACAATTAGGTCGTACAACGAGTAGCAAAGTGGTCAGACCGTGGGGGAAATGGCAAGAGGTTGTAAGGTCAATCTTGGTGGTCGTACGGTGGTCTTGGGGTGGCTGTACGGCTGGTTAGTAACCGTACATGTGTAGGAAAAGGGTCGTATGGCAAGTTGGTGCCCATACAGAGGAAGTCCAGTCGTGTGGATGGTGTTGGATGTGGTGTACAATGATGGTGGTAATACAGTACGGCAAGGTGAATGCAGAGAAGTTCAACAACACAATTTGCAATGCAAAATGCAATATACTAAACACGAATAACTTGCATAAAACCAGAGACCAAATAGATAAACAGTGGTGCCAAATAATAGTGATATTCCACTTACAAATGATGCTCCGATTTGCTAGGTCTGAGCCAAGAAGTACACAGACGGAATAGGGTGGATTTAATCCCACCAAAACTGCACGAGCTAAATAGGGAAGGTCTTTCACTTCTAAAATGGCAAACTACAGAGAATCCCAATTGGAATTCACAGCACAAAGAAATAATCCAAAATGCATACCTAATGACGACCTATAAGCTGTGCTTAAATACCCATCGGAAAAACTTTCCGAGGGTGTACAAAGATAGTCGATGGCGACACAAACTACGGAAACAAAACAAAAATGCGTCCGAGATATATTAAATCAATTAGCTCGTTAACAATAGTTTGATTAATAATCTTTTTATATGACGGGGATATTACAGTCCTCCCATCCCAGAATTTTCTTGTCCTCAAGCAAACGTAATGCCAGATGTTATAAAATGTGGTCGCCTTCCCAGATTGTGTCGTTCAATGGAAAGTGTCTCCAGTGTACCAAATATTCCTTCACTGTTCGATTCTGCAGGGTTTTCTCATGTACTTCAATAATCTCTATCGGTTTCAATATGAGCTTTCCTTCTTTATTGAGTGGCGGAAGGTTTGTAGCTACAGTGTCGTTTTGTCTCACAACTTTCTTCAGGTAGGAAACGCGAAAAACATTATGAATACGGTTCCCCTCTAGGAGTTTCGGCTCATAGGTGACTTCACAGATGCGGCGTACTACATGATAGGGGCCATAAAATCATGGCTTCAGTTTTTCCTTTCCCTTTTCTTTTAATGAGGATTGTCGATATGGCTGGAGCTTGAGGTAGACCAAGTCTCCCACTTCAAAACTCCTCTCTATTTGGTGTCTGTTAGCGTACATCTTTTGTTGATTTTGTGGCCATTGTAAGTTTCCCTTCAGGTATCGTAGGATGTGCCGTCTCTCCTGAAGCCAATCTCTCGCCCTTGGTGCGCAACTGTCTCTCAGAATTGTGTCGATGAAGGAGAGGGGTTCATACTCGTATAGAGCTTTGAATAGTGTCATCCCGATGGACATGTGATACGTGGTATTATAGCAATATTCTCCTAGGTGTATCCATTTGACCCACGCCCGTTATGCCAAAATGTAGTTTCGAAGGTAACCTTAGAGCCACTTGTTGACAATCTTTGTTTGTCTGTCTGTCTGAGGGTGGTAACTGGTACTTGGTGACAATTCTGTCCCTGCCAATCGAAACAATTTTGTCTAGAAAATATTGATGAATTGCCCATCTCGATCACTGACAATGTTTCGGGGTAACCCATACAGACGAAAGACTTATCTAAAAAAAAGATTGGCAACTTGTGCGGCCTAAAAATCTGAGGGGATGGTGAAAAAATGTGTGTACTTTATCAATCTGTCAACCACCATGAAGATTCAATCCTTTCCATTTACCTTGGGAAGTCTAGTTATGAAATCCATCGAGATACTCTCCCACTTATGTTCTGGAATTGGCAAAGGTTGCAGTAACTCGACAGGTAGAGTATATTCGGATTTGTTTTTCTGGTAGACCGCACACTCTCTTACATATTGCAGTATGTCTCCTTTAAGTCCTTTCCATGAAAATCTCTCCCTGAGACTTCTATAAGTTTTGAGGAAGCCTGGGCATCCTGCCAAGGGTGAATCATGTACCTCCTTCAAAATTTTCTGCTTCAATTTGGATTCACACTAAAAATATCTAACTCTTATAGTAAATGATGTCATCCACCACTTTGTACCTATCATTCTGGGTGTTGCTATCCATTAGCTCACAGGCAAATGTGTTTTTGGAATATTCTAGTAACAAATGTGCCTTCTAGTTAGCTAAAATCTGGTTTAGTGAGCAAATGGCGGTTTTTCTGGACAAGGCATTTGCAACCACATTGTTCTTTCCCTTTACATATTCAATGTCAAAATCAAAAGCTTGAACCTTGCTTACCCATTTTTGCTGCCTCTAGTTCAAGTCTCGTTGCTCTTGAAAATATCTCAAACTATTGTGATCCGTACGAATGACAAATTTGACACCCACTAGATACTGCCGAAACTTGGTTAGTGCATGTACGATGGCCAGCATCTCTTTGTCGTAGATGGAATATAAGTTTTCTGTTTGTGTAAGCTTTCTGCTCAAAAGCTATGAGGTGTCTATCTTGCATCAGTACCGTGCCAATGCCTTCTTCCGATGCATCACACTCCAGAATGAACAGTCGAGTGAAATTAGGTAATGCAATTACGGGACAAGTGCTCGTTGCCTCTTTCAGCTTATCAAAAGTAAATTGTGCCTTTTTATTCCATTGGAAAGATCCCTCCCTTGTCAGATCCATTAAGGGTGCGCTGAGCTGAGAGAGTCCTTTAACGAACCTTTGGTAATAACTGCACAGTCCGAAAAACTCATGCAAATTCATGAGTGATTTTGGGGGAGGCCAATCAAGGATAGCCTGAATATTCTCTTGATGAATTGGAACTCCATATACTGACAACATGCCCCAGGTACAATATTTTTGTCATACCAAATTCACACTTGGATTGCTTGGTGAACAAAGACTGTTCCTTCATGATCCTTAGGACTTCATCTAGATGCTTCAAGTATTCTTCCCATGTTCTGCTATAAATAAGATCATCAAAAAATACCAATAAGCACTTACGCAATTGTTTGTTGAAGATGCGATTCATGTATGATTGGAATGTAGCAGGTGCATTTGTTAATCCGAATGGCATGACCATGAACTCATAATGTTCGTAGTGACAACGAAAGACTGTCTTTTCCACATCTTCCTCCCTTATGCGGATTTGATGGTAACCGAAACGAAGATCTATTTTCAAAAAATAGACTGCGCCATGTAATTCATCCAACAATTCATCTATCCTTGGAATGGGATGTCTATTCTTTATTGTTCTTTTGTTCAACGCACAGTAGTCCACACACATGCGCATTGTCCCGTCTTTTTTGACCAAAACCATTGATGACGCGAAGGGGTTGGAATTGGGACGAATCCATCCTTTCTCTAGCAGTTCCTGAATCGTCTTTTCGATCTCATTTTTGAATTTCTTGGGGTGGTAGGGTGTGGTTATGACTGGCTTGGCTCTTGCTTCCAACTCAATAGTCTGTTCAAACCCTCGATGAGGCGATATGCCAGGAGAAATGTCTATAAAAACTTTATCATGTTTACTCAAAATATTATGGAGATCATCATCCTGGGGAGGTGACTGTTGTGCTTTTATAGGTTTCGCCAAGACAAAACAATGTGCAGCCCAAGCAATGTCATTATGTCGAAAAATTGCCTCCATCTGATGTGCAAAAACTTTCTTCGGACCTTCATTTGCCATTCTGCGGAGAACAACCTTTTTTCCATCGACAACAAAAGTGAAGTCCATTCATTTGAAGCTTTGAGTGTATTCATAAAGTGTCTCCATCCACTGTATGCCTAGAATAACCTCCATATCATCCAGGTTCACTATGAAGAAATCTTCAGTCACTGTGTGATTCGCCATTGTGATACTTAGCTGAGGAACAAGGTGTGTGCAGGGCAGGAGAGTCCCTCCAACAATCTTGATCTGAAATCCTGCATGCGTTTCTGTAGGTAGACCTCTTTATTTTACCAGAGAGGAGTTTATGAAGTTTAGAGTAGCTCCGCAATCGAGCATCACCATAACTCTTTGTCATTGAAGGGTTCCCCGTACACGAAACACTGTGCACCTCGGGCTATCGACTAGGGCAATAGTACCTCCGTGCCATACCAATGCCGCAATTCTTTCCATACGTTTCAAACTAACCATTTTGGTGTCTTCGTGGGGTTGGCTATCTTCGGTAGGTATATCTTCCTGTTCGTCCTCATCATCGGACACGACCTCAATGTAGTGGATCTTCCCTTTCCTAAGGCATCTGTGTGCAGGTTCCCATGGTCCTTTGCAGTTAAAACATAGTTTCTTCCTTCAGAGCTCTTGTCTGGTAGCTTCATCCAGTGACGACTTCCTCGGCGGAGGTTTATTATCTTTGTCCCTCGGAAACATTGACGATTTGGAATGTGAGTAACCTTGAAAGGATGATGCCGACGATGATGCCATATGTTACATCCTTCGTTGTGGTTGACATGAAGTCAATTGATAGTTAAATTTGTTATAATCCTATGAAATGGTAAGATGGTTAGTCGTTATAATTACTTATCACGAATTCATGGAATTGAATGGGCGGTTAGCCTTTATGATTATTTATGATTAAAATAACTTGTTATGGTAATATGATTTAACTGTGGAGAATTTCCTTGTAGGAAGCATGTCGAAGAAGTGGAAGCATTGTCAGAAATGAATTGGGCATAGGAGTATCACCATCACTGGGCAATGGGTTGAGGACCTAGCGACTTGAACATCAGGATACAATCGATGGAACCACATGAGCTATTAAATAAATAATCTAAGAAAACATAAAATAATCTAATTAAAATATAAAACGTACCTCAAAGGATTTAAAATGATCTTTCATCATATTATTATTATATATAGGTTTATACGTACATATAGATATAAAAATGAAATGACACCATTATATTATAATAACTTAATAATATGATGTCACCCCATTGATATATTTACATGAACGTATGTAGATATATATTATGACAATATCGAATTATAATTTTTCTAGCTCTTCTTCCATCCTTTTATTTCTGTTTTCTTTTGATTGTAACCGATTTAACACTTGGCAAAATTAATTAACAAATAATCTTTTAAATTTGCGGAAGCGAAGAAGTCTCGACCATTTTTATTAATTGAAGCCATGTGTAGTAGACAAAAAAAAAAAATATATATATATATATATATATATATATATTCACCCAAACTCTTGTAGGCTCCGACTTACAACTTCAAGCATTCTTCTATCATCTTCATCATTCCCGATTCCATAATCTTTTTGTGACGTTTTCCCTGTAATATCTTTTTGAAAGTTCTGTTCAAGCAGCCCGTTTGATATACCCTGCCGTACAAGTATTCTGACTGAGAATAAAAGATGATATGCATTGAGGTGACATCTTCAAGCAACTAGAGGGAAACTGATTTCAAATGAAATTATAAGTTTTCAGACAACTCTGCAATTTATTAGGTCATGAGTTATCATTTCAGATTATGATATTCCCATGTTTTAATTCAATTACTGTAGCAGTTGGCTAGGCTCAGGAATTCTTACCCATGATCACGTTATAAGCTTGCTGAATAATCCATGACATTTACGATGATTTTCTTCTTAACTCTCATAGTTTCCATAAATCATAATAAAGAGAGTCGAATGGTATCTCTTAAGGGAGAGTTTCTAAGTGCAATAAAATCTGGATGAATGATACTGATCTCAAGAATATGTTTATTTTGTCATAAGTTCATGATAAGTTATACAAATCAATGAATCTTTTAGAAACTATGCCAAGAGTAGAATGCTCATAATCTTCCAAAAACACTTGGGATTCACCGGCAGTGTAGCCATGAAATGGTGAAGAGGTGGAAAGAGTAGGTTGCTTATAATCTTTCAAAAACACCTGGGATTCACCGACTGTGTAGCCATGAATGGTGAAGAGGTGGAATGAATCTGCAGGAAGGTAGAAAAGAAATCAGACGTGATTAAAATTAATAATCTTACTTAATAGCTCATGCTTGATCATGTTTATTGTATTCTCCTGTTGTCAAGTCGAGGTGTGATTAGAAACTAGGATGCTCAGTAGATGACAAGGTGTTCCATGTCTACTCTGGGTAGGGAGGGCCTTTCTCGTTAGAGATTGTGTGAGGATAAGTTATGGTCTGAGGTTGGGTGGTTAAGCCCCTGACAATGTTTCCCCTCTCCACAAGATGTCAGATGTGCATCAGATAAAGATAAGCTATGCATTCAAACGTATGTCGGAAACATGTATTTTTATGATGTATGTTCAAGTAGAAGGTAAGATTAATTGAGTTGTATTATTGTTATAGTGATTCTTTAAATGAAAGAAAATTCTTATTGTCAATACAATTGGCAACTAGTTAAATTGGTTGATCTTCTAACTGAATATGGAATATATCTATAGGATTGTTATTTCAGTTTTTCAATATTTAAGAATAATGATTATGAACATATCTTCTAATCTTATGTTAATGCCACAGTTTAGCAAATCGGAAGGAAAAGAATCAGTGTTACGGGACTCGGACTCGCCTCTGACTCGGAAAGGTCAAAATCCAACTCGGAGTCGGACTTGGCGACCGGACTCGGCAAGGACTCGGAAAATTGAAAAACTCATGAAATCCAAAGATTTTTAAGGATTTTAAGATTGTTTCTTGCATCTTTTAGTCAATTAACATCAAATACACAATAATTGATATAAATAGAATCTACTTAATACACATACACAATTTTGCATAGATCACATAAGTATAAAAGCTAATTTTTGAAGAAAAAAAACTGAATAACCATAATATAAAGTTATAAACTATAAAGTAATAAACATAGTGTCTCTCCAATATCAAAGACTCAAATGTCTACAACATTCATGGATTACAAAATCCATGGTATCAAATTCAAAGGTTCAAAACATATATCAAAATATCAACTAGAGCCATCCTCTACTATGTCCTCCTACGAGTGCGCCTAAGATAAGTCATGGAAGACTCTAGAGCCATCCTCTCTGCCTGTGTCTGAGGCTGACTCTGAACCTCCTCCTTATCCTCATCATCATCATCCTCCTCACGCACATAATCCTCGTCATCAGCCTGGGATCCATCACTCCTAGCCTCAGGGTCCACTCTGTCTCCTCGTGCTCTAGCCTCCTCAACTGCCATCGCTATTGCCTAAGCCTCTTGATCCACCTGATCTACCCACTCCACATCTTCATCACTGAAGATAGGATCATCCACTTCTGTGTTCCACTCTGCATGAGGATCAACATTCTCTAATACAATCGGAGTTGTATCGGTGCCAAGGATTTGTCTATGGCGAAGGCGAAGGTTGTAGTGAACAAAGACAAGATCATTTAATTTTTGCACTGCCAACCTATTGCGCTTCTTTGAGTGTATGTGCTCAAAAAGACTCCAATTACATTCGCATCCTGATGCACTAGATGGCTGGCTCAAGATGCGAATCGCAATCCTCTGTAAATTTGGCACCTTTGTGCCAAACATCTCCCACCATGCATCTGAAACAAGAAATTTTTGAATCATATCAATAACTTTGAATTTATCAAACTAAGATGGTAATAGAATTACTATTAGAAATTAGGATGTAGAATCAAAGATTTTTAGTGTTTACCAGGCATCAATGTTGTCCTATTTTTTTTGCACAACTCTCGTGCAAATAAGTCCCCTTGAGCTTTCTTAAATAGCTCAATCTCACGGACTATATCTGTGCTAACTGCTGAATTAGGTGACATTCTCTCTATAACATCGTAGAGGCCGCTCCACACCTCATCATCAGCCTTGAAATGTGGGCTGAATTGGTACGCTGGATTAAGGAAGTAGGCCGCTGCATGTATAAGCCTGTGAAGTAGATTGTGCCATTGTCTATCAATGACATCACATATAGGTCCATACCTATCTCGATTCCCTACAAAAAAAGTGTGAATGGCCTCCTTCACCCTATCCATGCCCTCATAAATGTAGCCCATTGAGGGCTTCTCTCCATCAGCTGTTCGTAGGAGAACAATAAACGGCTTTACAAACTGCAATCATTATGAAAGTTGGAAAAGAAATAATCAGCTTTAAGTTTTTCTTTAAAAAATGAACAATAATTTATAACATAATTTCATAAACAAAATAAAGTTGAAATGAGGACAAAAAGGAAAATTACCATCACAATATCAGCAATAGGTGTCCAAAAAGAGGGCTCGTCAAAAATATGATCAGCTACAACAATCCCTGCAGTGGTTTTTGCATATGAGGATGTAAGCCACTCCTCACTAACAAACATGCGTTTCAAACCTCCCTTTGAATCAAGCAAGGATTTCAATGTGAGGAAGTTGGTTGCAAATCTAGTGACCTCTGGACAAGACAACTCCCTTTGTTCATTGTGTTTCCTCATGAGGTTGAGGACCCATGTATGATATTATATGAATTTGCATACACTCCTTCCTCGCTCTATAACTGTTTTGATCCAAGGGAGTTAACAAAGATCCTCTAACATGAGGTCAATGCAATGAGCGGCACAAGGGGTCCAAAATAGGTGAGGGTGTCTCTCCATAAGAAGCTTTCCTGCAACAATATAATTTGCTGCATTATCAATAACTATTTGCACCACATTCTCCTCACCTATGTCCTTTATCACTTCATCCATTATCCCACAAAGATATTCAACATTCTTTGTTTATCCTGAGGCATCAATGGATTTCAAAAAAACCGTGGCACTTAAAGAAAAAGAAACAAATTAGTATAATGATTAATGATGAATCATAATTTATAAACTTAATCACTTAAGTACAAGTTCTACTTCTAAATTTTTAATGTCTAAGACTCTAAGTACAATTACAGTTTACCTGATGAGGAGACAAGAAAGTTGAGGAGTGTTCTACTCCTTCTATCAGTCCAACTATCAGTCATGATGGTGCAACCTTTCTTCTTCCACACCTCACGCTGCTCCGTGATTTCAAGTTGTGCATCAGCCACCCTTTGGTTCAAAATAGGGCCTCCTAGCTCTTCAGCACTAGGGGCTTTGAACCCCGGACCAAAAACAGCAACAGCATCGATTCCAATTTTCCAATAAGGGGACCTAAAACAAATAGAATAATATTTAAAGTTAAACAAATTAGTATATTATAAATAAATTTGAAAATAAAATACAAATTAAAATAAACAAAATAAACATATTATTGAAAGTTGAAAGTTGAAAGTTGAAAGTTGAAACTTGTAACTTTGAAAGCAAGAGAAGACTTAAATTTAAATTTACATAAATAATTACCTTGCTTCATTGAATGAAATGTTGTTGTAGATAAAGAAGTCCCCAAGTGCCAATTTTGCATAATTATGTTTATCCTTGTTCCAACCCATGCCCTCAAGCAATGGTTGTGAATCTGGAGCCGTGCGTGGAGCAAACATGGAATCAAGTGTCGATTTTTGCTTACGAATGCGAGGACCAATAGTCACACTCGTAGAAGCAGTGGTATCCGTAGGTGGAGTAGGGGATAATGGATAACAAAAACTAGAAGACCCCTGTTGGGCTCCAGCTAGTTGTGCCATTTCTTCATGTTGCTTCTTTTTCAATTCTTTTTGCTCCATTTTTTTCTCTAGAAGAGTTTGCATATCTTGCATAACATCTTGAGGTACATCTTTGCATTTTTTAGCATCACGTCTAGGTATATTTGTTAGGTGATACTTCAATCTATTTATTCCTTCCCCATTATATACCACACCACAATGCCAACATGTAACAACTCCCTTTTTGTTCCCCGGGATGGCATGTTTCCAAGCCCTATCCCTTGCTATTGCACTCGGGTCTGCATTAGGGTTAAATGAAGGCCTTTTTCCACTTCCCTCACCTTGTTGTTGAGACATTATATCAAATTTCAATAAGTTACTGTTCGCTGTCAGCCTGCTGCAATATGAATGTAAACAAAATGAGAAGTGAAAATACTTAAAAAATATGAATGTAAAAGTTTAGAACATAGTATAAAACAACACAAAGAAATGCAACAACAACTTGTAGCTTACCTCTTCAAATTTGCACAAACAATGGAAATGCAAGTTTGTAGAAACCTCTTCCAAATGCTCTCTCAAGCTCCTCTCAATACTTTAATGTAAGCTAGAAAGATGCACAAACCATTAGCAATCAATACGGGAGAGCAAACCGATTTGTTGATTTCTCTCTCAAAACCCCAATATTCTTCTCTAACTCTTTCCTCTCTCTTGTGAGCACAAGCAAATGGTGGAATGACCTTTTTAGGTCAATAACATGTTATACAAACAAAAAAAATCTAATTAAACAAAGCATTTTATGTTTTTTTTGCCTTTTTACTTGATACCCGCCGGCGAGAGTCTTGGCATCGGGACTCGCCGAGTCAGATTGGACTCGGATAGGACTCGGCAGAGTCTGAGTCAAGAGGCAGTCTGCCTCGGAAAGGTGGACTCTGCCTCTGACTCGCTGAGTTCGAGGCTGACTCGACGAGTCCCGTTACTTTGAAAAGAATGATACAATGGTATCTGAAGCCCTAAATGATACAATGGTATCTGAAGCCCTAAGTGATACAGTGGTATCTGATGTCCTAAATGATCCAATGGTGATCAATGCCCTAAGTGATACAGTGGTATCCGATGCCCTAAATGATCCAATGGTAATCGATGCCCTAATTGATACAGTGGTATGTGATGCCCTAATTGATATAGTAGTATTTAATGGTAATCGTCATATGATTTTGATATAGTGGTATTGGATGGTAGTCGTCATTTGATATTTGTTATGGTGATATTTGTGGACTAACCTGGGTGGTTGCAGAAGCATCCCTAGATTGATTTCAGTCTCGAATTCCATGGTATGTAATTTTTAATTTCCATAGTAAATTCATTAATGACATTTTAAATTCTTAGTTAAGAAATTTTGTTTAGCTGATTTTAACCATTAATCTCATTCATATGAACGAAACTGATTTAACTGTTTTCCCTATGAAATGAGGTAATATCTGTAATTCTTGGATATGTTAGTTGTTAATTAAGACCCGGAAAAAGTGTATGTTACACCATACTCCGTGCTTTCTTAATGGCCTCCGACAGGGTGACATGATTGAACCCCTTTACCCAACCCTCTAGTGGTTCTATCAGCCCGTCCATGAAGAGCACCATCCGTCTTCTTTCAGAAATGTCTGAGACCAAAACAAAGAGTTTTTGAAATTCCATAATGTATTGGTTAACCGATCCAATCTGCCTTAGCTACGCCACATCTTTGAAATTGAGATCCGGATCTTTACCATCAAATCGATCTATCAATCTCTTAGTGAATTCCGCATAGGTATTTATTTGATCATGCCCCAGTGTGATGGTGTCGTGATGCCACCATTCATGCACAACTCCTTCCAAGTGTAATGCCGCAAATTTAATTATTTCTTCTTTTGGCATAGGATTTAATTGGAAGTAAGTATCGACCTTAATTACCTATGCTTGCGCAGATATGGATCCGGATCCATCAAATGGAGACAAATTTACTTTACTCAACTTCCTTCTGAGATCATCGTTAAAATATCCTCGGTTTCCGCCTCCGAAATATCTCATTCTCAAATCTGCATAGTCTTTGTAAGATATATCTTCCTCAAATTTTGCATTCTTTTAGTCCTCTCTCAGTTGTTCTTGAACCTCCTCAAAAGTTAATTGCTTCCATCCCTATGGTGCCTTCGTCTGTAGGGGAAAAGATGACATGGAAGGTCGTGAACATGTAGGATGAGGGTTTGCTTTACTTGACGCATAGTCTGCGCTGTGACTATTCCGTTCATCGGATACTTTATTGTCTGCCAATTTCTTGAGAGTTTCTTCCATGAGTCATTGAGTATCATTGATCTGTGCTTGATTCCTCGCAAGTTCTCTTAGCAGTGCCACGAGTTCGGCCACTGTGGGTTTCGGTTCTGCCGCCTTTCTATTAACCAAATGGGTTCTCCTTCTCTTTCAGCTATAAACTCTCATTCACTGTTAATAGGCTGGTAGTATCAAAGCTGTGATACCACTATGATGTTTTGTTCTTGTTGCTTCCTCCACGAAATGCAGAGCTTGGAGAAAATCAGGTCATATGACTGATAACACTAAATGACTGTACGGAAAGGGCTAAGGAGGGGGCGTACAGATGGAAGGAATAACCGTACGGATGGAGGGAAGGCAATCCATACTATAGGTGAGGGTTGACCGTACAAATGATGCTGTACGATAGGCAAGAATGATAGGCCGTATGGTAGAGAGGATTGGTAGACAGTTAGGTCGTATGGGGAGTAGTAGAGTGGTGAGACCGTGGGGGAAATGGCAGGAGGCCATACGGTAGTCTTGGGGTGGCTGTACAGCTGGTTAGTAACCGTATGTGTGTAGGGAAAGGGTCGTACGACAAGTTGGTGCTCGTATAAAGGAAGTCCAGTCGTGTGGATGGTGTTGGATGTGGTGTATGGTGATGGTGGTAATGCAATATGACAAGGTGAATGCAGAGAAGTTCAACAACGCAATTTGTAATGCAAAATGCAATATAGTAAACATGAATAACTTGGATAAAACTAGAGATGGAATAGATACGCATTGGTGCCAAATAATAATGATATTCCACTTACAAATGATGCTCCGATTTGCTAGGTTCGAGCCAAGAAGTACACAGATGAAATAGGGTGGATTTAATACTATTGAAATCGCACGAGCCAAATAGGGAAGGTCTTTCACTTTCGAAGTGGCGAACTACAGAGAATCCCAATTGGAATTCGCAGTACAAAGAAATAATCCAAAATGCATACCTAATGACTACGTATAAGCCGTGCTTAAATACCTGTCAAGAAAACTTTTCGAGGGTTACAAAGATAGCTGACGATGACAAACTAGGGAAACAAAACAAAAATGGGTTCGAGATATATTAAATCAATCGACTCGTTAACAATAGTTTGATTAATAATGTATTTTATGTTGAGGATATTACACCCTTAGCCATATGGTTTTTTCTTTATCTTGTCCAAGCAGTCAAATGTTCGTATGCAACTTCCAACACTCTCCCCTGTCTATGCCATACGGTAATGATAGATTGACTAACCTTGGTTGTACGGTGTTTTGACCTCCTCCAACTGATAGTTGTACAGTAACGTGCTCCCTTGTGTGTTAGTGCCGTACAGTATATGCTTTCAGTGTTGGAGATGGAGTACGGTGATAACCTTTCCTATTTGCCCAGTCCGTATGGTGATATCCTTTCTTGTTTGCCCTTACGGTGTTCTCTCCAATTGTTCTGTACGGTAACTTATACTTCATTGTACGATATCTTATCTTGACTATACGATATCTTAGCTTCACAGTGTCCGTGCCATGCCCTCCTTGATATGTTGTCCATACGGTGGTCTAGTCTCTTCCCTCAGCTTGCCATACGGTATCTGTGCTTGGTCGTATGATGGACATTTTGATCTTCTCTATCTTTGATTGCTTATTTAGGGCCTGTATGGTGTGTTTTCGTTAAGCCGTATTGTAATACAATGAGTTTAATTCATTTGTCTTTTTCCCTTCTAACTGTACGGTATATTATCCTCATCCTTCCCTTCTCTACTGTACACCATACAGTCTTTTGTTCTCTGGGTGGTGTTTTGTTTGGCTGCCCTATAACGTAATCATTCTCTGCTACAATGATCTTTTACATATACTTCATCTTGTTCTCATTTTGATTTTTCCCATATTTATTATAATTATTTATATGATTTTATCTTATATATATTACTAATTATTATATTTTTATACTCTCTGAGTTTTTCGCCCGAGGAGTCTCCTCTTCCAATACCTTATTTCTTTCATGATAGATTTTTTATTTCGGCCCATTTACTGTATCAATCACTTCCTTCCTATCTGACGTCCATAGTTTTATTACTTCGTTATCACCCACTTCACGAATTTTATATGGCTCGACCCACTTCATCTTAAATTTGCTCGGTTTGATTTCGTTGTGCCCATTATATTTTAAAATTAAATGACCTGGCTGGAACCTGTTTAGCTTCAAGTGCTTGTCATGCCATACCTTGAGTCTGCACTTTGAAACTTCGGTGGCATTGTGCTTGTAATCGCGGTTCGTCAAGTTTATTCAGGTTGTGCATCTTTCCCTGAGACTTTCCGTATCTCCCAACTTGTTTTCGATCGCTATTCGCAAACTTGGTACCTTGAACTTTGTTGGTACTATGACTTCTTGGCCATACATCCGCTGGAACTGGGTGTGTCCTATGGTGACTATGTAAGAGTTACGATATGCCCATAATGCCGATCGCAGCTTTTTCTCCCAATTCTCACCTTCAACTGCTCAAGACTTGTAGATTACTGCAACTAAGATTTTGTTTGTGGCTTCCACTTGTCCATTTGCTCTAGGCTAGTACGGGCTTAATAGAGAATGGTATATTTTGAATTTTGTGGTTAGTAGCTGGATGATTGGATTGACAAAATGTCCCCCATGGTCGCTTGTCAACTATATCGGGATTTCGTACCTTGTGATGATCTGCTCGTAGATGAATCTCGCCGTGCTTACTGTAGAGTTTTCTGGTAGGGCCCGCATCTCTACCCACTTGGTAAGGTACTCTGTTGCGACAATAATGTACCTGCATCTCTGAGTTTTGCTCACCTTGAGGGGTTCGAAAAAGTTCAAACCCCAATGTTCAAATAATTCCTGCGTGTGTGAAGGGTTCAAAGGCATGAAATCCCGCTTCATTGGCTTCCCAACCCTCTGACATGTATTACATGCAACGACCCACTCCTTGGCATCGTTGTGCACAGTTGGCCACCATAATCTTGCCAAAATTATCTTTCACGTAGTTGTATTTGGCCCCATATATCCTCTTGCAGGTCCTTTGTGTGCTTCCATAATACTTTCGGGATTTCTTCCTCTAGAACACATTGTTGTAAAATCTGGTTGGGTCCCATCTTATATAACAACCTGTTAATCAATTAGAATGTTCGAAGCACCAGTTTCCTCTCGCTTGGCGGCATTTCCCTAGGAAATTGCCCCGTTGAAAGATACCCTGATACTTGCGTACTAGGATGGTAGTACAACAATGTGGAATAGTTGTGCATTGGGGAAGTCATCGTTGACTCCCTCCGATAGTTCTCCTGGCACTTAGATGGCTTTTCCTAGGCTATACCACAATTTTAAATGTAAACTCCTGCAACAATAGTAGCCATCTGCTTATCTGTCCTTGGATGATCGGTTTGTTCACGACATATAATAGGGCTTGATGATCTACGTAAAATATGAATGGAGTTGCTAGTAGATTGTGTCTAAATTTTTGCACTACGTACATCATTCCGATAGCCTCTTGCTCTGTTGTAGTATAATTCTTTTCCGCCTTAAACAATAGTCTACTTGCAAAGTACACCGGATGGTCCAATCCGTGATCACTTGTCTGTGCCAACATTGCTCTAATTGCGCATTTCGATGCATTGACATGTACATGGAACTCCTTGTCCCAGTTCAGAAAGCCAGGATAGCTGCTGTGGCTAATCATGTTTTCAATCCCTCAAAGGTTTCATTCTGCTCTGTTTCCCATTTGTAGGGTTCTCCTTTGCAGGTCAGTCTGTTGAGCAGGTAAGATATTTCGCAAAGTTCTTAATGAACCTTCAGTAGTATCCTATGTGTCCTTGGAATGATTTTACCTCCGTTACATCTGTCGAAGGTGGCATTTCCAAGATTACTTGGACTTTGTTAGGATTCGTCTTTAATCTTGCTTTGCATACAATGTGTCCCAATAGTTTCCCCAACGGTACCATAAATTTGTACTTCTTCGGGTTTAGTGCTAGTCCTGCTCGTCTACATCTTTCCATGCATTCTCTGAGTTGGGTCAGATGCTTGTCCTCCACACTGAAAACTAACCAATCATCTAAGAGTGCTTCGAAGTTTCCGACTGACATCTTGTCGAAGATGCGCAAGATAATTCTTTGAAACGTTGCCAGGGTGTTGCATAGACTGAACAACATTTTGTTGTAGGCATATACCCCATCTTCTACTATGAAGGTTGTTTTGAACCTATCTTATTTTGCGATGGATATCTGGTTGTATCTAGAAAATCCATCCATGAATGAATAAATTTCATGCCCTGCCACTTCTTCCAAAATACTGTCAGTGAATGGTTTTGGAAACGGGTCCTTAATTGTTGCTGCATTCAAGCATCGAGAGTCTATGCATATCTTTATCTGAGTGGTGTCTTTTTACAGAGTTATCACAATTAGGGATACCTACTCACTAGTCTATACCCTAAAAATAATGCCTGCTTCAAGCATTCGATTAATCGCATTTGTAACCAATGTGGCATAATTTTTATTCATCTGGTATGGTCCCTTCCGTATGGGTAGTACTCCTATCAGTGGGATACGGTGGACGCATAATTCCGACGGTACCCCTTTCAGGTCTTTATATGTCCACGCAAAAACATCCTTATATTCCATAAATATTTTAAACGCTGTTACTTTCAGAACTGGATTCCAGTCATCTCCCATAAATATATTTTTCGGGTTAGCTTTGTCTCCTAAGTTCATCATTTTCACTGTGGGTTCTTCGTATTTAATAGGCTTTTCCTCACTAAATCTATGTGCAAGTGTTTTGTCTATGTGCACTTCTCCTTCTTTCACTTCTCTGTATTCCTTCCAGAATTCATTTTCCTCTCCTTTATTACCTTCCTTGACCCCTAACATGTGACAGCTTGGGAAGAGTTCACATTCCTCCATTTGCCAATGGAGTAGGCCGTTCACCGAATCCAAGTTGTCATCATTGGACCCTCCTTCCAGTCTGAGGATTCCTTCTTCATTGGGTTCCATTTGTTTCTTCCCTTCATTGTCTCCCTCGCCTTTAGAATCTGACAATGTGGCCTCCTCTCCTACCATCTATGTATGTAGGCCAATTACAAATCTACAACCTCCTCCTTCCATGGATAGAGTGTTCTTTTTCCACTCGTGTTTTACTTTTGCCTGTACTAGCCAGCCTTGTCCGAAGATGGCGTTGTACCCTTTTCTTTTCAACGGAATGACCACAAAATCCAGTAAGAATGGTTGTGTCCCGATCGTTACAAGTTGTGCCATTAGAGTCGCTAGGGGTTTGAACGTGTGTTGATCGACGGTGAGCAATTGGAATGTAGGTGGCCATAACGTAGGTTGCCCCAATTTCTTCCACTTTTCTTCTGACAATACATTCACTTCTGACCCTCCATTTATGATGGTGCCCATGAGAATGGTTCTGAGAATTCCCATCTTTACTACCACAGGGTGTCTTCCTGTGGTGATTGTAAGTAGCATTGGGTCCATTGCAGTCGTTCTGCTTCCACCTTGTGTGTCTTTTCCTGGCTCTACCATCACCTTCAGGGATAGCGTCATGTTCAGGATTGCAGTTCGTAACAGAGGCATTGCAAGAAGGTCATCCAACTTCATGGGAACCTCAGCTTGCATTACATGCCGTATGATATTTTGTTTTGCCTGGTTTCTCCTTGAGGTGTCGACAGTGGTCTTTGTTTGCGATTTTTTATCGTCCATTTCTTTTTCTAATTCTGCTTGCGCTTGCTGCAACCTCTTCTTTTCCTCTTCCAAATCTGCATACGTTGTCTTCTTCGCTTGCATGTGAGTAATGGCTAATGTCTCCTCATCACATGTTTCTATACTTAACAAGTTCACCTCGAGTTTAGGGCATTTTGAATCCTCATGGTCTCTAGGACTAGACCATCTGCACAACAACTGTGGTTTTCCCTTCGTAGTATAGTCTCTAGTGAAGTGGCTCCAGAGGTTGCACGCATGACATTGTATCATTGGTCGTCTGCTCGGAACATACTATATTTGGCTATGACCCTTGTTATTGTTGCCGCCTTGTCCATGTCGGTTGTTGTTTCAGTACCCTCTTGAGGTTGCCACATCATTGTTCGTATTCATTTATGCTCCCGAGGTGGACACTTCTTGCGTTAGTAATTCTTGTTGGTGTCCCTTCGTTTTCATACTGAACGGGCATTCCTTGGTGGAATGTCCCGCAATTCGGCAGATATCACAAAATTGTTTCTTAAGGCAGAGCCCTTTGTGTGGCCTTCCTCTTTGCAATCTGTACACTATAGTTCCCCTTCTCTCGCTTGGCTAGGATTCTTTTTTATGTTTTTGAACTCTTTCATCATACGTAACATGTCCTTCTGTAGTGCTCGAACCTTTTTACTTGATTTCTCATCACTGCTGCTCCTGGAGGATGAATCTTTTGAATTCGATGATCTGTCTTTCTTTTTTTTTGCTCGTTTTCTATTCACTCTCCAAGTCCATTGCACAGTTAGTTGATGTATGATGTTGGGGGTACAATTTCATCTTTTTCCTCAATGCTGGTCGTAGCCCCTCGATGAACCACCTTTTCTTCAACCCGTCCGTTGGTTAGCTTTCCATTTTTCCTACTAGCTCCTTCAGCCTCCTTGCGCATACGTGGATTATTTCATTCTTTCCCTACTTGGTACTGTAGATTTCTGCTACTCTCTCATTATCATCCTTGAGTAGTCGGAACTTTGCTATAAATTCCTTCTTGATGTCCAGCCATGAAGATAACTTCTGCGGATCGACATCCGAAACCAATCAATCGCTACACCCTGTAGAGTAACTAGGAACTATTGGACCCAGTCATCTTGGTCCATTACGCCATTCGCTGTCCAGATTGTTTCACATGTTTTACAATGTCGAACTAGGTTGATTGTTTTATTGCCATTAATTTTCGGCAATTTTTCCTTTGGTCCTGCTATTATTAATTTCTTCTGAATTTGTGGTATTTCCTGCGCACCCGTGCTGGTCTGAGTACCCGCGTTGTTTTGCACAACTCGGCTACTTTGGACAACCGCCTTACTTTGGACAACTATGTTACTCGGTGTGAAGAGATCTTCTTCAAGCGAAGTTGTTCGATTCTTTACTTGTATCCGATCGTCAAGTGTATCAAGAACGAAGAGTTCACCCCACGCTCATGCTCCTTCGACACCTCGAGCCCTGCACGTTCCTTCCCTTTCATTCAGATTCTCTACCCTTGGCGTATACAAGTTTAAGAATTTCTCCCTTGTCTCTTCTACCAAATTCAATCTCTGTCGTGTTTCCTCAAGCAAGTCCTCGACACTCCTTGGTCTGCTAGGTGAATGCAC
Source organism: Cupressus sempervirens (assembly GCA_028749045.1). Taxonomy (NCBI): domain Eukaryota; kingdom Viridiplantae; phylum Streptophyta; class Pinopsida; order Cupressales; family Cupressaceae; genus Cupressus; species Cupressus sempervirens. The sequence continues at coordinate 1,051,360,245 of CM053785.1, forward strand.
TCCGTCGGTCAGTGCTCCTTCACCTCCACAGTGCCCATTGGCAAGTTGTTGAAACTTCTGTCTTCGCTCCGCCTGTTGTGTTAGAATTAATGCTTCCCGTGTTGTGCATATGTCATCCTTGTCTTTTATTTTGTTCCTATCTTTATTGAGCAGATTCAACATTAATCTTTGTAGCACCCCTTTTGTACTACGTTCGACTAGCAACGACGCCAAATGTTTACCGTACAGGGTTAACGAATACTTATCACATTAATAGACTAGAATGTAATACAGAACAAAAACTTTATTCATCTAAGTAGAGATGTAATTCCAATTACAATGATGATCCATAAATCCATTCGGACGATGTACATATACTTCCTGAAGGGTTGACTCAACCGTCATGCAACCTTTCGGATACTAACTCAACTTGTCGGCTACAATATATTTTTATCAACAACACTAATGACAATGTAAGCAACAAATATATATTTAGAGAAGCATCATTTACATATTATGAAAGGTATTGGATGGGAGCACATTTGATCATTGTAGGTTTTGCTTTAAGCTGCTTAATTTGCTTTAGTGAATTCTTGGCAAGTTTCAACACCCCTTGATTGTCATGGTACCAGGGCGAAGGACCCACTTTAGGCATTTGTATGTTAGAAAGCATCCTTTAAAGCCAAACTAGCTCACATACTACTTTTATAGTTCCCCGATATTTGGCTTCTTTCAAGGAAAGAGCTATGCTTGTTGCTTCTTATTGGTCCATGTGACTGCACCTGTGCCAAGGTTGAAGTAATACCTTGAAGAGACTTCGTGCCATCAATTGAACCTACTCAATTGAGTCTGTAAAACCAATCAGCCAAGGATCTTTGCTTCTACTGTACAAATTGCCAAAATCAGGTGGCCCTTTCACATATCTTATCACACACTTCCTTGAAACACAATAAGGGTTGTTATGAAATGAGATATGTAGTTACAACATAACTAAGATCAGGTCTAGCAGATGTAAGATAGATAAGGTTGTCGACTAGTTGTCTGATAGTTTCAGCCCTTTCTCCATAGGTGTAGATAAAGGTTTGCTATCATTTATCATGAACTTATCCGACAAACTCCTCACATACGTATACCTCTACATCGAGATAGTAATGAAGAAGTCCCTGTCATATCAAATGATTGGCGCAATTTCATTTGATCTGTTCAATGAAATGTGTAGCACAACTGGTAAAGATCAGGTGATCAACATAGATGACAAGAAAGATTTTACTACCAGTGTTCTTTATGTACAAGTTGGGATTCAAAGGACTCCTCTGAAGTGTTGTTCTTTTGAAGACTATGATACTCGACTTCCATAGCCTTTTCCCATTCAAGTATCCATTTTTCTTTTGAATAAGTTTGAGACTCATAGACATTCTGGATGTTGGCCATAAGAGAAAAGTTGTCTATTTTCTTTTTGCTCTTTTGTCTGGATGATCTACCCTTAACAAGCTCATCATTACGAGCATCACCAATAATCTTTTCCCACCCTTCATGATGATCACCATACCTTGGGATGCCTGGAATTACTTTAGGTGAAGCCAATAGAAGCTTAACACCCAAATTTCTTTTCTTCATAAGGTGATCTTCAGGTGTTTGGATAGGGGGAGAGAGCATAAACGACCACCTTCTTCATCAAATATGATATCTCGACTGAAAATGAGACAATCAATGTCCATGTCTATTTGCCAGTAAGGCTTATGGTCGTCATGTAGCTTGTGAACATTAAATTCTAGTTCTTGGAATCCAATTTTGTTCTCTTTTCATTTCGAATTGAAACATAAATTGTAGAGCTAAAAATATTCAAATGGCTGATTTTAGGCTTTCTCTTAGACCAAGCTTCTTGTAGAGTCATCTTCTTAGCAGCTTGTGTGGGAGACCGATTGAGAAGGTAAATTGCAGTGCAAACTACTTCAGCCAAAATTTCTTAGGAACAAGTCTATGCCCCAACACAGAATGCACCATTTGGTGATTGCGCGGTTCTTCCACTCAACAATGTCGTTCTCCTGAGGGGTGCAAGCTCTGGTAAGTTGACACTTAATGTTGTGCATATTAGCAAAATTGGAGAAATCAGTAGAACAAAATCCCCCTATTATCTGACCTGAGAGTGATGATTTGACATCTCTACTTTTTTTCAACTAAGGCCTTAAAAACTTTTGAGGCACTAAACATGTCTAATTTTGCTTAAAGAAAAAAAACACACACCCAATTTTCCTATTTAATCATTGGCAAATAACAGAAAATGCCAGGATCTAGTGACTAATGCACTATTCATCGATCCATAAACATTTGCATTAATGAGCTGCAAGACCTTAGATGCCCTCCAAGAGTCCCCATCTAAGGAATGAGCTCATGCTACTTTCCTTCTTGGCAAGCTTCGCATGCACCATGACTTTGTGACTGAATCTCAGGCAATCCAATGACAAAAGCGTTCTTGATCCAATTGAGAGAGATAGTGAAGATTCAAGTGCCGATATTGTTGATGCTAAAGTGCATTGATGGAAGAACTCTTTACCACCATTGCATGCTCATTCCCCAATGTTAACACATTTGTAAAGACCATGATCATTGAGGCCAACAACAATGGTGCGATTCTCCTAGTTAAAAATGCTTTAGTTGTGTGCAATGAAGACAACACCCAACTTTGGAGAATGACACATAATCTGATTCATAGATAAAAGGTTTAGTTCCATGCCTGACACATGGTATACTTTGTGAAATATTAGATTTCACCCTTCAAATGTAATCTGAATGTTGCCTTGCCAACAAAAGTATATTATTCTCCTCCTCCAAAGATCAAATAATTTCTAAATGTGTATTCTGTGGACGCTTCGTTGTTGAGTGAAATGTCAAGAAGCTCCATAGTTGATGTCCAGGCAAACAATTTGACATGGCTTGCTGGTCTTTTGGCCATAAAAGCATAAAAGGCAAACTCTAGCTCTGCAACATGGGCCTTTTGCCAAGACCTTTCCTTCTTGAATTGTTCAACAACCAAGGCGTTTTTATGCATTCTTTCTTCACATGTCTTAACTTGTGATAGTAATTGCACTCATAGAAGTATATGTTGTTTGGGGAATTTATTGACAAACCATAGGAATAGGATGTTTTGAAAAATCGAGAAAAAATTGGATTTACAAAAAATAAAAATAAATTGAAAAATAATCGATAACTACTTTGTTTAAAATTAAAAGGACATTTCCATAGCATAAATGATAAAATTTAGATGATAAAGGACTTATATAATTGATTCAAAGTGCTTGCACAACCTCCTGAAATATTTTTTACTTAGAGGACTCAATGTTTAAACATTGATTTTATTTGTATAAATTTCAATCAATCTATGATTTTAAGTAGCACTAAAATATGATGTGGCCTTTCTTATTTTTCAAAATCAGAGTGAAGCTTTCTTCGTAAAATATTGTCAATAAAAGAAAATCTTTACATTCATATTAATAGAATTCATTTCCTAGAATTCTCTCAAGTTTCCTCTTATTATAAGTACTCAACAAATAATTATATACAAAGTTGGTTAGATGTTGAATAAGCCAAATAACTTAAGAGGGGTTTTAATCAATTATTCCCACACAACCTCAAAAACGTTTTAATCAGCTGGGTAACACTTAATATAGGTCCACTGCAACTTAAGATATTTCAATTAAAGCACATGAATGTGCTATCAAAAGATAAGCATGAAAGCACTAGTATGCTGATACAATGAACACCAAATTTTATGTGGAAAACCCAACTGGGAAAAACCATGGAGATGCAAATACTCATGAAATGATAACAACATCGATTAAGGTGACACTTAGGGATAACTTTAAGAAACCCCCCTTTGGGAAAATGTATAAAATTCTGGCGAATCCAACATTATTTTAGGGGTAAAAAATTAATTTGTATTGGCAAATTGTTTTTTCAAAATAAGAAATTTTAAAATTTTATTGGCGATTCTTTTTCTGTCATATGAAAATTTTATAAAACCATGGCGAATCTTTAATTATTTCAGTGGATCACAACCAAAAGTAAAAATATCTAGAAACCATAAATTTTTATCATCCAAGATACAAAACTCTTTTTAATGACCGTTAGACGATCCTAAATCAACGGTATAAATCCTATTTCGGGCTAAAATGTTGAAGTACAACAAGTTTCAGAGAAAGTTTCCAAAAGAATGACACTTATCCACAATATAATTTATTTCGGGCCAAAGATTAGAAGGATAAAAACTCCTTATAAAGTCTCTAGAATAGAGACACTTGTCAAATGTATGTACTTTACATATAACCCGACTTAAAGTTTTACCATAGATTGGCAAATGTGACCATCTATTAAGACATGCCTCTTAAATTGTGGGTGAAAATATTTAATTTACCATGTGGAAAGATTAGATTCCATTGACAAAGTCATCGCCAAAATAAATTGATTATGTATCATTATTGGTGATTGGTCTAAGCATGGGACCCATTTTTTCATAAATTGCGGGTGATGTTGCCACCCCAAAGTGCAAAAAAAATCGCCAAATTCAGGGTCCTCGATGAGTGAGATTTGCCACTAAAGTAAACCCTAGTGACATTGATTTGGTGATTTTGTACAACAAGGCTAATTGCTTGAACAAGGGGCATTGCTCGTAGGCTAATTGCCGTAGTAGCTATGCCCCAAAATGTAATAAGGTTCACTGCCAACATAATGAAAAAGGAACTGAAATAGCATAGTGTCAAGCCTTTACAAATCCAGCTGGGAATTGTTTACACATCCTTGATCAACTATCTACGTTTGCACTTCCATTACAATAAACAACTAATACGTGTATACACAAGTATGCACTTTACTCTTCTCTAAAATAACTCACACCTCTCGAATACATAAGTTCTTTATTTATACTAGTATTCAAGATTACATCTATCAGTCATAATAACAAGACATGTAATGCTGCCAATCCATCATTATAATTATTATACTTAACATAGTAACACAGTGATGTGTCCCCCCGCTTTTTGCTCCATGCACCGGGTAGTTGGGGACTCTGTTTCCCCGTCCCTAGCGGCGCCACCAGATTCCACCACCTTCGCCGAGGATGGGGGGATATCGCAGTGTTAACTATTTACTGATTTGACTATTTATGTTCAATGTTCAATGTTCCAATTCAATGCAATATTCAAGTATTTACTCTTTTACATCTTTATATCTTATATTGCAATACATCTTTTCATAACTAGTGTTTTAAGTACCATATGTAAAGTAAATACAACTTGCTTGATCCCTCCGCCGCCATCCCCTCACCGTCGCCAAATTAAAGCCCCTCTGTCCCCCGTCCTGGAAACTTGTCCCCCTTTTCTTTGCCCCCAGGGTGATGTATCTATGATTTATAATTACAAGCATTAGAACTGAATCTGGAAAATACATCACCGCATCACATTATTACAAATAGGTCACACACAAGATATAAAAAGTTTTATCACAATAGTCGATGCCACAAGAACACTGGAACCGAGTTGAAAAGATGGAAACCTACAACCTTAGAATGAACTGATGATTCTAGGCATCACGTTGATGAAGCTGGGAACCAAGAATAATTTTGGCCAAGTACCAAGACAAAAACTGTTGATAGAAGAAACTGCGTGAGGTGTACCAATAGAAGAAACTAGATACACAAACTGTCCAACTGAATTCAAGATGCAAGATGTCTGCATTCCAAACAAAACTTTTCTCAATCTGCCAACAACACTACTGCCCAACCGAGTGACACACACCGAAACATGTCACATAATAGCCGATACTATAATAGGGTGTCGATATGGATGTTTTGACATCAATTACAATTAATGCCAACACCAATATTTAAAGTCTAATAGTCTACCCCGTTGGCATGGATGTGAAAACTTCAGAAACAAAAAAGGAACAACCAAAAATATAGATCTCCTTCTAAGAAGATAAATCCTTTTTGTTTCTCAACTAAACTTCTCCCCCTTTTCGCCATAATGGAAAAGATCGGAAACTAGCAAAAAAAGAAAACCAAAGAACGAAAGAAAGTTTGCAAAGATTTAATTGTAAAGACTTTATTACACCTCTCCTTCAACACCAAAAAGCTTTTCTTCTAATCTGTAACAGCTGCAAGTTCTCAGCCTTAGTCAATAGACCAATAACATGCTCCATTCTTACTTCAATCATAACCTTCACAAGCCAAAATGTCTTGATTAAGTCTTCTTTGTGCCATCACCGAGACAACAACTCAGCCTGCAACTTACCAACTCTTTTCCTCTGTACACTGTCCAAATTCTTAAGAACTCTGTAGGTTTTACGGATATTAGTAAGCTCATTCTCGATCTTCTCACACTATCCTTGGAAATTGTCTGCTGCAGCTTGCTACCATATATAGTATTGAAAGCTGATATTAATTTCTTCCAGATAGGCTTTGGTCTGATTGATAACAAGGGACAACACCTGCAATGCAATTTTAGACTTTTTGTGATAGCCCGTATAATTTCCTACATAAAAATTCATATTTTTGTAATAATTATCATTATGAAGAAGAAATAAAATAATAAATGTTCATTACAAACATAATGGAATATGTTCATATTTTTGTAATAATTATCATTTATGAAGAAGAAATAAAATAATAAATGTTCATTACAGACATAATGGAATATGCATATAAGAATGCATAGTCATCAGTATGAATGAGGATTCAACACGGTTTTGTGCGTACTCAACATAACTACCAATAAGAGTTTCACAGAGATAATCAAAACCAGCGCGCCTGTTCAGCAAAATCGTATTTGATCATTTTAGGAGTTGTTCAACGATATAAGGCGTCAAATAGAGGAAGGTCACCAGGAGTATACTCGGTAAATGAGACTGAAATAAAAGAAAAACGACATGAATAAAATTATAAAAGTAAAAAGCTCTCTGGGATGTGATTTTCCTAGCCCGAAAGATCAATATATTTATGCCTAACTTTTGAGAACCAAATATCTCACCCCGAGCTTTCCAAATCGCTAGGATAAAGCTTTGAGTTGTGTTAATAATAATAAGGCTAGAGCGATTATAGAGCTCATGGGAGATATTACATAAAGACGTTTGGAATACACATGCCCAACCGAATGAATAGCTAAGACTCTCTTGCAGTATCAATACGAAGGCATGGGAAGAGTATATGAATGGTATTAGTTTCTAGTCGCAGCAAGAGATAGATTTCAATTTTGCATATAATACAAACAATTACAAGTGATTTACAATTTTAATTAAAAATTCGGTTAAGGAATCAAATAGTTGCAATTGCCGATATGTTATTTGAAATGACGTGATTGTTAGACTCATGCCTTTCCAATCATATATTAATAAGGAATGCTCAAACAAGAACAGGCATCATCAGAAAAGTATTTTTGTAAGGTAATCAGCAGATATCCCGCAAAGTCCAGGAAGGCAAGTACATTGCAGAGACACTTAATGTGCCAACCGACTAGGACAACTTAAATAGAGGTATCCGATATTAAGGCAATATTTGTATGCCTGGTTTCTTTAGAGAGAAACTCAAGGTAAAACATTCAAATTAAGACATTGAGAGTTTGAACAAGAATTTATGAATATCAGGTTTCTTTAGAGAGAAACTCAGAATAAAATATGCAGCAAAGATGATTAAATACTTTGAATAGAGCCTAGTTTCTTTAGAGAGAAACTACAAATAGGAGACTATATATATATATATATAGTGAGAATCATACATATGCATATGACAGAGGGCCTTGGTAAAGGAGGGATCTTTACCAAGTGATTAATCAGAGATCCCAAGAGGCCTTAGTTTAGATACTCCTTCATGACAATTACTTAATCAGGAAAACAATTCCCATTAGAGGGTTGAGTAATTCGAAGGGAGTCTCTTCCGAAGGATTAATAATGGGTTATATGGGGTAGTCTTTATATTGTAATTTCATGTTTCAATATGAGTTTCATATATTTTTATTAATACTAACAATCTGATGCAGGGTTCAACTCTTATTCCAATAAGGGTTCATTATAGTGTTATCAGAGCATAATCCTGCCACCCTGTGGGTAAAAGCCTATGCAAACTTACGAGAGAAGAACAAAGACAACAATGAATGATTTAGCAAACAAAGTGAGGTCATATATGGAGCAAACCAACCAAATCAGTCAAACTCTATTAAACTAAATGGAGAAATCAAACTAGGCTCTCCTACAAGCTTTACAGAACATGGGAAATTCGATTAATAACTTAAGGAATTAACCAAACTTGGGGAGAGAAACTAGTTCAATCCATTCAGAAAACAATAATGTAACTTCAAGTTCAAGTCTGCCCCAACCAACATTTCTACCTAGAAGAACCAATCCAAGAGAAGAGGAAGGGGTAGAGCAGCCCTTAACCAGTACAAAAGATATTGCTAGAATGTATGTGGCCCTGGAACCTCACATTCGAGAAGTAGTCTCATTTAGGGAATTTTGTGCAGATAAAAGAAGAGAAATACCTAGAGGGTATGTAAATGAAGAACTTAAATGCAAAGTAAGTAAGGTCGCAATTCCAACCTTTAATGGATCAGGGGAAATGTCAGCTCATCAGCGGCTAGAAAAACTTAATACATTCTTCATTCTAAATCCTATGACAGAGGAAGAAGTACTCCAATTTGCTATAATCCTTCTGGGGGGAGAAGCACATGATTGGTGGACATAAGGACATATCTTAGTATGTCATAAAGATGTGAAAACTTATGAGGAATTCTCCCAGAAACTCATAAACAGATTTGATGAGAAAGATACCGAATGGTACTTCCAAGAGTTGACACACCTTAAGCAAACGGGAGCCCTATAAGAGTATATAAAGAAATTTCAGTCATGGTCCCCGATCTATCCCAAAAGAGGCTCACCCCAATGTTTCTAGAAGGTCTAAAAGAATCAACAAAGACGTTGGTAAAACCCCATGAATCACAAAATTTGGAAGAAGCCATAAGAAAAACCAAAATGGTTGAATCGAATAATAAGGAGAGATTCCAGAATTTTCCTTCCAAGACTTTTTCCCAAAGTGAAGGAATCAGTAAGTAAAGCCAAGATAAACCATGTTTCTTATGCCACAAGCCTTGGAGCTTTGGACACAAATGCCCTCAACGAGAAGAACTAATACAAAAGAATTTGTGCTTTAAATGTAGTGAACCTTGGGGACGAGGACATCGATGGAAAAGAGGACAAGTAAATCAAATTGAAGAAACAAATAAAAGAATCAGAACATAGGAATTAGAGCAAGGAACATTGGTAGTCATATCTCAAAATGAGAATAGGCCTTTCCGAATCAAAGGTGTGCTTAAGGGACAAAAGGTGATTGCGCTAGTGGATATACGAGCTTCTCATGATTTTATCGGCAAACACTTGGTCAAAAAAAGAAGGTTAAAAACTCAAGACTTTGAAGGTTGTAAAGTCAAGTTGGCAAATGGCACCTTAGATCATTGCAAAAAGATGGTTATACAAGTGGAAATCACCACTGCTGGATATGTAATTAAAAGGAATCTTTATGTAGCAAACATACAAAATGATGTCATCTTAGGAATGCCTTGGATCAACTCTCTAGGACGTTTTATCATGGATGGACCAAATTTGGAAATATGCTTCAAACATGAGGGGAAGGACATAATATTAAGAGGCATGACCGATGGATCAACAAGGGTAGTATCTTGTAATAAAATGGAGAAAATCTTAAAATATGATCAAGGAGAAATGATAGCTCAATGTTTGATTTTGGACAATAACCCCACTAAAGAAAAAAAATTCCATTCAGAGATTCAACCTATCCTTGAAAAATATAAAAAAGTGTTTGAAGATATACCCCCGGACTTCCTCCTAAGAGAGGATTTGAACACACCATTGAATTAGAAGAAGGACCAAAACCAGTAATCACCACACCTTACAAGCATTCCCACAAATATAAAGAAGAAATAGAAAAAACTATCAAGGAACTTCTGGAAATGGGGTATATACAACCAAGTAGCAGCCCTTTTGCATCATTTGTTGTATTAGTAAAAAAGAAAGACGAAACTATGAGAATGTGCATCGATTATCGGGCATTGAATAAAAAAACCATCAAAAATAGATACCCCATTCCTAGAATTGATGAGTTAATGGATGAATTACATGGAGCACGTTATTTCTCCAAGACGATTTAAGATCCGGATACCATCAAATCAGAATGAAAGAAGAAGATGTGCCTAAAACAACATTTAGATGCCACTACAAACATTTTGAGTTCCTTGTACTTCCCTTTGGATTCACAAATGCACCAACAACTTTCCAATCTTGCATGAACCATACCTTTAGACAGCAGCTATGCAAATTCCTTCTCATATTTTTTGATGACATTCTCATTTATAGTAAGACTTGGGAGGAATATGTAGATCACATCAAGGAAGTCCTTAGTATTTTAGAAGGAGAATCCCTTTATGCCAAAATTTCAAAATGTGAATTTGGACTTAAGGAAATACTTTACCTTGGACATAAAATCAGTGAGGAAGGAGTAAGTGTGGACGAGAAAAAAATTAAAGCTATCAAGGAATGGCCAAAGCCAAAGACTCTTACTCAACTCAGAGGATTTGTGGGATTATGTAGTTACTATCGTAGTTTTGTTAAAGGATTCTCAAAAATTGCAGACCCTCTTACAGACTTAACCAAAAAGGGAGCCTTCAGTTGGAATGACAAAACACAACATACTTTCGAACAACTCAAGGTCAGAATGAGTAGATGCCCAATATTGGCCATACCCGATTTCTCCATACCATTTGAATTGCAATGTGATGCATCGGGAGACAGAATAGGGGCAGTACTAATGCAAAGGAAGCACCCCATAGCTTTTGAAAGCCGCAAACCCACCAGAATTGAAAGACATTATTCAATTTATGACAAAGAGATGTTGGCGATAATGCATGCACTGACAGTTTTGACAGTATTTGGTTTGTGGAAAATTCATAGTCAAAATAGATCATAATAGTCTACGCTTCTTAAACCAAAGAGATCTGTATGACAGACAACAAAAATGGGTGAGCAAAATTCAAGCCTACAATTTTGACATAGAATATGTTAAAGGAGTAAATAACGGGGCAGCAGACGCCTTGTCCAGAAGATCCCAAATCAATCATATTTCTTGTATTTCAGGTTGGAAAGAGGATATAATAGTAGATTACACAAAGGATCAGATTGCAACAGAAGTTATGGAAGGAAAGATATCCAATGGAGATTTCAAGATCTCTAATGACCTCATCTTCTACAAAGGAAGGATCTATTTGACTCCAAAATCTAAAGTAAAAAAGATAATTATGAAGGAATATCATGACAATCTAGTGGCGGGACATCCTGGATACTACAAAACATATAAACAGATAAGGGAAAAATACAGTGGAAAGGATTAAAAGGAGACATACAAAAATATGTACAAGAATGTAAAATCTGTTAGCAAAACAAAACAAAACAATTACACCCTGCAGGGCTGTTACAACTAGGACCTATTCCAAATCAAAAATGGGAAATTATATCTATGGATTTCATAATAGGATTACCAAAGGTTCACGGAAAAGATAGTATGTATGTAGTGGTAGATAGACTCACAAAATTTGCACGCTTCTTTCCTGTCTCTACGGAATATAAAGCACCTCAAATAGCGGAAGTATTCTTTAAGGAAATTTTTTGCCTCCATGGATTACCCAAGACTATTGTAAGTGATAGAGATAGCAAGTTCCTTAGTAAAATTTGACAAGAATTGTTTAGACTAATTGGGATTTCGCTCACTCCTAGCACTAGCTATCACCCCCAAACCGATGGTCAAACTGAGATCGTAAACAAGTGGATAGAAGGGTACCTAAGAAATTATGTCATAGAACAACAAACAACCTGGATCAAGTGGCTACACTTGGGCGAGTACTGCTATAATATCATATGTCCATAAGGATGAGTCCTTTTAAAGCCTTGTACGGGTATGAAGCAAGGACATTTGGAAGCCTAACCATCATGGAAAGTAGAGTACCTAGTGCACAGGAATCCATCCAAAGAAATATTGATATCATCAAAGAATTGAAGGATAATTTACATATTGCCCAAAATCAACAAAAACTATATGCAGATAAGAACAGAGTAGAGCGATCATTGCAGATAAGAACAGAGTAGGGCGATCATTCCAAGAAGGGGATCTAGTGTACCTGCGACTATAGCCCTATAAACAATCGTCAATTAAGAAGAATGGAACTGAGAAACTCAAACCTCAATTCTATGGACCCTATAAAGTAATCAAAATAGTTAGGGAAGTAGCATATGAACTGGAGTTACCTAGCTATAGTCAAATCCATAATGTGTTCCATGTATCCAGACTTAAGAAGGTTTTGGGCCAACAGATAGTACCCTCTGTAGAACTTTCCCCCTCTGGATGACAAAGGACAACTCCAGTTGGAACCAAAAATAATTCTGGAAATCCGAGAAAAGGCATTCAGAAATAGAACTGTAAAAGAGTTCTTAATTAAATGGAAAGGTTTGCCCGTTGAAGATGCTACTTGGGAAAATGAAGAAACACTCAAGTTGCTTGAGGAGAAGCAAAATTGAGATTGAGGGACTGTGATAGCCCGTATAATTTCGTACATAAAAATTCATATTTTTGTAATAATTATCATTTATGAAGAAGAAATAAAATAATAAATGTTCATTACAGACATAATGGAATATGCGTAAAAATACATAGTCATCAGTATGAATGAGGATTCAACACGGTTTTGTGCGTACTCAACATAATTCCTAATAAGAGTTTCACAGAGATAATCAAAACCAGCGCGCCTGTTCAACAAAGCCGTATTTGATCATTTTAGGAGTTGTTCAACGATATAAGGCGTCAAATGAAGGAAGGTCACTAGGAGTATACTCGGTAAATGAGACTGAAATAAAAGAAAAACGACATGAATAAAAGTAAAAAGCTTTCTGGGATGTGATTTTCCTAGCTCGAAAGATCAATATATTTATACCTAACTTTTGAGAACCAAATATCTCACCCCGAGCTTTCCAAATTGCTAGGATAAAGCTTTCAATTGTGTTAATAATAATAAGGCTAGAGCAATTATAGAGCTCGCGGGAGATATTACATAAAGACATCTGGAATACACATGCCCAACCGAATGAATAGCTAAGACTCTCTTGCAGTATCAATACGAAGGCATGGGAAGAGTATATGAATGGGATTAGTTTCTATTCGCAGCAAGAGATAGATTTCAATTTTGCATATAATACAAACAATTACAAGTGATTTACAAGTTTAATTAAAAATTCGGTTAAGGAATCAAATAGTTGCAATTGCCGATATGTTATTTGAAATGACATGATTGTTATACTCGTGCCTTTCCAATCATATATTAATAAGGAATGCTCAAACAAGAATAGGGATCATCAGAGAAGTATTTTTGTAAGGTAATCAACAGATATCCTGCAAAGTCCAGGAAGACGAGTACATTGCAGAGACACTTAGTGTGCCAACCGACCAGGACAACTTAAATAGAGGTATGTGATATGAAGGAAATATTTGTATGCTTGGTTTCTTTAGAGAGAAACTTAGGGTAAAACATTCGAATTAAGACATTGCGAGTTTGGACAAGAATTTATGAATATCTGGTTTCTTTAGAGAGAAACTCAGAATGAAATATGCAGCAAAGATGATTAAATACTTTGAATAGAAGCCTAGTTTCTTTAGAGAGAAACTACAAATAGGAGACAATATATATATTGTGTGAATCAAACATATGCATATGACAGAGGGCCTTGGAAAAGGAGGGATCTTTACCAAGTGATTAATTAGAGATCCCAAGGGGCCTTCGTTAGATACTCCCTCATGACAATTACTTAATCAGGAAAACAATTCCCATTAGAGGGTTGAGTAATTCGAAGGGAGTCTCTTCCGAAGGATTAGTAATGGGTTATATGGGGTAGTCTTTATATTGTAATTTCATGTTTCAATATGAGTTTCATATATTTTTATTAATACTAACAATCTGATGCAGGGTTTAACTCTTATCCCGACAAGGGTTCATTACACTTCTCCATTTCCTTCTCAATATATCAATAATCAACACCATACTACAACAATTGCTTCTTAATATCTGAAACCAAATCACCAGGGAACACTCCAGAAACACTAGATACCAAACTGCCGAAACATCTCCTTCGTCACACAAATTGGTAATTGATTTGATCACATCCTTCATCACCGCACATGGTCAGTCTAGTAAGAACTTATCCTTATAAAACCTCTTCAACACGAATTAGATGAATTCTACATCATTAGACCATTAGCAATTGTTTGCTTGATCCTCCCTATTCAAAACACTGCCTAGTTTGCTGTTAGAGATGTCGCTTCAAATATCTCACTTGTGCGTAATTTTTCAACTTTGTGAAGTCTTCACTTGAAGTCAAATTTGATGTAACCTGAGATATATAATTTAAACATACAAATTCTTTGTTCCTTGCAATTCATTTTGGTTGTTGATGAGTGTCCTGTTTTAGAATTTATTCATCAATAAGACATTTGGCATCTTCAAATCATATATTGGACTGATATCAATTGAGGGTACTAAGGGTCGAAGGGAGTCAAAGAGTGTCGTGTAGTGCCAAAGGTTATTGAGGGGAATCTAACAAGTACTGAAAGGGAATCTGTTGTACGGTACATTATACTAGTATCAAAGCTGGTGATCTTGGCAACTTGTCGAGTAGTGGATGCGGAGCAAGCTCATAGTATACTCCAAAAGGAGGTACTGTTTAGTAGACAAAATGAGGGGAGCCTAACATCAAATCATGACATTGCCGAGGAGCTAAGTAGAAGTTGAGCTTAGGTCAATGAAGCCATGGCCAAGGTAGAACAACAAAAACAACTCATGAAAGAGACTTTGAGACAATTGGCAGAAGGCAAACAAATGGAGATCACAATGGACATAGTGATTATTTGATCACCAAAAGGTTAAACACACATTGTTAACACTCCTAGCCATCGATGTCGACATTTCTCCAAAGAACAAAAAGGCCTCGTAAAGAATGAGAGTCCACTTTTCCAGAGATGTAGGAGCAGCAGAGGCAAGATTGGAGGGATGCGAATCTTAGGGGAGAGATATCCTTATATGGATTATGCGAATCTATGAATGAAATATTCTAACGCTAAGAACCATGGCCGTTACAACGATGACATTGAATAAAAGATTGGCAAGCTAAACTTATCATCCTTTGATGGGTCTGAGAAAACATTAGCATGAGTGTTGGTGCAAAGAGATGATACTTACTTCTAGATCAACTCGATGCTCGAAGATGAGGCAATCAAATTTGTAGTACTTCACCTAGAAGGAGTTTCTAGTGAATGGTGACACCACGGGATGGTCATCCTCAGTCACAATCTTTTGACTTCACGTGTAGATTTCATGGAGAAACTGATGGACTACTTTGATAGGAAGGATCCAGAACTCAAGTTCAAGTAGTTGGCACAACTAAAGTAGCCCGGACTATTACATTTGAGAATTTCAAAGGTTTTTAGTGTTGGTTACCGACATGTCTAACAGAAGACTAGTGCTATTAATTGATGGATTAATGGAACACCTCAAGGGTTGGGTCAAATGTTTCAACTCCAACATGCTCATAGAGGCATATAAGAAGGCACATGATATGGCTACCTTATCCTCAAACACACACATTCCCAAACATCTTTGACAAGAGGATGGGAAGAAGGAGCCATTTCAGAAGAGGCCTTTGATGGATAAGGCCACTTGTTAGGAGTTCTAGAGGAAGCTTTGTGTCCCTTGCAAGGAGCCTTGGGAATCAGGTCATCATTGTCTTGGCAATGGGGAATTTACTATAATGAGGTGGTACTTGATGATGAGGAAGAAAGTAAAGTACTCAAAGTGCAAGAGCAAGGGACTAATTACGCAAAGAGGATTGGTACACTTGATCAAAGAGGAGGTTCCACTGCTACACTTTTTGCAACTTCTAGATGTAGTGTATTTTGAGTCCGTGGCACACTTCAATTGAGTGAGTCACAATCATGCTTAATAGTGGGGCCACACTCAATTTCATCAATTCATCATTGCTACTAATAGGGCTTTGCATAGGGTGGAGCATGAAGGATTTGAGGTCAAGGTGGCAGGAGGAACTTTACTACCCTAGATTAATTTGATTCTACAATTAAGGATTACCATGGGGAACTATATAGTGACAAATGATTTCTTTGGGATAGATATGGGTGATACATATGTCATATTGGCCATTTAATGGATGGAGACCCTCGACCAATACACATGAAGTTTCAAGAAGATGAAGTTTTCATTTGAGATGGATGACAATAAGGTGGTATAAAGAGAGTTGTCCAATCAAGGCTTTAAAGAGATTTCAGTAAAGAAGATAGAGGCAATTTTGACAAGATAAGATCCAAGCTTATAACTTTGAAATTAAAGATACAAAAGGGAAAAAAATGTGGTGGCCCATGCTTTACTTGAGATACTTGTCATATGCTCCTTGTTTCAAATTTTAAAGGATTGGAGGCTAATTTATTGGTTGAGCACTCCAAGAATACCTTTGTGTGCCAATTGCTGGATGGTCAAATATAGGATCATAGATACAAGGTGGTTGATGATGTCATCTACTACAATGATGAAATATATTTCTTACTCGACTTAAAACTAAAGAGGATGATTGTATGAGAGATTCATGATCCACCCTAGCAAGATTTCTGGGATTGAAGTTGTGATTGCTTGAGGGCAAGCATACTCTAGGCGGGGAGTATTGTAATGTCCTTGAGATAATTAAAAGACTCAACTAAATAAATTAATTAAGTGGTCCCAAATTTAATAATAATATCTTATGGACCCTTTTAATTATTAATTTAATTTTAAAATTCATAGTATTAAACTATTGTTGGTCTCCTTGAAACCCTTCGGGAAACTTCCCGGAGCCCTTTATAAGGCTGTGTTGGTATTGTAGGAAGATATCGCGGAGTTATCTTTTCTTCTGTATTTACCATTTGTGTTGGGATTGAGTTCTTATTGTAGTTTTAGAGGTGCAAGACCTTCCCTAGTCTGTAATTGTAGTTTCTCTAGTTAGTAGCCACCCTAGTTTGTCGTCGGAGATATCGCTTCTGATATTTCAGTTGTGCTTATTTGTTCAACTCTCTGAAGTCTTCACTTGAAAGGCAAATTTGATGTAATTAGAGATATTTAATCTGAAAATACTAGTTTTGCAATTCGTTTTGGTGGTTGGTGAATAATCCGAGATATATAATCTGAAAATAAAAAATCTCAATTCTTTGCAATTCATTTTGGTGGTTGGTGAGTGTCCTGTGTTAGAATTTATTCATCAATAATGCATTTAGCATTTGAGGACCATATAGTGGACTCATTTCAATTGAGGGTTTTGAAGAGAGCTGAAGGGGTATTGAGCCAAATGTTACCGAGTGTTGAAAGGAGTCAAAGGGAGCTGAAGGTTGTACAATGCCAAAGGGTGCCAAGTGTGGAAGAGTGTTGAAGGGGACTGAGTACTGAAGGGTGTCGAAGGGAGCCAAACAGGTACTGAAGGGGAACCTGTCATACGCTACATTACATCATCATCGCTAGTCGAGATGGTCAATAGTTCACATACTCTTTTAAGTTCCCTATCCAAAATATTTGTAGATTGTTCTCGACTCACAGATATCTAAAAGGGCAACTAATTCAGGTAAGAGAATTTTAAGAAAAGAGTTTAAGTTTCATTCCACAGAAAGCATAAATGTAATGTCCCCAAATTTTGGGCCAATGAATGAATTAAATTGATTATTTTTAGGTTATATAAATATTAAAAGCATAACTATATTTTAATTCATTTAACTAAAAAGTAATGTAAATAAAATAAATATTATATAGTCGCTTATTAAACAAGTCAGCCCAACTTCTAGATTCTTCCACGAGATCTTTATTAAGGGGTTCTTGGTGATAAACTGGGATGCTTATGAATTTTGAAAATTATAAATTTGTTTGATGCTTTGCATTGGGTGAATCTCCGAGGATGCAAACCTTGAGCAGATTATCAGAATGGCTGGATGAAACTCTAGCTCTTTTAAGGAGTGAATTCATGATAGACTTCATACTTAGGCCCATATATGTGAAGTCTTCATCCGAAGACAAGTTTGGATTAGTAAGATATTTCCAGACTAGTATTTCACATCTGAATCTGATTTGGAAAAATAAAGGCTATATAATATTGAATATTTCATGCTGGGTAAAAAATGGTGTAATTAATATATGAATGACAATGAGTTCATTTGGTTATATTAAAGTGGCTGCTGAAAGAGTTCACAGTTTATTTCTGCCATAAGTATTTGGGTTGACAGTAATTTGTATGGAGCTTATTTTCTAATGTTTCAAAGAGATTAATACAAAATCGTGGGTTCTCATTGGTCTTCCAGACAGTAAATTGTTTGTGGGGTCTGAACTTCATTTGATCTGTTTTTCTAATGTTATTCTTGCCATAAATGTTGAAGCTGAAGTTTGGTGCATGAAATTTAATTTTCCATGGAGATTATTAATGAGAACTTTGGCAATTATTCTGCAAATGTGATCTCTGGATAAGATGCTTGAACAAATATTTGTCCATTATAGTTTGAGATTTTTTAATGTTATTATTGTAGACTTCAGTGCATGCCGTGGGTGGATGAAGAGATGGTTCAAATGGTATAGTGACTTCTGGAGATCATAATGGGACATCTTCCGGCTACTGTTATCTCCAGCGTGCTACGGTTGGCAGAGAAATAGCTGAGTCTTGCCTGTTGAAATATACTCTTTTAGCTGAGTCTGTAGAAGCCGACCCATAGGCTGTGGCTTGATGCTTGTGACAGCCTATGAATTTTAGCAGGTTCTCATTGTTATAAGACACAAATATTCTTGTCTGGCGAAGATTGTACATTCCCTTATCGTTTTGGCAAACTCATTATTTCTTTAACTGCCTTAGTGCTCTGTGGAGTTGGGGATATTGACTCATGAAAGATATTCTATCTTTAGGCTCTGCATACAGAGTGCAATCCGTAAATCATTGCTCTCAAGAGATTGTTTTTATATTGGGTTGCTATGATATCTCAGTTTCTTCATATATTTCTTCTCATCTAATTGTTTGGGAATCCTTGTAAATGCATAATCAGTTAATCTGTGTGTTTCCTTCAACTGCTGAGCAATAAGAATTGAACAAATACGTAGAATTTGCAGTTGCATGTGAAATTTTTAACATAATATAATTTTGATTAGAGCAGCCTCTGGGTTAGAGACAGTCGGGGTTCTTACGTTAAAATTTAAGCTAGCTGATTTTTGGAGAACTCTGGCAAACCAGAGTTTAACAGGATTGACTTCCAGCTACTGATAGCACTGATAAATTAGGGCCTTTGTAGCAGTGGTCTATGCATAACATGGGAGGAAACTGTTATACATATTTGTGACAATTAATAGATTAATTAGGTTAAAGCTTTTCATTGGCAACTTTGGTTAGGTTTATAATTTTTGTGGGATCTGACTCACTTAATTTGGTCATCTCAAGATGACCTTAATAGGTGGTCACTACACTAACAACATCTTTCCTTTTTTATGCTGGTAATTACAAACAAGGGGTCCCACTTAGCATGCGAGTACCTCAAGCATTTGCTATTTAGGGGGAGGACTAGAGAATGCTTCACTATTTTGGACATTTCATCCTTTAACCGAGTAGAGGGTAAGAAGCCTAAAGCACTGATATATTCACAGTTCCTTAATCCTACTAATAGATGCTTGAGTTGCTTGTGTGGTAGGTGGGTCCCTTTGCCTTGTGAATAAGTTTCTGATGATTACCAACACGAATGAGGAAAAGCATCATTGGAGTAATGAATACTTTGTGAGGTTTTGAGATGACCAAGTTACAGTTAGTCAAATCCTGCAAAAATAAAAAATCTAAATAATAGATTTATTTTTGACTTGCTTAAGCTCAAGCATTAGCTTACATCCTTTAATGAACAAATGCGCTCTTTGCATACAAATCCCTTAAAAAAATATTCTTCCAGGGCTTCTCAATGTCAACAAGAGAGTCCAACTATATTGATTACTTGTATAATTTTATTCATAGTAGCGTTTTATAGTTTTTAACATTTATTACAAATTATAAATGGTCAACTATACTTCTGTAGAAAGTGATTGTCAGTAATCTTGCTATTTCAACTAGTGTTAATTACTTGCACATTATTTGTTTGTTTTTGTTCATATTTATCTAGCTTTCTTTTTGTTTACTTTGGCAGACAATGCTTGCCAAGGCAGTGGCAACAGAGTGTAAAACAACATTTTTCAACATCTCCGCTTCATCCATTGTTAGCAAGTGGCGTGGTATGTGACATTTGTATAGTTAAAAGGAATAAATCATTTCAGTTTTTGTAGTGTAACAGGATCAATATTTTTACTAACAATGCACTGTTATATCATTTATGCAATAAGCACAAATATTGCAAATTGAGGTGGGCATTGTTCATGGGACACAAACTCAACGATTAAGAAATTTACTTTAAGCCATTGTCCTTATTTTGCATTGCATCATAAGTGAAACGTTGCTTTAAAAAATTTGAAGATTGTATGAATTTAAATATGAAATTGTAGCAGTACTAAACAGTACTCATGGTCTGATACATAAGGATTGTGATGTCCCCTTTAGGGATGATCCTAAATCTTGCCCTACGATCACAAGTTCAATTGAAACAAGAAATGCAGTATAGCTAACTATATCTTCACTAATAAAATGTCTTTATCAAGTTTGGCTACAGCCTCTTAACTATCAAAAAAGTTAAAAATAAATGTTGTTATCAAGACTAATCCCGTTTCAGATACTGTTATCATGTTAGAGAATATTTAAAATAGAATTTGTAAGGACAATTATTTTTATTAGGGTTAAGGATCCAACAAATTCAAGAATGCATGGATTTAAATATGCAATTGTAGCAGTACTAAGCTGTACTCATGGTCTGTTTATATTGATACATATGGTTTCTGATGTCCCCTTTTGGGATGATCCTAAATCTTGCCCTAAAATTACAAGTTCAATTGAAAGAAGAAATGCAATATACTTAGAATTATATCTTTACTAATAAATTGTCTTTATCAAGTTTGACTACAGCCCCTTACCTATCAAAACAATAAAAATAAAAATAAAATTCCGTTATTAAGACTAATCTTGGTTCAGATACTGCTATCATGTTAGAGAATATTTAAAATATAATTTGTAAGGACAATTTTTTTTATTCGGGTTAGAAGATCCAACAACATTTTATACGTGCATATAATCAATAATAATCTTAACCTATTTAAATAAATCATGCAATAGCTTTTGAAATGAAGTAGCCAAGCGATCAATAGTTACTTTCCCATAGTCAACCATGGTAGGGGTTGGAGAGGAGAAATCACAAAGGGTGCCCAGATATTGTTCATCTCAATTAAGCCTAAGAGCATGCCACATCCAACTAAGACAACTCACCTCTTGGCCCACAAATGACAAGAATATCTAATGAAGACAATTCCATCACTTGGGGTGGCCTAGTTAATTTGTGGGAACTCAGGTTATTGAAGAGGAGTCTTCAGCCCGGTTAAGCCTAAGAGCACAAAGTATCCACTTGGGGTGGCCTACTAATAATACTGAAGAAAGGAATGCAAAATACAAAAGCTGAATTTAAAACGCAAATAATACCGAGGAGTATCTTTCTACATATAAATATAAATATATATGTGTGTACATCTACTAATTATACTAAACAGTACGGTAATATTATAAAAATAAAAGTTAATATACAAGAATCCATGCTATTATAGATAGCTAGAATCAAACAATCACATATATATCACTTAAGATAACACTAAATAATTAAACTCAAGGAGATATGTCAATATTATATCTATATAACCTATATTAGACTATACTCGCATACATAAGATCTAAATGATTTTACGTATAGACTTGAGAGCTTATATGTTTGTATACAGATTTCCACTATGTTATATCTTAGTCAAGTCAACAAGTATATTCTTATATAATTGTGAAAAATAATTATAAAAGGAAGAAATATATGTATAATTAAACTATATTGATTATATTCTACATTTTATAAAAGAAGTATAATACATCTTATAATTGCATAGATGCAATTTTAGATTCACAAGAATTCTAATATAGATATAAGAAATCTTAAAATAAATGCATACATACTAATTATAGAATAAAAAGAACCTATATAACTATTCTATAAAGAAATTTATAGGTGTACTAATTGCCCCTAGTATTAGTTTTAAGCATAGTAATACCCATAAAGCTGTCTATGAGCCTATAGATATATAATTATATATATGTAGATCTCTATATATATTTCTAGAAAGCATGCTAATAAAGTTATAAAAAGTCTACAAATAAATGCATCTATATAACCATACATCTCAAAACAGCAGAGTATATAAGAAAATAAAGATGCTTAAACTTATATATTAGAAAATATATGTATGTACTCATAGTTGAAAAACTCACCAAAAGTAGAAACTTGCGAAGGCTTGAAAAAAACTTGGCAACTTTATGTAATGACCCTCTCTATAAAGGCCACAGAAACCCTCAAACTGAACTTAGGAATTTTGTCAAACACTTGGCGTGTAACAGTAACAATATTCAGAATATGGTAATTTCAGATTTGATACTTTCAGAATATAATCACAGAATTACAATATATAAAGCCATTGAACTATATTTCAATTACAATGCAATAAATTCTGAAATTATTTTATTACCAATTCTGGACTGATTATTACAATGACTGTATGACAGCAAATTTACCCAAAAATTGACATATATTTCAGAATGCAAGAACTTGGTTTGAAGAACTATGGAAGAACACCACGTTTTTGCTGCAGATCGTTGATGAAGACCTCCAACCGCACCCCCAAACTGTCCTTAATTTGCTGCTGCTGCCCAAACTAGCAGGGCTGTACCAGGCCGTACCTGTACGGCTGCTGAAATAAATTAATGTTAGGGTTTTGGGACCCCCAAATGCAAGGAAAATGGGCGCCTAGGGTTAGGTAGTAACCCTGTAAAACCATAAAAAATAACTCCAAGGGGTTGAGGAGATATGAGTAATTATGTGGTTCCGAACCCTGCTTTGCCAATTCTGAAAATGCACTTATTCTGTCTTCAAACTCTTGTCAAATGCTTCTCCAATGATAGGGCAAATCTGAAATCCTTATTCCAACCAAAAACAAACCCTAACAATGAATTCTCAATAAGCTCCAATGAGATGGCTGAATACCAACTCCAATTATGCAACAATTCAGGTGATATTTCACACCCTCAAAGTCGCCAATCCAAGGGAGTGATTCGTTCCCAAAGATCGAATAATTTGTAGATCCAAAGTCCACAAATGTCTTCACAATGAAGAAGTAGAAGAGTTCTCCAATCCAAGCATGTCCAAATGAGAGGCCCAGCCCTCTATTTATTCACTTTTCTAAGAAGTTGCTAGAACTTCTAGAAACATCCTTTATAATTTCTCATTATAATGCACTTTTTTTATAATAAAGTAATTTTATAAAATAAAAAGTGCAACTCAAATTAAAATTATAACATGTGGGCCCCAATATCACATAATGATAAAATATAACCTCTTAACACTTCTTCAAGAGCAAGATATGACTATCTGATCCGTAGAATTGACTCTCTTTCCACACCATTTGCCTACGAGAGTCTGGAATAGGCAAATCTATGATCAATGCCATGTCGAACTAAAGAGGGGACATTACACTTTAAAATTTGCTTGAATTTAATTAGGGTTGCTTTTTTTTTGGCTAAATTCAAGGAGATGCATCCAGCGAGTCAATAAATGAGTAAGCATAAGAAACAAGCAGAGTCTAGATATATTTTATTGATTTAAGTGCAAATGGGTACAAAATGACATCCTCATGTGGAATGGTAATGGCTGGTAGCCTGATAGTCTGAAGTAAAATTAAAATTAAAATAGCAAATTGTTTTTATAAAACTAGAAGTAGATACAACATCAAATTTTTTTACATCTTCATCTTCCCAGCTCTAGTAAAAACTAGGGAAGGGCAGGAACTACTGGGTCTAGTCCTATGAGTATGCTTTAGCTGCACCTCCCTGCTCTACTTGACATGTTGTAGCTTGTTTTCCATCCTTGATGTAGGAGTCGCTGGCATTGGCAATGATTCCTCATCATCCTCAACCTCCTCATCCTTTTGAATGTCATCCACTATGAATCCAAATCCACCCCCTCCTCCACAACTTGCCCATTGAAATCATAAACGTTTTCCTTGATAAACAATGGAGGTGGCTCCTACACTGTCCAATCAATGTAAGGACCTATATCATCCATGTCAATTAGACCACATAATATCTCCTCTACCTCCCTATGCACAACTGAAGATTATATTGAGCTAAGTTATCCCTCCTCTTTGTGTGGATAGCCTTGAACAAGCTCCAATTGCACTTACAATTGGATGAACTACAAATATTCACTCCTTGGTGCATAATTGCTGTAAATGACCTCATTGAAAGTTGGGAGGTAGTTTTTCGCTGGAGGAGCAAAAGAAATCAGTTGAAATGAAATTAAGTTAGTTTTTTGCATCCCAAGCATTATATTCTTTTGTGGCAATCTTTTGCCAAACATTCGGCAAGTAAAGTTTGCGAGTTTTTCACAGAAATGCTCGCCTTGCAGATAACCTTGTGAGTTCTTAATATCTCGGTGAGTTTTTTCAACTATGGATGTATAATTGGTCCTTTTATTAATTACAAGCATGGTAATATTTGTAGTCGCAATCATTTAGAATTAAATCACGGTCTGTACTGTAGGTATGGTAGTCCGATACTTAATGGCTTCTTTTAAATGAAAATACACAACACTTTTATGGTACAAGGATATAGTATTGGTATGGCTAGCCAAGCAAATGACCCAAAATAAATATTAAAAGATTTTATACTATAATTTAAAATTAATAATTTTTTAAAAATCATCTTATTTTGGTGCTAAAATCTTATCAAAACAAAATTTTGGAAACTCCATGCACGAATTCTAGTTTTTCACACTGAATTGTAAAATGTCAATTTCACAAGTAAAATATCCATATCTAATTTTCTTTTTCTCATTGGTAAATTTTGAAAGGATAGTTTTCGACTTCTCATCATCAAATCCGTTCTTTGTTTAGGGTAGAAAAGTTGAACAATCTTCAATCTCAATAGAAATGAGTTCTGATAATATGAATAGTCTACTATCTTCACTGCTTAACTCCTCATGTAGGTTTTTTTGAGGAAAGATATGCTATTTTCACTTTCTCCTTCTCCCTTCAAAACTTTATTTGTGTAAAGCATCTAAAATATCTTTTTAAATAAGGACACTTGGACCACATTCTTAGTAACACTTCTTTTTTCTCTTTTTAATAATAAAGCATAAGCTATCTTCTTATGAATGAATCGTAAAGTCACGTTTTCTGTATCTTAAATTATTAGATTATTTCCATTGCACCACCCCGTTAGCCTTCCTTAAATTAAATAACAGGCTAAGGTTCTCCTTATGATTTACACTAGAATTAAATCACGGCCTGTACCGTAGGTATGGTAGTCTGATACTTAATGGCTCCTTTTAAATGAAAATACACAACGCTTTTATGGTACAAGGATATAGTATTGGTATGGCTAGCCAAGCAAATGACCCAAAATAAATATAAAAAGATTTTATACTATAATTTAAAATTAATAATTTTTTTAAAATCATCTTATTTTGGTGCTAAAATCTTATCAAAACAAAATTTTGGGAACTCCATGCACGAATTCTAGTTATTCACACTGAATTGTAAAATGTCAATTTCACAAGTAAAATATCCATATCTAATTTTCGTTTTCTCGTTGGTAAATTTTGAAAGGAGAATTTTCATCATCAAATCTGTTCTTTGTTTAGGGTAGAAAAGTTGAACAATCTTCAATCTCAATAGAAATGAGTTCTGATAATATGAATTGTCTACTATCTTCACTGCTTAACTCCTCATGTAGGTTTTTTTTGAGGAAAAATATGCTCTTTTCATTTTCTCCTTCTCCCTTCAAAACTTTATTTGTGTAAACTGTAAAGCATCTAAAATATCTTTTTAAATAAGGACACTTGGACCACATTCTTAGTAACACTTCTTTTTTCTCTTTTTAATAATAAAACATAAGCTATCTTCTTATGAATGAATCTTAAAGTCACGTTTTCTGTATCTTAAATTATTAGATTATTTCCATTGCACCACCCTATTAGCCTTCCTTAAATTAAATAATAGGCTAAGGTTCTCCTTATGATTTACACTTGGAAAGGGGACATGCTAGTGTATGTAATGTCCCCATTTTGAAGGTAATTTGATTTAAGTAATTAAATTAATTAAGTTGTCCAAAATAATGAATATTTTATGAGGATGACTAATTCATTATTTTAATTAAATAAGTAAGTGGTAGTAAGTTAATTATTTATAAAGTTATCAAATAAATAAATATTAAAAGGCAACTTTATATTTAATTAATTTAATAAAGTGATTTGAATTATAAAATATTTTATAAAGTCACTTAATAAATAAAATGAAATAATATTCTAGAAGTTTTTGGAGAAAGTGGAGAAAAAAGAATAAATAGGCATCCTGGGCTTCATTCTCACTGGGCAGATTTGTTGTTGTTGTGCATTGTGGACCCTAGGGTTTCTGTGGTAGTCACAATTGGCCATTGAGAATGAAAACTCTCAATTGGTGAGCAATTTTGAGGGTGTGAAATATCACTTGAATTATTGCAGCTAGGAGAAAGTTACTTCAGACTTTCTATTTGTGCTACATTGTAAAAACTTAGTGGCCTTTGGCTAAGTTTTTGTGTGATTTGATTTAGGGTTTTGTGGAGACATTTTGGTGTTAAGTCTTCAACAAGTTTGGCATAAGAGAGGCTGAATTGTACTCAGATTTCTACATCAGATATTCTCAGTCACTTATATCAGCTAGTAGAGGCATTTGAGAAGAATTCGATTTGGCCTTGTAGCTGCTTTTTTCAGTTAAGGAGGCAAATCAACGAGTCTTCTTTGCATTTCCAGATTTGTACATTTTTGTGGGGGCTGTGAAGTGATGATACTTACAGTCAATTGAAGGGTTGACCTTGCAAATACATAGGAGGGGCTGAGGAGTTCGATCTATGATAGTATTGGCAGATTGGAATACAACAATTCATCTATATTGCATGAGGCGTTTGTAATACCCAATACATCCAATAAAGAAGTCGACAACAACTTGTATTGCTGATCTGATTACTCAGGGAGGGGACGACTTTGTCATTCCAAGCTCCTAAAAATTAGATGAAAGCACAACCAGGATCGCTGGGCTTACACAAGACAGTCGCCACATCTTTGAAGACTTGAGTGACATCTTCTTAAAGGATTAACTTGTTCTTGGTGGCTGCCAACAATATAACAGGTTTCTTATTAATTCTGGGTTTGCATTTCTGGTTGTTACACACAGCAAATTCGTTATAATCATTGTAGTTGCATCTGATGTATTCGCAAGCATGTAAGTTTAGACTTCCAAGAATTGTAAAATCAGTTATTCATTGTTGTAGAAGATTGCATTAAGTTGCTGCTGTAGGTACATGTTTGTATCAGCATTACTATATTTCTTTAAATCAGTATTGTATTTGAAAGACATTTTTGTTCAAAGAGTAATAAGTGGTTATTGTTGTGCACTCAAATATCTTGGAATCAGCATTAGAGTTCGCAAACCAACTGTTTGTCTAAATTACCAGTTGGCTGTAGGTGGAAATCTCACACGTTGAATTCATATATGAGCATTGTAAATAATAATATAGGGAGGTTGTCTATATCATAAGGCTGCAAGGCTCCTGAAATGCGATATGGTACAGGGAAAAATGCATTAAAAATAACCAAAATTATTGCTGCCTACTACGTACAGGTATGGGGGTCCTTTAAAAAGACCGCACAGTGCCCACAGAGGATTTATCCTTGAATCCATACAGCAGCACACATAAAGCTTTAACCTTCAACCTTGTATAGCAGCAAACAAGAAGCTTCTCCTCCAAATCTGTATTGAAGCAAACCTCCAAATTCGTACTGAAGCAAACATGCAATTTCTCCTTCAAAATCCGTACGGTGGCAACTGAAAGTTTATAACCTCCAAAATCCGTACGAGTCTAATAGAGGATCTTCAAAATTTGTATGGTGGCAACTGAAAGCTTATAACCTCCAAAATCCGTACGAGTTTGACAGAGGATCTTCAAAATCCGTACGGTGGCAACTGACAGCTTAACCCTGAATCCGTACCGTGGGCAATTTGAAAGCTTAACCCTCAAATCCATACGGGTATGCGGACTTCTTTAAAAAGGGCGTACGACTATTGAACTCTGCGTACGGTGTCTTCTAGGGGAACTTTAATTGGCTATAGCATTTAATGATTGCACCTTAACACCATAGATTTCATGCTCTATACTTCACCACCTAATTAAGACTTAAGCAAAGTGTGAAATTCTTCATTCACATTGATGAACTTAAGCATTTCCATTTTACTTATCGTGCCTTTCTGAAAACTCCCACCCATACGGAGATAGGAGAGCCGTACGGTTCCCTTCAGACTCTTCTCTCGTTTTTTTCTTTTTTTCTTTTTGACTTTCCTTACTAATCTTACACATGTACAATATTTACATATATACAGTACTTACAGTTGTTCTTTTCTTAGTTCGTCCACGGAGGTGCGTTATTTCTTACATAGAAGACATTCAACTTCGACCTATGCACTGCGTCGACCACTTCCTTTCTCTCTGGTGTCCATAGTTTTATTGCTCCATTATCACCCACTTCCTAAATCTGGTACGGCCCAACCCATTTCACTTTAAAGTTGCCTGGTTTGATCTCGTTCCGTCCGTCATACTTCAACACCAACTGTCTCGATTGAAACTTGTTCAGTTTCAGGTGTTTATCATGCCACGCTTTGCGTCTATTCCATGTCACCTCCATGGCCCATTGTGCTTGTGATCGTCGTAGTTTATTTAAGTTAGATGATCTCTCCCTTCGGTTTTCCATATCGCCCAGTTTGTTCCCGAAGCTCGGTACCACGGACTCCATCGGCTGCCCCTTCTTGCCGTCAATAACACCTCCATTCTGTACTGCTGCAACTTTTATTAAACCCTTCCTCTTTGTTTCCTGTGTGGACTGTATGATGTGTCTTCCGTGCTGTTGGCACCTTTCTGTTATATCTGTGGTTCAATGTAACATTTTCTTTCTACGCAGTCGTACGGTGAGATATTTCCTTTTTCTGGGTTCGTACTATATGTTTTTTTCCTCAGCTTCAGCCATAATTGCCTTTCCTTCTTCCGCTTCTCTATATTCATTTTCCTCTTCTTTCTCACTTTCGTCCACCCTTAACATATTACAGCTCGGAAAGAGTTCGTAGTCCTCTATTTGCCAATGGTAAAGACTGTTGACAGAATCCAAATCATCATCCGTAGATCCTCCTTCCAACCGCAGGACTCCCTCCTGATCTGGTTCCATACGCTGCCTCCCTTCATCTTCTTCTTCAAAATCTGATGATAGAGCTTCTTCCCCCACCATTTGAGTGTGTAGATCAATGACGTATTTCCGGCCTTTTCTTTTAAGTGATAAATTATTTTTCTTCCAGTCATGCTTAGCCTTCGCTTGCACGAGCCATCCACGGCCCAGAATAGCGTCGTATCCTCTCCTCTTTAGCGGGATGACGACGAAGTCGAGTAGGAACGACTGTGTTCCAATTCACTGGTTGCACCGTGAGGACTCCCAATGGTTTGATCCCGTGCTGGTCCGCCGTTAATAATTGGAACGTAGGTGGCCACAACGTTGGCTGTCCCAACCTTTTCCAGGTGTCCTCTGGTAACACATTGACATCGAACCCTTCGTCCACAATCGTCTCTGTCAGAATAGTCCCCAGAATTCTCATCTCGATGACTGTCGGATGTCGTTCGGATGAGAGGGCTAACAGCATCGGATCTTCTGCACTTGTGCCAACTTCTTTCTCCCTTGTTTTGCTGGCAACTTAGCAGCTGGAGCAATGTTCATGAGTGCCATATGGAGTTGAGGCATAGTGAGCAACAGATCATTTATTTTGATAGGTACCTCTGTTTGTAATATTTGTCATACAATGTTCTGTTCTACGTAGTTTTGTACGAAGGTACTAGTAGTGTCCTTCAGGTGTGCTTTCTCTACCTGTGCTGCTTTTTGGATCTCTGCCCATGCTTCCTCCAGTCACTTCTTTTCTTCTGTCGAGTAGGGGTACACTTTCGCTTGCTTCCAAGTGATGGCCAAAACCTCCTCTTTGTTGGTCCCGATGGTGATCAAATTTACTCCCGACTTTAGGCATTTAGCATCCTCATCGTCTCCTGGACCACACCACCTGCACAATAAATTCGGTGTGTTTGCCGTTGTACAGTCTTGGGAAAAGTGGCCCCACAAATTACATGTGCGACATTGAACTATCGACCGGCCGTTCGCATCGTACTGAATTTGACTCCTTCCGCCATTATTGGTGTTGCCATTGTTGTTGTTTTGACCACACCGATTATTTTTGTATCCTCCTGACGTGGCACCCTCCGTACTGGTGTTCCCGCTTCCTCCTGACGCGGACGCCTCCTATGTCAAGAACACTTGCTGCGGTGCTCTTGTTTTTAGGTTGAAAGGGCATTCCTTTGTCAAATGTCCCATGATCTAGCAAATCTCGCAAAATTGGTCTTTCGGATAGGATCCCTTTGTATGGCCTTCTTTTTTGCACTCGGTGCACCACAACTCATTTCCCCTGGTCTCCTTTTGCATGTTCTTGAATTCTTTCATCATCCAAATCATATCCTTTTGGAGGGCGCGGACCTTCTTACTGCCTTTTTCATCATCGTTTCTCTCCCCTTTTGAAGATGCGTTGTCATCTGAATCAGATGAGCTACTCTTCTTCTTTTTCATCTTCTGTTCACTTTCCAGGTTCATTGCCCGATTGTACGCTTCAGTGTATGATGATGGTGGCATGATCTTCATCTTCTTTCACAGCATCGGGTGAAGTCCTTCAATGAACCATCTTTTCTGCAACCCATCAGCTGGCTTATTCTCCATTTTATTGATCAAGTCCTTCAGCTTCCTAGTGTAGACCTGGACTGTTTCATGCTTCCCCTGTTTTGTGTTGTATACCTCTGCTACGATTTCGTTGTCGTCGTAGAGCAGTTGAAACTCGGTAGTAAACTCCTTAAGATTGTCCGAAGTGGTTAAGTTCTGGGGATCTGCATCGGCAAACCAATCAATTACAACACCTTGTAGGGTAGTTGGAAACTGCCGGACCCATTTGTTTGTATCCGTTATGCCATTCGCCCTCCAAATCGTTTTGCAAGTTTTACAATGTCGGATCGGATTGGCTGCCCCATCACCATCAAATTTTGGCAACTTTTTCTTTGGTCCTGCTAGTACTATTTGAAGTTGAGGGTTTTGTTGTGTACCTACGTTGTTTTGCACTTCTGTGCTGTTTTGGACTCCCACGTTGTTCTGTACACCCGCGCTGTTCTACACACCCGTGCTGTTCTTGACAGTCGTGCTATTTGGTGAAGAAGGGTTTTCATCAACCGAAGCTGTGCATTCCAGAAGTGTATCTCAGACGAAGAGTTCACTCCACGCTCGTGCTGCCTCGGCACTCTGAGCCGTGCGAGTCAATCCTCTTCCGTCTAGATTCTCTTCCCTAGGCGTATGCAGGTTCAGAAACTCCTCCCTTGCTTCTTCCACCAATTCCACCCGCTGTTGAGTCTTCTGCAACAATTCTTCCGTGCTATGGTGTCCGTCAGTAATTTGCTGAAACGTTCGTCTGCATTCGGTCTGCTGTGACAAAATTAAGTTTTCTTGCGTAGTGCGTATTTCATCCTTTTCCTTCAGCTTATTCTTATTCTTGTTCAGTTGATTTGGCATTAGTCTTCATCCGTCTGCCTGCGTACCAGGTCCATCAGGCAACGACGCCAAATGTTTACCGTACTGGGTAAAGAAATCAATGCATACAGGCAATAGATAGAAACAACAGAACTCCTATTATTCGCATATGCCAAGAGATTACATACAGAGAATAAGATGCTTTACAATGACCCAAGAGGGTGTATAAATACTTTCCGAAGAACCTTCCCGAAGGGGTCCGTCGGCTACATGACAATTACTAAAGGGCCCATCAGCTACATAAAAAGAATCTTCTCGAAGAGACCCGTTGGCTACATAACAAGAACCTTCCCGAAGGGACCCATCGGCTACACAATATCTACCGTCAACATACATCCTGTCGGTTACACAATATTTACCTATGACGGGATGTTGGAATGGGCTCATGGTAAAGGGGGAGATGAGGAGAGCGGATGAGTTATGATTATTATGATGTGGGAAATCATTAAAAAATTAAGGCACTAGAAAAGTGTTGTGTATAGGAATATATAATTTCATGATCCATAAAAGGATTATTTTTTGTAGCCGGTAACGATGAGTTAAAATAAGGGGTTCTTTCTATATTGTTTGGCAGTACTTAAAATGTTGAAAACATTGATTTTTTTTAGGAGGCTTATAAACTAATATAGATAGTTAAGCAGCTCTTCAGATTAAGGGTGATGGTCATTTTTGCATAGCCACCAGTGAACTGATTGTAATCCCTCCTTCAGTGTTTGATTTGGGAATTATGAAACTCAGGAAAACATGTTTTTGTTAGAATTTACAATGTTCTAAATCTTTCAGTTTAGAAATCATTTATTTGTTTCTGTGTTAGATTCTCCTTTGGTTGCCACCTTTGTTACTTTTATTTCTTTTGGTAGAAGACATGCATCACTTTTAGCTATAAGTTCTACCAGTTGTTTTCTCATGTGTCTTTCAAATACAATTATGAATTTATTTTCATGATTTCTGATAATGATGCATACATCCACAAGAATCCAGTTGGAGATAGGCACTGTTATAATTCAATGTGAACCAATATAAAGAATGTGGCTGCCTGATGTTTTCTAGACTACTGTGACTATGGCAAATCTAAATCTGTAAATAATGATTCATTGTTCTCTTGTATTGAGATACAACATGCTTGCCAATTTTTAACTTTTTACCTGTTATTTGGATATATATTCAAGTTTGTTGCAGATTTGAGCAATTACAATTCTGACTACATATTCTCTTTTTTTGGTTGACATTTTCAACCACCCTTGTATCTTTTCCAGCTAAACATTCCTAAAAATATAACCAAGAGCTAGTTGGTACAGTTTATTGATGAGGGCCATATCTGATGGACTTTGGGGCATATATCCACATCAATTCAACTTCCTTTTGTGGAAAAGTTAATATCAGTGACCCAACTTTAATAGATAGCATAGATAGGGCCCAACTATAGTTTAGTTATCCATGTCAATATTTCCCATGAAAATTGATACACAAAATGTGTTGTATTTTTTTGGAGAATTTATTCAGTCAATAATGAACTCTGTTTTGTATTTGGTTGGGTAATCTGGGCTTGTCCCACTAGGAAATTGCTGCTGTGCATGCTCCTATGTTTTTTTTGGCTATCCAAACTAATTGTAATATCCCCACCCAAATAACAATAGACAAATGATTACACGTAGTAAAATGAACAAATTACAACAAATTATTAATTGACATTGGAACTAATTATAATCATAATTGACATAAAGTAAATAAATAATAAAATCATGTTATGGCTTAACATTTCAAAATGTATTAAATATTAGGATGTCGTAATGATTACAATAAAATTAACAATTTAAATATAATCCTTTAAATATTTATTGCAATATTTAATTAACAATGTAAAACATATTCTTCTTTTTAATATAATATTTAAATAATAAATTAAAATATAATCTTCTGAACAACAATAATAATAATAATAAAACAAGCATTCTCACGATAACTATGATAGGAACCATTACAAACTTTATCAACAGACGCACCTGTTCACGGATCGCGCATACATATATCGCGCTGACAGAGACCAAATGGGAGAAAAGGGAGGAAAAAAGAAAAGGGAGGAGAAGAAGATAGGAGGACAGGTAGCAGGGAAAGTAGACTGATGAAGTTGCTCTTACGTAGGTGAAGAAGACATTGATTCCACCACATCCGGGTACCAACTACTAACACAGCAGAGCCAAAATAATTCTGTTGACCAGCAGGAAGCCCGATCATCAGAGATGGTAATTAAGGTCATTACACACTGTCAGCAAAATAGAAGGGAAGCAAAATTTAGACAGCCACAATCAGAGGTAATACACCTGGAGCAGCGTCTGAGAAAAGAAGCAAAACATCTGACTCGGAGGAAAAACAGGAAAGGGAATATTAGAGACAGCACTATTGCTGCGAGCGTATATTGCCAAGATTAGACACAGCACCGTGGTCATTGTTGCAAGAACATATAACAACATATCGTTATAAGCAATATTACATTCACCTCCATTACATATATTTAAGGATTGGAATCAGAGATAGCAATCTAATTGCTATTTGCAAGATTGTAAAGTTGGATAAGAAATAGCATTTATCACCATCAGTGATAGGAACATAATATAGCACACTATCCATTGTCAAATCAAAGAAAGTTAATGTCTTTAACATTGAATATTAAGATCAACTTCCATAAGTGTTATCAGACATATCAGATATTGCAGTGATCAATATCCTCTACGTATTGCTCTTTATATAATAAATCATTATCCCTATATCTATCCTATCAATTGCATAATTTGAACCTTCATAAGTAGTGATTCACAGCGATAATTGAAGACTTGAAGGAAAGAAGTCTCTTACTATTAAGTTCACTACCAGTTGTAATCACTTTTCATATATCGATTAGAGGAAATTAAGGGATACTGGGGGATTATCTCTACTACCTTATTAGATTGTAAACATCAATGGTGTAAATATAAGTTATTAACACGATTTCTAGATATCTCTAAGAAGGGACATTACAGTGGTATCAGAGCATAATCCTACCATCTTGTGAGTGAAGGCTTATGGAAACTTACAAAAGAAGGACAAATAAAACTACAATGAAAGACTTAGCAAATGAAGTGAGAACATATATGGAGCAAACCCACCAGACAAACCAAACTATATTGAATCAAATGGAGAAGTCAAACCAAGCCCTCCTGCAAGCATTACAGGACATGGGAAACTCAATCAATAATTTGAGAAGTCAACCCAACATAGGGAGAGAAACCAATTCAGTCCATTTTGAAAATAACAATGTAACTTCAAGCTCTAGCTTACCTCAACCCGCATTCCTACCTAGAAGAGTAAATCTAAGAGAGGAGAGCAATACCTAACTAGTATGGAAGAAATTGCAAGGGCATACGCAGCTCTAGAACCCACCATTAGAGAAGTGATATCATTTAGAGAATTTTGTGAGGATAAACGAAGGGAGACGTCTAGAAGGACGGTAAATGAAGAACTCAAACATAAAATTAACAAAATTAAGCTTCCACATTTTGATGGCTCAGAGAAGATTACACCGCGCCAATGGTTAGAAAAATTAAACACATTTTTTATTCTAAACCCCATGACGGAAGAAGATGCATTGCAATTTGCTACAGTGCATCTAGAGGGAGCAGCACATGATTGGTGGACCCATGGGCATATCTCATTGGGACATAAAGATGTAAAATCCTATGAAGAATTCTCCCAAAAGCTCATGAATAAATTTGATGATAAGGACATTGAATGGTATTTCCAAGAACTAACTTAACTTAGACAAACTGGAACAGTGGAAGACTATGCTCGCAAATTCTAGGAATTATCAGTTATGGTTCCAGACCTTTCCCAAAAGAGACTTACTCATA
Source organism: Cupressus sempervirens (assembly GCA_028749045.1). Taxonomy (NCBI): domain Eukaryota; kingdom Viridiplantae; phylum Streptophyta; class Pinopsida; order Cupressales; family Cupressaceae; genus Cupressus; species Cupressus sempervirens. The sequence goes on from CM053785.1 coordinate 1,051,396,149, forward strand.
TATTTATAGAAGGATTGAAAGACTCCACCAGGCACTCTATTAAACCACATGAACCACAAAACTTGGGAGAAGCCATTAGGAAAGCAAAAATGGTAGAATCAAATCCTTCAAAGGAAAGATCTAAGAATTCTTCAGCAAAGATAGAACATAGAGATAATAACTCAAGAAGCGATCATAAAGAAAAGGAATGTTATTTTTGCAAAGGACCGTGGATTGTTGGGCACCGATGCCAAGGGAACGATGCTCTCAAGCAAAAAGAGGACGTAATGAAGAAAGGCTTATGCTTTAGGTGTAGAGAACCATGGGCATCAAGTCACAAGTGTAGAAAAAGGAATCAAATTAATAGAATAAAAGCAACATCTGAGAGAGAAATAGAAGAATCACATAAGAAAGCAAGACATGATCCGGGAAATTTGAATAGTATCCAAGCACCAAATGAAGGAGAAAAGCAATGGTCTTTTGAAGAAATTCCACTTGATGCATGAATTAGAGAATGGAATTAGTAATCAATATTAGAGAATAAGGGATAAAAAATTATTGACTCTTACTTAGTATTCATACATGTTTCTTTTGGATTGACAAGTAAAAACAACTAATTGATTATTAGAATTTGTAATAAACATATGAATACAAATATTCAGTAGTAAAGATCATGCACTTCTGGAAGCTTTAGGATGAGATAAAATCTCTCCTAAGGATTATAAGAGGGATTATCCTAAAGGGATATCCATAGAGGCCTTAGGGAGAGATAAAGTCTCTCCCAAGGATTATAGAGATGGGTAATCCTAAAGGGATACCCATAGAGGCCTTAGGACGAGATAAAGTCTCTCCTAAGGATTAAATAGAGAGGGATAATTCTAAAGGAATATCCCTAGTGACCTCGGATGAGATAAAGTCTCTCCTAGGGATCATAAAGATGAGTACATCCTAAAGGCATAATCAGAGAGGCCTAGGACGAGATAAAGTCTCTCCTAAGGATTAAATAGAGACGGATACTCCTAAAGGGATATCCATAGGGGCTTAGGACGAGATAAAGTCTCTCCTAAGAGATTATAAAAAGGGATTATCCTAAAGGGATATCCATAGTAAGGTGAGATAAAGTCTCCCCTGAGGATTATGAATGCAGATTGGAAGAAGTATCCTTAAGATTTCGGAAGAGATAAAATCCCTACCAAAAATTACAAGGATTAATCATCAAGTTAATACACAATCGAGAGTACAAATATGTTACAACACATCCAGATAAGTGTTATTGAATTGTTCGGAGTATTTTAATTTAGTATTCAATTTTTTTAGCTCTAACATGTTTATAATTATAAATTTGTGCTAATTTCAAGATGAAATATTTTCATAAGTTGTTGCTAAATATTATCATTCTAGTCAAGGTGAAATCACTGTTTCAGGGGGCATCGATCAAATCACAAGCAATGAATATTGAATTGCTTGAGGACAAGCAATTTTGGGAAGGCGGACTGTAATATCCCCACCCAAATAGAGTTTAATAATAAATTGATAATTACACAGTAACGAAGATAACAATAGACAAATGATTAAACATAGTAAAATGAACAAATTACAACAAATTATTAATTGACATTGGAACTAATTATAATCATAATTGACATAAAGTAAATAAATACTAAAATCATGTTATGGCTTAACATTTCAAAATGTATTAAATATTAGGATGTCGTAATGATTACAATAAAATTAACAATTTAAATATAATCCTTTAAATATTTATTGCAATATTTAATTAACAATGTAAAACCTATTCTTCTTTTTAATATAATATTTAAATAATAAATTAAAATATAATCTTCTGAACAATAATAATAATAATAATAAAAATAAAAATAAACAAACACTCTCATGATAACTATGATAGGAACCATTACAAACTTTATCAACAGACGCACCTGTTCATGGATCGCGCATACATATATCGTGCTGACAGGGACCAAATAGAAGAAAAGGGAGGAACAAAGAAAAGGGAGGAGAAGAAGATAGGAGGACAGGTAGCAGGGAAAGTAGACCGATGAAGTTGCTCCTACGTAGGTGAAGAAGACATCGATTCCACCACATCCGAGTACCAACTACTAACACAGCAGAGCCAAAATAATTCTGTTGACTAGCAGGAAGCCCAATCATCAGAGACGGTAATTGAGGTCATTACACATTGTCAGCAAAATATAAGGGAAGCAAAATTTAGACAGCCGCAATCAGAGGTAATACACCTGGAGCAGTGTCTGAGAAAAGAAGCAAAACATCTGACTCGGAGGAAAAACAGGAAAGGGAATATCAGAGACAGCACTATTGCTGCGAGCGTATATTGCCAAGATTAGACACAGCGTCATGGTCATTGTTGCAAGAACATATAACAACATATCGTTATAAGCAATATTACATTCACCTCCATTACATATATTTAAGGATTGAAATCAGAGATAGCAATCTAATTGCTATTTGCAAGATTGTAAAGTTGGATAAGAAGTACCATTCATCACCATCAGTGATAGGAACATAATATAGCACACTATCCATTGTCAAATCAAAGAAAGCTAATGTCTTTAACATGAATATTAAGATCAACGTCCATAAGTGTTATCAGACATATCAGATATTGCAGTGATCAATATCCTCTAAGTATTGCTCTTTATATAATAAATCATTATCCTGATATCTATCCTATCAATTGCATAATTTGAACCTTCGTAAGTAGTGATTCACAGTGATAATTGAAGACTTGAAGGAAAGAAGTCTCTTACTATTAAGTTCACTACCAGTTGTAATCACTTTTCATATATTGATTAGAGGAAATTAAGGGATACTGGGGGAATATCTCTACTACCTTATTAAATCGTAAACATCAATTGTGTAAATATAAGTTATTAACAGGATTTCTAGATGTCTCTAAAGAAGGGACATTACACTAATACATCTTGCACTTGGAGAACCTGTATTTTTTCAGTTATTCAGAGCTTTTTATTGTTGTTGGGAATTATTCTGTAGACTGGTGCTTTAATTGACTTTTTAATTCTAATCATTCATGAGTTACTCCCAACCAATCATCCATAGTTCTTTTCTTTATAACTACAAAGTTCTACTATGTGGTTTCCAAGTATAGCAGATGTGTATGAACAAAACCAAACAAGAGATTATTTGTTAGATTAGAATTATATAAACTTGTAGGCTTCCAAATGGTTTCTGGATAATACAATGTCTTATTAGTTACTTCTGTATTAATTGCAGGGGACTCAGAAAAACTTGTTAAAGTGCTTTTTGAGGTTGCAAGGCATCATGCACCATCAACAATTTTCTTGGATGAAATTGATGCCATAATTAGCCAGCGTGGTGAAGGACGCAGTGAACATGAAGCAAGTAGAAGGTTGAAAACCGAGCTGCTTATCCAGGTAAAAATGTCTTGTCTATTATGTAAAGCATATTAACATTCAAAAATACATTTCATAGGGAAGAAAACTTTCGCTGTTTTCCTGTCTTTAATTTGACTGTTTATAGGATTTTTACTTTCTAAATGTATTCTAGTACAGTGAATTTTATAGAGCTAGATATCTTAGAGGTATGTATCACTACTTTTTCATACCTATTAGCATTTTAATTCTTAGAAGATAGTAGTTTTCCACAATCCATTACAATGTTTGCTGTGTTTTCTGGGCAGATTGTGTTCCTTTTTTTGCATCAGCGTTTCGGGTCACATTCTATGATCCATCATACGGATGATAGAGCTAAAGGAAAAGAATGGAGTCCAGGTGAGAGTGAGTGTATGTAGGGAATAGATGGGAAATGGCAAGAGTGAGTGTGTTGAGGATGATGTGGTGTGCGAAGGGCAGTGAGAGTGTGTTAGGAGGCCAAGGTAAGAGTTTGAAGTGCAGCAAAGGCAGGGGCCGAGAGTTTCGACAATGGGAAGGTTCCTTCAGAGCATGCCTCAAAAGGGATTGTTTGCTAGGGTAGAGTCTAGGGGTTGGTGGTTTGATCCCCTTGTGTTGAGCATTGTTGGTGTAATGGTTTCTTCGATTAGGGACGCCATTCATTTGCTTCCTCCCACATGGAGACAATGGAGCATGTAAAGAAGAATTACAGACTTTGGAAGAATGCTTCTAATCCTTTTCGTGCTTGTAGTGATTTCTACAAGGATAATTGTTTTGGAAGACTTTCCATAGGGATCGACTTCCCCTATGTTGTTTGGAGAGAGCATTTCCCTAACTCCATGTTTCTGGACAACACAGTGGATTTGGTCTTTGAGCCTATGGATTTCCACATTTTAGACGAGTGCATAACGAAAGTATCTTCAGATATCCAGTCATTAGCATTGGTTTTCAAAACTGCTGGGAGGAAGCCTTCAATGAATGATTTCTTAGCCTATTGCAAGAGTAATTTCCTATGGTGGAGCTCATGGACCACGTTTTTTTTCTTGTCACCTTTCTTAATTTAAACAAAAATAGGTATTTTCTGGATAAAGGACCTTAGTTTTATGGTAGATTTGGTTTATTTATGACTCCTTGGTCTTCTTTTCCAATCTTGCAAATGCTAGAGTTCTTTTTATTCCCAATGACTGCATCTATAAAATTTGCCTATGGTTATGCAAAATACGGGACTCATTGAATCCTTGATCAATCACATCGACACTTTTGTCATAGTTCAAGATGGCTTCAAGTTCGTGCCATGGTTGATATTTCTAGGTCACTTCATCACATGTTCAAAATAAGTTCATCTTTGGGCATTTGGGCGCAATACATAAATTATTAGGAGCTTCTAAAGTGTTAATTCAGGTATAACCAACTATAGCAGAAGGTTGTTTGGTACCAACCAAATTTTTTCAATAGCCTTTATGCCCTTAATCTCAAGCTTAACCCCTCCCATTCATGTGGCCACCAATGCTTTTGATCGGCAAGATAATTTTTCCATAGATCAACAAATAATACTTTGGCCTCTAATGATGCAGAGCTTTGGTTGGCTTTAGCAGAAGATCTTGGATCATGTAGATGTCTTGGCTTGCTATATGTTCATTCCATATACTACATTACAATCAATGATTCAAATCAAACTTTTTAAAGAGGGGCAAGAATAGTAGAAGGTGATCTGATGCTGAAAAACTAAAGTTGAAAGCCTTTGGATTCGATAGATGATGGCACTTAGTAGACAATGTAAGCACTCTTTACCATGAGCAAACAAAAACAAAAGAAAGGTTGATATCTTGAATTTTTGCATAGTTTGTTTGAGATGATCTCTCTCTATGATTTCTTCAGCTATTATGATCAGAGATGCCTTGCACTGTATCTGCGTGAGGCCACTATGCTCCGGGATAACATGATTCAGACTCTACTTCCACACCAACACTCATCTACTCAGCTCATTACTGTCTTTTTACACCTTTATCCCCCTTGCGTGGTGTGAAAAGGCCCTCTAGCTCTATTCGGCCTAGTGATCTTTCTAGATGCGTCAGATCCCATTCTGCTTATAGGCACCAACGACACTCCTCTAGGACAGGTAGGAGACAGTGTAGTACCTCTACGCATTGACACGTGTATCATTCTATGACTGATTTCTTCTCACCCAAGAAAGACTCCTAGTGCTTTCTGTTGCTTGTATATGTTTGTTGTTGTTGCTTTTCTTCGGACACCTTTGTGTGTTCCTGCTGGCTTCAGCCCTGCTTTGTTGTAATCTTTTAGTCCCATAGACCTCTTTTTGGTCTTTTGTTGGACATTAATATCATTATCTTATCTTATCTTATCTCTTGAGTGGTTGAGTTGGTCTTTTGTAGGTGTATCTTTTTGTGTTTTCACTCATCTTTTTTACTCCCCAATTTTGGGTTTGACGCTTTCTTTGTTTTTGGTTTATATGTTTTTCTATGTGGGAGTGGGTCCATATTCCACAAGCTACTGATTAAAAAAAAATGGGAATATATATGCATGGTATAACCGTTTTTTAAATAAGAAGACGTGCCCTTGAACAAAAAAAAGAAGCTAAAATCATAATTTGAGGAGTATGTCCTTGGTACTTACAATTTGTGTATTTGAGGTGTTTCGTGCATGGCAAACAAAACTAAAACTACATCCTTTTGGATTGACTTAAGGATAAATTTTCTATGTTTTTTGACTAAAATTTAAACTTACAATAATAACACTACTTCAATGAAAGCTAGAGATTGAGCAGTGTAAGTAAACATAGACTAGGATTGGTTAAAACATAAGGACACAATAACTTCAATAAATTGAATTGAATAATAACATACAAAACACCATTTCTAACTTTGAGTAAACTTGGAATGCAAAGCTTGCTTTGTTATTAGAAGCAATTTAATTTACCTCAGCACATATACACAAAATGTTATATGCTAAACACAATAGTTGCATTCCAAGCTACAACAACTAACTTAAAACCCACTAGAATGCACAATTTTTAGTAAATGCTAAACTATTAGTATCTAACTCATAAAAACAACACAATAATCTTTTTTCCGCATGAACACAAAATCACATCAACCGACCACATCTTGAATGGGCACTTTCTGAATGTAGGGTGGGAGGGAGGTGGGGTAAACCTTGAGTATTATGATGAAAATGGAAAAGATAGTTGAGTTACTTGGGAGTCATTGATGACATGGGACGTGCAATGGGTGGAATAGAGTTACACAAACGAATGGCTAGGAGGCGGATAAGATGTGGAACGGATGGGTGTGTACACGTGTTCTTGCTCACTCTATTTGGCGTTTCAACCCAATTCCATGTAATTTTATCTTCCTAATCAATTTGGTATGTTTGGACCTTTGGCCTATTTAATTGATTACCATAGGTGAATGAGTTGGGGTTAGGGACTATGATCTCTCCTTTTTAGGGATTAAATTTAATAATGAAAATAATAATAACTAATAATTGAATTGATAGGATAAATTTATTATTTTTAAACAAAAGACCAGAAAGGGTCAAAGGGACTATTGAACAAAAGACAAAAGCCAGCCCAAAGTAGGGACACCAAGCAATGCTCAAGGAAAAACAACAGAAAAGAGAAGGGGGAGGGGGAGTCAAAAAAGAACCCTTGATACCTCACTACAAAATTGAAACAAAGACAACAAAGGAAAATGCCAAGATAGGAGGGTAAGTCGAGGGGCTGAAAGTGCACACAAAGCATCTTTGAGTTTTCCTAGAATAGGAAGAAGAAGAGGAATGTTGTTGTTGAAGATAGCTTCTTTGACGTCTCACGGATCCATAATGATTGGAAGGATGGGGACCAAGCTGATGCTTGGAACCATGCGCTTTATGAGATTTGGAGAAGGAGGTGATAAGATGACAAGACCCCGAACTAGTCGGGTGTTGAAGCTAGAGTGAATGTTCTCGAAGTTTAGTGGCCTTTTGGAGATAGAGGTCCATGCATATTTGATCAATCAACTTGAAATTTATTGGAGAGACACTAGGCCCCTCTAGATCAGTAGTAGAACCTCCCTCTAATCTTATTGTTTATAGGACATTGGAAAATGAAGTGTTCCTCTGTCTCAACTTCTCTAATGCTACAAAAATGGAAAACCCTCATCTCTTTGTCATGGTGATGTTATGTCTCAATATGAAGTCGATGGGATCCCACTCGAAAGGATACAAAAAGAATTTGTCTAGTGGTGAGATGAATAAGACCACTGGATTATGATGCAGTCACACAACTTCCAAAAGTGCATTGTCCTTCACTTTGTCATCACAAAATGGAGGCAACATTGCGAAAATTTTTCAATTCATGTTTCTCTAAGGTAACAAACTTTTTGATTGGCAAAGATTGATCAATCAATTATTCTCAATCCATATAGTGAGTCTTTTTACTGAAGGCTCTCATAAAGTCGTTTTTATTTTTTCAATTTGTTAGCCTATACTTGATTTTTGAGGCCTTCAAAGTCCTTTTTGCATTTTTGAGTGTTCGTTTGAATTGTTTTACCTTTTTGTTTCTTTCAATCTCTTGATTTTGGTCTCGCTCTCATTTTGAGATATGTTAGGGTTTAATCGAAGTTGTCAGTCAAAAGTTATTAAGGTTTATGAAAGATCCCCAATCCCGGTGACCTTGTAAATTGATGTTTCTTTCAAAATTCAATTCTTTGATTGGAATTTTGTACCTCTGAATAAACTTAAAAGAATTCTGATTTTCTTTTTGGTTTTTTTCTTGTTTTCAACTTTTTAGGTGTTTATGAAGATATATTCATGTAAATGAAAAATAACAAATAACTTCGAACTAAGAATGATGAGTGGCATTCATACATTGAAAGCATTTAGTAATCTGGAAAGGATTCAAATCGTATTAGACATAGTATTCAGATTTTTGCAGTCAAAGAAATAAATATATCAAATGGATTTGGTGCTGTCTACAATGATCCTGATACTAGCTGTAGAAGGGTTTACAATCACAAAAGATGGAGAGCTTGACCCTTGTACAATCTCCAAACTGCAAAATGTGGCTGCTAATAAAGAATGACGCCCACAATACAAGCCCGAGCTGCCTTTGAGGCTGGCCACCTAGCTGAATGTGATGTTTCCTTCTGATAAATGGTGCAATGAAGAATGTCGATCCTTGCCACAGAGAATAGTACCTTCCAACTCCAATACTGAATCACCAAATCCTTGTTGAGGTTTGCGTCCCAACACTCCAGACTCAAGCCTCTGGATCACTCCACTAGAGCAATTTCCAATTTCACAAGTTTCAAATGTAAAATATGTTAGTGTAAATATGTAATGGACCTTGTAAGGTGAGATTCACTTAAGTGAATCAAAAAGATGTGCTAAATTGAAACTTTAAGTGATGCAAGTCAATTACATGTTATTTCTGAATGAGATACATGTAATTGCCCTTCCAAACCACTTTTTTGGCTTTTAAAACACTTATTTCTTGACAAAACAACTAGCTGAGTGGTTTTCACACATTTAAAACATGCATTTCATCTTCCAAACCCCATTTTTGGTCTTTGCATGCAAAATGCAAACATATATTTGCTTTGAAGAACCATGATTTGCCTTGGAAATTAAGTTGCATGCAAAGTAAAACATGTAATGAGTCTTGCAAACACGATTTGCATGGAATGAGGCTATATTAAATATGTAAAAGGAATTGCAAACCCCGCTTTGCCAAAGGATTGCTATCTATTTGGTCATCCAAGTTTGGTGAAGCTTGATTGTGCAAATGCAAGTCATTTAAAACATGCAATGCATATCCTAAACCTCAATTTTGCTCCGGGTATTGGAATATATGCATTTGCATTACATGCAATGCCTTCTCCAAACCACGCTTTCAGCTTAGAAGGAATACATCACATGTAATGCATTTGCCAAACCACGTTTTCAGCTTAAACTTGGGTTTCATGCACTTGTAATGCATATTTTAAATATGCATTTGGACATTCAAACCCTGATTTGAGTCTAAAGGAAAAACGTTGCATGTAAAGGGCCCATTGAAACCCAATTTTGGCATTTCATGCAAAAGCATTGCATGAAATAGAGCTTTGAAACCATGATTTGAAGCAAAATTCTCCATTTTGAACCTGCAATGCATCTCAGGAACCCTGATTTGCCAAGGCATTGGAAAGAAAAGGCAACTGGAGTAAGCATTTGCATCTTTCTATGCAGATGTAATGCAACATTCAAACCACGACTTGCCTTGTGAAGACATTCTTAAACATGCAAATCACTTGGAGAAGTACGATCTGCACTTAGGAGGGCATTTGCAACATCATTTGCATCAACAAATCACAATTTGGAGCTAGTGTTTGAATTTTCAAAGCATTTGATCTTTACATGCAAACACACTTCCGAAACCTGATTTTGGAGAAGAGAGTTGCATTCTAACTTCTTGCTCCAAATTTTGCTCCTTTCTCTCCTAGTAAGACTTGGATTATGTTTGCATTTCTTGATCTTATTGCTTATTTCTTGCATTCTTTTGCTCTTTGTCTTCCATTTGTCTGAATGGAGCCCTAGATTTTTTGTTCCATGTTATCGAATTATTTTAAAACTCTTATTTCTTGCAAATGCAAAGGTTCTTCAAATAAAAAAAGAATTTGCATGCAAGACTGAAGTGCTGAAACTTATCAAATCGAGTCAAAGCAAGAGGAATGTTCTTCATTTTTGGATTTTGGTTTTTGGTTTTTTGTATATACTTTGTTTCAGAAGGAAAGTTGAAATTTTCACCAAAAGAATGCAAGTATCCTCCATGCTTTCATCTTCCATATTCAATCCATCTTCAAAATACATCCAAACTCCATATTCCCAACTATGTAATCATACTTACAAAACTCGACTACATATTTACACCAAGTAAAAATGTTGAGTTTTTCACCACATGTAAATGCATCTCCAAAACCCGATTTTGGTTAAATAACACATTTTTAAACATAAAGACTCTCATCGTACACACATCCATATGCTTCCAACTTGAATTCTTTGTCATTCAAAACAAAAGCCTCATTTTGCCTACATGCAATCCACCTTTTGAAACTTGAATTTGGCCATTATTGCGCAAAATACAAGCTGTTCGAACAATTTTTCAGCCTTTCTAAGTGTTCAAAAAGCATCTAAATCATATCTAGTATACTTATTCTCCATGGATCTACCGTCAATTGTCTAAATCTTGAACCCCTCACGGATTCAATCCCATTGAAAGATGTTTTCACACTTTGGAATTCTCATGTTGCAGAAAACTCTTCAAGTCAAGAAATGTCAGAATTTTTTCAAAGAATAGAGACATCCCATCAAGAAGATGTGCTTTGAGTAAAAGAAGCAATATTCACTTGGTCTGCACTTTCCCAATGGCTACCCTAGAACCTGAGTTCGTGCGAGAATGCGACAAACACTTTGATTAAATTTTTTTTTAAAAATCAAATAAAGAAGCTGATGGGAAAGTTGTTCTGAGTTTACATCCAAACATCATTGAGAAGGTTGTCAAAGTGCTGGAAACTCCAGAATATTCGAATCTGACAAAGGAAAATTCACAAACAACTGTGGAATGATAAAACGCTTGATTACATCAAGCTCTCAAATGACAACTGACAATTTATCAAAGAGAATCAAAGGCTAAGATACAACACCACAGTTGTCAAGGTGAATGGAGTGACACAAAATACAGGAACTCCCAATCATGTGATTATTTGTGATACCATCACCAAGTGCAAGGCCTTTGCCGATAATGTATAGGATATTTCATTTAGAATTAGCAGTTTCAATATTTTCTTCAAGTGTATTTTCAGCTTTGTAGATTAAGAAGATAGGTTGCATGTAATCCATTTGCCGATTACACGTACCTTGAATCATGTAATCCAATAAATCTTCTTTTTTGTTTGACTTAGTCAAGGTGGTTGAGTTTCTCCCACCTTTTTCTCCTCTTTCTCTCACTCCTTTGCATATATAAAGGAGTGCCTTTCATTGTAAATATCATCTTTTTTATATGCAAGAGAGCTTTGCCAAACTTGTACAAGCATAATTGTGATTGTGTTGTACGAATTTGAAAGAAAAGTGAATATAAAGAAGCAATTGAATTCGAAGCTATGGCTGGAAGCAATTGTGGTGAATTAAATTCATAGCTGTGAATGCAATTTGAGTTTACTATCTTTTATTTATATTAATCTTGTATGTGTATTAGAACACAATGAGTACAAGAAGCAATTGAATTCAAAGTTGTCTGGAAGCAATTATTGTGATGCAAACTAGAAGTTGTACTTGTAGTTTGTATCACTGTCTTATATTCATGCAATTTTTTAGAATTATAGCTTAGAAATCATCTACTTCTGGAAGTCCTTGAGCCACAATAGTAGAGATTTATCTTTAAAACAATCGTATAGGATTTTGTGAGCTTTATAGTTATTCTTATAGTGTAGTAAAACTAGACATAGATCTAAGTTGGTACACTTTCAATCAGCCTGTGAGTTGATCTTAGTTTATCGGTATCATTGTTTCCAACTCTTAGATAGAAATGTAGTTATAGGGATTAAATCTTGCCCATCCTCGCTCTGCAAGGGGATTCTTTCTTGAAATAAGCAGAAAGAATATCAATAACACCCCTTACAATATTGCTTAACTTCTTGCTTACCTTGAGTTGATCCAAGGAACAATGAGAAGGGGGACCTTCCCTATAAGGTAGGAGAGACTTTGTCTCACACATTGTGGTTTGTAATCCTATTTTGCAACCTAACTGGCATAAACTGTCATTTGCAAAATATCTCCCAACAAAGTGCTCGACATAGAACACCATATTAGGGCAAAGACCCCTATGGGCGTTCACTTGTGCAGTGAGGATAAAATGTCAATTTTGATATGCTTGTTCAACTCCTTGGATGGGAGGAGATGGTAAGGAGCATCAAGAGAATAGTGAAAGGGGGGAGACGATCAATCTCTTTGCCAACAAACCCATGAAGGGTCAAAGCATTAACAAACCAACCATGGGCGTGACTTGAAGAAACATAAGCGACAATTGATTCAGAGGGAAATAAGCGAGGTAGTGGTATTTGCAGTGTCCCTTATGAGAATCAACGAAACTACAAGGTCGATGGTAAAACCAAATAAGATCAAAGATAGCCCTAAGCCTGAAGGGGCAAGCCTTGAACTTTGCATGAATGATGTTTTGAAGAATGACCTGATAATGTGTCATAGAAGAAGAATTTGGGACCGCTGCACAAAAGCCCAATCAAACTCAAGGAATGAAGGTCCCCAAACCACAAACCCACAAAGAACAACCTAGTCTAGTGAGAGGGTCCATGAGGGTTAGCTTGGAAGTGGTGTCAAAAACAATTTCTCTCCAAGATAGCCAAAGAAGCAAACCCCTTGTTGATTCAAGGTTGTATGGTAAGTCTCAAATTGAAAGGGGGGCCATAATATGTAACACCAAGATAGGTATAGGGAGAAGAGATCTCCACTCCAAGCTTGTGAAGGAAAAATGTAAATGAAAGGCCTTAAAACAATTAAAAACTACCACCTTCTTTTTACCCAAATTGACTGTCAACTATCATAAGTCATAAAAATCCGCAAGACTATCAAGTTGTCTTTGTAGACCATTAGGGGAGGAAGATAAAAGCACTATATCATCAGCAAAGAGTAAAATAGAAAGTATAACCAAGTGGGGTGGGCAACCATCACCATTCTAAGAGTGCTCCTAAAGAAACCCCTTAAGCTCATCAATATAAATCTTGAAAACAGTAGGGGATAGGGGGCATCCTTATTTAACCCCAATGGTGCTCTTGATAAAATTCGAGAATCCTCTAGGGGTCCTAAGACAACCTAGAATAGTCTCATAAAGTCACATGATAGCTATGAGGAGTCTCAAATATACCAATGTTGTAAAGCCTTTGAAATAGGGCCAACCAGAGGACTGAGTCAAAAGGCCTTGCAAAAGTACACAAAGCAACAATAAACCTTTGAAGAGTGATGATGAGCCTCCTTAATAATGGTACAAAGAGTCAGATTGTGATCTGTTTTTTGATAGCTAGGTTTGAAACTCGCTTAACCTCTTGCACATACGCACTGCAAATCCAACTCCCTAGAAAGAATATTGTATAAAACTTTGGCATACAATTTGGAGGTATAGGTAACCACGATGGTTTTATAGCTGTTGGAATCTAAAAGCAGACTTGATTGTGAAGCAGGTGAATGTAGTGTGACGAAGACGAGGGAAACTTAGTGTGGACCACATGGTTGAAGATGGTGGATAAGTAGGAGCTTGGGAGAGTTTGCCATGCTTGAAGTACCATGAATGGAACACCTCCTCGTCAGCTGCTCTACTATTGTTGGGAGTCCTAACAACCTCTCGGATATTCATAGGGGTGCCGAGATGGCAAGAGGTGAGGCAAGGGATATGGATGAGGGGTTGGCTAGAGATATCATAGAGAGAAGTGTAGGAGACTAGGGAACCATGGTGTATCCTTGTAAGAAGGGGGAACAGGGGGGAAGTGGGTGCGCCAGAAGGATTTAGGGGAGTCGATGAGAGAGGTACAGTGGCCTTCCCTACATTAGAAGATGTGAGAACATTTCTTGCAATGAAGGAGGTTGCGGTAAGAGGTTTTTAGTCTGGAGTAGGAGGGGAGGTGGTGAACGAAAGCATCTCGCAAAACTTGATGGTGAGCTTTACAATCCCATCATACTATTTGTTCATAGGACAAGTGTCCATAGGTCTACAAGGAGGGAGTGGTCTGGTGATGGAATGAGGAAAGCAGAAAAGGGCGGCTTCCCATATGGAGGTGGAGATGTCAAACATGGAAGTGGCACACTTGAGGGAAAAAACAAGGATGGGGGGGGGAAGGAGCGACTTAAGGTGGTGGGTGAAAAGATCGTGGTCACTATCCTCCAAACAAAACAAGGTAAGGGAGGAGGGGGAGGGCTAGGGGAATAAGCCAATATATAGGGAAATTTGTATATGTACATTACATTCATATGAAAGCGTAGATAAAACACACCATTTGAACATCATAAAACCTTACCATACAAGTTACAACACTTCAGTTGTCAAATTCAACACTCAATATACATTCTTAATTTAGAATTCATTGTCAAAATGCATGCAATGTCGTATAATAACATACAAAATTAAAATACACATAATTTGGAATTAATTGTCAATGTTGTGTTATGTTCACACAATCAAAGCCAGAAAACATAACACAACACTGATGGATTGTGGAAATCTGATGGCTCTTATTAATTGTAAACAACAACAAGAACAATAACGGACCTTCCAAATTGAAGCATACTCCTACCATTTAAGTCTGATATAAATTATCGGTGTACACATTATTGGCACAATGTTAAAATTGCTGTAGAAAATCATTTACACATTAGTGCAAATAAACATCCCTACGAAATACTAACATAAAAAACCCTGGAAACTGTGTTGGAGTTGACTGTTACAGGTTTGACATTGACTCTAGAAAGGGCTGTTGTAGATATTGGATCAAGTATATGTCTCCCAATGCCCTTCTCACTCTAGAACATATTCACCAATGATCTAAATTGGGGTTACATTGTTACACTGTTACACCCGTAAAACTACACCTCCAATATTCACCAAATCATTCACAAAGGACCTAAATCAACACAATTTTGAGCATGTAGCAACATTCGTAATTTCATTATCCTCAATATAATGTTGCCAAATGCTAATTAGAGGGACCCCAAATAGAAGCAATTAACTACCAAACAATAATAAGCATAATAGGACAAACTTGGACGCAGGGGCCCACTTAAATTTTAAAAAAGAAAGAATTTTATAAAAGACAATGTGATTGTTTAAATGCAGATGAAGCCTATCTCATTGGAGATGCCTTGCTGTCCTGAAGATTGCCAAGGTGCTCCTAGTCGTCCTCGGGATGTACAACTGTCCCCCTAATTTTGGGCAACATCCCCAAGTTTCCAGAACATCCCTTGTTAGTTTTTAGAAAATCAGGTCGGGGTGGGGCTATCTCCTAGCCGTTCCTCCCGCCTTGAAAATGGCCAAGGTACAAGGATGGGGGTTTCTAGGGATGGTGGGGGGGGGATGCCTCCCAGGGTAATGCTACATTATATGTAGTCTAGTGGTTTTAAATAAAATAATGATGTTTAATTTGAAAAAAAGCATTGATATTTTAATTTAGGTAATGAACGGAGCATAGGGGCTAGTTACAAATTAAAGGTGATTTATTTTAATGGATGGGGCTTTATTATTTAATGCTAGGGTGGGGGGGGATGCCTCCCAGGGTAATACTACATTATATGTAGTCTAGTGGTTTTAAATAAAATAATGATGTTAAATTTTTAAAAAAAAGTATTGATATTTTAATTTAGTTAATGAATGGAGCATAGGGGCTAGTTACAAATTAAAGGTGATTTATTTTAATGGATGGGGCTTTATTATTTAATGCTACATTGGGAGATTAAATAAACGGACTTCTATTAAAGTGCAAAAGCAATAAGGTAGGCGAAAAGAAAGAACACAAAAATTCTGAAATGCAGCGAAAAAGCCAAAAAAATTATTTCTGAAAAACTATCGAAAAAGCAATGCAAAAGAAAAAGGTGTTTTTTTTTTTTTTCTGAAATAGTAAACAAAGAGGGAATTTCCCCCCCCCCAAAGTAGCTCTAGAAAGTTATAAAAGGAGGATTGTGACTCTCATTTGAGGATATGCTGAGTTTGATAGTTGATATTGCCCCCTATTTGTTCTCCCCTTTCTCAAATGCCATTGCTGGATATTGCTTTAGAGAGTTTGTATTTTTATTATTTGATGGGTGTTTTTAAATCTATTTTTCAGGGTTTTATGTTTTTTTTTGGTTTTTGAAAGTATGAGTAAATACAATGCAATAAACTCAAATTTCTGTGATTCAAGTTTATTCACAATGATGAACAAATGCATTTAAACATAATATTATTTGCAATATCAAACTTGGAGATTTTTGCAGCTATTAATGGTTGGCAGAAAATGGATGCAAGAGATATCTGATGTTATTTTGTCCTTAGCCGCCAACATGGAATGGATTGTTGGCTTTTGCAGCCCCAAAATAAGCATTCCCAAGCTCTAATGTCACCTTCTCTTGCCTCATGTGACTTCTAAAACCTAGTGGCTGCCTTCTTTAATTCCAATGCATGTCTATAATAGCTGTGATCTGCATCTTTTATTGCCATTCTAACCTTTTCAACAATTCAGAATAAAAACTATGGAGTTAAACACTAATCTTTTCACCTTGGAGCACGATCATGGCTTCTGATATGAATCCACAGATATCTCACCAATTCAAAGTGCCAATAACTGGAGAAATTCACAATTCCTCAAGCCAAGTACTTCTGCAGACCCTTGTCACAATGTCTCTTCACATACTCAACAAAATCTGGAGCATGAAATGGATTGATTTCTACCTCTTTTGGCTTTTATATTTTTCCAAGTAGAAATTGATCAAGTATCTTCACCATTAAATTTCACATGATTTATAAATATATTTTCTTTTGATGCATTTGCCTTTGTTACATTTGAAATATAATATTTAATTATACTCCTCTCCAAAACTAGGCACCAATATTCAAGTTTATCAAATAATCATTTAATGCACTAGGTGCTGCCGCTCAATAATAAGCATTAACGTTATTATTAATCAAATGAAACCTAATTAATAATTTTTAATCAACTCAAAATCCAAATGCTCACTTCCTGAGCCAAACACCTAAGTGCCCTGCTAAAAAATTGCAACTGGCCAAAATTGACTTATTATAAGTAGTAAGTCCTTGAATGAAAGCTTTGTCATTGATACTAAAACTCCACACTGCCACCAACCTGTTTAGGTGCCCTGCTATAAATATAAATCCTAACTTTCCTAAAATAGACAGTTACTATAAATAGTTACTGTGCCAAACTGGTTCAAATGAAGATCCATCTCAACATCCCTGACCTCTGGAGTGGGGATTGATATCTGGTTCTGCCAACTGAGACCCTCTATCTCTCTGATTTAGCCTACGAGGGTCACTGACAGGCTACTCCTCACTACAACACAGGGTGAGCTAAAATGGGGACATTACATTTGTTCTGGAGGAGATTGCTCTTCTTCAGTTTGTAAGGACGAAAACCTTTGCAGGCAACATTCTCCATATTGTTGAAAGACACAATCTGGAGGATTATTTGGTGTTATCATTTAGAAAATATAATGGAGCTTTCATGATGATTTGTCCTATATTTCATCTCATTTTATAGTTGCATATGTCTGGAGGTTTATTATTAGTTGGCAGATTGAGGAGTGTGAGGAGGGTTGGAGCTGTTATTATGTTACATTATGCTGGCCGTACAATTGCCATTATTGGTTGTACATTTGTAGAGGAATGTTGGGTTTCTAGAGACTTCATCAGCTAGGGTTTGAGAAACTTATCTTCCTATTATGGCTCGCCCGAGTCTAGAGAACACAAAAACAACTTTAGTTTAGCCCTAGAAGGCGAACCTAGGTTGTGGCATCCATTTTTAGTAAGCCAAGAGAATTGTGGTCAGTGGAGAGATGATGGTTGGGGTGATTAGGAGGCTAGAAAATTACCTATAGCTAGATTAATCAACAAAATACACTTAGATCTGATGGAGGTAAACCAACCACTAACCAGTATACAATTTATTTATCTCCAAGCTTACTGAAGTATCTAACCATATATAGATGAAGTCTTGACCTCAATTAGCTTATTTATGTCATTCAAGCCCCCAAAGGTAGGATATCACCTCTTGTCTGCTAGTTAGAGAGCCTCATATTGTTAGATTGGGTGTTCCATCTGCTTCATTAAGGAACTTGGAACTTACTGTTCTTCTCCCCTCTTTGAAAAGTTAGGGATAAGGTTGAGACATGTTACCGAGAAACTAGGGCACATTTTCTAGTGTCAATAATTGGAATCAACATGAGATTGATCCATTGAACCCTTTTGTCGAGGGGGGGGATTATAGTCATGTATCCAAAACTACCTACCAAAACCTTCATTCCAATTTAGTTGTCTGAATGTGTTATGAGATATTTTCTCAATCAAAGCAAATGTGTTATGATCGAATCTGAGGCTCCAAGGAATCTAGGCATACTAATTTGAAAAGATTTGGTCAGGAGAGCCAATACTACATTCTTTGCTAGGTGGAGTGACAGTATTGACTCCTTGGGTTTCCACCTCAGCTGCGAATTTCAATTGAACAGGGAGGCCCTTTTGAAAAAAATCACTAACTCTGGTCCCTGCTTTTGTAATGACCCCTTGTTGGCTAAGTTGAGAAATGGGAGCAATTGTCTAATAAACCCAAATTTACAAGGAATTCCTTTATCTAAAAATCTTAATAACAAATCATGACTTATGAATTTAAAGGGGTGTAATGCATCTGATATTGTTATTATCCCAATGAATGGAGGTCACTGCTATTTTTGATTTATAAAGTTGGCTATGCAAGAAATGATCAATGTTCCACCTTCTTCTGATATGCAATATGAATTGCAAGATAAAAGTTTGAAAGAGATACCTCTGATATGGAATTACAGAAGACTTCTTTTATGACATATTTTTGGTTAATGGATCTTTAATAAGTCTTCAATATTATTTATAACGATTACTTGTTTGGCGTCAGATCTGAACTTTATAACCGTACCTTGTATGTACTTCTTAACAGCAATCTTGAATCATATGCCCAATTTTGTGCCAAGAAGGTGATTGCTTCAAGAGCATAATCTTGTTGATCTTTGGTAGCTTCTGTCCGATAAACCTATATATAATTATATATGAGATTTAATTGATATATATAAGTCGAATAGACATGTCCCATGAATGGGACATGTCTTTTCATTGGCTTATTCTCAATTTAAATAAGAGGTCGCTGCCATTTGGAAAATACATACCAAACATTATGGCAGTGCTTATTATATTTGCAGCAATCCTAGGGAAACTAACATGGTATTAGAGCCAGACTGCAAATGAATAGAATGAAATAGAAAAGAGGTCAATAATTCTATGCACTCAATACAAGTCAAGATCTCTGCACATAAGAGAGCAGATTCATCTATATGAGAGAACAATGGTGATCAGTTTTTTCTTTTAGTGTTATAATCATAACCAAGAGTGAAAGAGGACTTGTGCAGTATGAGAGGAATACCAATGCAGTCATTATTTCTGCCACTTTTGATATGATGTTAAAAGAATTATAATTGACTCTTCTACTCCCAGAATAAGTATCTATTTCCGAGAACAATGTTTATAATCGACTCTTCTACTCCCAGAATAAGTATCTATTGCCGAGAACAATGTTTAGTGGTATCCACTATTGGGCTCTAGGGATGAAATTTTCCATAAATTCCAATCTGCAAATACACAGAATGTACAGATTATATCGAACTTTATTGCAGAACTTTCAATCTTGTCTACCAGTCAGAGAAGTCTCAGATCTGGTCGGTTGTCTCCTATTGCTGATAGAAAGAGAAGTTCATTTAAATGTTTGAATTGATTGAAAGAAAAGTGGAATAAAGGTGTCAATAATGATTATTAATGACAGTGCCGAGGCTTCAAATAAGTAGTGATTTATAAAAAGGTTTCTATGCTCAAAGTGTGATTTGCAGCTCGAGTGATTGGACGGGAGTCAGGTCACGTATAAGTCTGCCAATATCATCGAAGACGAGGGAGTTTGTAAGAAAAGATGAAGAGTGTCTAAGAAAAGATGAAGACGATGCCAGGAATAAGACAGTCAGGCGGATAAAAGGTGGAGTGCTCGATAAGGAGTAGGGAAGCATAAGTTATCAAACATGGAGGACAGACATAAGGACCAGAAAATATATTAAAACAAAATACAATCATGATTTAAACGGAGTGAATATCAACCTGCATCCTACGTGGTTATGAAAAGGATATTCCAATGTCAGGATTATTAAAAATACAAATGAAGTATGATATAATCAGTTTGGTCTTCCCAGTAAATTCATGTTCACATTGCATCCTACTTGGCTTGAGGACTTGGGTCTATTGTGCTGACGCCTTTGATAGACGTGGGAAGTGGAAGAAGGCATTTAAGTTCTACTCCCAAAAGAATTCCCAACGACATTGGAGGAGATGAATCTGATCATAAAATGCAGGAAGCGATGCATCAAATGAAGGGATAAATAAGGAAGAAAAGTGGTGGCCTGTAACATGGAGCATGAAAATGATATAAAATCTCTTAAACTCACCCGCCACAACCAGTCCATGTGAAGACTACTAAATGGTATATACCTGCCACGTAAGGGAATTTGTGGCCATTAAAAGGAGAATCAAAATTGTTTCAGTCACCTTGTGATACCCCACGCGAGGGGAGATTTAAACAAGGAAAGGACAACCATTTAATCAATAAGTCACCTACTATGTGTAGACCCTACCAAAAGGGAGATCGGGCCATCATTATAACTTACAACTTATATGCATTAAAATGGCGACGTAATCTTCAGACATTCAAAGGAATTAATATAGACCATGTTTATAAATGTATATAATATTATAAATAATAACAAGAAATAAAAGGAGAAACATTTTCCATCGATGACAGGCCGAGACATGTAAAAGAGTAAAAGGTGAAAGGGTTAAAACGATAGTAAGAAGATCCCTTACATTAAAAGACAAAAATATATGCAATTTACATTTTGGAAGTATATGATTCAGTCAACCTTCAATGATCTCGATCATATTGAGTCAGAGGGAGTAAACCATGTTGAGATGGATTCTCCAGTGATCAATAAATTGTAGCACTCAAGAGGATTGTGATTCATGAATATACCTCTTGACTATGTGATTTTAATGGGCCTACCTCCTGTCTACATCATGATGAAGTGACAACTTCTAAATGATGTCACTTGTATTTATAGAAGTTATTGAAAGGTGATGATCTTACGATAACTTAATTTTCTATTAGGATGGATATCTTATGATGTCTATGCAAATCATGATAGATTATACCTTGCACGGTGGATGTTTAGATGGTAGGCATTATGAGAATGCGTGTGCACATACCTTATAAACATTTTTTGAGTATATGGTGAATGTTATGCGAATTGATATTCTAGAGGCCATTACACAAAGTACATGGTAAATATCATACGACTTGATGTTCTGGAGGCAATTACTCACAATACGTGGTACATATCTTGTATGTCATTCTGGAGGCCATTACTCAAAGAGTATTTGGTGAATATCATGTGTTGATATTCTGGAGACCAATACTCAATTGTGATATCAAAATGGTGAATATCATATGTTGATGTTCTGGAGACCATTACTCAGAGTATTTGGTGAATATCATATGTTGATATTTTGAAGACCAATACTCATGATATCAAATGTGATATCAAAATAGTGGAAATCATCTAATCAAAGATTTCCTTAATGTGTCATTTCTAAAGATTGTAAGTGGTGTAATATCTATCTCATGTTTATCCTCCCTAGCTAAGGAGTGTTGATGTTTGGTAGCTTCTGTCAGATAAACCTATATATAAATTATATATGAGATATAATTTATATATTTTAAGTTTATTGCTATATGAGAGAAACTATATATATAAAAAGCAATGATTAAATGTTTATTATATTAATTATCTAATTAACGAATAGACATGTTGCTTCATTGGCTTATTCTCAATCTAAATAGGAGGTTGCTGCCTTTTGGAAAATGCATGCCAAACATTATGGCAGTGCTTAGTACATTTGCAGTGATCCTCAGGAAACTAACAGATCTAACTGAAGATAAAGAGTTATTTTCTGTTCCCCTATGATGCCTGAATTAGTTGTCCTCCAGCAATATATATACCATCCTCAGCAAATGGTTGTCTTTTGGACTTTCAAATACAAGTCTTCTTCCTTTCAGAGATCACACCTTCTCAAAGACTCATAATCAGTTAGCTTTTAGTTGATTTATCATCAATCTCTCTTCATTGGTCATGATCGTTATCTTTGTTAAATTGATAACTACTGTATAGGCATCTGTAATGCTGTTCATACTTCATAAAATGTTTTTACCCTTAAACAATAGCCTGGTCATCACCTTATCAACTTATTATTGATCAAGTCGTCTTAACATTCAACCAGTTTTGATTGGTCAGCAGTGATTATTAGTTTTGATGCTCACAGTGGCAATTCTGGTCATCTTCTAATCTTTTAATTATTTATTTAAACATACGTCTTGCTTGTACCACTCTTCTTTAATTTGTGAATACTTAGGAATATATCATAGAAATATGAACCACAAATAATTGACAAGAAATCCAGTTTATAGGTAATTAATTTATTATTATAATTAGTAATATTTTATAAACTTAACATGTTTCAGAATTCATCGATCTATATTTTGATATAATATATTATATTTGCTATGTTAATTAATTCTATTATAATATCTATAATATTATTATATTATATGTTTAGGTATCATATTTATATATATATTCTATTATACTATATTATAATAACATTTTTTTTTTTGATCGATAAGAGGCCGAAGCCAAGGTTAATTATCATTATTTGTTGTGATTAATAATTTCGATTATTAGTTAAGCTTGAGTAGATTCGAACTCAAGACCTCCCAATTAAGAGGCTCACAATTTACCGTTGTGTTGTAGACTCTTGCCTTATATTATAATAACATTTGATCTATTATCTTTAGATTTATTATTTATTTATTTATTAAATACTATTTATAAAATAAAATTTTATAATTTTGTTATTATTTATTATTAAATCCTAATTCAGTGAGTACGTCACAATCCACCCTTCCTCAATGTTGTTTGTCCTCAAGCAATTAATACGAGTGGCTTCTATTGCATAACGTTGATATTGATTCGTATTTTGGGTTCACTCTAAAAACATTTGCACATAGGAATTTCTCTTTGAAATAAAAAGTATGCTTGTGAATGTATGATTAAATAAAACATACAAAATGCATATGAAGACATGAAACATACACATTAATGCATGAAGATACGAATTATAAACTGTAATGCATGAAGACACAAAGTATACATTGTAATGCATGAAGACATGATGCAATCACTAAATATACACATGATAAATGCTTTGTTGAATTCCTCCTTACAATTCTAATTTGAAATAATTCAAGGTCAGGGAGATGTTTTTACCAAATTCACTCCATTATGTTCTCTACGGCTATGTAAATACAAGTTAGCAGATAATTTAAAAACATGCGATCATACTATTATTAGTTTTAAACAAATTGGATTCATAGGGATTGAGTCATGATAAGCTTAACCAAGATCAACTCATACTAAGCCCAAGAATGAGGCTTTTCCCCATTGGTCTTGCTGACAGGTTTTAGATGTCTACGTGAGAAGGTTTACCTTGTAGGATACCTGTCTTACTCCTTTATCCATGTCTCATCTCCTATGTTAAAGAAAAACTCATCTGAAAAGGTGTCCTTAGCGTCTTTCATTTAACTAGTACTACAATAGAGCACCCTAGTAGTCCGCCCTTTATTGTAGAGCAATAGGGTGGCCTCATTGAGGCTCTCCCATAACTACTATTACAATAAGTTGCCCTAGCGATTCTCCCTTGATTGTGGACTCTATAGGATAAGTACTTGTAATAGGGTGCCCTAGTGGTTCTACCTTTATCACAGAGCAATAGGTTGCCCTTATAGCCATTCGCCCTTAGCTACTACTATAGTAGGGTTCCATAGTGATTCTCTGTTAATTGCGAACTTGGTTGGAAAGGTGCTTGTAATAGGGTGCCCTCGTAGTTCTCCCTTAATTAAAGAGCAGCAGGTTGCCCTCATAGTGGTTCTCCTTTAATTGCTGCTGCAGTAGGGTGCCCTAGTGATTCTCCCTTTATTGTAACACTTTTCCTTTTTAATTAATTCATTTCTTGAATATTTTAAACAATAATTAAAATTAAATTTTAGAGTAGATATATAGTTTAATTATTGTTACATTACCAATTAAGACAAATGTCCAAGTTATTGTTATGACTAGGGTTGAACTTCCTCGAAGCCCCATTGGCTTTCCCTCTGTTTATTGCTTGAATATTGTTGAGATTTTCCTAATCATATTTCATTTTCTTAGGTGGTGTTCCTTTTGTTTTTCTGTCAAATTTTGCCTCTATTATATTGACTTGACTTCTTGTCTCATACTTGTCCCCCGGTTCTCATGATTTTTTGCATCTTAAACATAACTTCTTTCTTAAGTCTTCTCGTTGTTTTTTAGATTTTGCGTCTTGGCATGTGTCCGAGTTCAAATTTTTCATTGTAGTGGAAGCATTTTCTCTTTAGGAATTCTTGCTTGTGCTTTTCATCCTTACTATGGAATTGTTTGGTGTGGTTGCTTGAGGGTTTATTGCTCTTTGATGATGCTTCTAATTTTAAAGTTGTTTCGTAGGCCTCTTTGAGAGTTGTTGATTTCAAAGCACTCACCAACCCTTATAGTGATATGAATAGATTAATAAGTCGGTCATCATCTACTCTTGCCAATCATACTGAGATTTTGTTGAATTTATCAATATAGATCTCGACTATCCCTTGTTGCTTAATTTGTGTCAACCGTCTAAAATCTTCTTGGGGGTTTCTTCTGTCAAAGCTTTTAATAAGCGTCTGTGCAAATTCTTCATAGGAGGTGACATTTTGATGGCCCCAAGTGTGGATTTTATGGTACCAGCATTTGTGTACTACACCTTCTAAGTGGAGGATAGAAAATTGGAGTGCATCTTTCTCTATCATTGTACTAAGGGTGAGGTAAGTATATGCTGTCTGTAGCCAATCATGTGCTGTGATTTTTTTGGACTCATCAAAATTAGGAAGGGTTACCTTGTTTACTTTATCTTTCAAATCCTTGTTTGGGTTTGGCCTTGCTCTTTTTTATGCTTTTTGTTTTTGGCCTTCACAGAATTTGCAAAATGTTATTTCCCCATTTTTGGTTCCAAATTAGCATAGGCTCTAGCATTTTCCACAGTACTATTTGTCAGTTGTTTGAATCCTTCTTCTCCTCTTAGTATCTGTTATCTAGGTAGAAAAGGGGGTTTGGATACGCTAGAAGACGAAGACCCATTATGGTTCTCCAAGTGATTAGTTTTGTGTCCTTCCCATTAGCAGAATTAATCCTAAGATTATCGATTGATTTGCCCATGCTTTGTACTGCTTTAAGTAGCACTTGGTTTGTTTGATTTTCTTGTTCAATAAATGCCCTCATTTCGTTGGCTAATTGTGCATTCATCTTGTTTGTACTTCCTTTCCTTTGATAGGTTTGCATGCACATTCCTCACAGGATGAATGGATTATGCTCTGATACTTCTTGTAGTGACCCCTTGTCAGCTAAGTTGAGAAACAGGGGCAATCGTCTAATAACCCCAAATTTGCAAGGAATTCCTTTATTTAATTTATTTTTTATAATATTAAAATAGAGAGTAAAGCTAAACAACATAGTCAATACAACATAGTCAAATAGTTTTATGACTAAACTGATCAGTTTCCATTACCTATTGGGTACCAACCAAGGTACCTATACCCATCTACCCATAGTTACATCACTTTTACAGATATCAACAGTTCAACCATAGACAAATTATGCCAAAAAGAGCAAAAAGAAGATTTGCTTGACTTAATTCCATGCACCAATGATGTTATTGCTAACATCAGCTCTATCTGAGTCAAAGGTTCCAAGCAGGGGCTCCACAGCAGGTCCAGCAGGAATGGGATCCTCCCAGGATGGCATGTGTTTGGCTCTATCCTCAGCAATCTTCTTGTTTTCCTCCTGCATATAAATGCCTTTTCTTTTGGTGAATTGCTTTAGAGAATCAAGCTCCTCCTGATTTAGCATATCATTATATGTATTAAAGTAATGGGCAGATTGAATGTCTTGTTGATAAATCACCATGGCTCCTTCACAAACAAGGATCATGAACCTGTCCTTTGAGATGTCCAACACCAGAGAAACCTGTTTCATGATATGAAAATGTGTGAGTTTGAAATTGAACTCAGTAAGAGTCCTGCAGTTTTGGTCATTTCTCCTCAACTTGAGATACCATAAGACTTCATTAGAAAGGGCAAACCAGAACTTATTGAGTTCCAAATAAAAATTATCACATAGACCAGTAAGAGTATTATGGATAGAAAGACTAGGTTTGAGCGCCCAATCAGTCAAACATGGAAAATAACATGGACCACATTTTTCTAGCAAATAAACAATAAAAAAAAAGGTGCTGGAAGGATTCAGGACAACCACAAATAAAGCAAGAAATAGGGTCCAGTCTGTTTACCGCATAGATTAATCGATTAATGCACATAGACAATGAACAAGAACAACAGCAGCAGTACTTCCTTTTTCATTCGCATATGCCAAGAGATTGCATACAGAACATAAGATCATTTACAAGGATCCCAAATGGGGTATAAATACTTCCCGCCAAACCTTCCCGAAGGGGTCCGTCGGCTATATAGCAATACTAATCTACCCGTTGGCTACAAAATTTTTACTGACAACATGAGCCCGTCGGCAACACAGTTTTTATTGATGATATCTACCGACGACATCATCACCCCCAAAAGAAAAGTCGTCTCCTAGCGATTTCAAAACTAACAAAAATAGGAGACCACAAAGTACAATAGAGCAAGAATATACACTATAGAGGAGGCTGTGATCCTGAAGAATGTTGCTGCCGACATAATTCGTAGACTTGCTCCGTCCGGATGCTCAAATCCTTTTGAATCCATGTGCTAACCTCTATGGCTTCTTTCAGGAGAAGCACTGCATCCATAGCCTGGGTCTTTGCTAATTGTAATTCCTGCTCAACCACTTCCTTATCCCATAACAGTGCTGCACGCTTGGCAACCCACGCTGCTTGCTAGCTAGCCAGATTTGCATTTACCTTTTCCCTAGCCTCCTTTTGTGCTGCTAGAGACCTCTCCATTGTGACCCTGTCTGCTGCCCTGTCCGCCTCTGCACGCCTGTGAGCATAGTAGACTTCTTTGTACAATCCTACTATCTCGTGCGCTAGCTTCTCCATGGAAGTGTTGCACGGACCCAACTCCGGCTTGGTGGCCCAATCCGCCAACATCTCCGGTGTCTCAACTGCTGGCCATCCTCTGTCCTCAAAATATGAACGGAACCGCTACGGACAAATCCCCCTGATATAAACCCGAACCAAATGCCACTCTTTCTGTCGGGTCATAGCCTGTAATGCCACATTTTGTCACTTTTGCAGCATAGCCCGCATAGCCCTAAGGTAATCTCTGCATTTGTCCTCATTTGACCCATAATCCTCCTTCGGCACATCATCCATGGTCCATTCCCCATCACTGCCCGTCTTTGCCACTCTTGTGGTAACCATGTCCACATTTGGTGCTGCCTCCTTCCCAGGCGCACCCTCCGACTGTGGATTTGCCACCTCCTGTGGCTCTGATACGGCTGTCGAACCTAGAGGGACTTCTCCATGACTCAGGGACTAAATGGACGGTCTAACCTTTGCAGGAATGAGCCGGAATTGCTGCCTCAGAAATTCGCTCGCTTTATCTATCACCTCCATTCTCTTGGGCTGCTCTAATTGTGCCTCCGTCAACAAGGAAGATGAAATCGTGACCACAACATCTGAACCAATCACATCCAAAAATACCTGGTGTTCAGACTCTGGCGCTAGCAACTCTATCAACTCTGGCTTTGCTGGTGCAACAGGGTTTGGCTTACAATCTTGGATAGGCAAGCCGTTGGTCAAAGTTATAGGAGAAAACATTCGCCACAGTTGTGGAGAGCAACATCTGGAGTGGATACCGGTGCAACATTTGGAGTGGATACCGGTGCAACAACTGTCGTTGGTGGGACACCCTTAGCCACTGCCCGTGGGACAACATCGGCCACCGCCGGTGGGGTCATAACGACTGGTGCATGATGCTGACCAAAAGGAGGAATGTGTGAAGTGGAGGTGGACAAGTGCGCCGAAGTTGGCAACTGCGGCGGGCTGAAAAATGTGGACGCGCTAACTGTTGGTTCACTGCCAACTTCCGTAGAAGTACTTTCTTCCTCGTACTCGACTCCACTGCTCTTTGAAGTCTCCTGTTTGCTGTCGGTGTCCCCGTGAGCCTCCAATCCTTGAATTACCTTCTTCTGCCCTGCTGCTGTTCTACCCGTGTCCAAATGTCTCCAATAAAATATTGGAGGCTCTCCTTGCGCTAACTTTCCTCGCGGTGGAGCCTCAAAATCATCCATTGGTATCTGATTAATTGTTGCCTCCAGAAATAAGCCAATGGCATGGTGCGGCATGAAGAATGTGCGGTGCTGGAGTGTCATGAACTCCTCCATCTTGTCGGTAAGAACTGTAGCCCAATCATACACCGTGCTGTTCATTATGCCATTCATGAATACAATCTGTGGCAATGCTATATCTGAAGCTCGAGTTGCCCCTGTCAACTTGCTCTTGATGACATCCCTGATGCACCTCCAGTAGCCCTCCCAAATAAGATCTCGCTGAAGCCCTTTGCATTTAGACCCCTTTACCATTGACTCCATCTCCTTGGATGTAAGATCGCGGCCCACTAATCGTATCCAGTATTCTTTCTGTTCCTGTGATAGCTTGTAGTTCTTGATTTCCACCTTTTGACCACTAGGCCCAAGGATGCCGAAAACCCTAGTGAAGTCCTTAGGTTTAAAAGAAACCATCATCCAATGCTTTTTGTATAATAATGTGCTGGTTCTGCTGTGCCGATTATATGATTCGATTATGGTGTGCAAAATTGATTCAAATAAACGAATGGAAAACATTGGAAGTTGGATGGCCCAATGCACTTGTGCTCATATCAAAATCTGCTTAATTACCTTCGTGTCCGGAGTCTCTACCACCATTTCCCGCACTCACTGCAATTGAGTCCCTCAAACTAAACAGTAAGATGCGTGAGTTCGGCCCTTATTTTTTGTTTCTTATTGTTGGAAGTGGATGGCCCTGCAACTCGAATTCTAGAAGCTAAAAGCCTGGGATTTTTCTCCATATGTGTCTTTAGTTGGTTCTTCCACTTCCGTTTCCTTTCCGATTCCATAATAACGGCTTCTTTCCTTACCTTATAATGTACGTTTTCTCCTTCATCGGTTATGTCTTCCCACTGACAATGCCGTCTTAGTTGTCCGGAACTTCCCCATGGAGAGACGCTTGGAGAGGGGGAGAAAACAACTCTGTCCGTTGAAAGGAGTCCTCACACTTGCACAAAAAAAATTCAACCATTCGCGCCAAGTGGAATCAAAGCATACGGACTCCTTCAATGCTGATGCTCGTGGAGAA
Organism: Cupressus sempervirens; assembly: GCA_028749045.1. Classification (NCBI taxonomy): domain Eukaryota; kingdom Viridiplantae; phylum Streptophyta; class Pinopsida; order Cupressales; family Cupressaceae; genus Cupressus; species Cupressus sempervirens. The sequence goes on from CM053785.1 coordinate 1,051,425,852, forward strand.
TGAAGAGGTTGCCTGCGGAATGGAGGGAATAAAATCACCTGCAATATTGCTACCCGCGAACAGGGAAGCTGAGCCGTAGACCACTGAATGCACCGTGGAAATGTGCTCCAACGAGCACTCACACAAATTGATCACCTCAAATCTTCAACAAGAGGAAATGTGCAAGGCAAAGATGGTCGAAGAGCAAGGTTTAGTCTGACGGCGAATCACAGAACTTGAGTCGGCGAACCACTCGCGTGATAGAGCTTGTAGAATGATCTTCTAAACTCACTGAAAAGACGTGGAGATGATGCTTGCATAAACCAGCCCGTTGAACAGAGGACTAAATCCATGGCAAAAACTCCAAGAGCGAAGATGTTTACTCCGTTGCTACGACGATATATTAACACCTTCTAGTTTTGCTCACCTTCAGAGGTCTGATGAAATCTAGTCCCCATCTTTCAAGAAGTTCCTGAGCATGGGAGGGGTTAAGCGGCATGAAGTCTCTCTTCAGCGGCTTCTCGGCCCGTTGGCAAGTGTCACAACCGACAACCCATTCTTGTGCGTCATTGTACATCGTTGGCCACCACAATCCTGCCAGTAATATCTTTCGTGCTGTTGTATCAGGTCCCATGTGTCCTCCTGCTGGACCCTCGTGTGCTTCCTTTAACACCCATGGTATTTCTCCCTCTAACACACACCGTCAAAGGATGTGATCAAGCCCCATCTTGTAGAGTAATCCGTTGATCAATTGAAAGGTACGGCTCCTGATTATCAATTTGCGCATTTCATTTGGTGGCATGTCACTTGGGAACTAACCTGTCGAGAGGTATTCTCCAATGCTTGTGTACCATTGCGGCAGTACGACAATCTTAACCAACTGTGCATTAGGAAAATCATCGTTCACTCCATTCGTCGGTTCCCCTATTCTGATTTTGGATAGATGGTCTACGCTGACATGTTTCTTCCCAGGCCGTACAATTATTTTGAAGGTGAACTCCTGTAACAGAAGCAACCACTTGCTGATTCTGCCTTGAATGACAGGTTTATTGATCATATATAGTAGAGCCTGATGGTTAACATAGCACACAAATGGCATCGCCAACAAGTAGTGACGAAACTTTTGCATGGCGCAGACCATTCCCAATGCTTTCCGTTCTGTTGTACTGTAGTTCTGCTCAGCTTTTGATAACAGCCAACTAGCGAAGTATATCGGGTGATCCAACCCGTGGCTACTTGTCTGCGCCAAGGTTGCTCTGATCGCATAGTTGGATGCGTTGACATGAACATGGAACTCCTTGTTCCAATCTGGGTATGCCAAGATGGGTGTCGTAGCTAGTCGTACCTTGAGCCCTTCGAATGCCTCATCCTGTTCTTTTTTCCATCTGAACGATTCTCCTTTGCACATTAACCTGTCCAATGGGTATGATACTTTGGCAAAATTTTTAATGAACCTTCTATAATAGTCTTTGTGCCCCAGGAAAGATTTTACCTCCGTTACATTGGTGGACAACTGCATCTCCAATATGACTCTTACTTTGTTCAGATTTGTCTTCAATCCTTCCTTACAGACTGTGTCGGAGCAACCTTCCCTGCGGAACCATAAACCTGCACTTCTTCGGATTCAAGGCAAGGCGCGCCCATGGGCATCTCTCCATACATTCGCCCAGTGCTACCAGATGTTTGTCCTCGACACTGAATACTGACCAATCATCCAAGAATTCCTTGAAGTTCCCGACGGACATTTTGTCAAAGATGTGTAGTATGATATGCTGGAATGTAGCAGGCGCATTGCACAGGCTGAACGACATCCAGTTATATGCATACACTCCATCTTCTACGACAAATGTCTTCACTTTATCCTCTGTGATTGAAATCTGATTGTCTCTGGAAAATCCATCTGTGAATGAGTAAATCTCATGTCCGGCTACCTCCTCCAAGATGCTGTCTGTAAATGAAATTGGAAACGGATCCTTGATTGTGATTGCATTCAGGCCTCTAAAATCAATGCATATCAGGATCTGGTTGGTGTCCTTCAGTGAGATTACTATGGGTGACACCCATTCACTGGTCTACACCTTGAAAATAATACCAACTTCCAGCATCCGGTTGATCTCTTCTGTAACCTGTGCTGCATAGTTCTTGTTCATCCGGTATGGTCGCTTCCATATGGGAACTGCACCTTTGACCAACGGGATGCGATGTACACAAAACTTTGGCGGTACTCCTTTCAGATTTTTGTATGTCCACGCAAACATGTCTTTGTATTCCAAAAATATCTTGAATGCTGCTGCTTTCAGTACTGGATTCCAGTTATCTCCTACAAGTATGTTCCTTGGTTTGGCCTCATCTCCCAAATTCATTGTTTGCAGCGTGGCTTTGTTGTATTTGATGGGCTCCACCTTAGTGAATGCATGGGCGGGTGTTTCATCAAGCAGTGCCTCCCCTCTTTTACTTCCATGAATTCTCTTGGAAATCCATCATTGCTGTGTCGAACAAGAACAGCAACAGCAGTACTTCCTTTTTCATTTGCATATGCCAAGAGATTGCATACAGAACAAAAAATCATTTTCAAGGATCCCAGACGGGGTATAAATACTTCCCGCCGAACCTTCCTGAAGGGGTCTGTCGGCTACATAACAATACTAATCTACCCGTCGGCTACAAAATCTTTACCGACAACATGAGCCTGTCGGCAACACAGTTTCTACCGACGACATCTACTGATGACACAGTCCAGCAGAAGACAACAGAGAACTGACAACAAGCTATTACAAAAGGATCAACCATATAAAACAAAGCTTCTTAGGCTCAACATGCGAATGACAAAAAAAGTCAAAAATATAAAATCCATGTAGAGCTAGGCCAGTCCAGATTCCACATACTGTTAATTCTTTCAATAATACAGTTATCTTTCTTCATCATATTATAAATTATCCTGGTAGACATGGCATTAAACAATTCACCATCATTCCATTTAAGTTGCAACATAAAGTTATCACAGTCGTAAATTTTTCCAGGAAACCACTGTCCCATAGCTTTACTAATTAGAGAATATGTCTTCTTGTGGGAAGATGGAATAGCAAACCTATTTTGGATTTCTCCCAAGAGCTCATCCGGCTGTTGATCAGGATATCTCTAACAAAAACAATCCCAAGTTTTGTCCACTTCTTGGCTGAGCAGTACAGGGTAAAGCAAGAGGTTTTGAATTATGATAAATCGTTGAGCAGAGAGAAAGGTCAAGAACAAAATATACAGGGGGGGCACCTACAGCATTCTTGGAGCAAATGAAGTTTCTCACCTGAGTCCATGCCTTCCAAATAGAGCAGAATTTTTTTGACTCAAAAGCTTTATTTTTAAAATCTCCCAAAACAATATCCAAAATAGGATTCTCCTTCCACTCTTTGCCTTTGTGTGCTACAAAATATTGAATATTTTTTCTTATCAAAACTTTCTATGGTTTATTTCCATTTAGAGCATTAAAATCCCATTTAGAAGCCAAAGCAATACCTTGCTGTTTGAGATCTTTAAGTCCATAGCCTCCATCCTGTGTAGGAATGGTGCACCATTCCCATTTCACACAATGTCTTTCTTTTTTAGCACCCATACCATTAGACCAGAGAAAATCTCTCAGCAATCTTTCAAGGTGGTTGAACTGATAGGTAGAAAAGAGCCAAGCAAAAGAGAAGTAAAGAGCATGGGAGGAAAGCACTTTCTGGACAACCTGAAATCTACTTCCTAGAGAAAGGAGATGGGTTTTCCATTTAAGATGTTTGCTATTAATCTTGGATAGTGCCTAATCGACAGAGAAAGGGATACCCAGGTATCTCACAATCTGGTTAGGCCCAGCCCAAGGCCAGTTTTTCATCGCAAGTCAATTGGGCCTAGTATCAGACCATCCTAAAATGATAGACTTAAGAGTAGAAATTTTAGAGCCAGAGGTTGAACAAAAGAATTGGATTCTGTTAACAACATTGTCAAAGTTTGCCTCAGAGAGCTCAATGAAATGGTTAGTATCATCAGCAAATTGCATGTTGAGAAGATTGTCACTACTGGGGAGAAACAGACTTTGAGGTGGGGTGGGGGGGAGAAGCCTTGATTCTCTAAGGATGTAGTGAAGGACATCAACAGCAATGACAAAGAGTGCAGGAGCAATGGGGCATCCCTGCCTAGTGGACCTCTTAAGCTTAATGGGGGCAGAAATTTCACCATTGATCTCAATAACCGCCGAAGAATCTTGAAAAAGTAATGAAATCCATTTGCAGAAGTACTGGGGGAAACCTAATGTCTTTAGAACCCTGATCACAAAGGGCCATTCTACTCTGTCGTAAGCTTTTTCAAAATCAAGCAACATCATTCCCACCTGCTGCCCTGAGTGCTTTGCCCAATTCATGTCTTCCTAGCTGGTAATTAGATTTTCTAGAATGTATCTGCCTTTTATAAATCCAGTTTGAGTAACAGTTACCCCTTTGTTCAGGATGGGGGTTAATCTTCTTGCCAGGACTTTAGCAATGATCTTATAGGAAAGATTTAAGAGGGTAACTGGCCTCCAGTTTTTGACCAATCTCTTATCCCTGGGCTTAGGTAAAAGCTTCAAACTCCTCTATTAATTTTCTCTCCCAATGTTCCTTGTTCAAATGCATCATCATACACTTCTAAAAGATCATACACAATCCACTCATTTTTTTTTATACAATTCAATAGATATTCCATCAAGTCCTGGAGCTTGCCATTGTTCATGTCTCTGATAGCCTCTTCAATTTCCTTAATAGTAATGTTACAATTTAAGGATCTTGCATCTTCTATAGACACCTTTCTGGGGATAAGTTGCAGACATTTTTTAAGAGCATCATCATTATGAGAATGGTTCTCAAGAGAAAAGAGATTCATGTAAAATTTGAAAAGGCCTTGGAAATATCCTCTTAAGAGGAGCAGAGACCACTTTCATCTTGAATTTCTTCAATTCTTTCCCTAGCCTGCTTGAATTTGATAAGATTAAAGAAATATTTAGAGCCTTTGTTCCCCTCGTTTATCCAATTCATTCCTGTCCTAGCATTTTGGCCCTGAATTTTATAACTCTGAATTGTCCTATGTTCTGATTTTGTTTTGATCAACATATCTTCTAACTTTTTGTCAGATCCTCTAACCTGCAACTTTTTTCATTGTCATTCAGACTAGATTGAAGGGATCATTCATTTGTGGCTCTGTCTGAGGCATTTTTATTTCCCAATTTGGAATATCTTCCTCCAAGTTTGAACCAGGGAGCTCCATTTCTCCTGAGGTTGCACCCCTTGTTACAGAACTTGGAAAGTATGTTGGCAACTTGGATAGCATCTAGAGTGTCAGGATCATCAAGGAGAGAAACATTAAGTTTGAAGATGGGTTTGGGCCTTTTAGAGGAATGAGGAGGATCCACATGGCTAAGGGAAAGGGGGACAAAAATAGGAGAATGATCAGAAATGGAGGCAGGAATTACCTCAACAAGAGAGGATGGGGCAGCAGAGAAAAAAACAGAGTTGAAATAAATCCTATCCAACCTGTAGTACACCCTTCGCTTACCCGGTTGGCTATTGCACCATGTAAACCAAATGTTCTTTGTTTCCTCTTTCTTGCCTTCTAGAGGGTCAACAAGATTGAGTTTCCTTTTCAGTCTAGACCAAAAAAAGATTTCGTTACCTTTTCAAGAGTGAGAGTTTCCACCAGATTTTATCACTATTGTGTTCCTCCATGTTAAAGTCACCAATAAAAAGCCAGTAGGCATTAGGGAGATGAGAATAGAGCCATTCCCAAAAGCCAGCTCGCTCTCTAAAGCATAAATGTTGCAAATGCCAACCATAGAATCATGAATCTTAAAAGTAAGCCACAGAGCTCTATGACAAGGGGAACATCTATCATTAGCAAGATACTGAATCAACTGGGGACTTACAAGAGTGGCAACACCCCCTTTCCCTCTCTCATGATTAGAGAAAAAACATTTGGCTTTGTCCCAAATAAGCCCGAGATTGGATGTGGCTTGCATTCCAACCACTTTGATATCCTGAAGGCAGATGACATCTTTTGTCATTAAAGAATAACACCACTTTCTCACCATGTATTTTCATCAGCCATTTCCTTACCCCTTATATTCCAGCTATGGATATTGAGAGACATGATTATGAAGTGGGTTTTTGGTTTTTATACAGCCTACTGAAACACTCAGGCACTTGAGTGATCTTATGTTTGACAGAGTCTGCCTCACCCTTGGTGACTCAGGGCCTATCAGAGGTTTTTCTTTTCCTTTTAACAACTTCTTGAAACTGTCCACCTTCTTCCTTGGATGGAGCAACACTCCGAGTGGGGGCACTTATAGCATCATCAATTAGAGAGGTGGAAGGAGAAGACTCATGCAAGGAAGGGGGGGGGACTGCACCATGCATTAATGGATTCTATGGCAATTTGCTGCTTATTCTTTCTGGGTGGGGAGTCTGCTGGGCAAAAGAAGCAGATTGGAGAGATCCTGATGAAAGACTGGGTGGATTCCGTGGTTTACTCCCTTCAACAGAACCTGCCTGTATGACATCATATTCATCTTCATATAGGGGATTAGCAAGAGATAAGCCATACTTCTCCAGAGAAATTTCTAAAACATTGGTAGCAATTTCATGTTTACCAGTGCTAATTTTATTAGGATTAGATTATGTATCCACGGTAGGTTCCTTGGTTTCATTGTTAACATTAAATTCTTATTGAATATTAACCAAGAGTCAGGCAATCCTTTTTATTATGACCATTAAGTTTACAGTGAAAGCATGCTGCAAGATTTCCTAGAAGATGAATTTCCCAAGTAAAAACTTCCTCTTCCAATTCAACTTGGATTTGATCAGGGATATCTTTTTCTGGCTCGAGGGCAATCAAGACTTTGACATTGAGGTGAGGGAGAGTATCTTTGGATTTTTCAACTTGCAAAACAGAACCGAGAAGCTTGAGGATTTTGGGAAGGGAAGGCCAGAACTTGAGTCAAAGGTTCTTGATTTCCATCCAGTTGGGTGAAGACCTAGCCGTAACCTGTTCAAAGTCACCTTTAGGTGTCCACGGGAAAGCCCTAAACATGGCTTCTCTGACATTCCAAAAACCTTTTTAAAGATTTTTTTCCTGCATAACATGGTTTTTGAGAAACACAGCAAAAAGTCCCTTTTGAATCATATGGCTGAAACTCACATGAATGCCCAACTTTCGGCCCCAAACATTATTATCCAATCATCTAAGAATTTACAAGCAGGAAGAAACTTATTATCCATACAAACAAAAAAGATGCAATATTCTTCAGCCGATATTGCTCATTCTTGATTTCTCTTACCATATCACCGTTGGGAGAGAGACACAGCATTTTCAAAGAAAAGGAGAGAGCCTTACCCTCTTCTCCTCATCTGGGGTCTGAAGCTTTGAAGTTGCGCTCGACTCCCATTCCACATCTATTGGGTCCGGCTCCCAATCCCAATTGTCCGCCTGGTTCCAAACCTACAACCCTCGAGATTCTGCCATCAAAGCAAAGCCGTGGGAGGGCAAACAGGGGTAGAAATGTCTGCAATGACGTTTTTGTATGAGAGTTTCTCTATGGGAGGAGTAACAACTGGATTTTCTGCTGAGGAAATTTTTTGAATGCCATTTGCTTCTACATTCTTTGAAGAAATAGCACCATCTTTACTGTCCATAAAGAATTAAGTGTGAGAGAAATCCAGACAGGCCGAACTCCAGACGACATTCAATACAGAGACTTAAATGGCACATGCACAAAGCCAAAAAAAAACTAGGAAAAAAGCAAGAAGAGACAAACAAAGCAGATTAACACAATAAATGCCAAGGCCACTAAGTGCTGCCAAATGGAACGAAGAAAAGTCAGGGTTACGCCAGCAAGTGAGGATTGAGGGTTTCGAGGAAGTAAGATGGTGTACTCGAAACTATCCACTTGCAGAGCGATTTCCCCTGTTTAAGAAAGAGCCTTTATTTTAAAAATCTTAATGACAAATCATGACTTATGAATATAAAGGGGTGTAATGGTCTGATATTGTTATTATTCCTATTAATGGAGGTCATTGCTATATTCTTTGTATAAAGTTGGCTATGGAAGAAATGATCTTTATTCTACCAGCTTCTGATATGCAAGATAAAACTTTGCAAGAGATGCTTCTGATATGGAATTACAGTATACTTCTATTATGACATGTGTATCTGGTTAATGAATGTGCAATTAGTCTTCAATATTATTTATAGTGATTGCTTGTTTGGCATCAGATCTGAACTTTATAAATGTACCTTGTATGCACTATTTCTTAACAGTAATCTTGAATCATGTGCCCGATTTTGTGCCAAGAAGGTGATTGTTTCAAGAGCATAATCTAGCTTAAGATAAAGAGTTATTTCTTTTCCCCCATGATAACTGAATTTGTTGTCCTCCATCAATTTATATACCCTCAGAAAATGGATGTGTATTTTGGACTTTCAAATACAAGTCTTCTTCCTTTCATAGATCACACCTTCTCAAAGACTCATAATCAGTTTTTAATTGATTAATCATCAACCTCTCTTCATTAATCATGATCAATATCTTTGTTAAATATCGATAACTACTGTATGGGCATCGCTAATGCTGTTCGTACTTCATAAAATGTTTTTACCCTTAAACAATAGCCCGGTTATCACCTTATTGACTTATTATTGATCAAGTTGGTCTTAACATTCGATCAATATTGATTAGTCACCAATGATTATTAGTTTCGATGCTTACATTGGGAATTCATCTTCTAATTCGTTAATTATTTATTTAAACATATCTTTCTTGTACTGCTGTTCTTTAATTTGTTAGTACATAGGAATATATAAGAGAAATATGAACAACAGATAATCGATGTAAAATCCAGTTTATAGGTAATCAAATTATTATTATAATTAGTAATTATTTTTAAACTTTAACATATTTCAGATTTCATCAATCTATATTATGATATAATATATAATGTATAGTATGATAATTTATTCTATTATAATATGCATAATGTTATTATAACATATATTTAGATACAATACTATATAGATTCTATTATATTTTTTATTTTTTTGGTTTTGGAGGATATCCCCAGGACCCAAGCCTAGCACGTTCCCTTTACGGGGCGAGCTTGGGGTGAGACTAGTCCCTTCTGCCATAGGATAACCAACATGCCCCCCAAGTGTCCGTGACGGGGATATATTCTATTATGTTATATTGTAATAATATTAGTTCTGCCCATGGCAGGAATACTTATGCATTCATGTAATGCTAATATTACATTAACACTAACCAATCAAATTAAAGAATTTAAAAGATTATATGAAATTTCAAATGTTTATATCATTTTCTAATTTTTTATTTTTTTTATATCACATTTTTCATTCATTCTATTGGTCTATACTATTTTTGGTGGGGGAGAAAATTATTTTCCTTCAACAAAATTACAAATATTTTCTAACAACTCCATCTTGCATTAATGAATGTATTAATTACAACTTTATCTTTGTGACAAGTTGATAAGATTTTATTTTATTTTTCCAATCATTTTATCTTCCCCTACAATCAATATTAATTCTCAATAGCTTGTATTTGAATTTCTAATTTTTTTAGAACTTTGATTTTTTAATAAAAGTAGTAATAATAAAAGTAGTTAAATTATTACTATTATTTTACTTTTGTAAAAATAAATTAAACAATATTATTTTTTAATTATATTTTATAATAGTATTTGTAATATGTATAATTGATAAGTGTTACAATTTGTAAATTATATCATTTATTATTATTAATATTTTATATTTAAACAATTTATCATTTATTTAAATATATTTAAACTTAAATATATATTTTAATATTAAATTAATAATTATATTTTACATCAAAAAAAGATACTAAAAGAAATAACCACAAAAAAGAAATAATTCAATTCTGAAAGATATGTAAATTATTATTAAGTTTTTATAAACTAGGTATTAAAATTAAATAGTTATATTATATTTCTTATTTATTACATTATATTTATTCATCAACATCAAATTTATATGTTTTCATCTATTTATTATTTACAATGTACATATTAAACTATATAGATATTATTTCATAATTAAAAATTACTTAATTTTATGAAAAATTTGGAAATACAAAACATTAAATAGTAAACCTTCTCTAATTGTGTAAAATTAAATAATTAGTTTTACTAATAAAATATTGTTATATTTTAATACATTTCATTATTTCTTATACAACTGTGAGTTTTAATATAAAGATTAAATTCTGAGTTTCATTAAGTAAAATATAATACATTTTTATTTTTCATTATAACCCTAATTTTATTTTGACTATTTGTTTTATTGAGAAAAAAAATTATGTTTAACTCTCTCTCTCTCTCTACTTATGTTGGTATCACTCTATCTTACTATTTTATCTCTCTTCCTCTTCCTCCTATATATTATCCATCATTTTTTCCTATGCATATATGTTTATGTTGTTATTGTTATATACTGCTATTTATTTCTATCTAATGATTAAAAATAGTGTGACTTCCATTTGATAATCAAGATGAGAATAATAAATAGTTGGGGACTTTGGCCTCTTATTATTGGGCTTAAATGCCCAAACATATAATAATATAACACAACAACTTAACAACAAATATGAGCCATCCTTTCAGATCACAACTGCATTTCTAGAATGAGAATTTAACAACAAAATATGAGTCATCCTATCAGATCACAAGTGCATCTATAGGAAAAAATTAATGCATTCACAATGTTGATTTAGAACTATTGAACCTTATTCTCACTCATCTACACCTCTACAACCATTATGAGTTAGGCAGGTACTATGATGCATTGCGTCTCTTGTTTGATATATTATCCTTAGATTTATTATTTTATTTATTTATTCAATACTATTTATAAAATAAAATATTATTATTTCATTATTATTAATTATTAAATCCTATTTGGGTGGGTAAATCACAGCCTAAAAGCCATAATGGACAACCTTCACTCCCATACCCAACCATGACTGACCTTCCCCAATCCACATCTCTTTATGTGACATGATTGACCAACCCCTGGCTCGGCAACTATTGTTGTGTGCTAATGTGAAATGCATAATCTATATCATTAATCTTTCTATAGCTGACAAGCAATCATGTGGAGAAGAGGAGGAAATGCAACAGGGGAAGCCAATATGAGGTCACTATCTAAATAGACCACCCCATGATAAATGTCCAGTGTGCATACCACTTGTGGCCATGAGAGTGTCTACTGTCGGGCACCCTATTCCAATTTCCTTTTCAATCTCTACAATGGTTGGTTGTTGGATAAGTCAAATGTCATAGAGAGGATGAACATGAAGACATGAATAGGGAGGGGAGATACAAGTGTTCTATTAGGTAGACCAACCCATGCTAGATGTCCAATGTGCCTGCCACTTCGGGCCAAGAGGATAAGTGTCTGCGCTTGGGCTTGGTGTGAGGATTGGTTTGAACCATCCTATCATGCTTCCTCATTCAAGCCTTATTGTGGTTGAATACTAAAAATGAATATAGAGGTGGCATGACCTATCTTATGAGATATGATGATTATATATATTTGCACTCATGCATGATTACTAACTCCAATATAAATAATTGAGATATGTATACACGCTTATATTGTTTAATAAGGTTTCAGGACCTAAATCAGGATTTAACTTGTTGAAAGGCATTCTAACTGGTAAAGTTGTACCTCTTCCTGTCTTACATTTGTTATTTTAGTGGAATTTGTGATTGTAGGGTGAGTCTCAAAGAAATTCCAAAAAGGAGAAATTTACAAAAACATCTCAACAATAATCTAGAAGCAAGAGAGATATTGGTAAATTCTATTAAATGAATTATAATGATTCTCTGAACTAAGTAGTAAGTACCAAAAGCACTTATTTATAAGCATTTACAATGTGTTGCATGAAGAATAGTAAATACATAAGAAAGCTAAGTGATACTCCTACACTAAGAATAAGTTGCTTGCATGCAAAGCAAGCTTACTACAAAAGTTGAAAATCTGTCTGCTAATATTTAATCTGAAAAAAAAAGCTTCAGTTAGGTCCTTGTAAATATTTCTAGAATCTATGAATAGAGCTTTTATGTTCTCTAAAAATAGCTCATCTCCCCAAAAATAGTGATATAAAAATAACACCAGCCATAAATGAAGTATAACACAAACAAATTGTCAATAATCTTTATGGTTGGATCTGGAGGTGCTTTTGATGAAGTTCTTTTGTACCATCCCCAAAATCGTCTGACAGTCTGAAACTTAGACAATTCTTGCAGTTTGAAGCTAATATTAATTGTTTCTTTTTTTCTGTTGACCTTCTCTGCATCAAACCTTCACTTGAGATCTGCACATAAGCATTCTGAAAATATGCATCCTCAAACATGTTAACATGGCAGTGCTACGGATACTGATAATTTGTCATCTGGTCAATGAATGGTTGTTGAAACAATGACAAAAGGTTATAATTTTAAAAGATCGCCAGACATAAATTTGTCTTAATTAAGATATGCCAACTAGCTTACTCTTGTGATGAGTGAAACACTCTAGGATTGTCACAATGATAGGACTTCCCATATGATCTTAGGCTGATTCATTTGTAAGATTTCTGAAATGATAAAACAGCACACAAAGAACACTGCTCTTATGATAAAACAACAGTATAAGAACTGTAAATATGTCTCTAAAACCCTAGAAACTCAGCACACAAAGAAGATTGATATTATAAGGATTTCAAGCCTTCTGAAATGGAAGTGAAACGCTCATCAGGCCAAATCTTCATCTCAATGTAATCACTGCTGCACAATGCTGATATGATACACACCCATTCAAAGCTGAATAAGATCACTGTTACACTGCTGCCACCTCCTCAAAAACTCGTTGAAATGATGACTGAATCTATAGAAAAATTAACATGGTAAACTGTCAAAGAAGCTAAGGTTTCCCAATTATTTGGAAATATGTTTAAAGACATTGTAAATTTGACTTATGCCTCCTAGGCAGTAGAAATCTTTCTAATTATTCATAAGTCTTGGTTGTGCACATTGTATTTTCAAATTCTTTGTCCATTCAATATTTTGTAAAGATTTTTTAATCTTTAACATATGTCATCGTGTTAAACTCATGATATGATGCAATGTTTGGTGGGATGGATAACTCAGATGGATGGTTTAACACAAACAAATGATCTTGTCTTTGTCTTGGCGGCCACAAATCTGCCATGGGAGCTAGATGCTGCCATGCTCCGAAGGCTTGAAAAACGTGTATCCTCTGTTTACTTGAAATGATTTATGGTATTGAATAAAACTTTATACTGGAATTTGTTAAGTTGGACTTAATGGATTTTAAGATTCTTGTGCCTCTTCCGGACCTTGAAGCACGTCGATCCATGTTTAAAGAACTCTTGCCTTTGCAACCTGATCATGAGCTCCCATATGATTTTATGGTTGAAAACACAGAAGGTTATTCTGGTTCAGATATTCGTTTGGTCTGCAAAGAGGCTGCTATGCGACCACTCAGGAGATTAATGGTCAAGCTTGAAGAAAGCAATGCAACTCAGTTAGCAGAAGAAGGTAGCCAAAATTCTTTTATTGTATTCTTCCTTCCATTCTACTAAGTTTCTGACACTGTTTGTCCCGTGCAGAGTTGCCCAGTGTTGGTCCTGTCACATGTGACGATGTTACTGTGGCTCTTAAAGTCACAAGGCCCTCGGCCCATCTGCTTGCTCCTCGTTACCAAAACTTCAATGATGAGTATGGTAGCCAGGCAATATTTTGATCATCCATTTGCATGTAGTAAATTTGAGGTGGCATTTAACACCAGGGCAAATCATTTTTTGAAATTGAGCATTAATTGTATAGAGTACTACGTTCTTTCATTTTTGGTAAACTCCACCTGTAATATTTATTGCCATGTTCAATTTAAAGCTGGGAAATAGCAATTTAAAGAGCTTTTTGAGACATGGAAATATTCTTTAGCTGCCTTCTCTTTGTAAACCAGAGATGGGATGATAAATGACCTAAATCATTCTTTATTTATTTCATTAATCTTTTATATTGTTGTTGTTCAGCACCTTTTTATTTTATGGAAGCTTTATTAATCCCGTAAGAATTTTCTATAAGATATACAATGTATCTTGATAAATGACTATCTTGTTGGGCTAGTATACTGGTAAAGTCAAACACCATGGACGACATATACATATACACGAGGACAAGAAGAGAGGATCATATGAAATCAAAATTTGACACAAATGAAGACTTTTAAAATAGATCCATTCAAGGTGGCTAATCTTTCTTTATGTTTTATATTTTGATATTTTATGTTTTTCTATGGGGTTGTTTATGATACCTTATTTTGTGCTGTACATATTATATAATTGAAACAGGGAGATGCATCTCCACCCCCCTCAGACTTTTTGCACACCTGGAGTCTTTGATTTTGGTCAGAGACTTTGCCTCACTGTTTCCCACCGTCTTCCCATTTCCCACCAAGTTTCCAAGCACCTCCTGGGCGTATCCTGCTGAAAGGCATAAAAAATAACATTGAACATTACTCTCCTTCATTTGCTGTTTGAAGCACTCAAGGTTCACTAGAAGAGTGAAACATGTGCATAAGATTGTAACAAGGTTTGCATATACATTTGTTTTCAAATGTTTTGTTGTTTAAACCTCCTACAAGCCTACATTCATGGCATTCGATGAGAATGCGAGTCTGAGGTTCAATTTTTTATTTTAAAATTTAAAAGATTCGCATTCTGGGTGAATGCTTCCACATTTTGCATGGCAATTGCACTAGCAGAAATATATGCAAAATGTGGAAGCATTCACATAGCATTGTCATTAGATGCAGGATTTATAAGATGCTTAGAGGAATATAACCTATAAATTTTTATTTAATGTTCAAAGTTCAATATTAGAGTTTATTGTTCTTATTTTCAAAGTTTTATGTTATGATATTTTTGGAAGTTATTAAGTTATACCCAAAAATATGGTGTCTCCAAGTCCCCATCTCCTATTTTTAAAAATTAGTCATATCAACACCAATACCAGTCTTGAATCTCCTCATCTTTAGGTTCCTATAATAATTTTTATCACACCGCTGCATTTTCAGAGTTTTTGAACAAATAGAGTCTGCAATCAAATGTTGTTGAAAATTTAGCTTGCAACCGAGTCTTGTCATAAAGAAATGGTTAGGACTAAGTTTTTTTGGTAAACATATGACGTATAATTTTATTGTTAATTAGTAGCATGGAACAACCAAGGAGTTTGTTCAAATTAAATGTGTGTGAATGAATGATCTTAAAATTTAAACCAAGGCCAAGGAATAATGATATTACACACTCTTTAAACTTTATTCATGTGTGATGTTTCGTTGGTCCTGTGTGCTTGATAGCAGTTACTTGTTGGTCTCGTGTGCTTGATGGCCAATTACCCGTTGGTCCCATGTGCCTGATAGCTGGTTACCCATTGGCCCCGCATGCTTGATGGCCGGTTACTCATTGGTCTTGTGTGCCTGATAGCCAGTTACCTGTTGGTCCCATGTACCTGATAGCCGGTTACTCGTTGGTCCCATGTGCCTGATGGCTAGTTACCCGATGGCCGTACTGTATAGCTGAATGGAGTGAACAGTGATGTATGGACTGTTTGGGGTGAGCCGTACATAGCTTGGAATGGAATATGGACAGTGGTGTTGATTGACCGTACAGTAGCCTGGAGAGCCGTATGGTATGGTGATGTTGCAGTACGGATGGAGATGGCGATATGGTAAGATAATGTTGCAGAATGGGCATAGATGGTTGTATAGAATGGTAATGCTGCAGCATGGACTGATGCACTGCGTGTTGTGCCAAACCAAGGGTAGCAGATGGTGTACTTATAGGTGGATTCAGTTTTGAAACCGTAAACAAACTTATAGTCCTATATACATCAGATGAAAGCCAAATAAGAATGGAGATTGAACACGAATATCCTTCATTTAATATTTGCAATAAGATGGTGCTCCGATTTGCTAGATCCGAGTGAAGTATTACATGCAACAGAATAGGGTGAGGGTTGAATTCCACTGAAACTGGACAAGCCAAGTAGGGAAGATCTTTCACTTTCGAAATGATGAACAATAGAGAATCCCAATGGGAATTCACAATACAAAAGAAATAATCCAAATTGCATATTTACGACTACCTACAAGTTGTGCTTAAATACCTGTTGGGAAAAACCTTTATGAGGGTGTACAAAGATAGCCGACGACAACACTTACCAACAGAAACTAAAATAAAAATAGGTCCGAGATATATTAAATCAAATTGGAACCACAAATACAAATATTAACTTGGGCCCCATATTAATTAATTAAAATAACTAATTAAAGTTCCTTTTATTATATTATTTAAATTCTGGGACCAGTTAATTAATTAATTTAATAAATTGTTACATTAAAAATTGGGGACATTACAAATCCTCGCCGGCCAAAGATTGCTTGTCCTCGAGCAATACACAAACTCTAGGATCTTGAACCATGCGTGAATGCAAATCTATATCTGCTGAAAACTCCATGCTTCTTCAAGATCACAAATTTAATTGAGATGAGTAGACCACCATTTGAGCTTCGCTGCACCACTCTAATATAAATATTGTTATATCCAAAACGACTAGGATCCCAAGGGTGCCAATCATGAAACACATTGATGTCCAAATCCATAATCTTCATGTAATCATCGATCTCCTTAGGAACTTCACAACACATGTAGATTCTATTATTTTTATGAGGAAGCACTTCACATGAAAAAAATGCAGTCATGCACGACTTAGGCAACACTGAAGGGTAAACTCCATATTCAACCAACTGTGGTTGTTCCGACAAGGAATCGTCCATAGCATCTCTAGGAAGTTGAACCATTGATGGAACTTTCTCATTTGGAGGGCCACTGACAAAACCCAAATCTTTATCGAGATGATCATTGGGTGTTGGTTTGACAATATTTGTGTCAGTATCTTCCTCCAAAATCCATTCCTTCATCTTCGATTCGGGTACCAAAAAGATTCTGTCTTTGTGGTAAACGATATTGCCAACCACCTTGTATCTGTCATCCTGCACTTGTCCATCCAATAGTTTGCATGCAAAAGTATTCTTGGAATATTTGACTAACAAATGTGCTCTCCAATCGGTTGGAAATTGAGCCATAGTGTCATCTAAATCAAAGCGCTCCATTCTCCCAACAGACTGGCAGAATCACCAGCTTTGATACCAGTGTGATGTCCCATTGATCCCATGTGACTAATAACAGTGACCCGTTGGTCCTGTGTGCCTAATGGCCAGTTACCTGTTGGTCCTGTGTGCCTGATGACCAACTACCTATTGGTCCTGTGTGCTTGATGGCCATCTACCCGTTGGTCCCGTGTGCCTGATGGCTAGTTACTCATTGGTCCCATGTGCCTGATGGCCAGTCACATAGTGTCATCCAAGTCAAAGCTCTCCATTCTCCCAATAGGCTGGCAGAATCACCAGCTATGATACCACTGTGATGTTCCATTGGTCTTGTGTGATTGATAGTAGTTGCCCGTTGGTCTCATGTGCTTGATGACCAACTACTCATTGGTCCTGTGTGCTTGATGGCCAACTACCTGTTGGTCCTGTGTGCCTGATGGCCAGTTACATGATGGTCGTATAGTATAGCTAAATGGAGTGAACAATGATGTATGGTTTGTTTGGGGGTGGGCCGTACGGTAGCTTGGAATGTAGTATGTATGATGATGTTGATTGATCGTACAATAGCCTAGAGAGTTGTACGGTATGGTGATGTTGCAATATAGACAAAGATGGTTGTACAGTATGGTAATGCTGTAGCATGAGCAGAGATGGCCGTATGAAATGGTAATGTTGCAACAAAGATAGATGCACTGCATGTTGCGCCAAATCAAGGGTAGCGGATGGTGTACACATAGAAGGTGGATTCAGTCTTGAAACTGTAAACAAACTTATAGTCCTGAATTCATTAGATGAAAGCCAAACAAGGATGGAGATTGAACACGAATATCCTTCAATTAATATTTGCAATAAGATGGTGCTCCATTTTGCTAGATCTGAGCAAAGTATTATATGCAACATAATAGGGTGAGGGTTGAATCCCACTGAACCGAAAAAGCCAAGTAGGGAAGATCTTTCACTTTCGAAATGGCGAACAATAGAGAATCTCAATGGGAATTCGCAATACAAAAGGAATAATCCAAATCACATGCCTACAACTACTTACAAGCCGTGCTTAAATACCTGTCAGGGAAAACTTTTTAGAGGGTGTACAAAGATAGCCGATGGCAACACTTACCAATGGAAACTAAAATAAAAATAGGTTTGAGATATATAAATCAATCAGAACCACAAATACAAATATTAACTTGGGCCCAATATTAATTAATTCAAGTAACTAATTAAAGGTCCTTTTATTATAGTATTTAAATTCTGGGACCAGTTAATTAATTAATTAAATTAAATTGTTACGTTAAAAATTGGGGACATTACATCATGCTTTTGAGATATTACCAAAAAGCATGTAGGAGATTTTACAAATCACTACAACCCATAGAAACTCGACATGAACTTGGCAAGGGCAAACTAACTTGTGACTTGGGATTGGGCAAAAACGTGACAAGACTTGGGACTCCAGCAAAAATGGATAAGAGTTAGCAAAATGAAAAAGTCAAGAAATTTAGAGATTTTTAAGGATTCAAAACTTGTTTTATGCACCCTTTGCTAAGTAAATCTTAAAAACAATAAAATTATTATATAGAAACTAATTTGGTCACATAGACAAGTAAATATCGGTCACACTATAAGCACAAATTGTAGCAAAAGAAAATATAAAACTTAGATATATAAGTATTGTCAAATGTACACAAAACTCATGGAATATGAAATCCATAACATGAAATGTTCAACACAAAAGCATGCATGCACGCACGCACTGGGCCCGCTTGCTCGTTCGATTACCTTATCTAGCTAGCACGCACGCCTGCCTGCCCACCCTAGCTAGCTAGCTTGCTTACGTGCGAGCTAGCTAGATAAAATAGGTTGACAATTGCGCGCGCGCGCGTGCTCATAAGATTCCATCTCTCATTAGAATGTATGGTACATTTGTAATTGTTGCATTTAAATGATGCTCAAAGTCGTGAAGCATTAGACTTTCCCTCAAGATTATCATCCCATTACTTACTACATTGAATTATGTGTATTATATTTTTTTTCATGATAGTTTTTAAGTCAAACTTAGTGTTTCATGTTTCACGTTTCATGAATACTGATTTAAAAGTACTCTTCTCACACTAAAACGAATAATATTCATTAATAAAGATGGAACATTATACCACCTCCTAAATACCACTCCTGGTTATCAATTGAAAAATGTAACTTAATGTTCCATGATAATTTTCCCACATTTCTGTTTAAAAGATAGAAGAATAATACTCACATTAAATTAGTCATGATAGAACTGAATAATGTATACAAAATTATTTTTTCTTTTCAACAACGATTTTCCCAAATTCAGAAGATAGACTATGAAAATTTCTATTACAGTCATTGATTATTAATCTCCTATCATAAACGATTATTAAACTGCCATAAATTAATTCACAGCTAATATCGAAAAATAACACAATTGCAACTTCACCAATAAAATACGAAAAGAAATTCACAACATAAATAATACAATATTTTTGGACAAATCATCGCTGGAAAAACCCCTAAGAGAAAACCAATTCTACAGATGAGGAAATTATATTAACTTAAGCACAATATTTTCTAACTTCAAATGTCTCCAAACCCTTGTATTTGCATATGTTCATCATGGCACTTCTTTTAGGAAAATGCACTAACCTTCTTATAAATAACATGTAATGGCAAAAGGCCTCACTACTCATTGTTAGATAGTAAATATTGTCCAAATTTAGAATGAAGAATACATTGATTGTATGAGATTCTCATTGTATGGGGATTAGGGAAGGTGTTAATTGTTTCTTGGTTGTCTTGATAGTTATCTTATGGGTTTGAATCATAACCATTTCTCTTTGTGAAGAGTTGACCATGAATCAACATGTTGACTGTTGTTGCAAGCAAAAACAGTGAATCAACATTCTTGAAAAAAAATGTGATAGAGACCTAGTTATGGTGTGCATGTGTGTTTGAAGGTTGGTATGCATTCATGAGATGTTGAAGATTCTCTTGGAAGGATGGAATATATGAGAGATTGAAGTTTATGAGACACATACCTATTTTTTCTAGGTGGTGGGTTAACTCCTTTATCCCTTAGTCTCTTCTTTTTTGGATCTTCAATGATTTCATTCCACTCTAATTGTGGCACTATAGAAGGATGCTCGTACTTTAGATTGAGCTTTAGAGCCCTTATGTACTAGTCTCTCATAGTCTTTAGATGTTTGCAAGTTTTTTTAGTTGGGCTCTATTCAAAATATTTTGAACAAAGAACTCCATAGTTTTAATGAGATGATCTTTTAATTCAGGGGCTTGGTCAGTCTAGCTTTTAACAAAAAATAAAATTGTTACATAAAAAAATTAGTTCAAGGATGAATGGAAAAATGTAGCAACCATAAAAAAAATTAGTTTAGAGATAGCAGTGGCATTGTTCTCATATATCATATCAATTATATAACATAAGAACAATCATTTAAAAGTGGTACTGTAGGCTATTTTTCTTACATCAATCATTATCAGTTTTAAGTGTTATTTGAGACTTCAAGGAAAGAAGTCTATTGCAATTTAGTTTTGTAAGTTATTTGTACCTATTTCCCATGTTTTAATAAAAGGAGACATTACATCAAGGACATTATCAATGAGGAGCAACACAGATATCTAATGCATATATATAAAGTTTCAAAGACATATTTTATGACAATAACAATGAAATCATATTAGAGGCAATGACAAAAAGTTTCAGACTGACTGTTATGTACAACACAGATATCAGAATCATATCATCACAAGGTCATGGACATGGAATTGGTCTTTATATATCCAGAGAGATCTTTTCTTAAGTTGCTTATTACATATTAGCACAACAAAAAAATTGTTCCAGTTGCATACATATTCTAGAATCCAAATAATTAAACAATAAAACTCACTCAACCCGTGCTAAGTGACAAGCCATAACCTAGTTCAATTGGTGTAGTTGCCAATTAGTTGGGTTGATTACAAATTCCTATAGAATTGTCATCCAATTAGGTACAATAAAATGAATAATCAATTGTTCCCAGCTAGCATTAACTTGATTGGTCTATTTAGACTCATTGATTATTGCCACAAGCTTTTAAACATAACTATATAAGGACTAAGTTAGGACGTATATATGTTAACCTTACATTAACTATAAACTAAACACAAAGGTTGCACTACTGTATTATAGGATTGTAATTATAGAAAACCACCTGATTTGCCCGAGTGGGTGTATGATGGTGAATAACTATATTAGGTGAGTAAAGTTCACCAGTGGTTATAAGAATATAGCTACATCAAAAAAATTAGAAACCAAAACTACATATTCATTAGAGTGAGTAGTTCAAGGGTCTTGATCCCATAGATACGACTATGTAGGCAACCTAGTAGGCGAATTATGCTTCCAGTGTGCAGGTGCCTTGGACATAGTTAGGTAGCACTTAACCACATATGTATGTATGTATTTATTTATTTATTTGTATTTGTATTCATTCCACTTGGAATGAGTACCATTTAATTCATTTGTAATGAGCTCGATTTCATCCATTTCCACATCCTTGACCACCAATTTTTTTGCCTTGGATAGATAGTGCAGCGAAAGATCAGTGACGACATCTCATAAAATATTCTTCTAGATCAATAACACATTGCATCTAGTGGCTTTGATCTTCTTTATCATACCCAAAATATAATTCCTCTCCTCCTTCAAAATCCTATCCATCATTGTATAATCAAATACTACAATGTTATGCTCAATGTCCATCTTGGGAGGCAAAATTTGGAACTGTATTATACCAATCTTCACATTCTCAATCCTGGTGGGGCCTCCAACCGTATGGCTTGCCTTCCTATCAAACAACAAACCCTTAACCATCTTTGTATCATCAACAATCCTGCCCAATTTTTGCAAAACTTTGTTGTCCCTCAAATCCACAATGTTAGGCTTCACAGGATCGATGACATTCAAGAGAACGTCAACAACAAGCGGGGCCAATAAGGTAGAATATTGGCTGACAACCTTTATTTATTTGTATTTTATTGTATTTATTTGCCCTTATTTATTTATTTGTATTTATGTATTTCTTTATTTATATATTTATATTTGTATTTATTTGTTTATTTGTATTTATTTATTTATTTATTTTGTAATGATTTTCTGGCAAGTGGTGCCAAATTGATCTCATGTTTAGTACATTTATATGACATTGGATTCTATTTTTGTTAAGTAATTGTTAAGTTACATTTTTCAAGTTGTTTTCACCTTGAGCTCCACAATGGTTTGGCAAAGAATGATTTATCATTTTGTTTAAAAGATAATACACATTGAGCAGTACAACTAATACACATGATAAGAATAACTTTAGCAAATCAAGACCAACAATGCTGTCAAAATAATAAATTGAAATTATTAAGGACATTCAATTTTAGCCTCATGGATCAATATGCAATGTCTAAATTATTAAAGACATCCATTTTTAGCCCCAGCTTCTCCTCCCTAAAGTGTTCAATATTAGTACTGGGTAAACAATTGAACGTCTTGGTAATGAACTTGATTTCATCCCTTTCCACATCCTTGCCCACCAAAATCTTTGCCTTGGACAGATAATGCAGCGAAAGATCAGTGACAACATCTTGTAGAATATTCTTTTGGATCAACAACACATTGCATCTAGTGGCTTTGATCTTCTTTATCATACCCAAAATATAATTCCTCTCCTTCAAAATCCTATCCATCATTGTATAATTAGAGACCACAATGTTCTTCTCAA
Source organism: Cupressus sempervirens (assembly GCA_028749045.1). Taxonomy (NCBI): domain Eukaryota; kingdom Viridiplantae; phylum Streptophyta; class Pinopsida; order Cupressales; family Cupressaceae; genus Cupressus; species Cupressus sempervirens. The sequence continues at coordinate 1,051,448,882 of CM053785.1, forward strand.
TGTCTGTATTGGGAGGCAAAATCTGGAACTATATTATGCCGATCTTCACATTCTCAATCTTGGTGGGGCCTCCAGCCGTATGGATTGCCTTTTTATCAAACAACAAACCTTTTCTATCATAAAAAATCCTGCCCAATTTTTGCAAAACTTTGATGTCCCTCAAATCCACAATGTCAGGTTTTGCAAGGTCGAAGACATTCAGGACGATGTCAACAAGAAGTGTGGCCAATAAGGTAGAATACTGGCTATCAACCTTTGTTTATTTGTATTTTATTGTATTTATTTATTTATTTGTATTTATTCACCCATATTTATTTATTTGTATATGATTTATTTATTTTGTAATGAATTTCTAGCAAGTGGTCAATATCAATGAATTTTGTAATGAATTTAGGACGACATCAACACCAAGTAGGGCCAATAAGGTAGAATACTGGCTGACAACCTTATTGTTCAAAGAAGTGCTCACAATTTTCATCGAAGAGTCACGATCCGTCAATTCAACAGGAATAGCCATGGCAGTTAAAACCTCGACAACCTTAGAGGCCTTGTGAAAGGCCTCTGACATAATGGTAGGATGAACACACTTAGACAAAAAAATCACACATTGTTTAAGAATCACACTACCAATGACAACAACTATTGTGGTGATGTCACCGACAACATCTTGAGATTTTAGAAGCTGTACAAGTATTTTAGCTCATTAGTGCTACCCATGGGTGTTGCACTACATTCACCATTTTCAACTTCTTCCAAAACTTCTCTGTGCCATCTGCTTTGCCTCTCAAAACCCTAGTAGCAAATTAGTAGATCGAATACCCTCTAATGAAACTTCGAGTGTCAGATCGAATCCCTCTCACTCAAACAAGTTTGTTCTTACTTATTTGTGTTGTCTGCTTTGCCTCTCAAAACCCTAGCAACAAATCAACAGATCAAATACCCTCTAATGAAACTTCGAGTGTCAGATCGAATCCCTCTCACTCGAACAAGTTTTTTCTTACTTCTTTGTGTTGTTTTCTTTTCCTCTCAAAACCCTAATACCAAATCAGTAGATCGAATACCCTCTAATGAAACTTTGAGTATCACATTGAATCCCTCTCACTTGAACAATTTTGTTCTTACTTCTCAAAATGAGCTGAAGGTGTATTGCGACCCAATATTTATTTTTTGAAAACTCTACCTGTCGTCGCAATTTTGACACCGTTTGCCATCGATAGTATAACAAGCCCGTCGAATCATTTATCATTGGCGTTGATAGTTTGACGTGTTGAACTAGTCATCTAGCACCGACGCGCAACATAGATCGGGTTGATTTTCTACGGATATTTCCAACGATACATCAAAACCAGGTGAATGCGTTGAACTTTCAAAGATAGTTTAGTGATGAAGGCTTTCGACGAGTAATTATCGAATTTCAACGAAAATGGCATTGAAAAATAGGTCCAAATTTACTAGTGCATGGCTACAATCTTAGCCCCTCTATTTGCATAATTGATCCAATCAAGGTCCTTATTATTAAAGATAGGATTCATAGCCTTACTAGATCATTCAACCTCTCCATAAACATTCTATGATGCCTCTTGGAGTATATGTGCTTAGACATACTCCAATTGTAACCACAACCCAAAACACTGCATGACGATGACAATCGTTTGAAGGTTTGGCGTTCTATGATGAAACATATGCTTGAATCTATTTGAGATAAGAAAAAAAAATCTTATTTCTAATTGTAAGACTAGTTATAAAATCACATTATGCACTTAGAATTTATTTTTCCTTGGCTGCAATTTTGGTCGACTATCTTTGCAAATTTATTGAGAGAAGAGCTCCCATTGTGCATTAGAAAAGGTTTCACACTTGTGGATGATATTGTTGGTATTATGAGTGGGAATTCACTTTGTTACTAATAAGAGCCCATTAATAAGCTCATCCACCTTGAAATCAACACAAAAATGGAATGCTTTATTGAGCTTAGAAGTGACTGTATGGATGAGCATGTGTAGTTGGAGGTGCCATCTCCTATCAATTATCTCGCAAATGGGATGATATCTCATCTCCTTCATAGATAGATCTAATAGCCTCCTTGGCTCCATCCATGCTCTCATGTATGTAGCCAATTATGGGCTCTATGGAATGAAAATATTGTGAAACATTAACAAAGTGTGAATGGAAATTTCATGAGCCCAAATTGACGTATGAACAACATAATATATACTTCAAATATATTATGCTAAGGATTCTTCTAAATACTTGAGTCCCTATCATAATATAGTAATTGATGAAAATATATAACAACTTACAATTTCAAAATTAGAAAGTGTTCAATATAATCCCATTGGTAGTCACATAGAATTGTTTCATTATGATATACCAATGCAAACAAACCCCTCACACAAGGGTAAACATGAACATTGAAAAATATAATAGGATGCCAAGTTTTGGATATCCATGAATGTAATTCTAAATAAATCAACCACAATCCTCTAAATTGACCAATAAATCCATTTTTAGTAAAATGGATAACATGTTCAATATCTTCTTGCGAAACCTCCTCTAATACAACTTTTTGGGAATGTTGTGCAAGAAGGATTGCCATAGGAACATACTAAAACTAAAGGGGAACCTAATTACCACATATCATCTACCCAAGATTAATGTCACAAACCCTATCATAATTTGTAGGAAAATCATCCAACCAAATATAGGAACCACCAATCTTTATTTCATTACCATAGAAGTCCAATCCCCTCTATCTAGGGACTAGGTGTTTCATCAAGGCCTTCATGTAAAACTAAGGAAAATAATCATTTCCAAAAACCCTGACCAAGTCTAGGAATGGAAATTGTGCAATTAAAGTTTGAATCCTCCTTCACATTAGATCCTACCCAATAATTGTCCATATTAAAACCCCTTGCATGTGCATGAAAAGAAGACTGGACTTCAGTTATTCACAAATAACATAAGCCTAAAGAATCCCAACATCTCTTTGAGGCATGCGAAGATGTCCCACTCTCAGATGCATTTTACAATGGTGTCATCTTCTCATCAATTTTAATACTACAATGAATACTAAAAATTTAGTGGTAAGCATTTTCAATTCTAAGTGTGGTAGAGAGTAATCCTACAAGATCTAGACCTTGGTTGTAGGCACCATAGAAAAGAAGCCTTACCATTTCACCAAAGGGTCACCATCTTCTTTGCTTGCAAATTAAATTATCTAACTCCATTTTTTATTATGTTAATATGCTAATATGATAATATCCATGTAAAAACTCCATCTTCGTCCGCGCAATATAGGAAAAAAAAACATGCTTAACAATTTACAAAAAAACACATAAAATGAACAACCTTTTTAATTCTTAAATCAACACTTTCCTTCCTCTATATTGAATTTGAATCCACCCTCAACTACAAAATTTCTTTTTAATGATAATGAAAGATCTATATAGATAAGAATATTAATTCTTATGTAACAACATATATCTTATTATCTAAATTTTAAAATTTAACCTCATCCTTTAAACTCCCATGTAAGTTTTGTGATTTTTAAATAGTATTACTAATGTATCTATATTTTGAAAAAAAAATGTAAAATATGCCAAAATATATCAATTTTGATTCATCAAATGCATAAATAACATAATAATGATTTAACCTATAAATAAAACAAAATTAGATAAAGAAAATCTACTTTCCCAAGCAATTTATGACTAATGAGTGAGACTCTTCTATCTATTCATATAGATAGATGTACTCTTTAAAAGTTATAAAGAAAATCTTAAACTCCCAAAATTATTGATTATGTTTTATTCATTGAATTACTAACAAAAGACTCGTTATTTTATTAAAACATAATTACAAAAAATGACAGGAAAATAAATTGGATTAGAATATAAAATGAATTAGTAAATTAGATGATTTTACAATTCTTAAGTATGTACAAATTCGTGTAAAACTTCAAGTTATCCTAGTTCTATAAAAAAAGATATAAAGCAACAATGCAGTTACATCCCTTACACCAATCAATATTTTTTGATATGAGTAGTAGAGACTTGAATGATTATTTATTGTTTAAGGGGAAAATGGAAGCAATGAAATTGTTAATGTAAACTATATGAGATTAGTTCATTAGTTAAAAATATTCACCCTAAGCCATTATATTGGTGCAATTAAGTATTACCTAGGATAATGCATTTGCATGTTGGTGAAGAGAATGATCTACAGAGAAAGACAAAGACCTATGAGATTGCATTGCTAAGAATGTCGAGACATTCCCCACTTAGATATTGTTGATTCATTTGTAGTGGAGTGTGATATTTATTGACATGGTTTAGCTCGAGGTTCCTTCACATAATAAGCTTGTCTAATCTAACATTATATCTAGTCTAGTTAAAAAACATGTAGAAAAAATTAGTATTTTTTCCTTTGAATTTTTTCTTTTTGGCATATTTTTAATGTGTTAAGTTTTACAGATATTCAGTCATCAAGAAGCCAATTTTTCTTTTTCCATTTATAGGCAGAAGACTATCAATTTTAAACTTATGCCTATGCCATCATCTCTATGCATTTAATTTGATGATCATTTGACCATCATAACTAGGTGATTTTTTTTTTATGAGGATTCTTTTACGATCAAAATTAATCCAATTGATTTGTTCACATCATTAACTATTGAAAATTCCTACCCCTCTCCGTTTGCATTTTTAGTTTTGTAGTCTAACTTCAAAAAGACATATTTTAGCCATATATGCTCCAAATCGAGTGCAATTGTTATTTATTTTGACCTAAATTTGCTGAACTTTTCATTGGTGTAGTTAGTTTCTAATTTTGGTGAACAAATCCAGAAATGAATTTTTTTGGCAATTGTACTTGTCTAATCCCAATTTTTGCAACTTCAGAGGCTTTGTTCAAGCTTATGCAAACTTCATTGCATTTGGGGCTTCATTAATTGGTACATCATGGATGAGGATGATTTAATTGACTTGACAACATGTATTGGGGCTATAGTTTTGTCTCTTGTACCACTTATTAATGGGTTGGTTGCATCTTAGTTTTTAGAATACTAGTGTGGGATTCATTGCTATCTACCAACTTGGGTAACCCCTTGGGGTAATGTTATCCTTCAATGTAAGAAATATTTTTTTAACATCAACCGAATTTGAGTTGGTCCTAACACATCATTTGTCCACTAGAATAATAGTCTATAGGTAGAGAATAAGAGTTGTAAGGATTTCGTTGATGCAATGAATGAGTTTTCCAAGATCTAGAATCCCAAAAAATAACACAAGAAAGATAAAATAGTAGGATAAGAATAATTTTTGTTCTGACCAATATGATTAACTGAATCAACTAATAATGGATACATTGTAGATATACATGCATATATAGAGGAAAGACACGATAACTAGGATATAAGAAAGTGATAACTTATCACCAACATTAGGTGGAATCACCTCTTTGAAAAATTGTGTTCATCCTTCATTGTGTAATGAATTATGTGCAACAATGTGAGGATGATAATGTGATAAGTAAAAAAAAGGTGGAGTTATCACATAAAGTGGAATTTGACAAAATCTAGATCATCACTTAAAGTGAAATATTTCCTACATCATATACAAGAATAAGATGCAAACTCCTAGGTGTCCAATATGCAAACTACTATGTAATGTGTTAGTATAACTAAGGTTAAGTATAATTAAGAATATTTAATTACACCAACAACCTCTCCTTAAGTGCAACTTAGGGGAATGCACTAAAACTCACAATGCTATATGACAATGCAATATGGGTCCCAAATACTAGGCCATGTTAATTACACATGCAATATCTCATATAGCATAGGCATAAAATCTCATAGGAAAAAAAAATCCCCCTCAAAAGAGATATAAAAAAATAAGAAAAATATTAAAGAAGTATGAGAAGTAAAAAACCCCATAGGAGGAAAATCTCCCCCCCGACTCACCCCCCGCCCCGCCCCACAATAGATAAAAGATGGGAGAGAAAGTATCCCACACGTCATTGTATAATATACACCAATGATAGGTGCTCCAATATGAATATATTGAACAATATTCTTCTCTTTAGGAATTGAAAACACCATAGGTCTATGAGAGATGCCTCCCCAATTCAGAGGAATAAAGCTTAAGATGTATGTTGTCTCTAAAAATTTCTCAAGGTTGCTTATATCCATTCCAAGGGCTTCCCCTTCTAAAACTATAGAAAAAGACAAGTTATGACCTAATGAGGATGAATGTAGAACATGTTCCAAAGACATAAGTGTATCCTCTAGAGATAAATACATCCTCTAGTAGTTGTACACAAAAATCCATAATCATTTTAACTTTGAAATGTTAATCACGTGGAGAATGGACAAGAGGGTTAGAGAGATTCCTCCCAACAACTTAAGAAGGATCATCCTCATCAAAGAGGAGATGTATGTGATAAATAATATCTCCCATATCTATAATGTAGAATTATACTAATAAAACTACAATATATATTAATTATTCATCCATGAAGTAGCATTTAGAAGACAAGCTGCAACCAATTATGAAAAATTGCATTTATCTATCACTATAGAAATGTATGCATGAAGAAACTACTAATTTCACAACTATGTGCATTAGATGTCTAAAACTATCCTCCACAAGTGATCATGTTGAATGAAGTTTCTACATGCCTAATGAGGTATAGTAGAGGAAGATGGAGTATCCTTGATGTAGAGTCTTACCTATGGTACCTTGTGTAGACACCTAAATTCGATTACATCACTAAGTAGTCTTATTTAGTCATCTTCTAGGATATTATTGATTAAATATTAAATATGTAATTAATTAATCATCACCTCCTTCTTAATTAATTAATTAAATTAACTATAGTCCAATTGATAAAATCAAATGATAACCAAAAGTCAAATTATCAATTAAATCCCTACTCCTCTATTAAATTAAATAATTGCACCATATCTATTTTATTTAATCTCACATCCCCTTTTATTAAATAATTCATTTAATAAATCAATTCCTAACCCCTAACTATTCCTAAACTCTACCATTATCCAAATCCAACCCATTCACCCATGCTAACCTCACTTAGCCAACTAATTAACCTAGCTCATTGATGCTAATCCACTTACATCCTAATCCTCTCCTAAGCTAAGCCTAATCCTCCTCCTAAACATGTGCACAGCATTAAACAAGGGTTAAGACTTTCTAACCCAAGCTAAAGTCAAAGTCCTATCCCATCCTTCTTATATTCCTATCCAAAGACTTTAAAGCTCCTACAAAGTATTAATGTCTCTTTAAGGCCTCTTACATCCCTCTTGCACACTCCTCCCTCATAACTCCCTTTGAACCTTCACTTTGACCCTCTTCCCCCATCCCATCCTCTGGTGACACTTGTCACAATGCTATGGATTTGAAGAAGCACAATCCATGTGCTTCCCCTTCCTTGCATCCTAACCCTCCCTCATCTTTTGTCCATCCTCGCATCCTAGCCATCTATCTCACCACCCCTTAGCCTATAAATTGGACCCTTCCCCTCTCACAAAACAACATACTTTAATGCTAATGATATAATGCTATTTTGAGAGCCTAAAAACTACCAAAATACCATCTATAATGGCAAAATCCCTCCATGCTCTCATTGTTGAAAACCTTCACTCACACTCATGATCAATTATAACCCATCACTTGAAGCTTGAGCATCTATTGAGCATGCATCTCCATTATTGGACACATCTACTCCATCAAGGGAAGCTTGGAGTGCTTTTCTTGTGTGGTTTGCATTCCCTTTTAAAATTTTCTTTGTCTTATCATATATGTTGTTATAGTTCTTAGTTTGTGAATGTTTAGTTTCCTTTATGTTCTCTGCACACTAATTTCATAGCACTACATTTTGGCACGCCCGGTGGTACCCCACATTTAGACCATTATCTAACCATTTTGCACTTATGCTTACTAACTTAAAAACTAATGTATTGTGCTTCTTGTTTTGTGTTTTAGGTTTTTAACCTTGTTTGTAGGTATATCAGTCCCAATACAGATAACATGCTCCGAACCATCTTGTCCATTTTCTACCAACGAGACTTAAAAATAATTCATTTTTGCAAACCTGCAACCACAAGTTTGAGAGAAGAACTTCATGGGAATGGGAATGCATGATTGAGTTCATAACCAAACTTACCTACTACGTGGCCATTAAAATCACCTCCTTCTCTCTAAGGGAACACTTGTTACTTTTGACAGGTTCGCTTGCAATACCTGTGGGATTGCTTAGCCAAAAATTCAATCCTAGAAATTTTGCTTAACTTCTACCATCAAATCCACAGTTAAACCTGTCAACGAGAATGCTTATCATAGCTACAGGATCACTATTTGGCAGGTTCTCTCTATGAGAATTTATTTCATGGCCCACAATGTTTCTTTTTTCACCAATTTTTGCACTAGGATCCCACAAAGTTTGACTACATTATTGTGCTGCGGGATCGCAAGTTGACTCCTACAAGTTTGCTAGTGCTGTTAATATCTTTATGTTGAATTATTGCAGGGGGAACAATGTCCCAGTGTATCTTTATACTTTGTTCCTTAACTATCTCTTTGAAGCCTTATTTTAGTTTTTGCAATAATCGAATTCAATTTGGAACACCATAAAGAAAATTTACAAGATCTCAAGTGGAATGAATGGTTAAATAGCCAAAAAAGTCTTGAATCCTAAATGTTAAAAAGAACTAATGCGATGAAATTTTGATTTAAGTGTTAAAGAACAATATGGATCAAACACTTCAAATTTATTGCTTAAAAAAACTTCGTACAATCTTGAGTGGCTTAAGGAAAATTGTTCTTATTCCCATCTTTTTCAACATTTTCACAAGCACAATTTCTTATGTTGACTCAATTTACTATGTTGACCATCATTGTTAAGTTGGAATAAACCTTTCATGCTAATCACGAGTGTTTTCAAGTAGTCAATAGGAAGGACACATTAAAAGCTTCAAAAATAGAATGAATCAAGTATCTTGCATGTACTAAGATTGTGCCTTTTAGCACATCTTTGAGTTCTCTCTTTCTTCCAAAATAGAACCATTTAAATATGTGACTCATGTACCAAAAGTTGTTAGCAAGATCATCTGCAACAACCTAGGAGTGTTTCTATTGAGTTCATCATCCTTTGGGAAGAGTGTCCCCTTTGAATAGAAGTTCAAATTGGTAAAATACTCTAGTCGGTATATAAATGAGAAGAAGGGTAAACCTTCTTGCTCCATCAAGTAAGTTCGGGTGGTATGTTTTTGGTGGTAGCCTAAGGTGGGAAAACTTTCCCATGATTTCAGCATGTCTAGAATATATTCTTAAGTGAATCACGTATGTAACATACGAGTGGTTGACAACACACATCTTATTATGAACCAACTTAGTAGCTACCCTTTTATCTTTGATGTGTTACTTAGGGTGCAAGAGAATATAAGGCTTCTCTAAAGTTACTTGACAAATGTGTTTTCCTTGGTAAAGGCATAAGGCTACTTGGGTTTCATCTCCAAGATTCTTGTCCCCACAGAAGGGAAACTACTATTTGTCATACCTTGAAGGATCATTGACGTGTAAGTTTTTTCGATTGACTCTTGTATTGATTCACCTCTTCAATTAGAGGGAAATATAATGCTAGATCTAGCAAACATCAAGATGGGCTCCTCCCGATAGGCCTAATGAGTAACACATTGAAACTAAATTGACCTTAGGGAGAAAAGTGTGCTTGAGTTGTCTTATTTGTGCAAAATGACCTCATAAAAAACATATGTAAAATATACACATTGGTTACTATCACAATCCTTTTGCCAAAGAGATCACTTTTTTAGAATTCTTTAGAATAACTGAGAGGGGGGGGGGGGGGGGGGGTGGGGGGTTGAATTAGTTATCCAAGGTCTAAATTCCCTAATAATACTTTTTCTCAAATTATAGTGAGCCCATAAACTTTTCATCCATTCAAGCTTAAATCAATCATCTTAGCAAGTTACAGCAAATCAACATGCAGTAATAAAACATGCAAGATCAACTCATGACACAGTGATTTACGTGGAAACCCAATTTGGGGAAAACCACCAGTAATATGCTACTTAATTCTCATTCTTCTAAAGTGATGCCCTAATAAAAGCCTGCCCTGTTAAAGGCTTACAACACACTATTAAATGTGACATTGTTAGAGGATTTCACCATACTGTTAGGAATGGGCCTGGTAAAAGGACTTTGAAACATTCACTTGGAATGTCACCCTATTAAAAGATTTACAACATGGCTATTAAACCAACTTAAGTCCATAGGATTTAAACTAACTATTATAATTTTTTAGAGAGTAACAATAATGGCTTTTTGATTTGATACAACTTACAACATATTTTGCAGATTACAAAGCACACTTCAGTTCAATCCTTTGCTTGGCTTTTAATCACTTCAACTGTGATAGCTTGTCATCTCAAGCTTCATCTCCTTGATTCTTCTTACTCATCATACCAATGCAACCATATCTGTGGTCATCTATTGAAGCAGAGTAACTGTGCTCTCTTACTTCTTAGCACCTCCTTCAACACTTTATGCTTTCATACTTGACCTCCTCCTTCTTTTGCTTCGTGACCTTATGACTCCTTAAATAGAAATTTGGAGTCCCTTTCCCACTCGATTCTTCCTCTTCAATTTTAGGGTTTCAGGTAGATTAGGTAGGATAAAATGTATCTACCCCATATCTTGCTCTTATCTAGAAACTTCGTCTAGAGTCCAGTTGTATTCTCCAAAAATGTTTTACATGGTGTTTTGTGATCTGGCGAATCTTCGATCTTTGAAATAATGCAACAACTTGACATTATTGGTTTACTGATGCTCGACACCTTCTGTGTTACTCGATACTTGAATCCTGTTTGGCATCTGATCTTCACTCGACACTTGTTTCTTGACTCGGCACTTGTTTCTTGCTCAGCACCTGATATTTACTCGGCACTTGTTTCTTGACTCGGCTTCAACTAGGAATCTGTTCGACACTAACTAGCTTGCTCAGCTCTCTCTCTCTCTCTAATAAACTTAGTTAGGCTTTACAAATGACTTAGCTAAAACCTTTCATCTTTTATGTGTTTTAGTGTGCCCATTCTTTGTGTCTTAGAGTATGTCATCAATACACTATTTCATCAATGGCTTAGTTGATCCTTTTACTTCATTACAACGTCATAACTTCAACCTTTCTCTAGGTGTACTAGTTACATCTTATTGATTTCCTCATTCTTGTCAATCAACCAATTGATAGTATTTGGATCACTAAAGCAATTGTCATTGCTGCAAGTAGCAAGTTTGACATCAATGACAAAACAATGATTGAGAACATTCTTTACCAGTTCCATTACTTTTTATGTATGCTCTTTTCAATCATTTCCAACAATCTCCCTCATGATCTTTTCAATCATTTCCAACAATCTCCCTCTTTGGTATTGATGGCAAACCAAACTGATCAATTGATCAACTTAGCGATCAATTTAGTTACCACCAAAATTACATACGTTTTCTGCTTCGTCCTTGACTTCTGCATCCTTACTATTGATCTCATATATCTCCCTCTTTCATATATATCTCCCTCTTACTTTGCTTTGATCAGTTTTCTGCATATATCTCCCTCTTTGACATAAATGCCAAAGATGTAGCATCTTTATCATGCAAAATATAAGCTTTGGCTCTGATGTTTTCTCCCTCTGTCACCATGCTTGTGACTGATTTGGAGTTTATGCTCCTGCTGTCATCCTCTGCATCATTCTTCTGATATTTCAATGATTTGTTCTTGTTGATGCAGGGCAGCTTCCTTGTTGCTTTACATTGCTTGAGTTAGGGGCATTACCCCCAACTTGCCTCTAAGTTATTCATAAGCATCCTTGGGCAATGGTTTGGTGAAGATATCTGCTGTTTGTTCCTTTGTGTGAATGTACTCCAACTTCACTTGTTTGTCTTCTACCAATTCTCTGACATAGTGATACTTGATTGCAATATGCTTAGTTTTTGCATGCATTACTGGATTCTTGGATATGTTTATAGCACTTGTATTATCATAATACAATATCACAGGTTTGGTTACCTCTTCTTTCATTCCTTTCAATAGATGTGTGAGCCATACAATGTTTGTGCAATTGACTGCTGCTGCCACATATTCTGATTCTGCAGTGGACTGGGATGTGCATGTTTGTTTCTTGCTAGTCTAAGTAACTAGCTTTTTACCTAAAAATAATGCACCTCCACTTGTGCTTTTTCCATCATCAATGTTGCCTCCCCAATCTGCATCTGTATATGCATTGAGCTCAAACTTCTCATTCTTTTTATAATATAGACCAAAGTTATCAGTTCCTTTAAGATACCCTATTATTCTATTTACTGCTATGAGATGATTTTGTTTGGGATTAGCAGAGAATCTAGCCACTATTCCAACTGCTAATGTTATGTCTGGTCTGCTATGTACAACATATTGTAATTTTCTAATCATGGATCTGTACATTGTTTGATTGACTTCAGCTGATACATCATTTTTGGATAGCTTATTTCCTGTTGCCATTGGTGTGCTAATTGGTTTGAATTCCTCCAATCCAAATGTTTTAAGTATCTCTTTGATGTACTTTGATTGTGTCACAAATATACCATGTTTTAGTTGGTGTACTTGCAATCCAACAAAAAAATTGATCTCTCCAAACATAGACATCTCAAACTCATGTTTCATTTTGTCAGCAAAACCTTTGCAAAGCACTTCCTTTCCTCCAAAAACTATGTCATCCACAAAAATTTCAGATACAATAATATCCTTACTTTCTTCTGATTTGATGTACATGTTGTTGTTATCATCAGTTCTTTCAAATCCTATTTGCACTAGATACTTGTGAAGTCTCTCATACCATGCTCTGGGTGCTTGTTTCAAACCATAGAGTGCTTTATGTTATTTATAAACCATATCCCTGTTGTTCTCATTAACAAATCCCTCTGGTTGTTCAATATAGACTTCCTCTTCCAATATACCATTTTGAAAAGTAGATTTTACATCCATCTGACAGACTTTAAAACCTTTATATGCAGCATATGAAAGTAAAGTTCTCACTCCTTCCATTCTAGCAACATGAAAAAATGTTTCCCTATAGTCTAATCCTTCTTCTTGAGCATAACCCTTGCATACTAGTCTAGCTTTGTTTCTAGTAATCTCACCATTCTCATCTAGCTTGTTTCTGAATACCCACTTGGTGCCAATCACATTTTTGTCAACTGGTCTAGGAACCAAACTCCAGGTTTTGTTCTTCTTTATTTGATCAATCTCTTCTTCCATAGCTTTATACTAGTCATCATCTTATAATGCACCATATACTGTCTTAGGTTCAGATTTTCTGATCATACATGATTCATGTCTTAGTCTATTCCTTGTCATTGGTCTTGCATCTTTGTCACCAATTATCTGTTCAGTGGGGTGATGTCTTTTTACATATTTGGACAATCTTGTTTCTGTCCTTGTTTCCATGTTTGATCTTTCAGATTTAGGGTCACTGTGCACTGAGTTTTTGAGGTTGTTCTTCATCTCTTTCATGTGTACTAACTTTAGGATCATATTGTGCATTTTCTTCATTCTGCAACTCAGCTTCTAAATGTAACTCGACATTCACTAGTTGTGACTCGACTGAAACTGATTTTTTTTGTTGAATCTCAATTTGATTGACAACATCCTTGTCAATAGGCATTCCTTCATAGGAATACACAAAGTTTCTGTATTCATCCATTCTCTTTGGTTCTTCAACTTGGACTTATGTATGCTCATCAAAGTTTACATTTGCACTTTCCACAATTTTGTTAGTGTTAGTATTCAAACACTTATATGCTTTACTTCTAGTGGAGTAACCAAGGAATATGCCTTCATCACTTTTTGCATCAAATTTTCCATTTCTAGCATCTTTAAGGATAAAGCATTTGCAACCAAATACTTTAAAATATTTTACATTTGGTGAGTGACCATACCATAATTCAAAAGGTGTTGCACTGGTACCTTTCTTGACTTGTACTCGGTTTAGTGTATGACCAACTACACTTACAGCTTCTCTCCAGTATTTTAAAGCAACAGTCTTTTCCATCATTAATGTTCTGGCACAGTCAATCACAGATCTATTTCTTCTTTCAGCAATTCCATTCCATGGGGGAGTTCTAGGAGCTAACATTTGTCTCTTGATTCCTTTGTCATTACAAAATATCTCAAATTTATTTGATGTGAATTCACCACCTCTGTCTGATCTCAGGCATTTCAAACTCTTTCCTATTTCCTTTTCAACTCTAGCCACATACCATTTAAACATTTGAAAAGCATCAAATTTTTGCTTTAAGAACATAATAGTCATCATCCTGGAATAGTCATCAACAAACAACATTATATATTTATCTCCTTTGTAGCTTTGTACTTCCATTGGACCACATAAGTCAGTATGACCTAACTCAATTACTTCTTTAGATGTGTAGTTTTTACTTATGAAACTTGACTTTGTCATCTTTCCTAGTTGACATTGTTTACACATGATATTGTCAGGCTTCTTCAATTTAAGTAAACTTCTAGTTTTCTTCATTTTACTGATATTGACCAGATTGTCAACGTTGACATGACATAGCCTTCTATGCCATAACCATTTATCATCAAATTTTGCAACAAAACAAGAAACGTCATCCATATCAAGGTAAAACAGATTACTTCTTGTTTGATCTCCTTTTCCTATCAGTTTGCCATCAGTATCTAGATTTTTGCAATTTTATTTCCAAATTCTACTTTGCATCCTACTTTGCCTAACTGTGAAACACTTAACAAATTGTAGTTTAGTCCTTCAACATAGTATGCATTATCACATGAAATTTTTTTTGTAAGCTTAATGGAGCCTTTTCCTTTTATTTGACATGACGCATCATTACCAAATCTAACACTATTTCCATCATACTGTGTAAAGTTAACAAACTTACTTTTGTCTCTTGTGATGTGATGTGAGCATCCACTGTCTATGATCCATCTGTCATTCTTGTTCATACATGTTACCAGTGCTGTAGGTTCTTCTTCATCAGATTGGTCCTTCATGGCTACATAAACAACTTCATCATCATTATCATCAGAATTCTCTTCAACAATATAACACTCCTTGCCTTTGTTTTTGTCATCTCTCTTATCATCTTCTCTTCTGTATTTGTACTTGTTTCCTTCCTTGTAATCCTTTTTCTGTGTACACTTTGCAGCAATATGTCCTACTTCATTACAATTGAAACAAATGATAAGCATCTTACCTTTGAATTTCCCTTTGCCTCTGTGAAATCTTCTAGCTAGTAATGATTCCAATTGTTC
This sequence comes from Cupressus sempervirens, assembly GCA_028749045.1. Taxonomy (NCBI): domain Eukaryota; kingdom Viridiplantae; phylum Streptophyta; class Pinopsida; order Cupressales; family Cupressaceae; genus Cupressus; species Cupressus sempervirens. The sequence goes on from CM053785.1 coordinate 1,051,464,242, forward strand.
CACATCTTCCTCATCAGTGCTACTGTCACTGGATACATATTTCATTCTTCTTCTTTTCTTTGATTTCACTTGTTCAACATCTTTTAGTGATAGGTTGGCCTTGAAAGCAGATTCAACATTCTTAGGTTTGTAGTTGTCAAAGTTAGATAACTCAAATGCAGTGAGTCTACCTACTATACCTTCAAAACTTAGATTGTTTCCTAGTAGACATCTTAGTTCTTGTATTGCTGATACTTTAATAGGGAGCAAGGTTCTTAAGAACTTACTATTAATAGTATCTTCATCCAATTGACCACTCAAACATCTTATTGCACTTACCACTTCCTTTATTCTAGTGCCATACTGAGCAGCATTCTCATTTTCCTCCATTTTCATATCATCAAACTTTCCTCTGAGGCTTTCTCTTTTTGCTCTTTGGACATTCAGATCTCCTCCATAAATGTCTGATAGGTCTTTCCACATTTTGAATGCAGTGTCACATCCTTTGATATCATCGAATTCAACATAGTTGAGTGCAGAAGCAATTTCCAACATTGTCTGATTGTGTTCCTGTTTATTTTTCAAATCTTCTGCAGTAAGAGTACTAGTTGGATCAACATGTTTAGTAACAATTGAATTTTGGGCATAATCTCCTATGGATCCAAGATGTAGCTTAATCAAACTTTTCCATGCAACAAAGTTGTCTTTGTTGAGCTTGGGAACTTCTCTCTTAGGCATTTTGATCGTTTCTGCTTCTAGCTCCTTTAAGCTTAATCAACAGCAAGGCTCTGATACCAATTGTTAGAATTCTTTAGAATAACTGAGAGTGGGGTGGGGGCTGAATCAGTTATCGAAGGTCTAAATGCCCTAATAATAATTTTTCTCAAATTATAGTGAGCCCATAAACTTTTCGTCCATTCAACCTTAAATCAATCATCTTAGCAAGTTATAGCAAATCAACATGCAGTAATAAAACATGCAAGATCACCTCATGACATAATGATTTACGTGGAAACCCAATTTGGGAAAAACCACCAGTAACATGCTACTTAATTCTCACTCTTCTAAAGTGATGCCCTGTTAAAGGCTTACAACACACTCTTAAATGTGACCTTGTTAGAGGATTTCACCATACTGTTAGGAATGGGCCTGGTAAAAGGACTTTGAAACATTCACTTGGAATGTCACCCTGTTAAAGGATTTACAAAATGTCTATTAAACCAACCTAAGTCCATAGGATTTAAACTTACTGTTACAATTTGCTAGAGAGTAAAAATAATGGCTTTTTGATCTGATACAACTTACAACATATTTTTCAAATTACAGATCACACTTCAGTTCAATCCTTTGCTTGGCTTTTAATCACTTCAACTCTGACAGCTTGTCATCTCAAGCTTTGTCTCCTTGAGTCTTCTTACTTATCATACCAATGCAACCATATCTGTGGTCATCTATTGAAGCAGAGTAACTATGCTCTCTTACTTCTTAGAACCTCCTTCAACACTTTATGCTTTCATGCTTGACCTCCTCCTTCTTTTGCTTCGTGACCTTATGAATCCTTAAATAGAAAGTTGGAGTCCCTTTCTCGCTCGATTCTTCCTCTTCAATTTTAGGGTTTCAGGTAGATTAGGTAGGATACAATGTATCTACCCCATATCTTGCTCTTATCTAGAAACTTTGTCTAGAGTCCAGTTGTATTCTCCAAAAATGTTTTACATGGTGTTTTGTGCCACCAACTCATTACTCTTATCTTCTATTTGATTCACAAAATTCTAGATAACAACCTTGTTGTCTTAGATTTGGCGAATCTTTGATCTTTGAAATGATGCAGCAACTCGACATTATTGGTTTATTGATGCTTGACACCTTCTGTGTTACTCGGTACTTGAATCTTGCTCGGCATTTGATCTTCACTCAACACTTGTTTCTTGACTCGGCACTTGTTTCTTGCTCGGCACCTGATATTTAATCAACACTTATTTCTTGACTCAACACTTGTTTCTTGCTCGGCACTTGATAATTACTCAGCACTTGTTTCTTGACTCAACTTCAACTAGGAATCTGTTTGGCACTAACTAGCTTGCTCGACTCTCTCTCTCTCTCTCTAAAAAAATTAGTTAGGATTTACAAATGACTTAGCTAAAACTTTTCATCTTTGATGTGTTTTAGTGTGCCCATTCTTTGTGTCTTAGAGTATGTCATCAATACACTATTTCATCAATGGCTTAGCTGATCCTTGTACTTCATTACAACATCATAACTCAACCTTTCTCTAGGTGTACTAGTTACATCTTATTGATTGTGTCCTTCTTGTCACTCAACCAATTGATAGTATTTGGATCACTAAAGCAATTGTCATTCTTGCAAGTAGCAAGTTTGACATCAATGAAAAAACAATGATTGAGAACATTCTTTACCAGTTCCATTACTTTTTATGTATGCTATTTTCAGTCATTTCCAACAATCTCCCTCATGATCTTTTCAATCATTTCCAACACACTTGTCTATCTGTCTCAAAGTTGCTTTGTCCTTTAAGAGATTATTTTCTCACAATACACCATATCCATTTATCAAAAGAGTCTTATCCTTGTTGTTTCAAAATGGTTGTTAGCAAGTCTATTCACAAAAACCCTCAGTCTAGTTGGTTTTACTTCACCTCTTCCAAAATGAAAGTTGTTACACCATCCTTTTTTTAAAATCACTACATTTCTACTTAAAACTATCCATTATTAGAAGAAACTTTTCCTTTCTATCTCAAAAAGGTTGTTAGCAAGTCTATTCGCAACAACCCTAAGTCTATTTTGTTCTATTTTGCTCCTTACTTTTAAACTAAAGCCAGTATATCATCCTTTGGTAAAACCATTTCTTATCTACTTAGACCTATTTGCTATCCAAAAGATCCATTTTGTCCAACCTAAAGTAAAAGGTATACTTAGTATAGTCACTACCTTAACTCATAGTTGAGATAAACCTAGTAAGAATACCTTATGCTGGACCAAAAAAAACCCAAGTTCAAAAAGGTCAAGCTTCCGCAAATAGTTATTTATAGAGAGATAGAAGCAGAACACAAGAAACACACACCTAATCCAAGACTTGCTAAACTAGATTGAATTGAGAAAGAAGGTGTTGAAGTTTCTCTACAAACCAAGTGGGACCATAAAGTTCAAAACTTAACCTTAAGACATGGAGTCAATCAAAGCCTTATCAACTATACTAGCTATACCCACTTTGATTAGGTTCCTCTTCTTCCACACACACTTTGCACTTCTCATATCATAGATTTAGGTCTTCATATAGGTGCTCATCCTACTTAGTCTTTTTTTTAGATTTGTTATCTTTAGGTCATTATTTAGATATCTACCCCCATCCACATCAAAAAAATAGATCCAACATCCTCCATCATCTTTGGCACACTTGAGCATTTGGTTTCACTTTGTTGAGAATTGTCTACCCTATATCCTACATCCATCACACTATCTTGATTATCCCTTAAAATAAACATTGTTTAGGGTAATCTATCTTTGTCATTTGTGTCTCTCATCACCTTGAGAAAAATTTTGGGCTCTACACTTAATCATCTCTTGTCTTCCAAAAGGTCACAAGTCTACCTTAGAGTTGACATCACCATCATGTCGCGATCTTACACATAGGGAAAGCATCCACTCCTTTACTTTGAAATCATATCGCTCATCCTTAGGCTTCCTAGGCATCATAGCATTAGAAATAGGATCTTTCCTATGCATCTATCATATGTCTTCGTGCATCCTAGAAAATCCCACCATCATAGTTATATCCTTAAACACATTTAGCAAAACCATCCACCCACATCTACTTGCACTCATTTCCCTAAACATCTTGTATTTCATCCTTAGAAACAACATCCTTTCATGCCACCTACCATAGGCTTTGGTAAGAACAAACATAAGAAGAAAGACATAGATCCTAGTCTTAGCGGTAGTTCAGCTAGCACACAACCATAACCAATGATACTTGCCATCACACATGATCCACCCCACAAAATCTATAAGAGTTGGCTCCCTCACTAGACATAGATGCTTTTATGAATGAACTAGGACATGCAACTATTGTTAACATCATCATAGATTAGAATAGGGAAACCATCATGCCAAACTTCCTGAGAGACAACGTTGATGTCTTTGGTTTTGGGAGGTCACCACCTTTAGATATATATGATCTTGCACATCCCTTATTTTGTAGAGTACCACCCCCCATTGGTCCATCTGATCCAAATGATCCCTTTTCATACCAAAAAGAAGACATCAAACAATTGAACCATAACCCATAGATCCAAATATCCCATCAACCCAACTTGGTGCTCCTATCCCACAAACTAACCAACCCACCATCGCATAGTCATTGGTCCACACAATGCCTCAACCACCTACTATCACATAAACCATATCTATGAACACTTCTAGTACTACTACTACCACTACTTCATAATTCACATCCATTCCCTTCAATATTTTAGGGATTTCCACCGCCCAAAGTGTTTCTTCCACTTCATACATACCCATTAGTGGTGCACCCAACACATTTCAGCCAAATGTCCAATTGACATCACAATCCACTATAGGGATTCCACCGGAAGGACCTACCAACCCACCTTTTGTCACCCCTAGTCCATTTACTCTATGCCAAATATCACCACTCTATTTCCACTCAGTCCTTGGGAGTTTTGCACGATCACAAGGGCCAACCACAAGCTTCCCACTTAGCACTTTGTTCATGCCAACTTTCCAAACACACCAACCACTACCACCACCATTCACTCCATTGCCACCCATCACCAATTACTTTTCTATGCCACCCTTAGGAAGTAACCAAACAATCCCACATCAACAAAAACCAATAATAGGGATGATTACCTCCACCAACTATTTGGCATCCATCAACACCTAGTTGCCTTCTCAAGCAAAAGTGCAACCAACATATGTTGGGCAAAATGTGCAACCTCAAAACATAGCCCCAATATTTCCACCGCCACCTCTCTAATAGAAATCACCAAAATAGTTGTATTTCCAAGCACCCATACAAAATCATCCATTTGGAAGACTATCCCACACTTATCCACCCTAGCAACAACTATAATATCAACATCTTACCCATCAAATGCAACAGTATGTCCAACTACCACCCCAACAACCAATAAGTCCCGTCCAAACTACAGTTCAATCCATATTTCAGTTGCCACAATACCCCAATCAAAACTATCCATATTTTCTTGCCCAATTTGAAACATACCCTACACCAGGGGCACTGAGATTGGGGGCACCAACATTAACACCTATAAACCTTGAGTGGGAAGAAATGAAGAATGCTCTAAAAGAACTCAAAGATGAAACATAATTCAAAACTTTCAAATTTGAAACTGTCTATCTATATCCATTTGATAGAGCAATGACAATGACATCCTTTCCCAAACATTTTGAGGTCCCTAAGTTTGATAAATTTAGGGGAAAAGGAGATCTAGTCACACAGGTTAAGGAATTTTCCATGCAATACCAAGCAGTGACTTACAATGATGTGTTTCTCATGCACCTCTTTCCTAAAATCTTAGGGAGGCCTACTCTTCAATGGTTCTATTAGATACCCTATGGTACCATTAAAACCTTTGTTGAACTATTAGAAGCCTTTGTAGCCCAATACACTCACCTAGTTGAGACTGAGTTATCTATAGTTGAATTAGGTCATGCCAAAAAAAAAGGAAGAGAAAGCCTTACTAATTAGTTACAAAGATGGAAAACTCTCACAACATGGATCTCTTGTATTATCCTAGAGCTCACCTCATCAAAATGTTCATTAACAATGCACATCCTAGTCTTGCACACCACATGGTTATGAATTACCTCCAAGCATAAAAAGACATCAGGGAAAAGAAGATGGACCTCGAGAAAGGACTCATTATAGATGGTGTCATCAATACTTAAAAGGAAATCACCCAAGAACAAGGACAATACAATGAAAAACCATGGTATTAGAATAAAAACAAAAAAATAGTTGCTGATGGAGCCACAGACACATCACAAGTTCATGTAGTTGGAGCAACATTTGACACACTGAATACTCTTTATCAACAACTACCGCAACAACAAAAACCACCCTATTCTCAAAGTACATACCAATAATCCTATCAATAACCTCCATTACAACACAATTAACATACTACACAAGAAACCAATCCTCAAAATTAAACCAACACCATCATCATTGCAGTTGGACCAAGTCTATGCATCTGAAGACAACCTCAAGTATACATCCCCTTGGGTGATTCCCTTGATGTCATTTTTGAAAAATTAGCCAAGGACAATCTTATCAGACATCCACATACTCAACCATTAGATCACAATCAATCAAGGGCACCTTGGTATAGAGAAAATGAGTTCTAAAAATTTCACCATTTTAAAGGGCATCCCACCCTCAAGTGTATCCAGCTCAAAGACTATGTGCAAGATCTCATCTATCAAAAGGAAATCACAATGGGGGCATAAGCCTCTCTACATGTAGGATTATTGATCTACCAAAATGCATTTCCCCCACACATCAAAAATATAGGCAAAGCCCTTGTAACCAATCCCACCACCAAAAAAACAACCAATGTTCAAACCAAACAAGGTGATAATCATGATAAAACAAAAAACTATACAACAACATACCTAGACTATGGTAATTTAATCAACTACATATCTCAAATAGAGCCTTTTGTAAATTTGGTAAATATCAAAGGCCCAGATAACCAATGTGTGGTTACCATAAGAAGAACTCAACTTAACATCTCCAGACCATATATACCTACCCTTTCAAGACCACAATATAATATCTTGGACCACTTGGGGAACATGCCAGTCCAAATCTCTATCCTAGATCTTTTGCACACTAGTCCACTTTACAAGGAAATCCTTGACAACACTCTTCATGAGTCTTGCATCCCTAGTGATGTCAATGCCAAATTTTTTTGAAACCGAGAAGGTCAACTTTCAACATCATGCACATTTTCCTTTGAAACTTTTGACATCCCAGTTGTTGAGCCAAATCATATCCTTCCACTCCGCATAGTTGTCATGGTTTTTGACTTTTCTATCAAAAGGGTCATGACAGATGATGGATTGGCCTTAAATCTATGTACTTTAAAATTCATCAAATACACATGATACATTGAGGCAGATATCCTAAATGAGCTCATCACTATCAAAGCCTATGACAACCTAGAGTGGACCACTGAAGGAACTATCTTGCTACCTATCAGAGTTGGCCATGCCACTCAAGAAACAATCTGCCATGTAGTTGATGTTAATCTACCCTTCAACATCCTCCTTAGTTGACCTTCGATTCATGCTATGAAGGTCATTCCCTCCACTTATCATCAGTGAATCAAATTTCTGCATCATGGCACTGAGATAACCATCCATGCTGATCCCAAACCCTTTTCTTATTACAATGTAGTAGAAGCCTCATATGAAAACTATTATCCTAGAATCAAGATTGGAAACACCATGGACAACTCCTTTGTTACTTTCCACAATCCAAACACCATTTATCCTCCACTCTTTCCAGAGTTGTTGTCGATGCTCTACCTCTTGACCCACATACCCAAGGGCACCTAACCTATCAAGGAACAAAGCTAGACACAAATCCCTATCTCACACAACTTGGGCCCACCACATTTGTTGCCAATAGGATCCTCAATGGAGAGGAAACAACCCCCGATATTAGTACATGGTTATAAAAAGATCCACCTCCAAAGGGTAAAGAGCTCCTTAACTATTTCAGACAGAGATATCCACACTCACACTGCCTTGGTACCAAACAATGGGATTATTAAAGATGTGGTCTCGACTGTGAAGAATTAGGCACTAGACAACTTGTAGAAGCATATAAAGAGGAGAAGCCCAATTTGAATCCACAAACCCATGAATAGAAACTGAATGCAGACATCCAAAAGAGTTACCATGATAACATATGGATTAATCTAATGTACCCCTCAAATATCTGAATACTCGCTTAACTGCATCCCAATGTATCCATCTAGGATTAGCCATAAATCGACTTAGGACTCCCACTGCTTGGGCAATGTCTGGTCTAGTACAGACCATAGCATACATAAGATTGCCAACTGCACTAGCATAAGGTACTCTACTCATGTCCTCCACCTCACTAGGAGATTTTGGACAATCATCTACAGATAGATTTGTTCCCACAAAAATAGGAACACATAGTGGTCTACAATCTGCCATGCTGAACCTATCCAACACAGACTTCACATACTTACTCTAACTCAACCAAAGTTTTTTGTTAGACCCGTCTCTACTGATTTCCATACCCAAGATGTACCTAGCTGCCCCAAGATCTTTCATCTCAAACTGTGCTGACAACTGAGATTTAAAATCAGAAATCATACCCTTGCCCTTCTTAAACAGCAACATATCATCAACATATAATGCAACAATAAGAAGGCAACCATTTTCAACTCTGAAATAAACACAATGATCTGATTTTGATCTTACAAATCCAATTGACAACACAAAGGCATCAAACTTAAGGTATCACATCCTAAGAGATTGCTTCAAACCATATAGAGATTTCTTCAATCTGCAAACAAAGGATTCTTTACCTTTAACAATGTAGTGCTCAGGCTGTGACATATAAATCTCTTCCTCCAAATCACCATGAAGGAAAGTTGTCTTCACATCCATCTGTTCTATCTCTAAATCATATGATGCAACAAGAGATAACAAAAATCTAATGGATGTCAACTTTGCAACAAGAGAGAATATTTCACCATAATCTATTCCCTCTACCTGTGAATACCCCTTTGCAACCAATCTAGCTTTGTACCTTTCAACACTGCCATCTGCACATAATTTCTTCTTGAACACCCATTTACAGCCAATAGATTTTATCCCTTTAGGCAAAGGTACAAGGTCCCAAGTTTTTTTTTTCTCTAATGAAGCCATCTCATCATCCATAGCCTCAATCCAGGAACCTGCATCTTCCATGCCCAAAGCCTCTTTCACAGTTCTAGGCTCATCAGTGTTAGTAATCAAAGCAAAAGCACAATTGGAATCTAACATAGAATAGCCAAACCTTTCTCGTTGCTTTCTTTCTCTCGTGGATCTCCTCAAGGGCTGAGGTTGAGATTGTTCTTCCTCTTCTTCTGAACTATCAGAGCTGCTAGAGCTCTCCTCATCATTAGACCCAACATGGTCTCTCTGTTCAGTCTTCTCAGGGGTAGGAGGCAACTGAACAAAATCTTTTTTCTTTTCTTTTTCATCTGGTTGCAACACAATAGGAGAAGATGTTAGCTCTCTAAAAATAACATTTTTCTATAAAACACCTTACTAGTCAAAGTTTCACAAAGCTTGTATCCTTTCACACCAGCACTGTACCCGATGAAAATACATTTAATAGCTTTGTTTTCCAACTTAGAGCTTTTCTCCTTTGGAACATATGCATAAGCTTCACAACCAAAAACACGAAGATGTCTAATTGAAGGCTTCTTACCAGACCAAACCTCCATGGGTGTCTTACCAACAAGGGCTGATGTAGGAGATCTGTTAACCAGATAGCAAGTAGTGGCCACAGCTTCAGCCCAAAACCTTTGTTCTAAACCAGCTCCACTAAGCATACTCCTAGCCTTCTCCATCAGTGTTCTGTTCATTCTCTCTGCAACTCCATTTTTCTCTGAGGTATAAGGAGTTGTCTTATGCCTCTCGATACCTTGTTCTTTATAGAACTGTTCAAACTCTATTGAGAAAAACTCACCACCATTGTCAGTTCTCACACACTTAATCTTCTTACTAGTCTGATTCTCTACAAGGGCTTTAAATTCCTTGAATCGACTAAAGACTTGTGTCTTACTTTTAAGGAAATAAATCCATGTCCTTCTACTGTAATCATCTATGAAAGATACAAAAAATATAGACTTGGAGATCGAAGGAACTTTTACAGGACCAAATACATCAGAATGAACAAGATCCAAAACATCAGAAGATTTGTGAGAACTAGAGTAAAACTGAACATGATTTTGTTTACCATATACACAGTGTTCATAGAAGTCAAACTCGAGATTGCAATCATTTAACCCCTCAACGAGATTTTTTTTTTTCAGGGTTCTGAGACCCTTTTCACCAATGTGGCGAAGTCTCATATGCCACAACATTTTTTTTTCTGTAGGAAGCTTTCCTTCCAAAGTGTTTGCATTGCCATCGAAACCAATAACCACCAAATTCTTTACTTCTCGTTCAAATGGTGAGGATGAAGAACTGTTACATAGAGGAATACATGCATCTAGCTAAAACAAAGTACCTCTCCTAGTACCCTTAGCAAGCACCATCGACCCTCTAATCATCTTACATCCTTCTTTCAAAAAAACAACTTGCACACCTACATCATTCAACATACTTAGAGATAATAGGTTTCGTGCTAGACCTGGAATGTGCATAACTCCATTGATTCCCTTTACTCGTCCATCAGGAAATTTGATAGTGACCCTTTCGCATCCAACTATCTTCAGGTGAGAATCATCACCCAAGTACACGTTTCCACCATCAAACTCTTCATATATTGAGAACTAGTTTCGATGAGAGGTCATGTGAAAAGATGCACCCGAGTCAACCAACCACACATCATTAGATGCATGGGCTACCAAAGCTACGATGAATGCAACACCATCTTCTTGAGATTTTTCAAAACTAGAATCTGAGGCTTTCTTCTTCTTCTTAGGCTCTTTACAGTCTTTACGGAAGTGCCCAGTCTTTTCACAGTTCCAACATTTTGCCTTGGACTTATTGGAAGTCTTTGACTTCCCACGGGATTTGGATCTACCATTATTGTCAGACTTATTATCATTTTTCTTTCCTCTTTCCGTGGATCTCCCACGAATAAGAAGGGCTTCTTTTTTTGAAACGGAAGCCTTTCTTCGCATCTCCTCTGATAGCAACGAAGACACCACATCATCCATTTTGAAGGTGACTAATGTGCTTTCGAGAGCCATCACAAGATGGTCCCATGAATCCGGTAAAGAACACAAAAGTGTGTAGCAACGATCCTCCTCCTCTAACTTGACACTAGCAGATGTCAACTGTGCAGCTACCAGATTAAATGCATTTAAATGATCCGTTAAGGATCCACCTTCCTCCATTCGCAGAGAATACAACTTCTTTCTCAGGAACAACTTGTTCACCAAAGATTTGGCCTGATACACGGCCCCAAGTCTCTCCCACAAACTATATGCAGTTTTCTCATCTAGAATATTCAGAAGGACTGCATCGGTTAAACAGAGTCTTATGAGACCCTTAGCTTTACGATCTTTGATATCCCAATCTGCTTGAGTTATAGTTTCTGGTCTTGTAGCGCTTGTAGTCGCTTCCCATAGGTCACGATCTTCCACCATGTCTTCCATCTTGAGTTTCCACAGCTCAAAATTAGTGCCATTAAATTTCTCCACCTCCATTCTTCCATATGATGAACTCGCCATCTCAATCTGCAAATAAGATTTAGGATGCTCTGCACAAGACTCCCACTCAACTTGGGATTAGCTCAAAAAACCCTACCCAACAACTAGGATCAAAAGTTGATCAAGCTCTGATACCACTTGTAAGGAAACTCAGGTGCGGAAACAGCTTCCTACACTAATCTCATAAGGAAAGTATGGTGCAAATCCTTTTAAAATATTCTACACTTACAAATTCAATATCACGTAAACAACATTATTGCAGCCAACCATGCGTACATAAATTAGATAGAGAAAGAACACATAACACAGAGATTTGCTGGTGGGGAAAAACCTTTCGGTAAAACAACCCCACCCCTCCAGAACCTGCACAATGTATTATCTTCAACACAAGATTACAATACACTTGCAATGCAAGTTCAACATCAACAATAGAAGATTCCAGCAGCACCTCAGTACCTGCAAAATTTCAACTATCACACTATTCCATTACAACATGCAATACATATTTTATGAACATCTTAAGACCCAACAAAATGCCCACAAAGGAGTTGGGCATTTTTCTTGGCTCAACCACCAAGAAGCATGCACAATGCCACATGTACATCCAATACCAAGAAAAGGGCGTCCATCCCTTGAATAGGCAATGATAACTTGTCATAGAATTCGCCAAAAATAGTGGTCACAAGAGAAGTGTAAGGGAATCCATCATACCAACCTATTTTTGGCATATTCTCTTACACACACCAACCACTTATTCTTGGGTGCCCAAATAGGCCTCATGTTATAAGATGCTCTTACACCTGTCATAGCTCATTCCTTAAATAGCTCTTACGCATCATAGGAATCCATCATAACCATTTCAGCCATGACCTCCTTCACACACTTCAAGATGCCGACACATGTAAGTGATCAACATGCCAACTAGACATGTACACTCACATTTACATATTATTTGCAAAAATACATTTTACAAAAAACAAATAATAATAAGAATAGGAATTATACAAGGTTGAGACACCTTATTCCTAACAGTTACTGGGCGTGCTACTAAAGATGGTCATGCCTTTTTAAACATCCAAAATGACCTTGTAGAAGTCGAAGTCCTCCCTTAGGAAGTTGAAAAGAAAGCCTATGATGATATTTTCCTTGATGAACTCATCTTAGGAGCCTTTTTGTTCTATGAACTATCCATTAACCTCATAGACCTACCTTTTCCTCATCCTAAACTCATCGATTGAGGCCAACCAAGTGTTATTCATGTCAAAAAGTTCTCTACAGAGCATGCACTCCTCAGATTCATGGGAGTTGAGATACCACACAAAAATCCACCACCACAATCAGCTTATGTCTACAAATTAGACCCTAAAGGTTACTTTGGGGAGGATAAAATCTCTAGTCACAAAAATGAACAAAAAAAAGAAAAAAGAAAAAGGAAAAAAAGAAAAGCAAAAGTATCCCTTGGTGAAAAATCTTCTAGAGCACCACCAAATCATTCAAAAAATGAAATGAAAATAATGTAAATGATTGTGAAAACCTTCATGAGGCACCTAAGGATGGATATTTCATCCTTCCTCCACAAGATCACAGTCCTGTAGTCTCATCAATCCTAACTGAGGACACTAGACCAGTCAACATTAGTCTAATAGAGACCCCCCAGGATCAAATACATTGTAGCATCCTTACCAAACAAGAAAACCTTTTCATTGAGGTACTTTTGGAAAAAATTGGTCGATTTGCATGGTCTAATCAAGACATGCTAGGATTAGATCCTAAGTTAGTGGTACATCATTTGGCCATAGACCCAAAGGTCAAGCCAATCAAGCAGAAACTCTAAAAGATGCATCCCAAAGTTTCTCTACTAGTCAAAGCGGAGTTAGAAAAGATGTTATATGAGAAGATCATTGACCCAGTTGATTATTTAGATTGGATCTCTAACATGGTACCTATCACCAAGCCCTCTGGTGATATCATAATTTGCACAGATTTTAGAGATCTCAATAAGGCTTGTCCTAAAGATGATTTCCCTTTACCAAATATAGACATAATTTTTGACCTCATAGCAGGTCATGAGCTCTTATCCCTCATGGATGGTTTCTCTGGGTATACTAAGGTTTAGATAGAAGAAGCATATCAACATAAGCCAACATTTACCACCCCTTGGGGAACCTTTTTTTACAATATCATGCCGTTTGGGTTAAAGAATGTTGGGGAAACCTATTAGTGAGCTATGATGGTCATCTTCCATGATCTGATCCATAAAACCCTTGAAGATTATGTGGACAAAATCTTGTTTATATCTCTCAATGCCCTCGATCACTTATCTCATTTTGAAGAAGTGTTTGATTGGCTAGCCAACTACCATCAAATGTTGAAACCTAGGAAATTTTTCTTTGGCATTACATCTGGCAAGCTCCTAGGTTTTATTGTATCAAGGAGTGACATTGAAATTGACCCACAAAAGGTCAAAGCCATCATGGATATGTCTCCTCCCAAGAAATTGCGACACCTTTGCTTGCTCCAAGGAAAGTTTCCATCCACACATCTACTCAAAAAGGATCAAAATTTCAGATGGGATCCTATTTGCTAGCAAAACTTTGAATAGATCAAGAAATACTTGGCCAACCTGCCCATCTTGGTTCCACCATTTTTTGGGACACCATTAATATTTTACATAATAGCTACCCCAACCACATTTTACATGCTTCTCACAAAACTTGATGACAAAGGGAAAGAAAAGGCTATTTACTACATCAGCCACACTCTAGTTGGTTGTGAGCTTAATTACACCCTATAGTAGTTTCAGTTTTTTCCACTCAAAATCTCCACCATTACATGTTGAGTCATATTGTGCAACTTATCTCCGAGATTGATCCTTTGAAATACATGTTATCACACACAGTACTCATGGGTCACCTAGCAAAATGGGTCATGCTTTTTAGAAAATTTGACATCCAATATGTCAATAGAAAGGTAATCAAAGGACAAGATATTGCAAATCATTTGGCTGATGCACCTTTGGTTGTTGATCACCCTCTCATTATGGAGTTTCCAGCTAAACATCTCTACATAGGAACAACCATCATGGAAGCTATACTTGATGGATCTTATACATCCCATGGTTTTGGAGCAGGTATATTGTTGATCATCTCTCAAAGTGACTACATTCCTAAGTCTTTCAAACTTCAGTTCTAGTATACAAAACATCTCAAAGTATGAATCTCTTAATGTAGGGGTCAAGATAGCAGTTGAATGGAACATCACAGAGCTATAGGTCTTCAGAGATTCACAATTGTTTATCAAGCAAGTCCTTGATGAGTACCAAAAAAAAGATGATAAAATCCAAATCTACAAAGAATTAGTTGATAAGTTAAAGCAAAATTTCACTCAGATCCAATTCATGCAGGTACCAAGGTTGTGAAACATGGTTGTAGGTACTATGGTTACTATCGGTTTGCTCGTTGAAATTCCTCAAGAAGCTACACAGTATGAATTCTTAGTCAAGAAGCTATAGGAGCTTGTATACGAGAATGATGAATCAACACAAGTATGTGTCTTGGTTGGTCACCAATCCCCATGGTACCACAACATTCATGCTTATCTACAAAATGGTATCTTATCTCCCCACCTCACAAAAACCCAACGCCAAAGCCTCATTCACACAGCATCCCACTACACTATCATAGCCAACACCCCATATCATCGAGGTTATCATGATACTCTCTCTTTGTGTTTAGACCAAAATAAGGCGATAATGGCTCTCAAAGAGGTACACATTAGACTTCGTGGTGCTCACATGAGCGTTATAGTTCTTGCTAAACAAATACCCATAGATGGATATTATTGGCCTACTTTAGAACATGATTCTTGTGACTTTGTCAAAAGGTGTCTACCTTATCAGAAACATGAAAATTTAATATGAGCTCTGTTCAAAATCTTCAAGCCATTGCACTGCCTTGGCCATTTGCATTCTAGGGGTTTGACCTTGTTGGTATTATTGCACCTCTATCTTCAAAAGGCCACAAATGGATCATCATTGCTACAAATTACTTCACTAAGTGGGTTGAGGTAGTCCCACTTGTCACTACCACATGATTTCAAGTATCAAAATTCATCCTCTATCACATTATCTACCACTTCGATATCCCTGCTATTATTTTTATAGACCATGGAGGTAATTTTGAAAACCTCAATATGGAAGAGTTTTGCACCTCCCTCTACATTCATCACCATTTTTCTAGCCAATACTTCCCACAAGGTAACAGTCAAGCTAAGGAAACTAACAAACCCTACTCAAGATCCTAAGAAATTTTTTAATGATTCCAACCTCGACTGACATTTATAAATCAATCCCATCCCGTGGGCTCACTGCAATTCATTTTGTACATCCATAGTCACAACCCCATACTCCCTGGTCTATGGTACTAAAGCAGTCCCACCTATTGAAGTTGAACTCCCATCCTTGCACATCTCCTTGCTAGGACAAATATTAGATAAGGATTACAAAGTAGCTAGACTCACACAACTAGATATACTTAATGAAAAAAGTGACATACCTATGACCATCTCATAGTCTATTAGAATTTTCTCAAGTGCAAATTCAATAAAAAATTTTACCCACAAAAATTTCAAGTAGGTGACATGGTTCTCAAAGAAAACATGAAAGTCTAGGTAGACTAAGAAAAAAAGAGAAAGTTTGAGCCCACATGGATTGGTCCATATGTCTTCACAACATCTTTCAGCCTATGAGCATATCAATTATCAACACTTGAAGGGGAAACACTGAATGATTCCATCAACATCATTCACCTCAAGAAGCTCTATGCATAAGCCAGTCAGTGTATCCTACTAATCCTTCAAAAAGATCAAAAAATATGAATTGGTCCATGTGTCTTCACAACATATTTTATCCCAGGATCATATCAGCTATCAACACTTGAAGGTGAAACACTAAATGATTCCATCAACATCATTCACCTCAAGAAGTTCTATGCCTAAGCCCCTTAGTGTATCCTATTTTCCTACAAAAAGACTGAGCAAAAAGCAAAAAAGGAAAAGAAAAAAGTAAAGATAAAAATAAGCATCCAAAGGTGAAAACTTGGCAATTCAAGTGCCTTGGATAGTTACCTTGGTAAAAACCTAGTAAATAGGCACCATGTGTACTCGGCCTTCCCATTATCTATCAATGTTCTACATCCCCCTCCACCATCTTTTCCCCATGTCTCATCGTCCATCTCCCCATTTTCCCAAGGTGTTCCAATGATCCCACCATTACACTATCCCCATTGCTGAGCTTGAGAATCACATCACAGAAGTGTATCATATCATCACACTTCCCATGTATATCATATCCATGTATCCTATTATTTATACGCTAACTCTTGTATCATATCCATGTATCATACCCTTGTAAAACAATGGACCATATATTGATTCATGCTATCTCCTAATCCTGAGCTTTTTCACATTGTACTCTATCAGGTCACATCCTACTATCTCCCTATCCTACACTTTTTTGCATTGTACTCTATAAGATTACATCTCGCTATCTCCTCATCCTGAGTTTCTTCCATTGTACATGAAACTGCTTATCTATCATACTAAATGTCCAAACACTCTAAGCTTTTATGCAATAATCCTTGCAAATATCTTGATTAGTTTGTTGTAGATCCTATTTTCAAGTGCTTACTAGTCTAAGTTTCTTTGTACATACCTTGTGTCCCCTTTCAAGTCAATTTATATTTGGTCATAGATCTCGTTTCTCTTTCAAAGGTCATTTTTCGAACCCTATAGCAAAATTCCTTGTCATCAAAGAATTGTCCTAAGAAATTTATAGTTGCCAAACTCGTCATATCCCCAATTACTACCAATAGGTCATTACAAGATGCATCTTTCCTCATGTCTGATCTTTGTTTGTCAATATCTAGTCATATCGATCTCTTTGGAAAAATGTTACTTTTTATGGATTCATTCTTTCTTTCAATATTGGATTTTACTTTTTAGTTCTTAAAATATTTTCAAACAATTTGGTTGTTCCCTCCTCAAGGTTGCCACAATCTTTTATATCATGGTACACTATGAATGGGGAAATTAGAGAGATAAATTTTGACTAGATTTTTTCTTCTTGTGATTCAGTTGGATGTGACGCTTGCATGTTCCAAACATATGATCATTTTTTATCACATGGTGCAATTGGGAAATTTCATTTTCTTGAGGATTACTTAGTTTCATTTCCACTCTAATTCCTCTGGGATTCATGTGTGATGCTAGGACAATCCTTGAGTGTTTGTTTCAAGTTAGTCCTATATTAAACTAAGTTCTCAAACTACATGGTGGTTCTTCTTTATGAAGTAACCCACCCTCAAGCTTCAAGCATTATCTCATCCCCTCCATTATCTTTATTTTTCCTAAAATAAAATCTCCCCCATCCCAATTTACCACATCCTTCCTACCAATCCTAGTCATTCCTATCCTACTATACAATCCTCATTTCACCACACCACCAAGGTCCAATCTAAGAACTATCACCTTTTCCTTTCTCCCCGATCCCCTAGCACATCAAATCTCCCTAGATCTACTATCTCACAATAACTGTGTTCAAATTTTTGCACATTTTTTTCTCTTGCCATCCGAGGATTTAGTCAATCAGTGATATACTACAGGTCCTTCCTACCCATCACCCAACTCCCACATTAGCTTCCCTACCATTATACTTGCATTCACATCACATTCATTCATCTCTTACCTCATTATCATGGTCCCTTTAGGTTCAGTTATCATTTGCATCATCATTGTCTATTTTAATTCCTTTCCATTCTCATTTGCATCATCATACATTTTAGATTCCTTTTAGGTTCATTTGCATTATCATACAGTTATTTAGATCCATTTCAAGTCATCATTTTTGTATTATCATAGTCTTCTTAGGTTCCTTTTGGTTATCATATTGCATCATCATAGTGTTAGATTTCTTTCAAGTTACCATTTTCTTCATTGTAGTTTTTTATGTTTATTTTAGCCATCCTTTTGCATCATCATAGATATAGATTCATTTCCAATACCATTTGCTTCATCATAAATTTTTAGGTTCATTTTAGTTATCCTTTTGCATCATCATAGTTTTTAGGTTCATTTTAGTTATCCTTTTGCCTCATCATAGCTTTTAGATTCATTTCTACCATCATTTGCATTATCATAGTTTTTAAGGTTCATTTTGTTAGAGTAAATAATTATTTATTCTTTTAGTTAGGTTTACTTAGGTTAATGCATTTATGTATTAGTTGTAGTCTAGGAGTTGTTGACAACACAAGAGTTTGTTCCTATCTAAGTCATATTTATCTCCTCACCTTGATTGATGATATTCCACCTTTTGTGAATGTATGCTTAGTTGTCAACCTTATCTTCTAGCACTTTCCAACTTGTTCTACAAGCTTCATTGAGGCCTTTATATTCAGTCTCTCTCATTGTAAATTCATATTATTTTCACATATCAATTTCATTTTCTTATTGTGAAATATCTTTTCTTTCTTTTGTCAAATTTCTCCAAGCTCTTGTTCCTTCCTTCCTCAATTTCTCTTCAACAGGTTATTTGCATGCAGGTGATTTTGGTGCACTATGAAGTCTTCTTTCATCAACTTCTACATGGTATCAAAGCTTCCTTGCTACTTCTTGGTTTGAAATATTTTTGAAGCCACGATTCAGAGACACAAACCCTAGTTTGTTTGTGATTTTTTTCTTTAATCAGGAGGAAGTGCATTTTTTCAAAAGATAAAATAAAATTGTATTTATACTTTTTTTGTGAAAATTTGTATAGTTGTTTTCTTTAGTATTTGAGGGATATCTTTATCTTTTGTGGGGGGCACATTTTCTTTTCTTTAATTTACTTTAGAATAAGACCCTTATACTTTCATCTTCTTCTCTCAATGTTGGATCCATCTATGACTCAGCTCACGTCACACAACTATCACACCTGAAAAGCACAAATGCCTATGATTCTCATGTCAAGAGGCTTATGGCCATGTCTTGATGAGAACTAGTGTCCTATTCTAACGTGCCCTTTTTAGGTTCTTCAGTACATGAATAACATGGATGAGGCCATGGGATTGATTGTAGTGAAAATCTCAGATAGTCTTTTGTTTCAGTTGGATGGTTTGACCACTCCACAGGCTATTTGGATGAAATTCTAGTCTTTGTTTGGCACAATAAATGAGTTTTGGGAACTTTAGCTTGATGCAAAGTTGACATCTTTGACACCTACTGACTTCCCCACCATTGAGGACTTCTTGATGAAGTTCAAATATCTGCGTACACTTTTGCAGGGATGTGGGAAAAATAAGACGGATGATGAGTGTATCTTTTTGATACTCTCAAAGTTGAGGGGATAATATCAGATCTCTTCTACCTTCTACTCCACTATGGATGCCTTGGGGTGACATATACATGATGCCTTCATTTGAGACATTTTGTGATCAATTAACTCATGAATAGTCCAAGATTACTCAGATTGGTTCACTTTCAGGTTCATAGTCGTAGGCATTGCTTGTCAAGGATACACAGGAGTAGAAGCTGAAGCAGATATTAGATTCCTCTTCTACTGGTTTGTCATCTTCTTCTAAGAAGAAGGAGAAAAAGAAGATTGAGACTCCTACCTGTTCCTATTTTTAGAAAGGATCTCATGATGAGGCACATTGTTTTCAGAAGAGATTTTATGGCTATGAGAAACAAATTGCAAATTTGCAAGCTCTCCTTCAAAAGTGCACTATTTCCTTTCCATCCTCTTCTACCTCACAAGGGTCTTCTTTTTAGGCTTCTTCCACATATTTGACATCTACACCAGATCTTGGAAAGGGTCATGTATTATGGGCATCCTTTGCATCCCCTTCATAGGTCCCTTGGATACTAGATTCAGGTGATTCTCACCATATGACATCTTCTCAAGGTGTCTTCTCTACTCTCGAGGCTTCTCCCATTCCTCATATTCTCATGGGGAATAAAACTACCCTACTAGTTTGTGGGAAAGGTTCATTTTGCATCTAGGATGGTATATTCAATGATGTATTGTATGTTCCATCTTTGTCTCCCAACCTTCTCTCAATTTCTCAGATTACACATAGTGGATTAGGGAAGACAATTGAGATCACTACTGATTCAGTCTTCATTTAGGATCGTGCTATAGGAGGCCTTATTGCTATAGGGACAGTTGATTCTTCCACCTGTCTCTACACCTTCTCACACTTTTTCCCACCTTCTCCATTTTTAGAGCATGACTCTTCTCTTTCGTACGAGCATCATGTGGTGTAGTCAAGATACTTGAACCTTTGTATTGTTCCTGAGATCCCTATTTTGACTTCCACACCACATCTAGTTGAGGGCTTTTCTCTTTTGTAGGATTCTTCTTCCACTCTGCCTGATTCTCTAGCTCCATTCATCGAGCCTCTAGGTGCACCTGTTGTAGATTCTATAGTGGAAATTTATGACAATGTCATCACACTTGCCTTGGGGATTCTCTTTCAAGATCCTCATATTTTCTCCTTTGGGCATTAGCCAGGCCTTCTTGTTTTCCCTCTCATTAAGGGGTTCCCATTTTTGTTCCCTTGTTTACTCCACATTAGAGTTTCATTGGTTTGATTCTTTCTCTAGGGGCTTCATTATTCTGGGGGGACTTTGGCATCTTTTCTACCTCTCATGGGGGGGTTGGTTGTACTTATGGTTTTGAGAGAGTCTCTTGAAACATTTTTGGTGGAAGTTGTCCTTGGGGGGTCTTGTTGAGGCCTTCCTTCATTTTTTTAGCATGTTTGTACTTACCTCTTTTTGGGGGAGGGTTTTTCCCATAAGGTTTTCCATCTTTTACCATTTTTAGAGGTGGCATTTCTTTGCATTGTACATGGGTACCTAACATGGTCTTGTTGTCGAGACCCATTCTGCATTTCATCTTAGTTTTTGTGAGCTTAAGGCATTTAGAGTAAATAATTATTTATTCTTTTACTTAAGTTTACTTAGGCTAATGCATTTATTTATTAGTTGTAGTCTAGGAGTTTTTGACAACATGGGAGTTTGTTCCTATCTAAGTCATACTTATCTCCTCACCTTGATCGAGGATATTCCACCTTTTGTGGACATATGCTTAGTTGTCAACCTTATCTTCTAGCATCCAACTTATTCTACAAGCTTCCTTGAGGCCTTTATATTCGGTCTCTCTAATTGTAAATTCATATCATTTTCACATAGAAATTTCATTTTCTTATTGTGAAATATCTTTTCTTTCTTTGTGGAATTTCTCCAAGCTCTTGTTCCTTCCTTCCTTGGTTTCTCTTTGACAGGTTATTTGCATGCAGGTGATCTTGGCACACTGTGAAGTTGGCTTTCATCAACTTCTACACATTTTAGTTATCCTTTTGCATCATCATAGATTTTAGGTTCATTTTAGTTATTCTTTTGCCTCATTATAGTTTTTAGACTCATTTCTGTCATCATTTGCATCATCATAGTTTTTAGGTTTATTTCTATCATCATTTGAATCATCATATTTTTTAGGTTTATTTCAGTTATCCTTTTGCCTTCTCATAGTTTTTAGGTTCATTTTAGTTATCCTTTTGCATCATCATTTTTTTTGGGATCAATTTAGTTCTCATTTCACATCATCACAATATTTCCATTTAGATTCCTTTTTCCATTAACATACATCTCATAAACAACATCACATCATGCATCATAAAACATCAATAACATCATACATCTCATAAACAAAATCATATCCTGCATCAAAAAGCATTAGTAATATCATACATCTCATATATCCACATCAAAAACATTAGTAACATCATGCATATCTCAGAGAAGGGGAGGGCACAAAGAGGAAGAGGGGCAAGAGAAACATCACCATCAAAATGCCAACCAATAAAGAGGAGGAAGTCATGACCTCTAGGAGCCGAAAAAGAGGGAAAGTCTCTGATTCCAAGGAAGAAAAATAGGGGATGGGGAAGGATGGGGAAAAAGGGGACATTAATCAGAGTGAATGGGAGGAGCAGGAGTGGGGCTATGAGGAATTTCAAACCTACATATACAAATTCTTGATTATGGGAAAGGATAGGAATGTGGTGTGGAGAAATTTTGACATTGTTTATGCTAAAATGGGGATTAATAGAGAATTGATCAGAACCTTGGTCAAAGAGAATGAAGAGGGAAAAATTCAAATGGAAGAGTTGATTGACCCGACCCTTGTGATTTTAAGAAACACCACTAAGGAAAATCCTCAAATGGATGTCCTAAACAATGCCAAAAACAATGTGATGGATAGCTTCCACACCACCAAATGGATTTTTTGATGAAATCCAAGAGCTCAAATACAGAATGAGCAACTTGGAGAGGGAGAACTATAGCTTGAAGAACATGATAAGTGAGGATGAAAAGAGCATAGACAACAGAGTGGAAGAAGTGAAGAATAGGGTCCAAATTATGGAGAGCTCTATGCATATTATAGTTGAAAAAAAATATAATAATCTCAAAGAGGCTAATGAGAATATAAAACTTCTCATTAACAAAGCAGAAGAACATAGAACCAACAAGGAGGAGGACCCAACTCCCCGTAGCACCAAGGATAGGTCACCTAAAGATAGTTTGAGGAAGCATACTAAATCCAACATGAAGAAGAAGGACATCCTAGAACCTAACACGATCTCTCCGACATGAAGGAGGTGGCTAATAGATTTTTGGAGCTAGAAATTAGTGCAGTGGAAACTCTCAGAGAAATAACCTGAGCGATCTTCTTGGCTTTTTTGCCAGTCCTGGTTTTTTGTCCTACCCCTTGGTTTTTTCAGGTCTCTTTCTTTTATTGTTGGGGGGCTATTTTAGTTGGTTGCTTTTAGTTAAATATGTAACTCTAAATGTTCCTTTTTTGTCGGTTCTTTGTTATGTAAGGGTTTCAAGGCCTCGTTAAAACCTATTTTCCTTAATAAAAAACATCATGTATATCATCCATCTCACATAATGCCTCACATCCTACATAACACATGTTTGTCCACCTCATACATATATCCACATACATTTAATAAAAGCATACTGTACAATAAAATCTCATAGGCATAGTACTCATTACACACATATCCCACCCTAAAGAATGCTCATCATATCTATATATCATATCCTTTAAAGAATAAAGAATGCATTACCCAACCTTGAAAGAATATAAACTGTCCATCATAGTCCAAAATAGTATCCATATAATACACATATCAATACAAATACATCTGGGTTTGTGCCCACAAAAATACATCTCTATCCAAAATATATCTGAAAAACCACAAAAACTGCAACATATCACTGCTCATTTGCATCCTTGTCCATCACATTCTCTCTGTGGGACTCATAGGGATCACTCTCTACACCCTCCACCATTGATGGTGGTAATAGTGGCCTTATCCTCTCTCTTCCTCCTCCTATCCTTGAACTCTTCCCCTCATCCCTCCTAGTTTTCCCCCTCTATTGTCTCTGGCTATGTCCTAATCTATGGCTCTACCTTGATCTATGGCTCTTCCCTATCCACTGAGACCCACTATCCCCACCACCCTGCATGCCTATGTGTGTGATAGTTGTACCTAACCATGTTGGACACTTATAATGCTCAATTTGATCTGCTATCATGACTAAATGGTATCTCCCCATGTAGAAATTTTCTCTCTCCTACAGATCCTCCACCTCCCCCATCAAATGCCTTAGCTCCTCCAACCCTCCCCACACTACCATCTATGCCCTAAGAGTTGCCACCTCCATAACCATCCTATTTCTCTCCTCCTGTAGAGTATCCACCCACCCCTAGAGTCTATCCCTCTCCAATTGCATCACCTCCAACCTCCCCTCCAAACGCCTTGACTCCAATCACAATCCCTGCAACTCAATCTCTTCTCTATCAAGCTATCCTTAGGTAGCATCTCGCTCCCTCCAAAATTGATCTTTATCATCCCTTAGATAGTCCCTCTCCCCTTGTGTGTCTTGTAACAAATGAATCATTGCATTGTGTGCCTACTCTAGGAACGCATAGCTCCCTTCCAGTCCACCATCCCTTCATCTTGATGATGAACCTCCTCCCCCAACTAGCCCCTAAGCCCTTTTTCCTCCCTCCTAATGTGACCTCACCTCCTCCCGCCTCACCTCCACCTACCCCCACTTCTCCTCCTCTCCCTTCCTCTATCTCCTCCTCTATGGCGCCTTCCCCTACACCACAACCTCCTCCCATTGTCTTAGGCCCCTCATCTCATATATCCCTCTCCTTGCCACTCGAGTGATCTCCCTTGCCACCACCATCTGCCTAGTCACCTATTCCCTGCCTATTGGCCTCAGGCATTGAAATCGATCCTTACATGCCTATGTAGACTCAACATCTATCATTCTAGTGAACTACTCTCAATCCTAGGGCATCATATCCCACCATGCCTAAAATAGTTCCTCTCTTTGTAGAGGTGGCCCAAATAGCATGAATGACTCCCAGTCACACTCTGGTACCACATTGGATCGCCTAGCACATCCTATGACCATTTAAACTACTATAACACCCTATGTGGCAGATACTGCTCAACTATATAGTCCCACCAACCAAACACAAAATACAATGATATAGTGTATGGAAGCTTCTACCTCTCCTCTGCCCATGGCCTAAGCCCTATATATGGCCTCCATGTTAATGCTTGAATCTCATCTATCTGGACTTTTCAATAGTCCACCTCCTCTGTATGGTGGATGTTAATTGATCTCCCTAGCTATATACCAGAGGCTCCTTAGGATGTCTATCCCTACTTCCAATCAATCTAAATGTCACAATGTTCTCCTAGGACCACACTTGTAGAAAGGTCGGAAAGCCTGCACTCTTCCCTTGGTGGCACCCTGATATACTATGTGGTTCAAATATTTGTAGAGCTCTACAAGCATCAACGAGACCCATGAAATTGGGACTCCCTCATCTATGATCTAGATGATCATAGGAATCAATGCCAATGCCACTCCTATACAACCAGTATTTGGAGAAATGTACTTTAACATTAGCAAGCACACATAGAAATATATTTACTGGTATGCGGCCACCTGATCCAAGTGCTCAACTAGAGAAAAATAGCCCCTCTAGATCTGGAACTAGATCCTAGGTCCCACTAATTGCCACATCTCCCTATCTCTTGAAACTCTTTTATTTCCCATCACCAATGTGCCCTGCATTAACATCAGGAAGATCTTGTACAAGTCCTCTAAGGTGACAGTCATCTCACCTATCGATAGATGAAGGATCCCTATCTCACTGTGCTAGCACTCATACAATGTTGTCACCATTTCCATGTATGTACAAGTATGTGGCAATCTAGCCAGATACCCCAACTTGATAATGTCAATCCTAACCTAGTCAGCTAGTGTGAACTACTCTCCTGTGCACAGTACCATGGCATGCTGCTCTTGTGACACCACTGTATCTAGTGACCACTACAACTAAAAAACATCAAACCCATGTCAATTCTACTTTGAATTAAACCTTTCTACCTATGTTTCATGAACCTCCCTTTACCCCTCAAAGATAAATCTTTACCCACATTCCTACAATCTATTCCTGTCCCCATGTTCTCGCAGTTGTAGACTACAATAGAAATGCATCTCCCATTTCTACCCTCCAATCAACCCTTCCCTCATTCCTAGGTTTAATTTACCCAATCCTACCCTTAACAAGCGGGAATGCATTCCTACTAATGAGAACATTTTCTCGCTTACAAATCTATTATGTTGCAAAATATGTAAGCCAAATTTTCCTTCTTGCAAAAGTTGTATGAGAGAATCACTTTCTCATGAAAATAACTTATGACCTCCATTTTTTACTCTTTACCCTCGACCCTTTTGCTAGATCACTATCCCTCTGATCCCTAGTGTGATCCCACTAGACCCGTGCCTGCAAGACCACGACTTCAATTTTTCATAAACACTATAAAAATAAACAAATAAAAATCAAAGAGAAAATTTTTAGTGCCTACCAAAAGATTTGGTGTTTGTCATATCTACATTCACCATACCATATTTTCCCAATGCTTCGATCATCCTTGCACAACCATCATGTTGTCTAAATTAGAGCTCAAAACTAACTATATCTCCCTATAAATATGAGAGAAGATACTTCTTTCTAGCCCTCCTAGATCCTCTTATAGGCCCCCTATGGTGCCTTACTTCCCTCTTTGACCCCTCTAGTGACTCCTTCCCCTTTGGACATGTTATTTTTGCAATTTAATGACAATTTTAACACTCTTTTAGTCCCCATGCATCCTCCTTCTCACCCCGGCTTATTATATCCTATCAAGAAGTCACCAAGCCTCATCCTCTCTCCCTTCTGCCTTCTTGAGGGGCATCAAATAGTCTAGTCTCTCCTCTTTCCATCTGAGATTGGGGTAGCTCTATTTCCTCAAAATATTTTTCATGTCATTTATGTTCAAACTTCTTTCAAATAGCGTTGTCCCAACACTATGTCAAAGAGGGGAAAAATGTAGACACCTAAATATGATTACATCACTAAGTAATCCTATTTAGTCATCTTCTAGGACATTATTAATTAAATATTTAATTAATCAATCATCATCTCCTAGTTATTTTTTTAAAATTAACTATAGTCCAATTGATAAAATCAAATGACAATCCAATGTCAAATTATCAATTAAATACCTATTCATCTATTAAATTAAATAATTGCACCATACCTATTTAATTTAATCTCACATCCACTTTTATTAAATAAATCATTTAATAAATCAATTCCTAACCCTTAACCATTCCTAAACCCTATCATAATCCAAATCCAACCCATTTACTCATGCTAACCTTAGTTAGCCAGCTAATTAACCTATCTCATTAATGCTAAGCTACTTACATCCTAATCCCCCTCCTAAACATGTGCACAATTTTAACAAGGGTTAAGACTTTCTTACCCAAGCCAATTTCAAAGTCTTATCTCATCCTTCTTACATTCATATCCAAATAATTTAAGGCTCTTACAGAGCATTAATGTCTCTTTAAGGCCTCTTACATCCCTCTTCCACACCCCTTCTCCCTCATAACTCCTTTTGACTCTCTTCCCCCATCCAATCCCCTTGTGACACTTGTCACCAGGGTATGGATTTGGAGAAGCACAATCCATGTACTTCCCCTTCCTTGCATCCTATCCCTCCCTCATATTTTCTCCATCCTCACATCCTAGCCATCCATCTCACCACCCCTTAGCCTATAAATTGGACCCTTCCTCTCTCACAAAATAACACACTTTTATGTTAATGTTATAATGCTATTTTGAGAGCCTAAATAATACCAAAATACCATCTATAATGGAAAAACCCCTCCATGCTCCCTTTGTTGAAAACCTTCACTCACCCTCACAATCAATTATAGCCCATCACTTGAAGCTTGGGCATCTATTGAGAATACATCTCCATCATTAGACACATCTACACCATCAAGGGAAGCTTGGAGTTCTTTTCTTGTGTGGTTTGCAATTCCCTTTTAAACTTTTCTTTGTCTTATCGTATATGTTGTTATAGTTCTTTTTTTTTGAATGTTTAATTTCCTTTATGTTCTTTGCACACTAATTTCATAGCACTAAGTTTAATTTAATAAAGGATTAGAGATTTAATTGATAATTTGACTTTGGGTTGTCTTTTGATTTTATCAATTGGACTATAGTTATTTAAATTAATTAATTAACTAGGGGATGATTGTTAGTTAATTAAATATTAAATATTTAAACAATAATGTCCTAGAATTTGACTAAATAAGATTACTTATTGATTTAATTGGATTTAGGTGTCTACATCTACCTTAGGGCATTCTTCAACTCACAGAATTTCAACATAGCGTGAACACATCAATATAGGACAAAATCAAAATTCTTTAAAGAACCACTTATAAATTTTAGAAATGAATAGATATAAAAAATTATTTTTATGAGAGTCAAGAGTAATGAGTTAAAAACATTTTAACCAAGTTATAGATGAATCTAATCAATGGAATAAAATATATTACACTTTTTCCAAAACTGTTAACTGAAATCTAGATTATGATTAGTCTTCACCAAAATAACAACACCTCCAAATCACAAGAAAATTAAGCTAGACCAAAACCAAATGAAAGATAAATCATAATTTAAAAAAAAAATATAAGTTTTAGGTCTATATATTTTCACATGTAGTTGTACCAATACAAACAATAATTAGATTAATGCAAAATTGACTCAGAAAACTTAGGATAAAACTTACAAAATCAAGTATATTTTCATTTATTTGCTTCTCCAAAATTCTCTGGCTTATCATTTTTTATAATCACAACCTATACATGATATTTTAAACACTTTCCAAGTTCTCTAATAAATTATCTATCTCCATTACTATTCACCTTCTCTTTTACATCAACTTTTCATATTCTCAACTTTATATGACAATATTTTATTACATATTGATAAATTTTATCTATCTTAATAATATGACGTTACATATGATAAATAACCCTAATACATATCAAATAGGATTAAATTAATCCTTTTAATTCAATAAATCTACTTTAATTATGGTTGAACAATAGGACCCTAATTGTCTTATTTAAAATTGGCTTATTAGCCTTACAACATAACTTAATTTAATTGCATTTGACATATAAATGGTGACATAAGGAGGTAATGAACAACTAGGGCCAAAGGCACATGTAACTATCCAAACACATTGTTGAGTAAACACAATGGAAGAAAACACACATAGAAAAACACCAAGAAGAGAGAGAACAAAACATTTTTATTGATTCATCAATTATTAGCATACATGCCTAGCTTTATGTAAGGCCTTCTAGGTTACAACTGTATACAAGATATAACTTCAAGATCCATGGTCTAGCTTCAAATTTGCACTTCTAGACACATCTACTCTGAACTCTCTAAACCTTCTCTAAGTTATATCTAACCTAAACCTAAACACCATATTTATACTTGCCAAAATGACTTACAAAAGATTCTAGATCATTACATAATAGAAAGAACAACATTAAAATAGTTTGCACTCATCCCAAGACAAGATCCTATCATTAAATTCATGACCCAAATTAAATATGTAAGTTATCTTGAACTAAGAACCAATCACAGAAAAAATTGGTCAAAGAAGGAACTGAGCATCTGGAAATATCAAGTTCACCCGACACATGAAGGAACACTCAACCAACATTGGATAGATTTCAAATACTAGATAGCTCGACCAACACTGAACAACTTGGTTGTAACTGGAACTTAGTAGTAACTAGAACTCGACAGTAACTAACACTCAGAAGTAACTAGTAGAATGAACAAAAATGAGTAGGATTACAAGGAAACCTAGGATGCTCCTGCATCAAAAAAATTAGGGTTAAAAGAAATGATTCTCTTGAGTTATTGAGATGTCACAACCTGAGCTAAATCCAACTCAGACTGAAAAATCCATGTAGCATCTTCAATTGGTTTATTCTTCTGCTTCACCAAATATTCATAGTAATCTTTTCCTCTTGTGCTCTTACCAACTCTCTAATCCAATATTTATTCAACCTCTTCAATCTGCTTCTTAGGATAATCATTTGATACAACAACTTCATCATCTAACTCATGATACTTATGCAAATTAGAAATAGTAAATATAGGAGATATATCCATGTCATTAGGTAACTCAACTTAATAAGCATTACCACTGTCAAACTTCCTCAAGATCTTACAAGGTCCAAAATTCTTCATCTTCAACTTACTATACGTTCCACTAAGAAATATACCTTTCTTCAAATGAACCATCATCTCATCACCAACTTAAAAAATATGATATCTTCTAGACTTGTCAGCATTCTCCTTATACTTCAGATTACTTTGTTCCAACTTCAACTTCACTTCCTCATACAAAGAATTCATAAAACTAGAAAATTCTTCCCCTTCAACACTTCTCTTCTCTTCACCAGAAACATCTCTCAAATCTGATATTCCTCTAGGCCACATTCTAGTAACAATCTCAAAAGGTCTTTTATTGTACTCCTATTCACATAATTATTAAATGCAAAATCATCTTGTGAAAATATCATATCCCAATTACTCAGTTTATCTCCAACTAAACATCTCAACAAATTACCTGAGCTTCTATTCACAACCTCTGTTTGTCCATTTTTGTGTGCATGGAATGTAGAACTAAATCTCAACTTGGTACTCATCTTCTTCCACAAATTCCTCAAAAAATAACCAACAAACTTATAGTCTTATCAGAAATAATACTTTTTGGTAACCAATGAAATCTAACAATCTCTTTGAAGAAAATCTCAACAACATGCACACAATCTGATGTCTTCTTACATGGTATAAAATGTGCCATCTTAGAAAATCTATTCCATAATAATAAATATGAAATCATATCCTCTTGTTGTCTTAGGTAATCCAAGAACAAAATCCATACTAATGTCACTCCAAGGTTTCTTAGGAACATAAATAGGTGTATACAATCCAATATTTTGACTTACTCCTTTTGCAATTTGACAAATTCCATAACTTCTTACAAATTTTTGAACATCCTTATACATTTGTATCCAATAATACTTATCCTTCAACAAAATCAATGTCTTTTCAATTCCAAAATGTCTAGTCAATCCACCACAATTCTTTTCCCTAATCAAGTTAACTCTCATAGAGCTTCTTGGTATACATAAATGAATTCCTTTGAACAACATACTCTCTTAAATGAAATACTCATCATACTTACTCATTTGATTTAATAGATTTGGTGCTATGCACTCTCTCCACACCTTAGAAAAATCAAGGTGAGTATCATACAACTCCTTCATTTCATCAAAACCAAGAACTTCAACCTCCGTCTTAGTCAACAAAGAACATCTTCTACTTAATGCATCATCAACTTGGTTAGTAACTCCACTCTTATAGTTGATTGCAAATGTGAAACTCTGCAATTATTCAACCCACTTCATATGTCTCTGATTCAACTTATGTTAACTTCCCAAACACTGTAAAGCTTTATGATCAGTAAACAACACAAACTTCTTAGGAATTAAATAATGTCTCCACTTCTTCAAGGATTGAGCAATAACATAAAACTCTTGATCATACACAAAATACTTCCTTTTAGCATTATTCAACTTCTCACTAAATAAAGAAACAAATTTACATTCTTGACTCAACACAACTCCTATTACACTACCACTTGCATCACATTCAACTTGAAAAGCCTTATTGAAATCATGCAAAGTCAATACAGGTAACTCAACAACCTTTTGTTTCAAAGTCTTAAAACTCTTATCAGCTCCATGTTTTCACTTAAAATTCTTTTATCCCCTCTCATTGTCTCAATCATAACATTACAAATAGAACTAAAATGCTTTATAAAATTCCTATAGATACTATCCAAACCCCAAATTCTCAGGTGTAGACCATTCCAACATTTCTTTAACCTTCTCAGGATCCATTCTCAAACCATCAGCTCAAATTGCAAATCCCAAATACACAATCTTCTCTTTCATAAAGGAGTACTTTTTAAAGTTAATCATCAACTTCTCCTCTTTCAATCTCTTCAATACTTGTCTAACATGCTCAAGGTGTTCTTCCTTAGTCTTATAGAATATGAGAGTATCATCGAAATAAACAATCACAAACTTACCTAAAAATATCTTAAGAATTTCATTCATCAACGTCATGAAAGTACTGGTGCATTAGTCAAACAAAAAAGCATTACCAACCATTCATACATACCATCTTTTTTCTTGAAAGCAATATTCCATTCATCATCTTCTCTGATTCTAATCTCATGATAACCACTCTTCAAATACATCTTGGTAAAATACTTGTCTCCACTCAAACAATCCATTATATCATCCATCCTTAGCATAGGAAACCTATATTTCACTACGATCTTGTCAATAGCTCTTGAATCAATACACATTCTCCATTCTCCATTCTTCTTAGGTGCTAATACAACTAGTACAACACATGGACTCAAACTTTCTTTTATCAAACCTTTTTACAACAACTCATGCACTTGTCTATTAAGTTCTTTATTCTTTGTAGGTGTCAATCTATATGGCTCTTTAATTGGAAAAATAGCTCTAGGAATTAGGTCCATACAATGACTTATACAATGACTTATACTTCTTACAAGGAATTAGGGTCTTCCCAAAGTCTATAAAAGGAATCCCCATTTCCTCATATGAAGAACTAGAAGGAACTTACAATTGCTCATAGAGTTTGAATTAGAATTACACTTAGAATCACAATTAGCAATTAAAGGATTCATTAGAAATTAGCCATTAACACCATATTTTTTCATCCAATCTCTATTAGAATCTTAATTCTTTCATCCATCCATCATCATTTGTATTTAACATATTACAATCATTTTATAGGATCTTGCATTGAAGTTCACAATCTCCAAAACCTTGAAGCATATTGAAGAAGAGAGATGATCACAATCTGAGGGCTCATAAATCAAGAAACTCGAGATTAGGAGGAAAATGGGAGCACATTATAGCTAGTAAGAAAATGTAAAGATTCAATTTTTTTTGTAATCCTTCATTGCATATGCATTTGTTATCTTAGATTGATTTTTTAGGCATTATCACTAATTCCTAGATACAATCATCATAGATAAACTCATCAATCTAGTTCACCATAGGAACCCTTACATCCTTTGTTCAATGTCTCCATGCTACAGTATCTCTATAATTGTAGCAAAAATTAGTACTATTTAAGTCTCCTCTATTGCTTTGGATTCATTGCGAGCCTTTTTCTTTACTACTACTATTAGCCTTTTGATAGGCCATACTACTTTCTTAGTTAACTTCTAATTCCACCCCATGGATCTTCCCCTTAACCTCTTAATCCTTGCTTCTTTTTGGGCTCCCCTAAGATTCCATTTGGTTCATGGAATTAGATTGGAATTGGCTTTTACAAAAAATGAATTTGAGTTTTTTTGCATTTGTGTCCAAAATTTGAAAATAAAATTAGAATTGTAGAAATATAATTTTACCTCAAAATTAGTTTATTATACTTTCCACTAGCTACTTGGAATTGAAAATCAAAACTTGGTTACACTTTTTTGAAGAGTGTAAAAAAATTAGATTGAACTATTTGGAGTCTACTCACAACTACAACATTGTTTACCTAATTTATTTTTTACTATTTTCATTTTCATACCAGTTTGCACTTTACTTGCATAGGATAAATAGGTAAATTGAATGGGTATACTAGTTTGTTTGACTTGATAGAACTCTCGAATGACCTTTTCACTCCCTCCCTAGGAAGCATTACTTTTGCATAGTGTTTGGTAAATGTGAATGAAACAAACTGGGTGGTTGTTAATTATTTCTACACCTTAGAGTGCATGGTAGTGGACACTTTGTACTACAAAGACTCTATTCAGTGTGTGGGCCCATTTAACATGCCTTTACCCATCCAAACACCACTTCATAGTGCAATACTCTATAGCTAGATTTTAAACCATCCCAATCAAACATTTACATTTCTTTCAAGAAATTCATTAAGGTGGGGAGAGCTTAGGTTGGGGGAATTGTGGCAAGTCTTATGCAAAATGGGTACTCTTTTTTTTTGGGAACTTTGTCCCAATGTAGAGGCATCTCATGTCTATAAAATCTAGCCATCTAATTTTATGGAGGAATGTAATGATAAAGATTAGGTCTTGATTGAGCCTAGATTTAGATGGGAGGAGATTCTTTTGCATCCCTCAATTGGGGGGTTTTTAAGCCACTGTGGATGGAATGTAATTTTGGAGAGCATTTTAGTCAGTGTTCCCATTTTGGGATTTCCTCTAGAAGTGGCATAGTTCCTCAATTGCAAGTTCATTGTGGAGGAACAAAAGTATAAACATAGGATGCTTTCAATCTATTCTTGACAGAAAACACCAAAGATATCACAAAGTAGGACGAGCTATTTAATATTTAAAAACATGATAGATCTTTCCACAAATTCCTTCTTCTAGTACATACCTATTGTCTTACACAATCTTTTCAACTTGGTATCTCTCAATCTTAGAAACTATGAGCTGAATAGTTCCATCCCTTCTGGTCAGTTGAGCATTCCAAACCTTCAAGAAGTTGAATTGTCTTCCAATTACAATTTGAAGAACCAAACACATAAAAGTGTATCTTCCCACTTAGCTTCCAAGTGAACCAAACAATTCTACTAAAATATCAAAAATGGTTTTGAAGATTTGTGAATTCTTGATTTGGATAATTTGAGATTTGTAGAAATACCAAGTTCTATAATTCTACAAACTAAATAGACCCTAAGTTCATCCTTTCTTATTTCATCTTCTAGTCTCCTTACATTCTCTTAATTTTTTAAAATTTCCCTAAAGATTCTCAATTTGTCTTCTATCTCTTTTTTCCTTCTAGCTTCTTCTTGTTTCCATGCCTCATCTTATGTTTTTTTCCTCTCTACTTCCTCTCTCTTCTTCCTACTATCTTGCATAAATTTATCGAACAAATTTAATAACTCTATTTCAAACTTTGAAAAAACCATTATCTTCTCTTTCCCTAGACCTTTTGGTACTCTGATATAAAATAATGATGTAGAGACTCACCTATGGTACCTTCCTTAGGGAATTTTTCAACTCAAGGAATTTCAATGTAGGGTCAATATGTCAATATAAGACAGAATCAAGATTCTTTAAAGAATCACTTATTAATTTTACATATGAATAGATATAAAAAATTAATTTTATGAGAGTTAAGAGTAATGAGTTAAACAAAATTTCCCTAAGTTATAGATGAATCTAATCAATGGAATATAAGTTATTACACTTTTTTCAAAAACTACTAACTAAAAAGCTAGATTTGGATCAGTCTTCACCAAAAGGACCATAAATTTAGTAAGTCATAATGAAATTAGACAAAACCAAAACCAAATGATGGATAAATCATTAAAATTTCTGAAATAATAAGTTTTAAGTATGTATCTTTTCACATGTAGTCATACCAATACAAACAATAGTCAGATCTCTACTAAAATGACTTGAAAAACTTAGAATAAAACTTACAAAATTAAGTTTCTTTTCATTTCTTTTCTTCTCAAAACTTATCAAACTTTTCATTTCTATAAATCAAAACCAATACATGATCATTTGAATCCTTTTAAAGTTCTCTAACCTATTAGCTAGCCTCCATGACTATTCACCTTCCCTTGTACATCAACTTCTTGCATTGTCAAAATTTTATGACAATATTTTATTACATATTGAAAAAATTTCATCTATCTTGAAAATATGACCTTAAACATGATAAATGACCTAGTACATACCGAATAGGATTAAATTAATCCTTTTACATCAATCAACCTATTTTAAAATGGTTGAACAATACAATACTAATTGCCTTTATAATGTAAAATTGGCTTATAAGCCTTACAACATGACTTAATTTGATTGCATTTGACACATAAATGGTCTAATAGACCTTATTAATTAAAAAATAAAGACTAAATACTCCTTCAAAAAAATTTCCCATGGGTGCTCATACACAAATCATCAACTATAACTAGACCAAGTTTTAATCGTCCAAGTTAAGGTTGAGGTAGAATAATCATCTAAGTCACTAATATCACTATCTAAAATGTTTGAAGTATGTGGAGGAGTAGAGTATAAGATAGGTTAACTTTACTCAAATTTTACACTCTCCTATATTAATGTCTCATGTGTCTTATGATCCATAAGTCTATATGACTTAACAACTTTAGGATATCCAACAAATACGTAAGGCCTACTTGGAGGCTGCAATACTTTGATTTTTAGTTGAGATATTTATGCCCAATATGGACAAGAAAATAATTTGAAGTGTTTCAAAATAAATTTTCTATCACACCAAGCCTTAAAGGAGATATTGCATCTAAGGCTTTGCGAGGAGCTTAATTTTGGATTTGATTAACCTAACTTATAACTTCTTCCAAAAGTGATGGATCAAGAGACTTACAATGAATCATGCAACTAGTTATTCCCTTAAGAGTTACATTCTTCCTTGATCTTAGCTAACTTCTAGTTAATACTCTTTCATTCTATCTCCAATTATGTTTGATAGGATGTGATTGATTCTTATTCTCTTTGGTGTGATAGGTTCTGCATTTAAATTTTGCTCCTCAGTTTAATCTTGTTGAGATGTTGTCAGTAGAGTGTTATCGGTTCTTGTCATGCCCATAATTTTACATGGAAAAACACAATTAATTTTTTTTTTTGAAGAAAACTAAAGATAAGAACTTAATCAATCCTTAAACTTGGAGGTGATGAGCAATGTTAATGGTACAGAGTTTGTTTACTTGGAATTGGAATTTGAGTTCCCCATGAGGTGGTATGATTATAAGCCATGATAAAAAATTTTACATGTACTTAAAATTTTATTTCATAATATACCTATCTAGACAAGCTCCCACACATCCCATCATTATATACTATATTGTTTTTAATATGTTTGTTATTGTTATTTTTTAACCGTTCTTAATATTATTACTTAATAATCACTTGTGCCTACCATTCTTACTATACTTCTTTTTCTTTATTTACTAACATTTTTAGTGAAAATTTAAGTTTAAATTTCCATAATCATTAATAATGTTTATAGTATAAAACTACCATCCATACTCTATACTATCCCTTTCAAATTATTATACTTCCAAAATATTCATAATCAAATATACTATAATTAAATTATCTTAAAATTAAGGTACATCTATTACCCTTTAAAATTATCCAATTATCTATAATCAAAATATAGAAAAAATATACTACGATTAGGATTACACAATCTGTAAAAAAAAAAAAACCAAAATAAAATAGAAACAACTAAAATTGAAATATACTTATTATGATGCTAAACTTGACATGCTTAAATTATATTTAATAAAATATTAAAACATAACATCTTTAATTATGTATAATATAATAGTAAACATCCTTTAGTTATGCTTATCATAATACCAACTTAACCCCTTAACCCAAGTCTATCTATTATCACATAGTTATTTAATTATCCAATAAATACCCATAATTCAAATTTTGAAAAAAATGCATTCCCCCCATAAATTCCCTATATATGATATGCCTTGAGATTAAGAATTTGATTTTGTCTCCTAAACATAATCTAATCTATAAAGCTAATACTAATAAAAGCATACATCAAAGCCTAGATGGCTACATAAATTCCTCAATGACAATACTATTTATACATTCTAGTTTATTATGCTCATTTCCTTATTTTCCTTGCTACACGTGTATCCCTCCTCAACTAGGCATGAGTGGTGGAGGATCCAAGGGGACCACCTTTTTCCATGCTCAAGGATAGGTGCCTAGAAGAAAAGTGGTCATGTCATTGCAATCATGGAAAAAAAATTTGAACTCCCCACTTGCTCCCCCACATGGCCACCTACCCCTTTCCCTTGCTGCCCACGTAATTGCTATGGCATGGTGGTATGAGAGATGGGAGGGTGGTTTGACAAGACTGCCATCCACCTTATTTAATATGCCTCCCTAGTTTGAGGTGCCTAGTAGAAGGAGAAGTCATATTTAGGACATAAGAAAATGAATATTTAAGTTGACTTTTAACAAAAACCATGTCCCCTTTTTCCCATGCATGGGTAGGTGAGCAGCTAGTGGTTGCTTAGTAAATTGTATCCCTTTCAAGCATCTCCCAAACTAGGCATGTAAGGAGGAATATCTGACATGTTAGAATCAACTTAAAAGCATGATTTTGTTTCATAAATCAACATCTACATGGCTTCCTAGAGTGGGGAACAATCCCATCATCAATACCTTTTATTTATATTTATATATTTTATTTCTTATGCTTGGGTTGGAGAGCTGGTACATATAGGTAGGAGGAAATGGGTTAGGAGGAGAAACATGCTTCCTCATTAATTATGCTAGATCAATTTTGAATTATGAAAACATTCCCTTCTTTCTTGTTTTTTTATTTAAGTATATTTTTAATAGGGTCATATCACAAGTCAAGGACTTCTCTTTCCAAGTCTGACATCTATTTAATAGGAAATATTTGGAAAGGATATATTCTACTTACCAACTCAAGATATTAATATATTTTTCAAGGCCTATTTTTTTATTTGACTGTAATAGCAAGGAACTTTTTTTTTCTTTAGTCCATATATTTTCCGGAACATGTAGATGCATCTACAGGTCTTAAATGAGCTTATCTTATTGGTCTAGTTCTTTCCATGTATTCTCTATGATTGTTAAGATTGAATTGGCGATAGTCTATCATTGCATTATGCATTAAATTTTCTAATACTAATAAGCAAATTTAACAATAATCAACTATCATATTACTACTGAAATCTACTTGCAATATACACTAACATGGAGCTCAAATGAAATCCCTTAAACTATAATTTCATGAAAATCAAATATTCAATATACTTTATTGACATCCAATTCCATAATTCAAACTATCTACAAATTCATTGCTATCAATTGTATATTCTACAACCAATTTTGAATTCAATACTAAACATCAAGCAACTGATTTATTCTCAAGAAATTTGAGGAGATAAAGATATCAAGGTGATAATGTCCAATTCATTCTTCAAGGTATATCATGATACAAATTCTTTGATTCAACACATTCCAAATTTAAGAAATGATAAGACAACATCAACCCAATACAAACAAGAAATGGGGTGGTGGAATCATCCCATCAAGATACACAATGGAAGAACCTTACAAACAAGGTATTTAATAGTTCCTCTCTAATTATCACATGCATGAGGCCAATAACAACACTCCAATACAAAAACATTGGTGTTCTCTTCTTCTATACAAAAGTAAAACTTCACAATTTTCCAAATGTCCAAGGCCTCAAGCAAGAACCTACAATAAAAGACAAATGTAGAACATTGGTGTTCTCTTCTTCTATACAAGAGTAAAACTTCACAATTTTCCAAATGTTCAAGGCCTCAAGCAAGAACCTACAACAAAAGACAAATGTAGAACCATGGAGACTCACCTCCCAACCTAGGCCTCAAGGAGGCCACCCACTGAGCTCAGGGAAAGAAGGCGCAAATGGTTTCATGCTACACAATCACATATCATGCATGATCACAACAAAATAACATAACTCTACACAAAACATTACTTGACAACCCAACCCAAGGCTTGCACAAAGATTCAACAATTGAATCAAGTATAGGGTGGAGGTGGGCTCTCACCATGAGGAGGATTTCCAAAGCTATGATTCACAATATACACATTTTCTCATTATCAACATGCCCTTTTGGGGCTTACAACAACTTCCCCTTCACATACCTCCTTATACCTCCCAAAATACAAGTAAACAAGAAGATCACATTCCATTGAACATATAAAATTCATCTCCACACATGGGAGAGTTCCTCAAGAATACATGTGTGAGCCCAACTAACCCTTTCACCCAAGCATATCTTCCCTCCCAAGGGTGAGTGATGCTTCACACCCATTACACAAACACACACAACATAACCCAAAAGAAAATTCAAGAGGGAGATCACATAAACTCTCACATGCAACACTCATACAAGAAGATCCTTATTCACACCCACATCTACAATATACCAAAAAAAATTCTATGAAAGAAAGAACACCATATCCATTCTACATGCAAATGAAGAGCACTATTGATCATGGGTACCAACCTCACTCCAAGCAATGGCAATGAAATGTTGTAGTAGAGCTCCTTTCCCTCTTCCTCCAAACCCTAGTTGTCTCTAAAGATAGAGAGTGGCCAAGTGAGTTTCTAATTTGGCCAAGCCTCCATATAACACTCTCATTTTCGGATTCAATAAAAAAATCATTCTTTTTGGGGTCTCCTAGGTCTATTAGGCACCTTAGAGGCTATTATTAGCCCCCTAACTTAAAGTACTAACATGGGTAAGGTTTATTTTTGTCACAAATTCATCTTAGAGTTACTTTATGGCCCTCACAATGTTAGGTAAGTTCAAATTCCAAATTTTCCCATGGTGATAACCTTGTTCCCTTTGCTAATTTAGGGTAATAAATCAAATTTCTCAATTAAGGCATTTAACTCATAATAAGGTGGCCACATGATCCATCATCAAAGAACATGTCATTCACATAACAAGTACAAGTGTCAAGTGACACACACAAAATACACTACACATCACACATGACACATTTAGGATCTACACATGAAATACATACAACACACATAGATCTCACGTTTACAAAATAAACACATCACAATGAGGTTTACGAATCCTACAAAGATTCACCTTGGTAGAGTCATTTAAACATGTGTTTATACCTTGTTTCAACATTAAATTTCCATGGTTCCTTTTCCTGCACATCAAACTCAAGCATTAGTTGTTCAAGGAGTCAAATAAACATATACAACATAAGTGCATATAATAATAATATCCATATTAACATAATTCAAATTAGATTTCCTTTCCTAGTCTTTTCAATTATTCCATTCGAAATGTTAAGATATCAAAATCTGCATATCCTAACCATTCATCTACATTTTGTAAAGTATCATAATCAATTTAACATTTATCTATAAATCAAAATTCATCAGAATCAAATTAACATTTTGCATTGCATCAAAATCTGATAATATCATGTCATAAAGTTGCATCCATATATGTTCAAACATTTCTTACACAATAATAGGTTCTTAGTGCATATAACAATGTAAAAGACTACTGAAGCATCAAAATCAATAGATAAAGCAATCCACTGTCCATCTAAGTCTTGAATAATTGTCAAAATATCAAGGTCTCATATCAAAATGTAAATAAAATATCCATGCTATGACGGGTCAGGGTGAGGTCTCACATCCTGGAATTATTTGTCATGTTCCTATTTACTCAAGTTCAAAATATATCAAATCATTATATTTCCTTTGGTTTCCTTTTATTGTATTCCTCAATTTGTTCAGAGAATTCATCTATCTTCACATTTGCACTTTGAATAATTTTGTTTATCTTCAA
The DNA here is from genome assembly GCA_028749045.1 of Cupressus sempervirens. NCBI lineage: Eukaryota > Viridiplantae > Streptophyta > Pinopsida > Cupressales > Cupressaceae > Cupressus > Cupressus sempervirens. The sequence continues at coordinate 1,051,505,692 of CM053785.1, forward strand.
ATTTAGACACTTGTATGCTTTTCTTTTAGTTGAGTAACCCAACAATATTCCTTCTTCATTCTTTGGTGTCAAACTTTCCATTCCATTCATCTTTCTTTATATAGCATTTACTACCAAATATTCTTAAATATCCTACATTAGGTGTTCTCCCATAGCAAATTTCATATGGAGTTTTTTTACTCCTTTCTTGTGTTGTAATCGGTTAAGTATATAGACTTCTATGCTAATAGATTATCTCCAAAATTTGTGTGATACATTATTCTGACTTAGCAGTCTTTTGGTATATTCACTTACGGATATGTTTCTTCTTTTTGCAACACTACTTTGTTGAGGTGTTTTCAGTTATCTTTTGATTATGTTTTCTTCACAATACTGATTGAATTCATTTTATGTGAACTCACCTCCTCTATTTGATTTGAGACACTTCAAAGTTCTTCTGATTTCTTTTTTTAATATAACTTTTAACTTTTTGAACATATCAAATGGTTATGATTTTGCTTTTGAAAACATGACAAACACCATCCTTGAATAGTCTTCAAAAAATAGAACAAATAATTTATCTCCATGATAGTTCTAAGGACCAATAGGGCCACATTTATCTATGTGAACTAGATCTAAAAATGTTTATGTTGAGTATTCTTTGCTTGAAAAGTTTGAAAAAATCATTTTTCTAATTGAAATTCCTTACATACAACATTCTCTAGTTTGTTTTACTATTAGAATTCCTCTAACACTTTTCTTCTTTCTTATCTTTTCCAAATTGCCAAATTTTATATGACATAATCTCTTGTGCCATAATTAGCTTTCTTCAATTTTAGCAATTAGGCAATGACCCAGTGATGTATGACACTTGAAAAGATTACCTTTTTTCTATTCATCGATAATAAGTAAATTTCCATTCTTTTAAAATATTCTTCATTTCCCATACTAAACTCAAACTTAAAGCCTTTGTTGTTCAATTAAGAAACACTCAAAAGATTGTATTGTAAACCATCAACCCAACAAACTAGATAACATACAATATCATCAGTTAGATTAATTGTACCTTTTTCTCTAATTGTGTAGAGTGATCCATTGCTAATTTTACTGATCCTTCATCTTCTAGTTCCATGGTTACAAATTTTTATTTGTCTCCAATCATGTGATTTGTGCACCCACTATCAATAACCGAGTCATTATTTTTGTCTACTTGTGAGATTAATGCCTCTTGTTCTCCGATAACTTCTTTGTCAATAGTAGGTTCTTCTTTTACATCAACGAAAAATGTCTTGTCATCATCTCAATATGCATCATCTTCATTTTCTTCATCCTCAACTATATAACATGCTTTCTTCCCCTTCTATCTAAAGCATTTGTTCTTCCTATACTAATAATAATCCTTAACCTATATAAGTAATATAAGAAGTGTTAGTCTTAAACCATATAAGAAGTATAATCCACACAATAGTAACACCAAGATTTTTTTGGAAATATGGCTAGGTAGATGAGTGAGTGTTGTCATTAATGGAAACATATATATTTTGGTAATTTCATTGTGAAATCAAAGATAAACAATTGTCTAACTATTGGATAGTTTGTAGCAGCACAAAGATAGACTTGGCATCTATGAATAATAGAGTCCGAGTTATCTCATGTGTAGTTAAGGATTGATAGTTTATAGTGTCTTGATGATGTATGTTAGTGCACATATCTGTATGGATAATATGACATTAGTTACAGAAGAATTACTAGTATAGGTAATCAACGCAACATAATAGAGCACGACAGTAAAATGGATTGTATGGCTTCAGGAATTATTTTGGTAACAAAATAATTACTTAACCATGATGGATTGACATCCTGGATATTAACCCCAAAGTAATTTTATAATTAGACAAATGTGTGGAAGCTTTAAGGCCGAGTGATCAAGATTTTTGATAATTTGCAAGGTATAACTAAAGATCATTTCTTGCAAAGCTAATGTGTAGTGGATATGTAATGCAAGCTATTGTAAATAAATTATATGTGATATGTGAGCTTTGTATGATGAATGACTAGAGCAAGTGTGAAGTATAAAAATAAGATAGTATTGTATGTATATCTATTCCTATGAAGAAACTAATTTGTATATTGCATGTTAAGATAGTGGGCTTTTCTTGCACACATTGTAATTGTACTACCAACTCCTAACAGGGTTGAGTCTTTTAACAGGGCCTAATTCTAACAAGTACTCAATACACTATATGTATTTTATAGACTCCTAATAGGGTCAATATCCTTAACAAGATTCTTTTGTTTAGTTGATCATTTTGTGGGAAACATCCCCATTGGGGTTTTCCCTAGTTAACAAATAATGGTGTTATGAGTTCTCTATGTGTATGGTTTTATTTACTATTCAACATTGTTGGTTTACTTTCGTATGCAAGTTATAAAGTAATTAACAATATTCAATTAATGTGGGAAAAACTTTGTAGAATACTAATTCAACACCCCCCCCCCAGTATTACCTATTTCTAACAATGGCTGTCAGAGCACAATTACTTGGAAGAGGCTTAACAACTTGAGTAAGATCCCTATGAATATGAAAAAACAAAAGATAAATCTTGAAGAAGCTCTTGAGAAAATTGATCTTCTTACAAAGGAAAGAGATAACATGAAAGATATGTATGAAGATGCAAAACACTACATTGGCAAACTAAAAGATAAGATTGATCATTTGAAATATAGAAAGGAATCAAATGAGCAAACTAGTGACAATGATGAAGAAGGAATCCTCTAGAAAGAAAGTGAGATCTTGAAACATGAGTTAAAAATTGTTGAACTTAAGTCTTAAGAAGGATGATAGTAAGAATGCAGATCTTAGATCATAATTGACTCAAGTAACATGTGAATTAGATTCTATTAAGATAGAGCATACATAATTAGAAAAATACAATATTATAGTGAAAGGAGAATTGACACAAGATAAAAATTAGTTAGAGAAGCTTTATTCAAGTAGTGATAAAGTTGATGAACAATTATTTTAATAGAGATCTTCTTATGATAAGACATGACTTAGATATCTTATTGGAGACAAATCAACCAAGAAAATTGAAGTTAGGAAAGAACTAGATCTAGCTATTGAGACCCCTAAGCCCAAAAAAAATGATCAGAATAGGATTGAATCAAGCATATCTACAAAAGTATCTAAAGAAATTGTACAAGTTGATTTGTCTAAGAAACATGATGAATCAAAGAAAATAGAGCAAGTTGAATAACCTAAGGAAGTTAGACATGAATTTAGAGTTAATGTTTTATATGAAATAAAGTTGGTCATATGAAGAAAGATTACATAAGTAAGTCTTCTAGACCTATTACTAATTTCTATTGTTATAATTATCATGGTTATGGACATAAAGTAGTAGATTGTAAGAAACCTAAGTTTGATAGTAGTAATAGAAATAGTAGAATGTTTAGGAATATTAACCCTATAGGTAATGAAAGAAGGATATCACAAAGAAAATCCAATGATGGCAAAAAGACCTAATGGAGGAAGGAACCAGATTGTATGTTACAAATGTAACAACCCTAGACATATTGCAAGGAATTGGAAAGTGCCTAAAGGTCATAATCAAACAAATTAGGGAATGAATGCACCTATATGCTAGTTACACAATAACTTTGGACACACGACAATATTTTGTAGAATGGACAAAAGGAAATTCAATAGGAATCCTAATTACATAAGAAACAATAACAAAAATGATAGAAGAAATGGTAATGATAGTGATAACAGTCAGAAGGAAGCACTCAAGAAGCATGTTGATGAATTCAAAGAAGTATTTGTGAAAGCTAGTAATCAAAAAAAGTTCTCATATAGTTTTGGAAGAGCAATATTTTGATGCAGCAAATGGAAGATTGAAGTCATCAATTGTTTGTTACTCATCCTATTTGAATTAAGTACTTCTAGTAGATGTAGAACATCAAATGATCAGAACTAATGTTAGAAAGTGAATTCAAAGTTGTGTGGTTAGTAGAAGGTAGAGGACATAATGAGGAAGCTATGGTCAAGTGCACAAACAATTTCATTACTACAGTAAGTCATACTGAAGAAAATAAGCTTACTAGTAATTAGAAACAACTTTTGAAGATGAAGTAGATGCACATTTACTTAAAAGCTAGATTTGAAATGATTTTAGGTTTATGAATAATATTTTTAGTACTATTTGATTGTGTAACAAGTATAGAGCATTTGTGAGTGATTTGACAATGAATTAAGAGTGAATTGAAGCATCTAGAGTGTGAAGTTGAAGAAGGTCTAATACACGATAACTAAGGTATTTTATGAAACTTTTCAGTTGGAATTTTAGTATAGTCAGTTAGAATAATGGAAATCCAGTCTGTATGTGATATCAGTGAGAGACCAAGGTACAAGTTTAAGAAGCACCTATTTGTTTCTCTTATTGATGATCCTTTGGGAGCATTTTCTCAAATCGTATCTAATGTACTTCATGTAGAAGATGTTAGAAGCTAAATTCACTATAAATTTCAGATTATTGGTGATGAAGAAATTCACAAGGATTTAGGTGATATATGCAATGGAAACCTAACCTTGAAACCTGAATATTCATACTTGAATGAGTTGAATCTGATCAAGTATATGTTTTATATAGAATTTGATAATCATGAATGGGGTAGGATTATCTTAAGAAGAGTACATGAAGAAATGTTTTGGGTAGGAAACACACCTATTGTAATGGATAATGACTTAATTCATAAGGTCATAGGACTAAGAAATGAAGGATGTAACCCAATGAATGATGGGAACATCAGAAAGATTGTTGAAATAAATTTGCAGACAAAAATTGATGACAGAAACATGAGAGTTGACCTAATTGTTGATATTGGAAGTAGAGTTTTGAGCAAGATTATAGGAAAAAAGCTCAATCACATAAATTTTGTGCCAACAAGATTTTTACATGCAACTTATGTAATGGTTGTTGAAAAGAAAAAGGTGAACATGTGTGAGATTGTGAGAGTGCAATTGTTGGATAACATTGCTAAGTTGAAGAAATCTAAGAATGCAAATTTTAGATTTGAATGATTATTGACATATTTTTTTTCCATGCAACCAAACAATTTCCTAGAATCACAAATTGGGATAGTAATGAGTGTACCTTGAAGATGACCATTTATTGTTACAAGGCTAGACTTGAAGATGTTAGAAACATAGACATAGACAAAATGGTGAAGAATTTTTAGTTGGAGATGAAACAAAGATACATAATCTCTCCTACTGTGGTTGGAAAGTACAAGGATGAAATGTTATTTATGGTAGAAATTGATACAACCTATATGGAGGCAGTTGAACAAAGAGTGAAATTTATAGAACCTATGGGTTAAGAAATGAGTGAAAAATTCATTGAAGGTTATGTAAAGATAATATTGCAATAAAAAAGAGACACTAAATGTCCAAGATGGGGAACATATAAATAGAAGAGAAAGGAAGTTCACGGTGAACTTCATAGAAAGGAAATCAAGAAGAATGTTGAGAAAAGGATAGAAGCTATCCTTAAGAAATTAGGAATGACAAGACAAGAATTCAATGAAGTCAAGCATATATCCTTAGAGATGAAGGGTAGTGGTGAAACAGAGGTAGTGATAGCTACTTCTATTGCCATTGCAACACCTTCAGAGGGAATGAGCCATTACAACACCTTCAGAGGGAATGATAGTAGTAGGATCTACTACACAGATACCTATTGCACACCATGCCACAGTTGCACAAGTGTAACCTGTCAAAGAGTGTCTTAGACATAAATATAAACTTGATGAAGATGTGGTAGTTACAACATTTGTGCAAAGGAAGTTTGAAAGGTTGGTGAAGGTAAAGAAAGAACCTACACCATTCTCTAGAAAGAAGACTAAGAAAACCACCAATGGTCTAGGAAAGAGAAGGAAAATATTGCAAATCTATGAATTTGATGAGTGTAAGGAAGAGACTGAAGAAAAGGTCATAGAACAAGTAGTTGGTGAAGGTAGAACATCAATTGGTAAGAAAGCTTGGAAACCTAAGGTTGAAAATCTAGAGATGTAGATCATTAATAATGAAAATTTTGTGCAATTAAATAAATATTACAACTTGTACAGTAAGATGGATAGAGGCATTAGATAATACTATAGTAAAGAATATGATTATAAGGAACAATTTTTTTGATAACATTCAAAATAAGGTACCTGAAGATTTGTATTATAGGCTACTTAACTTAAAGAGAAGAGTTGTAGAGGAAGATATGAGGTTAAGAACAAATATGATTAAGAATTTATGTGAAGTAAGCACTGATAATGATGTAGAAGGTATTTTGAAAGGTATTGAGCCTTTGTTGAGAAATAAGAGAAGATAAATTCTTCTTATGAGAGGTAATAATGAAGAGGTGAATAAGGAAGCCATAGTTAGCTATATGAATTTTATGCCAAAAGCCACTAAGGAGAGTGTGTAGCCAAAAAGGGCAAGCCTTGTGTATGTTGAGACTAGTACACCTACTGATGATGAAGAAGAGGTTGAGGAAACTCAGTGAATTGACTCATCTCCACATATAGTTATTGGTACTTAATCCATGCAAGTGGATAGTACTCATATAACTATAGATGATACATAAAATCCTTTTGTAGAATATGAGACCAACATTGTTGAAAATATTACTACCTATTCCAGCTCTGATGATGAGGGTAATGAGGAAGAAGACAAAAGGGAGACTGAAGAAGAAGATAAGTAAAGGGCAGAACAAGAAAATGAAATAAACAGAATTGAAGATGAGAAGAGGAAAGTAGAATAATGGAGAAAAGAAAAAAAGGAAAAGGAAAAGGAGGAAGAAAGAAGAAAAGAAGAAGAGAAGGAGAAAGTAAGAAAAGAGGAAGAGGAAAGAAAGATGGAAGAAAAGAGAGAGGAAGAAAGGATAAAAGAAGAAAAGAAATAGAAAGAAAGGAAAGAAGAAGAGAAGAAAAGTATTGAACTACAACTAGTTATACCTATTGCAATAGCTACCCTAGCAGTGCTAGTTCATACATTGCCTATAATATTAGATGAGGGTGATGATATAAAGGGTTTGATGACTTCTTTGAGCAAATGACCGGTGATGAACAAGTCTTTGAAAAATTTAGAGATAACTTTAGCAGAAGTTCTGGAAAGAATGCAAATAATAGCACAAACCATTGTTACAACACTTGATATTTAGAAGAAGGCCAAGGAAATGATAAGATTACTTGATGCAGAGTTCACCTCTTTTTCTAATATTACTTTAGTACAAGCTCAAACTAAGCATGATGTATCATTGTTTGACACAATATGCACAAATGTCAGAAATGACTTGCAGACTTTGAATGTTTGCATTAAAGAGCTAAGGAAGACCATAGATGAAGGAAAGAATTTGTATGGAAAATGTACAATGTCATACAATTACCTATCAAAATTTGATAACCTAACCAAAGGCAGAATGAGTGATCTTCAAACACTCACTATCAAATTATAGCAACTAGATACGAGCATTGAGGATATTGAGGCAAAAATGGAGAAAGTTCACAATGCTATCAGACGCATAAAATATGAAAAGGAGAAGGTAATAAATAAATTATCTATCTTTAGAACATATTTATATCCTAAAGTTAGAATTTTGTAGAGGCAATTGGAGGAGTGTCTTGCAACAAAGACATCCTATGACAAATTTTCCTATATAGACTTGAGCGCATTTGAAGTAGCATCATATGTGCTTTGCACACTTATTAGTATATCTAATGTAGTTAAAGACAATTGGAAGGAGGCACTTGAAAGGATAAGACTTTTGATGTAGAGTTAACCACTTTGTTTGATATTGCTTCAATGCAAGATCAGACTAAGCATGATGCATCATTGCTTGACACAGTATGTGCAATGTTAGAAATGACTTACGACCTTTAAATGTTTGCATTAAAGAGCTAAGGAAGAGCTTACATGAAGGAAAGAAATTGTATGGAAAATGCACAATGTCATATAATTATCTATAAGAATTTGATAACCTGATCAAAGGTAGGATGAGTGAGCTTCAAACACTCACTATCAAATTATAGCGACAAGATACGAGCATTGAGGATATTGAGGTAGAAATGCAAAAAGTTCACAATGCTATTAGAAGCATTAAATCTAATAAGGAGAAGGTAATAAAGAAATTCTCTATCCTTAGAGAATATTTATATCCTAAAGTTAGCATTTTTTAGAGACAATTGGAGGAGTGTCTTGTAGCAAAGACATCCTATGACAAATTTGTCTATACAGACTTGAGCATAGTTGAAGTAGTAGCATATGAACTCTACACACATATCACTATATTTAATACAGTTAAAGATAATTGGAAGAACAAGTTCAAAAATATAAGACTTGGTTTTGCGAAATGTATATCCAGAATTTCAAGTTGAGGTAACCCAATTTTGTTTTGTACACATCTTGACACCTTTTTCATTGATGTCAAAGGGGGAGAAGAATATAAAGATAATTTGTATAGAAATGCATATATATGTAAGGGGGAGATTAGAAATGTAATGATCCATCAAGACACGACTAAAATTTTCAAGTTTTGAAGGCCAATTTTTTAGTAGTATCGTGTTGTATTTATTGTTGTTTTGCATGACATCATTTTGGGACTTAGCCAATTTTTCCAAATGTTGTCATAAATTCCAAAGGGGGATATTGTTGGCAATATGGCTAGGTAGATGAGTGAGTCTAAGTATTGTCTAAGTATTGGACAGTTTACAACAACACAAAGATAGATTTGGTATATATAGATGGAAGAGTCCAAGTTAGCTCATGCATAGTTAAGGACTGATACTTGATAGTGTCCTAATGACATATGTTAATGCATATATCTGTATGGATAGTACACCATTTGTTACAAAAGAATTACCAATACGAGTAATCAACACAACAGAAGAAAGCACAATAGTAAAATGAATTGTACGGCTTAAGGAATTATTTTGGTAACAAAATAATTACTTAACCATGATCGACCAACATCCTAGATGTTAACCCCAAATTTATTTTATAATTAGCCAATCATGTGGAAGCTTTAAGTACAATTGATCAAGATTTTAAATAGAGGTATAAGTAAAGATCATATCTTGTGCAGCTAATGTGTAGTGGATATGTAATGTGAGCTATTGTAAAGGAAGTATATGTGATATGTGAGCTTTGCATGATGTGAAATATGATGAATGATTAGAGAAAGTGTGAAGTATAGCAGTAAGATAGTATTGTATGCATATCTATTCTTGTCAAGAAACTTATTTTTATATTGCATGGTAGGGAAGTGAGCTCTTCTTGAATACATTGTAATTCTACTACCAACTCCTAACAGGGTTGAGGCTTTTAACTAGGCCTAGTCCTCTAACAAGGACTCAAGACACTATATGTATTTGATAGACTCCTAATAGGGTCAATATCCTTAACAATATTCTTTTGTTTAGTGGATCATGTGGGTACCATCCCCATCGGGGTTTTCCCTAGGCTAGGGTTTCCCTAGTTAACAAATAATGGTGTTATGATTTCTCTATGTGTATTGTTTTATTTATTGTTTAGCATTGTTGGTTTACTTTCATATGCAAGTTATAAAGTAATTAACAATATTTAGTTGTGGGAAAAATTTTGTAGAATACTAATTCACCCCACCCCCTCTCTTAGTATTATCAATTTCTAACAGATTTGTCTCATAGAAATATGATTAGGGTGAAAAGCATGGTGTGAGAATGATGCTCACAAATATAGTACTCTTCTGAAAATGCTTTATTAGGAGCTTTCTTGATTAAGGGTTACAAAAACTATTAAGTTTACCATGTTACAAGATTTTCCTTTAGATCTATTAGTATATTTACACTGCTAAGAGTAACCTTGCTAAAGGATTTCAAGACTCTAATATAAGAATGTCACCTTGTTAGAGGCTTTACAATAGACCAATTAAGGCCACCCTTATAAGGGATTTAGACTTCGACAATTGTAAGAAAATAATAGACATAAAAGTAATTCATGATTTTCACTGCCTTACTATATTAGATCCAAAGAATCTCTTCAATATAACAATATAGCATTCACTTTTCTCCTTTTTCCTCTCTATTCTCTAATAGATTTTCTCCAGTTCCCTTTTATACTTTATAAACCCTAAACTTTGATCTTACGATCACAAATACATCTTTCTACTCATGTATAATCTTCTCAAACAATCTTGCATTATGTAACCTGAAAACTTGACTTGACTTTCTTGCTTCATCGATAATAGATAAATTCACTGATAAGCCTTAATATTTGATAACATGATAAGATAATCTATTACTTAAAATTTTTTCCATTAATCATTCTAGTTATTACTTGATAAGGTTATTTCATTTTTGTCTCCTCAATTCCTTGGTTCACCGAACAATAGACTTTCTAAAGATATAGTAACAACATGAAATAATATGTCAACCTTTTCACATCAATGAAAAATAATCTAACTAATGGACAATGTATAGATTCTCTTATCCTATCAGAAACTTGTAAATAAATAAATCAGTTATGCCAACAATGTATTCCTTTTATTGTCTATTCATAGCCAACCTTCATGGAATTGTATAGTTTCTTCTCAATATGAGATTTTAAAGTGAGAATTTTTTCAAATGCTTACACTATTGTGATCGAGAAAGTAGACCAATGCAAATTGATAATAGTTACCAATGAAGGTAAGGACATAGAGAGCCTTCTTGTATGATGATGTCATAAATGTACTCAGTGTTATATAATTGAGAGGGGGGGGATATTTTTATATATCTATTTATCCTATAGGTCTTTAAAATAATTAAGATATAATTCAACCTTCATACACTTTCAAATTGATAACTCAGTAATCACATTCAACTTCTTAAATAAAACTCATAAAAACTCTGGTTCAAACTATCATCTCACTATTTCTTAATTATACTAAGTATTATAGAAATCACTTAGTATATACTAAGTTGTAACATTATGTAATTAACATGAAAATAAACTTGCAACACAATAGAAATCATACATTTAACATAGATATTTAACATGGAAACCCTATAGAGGGAAAAACAATTTGGGAACCAAAAATCCAAATAATGCCACTCTTTTGAAGTGATCTTTGTTAGGATCCAACCTTTTTAAAGGTTACATGCATATTTTTAGTGTGGCCTAGTTAGAGGATTTCAACCATGGATCATCTAAACCTTATCACCCCTTGACACTTCTAAAGAGTGGCCTTCTTTAAAGGACTTACAAGCATCACTAATGGATGCTACCATATAGGATTTTAAAGACTTGTTAGGTCCACTTAGTTAATCGATTTGATACAATGATAAGAAACTAAGACTCAAGTGATCTATTAGGCTTAACACTACCTTTCTTATTCATATATTTTCTTTACTCTATCTCTTTTTTTTTATCTTCTTCTAGCTGATTTACACGCTTTCTCTTTCACTTATCACTTCCTCTTCTTGATATTTCCACTTCTATTCTACTTGGTTCACCTTTTGTCTTCTTTTAACTTTAACAAATCAATCAAAAACACCAGTATAAAAAATAATCAACCAAAAATAATCTTGATCATCCCCTTAAATATGTAACTTTGTCTTTCTAAAATCTTCCATATTTTTTTCGCTTAATCACAATTGTAGATCTTAGATACAATGAATATAGACACTCGACATATACACATTCTCCTTGAATTTTGTGCTCATCTTCACTCTGTTAAATTTCCTTCATCAGATATTCATTATATTTTTATAGTCTTAGATCTCATAGCTAACTTTTACTTTATCCTTTGAACTTTTTTAACATTCTTAATTTTCATGAAATATTGGCATTAGATTAATCTTTTCTTAACTTGTTCTTCCTATTTAGGCTTAGCGAACATTATAACTTTACTAGGGAAATACATCGCTTAGTTAACGCTGACATTACTTAGTTAATACTAAACTTTAGCTCTTCTTTGTCAGGAGCTTGGTGACAACTATAGTATAGTAGCTTGGTTAATGTTGTATTCCTTCATTCAACTTGTAGTTTAGTCAGTGCAACTTATCTTGCATTTACATGATCTTCATAACTTAATCAAAACATTACATTATTGAAAAAAAAATCAAATTAGTTCCTAAATCTTCAAGTGGTGGCCTTTGTTAGTTGGTAGCTCACATGCCTTATGCTTCGTTGGGTTGCCTTGTAGGTCTAAACCCTCCATCAAAAAAAAAATCAAATCAAATCAACATTATACTATCATAGTCCAACTCATTTAAGTACCCATTGAATACCATACTTTCTTCAAATCCTCTTCATTAGTCAAATTATATGGTACTCAACTAAATTAACATAATTTCTAACCAACTAAGGCTTGACACAAATGAAAAAATAACAAGTGATATGACTCTTTCGCCTACATCAAAAAAAATTATCAATTGGAGATAACAATCTCCCCCTTTGACATTGATGACAACACATAAACATAAGATTTTACATTACAAAAAATTACAAATTTTCATCTTTCTAACTTCATTTAGATTTTCTACAATATATTCAACATCAAGTTCACTTAGTCTATATCTTTAGCATCTTCATCTTCAAAAACGCTCTCCATTTGGGTATACTTCTCTATTTAGCAACATCTTTGCATCATCTCACCTTTTGATTCTTTCTTCTTCATATCAGATTCCCACCACCTAAGTAGTTCATCACATATTCTTTAATTTTCCCCACCTTTGACAACAATACCAAAGGTAAATATAAGTTCCAATGTGAAACTTATAAAACCTTGTAATATTACCATGTACCTTACATGTACTATTCACATCAGTTTCACACATCTTTAGGAAACAATCCTTAAAGAGTGAACTCTTGCATCATCAACTCCAAAAGAAATATTTGATCATCCATGAATTGATGCAACATGCATCCTTTCTTAGGTAAACTCCCTAGCTTACCTCATAGATACTAAAAAAATCCTTAGGCAATGGCTTAGTGAATATGTTTACAATTTGATCCTTAAATTTCACTTATTCCAACCTCACTTGATTCTCTTGTACTTGCTCCTCAAGTAGTGATACTTGATAGATATATGCTTCATTTTTGCATGCATTGTATGATTCTTGGATATTTTTATTGCACTAGTATTTTCACAATAGATGGTAACATGATCATTAACCTCTTCTTGCACTTCTCCCAATAATTGCTTAATCCAAATAATATTTGAATAATTAATTGCAACAACAACATACTCAAATTCAATGGTAGATTGTGATATGAAAATCTCTTTCTTGATCAACCATGTAATTAGTTTTTCTCCAAAGAATAAAAATTCACCACTTTTACTTTTCTTGGCATCAACATTTCCATCTCAATCAACATCAATGTAGACTTTAAGTTCAAAATCAACATCTTGTTTGTACCACAATCCAAATTCTTTAGTTCCTTTTAAGTATTTGAATACCCTTTTAACAGTAGTCATATATGTTGAAGTTGAGGAAATCTCAACCCATAGCTCCCAAGAATCACTGCATGCAAACACTCATCACAAAAAGAGAGGATCAAATCTATGGAGGCTAGAATTCATAGATCCATAAGAGAGGAGACATTCTTGATGAGAAAAAAGAGAAATCACTATTAATCAAAAAGTTTTAATGAATTAATTATTACAAAGAGATCAATCCTTATAAAGGAGATCAAAACCCTAAACGGTAATGTTGAGAATGGATTGAAGAAGTTAATCAAAGAGGGAGATTGTTAAAGAAGACTGTGATTCAATCATTCTTCTGTCATTGATGTCAAACCTGCTATTTTTTGGTAAGACAATTGCTTACAAGATTCAAGTACTATCACTTATTTGATTGATAAAGAGGATTTAATCAAAAGATGTAACAAAAGCACCTAGATGAAAGGTTGAGTTATGATTATGTAATGAAGTACAAGGATTAGTTAAGACAGTGATGGCATGATGTATTGATAATCTACTTAAGTTTACAAATGTTGGCTACACTAAGAAAGGTTATAAGAACAAGTCACATAAAGTTTTCTTGCCAAGCTTGACCGAGTGGATAGTAGGTGCTAAGTAGAAAATTAGTTGGAGCCAAGTAAAAGATCATTCTAGTGTGCACTGAGCAAAATAGTTGATGCTAAGTAAAGTTTAGTTGATGCCAAGCATTAGTAAACTTTAGTAGCTGCTGAGAAATTTCATAGTTGATGTCGAGCAACGCAATATGTGCCAAGCATCAAAAGGTTGATAATGTCGAGCTACTACATTATTTAAAAGATCAAAGATTCATTGAATTTGAGTCGACAAGTTTTTTTTCTTGAATTTTTTTGAACCAGGAGGAAAATAAGGTTGATGAGTTGGTGGCATAGAATTTGAGGTAAATCATTTTAAAGCAAATTCAAATGGATTCTAGAAGAATTTTCTAGAAAATATATGAGATATGGGGTAGATACATTGTATCCTACCTAATCCATCTGAACCCTAAATTTTGATGATGGAAAATGAGTGGGAAAATATCCTAATTTCCTATTTATAAGAATGTTCGGTCATGAAGCAAAGTTGTCATGTTCGAGAACCTAAGGGAGACAAGGAGTCAAGGGCTTTGCTTTATCAAGTGACCTGAGAGAAGAGTCTACAATGGCATGTTAAGCAAGAAGGCTTAAGGAGATGATTTCTCGAAGGGTGAACAAGCTATCAAAGCTACAAAGTATGAAGGCCAAGTAGAATCAAGAGAGACATGTAATCTGCAAAAGAAGTTGTAAGTTGTATCAGATCAAAGCTCCACTGTTACTCTCTAACAATTGTATTAGTCTAGGGTAAATCCTTTAGATTAAGGTTGACCTAACAGTCATTTGTAAATCCTTTAACTAGGTGGCATTCCAAGTGAATGGCCTAAATTCATCTAACAAGGCTCATTTCTTATAAAGTGATTGAAATCCCTCAACTGGGTCACATTTAACAGTGTGTATTGTAACCTTTAATAGGGTTGGCCTTTCACAAGGCATCATTTCAAAAGAGTGAAAATGAGTAGCATGTTACTGGTGGTTTTTCCCAAACTAGGTTTCCAAGTAAATCATTGTGTTAAGTGTGTTGACAAATTTATTATGTTTGATGCTTTACATTTCTACAAGTTGATTTGACAATAACCTACAACTTTTAGTAATTGCATAATCTTATGGATGCATGTCTAGATATGAATGTTTTATGGGTTCACTAAGCTGTGAAAAGTTGTATTTATACATTTGGACCTTGGATAACTGATTGACCTCCCCCCCAGTTATTCTAAAAGTATTCCAATAGGTAAAACCTAGGTTGCATGACAATAATTAAGAAAATAATTAATTATTATATGCCTAAAGTTTAGCTTAAGTAAAATAGAGCTAATAAGGCAATGCCTTATTAATATAACATATAACACCCCCACCCCCCTTAAGATAAACCTAGGGAGTAGCTAAAAACATAGAAAATACTAATGAAAGTAAATTTGGGTATTGACAACAAGGCCTGATGAGGTACCCAAGCACAACCAAATCTCTATAAAGAGGAGAAATGAAAAAAAACACATGGAAAAAACTCTACTCCAAGAAGAGATGGAAAGAATGTTGAAAGAACTAGTGAAGGATTGCAGAAGGCTCTAAACTAGGGAATGTCCCAAAAGATAGGAATGAAAGGATGATCATGAAGAATACCATTAGAACATGTAGAAATTGCAAAGATCTATCAAAAAGTAACTGTTGATCTAAAGAATCTCTACTAAAATAGAACCTGACTAGGTAGAGAAGTCTATAATATGCATAAGTTCTCTCGAAAGACTCTACTCAAATTAGGAGGCACATAAAGGAAAACAATTGAACTCAAAGATATGGATGGAATAAAAAACCAAATCATGAAGAGCTAATCAATCAAACATGGAAGGCTACATCCCAAATAAGAATGAAAATAATAGTTTCTATATGGTAAATTATACATCTCACCTAAATGCATAGGTACCAAGCCACTACATCCGCCTAGTACATAGGAACAAATATTGAATATATAGCTCACTCCATCAAAACAAGGAATCATAAGAACTAATGGAAGAACCCCCGTTAATATAGACAATGGTGAGGTGATAGGAAACTAGAAAAGTGGGTCAGTAAAATTGCATGTCAAGGAACCACGATCAAGATGTACAAAAGAATACATATGTGTGTATTGCGGTGATTAATCTTAGGAACATAATGAAACTAATGTCACAAAAGGAAAACTTAATGGACAAAAGTAGATGGAAAATAAAGGAAAAATATTAACCCCCCATGACACTTTAATCAAACTAGTGCATGCACAATAAAGCACAAGATATGATGAATCCGAAGAATATAGTAATATGTATGAGTGTCCTTAGATGACACTACTTGAATGAAAAGTCTAAACAAGCCAAAAGAACAAAAAAAAAAAAAAAAATGCCATATGACATATTTTTTTAGTGTGTTTACAAAAATGCATATAATAGATGTCTAAAAAGACTAGAATAGACATAAGGCTGATACAACAGATCAAAAAACCCATGAAAAATCATCTAAGACAATGAAAATGATCCCTAAACCTAAAATAAATAAGGTATCCAGCAGAATGAAAAATTACAAAAAATTGAATAGAATGTGCTTGGAGAAGAATATGGGAAAACAATCAACATCACTAGTAAGAGATCTAGAAGACCTTTCCAATGATATAAAGAATCCCTAAATCAGAGATTAGATGCTATAGATATGTATCCCAAAGTAAAAAATAGAACTCGTGACTTTGAAAGAAAAACAAGCCATAAAAAAATATCAAAATTGAAAATTACTTATACCAATACAATGGGCTTAAAACCAGGTTTCTAATAATATCTTATTTGCAAAAAAAGGAGATCGTATGCTCAAAATATGATAAAAAACCCAAAGGTAGGTCTTAATAGAGCCTGAAGGGCTAATAGGCATGATGATGTAGTGCTGACATCAGTAATTGACAAGCCCAAATTTGATAGTCAAATGGTTATCAAGGCAAAATAATACCTGAAAAAAGTGCAAATTTCTAGAAAAAAATCCACAGTCATTGTCACTGAGAAATATAAGTCAGAGCTAGTAAAAAGATCCAGTGGCCAAAAAAGGAACAAACTTCCTCAACAGAAAAATGACAGTTTTACTAAAAAAATAATTCTAGTTGTGGGAAAAAGGATCTATATGGAGTCTGAGGCTAGACACACATGCAAACATGAAGAAACATGGGGAACCTCTATACCACAAACCACTTGTTTGAAAAATTAAACTCCACAAAAAAGTACATGCCACAAACTGCAAATGAGGACCCTTGAACGTGCCAATAAAACTACTAAAAAATATCATGTGTTGATGATGTCATTGGAAAAGTATAGTATACAACCCGATGGAAAGAATAGGGGCTCTAGAGAAAGGTACATGAAAGCCTAGTGTGGAGGATGTATTCATCGATTGTACAGAGCTAAATAACTATCAAACTTCTACTATAAATCATGGACAAAATATACAGGGTCGAGTTAAAAGTTTTTTGACTTCGGCAATGCTGACAAGAACTTGATATATGAGGTTAGGACTTCATGCACAATCTCCAAAATGCTTGACAAAGGCTCCAAAAATGATGTTGTCCCATCATAGAAGGGGGACAAAGTACCTAATGTAACCAATTAAGGAAGTGAACAAAGAAGAGCCAAAACTAAGGCCTAAAAAAATAGATGTGCTTGCACAGAGGGTATGAGTTGCCTACACATGGAGTGCCCATTGGACCTTTAAAAAAATTCCCCCCTCCAAAAAAAAATGAGAGTTCCTATGATAGGGAGTATAGGCACGTTGAATCCCTATAGAATTTGTTGTCATTGACATGGAGTACAAATGGGGTGGGGTCAAAGCCTTTAGTGTACTATGGGATTCATGCATTCCAATACATGCGCCTTCCAAAGACCATGCACAATGATTTGTCCCGTGACCTTTTACATGCAAAATTATTTTTTATTTATTTTTATTAAATCAAGAAATTAAAAACATATCCAACACCTTTTTCTCAAAAATATTGATTTTTTCAAGAAAAATAAAAAATCATCATCTCGTTTTGTGTGCCTATGTCGTATGACTTGGGTGCAAATCTTTTGCTTCAAAAGAAACATTGGCCAAAATAGACAAGTTTTATATGGAAATGGGAGTTTTTGGATGCTTTGATCTCAATAGTGATATCTATTTGGGCTCAAAGTGACATAAAATGAAGGTCCCCTAGATCCAATACAAAAAACTTTTGAAAGCTCAGATCTCAAAAGCATTGCCAAATCTCTCATAAAGAAAATAGGGGAATGAAATCCTAGAGCTCTGATACCATGTTGAGTTGAGAAAATCTCAACACACAACTTGAAAGAATCATTGCATGCAAACACTTGTCACAGAAAGAGAGGAGCAAAGCTATAGAGGTTGGAATTTATAGATCCATAAGAGAGGAGACATTCTTGATGAGAAAAAAGAGAATTGTTATAATAGATAAGTGTCAATGAATTAATTGTCACAAAGAGATCAATTCTTATAAAGAATTTCAAAACCCTAAAAGGTAAAACCTAAGTTTCATGATAATAATTAATCTAAGAATTAACTATTATATGCCTTAAGATTAGCTTAAGTAAAATAGAGATAATAAGAAAATACCTAATTAATCTAATAATATGTGTTTCCTTAGGATTAGAGGAAAACCTTGCAACAACTCCAAATGCATGTGTAATATCAGGGTTACTATGCACAACATACTGTAACTTTTCAATCATTGATCTATATTGTGTCTCATTCACTTCAACAATAGTATCATCCTTAGATAATTTGCATCCACCCACCATAGGTGTACCAACTGGCCTTAAATCATCCATAACAAATTTCTTTAAAATATCCTTAACATACTTAGACTGAGTCACATAAATACCATATTTTGTTTGATGAACTTGTAATCCAATGAAGAATTTAATTGCACCAAACATAGACATCTCAAACTCCTTACTCATTTTATTAGAAAGTAATTTTCACAACAAATCATTACCACCAAATATGATATCATCCACAAACATTTTTGTAATCAATACCATATTTTATAGCTTCACTCTTCAAATACAAATTACTATTTTCACTTGTTCTAACAAATCCTTTATTAATCAAATATGAATGCAACCTTTCATACAACTCTCTCAGTGCTTATTCTAGTCTATATAATAAGCGGTTCAATTTGAAAACTAGGTGCCTCTAATATGTCTCAACAAATCTATATGTTTGTTATATGTAAATTTTGTCTTTGAGTATTCCATTAAGAAATGCTGACTTAACATCCATTTGATATACCTTGAATTTATTATAAGTTACATATGAAAACAAAGTTCTAACTCCTTCCAATCTAGATATAGGTGCAAAGGTCTCACCATAATCAAATCCTTCTTCTTGGGCATAACCTTTACAAACTAATCTCACCTTGTTCCCCAAACCTTTACCATTCTCATTCAATTTGATTCTGAAAATCCACTTTGTTCCAATCACATTCTTGTCAGTTGGTCTTAGTACTAGTGTCCATGTGTTATTTTTCTTAATTTAGTCTACCTCTTCATTCATAGGATTAATCTAGTTCTCACTTTCAAGTGTGTCTTTCACATTTCTTGGCTCAAATTCAACAACCAAACATATATTATCTTTCAACTCACTTCTTGTCATGACTCCAACACTTCTATCTCCAATGATTTGTTCAGGTGAATGGTTCCTTCTCATATACTTTTCTAGCATAGGTTCCATTATTTGATATCCAACATTATCTTCACTCAGTTTGGGCTCTGCATCCTGCTTGGGTCTTTTTGTCTGTGGCTCAGGTAATGCAAGCCAACACTTGGTATCTCTTTGTTATTTCTTGGCTATCACACTAGAAGCATCTTAATATAAAGAAAAATTTGTTCTAATCATTAGGTTCCTTTTTTCTTTCCTAGTCATTCTTGTCTACAAACTCATCAATTCTTACATTTTCAATTTCAATCATTGTGTTAGTAGCCTTGCTCAAATATTTATAGGCCTTTCTCCTAGAAGAATAACCAAGGAAAATACTCACCTTTAGAATCAAAATTTATATTCCTTTCATTTTTATGAATGTAACAACTACTTTTAAATATCTTGAAATAACTCACATTAGGTTTATGACCATACCAGATCTTATAAAGTGTCTTGTTTGTTCCTTTCCTCGGTTGAACTTAGTTCAGAGTGTAGAGTACAGTGCTAATAGATTCTCTCCAAAAAGATTGAGAAGGTACCTTTTCAATTAGCAATGTTCTTGCAAAATCCACAATTAACTTGTTCCTTCTTTTAGAAATCTCATTCTATTGTGGAGTCCTTCATACTAATAATTGTCTCTTAATTGCATTCTTAGCACAAAAGTTAGTGAATCCAATAGACATATACTCACCACTTCTATCACATGTCAGGAATTTTTACTATTTACTAGTTTCTTTTTCAACTCTACCTTTATACCATTTGAACATATCAAAAGCATGTAACTTTAACTTCATAAACATGACTGTCATCATCCTAGAATAATCACCAATAAATAGTATGAAATATCTATCATCGTAATAACTTTCTACTCTCATTGGTTCACATAAATCTATATGCACTAATTCTAGAATTTCACTAGAAGTATGTATCTTGGTTGAAACTCTTGACTTAGTTATATTACATAGATGACATTATTTGCACATAACCTTCTTAGGTTTATGCAAATTTGGTAAACCTCTAACTCTTTCCTTTCTGCTAATCTTGAGCATTTTCTCAAAATTGACATGACATAGCCTCTTATACCACAACCACATATCTTCAACTTTTGCAAACAGACATGTATCAATTTTAGGATCAAGATAAAATAGATTACCTTTCATTTTGTCTCTAGTGCCAACCATATTTCCATCATCATCATATATCTTGACTGCCATGTATTGAAACTCTAGCTTGTGACCTATATTATTCAATTGAGCAACACTCAAAAGATTATATTTTAGTCCATGCATCCAATATGCATCATCACATCTATTTTTATCATTTAACATTAATGAACCTCTACCTTTCACTGAATGTGAAACATCATTCCCTAGTTTAACAGATCCACCATTATATTCTTCAAGTTGATCAAACTTACTAATGTCCCTAGTCATGTGATGTGAATGTCCACTATCAATGATCCATGTGTTATTCTTACTAATATGTGAAATAAGAACTTTATCATCCTCATACTTTTCCTCATTAGGGTCTTCTTTCATAGCAACAATACACCACTTCCACTCCTTCTTTGTCATCTTCTGTGTCTTACTCTGTGTGCTTTTATTCAATAATATAGCATGATTTATTCCTTATGTCCTTGTAGTCTTTGTTCTTTCTATAGTTTTATCCTTCTTATCATTTCTATCACTCTTACTTTTGTTAGGACATCTTATAGAAATATGACCTACTTCATTACATTTTAAACATATCAAATCAGGCAACTTACCTTTACATTTTGGTCACCTCCTTGCAAGAAATTCTTTAATATCATCCATATCATCTTTTGATTTTGACTCAATTTTATCTTTACTTCTCTTTTCTTTCTTTGTACTACACATGGTTGGTGAAGTCTTGGAAGCATTCCCATTTTTTGGCACACTATTATCATAAATACTTAATTCAAATGCAATCAAACAACAAGCTAAGACACCAAGAGTAAGATGATTACTAGACATAGCTCTAACTTATTGAATGGTAGATACTTATATAGCATAAATAGATAAGAGAGTTCTAAGAACTTTACTTACAAATTCAGTATTACTAATCAATCCTCTAGAAACTTTGATAGCACTCCCAACCTCCTTGACTCCATTCACATACTACACAAAATTTTCACCTTCTTTAATTCTCATGTCATTATATTTGCCTCTTATACTTTCTACTCTTTCTCTTAGTACATTCTCATCTCCACCAGGCACAAGTGCCAACTTATCCCACATTTCTTTAGCAGTATTACAATTCTTGATAGCATCATACTCAACATCATTTAGGACAAATGCTATCTCTATCATCAGAATATTATGTTCTCTTTTTTGACTCATCTCTTCCACAGTAATAGGAGGGATGGGAACAACATACTAATGGTCTATACAATGTATAACATTGTCTCCAAATTAATATATATGTAGCCTCATCCTATTTTTCCATAAGGAGAAATTACCCTTATTCAACTCTAGTACATCTCTCTCATACATCTTTAGATCTTTAGCTCAAGTCCCTTCAAACTTCTTACTTTAAGCACTAAGCTTTGATACTAGTTGTTAGATAACTGAGAGGGGGAAGGGGGGTGAATCAATTATATTGATTATCCTACAAGCTTTAAAACACTTTAGTACTAATTCAACCTTTATACACCTTTAAATCAATAACTTGGTAATGGCATTCAACATCTCAAAAAAACTTATAACGACTTTAATTTAAAGTGTCATCTCATTTTTTCTTACTTATAATAAGTATTAGAGAACTCAATTAGTATATATGAGTCACAATATTATGTAATTAACATGAAAATAAACTTTCAACACAATAGAAATCACATGTGTGACACATATATTTAACATGGTAACCCAAATAATTTCACTCTTATGAAGTGAGCTTTATTAAAAGAGAACCTTGTTAAAGGTTACATGCACATTTTTAGTATGACCTAGTTAGAGGATTTTAACCAGATATCATCTAGACTTTATCACTCCTTGACATTTATTAAGAGTGGCCTACTCTAAAGGACTTATTCACATCACTAATGGATACTACCATATAGGATTTTAAAGACTTGTTAGGTCCACTTGATTAAGATATTTTATTTGCTACAATGGTAAGAAATTAACATTCAAGTGATCTATTAGGTTTAGCACTACCTTTCTTGTTCATATATTTGTTTGCTCTTTCTCTTCCTTCTGATCTCCTTCTGGCTGATTTACACACTTTCTCTTTCACTTAACACTTCCTTTGCTTGATGTTTCCACTTCTATTTTGCATAGTTCAACTTTTGTCTTCTTTTAATTTTTTTAACTTGATCAAAAAAAGTAGTATCAGTAATAATTAGCAACCAAAAATAATCTTGATCATCCCCTTAAATATGCAATTTTTCTCTCCAATATCTTCCAAATTTTTCTCTTAATCATGATCATAGATCTTAGATAAAATGAATTTAGACACATGGTGTATACATATTCTTCTTGAACTTTGTGCTCCTCTTCATTCTATTAAATCTCCCTCATTAGATCTTCATTGCATTTTTCCATCCATAGATCTCATAACTAACTTTGAATTTATCTTGTGAACTTCTCGAAAATTCTTAACTTTCATGAAATGTGAACCTTAGATTAATCTTTTCTTAACTTATTCTTCCTATTCAAGCTTGTTAAACATTAAAACTTTACTCGGGAAATACATCACTCAATTGATATTAAAATTTCTTATTTAATACTAAACTTCAACTCTTCTTTGCTAGGTGCTCAATGATAATTTTGTTAGAAACAATAGTCCACCAAGATAAATTAGTTATCAAAAAATTAAAACATTTATCTTCCTTAAACAAGCTTAACCATTCAACCAAAGTAAACAACAACCATAATAAGATGCACATAGACAATTACACCAGATATGTTAACTAGGGAAACCCTTGATTAGAGGGAAAACCTCGGTGGGAATGATGCCTACAAGATGATATATTGTTATATAAGTTCCTTGATAGAGGATGGACCCTATTAGGAGTCTGTTACAACATTCAGTGCATATGAGTCCCTAGTGGGAGACTTTGAATCCATGTTAGGAGATTCCAACCTTGTTAGGAATTGTGCCAACCCTGTTAGGAGTTGTAGTACAATATATGCAAGAAGAGCCCACTGCCCAAACATGCAATTTCAACTACAAGAAGAGCTCACTACTTAAACATGTAATTTACTATTATGTTCTTCTTTCCTTTATTTTTTCAACCAAACCAATCACTATCACACCTTGTAGACTAAGTCACGAACCTTGGATCACTCAACAAAACATCTACAATGAAGTTTCCTTCACTTCCACTCTGCTCTACTCAACTTTGCATCTCACTCTTACTGTTGCTTATAATCACTTCTCCATGTCATGTCTATCTTCTTTATGGTAAAGGAAAATATCCTTCCATTATACCAAGTCCATAAAAAGTTTCCCTGAGTTGGCTGTTAGACCTTCTCAATTAATCATTATAGGACCACATTAATAACATGTTACACTTAGTGATAACATTAATCTTCCACCTTGCAACTTGAATATCTTTCTGTACATGTAATATTATGACAAGAAAACGTAGCCACATCATTACCAACATGTCTTCTCCACATCCTTAACCTTAATTCTCAAAATAAAAAATCTGCTAAGAGTATAACAAGTTTACCAAAACATGCCTCTATAAACTCTATCTTAGAACATACATCACCAAAACTTACATAACTTCTTCCAGACTTATCATTTTTTTTTCTGATATTAACTACATATACTAGATACTCAAAATTATCTCCCATAACCTCAAATAGTTAGAATACTCAACTAGTCATCCATACCAACTTGATCTTTCTATTTTTCTTCTGTTAGCTACCACAAAAGGTTGCTATGTTGACATCAATGACAAAATCATTCATGAATGTAACATATCATCATAGTAACATATCTACAATACTCCCCCATAGGAATATCATCAGCATTCATGCTGCTAAAAATCTCCCCCCTTGGCATTGATGGAAGCATAGATGAAAAACATCTAGTTCCAAGAATATCAACAAGACTATTAATCTTAATTTTCAAATCCTCTTCATCGACCATTCTCCCCTATTGATATACCTCAATGTACTTTCTATCAAACTATCATTCCATGTTGTACTTCTTCTGAACATGTTGCACTTTGCTTCTCCTCATGATGTTCTTCCCCATGATCTTCTCTCATGATTTTTTTCATGTTGAACTTCTCCCCCATTGACATCAATGTCAAAGGTTTTAGCAACAATCAAACTCATCAACAAATTGATTCTTACTTAAGTGTCCAAAGAAATCATTCAAAAACAACATCCAACAAGAGTCCTAGATGACTTTGTCCATCACAGATACTCCCCCATATAGGAAGCATTAGCATCCAGTCCAAAAAAATAATGAAACTCTATTACACTGGGCTGATGCACTCTTCTATCATCTATTCTGATGTACGAAGGTGTATAACCCCTAACATACCTCACAAATACTCAAAAGTCTCTTTGGGAAGAGGCTTAGTGAATATATCTGTAATCTTCTCTTTAGTGCTCACACACTCCAATCTAATTTCCTTTTCTATAACTTTCTCTCAACATGTGATACTTAATAGAAATGTGCTTGGTCTTTAAATGCAACACTAGATTCTTAGACATATTTATTGTTCTTGTGTTGTCACAATGTATGACAATAGGTTAATTGATTTCTATCTATATATCCTTTAGCATTTGCTTCATCCAAATAACTTGACTACAATTATTTTTTGCTACAACATATTATACTTCTATTTTACTTTGTGATGTACAATCATGCTTCTTTATTAGCCAAGAAACCAATCTTCCTCCAAGAAAGAAGGCCCCACCATTGGTGCTCTTTCTATCATCCATACTTCCTACCCCATCAACATCAGTATAACCACATAAAGTGAAATCATTAGATCTATCATACCATGATCCAAACTTTGATGTTCCTTTCAGATATCTAAATATCTTTTTTACTACTACATAATGTGCTTCTCTGGGATCAGCTTGAAATCTTGCAACAATTTCAACTGCATTTGCTATATCCAGCCTTGTGTGAGTCATATATAGCAAACTTCTAATCATAGATCTATACTTCTTCTGCTCAATAGTAGGTGTCTAATCCTTTGAAGATAACTTATGTCCAATTACCATAGGTGTTCCAACAAGTTTACATGTTTCTAAACCAAACTTTTTTAGTAAATCCTTCAAATAACTAGTCTAAGAAATAAAGATTCCTTCTTTATTCTATATAATCTATAATCCTAGAAAATATTTCATTTCTCCTATCATACTCATTTCAAATTCTTTATTCATCTCTTCTTCAAACTTCTCACTTTCCTCATCATTTCCTCCAAATATGATATCATCAAAAAATATTACCAAAATCATTGAACTATCATCAATTTCTTTCCAATAGAGATTATTATCTTCCTTACCTTTTCTATATCCAAGCTTTGTCAAATATTTATCCAATCTTGCATACCAAATTCTGGGTGCTTGCTTCAATCCATACAATGCTTTTGTAATGACCCAATTTAGGCCATTAGATTTTTAAACCTAAATGTGTGTGTGTGCATATATATATATTTTTTTATTTATTTTTTTATTTTTTCCCTTCTTGATATCCTTTCCAATGCCTTCTATATCCTATATATATATGTGTGTATCTCCAAGTGACATGTCCTTTCATTATTAAAATTAAATATATTAATAAGATAACTATATTATATATTATTATATTAAATATGACTATCAATTATATAAATTATATTCCTTGTAATTAATAATACTATTAATAAGTAATTAAGATATATTTTTCAATAGTTGATTTATGTATATGCATATTAATTATTTATATTCACTAATATGGTATTTTAATATCTAATATATATAGAAGTATATATATTTTTATTATATACACATATAGTTATATGATAATATTTATGGTATATATATAATTTATATTTTTCAATTTATTTACATTAGTAATCTTTTTAATAATATATAATACTTATTTATTATTATATATCAAAATGGGGATATCAATGGTGTTAGAGCTTTCAGGTCCTTTGTTTGATGTAGTTCCTTAAGAATAAAACATAATTAGAATAAAGTCATTTCTTTGTACAAAAAATATTGATTGGGCTAGAGTTACTTGTGAGAGCCTCATTCCAGTCTTTTGGATGTACAATTTCTGATGTGCTCGAGTTTCATGACCTTTGTTACTATCCATTTTTCTTTGTTATTTAATTTTCACTTGTGAAAGGAAACATATCTTGGTTTTATCACATCACATAATCCGATCTTGGTACCTTCTATGAATTTTTACACCCATTTTTTCTCCATTCCAGATGTTAATTCTTATGCTCTGATTTTAAATTATCAGAAGTATTGTTTGATAAACAGTTATTTGTGAGCCCCATTCTAGTCTTGTGAAGGAACAAGCAATTATGATTCTCACTTTTCACAACCTTTTAAGCTTTATGCTGCTACAAGTTTTAAAGGTCTCCAATCTCATTATGACTCATCCATTTTATATTTCTTGGAACTATATTCATTGTCCTATCAACCTTATCTAAATACTATGTTTGTTCTTTGATGGTGATTGTTCATTGGATTTGAAATGCCAAAGAATATCAACACTTAGCATGTCATTCACAATAGACTCTTCCAAATTTGTTTGATTAGTAATCGTCATCTGTAGTGCCGATTCCCCTCTATCATGGATCATATATATCACTTGTAATGATCCTATCTACTAGGCCAAAGATTAGATGATCCTTAGTTTTTAGTATTGTCACTTTATAATACACAATTGATATGTATATTTATTGGTACTCTCAACTTTATAGACCTGCCTAGTCATGGGGCTTGGCATGAATTCTTATTGTACCAATGTGCAATATTCACATTCCAAACATATTAATAATATAGTTCTTTGACTATACTATCACCCTGCGTATGCCACATATCTTCTCACCATTTTCCAAATGTGGATTTTATGTGCAAAATGTTTTTTTATATTCTAATATTCATTGTTGTATTCAAAATGCATTTTTTCCCTTGAAATCCTCCTCCTAGAAAATTTGATGATAAAAATGATAAAAATATGAGTCATCGTTAACTGTATGGAAATAATTGTCGACAAATTAACACAATACCCACTCAAAAAATGAAAAATTAGAATATAACTTCAAGCATAACATATATGCCCATTATTCTAGAGTATGATTGGCTTCATTTATAATATCTACCACCATAGGAGTTTCTTCTTTTGAAATATAAGTCAGTTCCATCGTGGAACTCTTGCACATGAACAATTGTGCGAATACATCAAACATTGTCAATGGACTTCGTGTTATTCATACTTTTTAATTTCACAATTACAATTTTTTCTTTGGTTGGGCTATTCCCATAGGCTAGCAAGAACATGCTCTGATACCATTGTAATGACCCGATTCAGGCCATTAGATTTTTAACCCTAACTGTGCGTATATTTTACTTTTTTTCCTTCTTGGTATCCTTTCCAATGCCTTCTATATCCTATATATATGTGTGTATCTCCAAGTGACATGTCCTTTCATTATTAAAACTAAATATATTAAGAACTATATTATATATTATTATATTAACTATGATTATAAATTATATAAATCATATTCTTTGTAATTAATAACACTATTAATAAGTAATTAAGATATATTTGTCAATAGTTGATTTATGTGTATGTATATTAATTATTTATGTTCATTAATATAGTATTTTAATATCTAATATATATAGAAGTATATATATTTATTATATATACATATAGTTATATGATAATATTTATGGTATATATATAATTTATATTTTTCAATTTTGTTGGTGTAAATAAGTACTTTACTATTTAGACTTACTTAAGTTTACTTAGGTTAATGCATTATTTAATTATTTTGCATTATTTTATTATTTTTATTTATGAGACACTTAGGATTTTGTGCAACCTTGTGAGTTGTCATGTTGAGAACATAGGAGTACGCACCTTTATTTGAGCACATGGTGTCTACAACACTGTTTTACGTGTCCCACCCTTGTAGGCTTATCCTCTCATCATCGCACTTACTTTCGTGCTTAATGGAGGATAATCCATATCTGGTGGACATGTGCTTGGTTGTATGACACATCATGATGCTAACTTCTATGCATTCTAGAAGCTCTCCTGAGGCCTTTATATACAGGCACTCCTAGTGTGTTGAGATCACATTCTAAATAGAGCAATGTATTCAGACATAATCTGATTAATTGATCATATCCATTTTCGGTCTATTGTGTGCTTGTGTTTGAGTTCTTAGTTCTTGGGTGAATTTTTCCCTTAGGAAAATTCTTACATGGTATCAGAGCTTGGAGACTTTCTCTTCACAAGCCGTTTGAGACCTCTTGCTTGCTTCATCACCTCAGCCCAAATCCAAAGTGCTGCAAAAATTGGGAGCGTCCAACATCAGATCTGACCTCTCCATTGCATCCGAAATGCTAAACCAGTGAAAATTGACTATAAGAATGCCTACCTTGGGCCATAGTCGACTGTGAGGCAAATTTTTTTTGCAAATCGGAACCCGGAGGCTCGATTTGGAGTATGATTATTTTCAGATCTGTGATTTAATTTATTTTCGGATCTGTCATTTTTCTCTATATTTTTTCGTCAATTTTATGTGGAATTTTTGGCCCTTTGGGCACCCAGCAGAGAAAAATATTTTTTGCAGTATGGGCTTTCAGATCCCGTACTGCACATTTTGGTGGGATTTTGTATATCCTTTTCGCAGGTTTATTTAATACAGCTGCGGGCATGTCATTATAACCACTGGCACCAAACATCCACAACCAATTACCAACAATGGCTTCCATAAGCCCGGACCAGCGAAACCCTTGACTGCTTGCTCAAAAATTGGCGATCGAAAACCATCCACCGGCAAGAGCCTCTAACCGATGAGCGCTCTTTCCATTGCTCGCTACAGACTCTGTGTTTTAAAGATCACATACGCTCGCAACCCCACAAATGTGGGATTTTTACTGAGGATCTTCGGCGTCCTGCAAAACATTCTGACAACTGTGATCGCATTCTCGGCACTGTGCAGTCATTTTCGACAGCCTACGTTTGATTTTTCAACAGTGCAACTCTCGCTTGATCGCAGGTTTTCCTGCCCTCACGCAGACACGCGACGATAAACACTGCCACATGATAGTCCTTCTCATTCACCACGCGGCCCTTGATCTGCCACACCTGCCTTCCATGCGGTGTTCTTTAATTCACTCCCACCATGTCAGCAGATTTGATTGGCATAGCCACGTCACCTGTGGACAGCCGGCTAGTATTTTCGGCCACATCATCATTTTCATATAGTATAGAATCACAGCTTGCCATGTTAGCCCAGTAGTGGATTTTTTGGCTGATGTCATCTTTTGCTTGGCTAAATTTGACGCCCGTCTGGACGTCATACCAGGGAATTTTACAACTGCATTGATGGTTGTTTGATTGTCAAATTTAACTTCGCAATTCCTCCTCCAGACCCCTCTCTAGATTGCTTTTCAATTTGGCAGCCTGACTTTGCGAGCTCATAACTTGGACATCTAGACTCTGATTCAGGTGCAATTTTTTTTTAAATCTGGTAGAATTTCTTGAATTTTCCAGTGGTGGTATTATTTTCTATTTTTGGTGCATAGATTGGTCAGAATTTGTGTCTTTCGGTGACTGTACCTGCTTCATCCTACATTTTGCAACTTGAAATGCTCCGTACAGGCACATCTGGACTCCTTTTCAGGTTCTATTTTTTTTGAAAGTGTGTATTTTTTCATCTACTTTCTAGATCTGCATTCAAATTCTAGGATTGTGTGGACATATTTTTCACTTTCAGAATTAGGACCATATTTGCATTATTTTGCTTCAAGCATTTAGCTACAGTGCTTCATTTGAGTCTTTGGCCTCAAGCGACAGTTGCATCTAGCAAAATCAGTAGTCTACTTTGTTCTTTTTTGACTAGTGGACACACCACATTTCACATGCCAAAAGCATCTTTTTAGGGGGGGTTATTTGATTTTTTGGAGGTTTCTTTGATTGGTCCATCATGGAAGAGGACGATTTGATTCAATTGACCACACACAACTATAATGAATGGAGTCAACTTGCCATCATATATCTTAGTCAGCACAATTTACTACCGTATGCACCCGATCTTGAGTATCACGTTGATACAATTGACATCCTTTTGCGTACTCTCTGGTTACATATGAATTATGACGTTATTGACTTCACCATGGATGAAGTTAAGTCCACTGATCCCTATGATGTTTGGATGTTTCTTTGGGAGACATATGGAGATCCAGCTATTCCTCCCTTCCCAAAGCAACTCATTCCTCTAGTTGCAGCTGACACCTCTTCAGATGAGATCACACCTCCAACTCCTGTTGCTCCTACTAATTATATTTCAGCCATAGATGCTTTGAAATCAGTGCAACAGGATACTTTATGTCTTCCTACTCTACCTTCATGCGAAGACTTCCTTTTAGACATTGCACAGTTGTTCGTGGAGTCTCACATTGAAGATGTGGGAGACATTCTTGATGACATCTATCTACTTTTTGAGGCAAGCACTTCATCTTTTGCCATAGTGATAGATTCATGCACTTCAGCATTGCAGGCTACACATGGTCTTCCAGGTGCTGATTTCTTGCCAGACATTTCAGCTCTGTTCTTGGAGTCACACACAGTTGATATGGGAGACTTTTATGATGATTTCTTGCTTCTCTTTGCTGAGAATGAGTCTTCTACAGTTATTGTACATTCTCTACATGATCAATCATTTTAGGTAGGTGTGATTGTGGATACTTATGTCCAACATCTACAAGTGATCTCTCTCACATTCGAGAAGACTATTGGTGTTCTGACACAGGTTTCAGAGATACCAGTCATCATTGAGATTCCTTCTCCATCCAGGGGACGCTTCTCAAAGGTACCCTTGCCATTGTTTCTTCCAAAGGGGAGGAACGTCATCAAGAGGTCGTGGATCAACTTCTTCATCGGAGCACTTCTCACTGATCGGCACACTACTTTTAAAGGGGGGGGACTACCTCGTCTCTTTCTTCTCCTTTTTGGGGGGGACTTTTTCCTCATAGGAGGTTTTGTCCTTCTCCATTATTTTTTGTATATATTGGATGTATGTCATAATGGGGAGGTCTTGATTACTCCATCCATCGATGCATCCTTCTCTATCTCTCTTTTTGGGGGAGGGTTTTTCCCATGAGGTTTTCCCTCTTTCCTCGCTTTATGGGAGATTTGCATTTTCATTATGTACATGGGTACCTAACATGGCCTAGTAGCTGGGACCCATTATGCATCTTCATCCTAGTTCGTAAGCTTTAGGGCATTCCCCTAAGTTGCACTTAAGGGGGGATGTTGGTGTAAATAAGTACTTTACTATTTACACTTAAATTTACTTAGGTTAATGCATTATTTAATTATTTTTATTTATGAGACACTTAGGTTTTTGTGCAACCTTGTGAGTTGTCATGTTGACAACACAGAAGTATGCACCTTTATTTGAGCACATGGTGTCTACAACACTGTTTTGCGTGTCCCACCCTTGTAGGCTTATCCTCTTATCATCACACTTACTTCCATGCTTAATGGAGGATAATCCATATCTGGTGGACATGTGCTTGGTTGTATGACACATCATGATGCTAACTTCTATGCATTCTAGAAGCTCTCCTGAGGCCTTTATATACAGGCACTCCTAGTGTGTTGAGATCACATTCTGAATAGAGCAATGTATTCGGACATACTCTGATTAATTGATCATATCCATTTTCGATCTATTGTGTGCTTGTGTTTGAGTTCTTAGTTCTTGGGTGAATTTTTCCCTTAGGAAAATTCTTACAAATTTATCTACATTATTAATCTTTTTAATAATATATAATACTTATTTTTTATTATAAATAAAAAATGGGGATATCACAACTTTCTTTAGTCTGCATAATATGTCCTTATCATCTATCAAAGGAAAACCTTCAGGCTTCTCAATGTACACTTCTTCAAGTTCTCCATTCAGAAATGTTGACTTGACATACATCTAATACACTTTGAATTATTTTTTGTGCTGCATTGGCTAAGAATAATTTTACTGCTTTTATTCTAGCCACTGGAGCATAGGTCTCATCATAATCTATTCCTTCTTATTGTAACCTTTACATACCAATCTTTCCTTGTTCCTTACTACTTCACCTTGCTCATTCATCTTGTTCCTGAATGCCCATTTAGTTCCTATCACATTCTTGTTTGCTAGTTTGAGGACAATTTCCCATGTCTCATTCTTTACTATCTGATCCAATTCCTCTTTCATAGCTTGTTTCCAAAAGTCATCTTTACATGCTTCATCTACATTCTTATGTTCAATTTCAGATATCAAACATAATTCTTCATTGACTCTGTTTCTTGTCATTACACCTTTATCTTTGCTTCCGATGATCTGGTCGGATGGGTGATTCTTTATCATATTCTTTTCCAAAGTAGGAGTTGTCATCTCAACTCTTGGTTCTACTAGAGGTTTCGAGCTTTGTTCTTGCCTCGACTCTCCTTCATTCTGCAAATCATTGTTAGTCTCAAGAAATACTTCATCATTTCTTGGCATAGTAACAATATCATCATCTAAATTGTAATCAACCATTCTCTTGTATCCTAAATTTCTCATCAATTCTCACATTTTCACTTTCCATAATAGTCCTAGTTCTTAGATTATAACATCTATAAGCCTTGCTTTTCAATGAATAACCAAGAAACATACCTTCATCACTTCTAGCATCAAACTTACCAATATTATCATCTTTTTTGATATAACACTTACTTTCAAAAATTTTGAAATACTTAACTGTAGGTGAGTAACCAAACCACAGTTCATAAGGAGTCTTGTTTGTGTCTTTCCTAACTCACACTCTATTCATAGTCTAGACTATTGTATTCACACCTTCTCTCCAAAACATCTTGGATACATCTTTCTCTATTAACATAGCTCTTGCTTCTTCTATAATTAACATGTTCCTTCTCTTTGTAATGTCATTCTATTTAGGGGTTCTCAGAGTTAATAACAATCTTTTGATTCCATTTTCTTCAGAAAACATGTTAAACTCATTTGAAGTAAATTCTCATCGTCTATCTAATCTTAAACATTTAATCTTTATACTAGATTCATTCTCAACTCTATTCTTGAATATCTTGAATTTATCAAATGCCTCATATTTCTTTCTAAGAAATGCAACCCCTATCATTCTAGAAAAGTCATCAACTAGAATCATAAAATACCTTTCACCATAGAATCCTTTAGTCTTTGTAGGACCATTGAGATTTGTGTGTACAATATCCAATTTTTTTGTAGTAGTAAACTTCTTGCAAGGAAAAGAAGTTATGTTATTCTTTGCCAACACGCATTCCTTGCAAATTATGTTAGTAGGCTTTACAATCTTAGTCAAATCTCTAATTGCAAACATACTACTAGTCTTCACAATACTATCAAAGTTTATATGACAAAATCTCTTATGCCATAACCAACTATCATCTACCTTTGCAACCAAATATGTCATTTCAGTAGGATTCAACTGAAATACATCACATCTAGATCTGGTTCCTATTCCAATTACCTTTTTGTCTTTCTCTTTGATCATGTATGTCTTCTCTATAAACTACAACTAATAATCTTTGTCCACTAGTTGTCCAACACTCAAAAGATTGTTCTTTCAACCATCAACAAAATATACATCCTCAGTGTTAGTTTTACCATCAAGATTTATAGATATAATACCTTTAAATTGGCATGTTGCATTGTTTTTAACTCTTACAATGCCTCCATCTTGACTTTTGAAGTAAACAAACTTAATCATATCACCAATCATATGATGGGAACAACCATTGTCAATTGTCCAATTAGATTTCTTTTCAACTTGTGACACCAAAGCTACTTTCTCTAGACTTTCTTCTTTAATTGCCACAAATCCAATTTCATCATCATTAGCACTTA
This sequence comes from Cupressus sempervirens, assembly GCA_028749045.1. Classification (NCBI taxonomy): domain Eukaryota; kingdom Viridiplantae; phylum Streptophyta; class Pinopsida; order Cupressales; family Cupressaceae; genus Cupressus; species Cupressus sempervirens. Next base: position 1,051,540,560 of record CM053785.1, read on the forward strand.
CTGCTTGTTCATCAGAATCATTTTCTTCATTTGTATACAAACACTCTCTATATTTTTTAGGTTTTTAATTTCCTTTATACTTTTTCTCTCTTTTAGGATACTTAGATTCATAATGACCATATCCATCACAAGTCCAACATTTAAAGATTTTCTTACCTCATTTTTCTTTTCTTATGAGAAGGGCTACTCCTTCAATTTTCTATCCTCATTAGATATGTTGTTGCTAGCAAGGTCTCCTCTAGCACTTGTGCTTCTTGATAAAATAGGTCAAATATTCAAGGCACTGAAAGCTGTCTCAGTTCTAGTCAAGTCTCTGGACTAACTAAGCTCATTCTCAACTACTTCAAGTCTTCCAAGCAATGTTTCCTTTGTGAAATATTTGGTATAAGATATCAACAACTATATAATTTGAATTGTTGACTTAAATGGTGGTGTTAAGATTTCAGTATCTTTCATATAACTTCATCATCTTCTTTGGTTCCTCCTTGAGATCTGATACCTGCAATAATTTATGATATTTTGCCTACAAATTTTCTTACAGATTCGTCCTCCATCATTTTAGCATCTTGAAATGCATAAATCTAACTTTGTAGCCTTAATTTCTTAGTATGCTCATCACCCCCAACACTATTTTCCAAAGCTTTCCAAATCAAATGAGAAGTAGCAAATGATTTTACCTAATTGTATTCAATTTGAGGAAGTGTAGTCAATAGGGATTCTCTAACTCTCATGTCACAGATAAAAAGATCTCTGTTTCCCTCGGTATAAGTTTCCAAATCCTTTGCATCAATGATTGTCTTTGCTGATTTTGTCAAGATCCAATATCCCAGACCCATACACAATAGATGTGTCTTCATCTTTTCCTTCTAGCTATCATAATTTGTTCCATCGAACTTTAGACTATCTTTCCTAAACATGCTCACCATGGATCTCCCAAAATTGTTAAACTTTATCTTCAAGGACATGAGGCTCTAATACCAATTGTTAGAAACAATAGTCCACTAAGATAACTAAGAGGGGGCAGGGGGTGAATCAGTTATCCAAAAATTAAAAATATTTATCTTCTTTATACAAAATTAACCATTCAACCAAAGTAGACAACAATCATAATAAGATGCACATAGACAATTATGCCAGATATGTTACGTAGGGAAACCCTTGATCAGAGGAAAAACCTCAATGGGAATGATTCCCACAAGATGATATACTATTATATAAGTTCCTTGTTAGAGGATGGACCCTGTTAGGAGTCTGTTACAACATTCAGTATATATGAGTTCTTGTTAGGAGACTTTGAGTCCCTGTTAGGAGATTTCAACCCTGTTAGGAGTTGTACAATGTATGCAAGAAGAGCCCACTGCCCAAACATGAAATTTCAACTACAAGAAGAGCTCACTACTCAAACATGTAATTTATTATTATGTTCTTCTTACCTTTGTTCTATAAACCAAACCAATCATTATGAAACCTTGTAGACTAGGTCACGAACCTCAGATCCAAATATCAAACCTTAGATCACTCAGCAAAATCTTGGCAATGAAGTTTCCTTTACTTTTGCTCTACTTTGCTCAACTTTGCATTCCACTCTTACTTCTGCTTATAATAACTTCTCCATGTCATGTATGTACTCTTCATGGTAAAGGAAAATACCTTCCTTTATACCGAGTCCATAAAATAATTCCCTGAGTCAACTGTTAGATCTTCTCAATTAATCATTATAGGATCACATTAAGAACACATTACACTTAGTGATAACATTAATCTTCTACCTTGGAACTTGAATATCTTTTTGTACACATAATATGTAATGCCCTACTCAGAGATCCTTGGAACAAAGATAGATAAAACCAAACAATTTTTTTTTACATGGAAGCACACAACAACTAGCATACAAAGATCACAAAGATCGCAATAGAAGACTAACCAAACAACCAACCACCAAAAATCTCCAAGTATCGCCACTGACCAAAACATAAACAAGAAAACAACAGAGACCAACCATGGTCTAAAACATGTCAAGGAATGCAAAGGAAGCACAACTCTACTATAGAACACCAAGTTGAAAGACAAAAGATGACTCTTAAAAATTAGCTAAGTCTAAATTTTTGAAGCCCTAAAATTTCTTAGAATCTTTATCTTAGCTCATAGAGGTTTGGAACCTATCTCAAAAGACTCATCACATATATTAAAATATATCTTAAGTACAATGAATTAATTAAATATATGTCAACTTATACTCAAATAATATATTTTATACCCCATAGGAAATCTATTTTGAACTAGGAAGATGTAAAACCTAACAGGGTGTCCAAAACCAACTTCAGAACTTTTTTCAGACAAGCATAGATACCCCTTGTTTTTTGCATGAGGCCAATAGACTAACAGATTCTTGCATGAGGATGTAGAACATGCCATGTGAGAAACTACCATTCACATGAGAAAGTGCACTGAATGGAGTGAGAATGTACTTGGCCAAACAACCAAGACACCAAAATTGGTGTTGGGTTTTGTGCGAGAAAGTGCGAGAAGCTACATAAAGAAACCTAACACCATGTGAGAACTTGCATTCTAAAATGAGAAATTGCAATTTCGTGCAAGAATCTAGAATAGCAAGCTAGAAAACAATAAGGGAAGAAAACTAGAGAATGTGATCCTCCACACCAGTGAGTACTAGACCCACATATCAAGGAAAAGACACTCAAATGAATAACTAAAAGATGTAAGGTAAATCTAACCATCTAACATACAGTGAAGGGAAAGTACTGAAGGAACATCACAGTATACTAAAATAACATCACAATAATAGAAACAATAGTGCAATAAAAATACAACCAAACTAAGTATGTTGTTCCTCCCAACCATAATAGTATCATAAGACCATCGTGGGCCCTAGCCATCCCCCGCATGTAACATCCCAAGCTACCAATCAGATTGTTGATACTATCATATAAGGATGTCACTACTAAAATGTGCTATAACATAAGCATAAGGAAATATAACATGCTAAAAGTAAAGCATGAGATAATCCTACAAAACATATTAGATCATCTATAATATGCTAACCATCATAATAAGGAAATGCATCAATAACTAACATCGTCTAAACATGATATGCAAGCATTTGAATGAAAGTATAAATCACAAGAAAGCATACTCTAGAACCCAAAGTACCAAGTGAAAACATCCAACAATGGTCACACTAGGACAATAGACCATCTCTGTACATCGGTCCCCAGCTGTGGTATAGGTAGCTATGCCTCCCAACCACATAGAACCCATAGGTCCACTCTCATTGTGCTGATGGAGATAATGATCCAACCACAAACACACCAAAGTAAACAACCATGGCTATCACTCACACCAGATAGTAATGATGACAGAATCCAAGACCATGCCACAATGCAAGTACAATAGGTCCTAGTCTGACAATCTATGGGTAACTATGCAGGGACTCTGGTGGAGAGTTGTAACTTGTAATTACCCAAGTTGTAGCACACAAACAACCCTTCCCCTTGGTATAGCCTTAGGAGGCTAACATACTAAAATAAATAACCATTCCCCTCAACACCATCCTTAGGAGGCTGACCATAATTTCTTATCATAATTAATTATCTATCAATTAATTGAGTTATCGCTTATTAGAAAATCCTACATGTACACCATGTCGGGGACACCACACGTGTTATGAGAGAAGCTCCTTCACTGCCTTACCCTACATACCCATGTTCATCACATGATGAGTGCCCATAGGCATGCATATTCCCAACCCAACCCCACATGAACATAACTCCACCAAAATACAATAGGAGGTTAGGCCTTGCAAGTCACCTGACAAATGCACATGCAAGTTCTTGTGTGTGGTGCACCACCATCACGAAGATCAAACACAAGGGATGGATGAGAACACAAGCATCAAGTTACTCAATCAAAAATAGACTCAAGAGGATGAAAGTAGCACACATCCCAATGTAACATAAAAATGAAACAAAGGTCTGACCAACATCCAAATAGACAATCCAAGTCCATGACCAAACTCATGCCAAGAAAACCTGAGAAAATAGGGTGGCAGACAAAACAAGGTAAAAACCTCAAAAATTAGAAAACTTCCAAATTAAAATCCATTTTGCCTTTGGGTACAAAAACCCCAAAAATCCAATAATATTTGAGTTCAGATATTGTATACAAAAATGGCCAACATAATGGTGTGAAACCCCAAACCCCCATCCCAAAAATTGAGAAAATGTTCATACCTAACCAACTAGGCAGAACTAGCACATAGAAATGGAGGGGAACACTAGTTCTCAGCCTCATAAAAAATTGCTACCAAAAATAGAACTTGAAATGGAACTAAAACAAGAAAACAAGAAATCCCAAACTGCCAACAAAAGGGGCAAAAACTAAAATCCACACAATAAAATAAAACACTTGCCTAAATTGCTAGAAATCATGGCAAAGCAAGGTCTACCCGAGCCAGATCCAATGAGAATGACTTTGCAAAGATCCCATGCTCACAAATCCCAGAACGAATAGAAACATGATCTTCTAGAAGAGGATTCTAAGAAAAGCTCTCAAATTTTGTATTTTCAAAAAGTGAGAAGTGAAGAAATAATTCCCTTTTTCAATACTTATTCACTTTTGAGTGAATAGTCGATTAGGGCAAATAGCCAGTTAGACTAGCTAGATTCTGAATCAATCCAAACAAAAATAGGTTATTCCTCATAATGAGAATTCACCTAAGGAAAAGCTACTAGAAATTAAATTCGAGAAGATTTAAAACTTGAAAATCCAAAATCAAAGAATATCCCTTAACAACTTTCACGACAATGCAAACCTCTAGATGCACAGACATGTTTATTGGTCTAATCACATAATGCAGATGAGTTTGGATTTAATAATCATTGGAAGGTTTTAATTTAAAAAATTTAAATAAGGATACATCAACCATACAGGGATGACATTGGTAAAATATGAATAACTAAATCACTAACTCCATGTGCCACTACTAGGGATATAATTCCTACACACTAAAACACACGATCAAGTGCAATTACATATAATAACATAGCCAAAGTAATAAATGCATTAAATAACTAATTTAACCATTTATTTAGTTATACCTAAATAATCCATTTACATCACTCATGCTCACATAAAGAATAAAGATATAAGAATGAAGTAAATAATCATAGCATAAAATCCATCACATAATAGAATTGGAGAATATGTCCAAATACCAAAAAATCAGATATCCTCATAGACCTACTGTCATCTCAAAATGGCATCAACATGAAAATATGATAAACTAAACAACATAGCAGTATAGCATCTATGGTAATGAATCAAAGTATAGCATTCGACCCTCGGGTCATCTCAAAGTACATATAATAAGAGTATCAAGTATCTCTCAAATAAAAAATAGACAAGGTACAGACTACAAACAAAAGAGGCACTACATAATATTATGATGAGAAAATTTATCCACGTCATCACTGACATGTCTTCTTCGCATCCTCAACCTCAATTCTCAGAATCACAACTCTGCTAAGAATATAACAAGTTTACCAGAACATGCCTTTGTAAACTCTATCTCAAAACAAACATAACCAAAACTTACATAACTTCTTCTAGACTTATCATTTCTTCTTCTGACATTAACTGCATACTAGATACTCAGAAGTATCTCTCATAACCTCAGATAGTTAGAATACTTAACTAGTCATCCACACCAACTTGATGTTTTCATTGTTCTTTTGTCAGATACTACAAAAGACTATTATGTTAACATCAATGACAAACTTAGTCATTAATGTAACATATCATCATAGTAACATATCTACAATACTCCCCCATAGAAATATCATCAGAATTCATGCTTCCAACAATCTCTCAACCAATTTTAGTAGCTCGGTTATACCATTTCCTTAGTTCACCTTGCAATTTGGTCTGTGAAACTTGTCTTGCATATACATGATCTTCATCACTTAATCATAATATTATATCATTGTAAAATAATCAAACCAACATTATACTATCATAGTCCAACTCATTCAAGTACCCATTAAATACCATGTTTATCATCATACTTTCTTCAAATCTACTCCATCAATCAAATGATATGGTACTCTACTAAATTAGCATAATGTCTAACCAACTAAGGCTTGACATCAATGAGAACATAAAAACTGATATGACTCTTTCACATACATTAACAATATTATTAGTTGGGTATAAAACTCACCTCGTCAATTTAAACCAACTCAAGAACAATGTATGCTCCTTAAGAGTTCCCTTCTTCAAACTTCTCTTTAGGCTGCATACTGTGAGGGCTCGCCCCGACCCATCCTAGCATCAATGATACATTATTATTTTGATACTCATGACTCGATATGTGAGGACATTATTTGATGCACTAAATATTATTATGTTATTTATGATGTGTGATTCTTTACTTTTAGATATTTGATTTCGTCATTTAATGCTTTATGAACATGTATGATGATGAAGTGAATGAATGCAGAACTAACACTTTGATTTTTCCAATTTTAATGAATAGAATGAGATAAACAATTGATTTGTAAAAAAAATGGATGTTTTAATTTACATGAATTTCTTGATACACATTCTTACATGTATATATACATGTGTTTCTTGAACTACTGATGTGTGCAATGAGTGTGCAGGAAATTTAGCCAGGAAACCCAATGGAAAGACAGAACTAAAACCCCTTGTTAATTTGTGCTATCTTTGCATTGTCTTTCTTTGAAGGTTGTTAATTGGTCTTAAAATTTTCCTAGCTTTTGTTTGGTTCATATTAAGTTTTTAAGGCTTAAAAGCATTAAATTTAAGTGCCCTAGGGGTAAGGGTATGGGTGGGGAGTACTTTCCACCCCCTTAGCCTCTTTGTTTGACTTTTAGGGTCACTCAAAAACCATATTTTTGGTTGATTGCGAAAATTGATTGTCTCCTACTTGAGTTGGTGACTCAAACTTCATCTTGAGGTTACTTGAAGTCTAGTTGAGTTAAGGATCATACTTAGAGGCAGAGTAGTTTTGGGGTTGTTACCCAATCTCTAGTTTTGGAAAAAGTTTGAAGATTGAAGGAAGAAAAAGGAGAGCTCTTCTCAACTTACCATTTTACCATAAATTTTTGTGAAGGTAGGAGTTCTTCACTCTTTTGAATTTGTTCTTCATGTTGTTCATGCTTGAATCATGCATAAGGCATTTTTTTGTTCTTTGTTTTGCTTGCTTGTGTGTTGGGATTGATTTGGAGGGATTTTAACTTGTTCTTGATGTTGTTCTTATGCTTGTCTTGATGTTTTATTTTTAGGGGATTTCATGGGGATTGTTTTGGCATTACTCACCCTTGGATAGGGAAGAAGTGGCCATGTATAGGGGAAGGGCCTTAGTTGGACCTCAATGGTGTAGAGTCTCCTCTCGTGGTGAGAGGAGGGAAAGAGGGTAGGGTGTATGGGCCCCTACTTGTCATCGCATACCTTGTTGATATTGTGAATTCTTGGTATGGAAAGGAATGAAAATCCTTATGGTAATAGCCTCGAAAGGGCCTTGTAGAAGAATGAAAGTTCTTGAAGATTTAGCTTTGAAAAGGCTATGTTATGGTATGGTGATTGATGTCTCCCATTGAGAAAATCTACCTCCCCCCTAGTCAAGTTCTATATTTGGACCTATTGTGTAAAACCGGGTTGGGGTGTATGCTTGATTTGTTCTTGATGTTGTGATGTTTCACCCTAGGTCAACTGTTGTCTTCTCCTTGTTTTCCTTGAGGTATTAAAGGTATTGGAAGAAATAACTTGTGAAGGACCTAGAAGAGGATTCAATTGAATTTTAATATTATGTAAACTGTATTTTAAATTTTGATGTATTGGCAAGAACGTCGGGTTTTTTTACTAGTTCTTTCCTGATGGGGCCTTGAACCAGGTTAAATAATAGAGAAAGATAAATATTATGAGAACCTCCTTGCATTGCTCTTATGTGATTCTTGAATATGCATATGTATATGGGAAAATAGATTAATAGATAATGTCTTTGAATAATGAATTCTCAAGTTTTCAATTATGTTAAGGAAAAGTAATTTGATATGTTGAAGTTTCCAATTCAATGTTTTATGTATTAGGAAATGAAAATCCTACATTGTGGACAACAAAGTTATCTCTCTCCTTGTTGAATTTCATAATTGACAAAAATCAAATTTGATTAAGAGATTATGCATCTCCTTGAATTATAAAAATAAGGAACATATACCCTTGTAATATGATGAATTATAAAACATAAATTATAGGAGAGAAAAGAAAATATAACCATATACACATCCTTGTAATAGTATGCTTGTTAAAAGGGAATCCATGTTGTCACTAAGAATGAATATCACTCCTAGTATAACAAAAAAAATAAAGCAAGAAGATTATATCAACACTTAGAAATTTGACTTCAAAAAAAAATGCACCTATAGGAGCATTTTGCTCTCTGGATTTTGTATGAGAAAGCAAAATTAATTCATTGAAGTAATAGAGTATATTATGGATTCTATATTTTAAAGTTTAAATTCAAAGAGTATAGAGAAAGTAAATATTATTATGTAAATATCTAATTCTAAATATCCTAAGAATTCTAGCTACTTAACTCTAATATATAACTCCTAGTGCTATCTTACTCCTTACCAATTAAACTTTTAGCACTTAATGCCCCTCCCACTTGGCGCTCAATCCCAAGGACTTTTCACTTATGACTACCCCATGCTTCTTTCTAACCATCAGTCTTGGATCACGGGTCAGATTGGAGTATAAAATCAGACAATGTGATTACTGCTATAATACCCTTTAGTCATCCTTTGATGTGACACTTGAATCCTGCTATCTCCCATGCCTATGAATTTGCCAGCAACATCCTTGACCCATGTGACATGGTAATAGGAATTGAGTGGGTATTAATGGTGGAAATTTTATTAATAGTTTTTATATCTTGTTTACCTTTCTTACCTCCCACCCATGTGAATTCTTTCCATCATCTTTGAACTTGGGTCAACGTGCATTTCCATTTGGTGTGTGAATAGGCTTGGGAAGCTAAGGTGCTGGAATTAACCATTCACCTGCCACAGTATGTGCAGTACCTACATGGAGGTCCATGTCATGGCAAAAAAATATATATAATTGTTAAAAGGGCCACCTTGTAACCCCCATCACTCCCCCCTGTGCGCTTGAACTCATGCATGAGTCTCACACACGCAAGGGGAAGAGGGAAGGTTTGTGTTGCAGGCCTATGTCAGTGCAAGGACCATAGGGTAGCATGAGTTAAGGGATAGGGAAGCCAAGTGGTGGCTAGGCCACTTGGCTAGGTTGTTATATAGGTTAGTTTAGGTAGTAAGTAGACTAGGTTAGTATATGTTGTTGGTTAGTAGTTAGGTTTATTGTTAGTTTAAATAAGTTTAGCATTGATTTAATTATTTAGATTAGTAGCTAATTTTGTTCAATTAGAAAGTAGTATAATATTCATTTGTGTTAGTATAATTAATAGTATAGAATAGTAACTTAGTTGGGAGATTATAAATTAGTTCTAAGTTAAAAGTTTTAATTTGAAATTAGTATATTTTAATTAAAATAATTTTAGTGTTTTACTAATTAGTATAAAATCAAGTTGTAATGAGTATGTGTTAGCTAGTTAATGTTCTAAGTAGTTTTATTTAAGATAGTTTAAGTTATTTAGTTCTAATATAGTTATTCATTGCTATAGTCGTATTTTATTTTTATGTTATTAATTAGTTTTATAAAATTTGTGAGTTAGCTAGGTTGATTTCAATATCGGCATTATTAATGTGGACTACCATTTATAATAGTTGTAAATAAAGATTAGATTTACTTAAAGATTTATTTGAATTAATTCTAAGCATCAATTCTAAGTGTAAATGATAGATTAATAAATTGGATTTTTATAAGTATGTTAGAGAAAATATTAAATTAAAATATAGATAGTAGAATTTTGTTAATTAGTTTTATAAAATTTGTGAGTTAGCCAGGTTGATTTCAATATCAGCATTATTAATGTGGACTTCCATTTATAATAGTTGTAAATAAAGATTAGATTTACTTAAAGATTTATTTGAATTAATTCTAAGCATCAATTCTAAGTGTAAATGATAGATTAATAAATTGGATTTTTATAAGTATGTTAGAGAAAATATTAAATTAAAATATAGATAGTAGAATTTTGTTAATTAGTTTTATAAAATTTGTGAGTTAGCCAGGTTGATTTCAATATCAGCATTATTAATGTGGACTTCCATTTATAATAGTTGTAAATAAAGATTAGATTTACTTAAAGATTTATTTGAATTAATTCTAAGCATCAATTCTAAGTGTAAATGATAGATTAATAAATTGGATTTTTATAAGTATGTTAGAGAAAATATTAAATTAAAATATAGATAGTAGAATTTTGTTAATTAGTTTTATAAAATTTGTGAGTTAGCCAGGTTGATTTCAATATCAGCATTATTAATGTGGACTTCCATTTATAATAGTTTTAAATAAAGATTAGATTTACTTATAGATTTATTTGAATTAATTCTAAGCATCAATTCTAAGTGTAAATGATAGATTAATAAATTGGATTTTTATAAGTATGTTAGAGAAAATATTAAATTAAAATATAGATAGTAGAATTGATAATAAAGTTTACCTCCATTGTATGTGTATATTAAGGTTAGTTTAGATTTTGATTTTGGATTAAAGTTTTAATACGTAGATAGCATGCGTTGAATAGTTAAATTTAATTGATCTTCTAGAGTTCAACTCTTCTTATTGTTAAATGATTTAATTTGTAATGTCGATCAAGTTATTAAGTTAATAGAAGGGACTAGTTAACTAGTTCATTATAAGGTTAGTGGTATATTGATCATAATTAAATTGTAGCTAAAACAAGAATATGTAATTAAGAGATAGATGTCATTTTAGTTAGTAGGTCATTTTGACGTATTGAATAAGTTGTTGTGTTAATCTATTGTCATCCTTAGGAGGTAATAGTTAAGGAATTATTAAAACAAATTGATGGAATAGGACTTTAGTTAAATGGATTAGTCATTTAATTTAATTAATTGATTTACTAAGAAACTATCAGTTCACCCAAATAATCCCTTTTACGAAATGTTCAAACTATGTTGTAACGTTTTATATCAATGGTGAACTTGCATCTAGTTTCAAAGTACCTATAGGTATCTAAATTTAAAACTACTCGAACAATTAGTTCCATTATAGTTAAACATTTAAAATCTTTTATGACCATGTTATCTTATTTAATCATAGTTCATATATATATATATATATATATATATATATTTTTTTTTTTTTTTTTTTATTTAATTTTTTTTTTAAAAAAAATTGTATGTGTTCTGCCCATGTATTTTGGGCATGACACATACCCATTAAAAAATGTTGAACATGTACCCTCAAAAAGTTTAATTATAAGTAGACCTTTGACTATGTTTATGGCATGAAGATGTTGAAGATAACATTAGTTGGGATGTCTAAACCACTCATGGCATCAGTTACTTTGCAAATTGAAGTGTTTTCACAAAGTTGTAGAAGGAGAGTCAAGGACAAAGTGCAAGAATGAATAAAACCTCATGTTATGATTTTTTTCTCACTTCTACCAAAACATTGTCCTTAAGTTATTTTAACATAATTAGTTCGGCTAGAAACTTAACTTTAATTCCATCTCCATAGTGAGTGATTTGGTAAATTGAAATGATATTGGAGCTTAAATAGGAAAATAGAGGGAAAAGTTCATTGTTTCATTGTCCATCTCTATTGAACCTTTCCCTTCAACTTCGACTTGTGTATCATCTCCTACAAAGATGTGAGTTTCCTTGGATAGCTCCAATGAAGATAAGTATTCTTTTGAAGAACCCATATGATGAGTGGCACTCGAATCAAGAATGTATTCCTCTGAAGAACTTGTAGCTTTAAAAAATGTTTTCCCTCTTCTTTTTTGATGTGAGGAAGTGGAAGGAGAGGAATCATTTTATTTGTAAGAATTTGGAAAATAAATGTTGTTCCTATTTAGTATGCTTTTCAACTCATCATTCTTCTTAGTGTGGAAATAATTCTCATCATGATTATGTTTCTTGCAATATGCACAACATGGTCTCTCCTTCCTAAAATTATTTCCTTTCTTGTTGGAAGAAAATCAAGAATTTTATTTTTGTGAGGAGGTTTATTGTGTTTTTTCTTGTTGTTTCTTTGGCTTCCATTGTTTTTTATTCTTTCAGGAACCCTTTCCTTGATTCTCTTGATTTCCTACAAAATATTTAGACTTTAAAGACTTGATAATACCAATACTTATAAATTTGATTGTTATACCATCAACATCTCTAAAAAGGCATCAAATGAAGGCATAATGTATGAAGCACCCATATTCAACTAATGAGTTCATAAGCTAGAAATAAATTTTGAATATTTTGATGGAAGAATATCAAATAGATTATAAATTATGTGTATATCCTCTTTGTCCATGCCACAATCCTTTATTTGGGCTCTATGTTTGGTAGCTTTAGTTATATAGTTTTGGATTGTACTAAAGTCCTTGAGATCTGAATTTGTCCTTTCTCTATCAAGCTTGTAACCCATAGCCTCATCAAATTGACCATACAATTTCCAAGTTTATCTTAAGCCTCTTTGAGTAAGGTACAAGTTTCAATATGAAAGATGAGATCCTTTGATACAAATTTCCTCAAAGTTTCAAGAGTCGTAGTATTTTTAGCGAGCCATTATAATCGAACATTAGGATCAATTTTAGGATCATACGATGAAGTGATAGTCCCATTAATATAATAAGTTAATCCTTTTTACATTTGCTTACTCCATGCATAAATTTTCCAAGTGGCATGATTGTGTGGAGTTAAAAGTGGAAGTTTAGCATAACCCATAATGCAAAAATGCAAGATTGTAAAAGAAAAAGAGTCACAATCAACAATACACCCCCCTAAAATCACTCAATCAAAGAACCATCACCCCCCATATACATAGACACCTTATATATAGTGTGTGTATAACTTCTACTTGCCAAAAAAGAGCCAAGTAAACTTTTAATTATGATATAAATACAACTACTTTTTTTAGACAAAATCAAATTCAAATCAATATAAGAATCCAATTGAGATCCCAACATTCCAACAACTACCAAAAAATTCAAAAAATACCAATACCTAAAAGTGATATTTTATTGCAAACAAGGATACAAACTGATCGAATTTTTTAAAAATTAGACAAAAATTATGCACCTACAAAAAATTACCACCTAAAAATATGTCCATATAATCCCAAATGAAGTCTCTACCACTGAAAAATTGAGCTTTGGACAAGTATAATCACCAAAAATTGGGATTTTTAAATGTTTTCCAATAAAACTATAAAATAATAGCACCACTAAATATTTTAAGAAATTCTACCTAAAATTAAAAACAATGGTTCAACTACTACTCTATTTAGGTCACCCCAATTATTATTATTATTATTATTTTAAATTGATGAAAATAGGTTTATTTTATTTTATTAATATTTAAAAGAGTTATTACATTAGAGGTATTATTCTACTATGGTTATACTATGTTCTAGGTATGCATACCTACAACGATAGTTAATACAAAATGATATGAGAACATTCAAAATCTCAAATATATAGACTATCTATTCAATCCACTATCTTATGAGAAATTTATAACATAATATTTATTCAATTTATAAAACAAACCATTATTATAGCTTGACCAACTAGAACTACCAAGATTTCCAAAAATAAGTACAAATTTTAACAGCCAACTAAAAAAAAAGAGGCCCATTAATGGGTCATTGAGGGTTCATTCTCAAGACTATAACAGAGCAATGGTTCAATGGTAGCTGCCAGAAGCTGATTGGATTAAGATTAATTTCAATGGAGCTTTTAAAGTTAATCCAAGACATTCAAGAATAGGAATCGTTTCTTAAAGTGAGGATGGTAGCATTTTGGCAATGGTCAGCAAGTGACTTTGGCAAAAACAATTAAGCTAAATGCCTAGAGGCAATTGAAGCAACCTTGTTAGATAAGAATCTTTGAGTGCACAAAATCCACCTAGAAAGGGACTCCCATTTGGTAAATGGAGAACTAGTAGTTGAACAAACAAATTTAATAGACTAGAGCCTTACTAGGAGAATTTGAAGACTTTAGAGTGACACATGTTTTGAGGGAGGCCAATGTGGTAGCAAATAAGCTATGAGGACAATTTCACACTTTTTGAATATTACAGGGATATTCTCTTGTCTAATCTTGACCCAACCCATCTTTAATTTCCATAGTTTTCCTCCCCTATCCAAATAGTAGCATAAGTGATAGACAATGATGATTGACTGAGCCTTTGGCATGTGTTCCATTATGAAATGATTAAACAAAAATTGAGTGACATTATGAAATGATCATTGGAGATTGTTCCACAAGGCTTTGGTGGTGGTTTTGCACACAACACTATATTTTTTCATTCAATTCACAGTGGGCTTTGACCATTGAATAGTCAAAAGGTATTGAGGGTGGAAGAATTTTTTTCTTGAGTACTAATCGCCAGATCCCTTCCTTTGAAGATTCAATTTCATTTAAATAGTTGTACAACATTTTCAAGATTGATTTGAGATGTTTTGGGATGTCTTGAAGCTGCTCTTTAGAGAAGATTAATTGGTTTCTGACTAGAAACCAAGGTCAAAGGTTAACATCTCATCTCATTTTCTCACACTTGCTTTGATGTTAGCGGATTCGAAGCTGGAGGTGATGAGTGTCATGCACACCTATGTTGTGTTTCAAGTGGTGAGTGAGTTTCAATGATATTATTTGGAGCCGTGAGTTGGTTTGGCTAAGGGAAATTAGGTCCTTGTCTGTTAACGTGCCTAATCTTTTGTGGTATGGGCTTTGGCTGATGTATCTGCTTCTTTGGATTTGGGTGTGTTACTATTGGTAAATCTATCAATGCATGATTTACTATTTTGGGTGTAAATTGCCCATTTGATATTTCAAGTGAGACTTTGAAGTTTGCATCATGTGGAAGAAAGATGGCCCAAAAGAACAATCTATGTATAAACATGATTAAATATGTCAATCAATAATGGGTCCACCCACTGATCAAAGTATCCAAGAATGCCATGCACTGATAAAAGCATTTAAGAATGTATCCTGCAACTTATGATTTAATCTTTGGGATTTTGGTTCACTGCCTGACTAGTTTCAAATTTGTGTGTGTATAAACTCTCTAATGGGAGAATCCAACAATATAAAAGTCACTCTTAATAATTTCTCAACATGTGCTAGAGTACCTTTCATAATATGTTAGTATTTAAAGTCATATACATCATTTATTAGACATAACACAAAGTAGAAAATAAATAACTTTCAAACGTGTCCTAACTAAATCTTTGTATAAGCATTCAATCACATTTAAAAATTATTCAATGTGAAACTAGAATTATTTTCCTCTAACTTTCTCCTAATCAATAATATCAATGCTCGATCCTCATCTTACATGGAGCATTATATAATTATTTCTCTATATTTCTCTTAACAAAAGAGATAATAAAAACATTAATGCTCATCATACCTCCTATGGTAATAGCAGTATGTTGGAGTACACACAAAGTGTAAGTTGCATTATACTAACACATTGACCCATGTTTCCCCCTAGTTTCTATCTTTAGCTTTAAATTCATTTCCTAGAATTGTTACTATGAGCAATGCCTTCAACCCAAACACCCATTCTTCATTAGCACACTCCCAAACCTCTCATTCAACCTTTGCTTTAGTTACTAATTCTAGGTTTCAAGCCAATAATATTGAAACAATATCAATTTTCACTTGTACTAGTGTTCCAATCTATGAAAATATTACCCTAACATTACACCTAAAATATGCACAAATGTAAAACCATGAATTGTAAAGACCCCCTTTAGCCTTTTCTCTAAAATACAATTACAAAATGCTTTTTTAGGTTTCACAATGATCACTATGATATCAATCTCCATTTGGCTTTCTCCACCCTAATATCGTTTCTACCAAAATAAAGTCTTGCATTAGAATTTTTAGTTCCTACCAAAGATACAATAATATTAGAATCATCCAATCTATTTTTCCAATTAAATGAACCAATCATATCATATAATTAATGCAACTTCTAAAGTTTATATTTTCTCTTATTTTACAAGATCATATAAATGTTATTTTTCTTCAATTTAATTGGTCAATACCAATTTTGATAAGCATAAAATTTAATTTTCTTCCTCAAAAAATATAAATTATTTAACTACAATAAAAATCTTATCACTATAATTTGTAATTATTTAACTACAATAAAAATCTTATCACTATAATTTGTACAAAGTGTACAAAAGAGACATATGACATATTAGGGAATACTAAATATTTAATTTCTCACGAAAGAGCAACACCTCATGCTATAAATGTGACCTTGCTTTACATCTCAGATTGAACGTTTGACTCCCCACATGTAGGTTTTTAAGGAAAGCATTTATTTTCATAACTTTTTTAAATAAAAGGTTGTTTTAATTAATGAAAGATTCTCTAAGATAGAGTTTAAGCTATGGGATAGCTAAGTTTATTTTTGTTCATGTCAATAAATCTTGCTTTGTTTTAATTTAAATATTATTTTTCTTATAATATTAGTTATTTTGTTTATATGTTTTTTTTTTAAATAGAATATTTTAGAAGAACTCTCCTTTCCTCGTATAATTAGTTATTTCATTTTTAACTCTTAGGTCATTGTTTTAGTAAACCTTTTTTTATAGACATATAACTTATATTTATTGTTGTTAAAAATATGAAAATATATAATTACAATGATAATATTTACTAAAAGAATTGTCATTTTTATTATTTGTTTCAAATTTATTAATTATATATTTTATATTCTTATTTTAATTTTGAATTAGAAATTTTTTCATATTTATAAATAAAAATATTTTGTTAAGTGTGTTTTAATTTAAGCTTTAAGAAATAGACTAATATTTTAAATTCTTATTATAACTTTAGATTATAATTTTTATTTTTATTTTATAAAATATAAATGTTTTGTTAAGTGTGTTTTATTTGAACTTTAAGAAATACAATAGAATTTTACTAATTTTTTTAATTGTAGTTAATATATCTTTTATAAACTTATATAGTATGTTACTATTAAAAATGTTAGAGTAAAGGATTACTTTCATTTCATTTATTAAATTATATTTTCTCTCTACTTAAGATTTTACTTTATGTACATGCATTTCCGTTTAATAATTAAATATTAATTATTAAATGTCTTTTAATTACCTCTTAGAGTTTCCCTTTTAGGGTTTTCTGATTTCCTTTATTAGGATTGATTCATTGTATTTTTTCTTTTTTCTTTTTGCTTGATAATATATTCTTGTATATTTTCAGAGCCAAACCCTTGCCTTCTCTTGTCTTTTTCTTCTCTGTGACAGGTTCTTACATGTTGGTGTTCTACTGGATCTATAGATTTGTTCTCATCAAATCCTTTCATGGTATCAAAGTTGGATCTGTTGTAGCGTGTTCTTACTTGGAGAAAAAGAGGAATGAAGGTTTGATATAACAGATTTGGCCTTTTTAGGTTTTTTTTTTTGGAAATAGGGGTTTTTTGAAATTCAGAGCACTTTGAGTCCAAACAAACTGCACGGTTGGATTTAGAGGACATCAATACCCTTATTTCCATTTCATGCCTACTTTGGTCAACATTGCATTCTGAGGCAATTTTTTTTTACCTACCAAGGTCATACGACCCTTGGCATGCAAATCAAAGTCAAAATTTACTAAAAAGTGCAAAATAAATTTTTTTTTTTTTAAATTATTTTTATTTTACTATGTCCAATTTTCAAAAAGTTCTCACCACAACATCACCACTACCAGCGCATAGTGATTGCACCACAATGAACTAGCGTACACGCTGCTCACGTGTTGTCCTCTCACTACCTCTACTCCGCCCACTACCCGTGCGCTACTATTGGACCACCAACACCCTCCTCATGTAAATGCCTACATGTGGTCATATGTATGCCTAGGAGGGCAACCTTTGGGTGCTTAGTTTATTTTTTTGTAATTTTTTACTATTAAAGAGTACCTGGTGGTTGTTTCGCAATAACTTGAGCATACAATATCATTTTTGGAAAAATGAGATATCATCAAAAAGCTAATTCTGAGACAAACGTAATGGTGAAGTTATGTTTTGAAATTTTTTCAGTATGGTGCCTTTTTTTTAGTCAAAGTCTAATGATCCTTTTTGCATTTTAGGGGGCATAACTTGCTTGTTTTAGCTCCACTTTTCAATCTAAAAGAAGCACTAGAAAGATCTGTAGATTTGTTCTCATCAACTCCTTTCATGGTATCAAAGTTGGATCTATTGTAGCATGTTCTTACTTGGAGAAAAAGAGGAATGAAGGTTTGATATAACAGATTTGGCCTTTTTAGGTATTTTTTAATGGAAATAGGGGTTCTTTCAAATTTGGAGCACTTTGAGTCCAAACAAATTGCACAGTTGGATTTAGAGGACATCAAAACCCTTATTTCCATTTCACACCTACTTTGGTCAATATTGCATTCTAAGGCAATTTTTTTTACCTACCAAGGTCATACAACCCTTGGCATGCAAATCAAAGTCAAAATTTGCTAAAAAGTGCAACATAAAAATTTAAAAAATAAATTTTTATTTTTATTTTGCTATGTCCAATTTTCACAAAGGTGTCACCACAACATCACCACTACCAGCACACAATGATTGCACCACAATGGACTAGTGCACATGCTACTCGTGTGCTATCCTCTCACTACCTCTACTCCACCCCCTACTTGTGCGCTACTGTCGGACCACCAACACCCTCCTCCTGTAAATGCCCACCTGTGGTCATATGTGTGCCTAGGAGGGAAACCTTTGGGTGCTTAGTTTTTTTTTTTTTGCAATTTTTTACTATTAAAGGGAACCTAGTTGTTGTTTTGCAATAACTTGAGCATACAATATCATTTTTGGGAAAATGAGATATCGTAAAAAAGCTAATTCTGAGACAAACGTAATGGTGAAGTTATGTTTTGGATTTTTTTCTAGTTTGGTGCATATTTTTTTAGTCAAAGTCTAATGATCCTTTCTTCATTTTAGGGGGCATAACTTGCTTGTTTTAGCTCCATTTTTCAATCTGAAAGAAGCACTGGAAAGATCTTCTCGAGAACTTTCCAAATTCTTTGTTATTTCATCAATATTTTCCAAAGGTATATGTTATTCTCAAACTGAATCTTTTTTCTCTTTGCTTGTATATACATTCTTTTTGACATATAGGGTTAAGTTTTTTGCATTGTGGGGGGTGTTTTATATTATTGTTTATGTCATTTCCATTAGTAAACAATAACTATTAAAAAAACACCTTCTAAAATAATGGTTGGGTCCTCTTCTTATCTATTTCCTCTAAACCCATATAACGATCACACATGGACAACTTCTATGACATGACTTCTCTATTCAAAGGGTTTTTGGTCTTGTTTAGATGAAGTACAACCAGTTTTATAGAGGCCTTTTGAGGTCATGCAACATAGGAATAAGATGGTTGAGGCCATAGGTTTGATTTTTTTGAATGTTTTAGACACCTTGTAGTTTCATCTTGATGGGTTCAATTCCCCTCGAAAAATGTGGGCCATGTTCAAGGACTTTTTTAGTACCATCAATGAGTTTAGAGCACTTCAAATTAAGGTAGAACTTTCATCACTTGTACCAAATGCTTTCCCTCTATTGAGGACTTTCTGGTGAGGCTTAAAATACAAAGTTTTTTTTACATGGTTGTGGGAAAGTAAAGACTGATAAGGAGTACATTTATCTAATTCTTTCAAAGCTTTGAGGGCACTTTCATATTTTCTCTTCTACCTTCCATTCCACTATGGATGCTTTGGATCCTAGATTTACCATGCCTACATTTGAGGTATTCTGTGATTAGTTGACTAGAGAGAAAGCCAACCTTTCATAATTGGACTCTCTAATAGGACCAAAGAACTAGACACTGGTTGCTTAGACATCTATGGGGAAGCCAAAGAAGAAACCAGAGCCCAAATCAAATTTAGTATGTAGCAAGAGTTCCTCCAAGCCTTCTCCTAGATCAAATGCTTTAAAATCCACTAAAAAGGGTAAACTTTTTAATTCTGGTGAGTCTTCCTCAAAGACTAAGAAGTTTATAGGTGATCCTTGTAGTTTGTAAGGTAAGGAAGGACATCTAGTTTCTAGGTGTTGGAAACATCTTGAGGCTTTAGAGGAGGCCATGCAACAGCATAGTATTGTTTCTTTGAAGCCACCACCTTCTCCTTCAGGGAAAGGACATGCTCTTTCTACATGAGCATTTTCTTCATCGACTACTTCAATTCTTGATTTGGGTACTTCTCACCATATCACGCACTCACCTAATTTGGTTGCCTCACTTGCTTAGAGTGTTACTACACAAATTGTAGTTGGTGACTCTGCACAACTTTTAGTTTCAAGTGTAGGCACTATCTCTTTAGAGGGTGCTTCCCTATAGGATGTTCTCTTAGTTCTAGCCATGTCTAAAAACCTCCTACCTATCTTTTAGATTTGTCTTTTTGTCTCTGGTAAGGTAGTTGAGTTCTCACCACATGATGTGGTTATTCGAGATCTCCATGATCCTAACTTGGTTGTTGCTACTAGGAGTGTTCATTTATAGTCTCACTCATATCAGCTTAGTGGCTTCAAGAGCTTTGATTCTACATGTGTTTCTCTTATTTCTCATGCAGACACAATGAAAATCTTTGGCATGAACATTTTGGCCATGTCAACTATAGATATCTACATCAAATGAGTATACAAGAGCTATTAATTGAGTTACCTCATATCTCTTGTACTAAAGATGTTTTTCAAGGTTGTGCATTGGAAAACATCATAGAGATCCATTTCTAGCAGGTAGATTCACACATGCTAAGGCATTATTGTAGTTGATACAAAGTGATCTTATGTCATTTATCACTCCATGTTTTTTTGGTGCTCAATATGTTTCTACCTTCATAGTTGACTTCTCTAGATGTGCATGGGTGTACTTTTTGAAGTACAAGTCTAATGTCTTTGATTCATTTCAAATCTTTAAGACATTTGTGGAGAAGAAATGTGGTCCTTCTATTAGGTGTATATGTACTAACAATGGTAGGGAATTTGTGAATCAATCTTTCAAATATTTTTGCACTAAGCATGGTTTAGAGTATTAGTTCATAATTCCCTTACCCCTCAGCAAAATGGGATTGTAGAGAGAAAGAACAAGACATTATGGGAGATGGTCAATTATATGATACATTCTTGAGCTATGAGTTCTTCATTTTGGGTCAAGTCTATAAATTATGCCAACTATATTTAGAATTAGATGTCTCATAAGGCATTGCAAAATTTGACTCTTGAGGATGCTTGGACTCATGTCAAGCTTGATGTTTCTACATTCTGCATTTTTGGAAATAAGGCTTGGGCATTTGTTCCAAATACATGGAAAGATATGGAGAGGAAGAGTCGACCACTCATCTTTATTGGATAATGTGAGGATGTGAAGATGTACAAGTTGTTTGATCTTGATTCTAGAGAGGTCTAGTGGTGCATTTGAACAAGTCTAAATTGCAAAAGGTATGCCAACCAAGCTACAAATGAAAAGAGTGGGACCTTGCAAAATCATGGCCAAATATGGAGCCAATGCTTATAAAATTTATTTTAGATCATATTTTGGCATCTCTCCTATTTTCAATGTCCAAGATTTGGTTGAATTCAAGTGTACACTAACTCAGAGCAGTCAAGGGGCTAGTATTGATCTAGAGCCTATAGTAGTACCTTCATCAAGCAAGTTAGAAGATGAACAAGTGTTGGATTCAAGAGTTAAGAAGGCCACCAGACACCAAGTGTGCATGGAGCACCTCATCAAGTAGAAGGGAAAACCTAATTTAGAGGCAACTTGGGTTGCTAAGGTGTAGTTCAACAAAGTTGGCATTCCCCAAGACCTATTGTCCACATGAGTGACATAGTTTTCTTTTGTGGGGGGTTATGGTGCAGGGGCACCTAGGTAGGTTGATGGAAGACCTAGGGATCCTTGGATATTTTGGACTATAGTGGTGCTAGCTACACCACTAGTTGAATAATAGGGCTAGCCTATTCCTAGGTTGAGGTGAGTTAAGGTGAGCATGCCTCATAAGGCCTAAATTACTCATTGTTGCTTAATTAGGTCCAATAGAGCATCTTTGTGTTTTGGAGGGTAGGATGGCCAAAGTGATGATTTAAGTTCATTTTTACTTTTAATTAGTCCATTTAGTGATTTTGGTAAATTTTAGTAGCCATTGGATCAAGTTTGAAGGTCAAACTCCAAAAGATGTAAAAATTTCGCAAAAAGTGTCAATGTTGTCATTGACAACATTGACAACTTTTTGTTGTATTCAAGAAAATTTTCAATTGGAGCTTGGTAACTATCTTAAGTAGTTGGGATAGGAGTTGTAATGTGTTCATAAGATCATCCTCCACCTTTTTTTAGGGTTGGAAGGTTGAACAATTTTAGGTGTACGGATTGAATAACAAGTTTATAGTTATAGTTCTTATTTACTGAGCTTTTTTGGTACTTTTATGGATTGAGATTGTATTGGTAGTATGTAGAGGTGTTAGATGGATTCCTTCTAGGGTTTTTTGCATCATTAATTTTTTATTTTTTAAGTTCCAAGTTTCCTAAATAAATTATTTTATTTTCTATCTACTTGCTATTTTAAATCAAGTGATTAAGCAAAATGGGGTCATAGCTCCTCTTCCCATTGTAGGATTTGTAAAATATCTTGGGATTAGGAGGATGAATCCTTTTATAGATTATATAATGAAGGATGGGCCATAGGAAGCAAGGAAAGGTTTTTTTTGGTGATGCCCTAGGTGAGCCAGTAATGCATGGCTAGGGATCACAGTATATAGTAGAGGCATTAGTAGTGATTGAATATCTAAAATACTTCAATCCAAATGTGGATTGTGATAGGAGAATGTGTGTAGAAACCCCAACTAACGTGAGAAGCATTTTTTAATAGTCTAAAGTGGGTAAAAACTCATTTCTTGCCAGACTAGTTCAAATTCTTCCAAAACCCTAATTTTGAGGCATTGTTATAGGAAGTGTTATACGAACAACTTGGGAGCTTGAGACCACAAGAATCGATTAGTACTTTGAAAGGGTGTCTGAATCCATGGTTAGTTCATCTTCTCATTAATGACTTTTCCAAGATATTCCTGTTTTACATCAAATAGAGGGCTAATTACTTATAGCTCTTTTGGAAGTGATTTTGAGCAATTTTATGTGTTTCTTGGAACTCGATTAGGGTTTCAATTCCAATGGGTGCAGTAAGTCTTGGAGAGTGTCCTAGTGCCTTCTAAGATGTTCTTATATTCATGTGGGATTTTAGTTATGAAGTTTTGGTTGGTTGTGGAGTTAAAGTAGAGGAAGCAATAAGGCTAAAACAAGATCAAGAAGTTGTAAAGGAGTGTTTGTTCTACTAGTTGGTGTGCACTAGTTGAATGGATTGGGACCTCTTAGTTAGGGTCCTAAGGTGATTAGGATAACTAGAAACCCTGTTATGTCATAAAGACCTAAGGAGACCCTAAAAGAATCTAGGGTAGGCACAAGACAGGTTGTCACATCAAAGTGGTGTCAGAGCAAGAAAAAGACATGGGAAGGAAATGTATGTTTGTAGCTACTAGAGAGTTGGTGGATGAGTCAAGTATGGTGACTAATGTAGAGCTAGCTAAAGAGGTGGATGAGAAAAAGGAGAAGAATAGACTCCTTGAAGAAGCCTTAGTAGAGTTAAAGGTCAAGTTGGATGCAATTGTTGATGCATTCAAGAAGAAGGAAGAATAGAGCAATGTTAGGGGTAAGGAGATAGCATAAGAAGATGTTGTCCCTAAGCCAAACCCTATCTTTAATAAAGAACCTTTCTTGAAGGTCATCAAAGCCCTAGGAGGGAAGTCCTTAGAAGGTGTGCCTCTATTTAGTGGGAAGATGTACATAGATGTAGTGATTGATTGGATGGATGGGATGGAGAACCATTTTGAATGTGAAGGGGTGTCAGAGGCACAAAAGATCAAAATATCCAAGTAAACACTTAGAGGATCACCATTGACTTGGTGGAAATATGTCCAAGATGAGAAGGTCGAGGTACGTAAGAAGCCCATAGTCAATTGGAATGCCATGGTAACAAAACTAAGGGATAGTTTCCTACTAGAGGACTATGAGATTCAACTCCACAAAAGTAGACAAGGATTGAAACAAATGGATTTGAATGTGGTCTCTTATACATAGGTATTTTAGAGATTATGCCTTAGATCTAAGAAGCAAGAGGAAGAGCCAGTAAAGGTGGCTAGGTACTTAGGTGGTTTAAAGTGGAATATCCAAGAGGAGCTAAGCTTATGGACACCTACTACTAATCAAAGGTGCCCTCAACTATCCCTAAAGGTGAAAGATAACACTAAAAAGAAAAGGGAATCAAACTTAAGAATAGAGGCAAGCAAAAAAAATTAGAGAGGAAATAGAGGAGGATACTAGGGCAGGGTTAATCAACAGAAGAACCAAAGTGAGGCCAAGCTCATTGAGAAAGCCCCTAAAAGAATTCCTATAGGAGGTTATAGTAAAGGAAGAGGTAACTAAGGAGGCTCTAATAGGGGCAGAGGATCGAGCAAAATTAACTCATACTTTTCTAGTATAAAGTGTTACAAATGTGGTCAATTAGGCCATCCAACATATAGATTGCCTGAGAAGCCCTCTTCTTCAAACCATGACAAAAGAGTGTCATATGCTCAAGAGGATAACTCTAATTGCAAGGAGAATGAAGTGGATCACATAGAGTCATAAAAAGGTGAGAACCTCATGTTTAGAATGGTATTGATCAAGCAACTAGATCCTAATGAATCTAAGAATAACAGAGCTATGTTTAGGATTAGATCTGAGGTCCTTGGGAAAGTTTGTAAGGTGGCGGTGGATTCAAGTTCTACTTATAATATAATATTAGAGGAGGCAGTTGAAAATATTAAATTAACCAAGGTATCACATGTGAACCCATACAAGGTGACTTGGCTCAACAAAGGTTAGAGTATACTAGTCAATGAATAGACTTCAGTGGATTTCTCCATAGCAAGGTACAAGGACAAGTTATAGTGTGATATCTTACCCATGGATTCTTTTCATCTACTGTTAGATAGACCTTGGCAGTATGCCAGAGAGGAATTATATGATGGGAAGGAAAACTCCATATCATTCAAGAAAGGAG
Source organism: Cupressus sempervirens (assembly GCA_028749045.1). Classification (NCBI taxonomy): domain Eukaryota; kingdom Viridiplantae; phylum Streptophyta; class Pinopsida; order Cupressales; family Cupressaceae; genus Cupressus; species Cupressus sempervirens. The sequence continues at coordinate 1,051,565,887 of CM053785.1, forward strand.
GTAGAACTTTTAAAATCCAATCTTTTTTGGAGGGTGAAGAACCATAATCTAAGATGCCTAGTGTTTTGTTATGCAGTTGGAAATAATTTGTTAAGGATCTTAAAGATGAAGAGAGCCAAGGCTATGTAGTGGTACTAAAGACTAAGGGAGAAGACAAGATGGTTAAGGAGTCATTTCCTATAGAAGTTCAAGCACTTCTTGAGAAATAAAAAGACATTGTAATTGATGGCACTCCTACTACCCTACCTCCTAGAAGAGTCATAAGCCATCAAATAGGCTTTGTTCCTAGTGCATCCTTACCAAAAAAAGTAGCATACAAGCTCGCTCTAGACATAAATTTAGAAGTGGCAAGACAAGTGAAAGAATTGATGGACCAAGGTCTGATCAAGAAAAGCATAAGCCCATGTGCAGTCCCTATTGTGTTAGCATCCAAGAAGGGATGAAAATGGAGGCTATGCACAAACTCAAGGGCTATAAATAGGATCATAATTAGTTATAGGTTTCCCATACCTAGGATTGAGGATCTCATGGATTGTATTGGAGGGCCAATGTAATTCACAAAGCTGGACTGGAAGAGTGGATACCATCAAATTAGGATTAAGTAGGGAGATGAGTGGAAAATAATAATTAATATAATAGATGGGCTTTACAAATGTCTTGTGATGTCATTTGGTCTCTCTAATGCTCCTAGCACATTCATGAGGCTCGTGAATGATGTGCTTAAAGACTTTACTGAAAGGTTTGTGGTTGCATATCTAGATGATATACTTATCTTCAAAAAGAAAAAGGATGAGCACATCAAGCATGTCAAAGCAATATTGAATAGACTTCATGAAGAGAAGTTTTTTATAAACCTTGAGAAGTGTGACTTCTTCAAGAAAGAGCTTGTGTACTTGGTATTTGTGGTGTCTAAGGTATCCTTGAAGAGGATCAAGAGAAGGTTATTGCTATCCTCAATTGGCCACCACCTACTACATCTACCAAGGTAAGATGTTTTCATGGTCTAGCTCAGCTCTATAAGAAGTTCATTAGAAATTTTAGTGGCATATGTGGACATTTTATAGATATGATAAAGGGTGGGGCCAAGTCCAAGTTTAAATGGACCTTAGAAGATGAGAAATCATTTGAGGTGCTAAAGAGAAAAGTAGCTACCCAACATATTTTGCAACTATCTAGTTTTGAGAAAAATTTTACTATAGAGTGTAATGCAATTGTCCTTGCAGTATGGGGAGTGTTAAGTCAAGAAGGTAGGATAGTAGCCTTATTTAGTGAAAATCTAAATGAAGCCAAAAATAAATATTCTTCCTATGACCTAGAACTCTATGCCCTAGTTCAGCCCCTTAGGAAGTGGAGGCATTACCTATTGCCCAAGGAATTTTTTGTGTTTACTGACAATCAAGCTCTTAGCTATATCAACACTCAAGAAAAGTTGAGCAATAGACACTTAAAGTGGATGGAGTACTTGGAAGCTTTCATCTTCACAATCAAGCATAAGAAAGGGTAGATGAACAAGGTGGAAGATGCATTGAGTAGAAAGTTGTTAAGATTCCAAGAAGTTCAATTATATAGCATTGGGATAGAGAGCTTCAAGAGTCTCTATAAGGATGATGAATATTTTGCAGAGGTGTATAAGGTATGTTTATATTTTGAGAACCATTTCCATATAAAGTTCTCTAAGTTTACCTTACAACATGGATTTCTATTTGAGGGTAATCATTTATGTGTACCAAGGGGATCAATAAGGGAGAACCTAATTTAGGAAAAGCACAATGGAAGCCTAAGTGGACACTTCTATGTAAGAAAAAATTTAGAACTAGTCCAAAGGTTCTACTATTGGCCCAAACTAGTCAAAGATTAGACAAAGTATGTAGAGAAATGCATGGTATGTATGAAAGATAAGGGTGGAATGAGTAATGTAGGTATTTATCAACCCCTACTAGTCCCAAATAGGCCATGGGAGTGTGTGAGAATGGACTTCATAGTGTGTTTGCCCAAGACAAAACAAGGTTATGATAGTATCTATGTAGTTGTTGATAGGTTTAGCAATATGGGGCACTTCATTCCATGTAAGACTACCAATAATGCAAACCACATTGCACATATGTTCTTCAAAGAGGTTGTGAGGATTCATGGACTTCCATTGAGCACAATTTTAGATAGGGCTATAAAATTCATGAGTCACTTTTAGAAGACTTTATGGAGTAGACTTGGTACTGATATTTCTTTTGGATCAACCTACCATCCTCAAATAGATGGTTAGACTAAGGTGGTCAATAGGGTGCTAGGTAATCTCTTGAGGTTCCTAGCTAAGGAGAATGGGAAAACATGGGATGTCATTATTCCCTGAGTAGAGTATGCTTGCAATAATAGTAGGATTATAACCACTAGTGAAAGTCCCTTAAAAATTTTGTATGGAATTCATCAAAGGGGTGTGTGTGAGTTGAAGGATCTTAGAGGAGTGGAGCATAGAAGTGGACATGTTGAAGATTTTTTCCAAACCATGAAATAAATCCAAGAAAAAGTCAAGAAGATCATCCAAGATAATACACAAAAATTGAAAGTGAAGGTGGATGAAAGAAGGAAAGACATTCAGTTTGTTGTTGGTGACTATGTTATGGTGTATTTGAACAAGTTAAAATTGCAAAAAGGCATGCCAACCAAGTTACAAATGAAAAGAGTAGGACCTTGCAAAATCATGGCCAAATATGGAGCCAATGCTTATAAAATTGATATTCCATCATATTTGGGCATCTCTCCTATTTTCAATGTCCAAAAGATTTGGTTGAATTCAAGGATACACTACCTTAGAGTAGTCAAGGGGTCAATACTAATCTAGAGCCTACAATAGTACCTTCATCAAGCAAGTTAGAAGTTGAATAAGTGTTGGATTCAAGAGTTAAGAAGGCCATCAGACACTAGATGTACATGGAGAACCTCATCAAGAAGAAAGGAAAGCCTAATTCAAAGGTAACTTGGGTTGCAAAGTTAGATTTCAACAAAGTTGGCATTCCTGAAGAACTATTGTCCACAAGAGTGACATAGTTTTCTTTTGTGGGGGGGTATGGTGCAGGGGCACCTAGGTAGGCTCATGGAAGACCTAGGGCTCTAAGGATATTTTGACTTGTAGTGGTGCTCGCCACACAACTAGGTGAAAAATAGGGATATTCTAGTCTTAGGTTCAGGTGAGTTAAGGTGAGCAAGCCTCATAAGGCCTAAATTGCTCATATTTTCTTAGTTAGGCCCAATAGAGCATCTTTGTGTTTTGGAGGTTAGGATGGCCAAAGTGATTATTTAAGGTCCTTTTTACTTATATTTAGTTCATTTAAGGATTTTGGTCAATTTTAGTAGCCATCTGAACAAGTTTGATGGTCAAACTCCAAAAGATGTAAAAATTGCTCAAAAAGAGTCAATGTTGTCATTGACAACATTGACAACTTTTTGTTGCATTAGAGCAACTTTTCAGTTGGAGCTTGGTAACTATTTGAAGTAGTCATGATTGGAATTGGGATGTATTTATAAGGCTATCCTTAGCCTCTTTGTAGGGTTGGAAGGTTGAAAATTTTTGGGTGTATAGATTGAACAACAAGTTTATAGTTACAATTATTTTGTTTTGACCATTTTTGGTACTTTTATGGGTTGAGATTTTATTGGTAGTATGTAAATGTGTTAGAGGGATTCATTCTAAGGTTTTTTGCATCATTATTTTTTTATTTTTTAAGTTTCTTGTTGCCTAAATAAGTTTTTTTTTCTATCTACCTAATGTTCTGAATAAAGTGATTGAGCAAAATGGGGTCATAACTCCTCTTACCACTATAGGATCTATACCATCTCTTGGAATTAGGAGAATGAATCCTTATACATACTATACAATGAAGGAGAGGCCCTGGGAAGAAAGGCAAGTGTTTTTGTGGTGATTCCCTAGGTGAGCCAATGATGCATGACTAGGGATCACAGTATGCAGTAGAGGCATTAACAATGATTGAATGTCTTAAATACTTCAATCAAAGTGTGGAATGTGATAGAAGAATATGTGTAGAAACCCCTGTAGATGCTTAAAATTGTCCAAAAAGACTATATTAATTTATTTAATATTTCCCTTGACATTATAATTATTTATTTATTAATTAATTATATTTTTCATATTCTTCTACCTATTTAATTAAATTTATTTAATTAAGTGGGTTCACTTTTATAAGGTATTTAAATATGATTTAAATACTTTCATCCTTAATGTGTTAAATTTATTTAATACATGATCCCCCTGTTAAAATAAATTCTATTTATTTAAATCCCTTCATCTCATTAATTCCTCTAAACCTATGATTGAATTAAATCTTATTTAATTTAATCTTAAACCTAGCCTAAAGCCTAGCCTACAACCTTCACTTTCATCCTCCTAAGCCTATCCACCATTTTAATCCCACTTTTTTATCCTTAACACCTTGCTAAACACTTTTTAGCTCCTAAGTGTTTGCTCACACATGTGTGAGAAACTCTTGATCCAATAAAACTTCCATTTTATTATTTTATTCTTACACCTCTTACATCTCTTACACATTTGTCCCCATTTCCTTTCTCCTGGGTTCCTTAAGCCATCACTTTCATCCAAAAGGCTTTTGTTGACTTTTGCATGGCTTGTCTCCTTAGCCCATGTGTCTCCCTTGTGGTATCTATGTGGATGCCACATGGATGCCACCTCACCAAGCCCTCTCTCAAGCCTATAAATAGAGCCCTTGTCTCAAGCATTATCATCTCCCTCATTTTGCATTGTTATCATGCTAGTTTGAGTTTAGATCTTTCATAGTGATTTTCATATTGCATACTAACCTTTGATAGTTGATAGATCATTGCATTTACATCATCATTTCACTTGCATATTAGTTTAGTTTGCACATTAGATTAGTTTCTTTATTACATTCCATCTCCACATCCACTTGAAGGCACTCAAACATGGCTTCCTCCATAGCCATTGTTTGAGATGTTCTTCATTTCATATAACATAGTTTCATTATCACACTTGCATTTTCATATCAAGAGATTCAAACATAGTTGTGTTTGGGAGAGCACAATAAACATCCCTCCAATCCAACACACCAACAAGGCCTCTCATGGGTGCCTTTGTTGAGTTTTTTGAGGTTGCTTGAGGACTTGAGTTGTTGGTTGCTTTGAGTTACAAAATTTAAGCAAATGTTAGTTAGCTTTCTTTCATTGTTGAATACTTAATGCATGCACATAAACTAATATTTGTTTGTTTGCTCTTGCTTCTAACAGGTCTAATTTTTTAGTATACATTTTGGCATACCTAGTGGGACCCACGTCCCTATTTTTATCTCAAAAATATTTCAAAAATTTGTAGTTTGCTGCCAAAAAACCTTGCATTGTCATCTTCATCGAACACAATGTCATCTACATTCTATCATCTTTGCAGACCAGCATCTACATAGACTAACTTTTGTGCATATTAGTGTCTCTGCCCTACTACTCATATTACATTTAAGAACCTAGTTTTAGTGTCTACATGGATTATTCTGTTGTCTGCATCATGGGCAGGTTTTAAATTTAAAAAGTCAATCTGTCATCTGCGCATAGTATTCGATTGTCTACGATCTTCCATTTGTCATTTGCACATAGTATTCGATCATCTGTGATCTTTCATCTATTTTTTGCATTGTATTTTGTTGTCTACATTTTTTGGCATCTCTACATCTATAACTGTCATCTACACCTGACAAACAGTACCATCTGACTGTAAAATTGTACATTGTTATTTTCTGTCATTTGTGCTATACAGTGTCTATGGATTTCAGCATCTGCATAGTTCAGCATCTCTGCATATTGTCATCTACACCTGTGATCTATCGTCTATGCTTTTTGAAAGAGTTGTATATTATTTTCTAACTAATGGTTTGTAGGGATTGCTAACGAATTTTCATGCAGGAAATAGACCTTGAAAGACTTAAAACAAACCAATAGTGATTTTTATCACTAAAGAAATTTGTAGTGATTTTTATCACTTTTGTATTAAAGGTTAATTAACTTGCATGTTATAATAATTTTTCCTTTGAATGAATGTTGAAAATTAAAGAGTAATCTTCAAACACATTCTTAAGTTCCTAAAGGAAAAAAAATTCATCCAATCTTGAATGCCTTAAAGGAATTTATTCATATTTCATTGGAATGGATGTTTAGATAGAAAACTCAATCTTGAATGCCCTTAAGGAATGAACCATCTTTTCATTAGAATGTATGTTTAGGGTAGAAAAAATTTGGATTTGGTGCTGAAAATAAATTCATACACTCTTGAATGCTTTAAGAAAATTGACATGAATGTCTAGGCTAGTAAATATTTGGATTTGGTGCTTAAAATGAATTCATACACTCTTGAATGCTTTAAGGAAATTGACATGAATGTCTAGGCTAGCAATATTTGGAATTGGTGCTTAAAATGAATTCACATACTCTTGAATGCCTTAAAGGAAATTGATTTTATTTTTAGCAATTTGTTTATGTGCATGCTTGATTTACTTTCTTGTTGATGAATCTGCTCTTTTCATTTATGTTGACGATGATTTTAAGTTGGAAAGAACATTGTTTGCTTTAAATACGTGTGTCTTCAAAGTAGATTACAAAACCTAAAGCTTCATTGGGAAAGAACGTGTGTCTTTTAAACCCCAAGGCCACTTACATATTCTCTCCCCTTGCACCTTTGGGTGATCTTGGGTGCGCAAGAAATAAGTGGTCTTATTTTTCTTTTCTTTTTAGGAGGTGAATCAAAAGACACCTCTCTTCAAATCAAAATCTTGTCACTCTTGGCTAAGCCCCAAAGAACTTTATACCTTTGGGAAGTGAAAGAGGAGATTTGGGTTACTATCTCCCCCTGACTATGTGGCATTATTTTCTTTCATCTATAGATTTGGGCCTCACATACCTTACATATATCAAGGATGCCCTTTAGATAAGCCTTGTATATCCTAGTTGTAGCCTTATTAGGATTGGCGTGTTCTGCATGCCTATTTGTTTAAACATTCAAAACCAACACAAAACATCAAATAAGTGCAAAATGAGTAAAATTGTAAGCTAAACTTCAATGAATGAAATAGTGGTAAGTAGGTCCTCTCGACCCATGGTTATTTTCAAAAGTTTTAAATTGGTCTAGTATTTGAAATTGATTGAGTCTAGTCATGGTTTGTGCTTAAAACTAAGTCTTATTTTGTTTCTGCCATGACTGACAAAGTTAAACATAAAAAGGTGAAATTTTCCAAACCATTTGTCTACAAGGAAAGGAAGAGCCTAGCATATGGTGACAAATAATTCTGATATGCTATCAAAGACATCCAAAAAGAAGAAGCTAAAGAAGATCGCTATGATAGAATTGAGTACAATGCAAAACTTCAAAATTGGTCTACCTTCCTAGGAGTAAACCCCAAGTTTTTGTTCCCAGTGAGTGAGGATTGAGTTAACCATATAAGTGACCACCACACCTACATTTTCCATATACAGCTTTCCTTTTCCACATTTCTAGTATGTCATTTGCAAACTTCCTCTAGAGAGCTTGATTATTTGAACCTAGAGACTTTGGCATAACAACACCTTCTGAGATCACAACACTAGACCTTTTATCCATAAGAAAATACCTATCACTTATTTGGGATCACAAGTCCATCACCAAATAGTGAATAATCACACTTTGTTTGCTAAACCAAGGTCTTTTGTTTACATCTAGGTTATTGGTCCCCTTTCATTGTGTAAGGTTTAGCTATTCTCTCCCACATTCTTCACTTTCTTCCATAGTCTTCCATCCATTAGTTTGGTCACAATTATATGGTACATACACGATCTGACAGATTCACACTTAATCCCATGTCTCATTTATTGGAATCATTAAGACAAAGAAAGATGGAGAATCCTTTTCCTCCACACACAGCAGCATTGGGGGGAGGATTTCCCTCTAGTTCAAACTTGGGTATGCCTAACTTAGCACCCACACAAGAGCTAGAAGATCCTTTTTGCAACATGAATTTTGGAAATGAGGATGAATAATTATACCAAGAGGAAAACTCTATTGATAGCAACAATATCCCTAATGATGTCTAAATGTTCCTTGCAAATCCATACAATGTTGAAATGATGGAAAAATCTATTAGGGAAAACAAAACTAAGATCTTCCTAAACTTAGTTAAAGATGGTGTTAATGTCCCCACAAGATTTGATGAGACCACCTTGTTTAGATATATTATGAAGGGTGGTGGTCCTGTATTGCCAAACACAACTCAAGTATCTAGCTAAGGACCAGCAATGACAACTAGTGGCATATCTACATCAAGAGGCACCACACAACTGGCTTTCCAATTAAGTGTGGAACATATCCAAAAAATCATTAGTGCTATGCCCAACATTACTAGTGCTAGTATTTTGTAGTCCACCTTGATAGGTCTGACTGTAGGATGCTTAAACATTGGGCAAATGTCTACTCAACAGATGGAAATTCCAACACAACTGATGTATTCCACTTATTCGCAAGTTCCAACAAGTATGGTGAAAACATTTGTGCCAGTTCCAATGACTTCATATCAATACATTGGCCAAAGTGGAGCACTTCCACCAGCTTTTAATACGTTTGGAACTCCTTATAGCTTGGGAGATGGGGTTCCAAATGCTCAACAGTCACAAGTTCAACCAAACCAAGATTTAGTCCAGCAGTTGCATGAACTTTGAAACTTGGTACATTCTTTGACCAACAAAGGGGTGAAGGATTTCTCTTTTGAGGAAGTTTGTCCCTTACCATTTGATAAATCCATTAGCATGATACCATTCCCACCAAACTTTGAGATTCCTAAATTTGACAAATACACAGGAGAAACATGTCCTATCACACATCTCAAGGAATTCTCAATTTTCTGTCAAGAAGTAGCCTATAATGAAGATTATGTTAAGAGGCTCTTCACACGAAGTCTTGGGGGCCCCACACTAGAGTGGCTAATGAACTTACCCAAGGGTTCCATTACCTCTTTCAATGACCTAATAGTAAAGTTTGTAGCACACTATTCTTACAACATTGAACACAATGCCTCATTAAGTGATTTGTGCAACACAAAACAATGAACTAGTGAAACATTTGCTAATTTTCTACAATGGTGGAGGCATCTTGCTATCCACATTCCCTAAAAAATTGAAGATTCCCACCTTATGGATATATTTATCAAGAACATGTTACTAGAGATGTCCTTTTACATGAAGATGGCTAGCCTTGAAGATTTTTCTACATTAGTCAAGAGGGGCAAGAGCATTGAAAATGGGCTTTTAGAAAAAGGTGTCATCAAACACTATAGCTCATCATCCTCAAACAATGACACAAACAACAATAGCAAACCCAAATTTTGGTCCAAGAAAAAAGGTGTCACACATGATGGCATCACTAATGTTAAAAATGTGCAAAACCTTCAAGGAGGAAACAACAACAACTATCGTAACCGCAACAACAACAATTCAAACCATGACAATCAAAATCAAAATAATCAGCAATCTCACAATCAAACACAATTTTTACCTCACAACAACAACAATACCAACAGCAATTACAATCATGACTATGATTGCAATAGGGTGTTCACTAACTTTCGTGAACCCTTGGAAGCCATATTCCAAAAACTAGTGGATCATAATTTGATGGTATTTCCTAACACAAGGCCCTTTGATGAGAATCAACACAAGTCAAAATGGTATAGGGAAAATGAATATTGCAAATACCATCACATCAAAGGACATGACACAAACAAGTGCACAAAACTCAAAGTCTTCTTTCAAAATCTTGTTGATGATGCAGAAATTAGAAGGAGGACCATCCTCTAAAAATACTAAGCTGAAAATATTCCAAAAGCCATTTCCTGATCACAACAATGGCAATAACAACAATGGAAATAGAAATACAAACAATACAAATCAACCTTCCACATCAAATGCATTACCATATGACTATTCTACTAATCACATATTAGTGTTTCACTCCTTGTGTGGTAAAATAGAAACCAATGATATATGTAGATTTGATTCCATGTGTGGTCACATTGAAGAGGTAGACACTCATGTGAATACCCTTGTCCTACAAGTAGCTGATTGTGATGCAACCACTCAATGGGGAAGACTTACTTTTCAAGCTACCACTCCCAATCACACTAATCCATCAGTTCCACATGCACCTACTACACCATCCACTTCACAAAGGCTTGCTTCTCGCTATGATGTGTTATCCCTGTTAGGTAAGACTCCTACACAAATATCCATTCTTGAGCTCCTAACGACATCACCCATCCACAAAAAAATCTTGGAGAAGGTTCTTTTAGAGTCTTGTGTTCCCAAAAACATTAATGCCTCCCAATTCACTGCCATGATTAGAAACCATGTTGCACAACAACACCTTATCTTCACAGATAAAGATTTTCAGGGTCCTGATCCCCACCATAATTTGTCGCTCCACATTGAAGTCCTTATATAGGGACATAAGATTTAAAAAGTCCTTATAGATAATGGATCCAGTTTGAACCTATGTACATTAAAGATGATTTGTTTCTTGGGACTTCACGAGGAACTCCTAGATGTCAATAAAAGAATAACAATCAAAGCATATGATGAGAGGGAAAGAGAATCAAAAGGAGTTATCATGTTACCACTAAAGGTTGGACCAACCGTCATAAATATTGAATGCCATGTCCTAGACTTGGATTTTCCATATAACATTTTTCTTTGTCGACCTTGGATACATACACTAAAGGTAGTACCATCTACTTATCATCAATGGTCGAAATTTCCTCACCAAGGAAGAGAGGTCGCAATTCCAGGAGATCCCGCACCTTTTTCCTTTTGTAAAAGATTGGAAGGTGCACTAAAAAAAAATTTCTCAATCAATGAGTTTGCTAAAGTTATACCTAAGCCTCTCACAATAACAGAATCACCTTTCACAAAAGTGCTAGAGTTAGCCAATAATGATTCCAATTCTCACAAAGGAAAAGAAAAGGTGGAAGATACTAAGGTCAATACTACAAGGAAGAAGGTTACTTTTACTAATTTATGAATGGGAGAGTATAAGTTTGAAAATGCCTTGCATGTTGGACAACTACCACTCTCCCCTCATTCCTTTGGAAAACCTTCACAATTACCACTTCCTACCAACAAAGAGACTGTGCATATCAACAAGGCCACATTTGAACATTGGGGTTCACTTAGTGATGAGCATATGGAATCTAATATCTTGGATTGGCTATGCTATGATGGAAAAGATGAACCCGTGGAATTTCCTAATGATAAGTATGTTAAGGCCCCTCCCATTATCCAAAACATGGCATATCATGGTACTGGCCTTGGACCTAAAGAAGATGGAATTAGACAACCCCTTGAGGCTAATAGCTATCCTAAAGGACATGGTTTGGGCTCCATTAAACCTAAGGTATCCTTTGCTGGCAACTATTGTATTGTTGAATCTGATTCTAAGACTGAAGAGGAGGAATTCTTTGAAATACGCTTCCAATACATTGAAGATGACCTAGATACCCATGTCCATGCCATTACCATAGCTAACCTTTCATCCACTAACCTACCTCTCATCAACCCTAACATGATAGACTGGGACCTTTAGGGCACACTACCATCTCTCGATATCTCTAAGTCTGATGAGGTAGTGATGGCACTCTGTGGCCTTAAGGATCTCCAAGATTATGAACATGAGATCCAATACAATGAGGAAGCCTACTTTGGTAGCCAAGTCAACTCTCTTAGTCACAAAAGTGAAAAAGAAAATAAAAATGGAAAAATAAAAGAAACATCCTCTAGTGAAAACTCTTCTAGGGCACTTTTGGATGAAGAAAAAGATAAAATAGAGGATGCATCTTCTAGTGAAAACCTCCTAGAGGTGCCAAAGGAGGGAGAAGTTGACTTCCCATTTAGATCTTTACCACCAGAAAAGTCATCTATTTTGAATGAGGACACAACTCCAGTCAACTTGGGTACAGAGGATAATCCATAAATCACCAACATTGCAACTACCCTAAGTCTTGAAGAGCAAAAGGCAATGACTGAATTTTTGAAAAAGGGTAAAATCAATTTTCCATGGACATATAGAGATATGCCTAGTTTGGATACAGATTTGGTTGTACATCACTTGACAGTAGATCCCAACTAGTAAAATAAAAGTTGCACAAAATGCATCCTAAGGTAACACTTTTATTCAAAGCAAAGTTGCAAAAAATTTTAGAGGCAAAGTTCATCCATGTTTGTTTAGATTTTTGAGATTTAAACCTTGTGTTTTCTAAGGAAGATTTTCCACTTCCTAACATAGACATCATAGTAGATTTTACTAATGGCCATGAGATGTTGTCTTTGATGGATGGTTTCTCTAGTTATAATCAAATCAAAATTGCAGAATAAGATCAAAATAAAATAGCATTTACCACCCCATGGGGGGCCTTTTGTTATCAAGTCATGCCTTTTGGCTTTAAAAATGTCAGTGTCACTTATCAACATGCAATGACTACCATTTTCCATAATTTTCTACATGTCATAATGGAGGACTATGTTGATGACATCCTAGGAAAATCAAAGACACATGAGTCCCATGTTGATGTACTCACCACCATTTTTGAAAGATTGGAGAAATATAAAGTGCACCTAAATCCTAAGAAATGTGTGCTTGGGGTCAAATCAGGCAACTTGTTAGGCTACATTGTGTCAAGAAGAGGTATTGAGGTAGATCATGCTAAAGTAAAAGCCATCGTGGAAATGCCTCCACCTACTTCATTGAAACAACTTCATAGTTTTCAAAAAAAGTTACAGTCCATTAGATGATTTGTGGCCCAGTTAGTAGATAAGGTTCATCCACTTCAACATTTTCTTTGCAAGGACACTAAGTTTTAGTGGGATTGTCTATGTTAGAAAGCATTTGAACAAATCAAAGCATACTTGGCTAATCCTCTAGTTCTAGTCCCTCAATTTGTAGGATGCCCATTGATCCTATACATTTCAGCCACTTCAGTTGCCTTAGGTGCCCTTTTGGCACAACTAGATGAAAATGGTAATGAGCAAGCTATATATTATCTCAGTCAAACACTAGTTGGTTATGAGTTGAACTACACTTCTATTGAGAGAGCTTGTTAGTAGTAGTCTTTTGTATGCAGAAGCTACACCATTATCCACTCAAATATTTGCTATCAAAAGCCTCCCTCACTGGTCGAGATGCGAAATGGGTCTTGATTTTGAGTGAGTTCGACATTGTTTATAAAGAATGCAAGGCCATTAAGGGACAAGTAATTGCATACCAGCTTGCTAAAGCTCCTCTTCAAGGTGACCATCCCATTGTAGAAAATTTTCCAAATGATACAATTATGACTATTGTCCTGAGTGCACCATGGAAACTATTTTTTAATGGTTCCTTTACACAAAAGAGATCGGGGGAAGGAATTTTGGTTGTTACATCGTAAGGAGACCTGATTCCTAAGTCTTATAAAATATCATTCCCTTGCACATACAATATAGCTAAGTATGAAGGCTTAGTCACAGGGTTACATCAAGCTATCAGATGGAATATCAAAAGCCTTCTTGTCTTTGGAGACTCACAATTGGTCATTAAACAGGTTACAGATGAATACCACACAAAGGATGAGAAGTTGTTGCCATACCGCAAGATAGTTGAGGATCTTAAACAACACTTCACAGAGCCAGTTTTCTAGTAGATCCCAAGAGCTAATAAAAAAGTAGCAAATGCTATGGATACTATTGCCTCCATGATTGCCATGCCAGAATATAATCTTAAATGTGAGTTTCTTGTTGAGAATCTTTTTTCTCCTGTTTATGAGCAAACTGATTCAAAGTTGGTGTGTGAGATTGTTGGTCCTAAGTCTCCATGGTATGCTGAAATTTTTGCCTATTTATGTCACAAAACCATTCCCATAACCCTCACCCCAAATCAAAGCAAGACCTTCATCCATTGCACAGCCTGATATACTATCCTAGGTGACACACTTTTCCAAAAATATTTTGATGCAAACCTCCTCCGATGTCTCAATTCAGATGAAGCCAGAACAGCGTTAGAAGATGTCCACCAAGGAATTTGTGGTGCCCATTCTAGTGGCCTTACATTAGCAAAAAATCTTCTTAGAATGGGTTATTATTGGCCTACTATGGAAGTAGATGCATATCATTTTGTGAAGAGATGTGTTCCTTGTCAGTAGCATGGTGATTTTGATACATGCTCCACCTAAGACCTCTAGCCCACCATTACCCTATGGCCCTTTTTCCACTAGGGACTCAATCTTTTTGGTCAAGTATACCCAAATTCCTCAAATGGCCACAAGTACATTATTTCCACCACTAAATAATTCACAAAGTGGGTCGAGGCTATTCCATTAACCTACACCACCAAAAAATAGATTTCAAAGTTCATCTTGAACTACATTATCTGTCATTTTGGTATACCTCAAGACATCATAACTGATAATGGAATGCCTTTCAAAAATTAGGAAGTTGCCATATTGTGTAGGAAATTTAGAATCACCCAGCATTTTTCCACCAAATACTACCCCCAAGGCGGTGACCAAGCTAAAGCTACTAATAAAACCATTTTGAAAATCCTAAAGAAAATAATTGATTCATCTGCTATGATTGGCACCTCCATCTTATGCCTACCCTTTGGGCCTACCATACCTCCATTCATACCCCCACAAGAGCCACTCCATTTTCCCTTGTTTATGGTTTCAAGGTTGTCTTACCCATCAAAATTAAGCTTCCTTCCCTCAAAATCTCTCTCAAGAATCTGATGTCTGAAGAAGAATATAGAGTTGCTCACTTGCAAGAGCTGTAACTCCTTGATGAGGGATGCCTTAATGCCCTAAACCACCTCTCTGTGTATCAAAATTGCCTTCAGCTTTAATATCACAAAAAATTCAAGCCACAAGAATTTGAGGTGGGTGACTTAGTTTTGCAGCATAATATGAAGAATCTCTAGAACTGTGAAAAGAAAGGAAAGTTTGAGGCTAATTGGCTTTTACCATTATAGCCAAATAAGGTTCTGGGGCATATCAGATTGCCACTCCAAAGGGAGATCCACTCCTTGAGCCTATAAATATCCAACATCTCAAGCGGTTCTATGCTTGAGTTTTGCAGCTCCTATACAGTTTTGATACAGTCCGACAAAACTACAAAAAAATCAAAAAAATCCATAAAATCCATAAAATCCATAAAATTTTCCTTGAAAAAGACTAAAAAATAGAAAAAATTCCTTAAAAAAACATTTTGATCCATTATCTATAAGGCTCATTTCCCTCCACCCCATTCCACCATTCCATTTCCTTTGTGCAAAGCCTTATCTAGCTTATTCTTTTCATACATCCAATAAAAGACCTCTTGTCTACAAGGCTCCACTTCACTTCCATCTTTTGAAAGATCTCTAATCTGTGAGGCATTTTTAGAGAGTTTGTTCCAATCCTACTACACTTAACTTTTTCACAATAGTGACCACACAAGACTTGAACAAAATCACCATTTGAGACTTAATGATTCAAGAAACTTATTCCTTTTACAGCCCTTTCCAAAACAAATAAATGATTTGTGATCAGTGACAACAAAAAAAACAAACTTTCATAGGATGAATCCTTCCTATAGGTGGTATTACGACATTCACTTCTAGACCTAAGGTTCTTGGCAAGAATTGTAGACTGGATGACTACTTCGTCATAAGGTCTCTTTAATGGTGCACCTTGATCTTCCATATTTTGGTCGTACTTGAATGGATCTCATTGACTACATGTGTTGTTTTTGGTATGATCTATTTTTGAGGCTTTAATACATATGTGTCAATTTAAAGTTATGTTAATGCATTGCATACTGGGGGCAATGGGTTAGTACACATTCCACCAAAGATCCCTAAAAAGACTTTGGGTGTACCTAGACCTCTCTAGGGTGTATATGACATTTGTTCCATCATGACTATGTAAACTACACCTATTTTACTAAAGTCTCTAAGTCTACGCAAACGAGTCGTGTCATTTATGCTTCTATAGCATATAATGCACAGATTTATTTGCAAAATCAAACTAAGGCATGCTCTTTCATACAAACACAACTAAATCTCTTGATATCATTTAGTTAGGGTTCATGTAGTATAGGGTTTCATTAAGCCTTTCTTGACACAAGGGTTCTATTTATTTCCCCCCTCTTATGCTATGCTACTTGGTTTTTATGAGTGAAAATTTTTGACAAATAATTATTCATTAGGTCCATTCATTCTACATTTTCATTTTAGGTTGCATTCATTAGTGTTCATTATAAATTTTGTTCATTTTATTAGGTTGCATCATTGGTTCATTAGTTACATGCATCCATTCTAAACATCACATCTAGGGGCATATACATCATAAGACATCTCATAAATGCATTTGTACAAGTAATATAAAACAATGCATACATCTCATAATTGCCAACAAACTTGCATCATCCACATGTTAGGCATCATCTATATATATATATATATATATATATATATATATATATATATCAAAAAATAAATTTTGTACAATCAGTATACAAAATCATGTAGTATCATGTAGTACAAATGCATCATCAAAAACTCACTGCATCTGCACATATCTATCAAAAATTGATCACTAGAAAAAATCAAGCCACTGGTTGTGACGGCCTAGCCCCCCTTGTGTCCCCCCCTTGGGGAGGCCTCTGTTGTCCTATTAACTACTCTGATCTGGCCATACCACCTGTGGTACATGAGCTAGACCCCTCTCAAAATTTGGTTACCACTGATCGGCAAGCACGGCCTCATGATATAGTGACCTATAATAGGCTACCTCTTGTATGGCCCATGCCTCTACTTGACTGGTTGAAATGGCCTCCTGCATGACAGCATCTATCTCGCTATGTCCCTCTGCCTACAGTACTTTTCCAGTTGCACCTAATGAGTAGCCTGATTAGCCTATAATGCGGCAACCTCTCCTCGAAACCTATCTAACTCCATGAGCTCCTTAGCATCTACATAGACCTCCATGTTAACAAACTCCCTAGGATCCACCTATGCCTCTAGGGCTACTAGAGCCTCCTATGCACTGTCTCCTCTAGCCCTTTGAGCCTATAGCTCTGCCTGTATTGTTGCCATGGCCTGCTCTAAGCTATCCGCTTGTTCTTGTTGCACTTGTGCCACCCTGTGTAATCAGGCTACCTCTGCATGGAGGCTATCCTACTCAGCCCTCACCATGTCTGGATCCTTTTCCTATCTCTATCCCTGTCTTTGTACCTGTGGCCCTTGTACTATGCATGTATTGGTACCTTTGCTAGTACTAGCCCTGGATCTCTCCTCATGGGCCCTTCTGTTCTCCCTGTGCTGGTGGTGGCATTATAGCTGCCTACCCACCATCCCCTGCTCCCTCTCCTTCTCCTTGTGCCTACTCTGCCAAAGGAGGTGCCCTAGACATTGTCAATCTCATGGGCTGATGAACTACCTGTAGACACCTAAATCTGATTACATCAATAGGTAATCATATTTAGTCATCTCCTAGGACATTATTGATTAAACATTTACTATTTAATTAATTAATTATCATCTCCTAGTCAATTAATTTATTTAATTAACTATAGTCCAATTGATAAAATCAAATGATCACCCAAAAATAAATTTATCAATTAAATCCCTCTTCCCCTATTAAATTGGATAAATCATCAAATCTATTCAATTTAATTCCATACTCCTATTTTATTAAATAAATCATTTAATAAAATATCTAAAATCCTAAGAGCCTCCCTAAACCCTATCCTAACCCCTAATCCAACCCATTCACACATACTAACCTCACTCAGCCTCCTAACTAACCCATCCCATCAAATCTAAATCATTCACCACCTAACCCCCCTTCTAAGCTAATCCTAACCCTCTTCTAATCATGTGCACAATCATAAACATGGGTTAAGACTTGCTAACCCAAGCTAAAGTCGACAAATATCTTCTCCCCTCACCCTCCAACATTTATGACTCTTACACCTCTCCCATCCTCACTCATGACTCTTACATACTCAACCACCCTCATCAAGACTTTGACCAACTCTTATCCTATCCTCTCACACTCATCCTCCTTGTGACAAGTGTCACCTGCCCATTGGTGCTAAACAAGCACAATCTATGTGCTCCCCTTTGAGTGCATCCTAGCCCTCCCTCGCCATCTTGCCATCCTTGCATCTTTACCCTCCATTCCTCCAGCCCTTGGCCTATAAATTGAACCTCCCTCCTTCACTAAAATAATCCATCTTCCATGCAAAGTTATAATGATATTTTGAGAGCACACACACTACCAAAATACCATTATAATGGCAAAACCATTCCATGACTCCATTGTTGCAACCTTATCTCATTCACTCCATCCATCCATTTGAAGCTTGAGCTATACTTGTGAGCACATATACCTTAAATCGGGGACAAATCTATTATATCATTGTGTTATACCATTTGGAGCTTACCATTTTGGTTTGCCTCCATTTGTGGTGATAACAAATCAGTCCTATCTTAAGTGTTTACTCATTTTAGTATTGTTAATGCTTTCCTTAATAGCTAGTATTCATGTTACACTACTAAACTAGGTGATACACTACCCACCACTATGAATATGCTATTTTCATGCCTCCATCCTCACAATCCTACCTGTGTACCCAGGGCACTGGATGCATCGGTAACCATGAGCTCCATGCTAACTGTAGCATGGTCCCATGACCCTAGAGTCTATCATACTCTTGAGACATGATAGGCTACAAAAATCTATTTGGCATAGCATCCTAAACTCTCCCAAAAAAATTTCATACCCTCGAAGGCATATAGCACATAACCATGTGAACAGAGCATCCAATAATCTAGTAGTCAGTTTGTGTAAAATAGAGATAAATTTGATCCTCTGAGTCATCCTCTCTACCTGTAGCCAAAACTATACCCCATCATACGATGTCCAATCAAACCTGATGATCTCATCAAGGCAGCACCACCAAAATTCCATAGACTCTATGGAGGTATACTGGATCGGAGGCTAGTATCTACAGGCAAATGGCTCACTAAGATGTCTAGTCTACTGCCTCATAATGGGTTGAGTGACCCTGACATGCTCCTAGGACCATCTCATCTGTAGGAGTTAGCCCTGGCCCCATGGTCCTATGTGTTTGATACGCACACTGTTGGTCAAAAGAATAGTCTTGATAATTGAGTGTCAACACACTTAACCATTTTCATCATACATATCGAGTACACAATAGATGCCGAGCCAAGATTCCAATTGATGTTGAGTCATAGTTGGTGCTAAGCAAGTTAGAATGTAGTAGGTGTTGAGTGATATAGGAAATTTTCATGTGCCAAGTAATCCAAAAATGTTCACGTGTCGAGAAATATAGTGTCTAACACGTGTCGAGCAAACCAGGAAAGTAATAGATGTCAAGTAATCCAAGAATCGGTTCATGTTGAGCATCAGTAATGTAAAGAGTGTCAAGTAACTCAAGATCAGCATAAGAGTTTATATTTGGACAAACTAAGATGTGAACCATTTTTGGAGCCGACTTAGAGAAATTTTGAAGGAGAAAAAGGATAAGGATAAATCATTTACATTCCCTATGCAATATGCATGCAACTAATCAAAAAAATGGTGAAGGCATGCAATCAATAACAAAAATACAAAGTATGAGTGGGAATTTGAGATTCAATATGGATTATAGATCCTGTAATGTCCCCTCTTTAGTTCGACATGGCATTGATCATGGATTTGCCTATTCCAGACTCTCGTAGGCAAATGGTGTGGAAAGAGAGTCAATTCTGCGGATCAGATATTCATATCTTGCTCTTGAAGAAGTGTTAAGAGGTTATATTTTATCATTATGTGATATTGGGGCCCACATGTTATAATTTTAATTTGAGTTGCACTTTTTATTTTATAAAATTACTTTATTATAAAAAAAGTGCATTATAATGAGAAATTATAAAGGATGTTTCTAGAAGTTCTAGCAACTTCTTAGAAAAGTGAATAAATAGAGGGCTGGGCCTCTCATTTGGACAGGCTTGGATTTGAGATTTCTTCTACTTCTTCCATTGTGGAGCAATTTGTAGTCTCTTGGGTCTGCAAATACTATTCGATCTTTGGGAACGAATCACTCCCCTAGATTGGCATAACTGAGGTAGTGAAATATCTACTGAAGAGTTGCATAATTGGAGTTGGTATTCAGCCATCTCATTGGAACTTCATTGAGAAATTGTTTGAAGAGTTTATTTTGGTTGGAATAAGGGTTTCAGATTTACCCTAGCATTGGTGAAGCGTTTGGCAGGGGTTTGAAGACAAAATTTGTGCATTTTCAGAATTGTCAAATCAGGGTTTGGAACCACATAATTGCTCATATCTTCTCAACTCCTTGGAGTTATTTTTTATGGTTTGGTAGGGTTACTACCTAACCCTAGGTTCCCATATTCCTTGCATTTGGGGGTCCCAAAACCCCAGCATTATTTTTTATATAGGGGTCGTACATGCTGGCCTGGGTACGGCCTTGCCAGTAGAATCAGCAGCAGCAATTTGGGGGTTCGTTTGGGGGCAGTTTGTGGAGGATTTAGTGTCTTTGGCAGCGGTTTACATCAGACATCTCCAGCAGCAATACTAGGTGCACATATTGAGGTTTTTGATTGTCAAAGGTGTTGCATACAAATAGTTGAATAGTCAGCACTGTCATTGCATTGTTGGTTATCTCCAGTTATTAGTTGCTGTTGTAAACCAGTCATCTATCATATAATCTGAACTGGGTTATTGTCATGTCATAGCATTGCTTTGTCAAGGGTTTGATGTATTAGAAGTGCATAGTTGTGATAGTCCCCTAAATCTGATATTGTAAAATTAGTCATTAATGTAGATGCACAGCTCAGTCCATTATAATCAGTTGTAATCAGATTTGCATGCATTGATAGGATTGAATATGAAGGTTTATATGTTGTCATCAATCTATATTCATATGCATATGTATTAGACACCACCGTCCCTTTATTCTGAAAGTATCAAATCTGAGAGTTTCCATATTTTGAATATTGTTATTGGTACTGTTATTGTTCATTACATTACATTTTGATATTGGCATTGTACTTTGTAGTTTCGTTGCACAACAATTAGCCCTATTCGCAGCTCTATTCAATTACATGCCAAGTGTTTGACAAATTGTCTCAGTTCAGTTTGAGGGTTTTAGTGGCCTTAATAGTAAGGGTCATTACAGTCCCCCCTCCTAAAATTGCTTGGCCTCAAGCAATCTCAATGCCGGGTGCTTCAAAATAGCCTCCCCCTCCCAAGTAGCATCCTCAACAGGTAAATCACTTAACCAAGTATTCTCTGATCACCCTTCTACGAAGCTATTTTTCTCTGCTCTCCAGGATGGATTCTGGTACTAAAATCAATTTTCCCTCATCGTCTAAAGGAGGTAATACTGCAGAAGGCACCACATTCTGACCCCACGCCTTCTTGAGGCGTGACACATGAAACACATTGTGCACTCTGCTGTCTGCGGAAAGCTCCAACTCATAAGCCACTTCACCAACTCGCCTGATAATCCTGAATGGTCCATAATAGCGTGGCTTAAGTTTCTCTGCCCCACTCTTCTTAAGAGTAGATTGCCTGTATGGCTGCAACATGAGGTAAACCATATCATCTACCTCAAAACTACGCTTAGTTCTCTTCTAGTCTGCATACTGCTTCTGTTGGTTCTGAGCTCTTGTAATATTTTCTTTGAGGGTAGCAACTATATCCTTACTCTCCCATAATAATTCACCTGCACTGGGTACCCGGCTGTCGCTCAACAATAAATCCAGGAAACTAGGTGCTTCATAACCGTAAAGTGCCATGAAGGGTGTCATCTGTATAGTCATATGATATGTAGTATTGTAACAATACTCGCAGAGATATATCCATCTGACCCAAGCTCGCTGCTGAGCTGCCACATAATTCCTTAAATACCCTTCCACCCATTTGTTCACAATTTCTGTCTGACCATCGGTTTGTGGGTGATAGCTAGTGCTGGGTGTAAGCTCTGTGCCACATAACCGGAATACCTCCTACCAAAAGTGACTCATGAAACGGCTATCCGTATCACTCACAATGTTCTGAGGCAAGCCGTGCAATCTGAAAACCTCCCGAAAGAAAACCTCTGCCACCTGAGCTGCTGAATGTGTAGTGGTGATAGGAAAGAAATGAGCATATTTTGTTAATCTATCTACCACCACATAAATACAATCTCGTCCTTGTACCTTGGGCAAACCTGTGATAAAGTCCATGGAGATGCATTCCAACTTCCTGTCGGGAATCGGAAGTGGCTGTAGGAGCCCTACCGGATAGCTGTGTTCTTGGTTTTTTTGTTGGCAAACATGACACTCTCGAACATACTGCAAAACATCAGCTTTCAGCCCCTTCCAAGTGAACCGCTCTCGAACCGACTTGTAAGTCTTGAAGTACCCGGGATGGCCTGCTGTCGGTGAGTCGTGAAGTGCTCTCATAATCAGTTGCTTAACCTTCGATCCTGGGACTAGGTAAATCCTGTTCTTGTAAATGATCAAATCATCTACAAGTGTGTATCTGGTATCAATCACTGTTCCCTCTACTATATCGGAGGCCCATGTATCCCTGGCATACTCTGCTATAATCAAGTGTCGCTAATCCTCTGATATCTGAACCATAAGAGTGAGGTGTGGCCTTCGAGATAGAGCATCTGCAACAACATTCTGAGTTCCCTTGACATATGAGATGTCAAAATCATATGCCTGCAACTTACTTACCCACTTTTGTTGGCGATCATTCAGGTCCTGCTGTCCCAAGAAATTCCTCAGACTGTTATGATCAGTTTTAATACAAAACTTGCTACCCACAAGATATTGTCTGAATTTGGCCAAAGCATGCATGATGGCCAACATCTCCTTATCATATATACTGAATGAACGCTCAGGGCCTCTGAGCTTCCTGCTCTCATAAGCTATGGGGTGCTTATTCTACATAAGTACAGCACCTACTCCCTCTCCAAATGCATCACATTGAAGCTCAAATGGCTTCGTGAAATCAGGTAATGCTAGAACTGGGCACGTAGTCATTATCTCCTTAAATCTCATAAAACAGTCATGTGCCTTCTGAGTCCACACAAATTCCCCTTTTTTCAGTAAATCTGTCATGGGAGCTGCATGTCGTGAGTAGCCACTGACAAACTTGCGATAAAAACCACATAAACCAAGGAACCCCCTCAACTGTGTAAGGTTCTCTGGTGGAGGCCAATCAACAATAGCGCGAATCTTTTCAAGATCGATCCGCACTCCCTCTGCACTAATGATGTGTCCTAAATATAACAGCTCGGTCATCCCTAAGTCACATTTGGACTCCTTTGCATACAAGGACTCCTTCTGTAGAATGCTCAACACCGTCTCCAAATTCTCTAGATGCTCCTGCCATGATCGGTTATAGATCAAAATGTCATCAAAAAACACCAGCACGAATTTCCTCAACTAATGGTGGAAAACTCTGTTCATAGTGGATTGGAAAGTGGCAGGTGCATTGGTCAGGCCAAAAGGCATGACTACAAACTCAAAGTGCCCACAATGACATCTGAAAGCAGTTTTCTCAATATCCTGTTCACGGACTCTGATCTGGTGATATCCTGATCTCAAATCAATTTTCGTGAAATAACAGGCCCCATGCAATTCATCTATCAACTCATCAATGCGAGGAATAGGATACCTGTTCTTAATGGTTCTCTTATTTAATGCCCTGTAATCAATACACATCTGAAGCGTTCCATCCTTCTTTTTTACCAAAACAACAGAAGATGCAAAAGGTGACTTACTAGGTTGGATGTGCCCCATATCTAGCAACTCCTCAATGGTCCTTTCGATCTCATCCTTGAGTTGCTTTGGATGTCGATATGGTGTGATCATGATAGGTTTAGCACCTTCCTCCAGTTCAATAATATGCTCAATACCTCTGTCCGGTGGCCTGCCTGGTGGAATCTCACTGAATACCTTTTCGTACTTAATCCTCAACTTCTGAATATCAGGATGATATTCCACCTTATGTTGCTCCTCCTGTGTAGGTATCAAAGTACAAACTGCTGCCCACTCTATATCATTATGCCTAGTTAATCTCTCTAGCCACCTAAATGAGATAGTCCTGATGTTTCCATTACGGATAGCCTTTAGCACATGAATCCTACCATTTATTTTGAATTGTATCTCCATATCCTCTAATCTCAGGGTAACCACCTTCAATGAATGTAGCCACTGCATCCCAAGTACTATGTCCATGTCACCCATGTTGACCACATGATAATCCGCCTTAAACTCATAGTTGTTCAAGCGCAAAGGTAAGTCTTATACCATCCTATCACAACGAAGAGTGTATCCATCAGCTACCTTGACTCTTAGTCCTTCGAAGTCCTTAGTAATGAGTCCACGCTTCTCTACAAATTGTGCATCAATGAAATTATGCGCGGCACCTATGTCCAACAATGTAATAACCTTCTGTCCAGCCAAGACTCCCCGAAGTCTGAAAGATCCCTCTCTCTGGATACTAGACAGTCGTGCTTCCTGTAAATGTAGCTCTATTTCCTGCCTTTGCCCTGCACTGTCTATCTCCTACTCTCCCTCTGCTTCATCAGGATCCTTATCATGATGTTCTGAACCATCTAAATCTGAGCCTTTGTAATAAGCCCACATTGCTCGGTTGGCCTTCCCTTTTGGCCTCATAGGACAGTCATGGCCGTACTCATACGGGCCTTTGCAATAGAAGCATAGCTTCTTCCTATGCAAGTCATTAAGTGTCTCCTTGTCCAGCCTCTTACTTTCTTCCTTAGGTAGCTGTGCCTCTCTATGAAAGGGTTTCCTGTCCTTATCTTTTCCTGAAGGGAAACTCTTTGCCTAAAATTTATTTTTAGAAGCTGAAGAGGAATCCATGTCACGAGCTTTCTTAATGGCTTCCTGCAAAGTGGGAGGGTTGAGAGCTTTAATCCACCCTCTCAACGGATCAACTAACCCATCCATAAATAAAACCAATAGCCTTCATTCAGATACATCTGTTACTAACACTGCAAGTTTCTGAAACTCTAAAATGTATGTTTCTAATGAGCCCCACTGTTTAAGCTGGGCTAATTCCTTGAAATGGAGTTCTGGATCTTTCTTATCAAAACGTTCAATTAGTCTCTCCGTAAACTCCACATATGAGGTAATGTGTGCATGACCCATAGTGATCATACCATGATGCCACCATTCGTGTGCTAACCCATCCAGGTGAATTGTTGCATACTTAATAGCTTCTTCCTCAGACATAGGATTCAATTGAAAGTATGTGTCAAGCTTTTGAACCCAAGCTCTTGCTGTAGACTTCCCTGAGCCATCATAATATGGTAACTATAGTTTTCCTACCTTCTTTCGTAGCTCATAGTTCTGAGTCCTATCTTGTCCACGGGGCATATGCTTCATCCGCACATCCATATACTCTCTAAAGGTGATTGCAGCTATAAAATCTGGTCCTCCTGCTTCCCAATCTCTCCTCAGCTGATCCTGTATGTCAGTGATCTGGGGTTCTAGTACCAGCTGCTCTGGAGCTCTAGGAAGGAACGTAGGAATCATAGGCCTCGAACTTACTATCCAAGCTTACTGGGGGGCATGACCGAAATTGTTCCCAATTTGTTCGCCTCCATTATGTCTCTCATCCTGATTATTCCCATTCTGATTGTGACCATTTTGATTATTTCCTCCACCTATGTTAGCGTTCAACCCCATTTGTTGAGCCATCATCTGCATCATAAGCTCCATTCTCTGATTCTGTTCTTGTGCTCTTTGTTCGGCTAATCACTGTCCCTGTGCCAGGGAATCTAATAACTGTAAAAATCTTTCCTCTTGTGGATCTGGACCGGCATTCCTGCCTCTATCCATATTGTAGTCATAGTCTTGATCAAAAAATACCTCCCCTGTATCTGTATGACTGGATTCTATGTCCACCTGGATAGATGAGCTAGACTGTTCGCTCTGTAGGTCAAAAATCCTATCTTGTCTTTACTTTGGTACCAAAAGCCTAGACTGTTAGTAAACGGCACCTCCTCGCATTAAGGGGGCAACCCTAGGACAGCCTCGCTAGCGAGGACCCCGGACACGTGGTAGCGACAAACCGCACGGACAGACCTACGTCACCTTTCGTTAGGGGCCCACTCTGGGGACATCACAGCCCACCACGCTATGCGGGTCTCGACCTCGAGACCTCCGGCTCTGATACCAAGTTAGTAACCATTGTACCAAAAGCCCAGACTGTTAGTAAATGGCACCTCCCCGCGTTAAGGGGGCAACCCCAGGACAGCCTTGCTAGCGAGGACCCCGGACACGTGGTAGCGACAAACCGCACGGACAGACCTACGTCACCTTCTGTTAGGGGCCCACTCTGGGGACATCACACTGTAATGTCCCCTCTTTAGTTCGACATGGCATTGATCATGAATTTGCCTATTCTAGACTCTCGTAGGCAAATGGTGTGGAAAGAGAGTCAATTCTGCGGATCAGATAGTCATATCTTGCTCTTGAAGAAGTGTTAAGAGGTTATATTTTATCATTATGTGATATTGGGGCCCACATGTTATAATTTTAATTTGAGTTTCACTTTTTATTTTATAAAATTACTTTATTATAAAAAAAGTGCATTATAATGAGAAATTATAAAGGATGTTTCTAGAAGTTCTAGCAACTTCTTAGAAAAGTGAATAAATAGAGGGCTGGGCCTCTCATTTGGACATGCTTGGATTGGAGAACTCTTCTACTTCTTCATTGTGAAGACATTTGTGGACTTTGGATCTGCAAATTATTCGATCTTTGGGAACGAATCACTCCCTTGGATTGGCAACTTTGAGGGTGTGAAATATCACCTGAATTGTTGCATAATTGGAGTTGGTATTCAGCCATCTCATTGGAGCTTATTGAGAATTCGTTGTTAGGGTTTGTTTTTGGTTGGAATAAGGATTTCAGATTTGCCCTATCATTGGAGAAGCATTTGACAAGAGTTTGAAGACAGAATAAGTGCATTTTCAGAATTGGCAAAGCAGGGTTCGGAACCACATAATTGCTCATATCTCCTCAACCCCTTGGAGTTATTTTTTATGGTTTTACAGGGTTACTACCTAACCCTAGGCACCCATTTTCCTTGCATTTGGGGGTCCCAAAAACCCTAATATTATTTTATTTCAGCAGCCGTACTGGTACGACCTGGTACGGCCCTGCTAGTTTGGGTAGCCGCAGCAAATTAAGGATAGTTTGGGGGTGCGGTTGGAGGTCTTCATCAACGATCTGCAGCAAAACGTGGTGTTCTTCCATAGTTCTTCAAACCAGGTTCTTGCATTCTGAAATATATGTCAATTTTTGGGTAAATTTGCTGTCATACAGTCATTGTAATAATCAGACCAGAATTGGTAATAAAATAATTTCAGAATTTATGGCATTGTAATTGAAATATAGTTCAATGGCTTTATATATATTGTAATTCTGTGATTATATTCTGAAAGTATCAAATCTGAAATTACCATATTCTGAATATTGTTACTGTTACATGCCAAGTGTTTGACAAAATTCCTAAGTTCAGTTTGAGGGTTTCTGTGGCCTTTATAGAAATGGTCATTATAGATCCATACCTAACCCTAAGTCTTCGCATTCTTTATAAGGAGAATGAATGCACCATTGCATGTGTGGAAGAAAATAGTATAAGGGGAGATTATAGCAAAATTTAATTATAAAGAGAAAAGACTTAGAGGAACAGAGAAACAGTTTCATATCAAGTTGATCAGAATAGCACAAGGGACAAGGAGTACATACTGAGATCAAATCAAGCAAGGATCAGAACAAGAAGAGAAAATCTAGTACCTGAACCCAACAATTTGAGATTGCATTCAAATAGCTCAAATGTTCTAATACTCTCTCACAATTGTATTAGTGGTTGAAATCCTATGTTGACAGGTTAGCTTAACAGCTAGGTAGGAGAACCTTTGGAGAAGGTCATGAAAATCCTATGTATTAGGTGGGTTTAACAACCTATTGGAAATCCTTTAATAGGGTGACACTTCATGTAAGTGTTTGCAAATCCTCTACTCAGGTCATTGTTGACACAGTGTAAAGCCTTTAACAGGGCAGGCCTTTCACAGGGTAGACCATTAGAAGTGGTTGAACATTGATTGCTGTAGTAATTTTTGTGGGTGTCATCCCCACCCTAGTTTTACCTTCTTATTCCTAGAGGGTTTCTGGGTTACCAAATCTTTTTTTTATGCGTTGATGCATGCTTTCATTTCATGTTTATATGTCTACATGCATACAAATTATTTTTTAGATATGTGTTAATAAGGGTTTGAAAGGATAAAAATTGGTTACTTTCAATTCACACACCCCCCCCCCCCCCC
Organism: Cupressus sempervirens; assembly: GCA_028749045.1. NCBI lineage: Eukaryota > Viridiplantae > Streptophyta > Pinopsida > Cupressales > Cupressaceae > Cupressus > Cupressus sempervirens. The sequence goes on from CM053785.1 coordinate 1,051,594,330, forward strand.
CCCCCCTCTCAAAAGTACTCTTCCCATTTGAACATTCCAACAATTGGTATCAAAGCTTAGTTCTCACAAGGGGAAGGCTAATAGATTGGAGAAAAGATCAAAAGATGGAAGTCTTCAAACTTGGAAAGATCATTAACAATAAGGTGATTGATGTGCAATTGGCTCTACACAAAGTAAAGGAAGCCAAGGAGGAACTGAGAAATATTTGAAAAGAAGAAACGAGATAGTCATAGCTGAAAATGACATACACTACGAGGAGATTGAAATCTTAGAAGTATTTTTAAATGAAGACTCCAAAGAATTTGATGTAGCAATAGCAAAATTAATGGAGAAAAATAGAGCACAAGTTGAAGAAATTAGATTACTCAAGCTTGAACAAGAATCACAAGCCATAATGCTTTGTGAAGTGACTGAACAAAAGAAAAGAGCTATCAAAGACAAGACCATGGTAGAAGACAACAAGAGAAATCTCATCAATAGGCTAGAAAAGGAGACAATTGAATTTGAAAAGATTTCAAACATGCAGTTAGACACCTTAAGCTAGATGATGAATGCTCATCATGAGCTAAACATGAAGGATATCAAGATCTCCAGCTTGAAGGTATAGAATGAACAATTGTAGAATGAATTGAAGAGAAAAAAGGAAATAGCAAAAAGTTACAACAAACCCAATGAGGCCATCAAGTACTTTGAGCAATTGCTGAAATCACCAAGGGCTAGTAATGACACTATAGGACTTGGCTACATCAGCACTGAACAAGGAGAATCATCCAAGGCTACAGAAACAAGAAGCAACAAAGGTAAGAACAATAAACCTACTTGTCATTTATATGGTAAAAAGGGGCATGCCTTTAATGTGTGTAGAAGCAAGAATAGTCATCAACATGACAAGCCTACAAATGCAAATTTTTGTCATAAGTCCAAAAAGCAAGGACATTTAACACAAGACTACAAAACCAAGACCGTGAGGACACCAAGATTTGAGGGTCACTGTTATAACTGTAAAAAATATGGACATAAAGCATTTGAATGCAAATCAAAGCCTATGTGGACACCTAATCAGCTTGCAAGAGGAATCAATCATGCACATCGCTACAATTGGGACTACAATACCAGGTATAGTTGTCACTATGGTCAAGAGTATGAGCACATTCTTGAAAATTGCATAAGGACACATTTCAAGGGAAGTTATAGGAGGTGGCTAAACCAAATTACATGTTTTAGTTGTTTGAAGACTATTCATATCAGCAAAAACTATCCTACAAAGTCAAAAGCATCAAAGACTGAAGTCAAGAAAGGAAAAGAGAAGATTGATGTTGAACAAATAAGAGGAGAAATGAACAAGACTTGGAAGAAGAAAGGTGAATGCAGCACATCAAATGGAGAGATCACTTCACCCAAAAGGTCAAGTGATCACACCTCATCTAATTAAGCATAAGACAAATACATGGGGTTGATACATAAAAACATGTATCATACATCAGCCCAAGAAAACATAGAAGTACTGCAAAGAAGAAATATGCATGAGAAAGGATGCCTAGTTAAAATTTAGAAGATGATGGCAAGCTATCTTTGGTTGTCGAGTAAAACTCCAGTATATGCCAAGTTGGATAGCATAGTGGATGCTGAGTAAAGAGATGTTAGTGGTTGTCGAGTGATTAAAAAGGGTTCAGTTGATGACAAGTGAAATAAGATAGTGTACATCAAGTAAATGAACTTTAGTGGAAGCCAAGTTGATAAAATCTTTAGAAGCTGAGTGTATAGCTATAATCACAAGTGCAATAAATGCAAGGGTTTTGAATCTAATAAAGGTAAAAATCATTCATTTTTGTATCATTCAAACATGAAGCAAAGTCAAGCAAAATGAAGAGGCGATTCTACAGTGATCAAACAATGATTTGCAGTGATTTCAACCACAATTCAACTCTAGTCCATTGATTCATAGGTATTTCACCCAAGTGTCGAGCTATGCAGAATTTGAAAGTCTATTTAATTTTAAACCCTAGTTTGGAAAGGATGGCATCTGGGTCAAAACCTACCAAAGGGGAGAAAATTCATGAAATACAACTAGTCAGTAATGAAGTCAGACAACCAGAGTTTAGACCCATCCCTAAAGTCGCTTATAAAAATGATCTAGTTGGTGCCCTATCCTTAATTCTTGATAAAGTTGTTATGGTCCAAGATGTTCAAAAATGTTATAATTGTAAAGTTGGAGCCATAGGAGATTTGGAGATTTTTAATGCATTTGATAAACTCTGTGAAAATAGGAAACTTAATGATGAATTCTCCATAGTTGAGAAGAAGGGTCTGACCAAATTCCTAGTTTTCCCTATTGTCTTTAAAATGGAATGGATTCACATTGTGTTGAGCAGAATCCATGATGGAGCTTTTTGGTTTAAAATAGGGCCAGTAAAGTTTACAACAAAAATTGTACATAGGGTTATTGGTATTCCAACCCTAGATCGGCCAAAGACCCTAAGAAGTGACAAAAAGGAAGCCATAGAGAAGAATATAGGGGCAAAATGGAATAATAGGGGAATGACAATAGACACCATTACAGAACCCCTACTAGATTTTTTTGTGAGAGTCATATCACACAAATTCTACTAGTCAAGCAAACTAAATAGTGTACCATGTATATCAATGGATGTTGCTTATAAATTGGTGAAGAAAGACCATACATATGATCTTCCAGAGCTCATGTTATAGCAGATCAATGAAAATCGGGGAGCTATAAGGAAGTGTAAGGGAGCTCAATGCAAATTTGGCTTAGTTTTCGTTTGCATGTTTTTCTACATTATGAGAGAATTCCCTTTAGTGGGCAAGGTGAGATGGGATCCAAATAAGACCATTGTTGACCAAATAAATGGATTCATTGATCAAATGGGTGAAAATTTTGATGCCCAAATGACTAGTTATTTTGAGGACTTCAAGAAGTCCACGAAACAAAGAATGAGGATACCAATGTCACTGGTTGAGAAGCATGAAAAGGACATTTTTTTTCTTGTGGATATTGATTACACTTACATATAGGCAGTCATACCTAGAGTAAGATGGCTTAGGCCACTAGGTTATGAACTTGATATTGATCAAGCCTTAGTTGTAATAACAACTCTACTTGTAGAGGAAATTGATAAAACTACAAAACATTTTGGAACCTATGACATTGTTAAATTAAGGGTGGTAACAAACCTCAAAGTAGCCATACTAGTGAAGAAGAAGGATAAATTGGTCAACAATATCAAAAATAAATTTGGTGTTGAAGAGGTAGGCATAGCAGAGGAAGAGGAAGTAGATGAAGAAGAGGAAGATAATGAAAATGAAGGAGATGAGCTTGAACAAGAGCCTCTACAATTGACACAAGGCTTAGGTGAGGATAAAGAGGAAGGTGTCGAGGAAGAAGAAGCCAAGGAAGCAACTATCAAAACTAAAGTCACCAAGAGGAAGGCAAAAGCTCCACCTGCTCCTCAACCCAAAGCTAAGAAAATGGCAAAACTTGCACCAAAGAAGCCCACTACCAGAGCTACCACCAGGGCCATAACACAAAAGGCAAGAGAAGAGGCAGATAAGAAGAAGAAAGCCACCAAGAAGATTGATGAAGAGCCAAGAATGAGAAGAAAATATGTGGCTCAACCTGAATCTAATGAAGAAAAGACTGAAATAGATGATAAGAATCAATTTAAAGTGGTAAGTCATCCACCAAAGTCTCCAATTGATAAATTATGTACAAAGATTAAAAATTAAAGAATTTAGATTTTAATAAGCTCACAAAAGAAGAGAAAAATAAATTAGAGGAATCTATGTATGCTATGATGCCTGAATACAAGCACACACCTCTAGAGCTAGATGGCTCAATGCCCAAGGAATTGTACAAAATAGTAGAAGACAAATGGTATTTTTGCCTATAGATGCAGAAGGAAATAAGAGAATCTACTTTAGCTAGATTGTTGCCTGATTTGACTAAGGGTCAAATAGCTAATGTAGTTAAGAGGCACAATAATAGATTTACTCCAAAATATAGGGCATTCAGTATTTTGCAAAATAAAATTGAAGATGTGGTCAGAAAATCCACAAGATTGTGGAAAATAATATATAAGAAAATTGATGATGTGTTTGATGAAGAATATAAGGCAAAAGAAAGTGCCAAGAAAAAGGAAATGAAAGAAATAGGGAAGAAAGAGGAGGAAAAGAAGGTAGAAGAGAAGAAGAATGAGGAAGAGAAGAAATATGAAGAGGAGAATAAAGAGAAGATAAAGGAAGAAAAGGGTGCAGAAGAGCAGAAAGAACAAAGTGTGCAAGACACACAACTATCACCTCCTAGCCCTCCTCATGCCACCATGACACCTATAGAGACTATCAAGATCAAAGATGTTAATGGCACTTCTGGTCAAAACATTAATCCATTAATTGTAGAGGATCTAGCAAAGACCCTTGACCAATCAACACAAGTAGCTAAACTATGTTCAAGTCTAATAATGGTTAGTATTGATGAGTTGCAAAAGGCAGTAGTGAAATCAAAGGAAGTCAAGGTGCAAACACAAGAACCGCCTTTGACCATATAAACTACTCAAATCATATTCCTTCCTCCACCATCTCCACCAAAAGAACTTACATATGCACTTCAAGTGCCAAGTGCAATAGTAGGGGAAGACAAAGAGAGAACTGAACAACTAGCAAGCACACCCCCAACCAGTGATAATGAAAAGGAGAAACAAGCTGAAGAGAAGGAAGAGACAAGAGATGAGGAGCAATCTACAATACAAAATTTGGTTGAACTACCCAAAATAGGTACTCTCACTCAAACTCTTCAGAAGCTAAGTACTGAAATGTTAGCATTACAAATTAGGACACCAAGCTCGAGCTCAACAAAAGTAGCCAAGAAACTTCATTGTGGAATTCTTGAGCTTGATGAGGAGATCACAATACCTTACTATGAATCCAACACTCTCACTAAGGAGAATATGAATGAAATTCAAAATGCACTAGATAGAAGAAGAAGACAAGAGGTATTAAGAAAAGAATACAAATATAGGCAAGCACTGAATGAGATCAATGAAATCTTTATGGATGCCTTCAGCTTTCAAACACTTGATGAGTCAATGCCAATAGTAGAATAACTATCTAACATAGTTGATCAGGTGACAAATGAGGACCATGATGCAAATGCAAAATTAATCGAGTGGTCAAAAAGGAAATTCCAAAGAAAGGTAAATGAGAAAATATTTGGTGATATAGCACTCTCACAAGTTTTACTAGCTAAGAAAATAGATAAAGTCAAAATTATACTTGGAAATATATTCTCCCTTTGCAACAAGTTTTGTGATTTTTCCAACTTCACACAAGAGACTAGCAAGAGAATAATAAGTTTGGAGACAAATCTAAAGATTTCTAGTATGCAACTCCCAACCAATCTAGCTCAAAGTGAGAACCATTTTACTCAAACACTTCACATACAAAGAGAATTAGGTGTATTAATAGCAGAGGAGGCAAATACAAAAGAAAAGTTGATGCAAATCTAGTCCTCTATAACCCCTTACTTGGAAGTACTCCATAAAGAGTAGATGTATGTAGAGACAGTCCTCAAGAAAGATTCAAATCTTTCTACCTCTAATGGACTTGTACATCTAGCAAAAGAAGTTTCCATCTAGCATAAGTCATTGGACAATGCACTAGCAAATTGGGATGCAACTCTGAAGATACTTCTAGAGGTAAACAACACATTTTTGGCTAAGCATGGTATTACTCCATAGAACCCTTTGACATCAGTGTCAAAAAAGGGGGAGATAATAAAGTAATGGAGACATATATGCAAATACTATTTTGAACCATTTTTTATTTACATTCTTTCATTCATTTTTGAGAATAATAGTGGAAAGTTTGGAAATAGTCAAAACGGGGAAGTCATGTAATAAAGAAGAAAGGGGGAGATGCAAAAATTTTGAACTTCATATTAATTAGATATAGCACACAGGCTCATAATGCTGAAATAGGACAAAGGACAAGAGAGGATCAAGCACATTAGCATAGAATTTTAGTCTCAAGGCATAATCAACCCAATGGGATTCATAAGATATATTGTTACTTACAATATTTTTGTAATTTTTTATGAATGCCAAGCAAATAAAGGATTTACTCAATAAGGTTAAGTTCATAAATACTTAGTTAAGTTTTTTTTACACTCATGTCAAAGGGGGAGATTGTTGGTCAAAAGAATAGTCTTGACAATTGAGTGTCAACACACTTAACCATTTTCATCATACATGTTGAGTACACAATAGATGTCGAGCTAGAATTCTAATAGGTGTTGAGTCACAGTTGGTGTCAAGCAAGTCAGAATGTAGTATGTGTCAAGTGATCTAGGAAATGTTCATGTGTCAAGTAATCCAGAAATTTTCATGTGCTGAGCAATACAGTGTTTAACAGGTGCCAAACAAACCAGGAAAGTAATAGATGTCAAGCAATCTAGGAGTCAGTTCATGTCAAGCATCAGTAATGTAATGAGTGTTGAGTAACTCAGGATCAGCATAAGAGTTTTTCTTTGAAAAAACTAAGATGTGAACCATTTTTGGAGCTAACTTAGAGAAATTTCAAAGGAGAAAAAGGATAAGGACAAATCATTTACATTCCCTATGCAATCTACATGCAACCAATTAGAAAAATGGTGAAGGCATGCAACCAATAAGAAAAATACAAAGTATGAGTGGGAATTTGAGATTCAATACGGATCATAGATCCAGACCTAACCCTAAGCCTTCATATTCTTTATAAGGAGAACGAATGCCCCATTGCATGTGTGGAAGAAAATAGTATAAGGGGAGATTATAGAAAAATTTTAGTATAAAGAGAAAAGACTTAGAGGAACAGAGCAGAAATTTCATATCAAGTTGATTAGAAAAGAACAAGGGACAAGGAGTACATACAGAGATCAAATCAAACAAGGATCAGAATAGGAAGAGCAGATCTAGTATGTGAACCCAGCAATTTGAGATTACATTTAGTCAGCTCAAATTTTCTAATACTCTCTCACAATTGTATTAGAGGTTGAAATCCTATGTTGATAGGTTAGCTTAATAGTTAGGTAGGAGAACCTTTGGAGAAGGTCATGAAAATCCTATGTATTAGATGGGTTTAACAACCTATTGTAAATCCTTTAATAGGTGACACTTCATGTAAGTGTTTGCAAATCCTCTAATCAGGTTACTATTGACACAATGTAAAGCCTTTAACAAGGTAGGCCTTTCACAAGGCAGACCATCAAAAGTGGTTTAACATTGATTGGTGCAGTGATTTTTGTGGGTGTCATCCCCAGCCCAGTTTTACCTTCTTATTCCTAGAGGGTTTTTGGGTTACCAAATCTTTGTGTTATGTGTTGATGCATGCTTTCATTTCATGTTTATATGTCTACATGCATAAAAATTATTTTTCAGATATGTGTTAATAAGGGTTTGAAATGATAAAAATTGGTTACTTCTAATTCACAACCCCCCCTCTCAGAAGTACTCTTCCCATTTGAACATTCCAACACACACATGTGTAGATTATGATATAGCTTTGCCAGAATGGTTTGCCCCTAGTAGTAGACCTCTATGTCCTCCTATAGAAGGGTGCTCAGCACCCACACCTAGCCAATAAGAAATCCATGCACAATATGGTCTCGTAGCATCCTCTAGATAAGTGATGTCAGAAACATCGCTAGTCTGGGTAGTCTCTGCTCCAAGGCTCCTCTCCACGACAGCCATGATATTTGGACTGGCAGTCTCTACCATCACCATCCAAAACACTCTCGCAAATATGGGTCTGAACCCTCCAGCACATACTCTAGATAAGCTCCCTAGATGGGCACTCACAAAATCCACCACACACCTTGCTAAAAACTTTTTAGCTCCTAAGTGTTTGCTCACACATGTGTGAGAAACTTTTGATCCAATAAAACTTCCATTTTATTATTTTATTCTTACACCTCTTATATCTCTTACACATTTGTCCCCATTTCCTTTCTCCTAGGTTCCTTGAGCCATCACTTTCATCCAAAAGGCTTTTGTTGACTTTTGCATGGCTTGTCTCCTTAGCCCATGCATCTCCCTTGTGGCACCTATGGATGCCACATGGATGCCACATCACCAAGCCCTCTCTCAAGCCTATAAATAGAGCCCTTGTCTCAAGCATTATCATCTCCCTCATTTTACATTTTTATCATGTTAGTTTGAGTTTAGAGCTTTCATAGTGATTTTCATGTTGCATACTAACCTTTGGTAGTTGATAGATCATTGCATTTACATTGTTAGATTAGCTTGTTCATGCATTTACATCATCATTTCACTTGCATATTATTTTAGTTTGCACATTAGATTAGTTTCTTTATTGCATTCCATCTCCATATCCACTTGAAGGCTCCCAAACATGGCTTCCTTCATAGCCATTGTTTGAGGTGTTCTTCATTTCATAAAGCATAGTTTCATTATCACACTTGCATTTTCACATCAAGATATTCCAACATTGTTGTGTTTGGGAGAGCACACCAAACATCCCTCCAATCCAACACACCACCAAGGCCTCTCATGGGTGCCTTTGTTGAGTTTTTTGAGGTTTCTTGAGGACTTGAGTTGTTAGTTGCTTTGAGTTGCAAAACTTAAGCAAATGTTAGTTAGCTTTCTTTCATTGTTGAATACTTAATGCATGCACATAAACTAATGTTTGTTTGTTTGCTCTTGCTTCCAAAAAGTCTAGTTTTCTAATATACAAACCCACTAAAGTGGAAGGCATTAGTTAATATTCTAAGGTGGGTAAAAACTCATTTCTTTCTAGATTGGTTCAAATTCTTGCAAAACCCTAATTTTGAGGCACTATTATAGGAAGTGTTGTATGAAAAAATTGGGAGCTTGAGACCACAAGAATCTATTTGTACTTTGAAAAGGGTTTATGAATCCATGGTTATTTCATCTTCTCATTAATTAATTTTCCAAGATATTCCTATTTTACATCAAATGAAGGCCCTTTTGGAAGCAATTTTGAGCAATTTTATGTGTTTCTTGGAGCTCAATTAGGGTTTCAATTCCAATGGGTGTGGTAAGTCTTGGAGAGTATCCTGGTGCCTTCTGAGATGTTCATGTCTTCATATGGGATGTTATTTATGAAGTTGGAGTTGGTTGTGGAGTTAAAGAAGAGGAAGAAATAAGGCCAAAACAAGATCAGGAAGTTGTAAAGGAGTCTTTTTTCTACCTAGTTGGTGTTCACTAGTTGAATGGATTAGGACCTCTTAGTTAGGGTCCTAAGGTGAGTAGGGTAACTAGAAACCCTATTAATTCAAGAGAAATGCCTAAGGAGACACTAGAAGAATCTAAGATAGGTGCAAGACTGGGTGTCACATCATCTTGTTTTGATGAGGTGTCCAAATTGATGAGTATTATCCTCAAATAGAGCCTCCATCACTAGCTTTTCCCTCACTACCTAGGACTTCCTCTTCTCCTCTACAAGATTATGTATGCTTCAAGGAATATCTTAATGTTGACCCCTTTTCATTTCCTCCACCAAATGTTCAAAGAGTGCCCAAGTGGGCTCATGATACTATAGATGCAGTTGAACCTATGGCAGGAGATCCTTCAAACTCTCGTTGCACTCGCTCTCAGACATTTGGTATCAGAATATTGATTCATACCATTTCAAATGATCCAAAAAAAATTTCATAGGTGAAAGGATACTTAGAGTGGGATAGGGATATGGATGAGGATTACTCTTCTTTGATGAAGAACCACACTTGGGATCTTTGTCCTCTTCCAATAAGAAGAAAGTTGGTTCATTGTTAGTGGGTGTACCATACCAAGTATGTTGTAGATGGTTTTATTGATAGGTAAATAGCATGTCTTTTTGCAAAGGTATATTCATAGGTCCAAGTTATTTATTACTTTGAGACCTTTTCTCCTATTGCCAAGATGAATTTTATTCTCCTTGTATTCTTTCTTACAACTTGTCTGGGATGGACGATATTTCTGATGGATGTAAAGAGTGCATTTTTGCATGGAGATCTACATGATGCAATCTATATGGAGTAGCCGCATGGTTTTTTAAAGGACTCTTCTATGGTATGTAGACTTTGAAGGTCTTTATATGGTCTCAAATAAGCCCCTAAGGCTTGGTATGAGAAGATGTATTTTTTCTTTCTTTCTTCACAATGCACTCATTGTCATTTTGATCCTACATATTTATCAATACTTATGGTATATTTTGGTGATCTCATTATTATAGGTATCTCATTCTCTATGATTTAAAGTGTTCGACAAGATTTGAGAGAGAAGATTGAGATGACAAACTTTGGAATCCTAAACTTTTTTTGGGCCTATAGGTTGTTTAGTCTTCAGATGGAATATCTATACTCCAGAAGGAGTATGATCTTGATATTCTTTATGGATTCAACATGCTTTTTTGAAAACCTTCTCCCATACCTTTTCAATCGGATGTTGTTTAATCTACCACTTGCGCTACTCCTAGAATGAATTCCACTTTATACTGATAACTTGTGGGTAGTTTGTATAACTGAAACACACACAACTTGATATATCCTTTGTGGTTGGACTTGTCTCTAGATTCTCACATGATCCACATGAGAGTCATTGGAAAGCTTCCAAACATATTTTTAGGTACATATGGGGTACTACATGTTATGGTATTCACTACATATAAGGGGATCCTCACATTGTTGGTTAAGTAGACTCAGATTGGGCTGGTGATATTGATGATTAGAGGTATACTTATGGCTTTTTTTGTATTGGTTCTAGTTCTATCACATGGTCTTGCAAGAAGTAGCATTATCATGCATTATCATCTATGGAGGAAGAATACAAGGCAATTGTACTAGCTAGTCAAGAGGTCTTATAACTTTGATAGTTGATGACAGAATTTTGATTTCCTCCTAATAGTTCCACCTTTTTTGTGTAAAAACTAGAGTGATATACACATTTCCCACAACCCAGTTGAGCATCAGAGGACCAAGCACATTGAGCTTCATATGGACTTCATTAGGCATTTGATTTAGAATGACTCTCTTAGCTTGGAGTACATTCCCAATGATGAGAAGGTTACAGAAATCCTCACTAAACCTTTTGCATCCCCACAATATCTTCAGCTATGTTTTATGCTTGGGTAAAGGAAGTTATCCTTGGGGGGTCTCACTAATGAGTCCTTCCTTCCTTATTTTGTGTTTTTTAGCTTCTTCTATCTCTTTTGGAGTAGGGTTTTTCCCATGTGGTTTTTCTCATTTCTCCATTTTTTAGAGACTTGGTTATGTTGGGTACCTCATCAAGCCATGTTGTCAGAACCCATTTATGCTTTCAACATTGTAGTTTCCTTTCTTTTTCTACATTTTTTTTTGTTGCCTTGTTTCTCATCTTAAGGGGAGTGTTATGATAAAGGATTAATTTAATTTAATTTATTAAATTACCTTTACTCCCTACTTAAGATTTCACTTTATGCACATGCATTTCCATTTAATAATTAAATATTAATTGGTTTCCCTTTTAGGTTTTTACGATCTCCTTTATTAGAATTGATCCATTGTATTTTCATTCATTCTTTCAATCTGATAATATATTCTTGCATATTTTCATAGCCAAACCCTTGCCTTATCTTATTTTTTTGTTCTATGTGATAGTTTCTTGCACGCAAGTGCTCTACTGGATCTGTAGATTTGTTCTCATCAAATCCTTTCAAAAAATACCACAATACATAGTTACAACCATAATTTTTACTTTATAAAAAATCATGTGTAAAGTTCAAAAATAGAAATATTAATATTTTTAGTTAAATTTTAAATGAATCCTAATTTTTCAATAATATATTACTTGTAGGCCTTTCTGATAACTAATGTTTCAAGGAGATATCATCAACTATGATGCCAGTAATTTTTTGCCAAGATCTCCAAACTAAGTAAAAACAATTATAGATATAGTTGTGCACTAAGTCATGTCTTAGATCACATGATTTGTTATTTTTACAACTAAATTGTCTCTCCAACTCTCTCTATCATCATGTTTACTATAAATCACTTATTATCTATATCTTATATTTATTTCTTTCATTCTCTATTGGCATGAACTTTGACATATTTTTTCTCTTGTTCAATACCATTCCCCTTAAATAATGGTAAGTTTGGGAATGAACTTCTAAATTAATTACTACCTACTCTAATTGTCCCATCAACATTCATTCCTTTCTACATAATGATTACATGCTTGTGTTGGTGGTGTAATGTCTATCTCTTCACCCCATTCTAAATATTTGAACTTCTCCCAATAATCTATCATAATTTCCTCATTAAATAACATGACCCAATTACATCATAATAAGTCCATCACCCCACTGTATATTATGTTTCTATTATTCTAAAAGTTGTACTAGTTTCACATAAGTATATGTTTTTCAAGACTATGCACTTATTTATCCCTGTTAATACAAGTCATGAATGTATGCTACATGTCTCTCCTTGGAAAGAAGAGTTCACATGTGTTAAGTATAAACCATGAACATTTACCACCCAAAGAAGTGTAAGGGAATGGAGTGTGCATGACAGATTGACTTATGTTATGAAGGCACATATACAAGTCTCTTTTATAAACATGTATATTATCCAGTCAAAATTTAAATTTGCAAATAAAGTGAAAGCAATTAATACAAAATTTAATATTGTTAACTTTACTTACATTCAATTTAACAAACATTAAACAAATAATGGACTCAATAAAAGAATATTTTAAGAGTTAGTGGGTATTTTGATAAGAAAAAAATGTATGTTTTTTAATTCATAAGTCCAAAATTTCTATGTTATATTTTACTATAAATAAAATGTGTTTCAAAAATAAGATGATGAAACCTTCCTCCATATCCATACCATTGATTGAATTGTATGTTAAAGCTTCTCAAAACATGTTTTTTCTCACCTTTTTCATACCATGTTATGCTAGTTGTATAAATACATTCTCTTTCTCCCATTTTTTCATAGTTTTCTCACTTCATTCTTTATCATTCCTATTTTATCAATCTAGTTCTTTGTCTAGTCCCAATTTACTTGAAAATTTTGTGTGTGTGTGTGTGTGTGTGTGTGTGTGTGTATTACATATATATATATATATATATATATATATATATATATATATATATATATATATATATATATATATATATATATATATATATATATATATATATATATATATATATATATATATATATATATATATATATATATATATATATATATATATATATATATATATATATATATATATATATATATATATATATATATATATATATATATATATATATATATATATATATATATATATATATATATATATATATATATATATATATATATATATATATATATATATATATATATATATATTACATATATTACATATATATAACATATATATATTACATATATATAACCTTGGTGACCACTTCATGGACAAAGTACATAAATCATAGAATGACATATCCAAGATAATTATTATTAATAGTAAAATTATCATTTCAATTCCTACTAAAATTATTATTATATTAATTATTATTATTTAATGGTAATACTCAACTAAGACTACAAAAAATATATCAGTCTAAAAAAATAGGATAACCTTAAACTAGGGATGCCACAAGAAGGTTCATGCAAGGAATAATTACATAAGAGGGGACAATATGCAAACTAATTATTATACCAGTAACAAAACCTATATTGTGCTAAAGGATAGAAAAAAAGTATTACACAACCTTGTATCTCATCATTTATACAAAAAAAAATCCATTTTGAAGCTTATTTTAGGTACATTTCATGATTTTCATGAGGGAGTTTCTTCTTTATTGATGCAAGAGCATCCTAAGGTAGTCGGAAATCCTATATGTTGGAGGGATTTTGGCTTTGGATTTAAGAACTTGGTCACAAAAGGAGTGGTGCTCAATCATTACTTTTGTAGTCTTGTTCGTGGTGCTCAACTACTAATGGATCTCAATATATATTATTGCTTAGCATATATTATTTTTCTTAGTAATGCTTGTAGGAGCTCAACAGTGCTTGAATAGTCATTGTTGATGCTTGAAAGTTTGGGCTTGCCAAATAGAGTTCTTGTGGATTTGATCAATCAACATGGTGCATTTAATGTGTGAGGAGTGTGATCATGATGTGGAGTGATCATGGGAGTTTGTGTGAACCTATTCTGGTCTTTGTCTAATTATTGCTTTCCATTGACACTAACAATTTGTAGGTGATACATTTTGGCACACCCAGTGGGACCCTGCAAATGAGTCATGAATTCATTTATTTTATCATTTTTCTTGGATTGTGAAGCTAACAATCTAATGTTTGATGGTTTTTAGAGCTTTACAGGTAATTTTTTTGTTTTTGCAAGTTTAGAAACGTCCTTAATGTTGGAAAGGGGGGTGAATCAGTTATCCAAGGTCCAAATGTTCAATTAAATCTTTTCACAACTTAGTGAACCCATATTCATAAAACATTTTCATCATGGATGCATCCATTAGATTATGAAATCACTTAAACTTGTATGTTACTACAAATCACTTTGCAAAAATGTAAACATGAAACATAACATATTCAATAACACATTTGACACAATTATTTAATGTGCAAACTCAATTTGGGAAAAAACACCAGTAACATGCTACTCATTCTCACTCTTATGAAGTGATGCCTTATGAAAGGCCAACCCTAATAAAGATTAAAATACACACTGTTAAATGTGACCTAGTTAAAGGATTTCAATCACCCTATTAGGAGTGAGCCTTGTTAGAGGACTTTAGATCATTCACTTGGAATTTCATCCAACTAAAAGATTTACAAATGACTGTTAGGTCAACCCTAATCCAAAGGATTTACCCTAGACTAATACAATGACTAGAAGGTAATAGTAAGGATTGATCTAATAATAGCCTACAGCTCCATTTATAGATTAGAGATCTTTGCCTTAGTCCTCCATTCTACTTGGCTTTCACACTTTTCAACTCTGATATCTGATTCACCCTTCAAGAATCCATACCCTTAAACCTTATTGCTTTGCTTGCCAATGTAGTCTCTTCTCTTAGGTCACTGAATGAAACAAATACCCTAGACTCCTTGTCTTCCTTAGGTTCTTACACATGACAACCCTTGCTTTTGACCAGACATCTCTATAAATAGAGAATTAAGTTATTTTTTCATTTATCCTCCATTGTCCATTTTAGGGTTAGGTTTGATTAGGTAGGATTCAATGAATCTACCCCTCATTTCATTACATTGCCTTCTAGAAACTTCTCCTTTTAATCCTTTGTGAATTCACCTCAAAAATAATTCATCTTGAATTATGTGCCACTAGCTCATCAAGCTTATCTTTCACACGGTTCACACAACCAAGAAATTAGACTTTTTGGCTCAGATTCATCGAATTCACATCTTTCTCATAATGCTAACACTCAACATTAACTGGCTTCTAATGCTCAGCACAAACTATGTTGTTCAAAATCTATTGTCAAAACACTTGGCATGAACTAAAGTTTACTAGTGCTCAGCATCAACTAAACCTTATTTAGCTTACACTAAAATTGACTTTTCTCAACTCCAACTAATTTTCTTCTTGGCTTACACTATATTTTCTCGGCACCTACCATATAAAATGTCAAGCTTGCTAGATAAGCTTCATTTAACTTGTTCTTCTCAACTTAATCAGTGTAACCATTCTTTGCAACCTCAAGTAGATTATCAATGAACTATAATATCACTATTTTAACTGATCCTTATACTTCTTTCATATCATAACTCAACCTTTCCTCTAGGTTTTATTGTTACCTCATTTGATCAAATCCTCTTCATCAATCAAATAAATGATATTACTTAAATTATATAAGCAATTATCTTACCAGCAAGTAGTGGGTTTGACACCACTAACAAAACAATGATTAAAAAACATATTCATACTTGTGTCAATCTACTTTCAACAATCTCCCTCTTTGGAATTAATGGAAAACCAAACTGACCAAACTCAATCAGTATGACCAATCATAATACCAAAAAGAATTTTTTTTTTTATTGAAATCTCTCCCTCTATTAGCAACTTTCATCTTCTGAATAGGTTACAAAATTTTGTTCTAATCAATAGACAATCAACTCATCCTTATGACTCCCTCTACATTATCTCCCTCTTACTATGTTTTCTTTCATCGCCCTCTGTAGAATCAGGCAGATCAAGATTTTTCCTTCATATTTCAATTCCTTTATCTTCCTCTTTGACAACAATGCCAAAGACTTGTCATCTTAATATGCAGATATGAACATTTTTAATTTCTCCCTCACTCACCTAGCTTTTGACTAATTTGTAGTTCTAGCTCTTTGATTACTTTAGATAGCTCCTAAAGTAAGATCCATTGCATCAATGTATACCATATGTCAATCAATTTGTTTGATGTAGGTCACTCCTCGTGCTACTTAGATACTCATTAGAATCCTTAGGTAATGCTTTTGTGAAGATATCAACTATTTTCTCTTTTGTGTTAACATATTCCATTTTTTACCTCTTTATCTTGAACTAATTCTCTCAAGTAATGATACTTGCTTGCAATGCCCTTAGTCTTTGTATGCATCACAAGATTCTTTGATATATTTATAGCACTTGTATTATCACAATAAAGTATCACAATTTCAATGATTCTTCCTTCATACCTTTAAGTAGCTATTTGATCCATATAGTGTTTGTGCAATTTACCATAGCAACAATATATTTAGCTTCAATAGTAGATTGTGATATATAGTTTTTTTCTTGCTAGTCCAAGTAAGTAGCCTTTTGCCTAAGAAAAATGCTCCTCCACTAGTGCTCTTTCTATCATCAATATTTCTAGCCCAATTAACATCAGTGTAGGCCTTTGATTCAAATTTCTTATTTTTCTTGTAGTATAGACAATAGTCCTCTATTCCTTTAAGATATCTCATTATTCTCTTTACTGCCATCAAGTGATTCTCCCTGGGACTACCAAAGAGTATTGCAACTATCCCTATAGATAATGCAATATTAGCTCTACTATGTACTACATATTGTAATTTTCCAATCATAGACCTGTATAACGTTTGATTCACCTTAGTTGAATCATCATCCTTTGACAATTTATGTCCTATCACCATGGGTGTGCTTACTGGCTTGAAATCTTCCAATCCAAAAAAAATCAATATCTCCTTAATGTTGGAAATTTGATTGAAAAGTTCATTATTGAAAATCAAAGAAGGAGATTGTTGCAAAGAAGGAAGTTTGTTGTTAAAAGAATGTTTTCAATCATTTTTTTGTCATTTATGTCAAACTCGCTACTTGTAGGAATGACATTTTCCTATAAGATCCAAGTACTATCACTTAGTTGATTGATGAAGAGGATTTGATCAACAAGATGTAACAAGAACACCTAAGGAAAAGGTTGAGTTATGAAATTGTAATGAAGTGCAAGGATCAGTTAAGACAATGGTTAAATGATGTATTGATAACATACTCAAAGATACAGAGGTTGGTCACACCTTAGAAACATTGAAGAAATAAGTTGTAACAAGGTTGACTGCAAAGCTTAAACTAAGTTCATTAGTGGGTGCCAAGCAAGCTAGTTGAAGCTGATAAAATTCTTAGTTGGAGCTAAGCAACAGGAAATTCTAATGTGTGTCGAATGATCGTCAGGTGTTGAGTGAAGTTCAGGTGTCTAGCATCAGAAAATCTTAATTAGTACCAAGTGATCTTCAAATGTCGAGCATTAGGAAAAATATAGTTGATGTTGAGCAACACAGTATGTGTCAGGCACCAGTATTTCAATAGTGTCAAGCTGCTACATTATTTTAAATGATGAAGATTCACCAAATCTAAGCTGACAAAGTGGTTACCTTGAATTTTTTGAACTAGTTGGAAGATAAGGATGATGAGTTGGTGGCACAGAATTCTATGTAAACCATTTCTAGGGAAATTCAAAAGGATTAGAGAAAATAAAATATGGGTTAGATACAATTAATCCTACCTAATCCATATGAATTAAAATTAAAGAATGGAAGAATCAAGTGGGAAAAGGAACTCTAAGACTTTTATTTAAGGAGTCACAGACTAAGAAGATGTTGTTGTTGCTGAAGTGAAAAATTGTGAAGTGGTTAGAAGGGTGTCAAGGAGAAGACACCTAGGAGAAGGAAGAGCACAGAGGCTTTGCTTCTACAAGTAGTCATGAAGAGATGATTACATTGAGCATGGAGACTCAAGGAGACTAAGCTTGAAAGGAGGGAAAGTTGTAAAATTTGTAGAGATTGAAGGCCAGGCAATGGTATGAGCTGAGAAGTGATCTGAGATTTGCAAGTTAAGTTATAGTCTACAATTAGGTCAAAATTCCTAATTGTTACTCTTTAGAAATTGTATTAGTTAGGACAGAGGGAAAATCCTATGGACTTAGGTTAGCCTAACAGCAGTATTTAAATCCTTTAACAAGGTGGCATTCCAAGTGAATGTTCAAAAGTCCTCTAATTAGGCCCACTTCCTAACAGGGTGGTTAAATCCTCTAACAAGGTCACATTTAATAGTGTGTTGTAAGCCTTTAACAAGGCAGGCCTTTCACAAGGCATCACTTCAAAAGAGTGAGAATTGAGTAGCATGTTACTAGTGGTTTTTCCCAAATTGAGTTTCCATGTAAATCACTGTGTTATGTGTTGATCTTTATGTGTTATGTTTGCATGTTAATTTACAGTAACTTGCTGATTAGAAAAGTTAATGCTTGGATTAATGAATGGTTGAATGGGATCACTACACTTAGTGAAAATTTTTGAATAAGACATTTGGACTTTGAATAACTAATTCACCCCCCCCCCCCCCCAAGTTATTCTAAAGCATTTCTAACAATTGGTATCAAAGCCAACTGCTGATTTAGTTTCAAGGTACTAGAAGCAGGAAGATCAAGACGTCTAAGAGAGAAGTTTCCAAGCTCAACAAAGATAACTTTTCTAAATGGAAGAGTCTAATGAAATTTCACCTTGGATCAATAGCTGACTATGCAAAAACCTCAATTGGAATAGAACGTGTAAATCCAACAAGACCTCTTATTACAAAAAACTTGAGTAAAAGGAAGGAGCACAATCAAGAAATGTTGGAGATTGCCTCTGCACTCAGCTATGTAGAATATGATGACATAAAAGATTGTGATACTACATTCAAAATGTGGAAAGCTCTAACAAATATCTATGGAGGAGATTAGAATGTCCAGAGAGCAAAAAGAGAAAGACTCAGAGGAAAGTTTGATGACATGAAAATGGAAGAAGGAGAAAATGTTGCTCAATATGCTGCTAGAATAAAAGAAGTGGTAAGTGAAATAAGAAGTCTAGGTGGTCAATTGGAAGAAGAAACTATCATCAGCAAATACTTAAGAACTCTGCTCCCTATCTATGCTATTAGATTTTTAGCCATCCAAGAGCTAAGGTGTGTACAAGGAAACACACTAACCTTTGAAGGAATAGTGGGAAGACTTACTGAATTAGAGTTATCCAATTTTGATAACTACAAACCTGAGAACCTTGAATCTACTTTCAAGGCCAAGATGACAATAAGATACATAAAGGAGGAGACATTAAGCAAGAAGAGAAGAAAGGGAAAACATGCATCTAGTGATAGCAATGCAGATGAGGAAGATGTGGAACAGTTGGAAGCACTACTGACCAAGAGATTCCATGGAGGCAAAGGTAAATTCAAAGGTAAGCTCACTATCATATGTTTCAATTGCAATGAAGTAGGTCATATTTCTACAAGGTGTACACAGAAGAACTACAAAGAAGGAAACAAGTACAAAAACAAGAGAGAAGATGATAGCAAAGACTACAAGGAAAAAGGCAAAAGATGCTACATTGTTGAAGAAGATTCTGATGAGAATGATGATGAAGTAGTTTATGTGGCCATGAAGGATGAATTAGATAGAGATGAAGATGAAGCAATAGCATTAGTTACCTATGTGAACAAGAATGACAAGTGGATCATAGACAATGGATGCTCACATCACATGATAGGAGATAAAAGTAAGTTCATTACCTTTACTCAATATGATAGAAATGGTGTTAGATTTGGTAATGATGCTCCATGTCAAATCAAAGGAAAAGGCTCTATTAAGCTCATAGAGAAAATTTCATGTGATAATACATATTATGTTGAAGGATTGAACTACAACTTGTTGAGTGTATCATAGTTAGGCAATGTAGGTTGCAAAGTAAAGTTTGGAAAAAAAACTGTCAAGATCTATGATACTGATGGAAATCTGATGAGAAAAGGTGAACAAACTAGGAGTACTCTATTTTACCTAGATATGGAAGATGCAACTTGTCTTGTTGTTAGACTTGATGATGTGTGGATGTGGCATAAAAGACTGTGTCATGTTAATTTGATAATTTGATTAGCATCAACAAGAAGAAGGAAGTCAGAGGGTTGCCCAAATTGAAGAAACCTAAAAATACAATGTGCAAACAATGTCAACTAGGGAAGATGACTAAGTCTAGCTTCAAAAGAAAAACATACACTTCCAAAGAAGTTCTAGAGTTAGTCCATACAGACTTATGTGGTCCAATAGAAGTGCAAAGCTACCTAGGCGACAGATACATAATGCTATTTGTAGATGACTATTCAAGGATAATGACTACTATGTTTTTAAAGAAAAAAATTGATGCATTTCAAATGTTTAAGTGGTATTTGGTCAGAGTTGAGAAAGAAATAGGAAAGAATCTAAAATGCTTAAGGTTAGACAGAGGAGGTGAGTTTACATCAAAGGAGTTTGAGATATTCTACAATGATAAAAGAATCAAAAGACAAACATCAGCACCAAGGACCCCACCATAGAATGGTATTGTTGAAAGAAGGAATTGGTCAGTGATTGACTATGCTAGAACCTTGATGATGGAGAAAAATATTGCACTAAAGTACTAGAGAGAATTTGTAAGCACTATTGTTTACACCCTGAATAGAGTCTAAGTCAAGAAAGGTACAAATGCAACACCTTTTGAATTGTGGTATGGTCACTCACTTAATGTAAAACATTTCAAATTCTTTGGTTTTAAATGCTATATTCTTAAATATACTAGAAATGGAAAGTTTCATGCAAAGAGTGATGAAGGAATATTCCTAGGATACTCTACTAGAAGCAAAGAATATAAGTGTTTGAACGCTAACACTAACAAGATTGTGGAGAGTGCAAATGTAAATTTTGATGAGCATGTAGAAGTTCAAGTTAATGAGTCCAAGCAATCAGAGGATTATATATCTTTTGTATACTTCTATAAAGGGAATGATTTTTGAAGACAATGTTGCAAATCAAGTTGGGAATCAGCAACAAATTTTAGTATCAGTCGAGTCACAGCCAGTGAATGTTGAGCTACATTCAGAAGCCAAGCTATAGAATGTAGAAAATGCACATTCAGATTGTAAAAATAGTATACATGAGAGAGATGATAAAATACCAAATGAAGAAGGAAAAAATGACTCTAAAGCTGAAGGATCAAACATGGAAAGAAGAACAAAACCAAGGTTAGCCAAATATGTAAGAAGACATCATCCTACAAATCAAATCATTGGTGACAAAGATGTCAGACCAATGACAAGGAATAGGCTCAAGAATGAATCATGTCTACTGAGCAAGGTTGAACCCAAAATAGTGAAGGATGCACTACAAGATGATGACTGGTATAAAGCAATGGAAGAAGAGATCGACTGGATTGAGGAAAACAAAACATGGACCGTAGTTTCTAGACCAGCTAACAAGAATGTAATTGGTACCAAATGGGTGTTTAGAAACAAACTTGTTGAGAATGGTGAGATAACAAGAAACAAATCCAGACTAGTTTGCAAAGGCTATGCACAAGAAGAAGGATAGGATTATGGGGAAACATTTGCCCTTGTTGCAAGAATGGAAGGAGTAAGAACATTACTTGCATATGTTGCATACAAAGGTTTCAAAGTGTACCAAATGGATATGAAGTCTACTTTTTCTGAATAGTATACTAGAAGAGGAAGTCTACATAGAAAAACTAGAGAGATTTGTTAATGACAAGAACAAGGACATGGTTTATAAACTACACAAGGTACTTTATGGATTGAAGCAAGCACCTAGAGCATTATATGAGAGACTGCACAAATATCTTGTGAAGATAGGATTTGAGAGAACAGATGACAACAGCAACTTGTATATCACTGAACAAGGTAAAGATATTTTGATATCAGAAATCTTTGTTGATGATATAATATTTAGAGGAAAAGATGTTCTATGCAAAGATTTTGTTGATCAAATGAACCATGAGTTTGAGATGTCAATGTTTGGAGAAATCAAATTTTTTGTTGGATGCAAGTACATCAATTGAAGCATGGAATATTTATGACCCAATCCAAATACATCAAGGAGATACTCAAGACATTTGAATTAGAAGATTCAAAACAAGTTAGCACACCAATGGAAACTGGACATAAGCTATCCAAGAATGATGAATCAGACATTGTATAGATCAATGATTGAAAAGTTGAATTATGTTGTACATACTAGACTAGACATTGCATTAGCTATTGGAATAGTGGAAAAAAATTCTACAAATCCAAAGAGAAAATCACTTAATGGCAGTGAAGAGAATACTGAGGTATCTAAAAGGAACTAATGACTTTGGTCTGTATTATAAGCGAAGTGAAAATTTTGAGCTAAAAGCCTACACTGATGTAGATTCGGGAGGTAACATTGATGATAGAAAAAGAACCAATGGAAGAGCACTTTTCTTGAGAAAAAGATTGATTACATGGACTAGCAAAAAGAAAAGTTGCACCTTACAGTCCACTGTTGAAGCTAAATATGTTGCAGCCACTATCAATTGCACCAATATTGTGTGCATCAAACATTTGTTGCAAGGTATGAAGCAAGAACTAAATGAGCTTGTGATATTTTATTGTTATAATACAAGTTATATCAACATATCAAAGAATAATGTAATGCATGCTAAAACCAAGCACATTGTAATCAAGTATCACTATGTAAGAGATTTGGTGGAAGACAAGTAAGTGAAGATGGAATATGTTAGCTCAAAGGAACATATTGCTGACATCTTCACAAAAGCATTACCTAAAGATGCTTTTGAGTAACTTAGAGGTAAGTTAGGGGTGATACCCCTAACCAAGGCTACTTAAGAACAAGCAAGATTTCCCTGCATCAAATAAGTTGATTCTTAAATACTTTACACATTAATGATGCAGAAGATGTTTACTTTTCATGCCTAAAGTAGTTGAAGTGTTGAAGTTCCAAATCAGTCACAAGCAAGGTGATAGGGAGAAATTGAATGAACCTGCAAAACCTACACTTGCATATTAATATGCTAATTTGTCTTTGGCATTGTTGTCAAAGAGGGAGTAGTAAGAAACTGATCAATCATAATGATGATGCTCTAATGATCAAAAGTATGAGGGAGAAATGTCAAGAAAATGCAAAAATGTAGAAACTGATTAAATGAAGATAGAGGGAGAAGTAGACAAAAATAATTAAAAGTTGATCATAACAACAAAACATGAGCAATACAGAGGGAGAAACAAAGAACAATGATACAACAGCTAAGAGGGAGAAGTAAAAATAAAGCAATCAGGATAATAGAGGGAGATGTGAAAACTGATGGTGCTACAATTACTTTTAGCATTTGACTTATTGTTCTAACCTAGTTAGCATGTGGTTAAATAGTTTAGTTTGCCATCAATGCCAAAGAGAGAGATTGTTGGAAATCTAATTGAAAAGTTCATTGTTGAAAATCAAAGAGGGAGATTATTGCAAAGAAGGAAGTTTTTTGTTAAAAGAATGTTTTCAATCATTGTTTTGTCATTGATGTCAAACTTGCTACTTGTAGGAATGATATTTTCTTATGAGATCCAAGTACTATCACTTAGTTGATTAATGAAGAGGATTTGATCAACAAGATGTAACAAGAACACCTAAGGGAAAAGTTGAGTTATGATGTTGTAATTAAGTGCAAGAATTAGTTAAGACAATGGTTAAATGATGTAGTAATAACATACTCAAAGATACAAAGGTTGGTCACACTTAGAAATATTAGAGCAATTAGTTGTAACAAGGTTGAATACAAAGCTTAAACTAAGTTCATTAGTGGGTGCTAAGAAAGCTAGTTGAAGCTAAGAAAATTCTTAGTTGGAGATGAGCAACAAGAAATTCTAGTGTGTGTCGAGTGATCTTTAGGTGTCAAGTGAAGTTCAGGTGCCGAGCATCAGAAAATCTTAGTTGGTGTTGAGTGATCTTCAGGTACCGACCATCAAGAAAAACATAGTTGATGTTGAGAAACATAGTATGTGTCGAGCACTAGTATTTCAATAGTGTTGAGTTGTTGCATTATTCTAAATGATGAAGATTCACCAAATTTGAGCTGACAAAGTGGTTATCTTGAATCTTTTGAACTAGTCAAAAATAAGGATGATGAGCTAGTGGCACAAAATTCTATGTAAACTATTTTTGGGCAAATTCAAAAGGATTAGAGGAAACAAAATACGGGTTAGATACAATGAATCCTACCTAATCCATATGAATTGAAATTAAATAATGGAAGAATCGAGTAGGAAAGGGAACTCCAAGACTTCTATTTAAGGAGTCACAAACCAAGAAGCAAATGATGTTGATGTTGTTGTTGTTGAAGTGCCAAATTGCAAAGTGGTTAGAAGGGTGTCAAAGAGAAGACATCTAGGAGAAGGAAGAGCACAAAGGCTCTACTTCTACAAATGGTCATGAAGAGATGATTGCACTAGTACATTGAGCACGAAAACTCAAGGAGACTAAGCTTGAAAGGAGGGCAAGCTGTTAGAGTTGCAGAAATTGAAGGCCAAGCAATGGTATGAGCTAAGAAGTGATCTAAGACTTGCAAGTTAAGTTGTATTCTGCAATCAAGTCAAAATCCCTAATTGTTACTCTTTGGCAATTGTATCAGTTAGGATAGAAGGAAAATCCTATGGACTTAGGTTGGCCTAACAACCATATGTAAATTCTTTAACAGGGTGGCATTCCAAGTGAATGTTCAAAAGTCCTCTAACTAGGCCCACTTCTAATAGGGTGGTTAAATCCTCTAACAAGGTCATTTAATAGTGTATTTTAAGCCTTTAACAGGGTAGGTCTTTCACAGGAAATCACTTCAAAAGAGTGAGAATTGAGTAGCATGTTACTGGTGGTTTTCCCAAATTGAGTTTTCACGTAAATCACTTGTTATGTGTTATGCTTGCATGTTGATTTACAATAACTTGTTGATTAAAAAAGTTAATGCTTGGATTAATGAATGGTTGAATGGGCTCACTACACTTAGTGAAAAAGTTTGAATAGGATATTTTGACCTTGAATAACTGACTCACACCCCCCCCCCCCCCACTCTCAATTATTCTAAAAAATTTCTAACACTTGACATTTTGTGATTGAGTGATGTATATACCATATTTCATCTGATGTACTTGCAAACCCACAAAGAACTTGATCTCTCGAAACATAGACATCTCAAATTCTTTCTTCATTTCATTTGTAAAAACCTTACATAAAGTATCTTGACCTCCAAATATGATATCATCAACAAAAATTTTAGATTAAAAAGAACCTTTGCATTTCTTTGTCTTCAAGCATAGATTGTTGTTATCATCAATCCTCTCAAATCCAATCTTCACAAGATAATTATGAAGCCTCTTATACCATGCTCTTGGTGCTTGCTTCAAACCATATAAAAAAATTTGTAGTTTGCATACTATGTTTTTGTTGTTAGCATCAAAAAATCCTTTTTGTTGTTCTATATTGTTGGTGTAAATAATTATTTACTTATTACACTTACTTAAGTTTTACTTAGGTTAATGCATTATTTAATTATTTTGCATTATTTTATTATTATTTTAGTGAGACACTTAGGAGTTTGTGAACTCTCGTTGAGTTACGTAACTCTAATTATGCACATGGTGTCTACAACACAAGAGTATGCATCATTCACTGAGTTGTCATGATGACAACACAGTTATATGCACTCCTCATTTAGCACATGTTGTCTACTCCACTGATTTGCATGCTACACCATTGTAGGCTTATCCTCACATCATCACACTTAATCCCGTGCTTAATGGAGGATAATCCATATCTGGTGGACATGTGCCTGGTTGTATGACATATCATGATGCTAACTTCTATGCATTCTAGAAGCTCTCCTGAGCCCTTTATATTTAGGCACTCCTAGTGTACTCTTGAATCCAAGTTATTGAATGAATATCATCATTCTAATCATTCTCTATCTATTTTGGTCTATTGTGTTCTTGTGTTGAGTTCTTTAGTTCTTGGGTGAATTCTAGCCTAAGCCAAATTCTTACATATATAAACCTCTTCCTCTAATATACCATTCAGAAATGTAGACTTAATATCCATTTGATAAAATTTGAAACCTCTATATGTGGAGTAAGAAAGCAAAGTTCTTACTCCTTCCAACCTTACAGTGGGAGAAAATGTCTGTCCATAGTCTATCCCTTCTTCTTGTGCATATCCTTTGCAAACTAATCTTGCCTTCTTCCCCTTCATCTTGTGCATATCCTTTACAAAGTAATCTTTCTTTCTTGCTTGTGATTTCACCATTTTCATCTAACTTGTTTCTATATACCCACTTGGTGCCAATCACATTTTTGTCTTCTAGTCTAGGAACTAGATTCCATGTCTTATTTTTCTCAATTTATTCAATATCTTCTTTCATGACTTTACTCAAGTCCACATCTTCTAAGGTATATTTCACTATTATAGGTTCTTGCATGCTTAGCAAACATGTATTATTTCTAAAACTATTCCATGTCATTGGTCTATCATTTTTATCACCAATGATTTGTGCAACAAGGTGATGTCTCTTGACATGCTTAGACAATCTTGGTTCTACTATTTTTTTTGCATTTAGTCTCTCAACTTCTGAATCACTGTGTACATCTTTGTCGAGTGGTTCAAAATATCTTTCATGTACACTAATCTTAGAATCAAAATCTTTCTCAACTTTACTTTGTAACTTGGTACATGAATGTAGCTCAATTCTTGATGCAACTCAGCATTCGTAGTATGTGACTCAACAATCACTGAAACTTGTTGTTGGTTTGCAACTTGATTTACAACATCTTCGTCATTAGGCATACATTCATAGAAGTATTCAAATTATTTGTATTCTTCTAGCTACTTCATAGGTTCAGCCTCATATGGTTCTATATATTCATCAAATTTCACATTGTACTTTTCACAACTTTTTTAGTGTTAGTATTTAAACACTTATAAGCGTTACTTCTTGTGGAATAACCAAGAAATACACCTTCTTTACTTTTTTCATCTAGCTCACCATTTTTGAAATCTTTTAGAATATAACACTTGCTTCCAAATACCTTGAAATATTTTACATTGGGTGACTAGCCATACCATAGTTCAAAAGACGTTGAACGAGTACCTTTCTTGACTGGTACATGGTTCAAGGTATGGACAGCTATACCTATAGCTTCTCTCCAGTATTTCAAAGCAACATTCTTCTCCATCATGAGTGTCTAGCACAATCCATTATAGACCTATTCCTCCTTTCAATAATTCCATTTTGTGGAGGGGTTCTAGGAGAAGATGTATGTTTTTTAATTCCTTTGTCATTACAAAACATCTCAAACTCATTTGATGTAAATTCTCCTCCTCTGTCAGATCTCAAACATTTCAAAATTTTACCTGTTTCCTTCTCAACTCTTGCTAAGTACTAGTTAAATATTTTGAAAGCATCAAATTTCTATTTGAAAATCATAATTATCATCATTCTAGAATAATCATAAACAAGAAGCATAATATACTTATGTACTTTGTAGCTTTGCACTTCAATTTGTCCACATGAGTTAGTATGAACAATCTCTAATATTCCTTTGTAGGTATGAGTCTTACCCTTAAAACTTGACTTTTTCATTTTTCCTAACTTACATTGTTTACAAATTATATTTTCAGGCTTTGTCAACTTAGGCAAACCTCTTACTCTTCTCATGTTACTGATACTAACCAAGTTATCAAAATTAACATGACATAACCTCTTGTGTCATAGTCACACATCATCAAATTCTACAACTAAGCAAGTAGCATCCTCTATATCAAGATAGAATAGATTACCTCTAGTTTGATCACCTTTTCCAATCAGTTTTACATCACTATCATGTATCTTAGCAAATTTGTTCTCATACTCAACCTTATAGCCCAAATTATTTAGTTGAGACATAATCAACAAGTTAAAGTTAATTCCTTCAACATAATAAGCATTGTCACATAAAAAATTCCTTCAACATAATAAGCATTGTCACATAAAATATTTTATCTGAGCTTGATGGAACTTTTTCCTTTTATTAGATATTGTGCATCATTACCAAACCTCACATTATTTCCATCATAATAATTCAAGGTAATGAACTTACTTTTATCTCAAGTCATGTGATATGAACATCTACTATCAATGATTCATCTATCATTCTTGTTAGCACAAGACACTAGTGTAGTTACCTCATCCTTGTCAAATGCATCCTTCATTGCAACATACACCACTTCATCATCATGATCATCAGATCCATCTTTTTTTTCCTCTTTAGCAATGTAGCAAGAATTCTTGCCTTTGCCTTTGTAGTCTATTTTTTCTTCATCTCTTCTACTTTTGTACTTGTCACTACCTCTATAATTCTTCTTCTCTAGACATCTAGCAGCAATATGACCAACTTCATTACAATTGAAACACATGATAGGTAACTTACTTTTAAACTTGTCTTTACCTCTCTGAAATCTTCTTGCTAATAGTGCTTTAAGTTAATCTACATCTTCCTCATTTGTATCATTGTCACTAGACACATATTTTGCCTTTTTCTTTTTCTTCTTATCATTAGGTTCCTTTAATGACAGCTTATTTTTGAAAGTAGATTCAATATTATTAGGTTTATAATTATCAATTTTAGATAGATCAAAAGTAGTGAGCCTACCTACCAAACCTTCAAGACTTAGATTATTCCCTTGCATACATCTCAGTT
Source organism: Cupressus sempervirens (assembly GCA_028749045.1). NCBI lineage: Eukaryota > Viridiplantae > Streptophyta > Pinopsida > Cupressales > Cupressaceae > Cupressus > Cupressus sempervirens. The sequence goes on from CM053785.1 coordinate 1,051,623,390, forward strand.
CTTGTATTGTAGAAACTCTAATAGCATATATAGGCAATAATGTTCTCAAAACTTTTCTTGGTACAGTATCATCATCTATTGTACCAATAGCTCCTCTTATTGCATTAACATATTTTATCCTAGAGAAATGTAGAGCAATATTCTCACCTTCTTGCATTCTCATATCATCAAACTTACCTCTCAAAATTTCACCTTTGGCTCTTAGAACATTTTCACCATGTATGCATCTATTAGATTATGCAATCACTTAAACTTGTAGGTTACTATCAAATCAACTTTGCAAAAATGTAAACATGAAACATAACAAATTCAATAACACATTTGACATGATGATTTAACATGAAAACCCAATTTGAGAAAACCACTAATAACATGCTACTCATTCTCACTCTTCTGAAGTGATGTCTTGTGAAAGGCCAACCTTGATAAAGGTTATAATACACACTTTTAAATATGACCCTATTAAAGGATTTCAATCACCCTGTTAGGAGTGAGCCTTATTAGAGGATTTTAGATCATTTATTTGGAATGCCATTGGGTTAAAGGATTCACAAATGACTATTAGATCAACCTTAATTCAAAAGATTTACCCTAGATTGATACAATTTAGAAGGTAATAGTAAGGCTTGATCTGATAACAACTTATAGCTCCATTTGCAGATTACAAATCTCTATTTTAGTCCTCCATTCTTCTTGGCTTTCACACTTTTCAACTCTAATAGCTTGGTCACCCTTCAATCATACATACCCTTAAGCCTTCTTTCTTTGCTTGCTAATGTAGTCTCTTCTCTTAGGTTATTGAATGAAGAAAATACCCTAGACTTCTTGTCTTCCTTAGGTTCTCACACATGAAAACCCTTTCTTCTGATTAACCATCTCTATAAATAGAGAATTAAGATATTTTTTTGTTCATCCTCCATCATCCATTTAAGGGTTAGGTTTGATTAAGTAGGATTCAATGAATTGACCCCTCATTTCATTTTATTCCCTTCTAGAAACATCTCCTTTCAATCCTCTTTAAATTCACCTCAAAATAGTTCATCTTGAATTTTGTGCCACTAGCTTATTAAGTGTATCTTTCACATGGTTCAAATAATCCAAGAAATCAAACTTGTAGGCTTAGATTCATCAAATTCATGATCTTTCTCATAATGATGACACTCAACATTAACTAGCTTTTGATGCTTGACACAAACTATGTTGCTCGGCATCCACTGTCAAAACACTCGGCATGAACTAAAGTTTACTAGTGCTTGACATCAACTAAACCTTACTCAATTTAAACTATTTCACTTAGTTTACACTAAAATTGGCTTTTCTCGACTCCAACTAATTTTTTTCTTGGCTTACACTATCTTTTCTCAGCACTTACTATGCAGAATGTTAAGCTTGGTAGAAAAACTTTGTTTAACTTTTTCTTCTAAACTTAATTAATATAACCATCCTTTGTAACCTTAAGTAGATTATTAATGCATTATAATATAATTGTATTAACTAATCTTTATACTCTTTTTCATATCATGACAACCTTTTCTCTAGGCACTATTGTTACCTCATTTGATCAAATCCTCTTTATCAACCAAACAAATGATAGCACTTAAATCATATAAGCAATTGTCTTACTAGAAAGTATCAGACTTGACATCAGTTACAAAACAATGATTAAAATATATATGCATACTTATGTCAATCTAATTTTAACACTTTAGAAGACAGATGCAAATGGAGGACTATCTTTATCAAAAGGATTTATGGAAGCCATTTGAAGAAAAATCCAAGAAAAAATGAACTATGTCAGATGAGGAATAGGATATTTTAGACAAAAAGGTACTTGGAAGCATTTAATTATGCTTGGCACCATTAGTTACATTTAATATTACAAAAAAAAAAGATGTCAGGAGAGTTGATGCAAGCCCTAGCGAAACTATATGAAAATCCCTCTTCTTCAAACAAGGTATTTCTCATGAAGCATTTATGTAATATAAAAATGACAGAAGGTGGATATATTGTAGATCATTTAAATTATTTTAATACTATTACTAGCTAGTTATCTTCTATGGGTATTAATTTTGATGAAGAAATTAGGGCTCTCTTGATTTTGTGTTCTTTGCTTAAAATTTAGAATGGCTTAGTAATGACTATAAGTAATTCTATTTCTGGATTTAATACCATGAAATTTGATGATGTGATTGGTGTTATTCTAAGAAAGGAAACTTGTAGGGAAACCTCAGGTGGATCTACATCAAGAAGTGTTTTGAATGCACAAAGTAGAGGCAGAATGACTGAGAGAGGAAATAATTCTAGAAATCATGGGAAAATAAGAGGAAAGTCAAAGAGAATGAGGTCTCAATCTAAAGGACCAAGAGATTTCTAGTACTATGGTAAACTAAGGCATAAGAAGAAAGATTGTTGGACTCAAAAGAATAATGAAGGAGATAAGTCAGACAGGAATAAGGAGACAAATGTGGTAAGTAACAAATCTAAAGAGGATGCTTTGCTTCTTTCTTTAGAAAGTGTTGATGATTCGTGGGTTTTAGATTCTGATGTGTCATTTCATGCTACACCTCATTGAGGTTATTTTATTGATTATGTCCAAGGGGATTTTGGGCTTGCTTATTTGGGGGGTAATGAACCCTGTCATATTGTTGGAAAAGGAAAAATTAAGATTAAGTTGTAGAATGTGAATCATTGGCTACTACATGAGGTAAGACATGTTCAAAGGTTGAGTAGGAATTTAATTTCAGCAGGGCAACTTGGTGATAAGGGTTGTGCACTTACTTTTAATGACAAAAATTGGAAGGTTTCAAAAGGTTCCCTTGTAGTAGAAAAAGGTGTGAAAGTAGACATCTTATATCTTTTTATAGGTCATACTATTCCTTCTACTTTGATTGTTTCAAAGAAAAATGAATGTTTAGGAATAGTTGTTGCAGTTGAGCAGGGAAAACAAATAGTTGTTGTAGATTTTGATACAACGTTATGGCACCACAAACTTGGGCACATGAGGCAGAAAGATATGAAAGTACTTCATTCAAAGAAAGTTTTACCATGCTTGAAATGTGTTAATATGGATTTTTGTGAAAGTTGTGTTTATGAAAAATAAAAGAGAGTGAGTTTTGTGAAGAATACAAAGGAAAAGAAAAGTGAGAGATTAGAGCTCATGCATATAGATGTATGGGAACTAGCTCAGGTATCTTCCCTTGGTGGCTCTCATTATTATGTTACATTTATTGATGATGCAACTAGAAAAGCATTAGGTTATTTCCTTAGACAGAAATCTGATGTATTTCAAACTTTTAAGAAATGAAAATGCTTGGTTGAAAATGAGACTGGTAAGAAATTAAAATGTCTTAGATCTGATAATGGTGGTGAGTATTGTATTCATGAATTTGAAGATTATTGCTCCACTAATGGTATTCATAGACAAAAATTGATCCAAAGACTCCATGGAAAAATGGAGTGGTTGAACACATGAATAGGATTATAATGAAGCATGCAAGGAGCATGACATTACATACTGGGTTGCCCTTAAACAGTGGATAGAGGCTATCAAAACTATTGTATATTTGATTAATAGAGGTCCCTCTACTCCTTTGGTTTGTGGTATTCTAGAGGAAGCTTGGACTAGTAAGAAGGTGAGTTATTCTTTTCTTAAAACCTTCACTTGTGAAGCATTTTCTCATATAGATTCTGAAAGTAGAACCAAGTTGGAAGCTAAGTCAAAGAAATGTGTATTTGTTGGATATGACATTGATGAATTTGGTTATAGGCTTTGGGATTTTTAAAACTGTAAAATTGTAAGAATCGGGGATGTCATATTCAATGAGAAAGTGTTGTACAAGGATTTGTTGTAGAAACATGAAAAGAAAGAAGATTAATATGTAGTGTTGGATGATACTCCAAAAAATGATGTTCCAACAATTCCTTGTGATCTGCAACAATCACAACAACAAATACCACACACACCAGTGATTGTTAGACAATCAACAAGGTTAAGTATACCTCCAAAAAAAATTTATCCCTCTTTGTATTCTATTTTACTTATTGATCCTTGTGGACCTAGATGTTATGATGAAGTTGTGTAGGTAGATACTAAGATTTAATGGGATTCTATAATGAAAGAAGAAATGGACTCTTTGCTAAAAAATAGGACATGAGATTATGCAAGTTTCCTACAGGTAAAATGGGTTTACAAAATAAATGGGTTTGCAAGTTGGAAGAAGAGGATGGAGGTAAGAAACAATTTAAAGCCAGGTTAGTAGTAAAAAAATTTGCATAGAAAAAAGGTATTGATTTTGATATTCTCTCTATTGTAAAAATGACTTCTATTCATATTGTTTTAAGTATTATGGCTACTGAAGATTTTCATTTGGAGCAGCTTGATGTTAAAACAACCTTCCTTCATGGTGATTTGGATGAAGAATTACACATGGCACAACCATAGGGATTTGAGGTCAAAGGTAAGGAGAACTTAGTGTGCAAATTGAAGAAAAGCTTATTTGGCTTGAAGCAAGCACCTCGGCAATGCTATCTAAAATTTGACAATTTTATGCATGAGCATGGATATAGTAGGTGTCATTCAAAGATCATTGTGTTTATTTTAAGAGGATGGATGATAATAACTACATTATTTTATGGTTATATGTTGATGATATGCTTGTAGCTAAGTCTAACATGGATCACATTAAGGAGTTGAAATGTCTGTTAGCACATGCATTTGCTATAAAGGATTTGGGGGCAACAAAACAAATCCTTGGTATGAATATTTGTAGAGATAGGAAGAATAGGACATTGATATTATCTTAGGTTGATTATATTGCAAAGGTGTTGCAACATTTCTCTATGAAGAATGCTAAAGTTATCAGCACACCTTTACCTAGTCATTTGAAGTTGATTAAGGAGATATGTCCCAAGACACAAGAAGAGGAGGACAAGATGTCCAAGGTACCCTATGCTTCAGCTATAGGAAGCTTGATGTATGCTATGGTATGTACTAAGCTCAATATTGCACATGCAGTGGGAGTCGATAGCAGGTATATGAGTCATCTAGTAATTGAGCATTGGAATGAAATTAAATGGATTCTTAGATATTTGAGAGGAACATTCAGTAAGTGTTTACACTTTGGGGGCTCTACTACTAATTTATAGTGATATGTTGACTCAAATTTGGTAGAGGATGTTGATACCAAGCAGAGTACTATATGTTATGTATTTATTGTTGGTGAAGCAGTAGTGAGTTGGGTTTCTCGGCTGTAGAAGGTTAATTTTTTATCCACTACAGAGCCAGAGTATGTTGCTACTGTAGAGGCAGCCAAGGAGATGATATGGCTTTAGTTATTCTTGGAAGAATTGAGACACCCTTAGATAGATAATTATTTGTTTATAGATAGTCAAAGTGCCATTTATCTTGCAAAGAATTCAGCTCTGCATTCAAAGACAAAACACATACAATTGTGGTACCATTTTATTCGGTCAGTTGTGGATGATGGATAGTTAAAGCTAGAAAAGATACATATAGATGATAATCTAGTAGATATATTTACCAATGTAGTAACAAGAGAGAAGCTGAACTCCTCTTCAACTTTGGTTGGTCTTCTTGATTAAATAGAATAATAGAACGTTAGAGTCCAAGGTGGTTGATATTCCAGTGGGAGCTACAAGTTTAGTAGTGCTATGATTAGTCTCCAAGTGGGAGACTATTGTGATTTGGAGCCTAATCAGACTTAGAGGTTTATTTAGCATGGTTTTCTCCCCATATTATTTCTACAGGGGTTTGGGGGAGCACCCCAAGATAGGGCCAAGGGGCGAAAGCTTGTATAAAAAGGTTTAGGGTTAAGGATTTCATAACGTAATGGTGATATTGTAGCTTCTTGTGGTGGTATTGATTTGTAAGGGATTGTGGATTGTAATTAATAGATAATAATAATATTGGACTTCTTGTTGGTGAATGTAGCCCAGGGATTGGGTGAACCACGTTAAATCTTGGTGTCTTGTGTTCTCTTTTGTGTGATCTATTATTTTCTAATATTGGTTATATTTGCATCTAACTATTATTTCCATTTGAGGTTAATCCTAATATTATTCTATAGTACATTTAATGTTTTTTACAAAATATTTATAGAACTACAAAATCCTAAGAGTCTAACTATGGACTTTATCTTTCTTGGAAGTGGAGGAGCTTGAGAAGTTGATATTTATTCACTAACTATTGTCTACAGGTTGTTTTACAAATGTGTTAAATCATTGTTTTGGGAGTTACACTTGCATGTTCTAATCAGTCTCACTAAATCACACTTTTATTCTGGGTCTAAAATAAATCTCATAAAATCTTGAATGTTAAAAGGCCAATGAACTAAGTCTATGCTTCACATCTCTAATTTGGAACTAAAATGAACAATGCCTTTATCAAACAATTCTTGAATGCTTAAAAGGATAAAATAACCACACATTTCATTTTGTTTTTAAAATAAATATTCCAAACACTTCAATTTAGGGCTTAAAAACAAAATCAAAAAATCTTGAATTCTCTTAAAGTAAAATGGTCTTTTTCCCATCCTTTTCAAAGCTTTCACGCACAATTTCTTTTGTTGACTCGAGTTATTTTGTTAACCATGATTGTCAAGTTGGAAAGAACATTTTATGTTAATCACAAGTGTCTTCAAGTCATAGAGAGGAAAAACCTAAAAGCTTCAAAATTAGAATGAACAAAGTGCCTTGCTTGTCTTAAGATGTATTTTTCAAACACATTTTTTCGTTATCTTTTATTTTTACAAAGTAGAACAATTAAAATTACGTGATGCATGTATCAAAAGCTATTAGCAAGATCATTTGCAACAACCTAGGAGTGCTTCTAGTGAGTTCATCATCCTTTGGTTAGCATCTCCCCATTGGATAGAAGCTCAAATTGATAAATCCCTCCTACCGGTATATAAAAGAGAAGGAAGATAAAAAAAAATTCTGTCAAGGACAAGTTCAGGTGATGCGTTCATGATGGCAGCCTGAGGTGGGAAGACTTCCGCATGATTTTAGCATTGTTAGAATAGATTATTAAGTGAATCACATGTGTAACAATCGTTTGACCTGACTCCATGGATCTAATTACAAACCAATTAGTAATTTACCCTTTTATCGTTACATCAAATCCAAATTAACCATAGGGATAAAATGTTCTTGAACTATCTTATTTGTGAAATGACCTCGTAGAAAATGTTTGTTAAACATAGTTGTCAAAGTTGGTTATCAAATGTCCTTTTTTTCCAAAAGAGATCCATTATTTTATCTCCCTCAAATTTTCTTTGTCTTTTGATGGATTTCTTGTTCACTTGATCCACAAACATTGTCTCAAAGTTAAAATAGGGCACACTTAGCATAGTCACTATTTCATCAGAGATTCATCTATGCTTCCAAAACATTATCATTCTAAATCGTACTCATTATGTTATCCCATGTTTTTTTCCTCTAGTATCATCATTTCTAAAGTATTTCATCAATTACTTTTCTCCCAATATCCTAACTAGCCGAGTTTTCTTCAACATGTCCCACCCCATTTATATCTTCCTTAGAATCAGTCCTTCCTCCTATTATGAGCTTCATCTAAATCCCATTTTGAGCTTATTTTTATAATAATCTGAGCTATACTGTTCATCCATATTTGTCCTTCATCCCTACCCAACTCATTGAATCAAAATGTGATGTCACAATCCTATTATGATGAGTTTGGTCATTCCACCTATTCTCCCTCTCCATTCTATTCCAATGATGATGAAGGTCTTGCTGACCATAATGGGTATGTTGAAATCCTTAGATATTTTTCTTTAAATGTCCTCCAAATCCAAACTACCCCATCATGCCCCCATGCATACCCACTAGTACTCCTTATCATACCTTTGACAAGGGAAATCTATTATTTCACTCACCCACACCTCCTTCCTATATCATGCCCACATAGTCCCCTCATACATTAGTCATGTCTCCATCTTCCTCCACCTTCATATCCCAATCTCCACCCTTCTAGAATAATGCTACTAGTTACATCCCTAATCCAAGTCCACCATCTCAATATCCTCTAACCCATTTTCTAAATGCTCCCATCAATCCTAATTATACAATACATCACCCTAATCCTCTTACTCTTTCCAATCCAATACACATGTCTCCAAGGTGTTTTACAAGGAAACCAAAAGAAAACCCATCTCCCACACCCATCTTTCCTCTTCCATCATCCCATCACTATTATCCCTATTTCATCCACCCCACTTATCAATCCCCTTCTATCTTCTACCTCCCATCCATGAAGTCCCTCCAAACCCCATCCACATCTCCTCCTCCTAGTATTACCCAAATCCCATGTAATGAATCTAATGAGTCTCTCCTCAATCAACTCATCTCTATTAAATAACTTACCATCCATCCATCTATCTCACTTAAAGAAACCATCCATGTATCTTCTATCATACCACCCACTCCAATCCAAACCTATCAAGATCTTTTCCAAAATAATGTTGAAATATCCCATAGCACAAAAGAAGATCCCACTATGCCATGCACTATATCTAAAGATCTTTCCATCCCACTTATTTCCCTACATGATCCACTTTTATAGTTAACTCCATCCAAAGAGCAGTCACCATCTCCTCCATATCCAAATCATACCATAATACCTACTCCATCTCAAGAGTTATTATCTTCCCTCCCTCCAAATCAAGATCCTATCCTTCCATCCCCTCTACTTCATCATCATACATCTCGTATAATCCATGGTAATAGATATACAAAAGAAGAACTAACTATCATATCCAAACCTTCAACGCCTTTACCTACAATTAGACTCACATCTTGTGTTCCAAATAATGAAAATCATATTGAGAAAAGAAATAAAAAGTATATTTTTGGATGTTGGTATCCCTTCTATCCCTTCATGGTCCCAAGTCCTTCCATCTTCACCCCAAATTTTCCATCCATCTTGTTCCACATCTATTTTGGGCCCTTATCCTACTACTTCTTTCCATCCCTCTATTTTGGGTCACTATATCCCTTATCTAAATCCCCCACCCTTTCCATCAATTTTGGCTCCTTATATACTTAATCTGAATCCTTTATATCCTCCATATATTTTGGGGCTTACTCCTTCCTTCCTTCCATCTGTTTAGGTCCTTATCCTTCACTCCCTCCATCCATTTTGAGCAATTGTATGCATCCATATCCTATATTCCAATCCATCACTCCATCCCCTCAAATCCAAAAGCTAGATCATTAAAGGAACTCATCCTTTAATCCCTTCCAACTACAACCTCTATCATTTCATCCATAATTTCTCCATATTCTCCATACTCCTTTTTCAATACGATGGCTAATAGAAGCAAATTGGATGCCAATATTAAAAAGCATAAATCCAAGAATCCAAAAAATCCCAATTTTCAACATGTCCCATCTAAAGTACATGTTCAAGAAGAAAAACATTTGATCCAAACAAAAGAAAGATTCAAAAGGCTAGGAAAACCCAAGCTGAAAAATTCAAAAATCATGTGGATAATTAAGATGCTCATAAAAGAAATGCATCTCAGAGAAAAATCTCAATTGGCATCCATTCTTGCTACTAAAAAAGCCTCATCCATTCATACTTTATCCAAATCTCCATATCCACATATTCTATCCCCCCAATTCATGTTTAGTCCTTATGCTTCTTATCCTACACTTGCACTCTTCCATCTTCCAAGTTTACTTTTGGTCCTTATATTTCTCCTACTACGTTTTCTCCTTAATCTTGTCCAAAATCATCTTTCTCACTACTTCATCCCCTTTTAGGATGTGTGCCAATGATGATCTTTCCAATTTCCTCATCCATTACCCACTTTATTGAAAATAGATTGACACAAGTATGAATATGTGTTTCAATCATTGTTTTGTCATAGATGTCAAACCTACTACTTGCTAGTAAGACAATTTCTTATATGATTTGAGTATAATCATTTGTTTGATTAATGAAGAAAATTTGATCAAATAAGGTAACAATAAAGGAAAGCTTGAGTTATGATATGGAAAAGGAGTACAACAATTAGTTAAGATAGTGGTATTATAGTGCATTTATAATCTACTTAAAGTTGCAAAGGATGGTTACATTAATTAAGTTTACAAGAACAAGTTAAACAAAGTATGTCTGCCAAGCTTAACAATCTGCATAATAGGTGCTAAGAAAAGTTAGTATAAGCCAAGCAAAAAATCAGTTGGAGCCAAGCAAAATCAATTTCAGTGCAAGTTGAGTATTATAGTGTAAACTGAGTAAAGTTTAGTTGATGTCGAGCACTAGTAAACTTTAATTTGTGTCGAGTGATTTGATAGTGGATGCTAAGCAATGCAATATGTTTTGAGCACTAGAAGCCAAGTAATGTCAAGTATCAGCATTATGAGAAAGATTTGAGAATTTGATGAATCTGAGCTAACAAATTTGATTTCTTGGATTTTGTGAACCATGTGGAAGATAAGCTTGATGAGCTCATGGAAAAGAATTCATGGTGAATTGTTTTGAGGTGAATCCAAAGAGAATTGAAGGAGAATTTTATAGAAGGGAATGAAATGAAATGATGAGTAAATTCATTGAATCATACCTAATCTAACCTAACCCTAAAATGGACAATGGAGGATGAATGACAAAAGATCTCAATTTTTTATTTATAGAGATGGTTGATTAGAAGAAAAGGTTTTCATGAGTGAGAACCTAAGGAAGACAAATATTCTAGGGTGTTGCTTCATTCAGTGATCTAAGAGAAGAGACTACATTGGCAAGTAAAGAAAAAAAGGCTTAAGGGTATGTATGCTTGAAAGGTGAACATGTTGTTAAAGCTAAAGTGTCTGAAAGCCAAGCAGAATGGAGAACTATAACAAAGATTTGTAATCTACAAGTGTGTTGTAAGTTGTTATCATATCAAGCCTTATTGTTAATTTCTAATCATTGTATCAATCTAGGATAAATCCTTTAGATTAAATTTGACCTAATAGTCATTTGTAAATACTTTAACTAGGTGACATTCCAAGTAAATGATCGAAGGTCCTCTACCAAGGCTCACTCCTAATAGGGTGATTGAAATCCTTTAACTAGGTCACATTTAATAGTGTGCATTGTAACCTTTAATAAGTTTGGCCTTTCATAGGGAATCACTTCAAAAGAGTGAGAATGAGCAGCATGTTACTGGTGGTTTTTCACAAATTGGGTTTTCACGTTAAATCATTGTGTCAAATGTGTTATTGAATCTGTTATGTTTCATGTTTACATTTTTGTAAAGTTGATTTGATAGTAACCTACAAGTTTAAGTGAATGTATGATCTAATGGATGCATGCATGATAAAAATATTTTATGGATATGGGTTCACTAAGTTTTGAAAAGTTTTAGTTCTCAATCTAGACCATGGATAACTGATTCACCCCCCTCTCAGTTATTTTAAAGAATTCCAACAATGTCTTATGTCTTCCCATCCATTATGTGCCAACTTTGACCCACCATTCCACTCATTTAATCCAAAATTTCTCATACTCACCCATCCTACCAACATCTATGAGTAAAAATCCATCAAAAAATAAAGTGAAGCAAAATAAGCATCCATTGGTGAAAACTTGGCAATTTAAGCATCATGGACAAGTACCCTGATGAAAACTTGGCAAACAAGCATCATGTGTAATCCCTCCATCCAAATTCTCTACACACATGGGGGCAAGTTCTATCACCCATCATACCAACATCTTATCCATTTCACCTCTTACCTCCTTCAGATCTTGATAAAAATAAAGACCACCAACATGATGCATTCTTTTGGTCACCTCTTTGACATCCATTCCCCATCTCCAACTTTTATCCACCCATCCTCTATCCATCCATTGTTTCTTCCATATAATCCATCCACCTTCTCTTTTTTAGCATCATCCACCCATTATAGTTATGCTCTACCTCATTCACCTTTCACATCCTATTTTTCATCTACCTCATCATCCTCTTATCGTCCAACCTTCCATCCTATCACACCCCTCATAAGAGCTCCTCTTAAATGACATACAATAACTAGGCGAACTATATTCCTTGGATACCATATAGTGTCCATCTTTCCATCTACCTATTCTAGTCCTATTTCCATCTAGTCATCACTGAATCCATTCATCTCCCAATCCCTATCTCTCTTTATTCCTCTACCCAAACCTTCTATCAGTCATACCCTTTTATTCTATCCTTGCACTTCCCACCATCTCTTCATCTTTCTATCACTTTTTACATCCCTTTTCATTTATATCTAGCTCTAGGTTATCCCTATGTACCCCAATGTCATCCATTCATATCCTAAATGTTCCTATAAATCTACCATCAACTACACCATCCCATTGCACATCTTTCACATCATCCAATCACATTCTTAATCTTCTGCCTAGCCTTGTGGAAAGCCTCAATCACAATCCAATCCATCATCATTGGGATACATCCTTCCCATTCCTTATCTTAAGTTATATGTTTCCCTTATCACATCACCCTATCCACCATCAATTTTCCATCTCTTGATCCTAAGCTTTCCATTCCACTACTTCCTTCATCCTATGCTTTTCTTTCACTGTCTCCTCATCCTAAGCTTTTTCACATTGTACTATATTAAATCAATTCCATTATCCTATCATACTGAGATTTTGTACTGTGATCCTTATAAACATCTTGGTCAATCAATGGTATATATCCCAAAGTCCATTCTTCTCTTGGTCTCATTGTATATATCCCAACTTTGCATATCAATTCATGTCTAATTAGAATCTGCAGTTCTCCTAGCTAGGCATTTTAGAAAGTCCTCATGCGAGATCCTTTCTCATCTAAGCATTGTCCTAAAAATTTTAGTTTTCCTAAATACCATCACCACTTTAGATACCATCGATAAATCCTTGTAGTTTACAACTTTCCTCTCGTCTAATCTTGGTCTATGTGTCTCCACCTTATCAATCTCTTTGGAAAAAGGTTATTTTCTATGGATTTACTCTTTTTTCTCTATTGGATTTCACTTTTGGTTCTTTATTACCTTTTCCAATTGATTTGGTTGTTCCCTCCTCAAGGTCACCATGATCTTTTATATCATGGTGTGTTGCAAATGGGGCAATTTGAGAGCAAGGTTTTGATCAAGTATTTTTCCTTTTTTCTTCTTGTGAGTTAATTGGATGTGACCCTTGTTTACAATTGGATAATAAAGATAAATAATTGTTGTCAATTATGGCAACACATGATGTACATGCTTATAGGAAACCTCATAAATAAAGATACTTAGCTTTTGGTACACAAAAAATTGTCTAAGTATGAATTTGGTTTACAATAGTGTATTGTTTTGTATGTAACTTGTTACTAACATCATATTATGACTAGTGAAGTTAAATGAAGATTGTACACATGTTGATGATGATGTATATAACCTTAGAAGTCAGTATGGACTGTACAAAAAAGAGATATTCATGTTTTACCAATGAAATAAGATAGCGGAATTGAAGGAAAGGAATTATTTTGTTTACCAAATAGTTACTTGACTGATTATGGCTGACATACTAGATGTTTACTCTAAGTTGGAAAAGTATATTGTGGTCTTAGCTAACCTAGCAGAAATTTTTGTAAAGGCATGGTATTTATGCAAAGGATATCTTGCGAATTCAAAGGCAGAAGTTGTGATATGTTGTGTTGAGCAATTGTATGCAAACTTTTGTGAAAGTGATATATGCAAAGTTTTGAAAAGCTATTTTGTGATCCAAGATTAACCTAAAGATTAGAGATCAGTCAAGAAAGAAGTTATAAAATCTATATTCTAGAAGTCTAATTACTTGTTTGGGTAATGATCTCTTCTTGTAATTGGAAGTGTATGTTTGGGTTGTGGGCTCGTCTTGCGTATACTGTACTACAACTCCTAACAGGGTTGAAATCTCCTAGCAAGGATTCAAAGTCTGCTAACAGGGACTCTCTATGCTGAATTTTCTCATTGACTTCTAAAAAATTCCATCCTCTAACAAGGAACTTATTTATCAATATATTATCTAGTGGGTATCATCCCCACTGGGGTTTTCACTTGGCCAGGGTTTCCCTAGTTAACAAAATATGTTGTTATGAGTTATCTTTGTACATGGTTACTATTACTATTCAACGTTAATTTATTACTTTGTTATGTATGGTTTAAAGTAACAAATAATACCCAATTGATGACTAAAGTTTGTAGATTATTGATTCACCTCCCCCCCAGTAATTCCTATTTCTAACAATTGGTATCAGAGCACAATTACTCAGAAGAGGCTTAACAGCTTGAGTAAGATCCCTATGGATAAAGAATAGTTGATGAAGAACCTTGAAGAAGCACTTGAATAGATTGATCTCCTTATTGAAGAAAGAGATAAGCTAAAGGACAGATATGAAGACTCCAAAGTATACATCAGACAATTGAAGGATAAGATTGAATAGCTCGAATCCAGGCCTAAATCTACTGAATCTGAAACTAATGATGACAATTATTCAAAGCTAAAGATAGAGTACAAGATCTTGAAGCATGAATTGAAGATTACAAACCTAAAGTTAACTTTGAGGAGTGATCCTAGCAAAGTTGAATCTAAATTGAAAATTGAGAATATAGATCTTAGAGAAGGTCTAGCAAAAAAGACATCTAAGTTTGGAACATTGAAAGAAGATCATGAAGAACTTCATAAGTACAACACTACAGTGAAAGGTGAACTAACTCAATGCAAAAAAAAACTTTAGAAGCTTTATTCTAGTAGAGAAAAGCTTGCTGATTCTATGTCAATACATAGTCCTACTTATGATAAGACTGGTCTTGGTTATCAATTTAATATGTCTGCAAAGAAACTTAAGATTAGATTAGATTTGAAAGAAAAAAGAAAAAATATGATGATAAGATTGAATCTAGTCAATCTTCTGATAAACCTAAAGAAGTTGGACAAGAAAAGGAAGTTGAGATATTGGATGAACCAAAGCAAGTGAAATCTCCCAAGGAAACTAGGTATGAATTTAGAGGTAAGTGTTTTTCATGTAATGAAATAGATCATATGAAAAGAGATTGTACAAATAAGTCAATTAATAATGTTAAGGACTTTTATTGTCATAATTTTCATGGTATGGGTCATAAAGAAATTGATTGTAGGAAACTAAAATATGACAATGATAGAAAAAAATAGTAGAATGTCTACAAATACTAACCCTGTAGATAGAAGAAGATCTAATGAAAGGACATCAAGAGAAGGAATACCTTATGAAGAAAGAAGACAGATCATGTGTTATAAGTGTAACAACTTTGAACACATTGCTTGAAATTGGCATGCACCTGATTATTAGCAGAATCCTAGAAGCAAAACTCCAATATGTCAATTATGCAACAACTTTGGACATATGGAAAAGTATTGCAGAATGGATAGAAACTTTGGAGATAGAAGGAACAATGGAAGATACTTCAAAAATAGAAGGAATGATGGAAGAAACATTAGAAATGATAGAAGGAACCATGAGTGGAACTCCAAAAATAACAAAGACAATGACAAACAAAGAAATATAGTTAGTGAACTTCAAGAAGAACTCAATGAGGCATTTATAAAAGGATTAGACATCTCAAAAATAAATGTTAGATAATGATAAGACAAGAAGATTGAAGTCAATTATCGAGTTTGATTTAATTAAGTTGAATCAAACTTGTTTACAACACCAGAATTTGAAGCTTCATCTAAAGATCGAACTAGAGGTAGCAAAGTTGGGAAAAGGTGTATCAAGATAAGTTTAGATGGTATCTAATCTCACTTGTAATTTGGAGCTTATCTAAATTATTTATGAAGGAATTAAGAGTTACTCTTATTATAGAAAAGGTTAATTCTATAGCAGAAGATGAAAACTATTTTCTTACTATGAATTTTGTGAAGCAATTTTTTGTGGACCATTTTCATGATGTAAGGAAGCTATGGTAAACTTTGGATAGCATCTGACGGTTGGATAGAAGATTTTGAGAAGATATTTGATTTTAGAATGTAATTGACATCTTTTTCATGTTTGCAAAGTATGCAATTAATGTAAGTTTGAGTTGAAGGAATAAAATGGAGCACAAACTTGATTACCACTTCATTGCAATTACATCATAAACATAGAGCACTCAGAAGTGACTTGATAAGGTGATTCAAAACAAACCCTCTTTTTGAAAAAAGGTATTTTATCATTTATTCATAGAATTTATTTGATAAAATTTTATATTTGATAGAATCATGGATATGTCATAGTTCATAATGTTGAGAATGAGGAGAGACCAAAATTGAAGGTTTTTTCCATGAAACCTGTAGAAGAAAACCCTAATTCAGCATTATCCATTACTCTGAACAATGTAGTTTATTTGGAAGACGTAGGAAGTTATCTTACCAATAAGTATGAATCTATTGGGGGTGACTATATGAAAAAGGATATGGAATTAGTCTTTAATCACGATATGACTATGAAAACCAAATTTTAAAATTTCCTGTTCAAATATCATTTCTACCAAGAATTGGACACAGATGAGTGGACATAGATCATACTAAGTAAAATACATGATGGAAAACTACAGATGGAAGATAGTGTAGTCAATATTTTAGATGACCTTATTCATGAGGTAACTAATCTTAGCAAACAAGGAAATGTACCTATAGACAAGAAATTGGTTAAGAAGAAATTTGAGAGCTACACCAAAGTAGTTTATAATGGAAAGGCCATGGTAATGAGCACCATTAAAAAAGATGATGTAAGATTCCTAAGTAGAATCATTGCCTACTCTATATGTGCAAGTTCTAAGATTGATGAACTATGAGCCGGATTCATCTATGTATCCTACAAGATATGCTTTCAGAAGGAATAGGTTAACATTAGTAAAATTCTAAGAATGTAACTTCTTGAGAACCTAGAGAAAATCAAAAGGAGTAAGAATGGTGTGTTTAGATTTCAATCACTAATTAATAATATTTTTTTATGTGCTTAAGAGATTTCCATATTTTTCAGTCATAGAGATTATAAGTAGTGAGAGGTCTACAATGGAGAAGATCACAAAAGTGTGTAGAAGACATCTAATAGATAAAATCTTGGATAGTGAGAATTTGATAATGAAAACATTTCAGAATGAGATGAGACAGAGATTCAGAATTGCACTCACAATTGTAGATAGATTTAAAGAAGATATTTGTGTTATGGTTGATATAGATTTTGCTTGTATTCAAGCAGTATAACCTTGGGAAACATTTCTTGATACCTTGGGTTATGAATCGAGTGATGAAACAACAATCAGATACATTAATTTATTGTTGAAATCTAAGAAGAACCAAGCTAAGTATAGATGTGGAACCTATGATGAGATTACCCAATTATCCCATCAGGCATCCTTGGAGAAAGAATCTCACAAGAAGATAGAGACAATAATGAAGAAAGCTTTATCAGAGGCCAGTATGACTGAGAGTGAGTCACAAGTAGTCAGGAAAATAATGAAACAAGGTATATTGAATGTGAAACCTTTGTCAGTATCTATTGCAGAGACATCTTTGGAACAAAGCATTCCTTATGCAGCAGTACTATATGTACAACCAAGTGAGCCGAAGAGGAAATTAGAGAGACTAGTGGAAGTTGTGACCACCAAGACAAAAAGGGTCAAGCAAGAAGCCACTAGACTAGGAAAGTGACAAAATACATTGTTGATAATTGTTGAGTCTAGTAAAGAACATGAACAAGAATAAGAAGGTAACTACTTCTAAATAGTCAGTAGGAAAAGCTCAGAAACCCTGGAAGCCAAAGATAGAAAAGATAAATTCAACCATTGCTAATGAAGGCAATTTTGTGCAAATGAACAAATTTTATGACTTGTAGAACAATTTTGAGAAAGATCATATTGATATATCTATTGTGTGATACATAATAGCCAACAATATGAAACTAGAGGATATTAAAGGCACAATAAACTAGAAAGTCTATGGCAGACTTATTGAGAAGAAAACACTAGCTTGAGAAGAGGACATAGAACTTTAGAAGTCTATGATAGGAACAATATGCAAGACTGATAATGAAGAAGAATTCAAGAGATTGTTGAAAAATCTAGCACCTTACTTGAGAAACAAGCTAAGACCATTTCTTTTTATGGCCAGTGAGTAGGATAAGATAAGAAGTGAAACTATGACAGCTATAAGTCAAATGATGATAGAGTCCAAGGTAGCATCTTCAAAAGCACCCAAAACCTCGAAAGTGTTAGTAAGTGGTGACACAATGCAGATAGATTAGACCAATGTTACCATTAACATTGATGATACTAACCTATTTGAGAGTTCCAAATAGAATAAACCTCATACCAAGGATATTGAAGATCAATTGAAGCAAATTGAAGAAGAGAATATCTTATTAGAAGAAGAAAAGAGGAAAATAGAGGAGGCCAAGTAGAAATTGCTTAAAGATGAAATGAAAAGAAAAGTTGAGGATGAAAAGAAAAGACTATTTGAAGAAGAAAAGAAGAGAAAGTTAGAGGAAGATGAGAAGAAGATATTAGAGGAGGAAGAAAAGAGAGAAAAAGAAAGAAAAGAAAGAGAAGAGAAAGAGAAAGAAGAAAGAAGAGTCAAAGAGGTAGCTGAAAAGAAGCAAAGGGAAGATGACACTAAACCTTCTAGTTCATCTACTTCACTTTTACTTGCTAGCTTGATAACTAATGATGATGATCAAACTAACTTGATCTCATCTTTGTCAAGACTTATTGAAATAAAATAGAACAGTGAAGAGCCTCTAGAGAACCTTGATGGAGGTTACTAATAGATTACATAGTACTCTGGTAGTCTAGCATATAGTGGTAGATTTTGAACAAAGGGCATAGGCAGTGTTGAATGTTTTTGATGAGGAATTCACAAATTTACTAAATGTTGCATAATCTAAGGCACAGATCTCACATGATCCTAACTTTTTTAGCACTATTTGTTAAAATATCAAGAACTATTTGATAAGTCTTCATACTTGTATCAAGAAACTTTGAAAATTTCAACAGGATGGCAAAATATTGAATAATAAGTGTACTCGATCTCACAAGTTGATTAAGGATATTGATAGTTAGATTGAAGGTAATATGAGTGAGCTAGAAGCTCTATCTAACTAGTTACAACAACCTTTCAACAAACTTGATGATTTTGAAGGACAAATAGCCAGTATTCATAGTGATATCAAGAAACTGGAACTTCAAAAGAAAAAAATTTGAAGAGAGTATTGGACTTCAAAGAGTCTATTGCCATGAAAATATCTATTGTCAAAAAATAGTTGGAGGAATGTGTCAAGGCCAAGAACACTTATTCTAATTTTTTACACTCCAACCTTAATGCAAGTGAGATTGTATCATATACCCTATGTATAATTATCACCTCTATTGAATCAACCAAGGATACATGGACAAAAGATATGAATAGTCTTAAGGCAACTTTTGATGATTGCATGAAGATACTATTAGTTTAAGGAAGAAGAACAAAGTTTTGACATTTTAACCTTTGTCATTGATGTCCAAGGGGGAGAAAATGCATATGAAAATTATAAATCAAGTAGAGAAAAGATAAATATATAAGCTATAAAATCATATTGTAAGGGGAAGCATGTGTAAGATGGACAAGTTGCAATAGATGTAATGTTACTATATTATTTTTTTAAAGTTTTTGGTACTTAGCCAATTTTCCCTATTTTGTTGTCATCAATGCCAAAGGGGGAGATTGTTGAAAATTGGCTAATGAAGATATGTAATTTTTTTCATTTATGGCAACACATAATGTACATGCTTACATAAAAGCTTTAAAATAAAGATACTTAGCTTTTGGTACACAGAAATTGTCTAAGTATGAATTTGGTTTATAGCAGTGTATTGTTTTGTATGTAACTTGTTATTGACGTCATATTATTACTAGCGAAGTTAAATGAATATTGTATACATGTTGATGATGACATTTATAACCTTAGAAGTTAGTACAAACTATACAAAAAAAGAGATATTTGTGTTTTACCAATGAAACAGAATAGCAAAATTCAAGGAAAGGAGTTATTTTGTTTACAAAATAATTAGTTAATTGATTAGTGCCAACATCCTGGATGTTTACTCTAAGTTGGAAAAGAATATTGTGGTCTTAGCTAACCTAGCATCAATTTTTGTAAAGGCATGGTATTTATGCAAAGGACATCTTTAGAATTCAAGTTGTGTTGAGAAATTGTATGTGAACTTTTGTGAAAGTGATATATGCGAAGTTTTGAAAAGTTATTTTGTGATCTGAGATCAAGTTAAACATCATAGATTACTCAAGAAAGAAGTTACAAAATCTATATTCTAGAATTATAATTACTTGTTTGGGTAGTGAGCTTTTCGTGTAATTGGAAGTGCATGTTTGGGCAGTGGGATCATCTTGCATCTATTGTACTGCAACTCCTAATAGGGTTGGAATCTCCTAACAGTGATTCAAAGTCTCATAATAGGGACTCTCTATATTGAATTTTCTCATTGACTCCTAATAGGGTCCATCCTCTAATAAGGAACTTATATATCAGTATATTATCTAGTGGGTATCATCCCCACCAGGGTTTTCCCTTGGCTTGGGTTTTCCTAGTTAACAAAATATGGTGTTATGAGTTATCTTTGTGCATGGTTAATGTTACTATTCAGCATTACTTTGTTATGTATGGTTTAAAGTAACAAATAATATCTAGTTGGCAACTAAAGTTTGTAGATTACTTATTAACCACCCCCCCCCCCCCTCCCTCAGCAATTCCTATTTCAAACAACCCTTGCATATTCGAAACATATGTGATCACTTCTGGTTTACATGGTGTGCTTGGGAAATATCATTTTCTTGTGGGTTACCTAGTATTATTTTCATTATGATTCCTTTGGGATTTATGTGTGATATTTGGGCAATCCTTGTGTGTTTGTTTTGAGTCATTCCTCTATAATATTGGTGAAAATTCCTTGATGTTCTTCGTAACCTTGGCACGTCTCCACAATTCCTATATCAAAATAAGTGCTCAACTACATGGTGGTGATCCCCTTTAGAACACCTACACACTCAAGCTTCAATGGATTCCTTCAGCCCTAGATTCCATAAAATTAAAATCCATTGTCCAACATCATATCCAAGCATCCAATCTCATTTTTCCTACAATCATGATCCCACCATTCCCCACCTCTTTTTCATTTCCCTCTCCATCCCATACCCAATATCCTATGGGTTCATTTTAAAACTGCCAATTCCCCCCATCCCCACCCTATGTCCTTAACAACCCCTTTTGTCTCATTATCTTGTAGTGAGATTTTGAGTCCTTGTTGATCTTCTCTTAACCAATTTGATTCCTCCTCCTTGCCCCAGATTCTCATACCTTTCAATAAGCCTTCGGGCCGCGTCTTCTCTCACTGCCACTTCTCGAGGGGGCATCAATTAGTCCCATATCTCCTCTTTCTATTCGACACTAGGGAAACTTTGTTACTTTAGAAATATTCTTCATGTTGTCTATCTTCAAACTTCTTTGAAATAGTGTTGTTCCAACACTATGTCAAAGAGGGAAAATTGCAGACACCTAAATCTGATTACATCATTTAATTAATTCTATTTAGTCATCTCATAAGGAATCATTGATTAAGTATTTACTATTTAATTAATTAAATGTCATCCCCTGGATTATTTATTTATTTAATTGACTATAGCCCAATCGATAAAATCAAATGACAAATCAAAAGTCTAATCATCAATTAAATCCCTTTTCTCCTATTAAATTAAATAAATATATAATATAAACTTAATCTAATCCTAAAAAGTATATTTTATTTAATAAATCATTTTGAATCAAATCCCCAACCCCTAACTATTCCTAAATCCCTATCATTAACTAAATCTAACTCATTCACCCATGCTAATCCTATTTAGCCAACTAACTAATCCACCTCATAAGTGCTAGCCCACTTTCATCCCTCTAACATACCACTTGTATCATAATTTCCTACTAAGCTAAGCCTAATCCCTTCCCTAAACATGTGCACAACTTTAATCAAGGGTTAAGAAGTCCTAAGCCAAACCAATGTCAAACTCCTATACCATCCCTCTTACATTCCTATCCAAATGACTTTAAGGCTCTTACATGTATTAAAGGCTCTTTAAGGCCTCTTACATCCCTCTTCCACACTTCTTCTCCCTCATAACTCTCATTGACCATCCATTTGTCCTATCTTCTCACATCCAATCCCCCTATGACACTTGTCACAAGGTTATCGATTTGAAGAAGCACAATCTATGTGCTCCCCTTTCCTTGCATCCTTTCCCTCCCTCATCCTTGCATCTTTGCCCTCCATCCTCACATCTTTGGCCTATAAATGAAACCCTCTCTCTTCACAATTTAACAATAAACTCTCATGAAAACTCATTATGCCCCTTTTGAAAATATTTTTATCAAACCTCACCCTTACCATGCAGGAATCCACACTCACCCTATACACCATGTTTTACCCTTTGAAGGCTCCCATCTATTGAAGGCTTGAAGCAAGTCTGAGCATACATCTCCATCATTAGACACATCAACCCATCAAAGGAGGCTCAGAATGTTGATCATGTGGCTTACATCCCATTTTGCATGCTTTTCTTTTGTCCACTCATAGGTGTTAACCTTATTATTTTTGTTGAGTTCTTTGTCTAATTATTGTATTCCATTGACACTAATGATTCGCAAGAGATACAGAGGCAATTTACACAAGGACCTAGGGTGGAGATTATCAAAGTGAAGGTTTGATCTGGTTGGAGATTTTTTGCAAAGGTTTTACAAAGATCTTGGAGGATGAAGGCAAGAATATTGGACCCTAAGGAGATTCAATATCTATGTGATGATGTGGAAGCAAGGCTCTTAGAGAAAGTTAAAATAGATTATGGATATGAGATGGAGTTGATGAAGAATGAGATCATGAAGACTACAATTGATGTACCTCAACATGTGGGTATTGAAGATGGTTATGAGGAAGTCACTAAGGACTTTGACATTGTTGGATTGCATGGTGATGATAGAACTGATCATGTGGAGAGATCTATGGAAGATAGAGCTTGTCAACCAGATAGATCTAATACTCAATTGAAGCTAAAGCATAAGGTGGATGTTTCTAATTTCTCAGATACTTTGAATCCTGAAGACTTGAATAATTGGATTGGTAAATTGGAAGATTACTTTGAGTTATAAGTTTTTAGAGATCTACTCGAAGTGAGGTTGACACAAAATAAGTTGAAAGGACATGTTTCTCTTTGGTGGAAAGAATTACAAACATATAGAAAAGAGGAAGGTGAAATGAAGATCACTTGTTGGAGATTGATGGTGAAAAATTGAAGGCTAAGTTCATACCTATTAATTATTAACTTGAATTATTTAAAAGGTTGCAAAATCTAAAATAGAAAGATTTGTCTGTGAAGGATTATACCAAAGAGTTCTAAAAGCTGACTATTTGGTCTGGACATTAAGAACTATCTAAGGAGAAGGTGGCTTGGTAAGTTAATGTCTTAAGATTAAAAGTTCAAGATGAGATTGGTATGTTGAATATTTCTTCAATTGATGATGCTTATTAGTATTCTCTAAAGGAAAAAGATAAGTTGAAGAGGAGAAACAAGGTAGTTCATGAGGGAAGGAGAAACAGGATCACTTGACAAAGGATAAATTGAGTGTAGAATGTGAACCAAAACCTATTGATTAGAGGAATAGGATAGGTAGAGGTGCATTTAAGAGTACTTTCTATAGATGTGGTGAAGGTGGTCATAGATTGTTTGAGTATTCATAGAAGGTTGGTGACAAGAGAGTTAAACTAAAGGCTTGGTCAATGAACCTAACCAGGGAGAGAGTTTGTTGGATCAGCGAGTACTATTTGGTAAGAGGGCACTAGAAACTTGTCAAAGGAGTAATTTTTTTAGGACTTTTTGTAAGTCTAGTTGTAAAATCTACAAAGTAATTGTTGATGGTGGTAGTACGGATAACCTTGTTGCTAAGGAGATGATTCAAAAACTTGGCTTGAAGATAATGAGACATCCTTGACCTTATAGGATTGGTTGGTTACAAGATGAACATGCTTTGGAAGTGAGGGATAAATATCTTGTTGATTTTTTCATTTGGGCATTATAAGGATCAAGTGTTCTGTGATATTATGGATATGAGTAGTTGTCACATATTGCTTGGTAGACCTTAGTATTATGATTGTAGAGATATGCATGATTGTGTCAAGAATGTGATTACTATTGAGAAAGGTGGTAGGAAGCATTCCCTAATTCCTTTATAGAATGAAGAACTTGAGTATCCTAAGAGGGTTAGAGATCAGCGTGGAAAAAAAATTAGTGGTATACTGAGGAAGGATGTAAATAAGAAATATGGAACAAGGAAAAGAGTGTGCAAGTTGAAGACCTGGAGGACATGTATGTGAAAAATCAATTTGGGATTCTTGTGCTAAATCAAGATCTTCTTCCATCTACTGAGAACATTTTTTTTTCACCTAGGGTGTCTTTTGCAGGGGCATCTTAGGGTAGTTTGCAATCCTATATGTTGGAGGGATTTTGGCTTTCAAGTTGAGCACTTTGCCACCAAAGGAGTGGTGCTCACTCATTATTGGATGTAGTATTTTTTATGGTACTTGCTCATTGATGGAGCTTGGCATATACTATTGCTCAACATATACTAAGTTGCTCAACAATTCTTACAAGAGCTTGATAGTGCTTGGCTGGTGGTTGCTAATGCTCAACAATTTGGGCTTGTCGAATAGAGTTTTTGTGGATTTGATCAATTGGCACAATGCATATAATGCATGAGGCATGTGATGGTGATTTGGAGTAATCATGGGAGTTTGTGTGGACCTATTTGGGATCTAGTTATTTTTCTTAGGTGTATTTAATGGGTGTTGTAAAACTTTTAAGGCATTTGGTATTTAATACCTATTGTAGGCTGACTTGTGGCTTAATTAGATATTTAATATAAGGGATTATTTAATTTTTAACTTGTTGATTAGTTGGGTATACGTAGAGGTTCATGTGGAGTCTTGAATCATTATTCAATTCAAGATGGAGTAGTTGAGAGGAGTGAAGTTTGGGCAGAACTAGTAGCTAAGTGTGGGCTTGTGAAACAAGAACCTTTCTTGGTGGCTTGCGAGCACAAGTTTATATTCTTCTTGGAGTTTCTATTAGATTGTGGTGTTGGAATTCTTTAGAATAACTGAGACAGGGGGTGAATTAGTTATCCAAGGTCAAGATGTATAATTAAAACTTTTCACAACTTAGTAAACCCATATCCATAAAAAAATTTCATTATGCATGTATCCATTAGATTATGAAATCACTTAAACTTGTAGATTACTATCAAATCAACTTTACAGAAATATAAATATGAAACATAATAGATTCAATAACACATTTGACACAATGATTTAACATGGAAACCCAATTTGGAAAAAAACCACCAGTAAGATGCTACTCATCCTCACTCTTCTAAAGTGATGCCTTGTGAAAGGCCAACCCTGTTAAAGGTTACAAGGCACACTGTTAAATGTGACCTGGTAAAAGGATTTCAATCACCCTATCAGGAGTGAGCCTTATTAGAGGACTTTAGATCATTCACTTGGAATGTCTCTCGATTAAAGGATTTATAAATGACTATTAGGTCAACCTTAATCCAAAGGATCTACCCTAGGCTGGTACAATGATTAGAAAGTAGCAGTAAGGCTTCATCTAATAACAACTTACAACACACTTGTAGATTATAGATATTTGTTTCATTCATCCATTCTAATTGGCTTTCACATACTTCAACTCTAATAGCTTGTTCACCCTTCAAGCATCCATACCCTTAAGCCTTCTTTCTTTACTTTCCAATGTAGTCTCTTTTCTTTGGTCATTGAATGAAGCAATACCCAAGACTCCTTGTCTTCCTTAGGTTCTTGCACATGACAACCTTTATTTCTAACCAGCCATCTCTATGAACAAAAAATTAAGATCTTTTGTCATTCAATGAATCTACCCCTCATTTCATTTCATTCCCTTTTAGAAACTTCTCCTTCAATCCTCTTTGAATTCACCTAAAAAGGGTTCATCATGAATTATGTGCTACTAGCTCATCAATCTTATCTTCCACGTGGTTCATACAATCTAAGAAATCAAACTTGTCAACTCAGATTCATCAAATTCTTGATTTTTCTCATAATATTGACACTTGACATTAACTGACTTATAGTGCTCAGTGCATACTATGTTGCTTAACATCAACTAACAAATCACTTGGTACAAAATAAATTTTGTTGGTGCTCAGCATTAACTAAACTTTACTTGGCTTACATTGTTCCACTCAACTTACATTGAAATTTGACTTTTCTCAGCTCCAATTGATTTTCTACTTATCTTACACTAACTTTTCTTGGCAACTACTATGCAGATTATTAAGCTTGGTAGACATACTTTATTTAACTTATTCTTCTAAACTTAATCAATGTAACCATCCTTTGCAACCTTAAGTAGATTATCAATGCACTATAATATTGTTGTCTTAATTGATCCTTGTACTCCTTTTCCATAGCATAACTCAACATTTCCTCTAGGTTCTATTGTTATTTCATTTGATCAAATCCCCTTCATCAGTCAAAAAAATGATACTACTCAAATCATATAAGCAATTGTCTTACCAGCAAGTAGCAGGTTTGAAATCATTGACAAAATAATGATTGAAATACATTTATCATACTTACATCGATTTGTTTTCAACAATCTCCCTCTTTGACATTGATGGAAAACCAAACTGATAAAACTTAATCAATATAAACAACAAAATACCAAAAACTTTCATCTTTTGAATAGGTTTAAAAATTATGTTATGATCAATAGACAATCAATCAAATCATCCTTATGACTCTCTCTTGATTACTTCTAAGTTCTCCTTTGACATCAACTCCCTCTTACTAGATAGATGTAATCAGTAGGTACACTTTCTCCCTCTGAGTAGATATTCCATGTGTTTTTTATCTGTATCTTTTATCACTCTCAACAGAATCAAGAGGATTAGGATTTCTTCCTCATCTCCCTCAAAAATATCTCCCTCTAGTAAACTATCTCCCTCTTTGACAACAATTCCAAAGACATTTCATCTTTAATATGCAGATATGAACATTCTTAGTTCCTCCCTCGGTCACCTAGCTTGTGATTGATTTGTAGTTCTAGCTTTTTTATTACTTTAGGCATCTCCTAAATTAAGATCCATTACATCAATGTGTAACATATGTCAATCAACTTGTTTGATGCAGGGCACTCCTCATGCTTCTTAGTTAGCCTTTGATAGGGGTATCAACCCTAGTTTACCTCTTAGATACTCATGAGCATCCTTAGGTAATGCTTTTGTGAAGATATCAGCTATTTTCTCTTTTGTGTTAACATATTCCATCTTCAGCTCTTTATCTTGAACTAATTCTCTCAAGTAATGATACTTGATAGAAAAGTGTGTAGTCTTTATAGGATTCTTTGATATATTTAGAGCACTTGTATTATCACAATAAAACATCACAAGTTTAGTGATTTCTTCTTTCCTACCTTTGAGTAGCTTTTTGATCCATACAATGTACAATTTACTGTAGTAGCGACATATTTAGCTTCATCAGTAGATTGAGAGATACAATTTTGTTTCTTGCTATTCCATCTAACTAGCCTTTTAACTAAGAAAAATGTTCCTCCACTAGTGCTTTTTCTAGAATCAATATTTCAGCCCAGTTAGCATCAATGTAGGCTCTCAATTCAAATTTCTCATTTTTCTTATGGTACGAACCATAGTCCTCTATTCCTTTTAGATATCTCATTATTCTCTTTACTTCAATAAAATGATTCTCCATAGGATTAGCAAAGAATCTTGCAACTATCCCTACAGATAATGCAACATCAAGACTGTTGTGTACTACATATTGTAATTTTCCAATCATAGGCCTGTATAATATTTGATTCACCTCAGCTGAATTATTATTCTATGACAATTTATGTCCTATCACTATAGGTGTGCTTACTGGCTTGGAATCCTCCAATTCAAAAGTTTTTAGTATCTCCTCAACATACTTTTATTGAGTGATGTATATACCATATTTTATCTGATGTACTTGCAAACCTACAAAGAACTTAATCTCTACAAACATAGACATCTCAAATTCTTTCATCATTTAATTTGCAAAAGCCTTACATTAAGTATCTTGACCTCCAACTATGATATCATCAACAAATATTTCATATAGTAAAATACCTGCCTTTCTCTATCTTCAAGTATAGATTGTTGTTATCATCACTACTTAATCTCTCCAAACATAAACATCTCAAATTCTTTCGTCATTTAATTTGCAAAAGCCTTACATTAAGTATCTTGACCTCCAAATATGATATCATCAACAAATATTTCATATAGTAAAATACCTTTGTCTTTCTCTATCTTCAAGTATAGATTGTTGTTATCATCACTCCTTTCAAATCCAATCTTCACAAGATAATTATGAAGCCTCTCATACCACACTCTTGGTCCTCACTTCAAATGATATAAATCTTTGTGTAATCTACATACCATCTTCTTGTTGTTAGCATCAATAAATCCTTCTGGCTATTCTATATAAACTTCTTCCTCTAATATATCATTCAGATATGTAGACTTAAATCCATTTGGTAAGCTTTGGAACCTTTGTATGTAGAGTAAGCAAGCAAAGTTCTTACTCCTTCCAATCTTGCAACAGGGGAAAATGTTTCTCCATAGGAAATCCCTTCTTCTTGTGCATATCCTTTACAAATTAATCTTGTTGTATTCCTTGTGATTTCACATTTTCATCTAACTTGTTTCTATATACCCACTTGGTACCAATCACATTTTTGTCTTCTGGTCTAGGAATTAGACTCCATGTTTCTTTTTTCTCAATTTTTTCAATCTCTTCTTCCATGGCTTTACTCCAGTCCACATATTCTAAGGCATCTTTCATTGTTTTAGGTTCTTGCATGCTCAAAAAACATGTATCATTTCTCAAATTTTTCATTATCATTGGTCAAGCATTTTTATCCCCAATGATTTGTGCAACAAGGTGATGTCTCTTGACATACTTAGACAATCTTGGTTCACCTTTGTTTTCTTCATTTGGTCTCTCAAATTTTGAATCACTATGTACATCTCTATTAGGTAGTTCAACATCTCTTTCGTGTACACTATTATTAGAATCAGAATGTGTCTCAACTTCATTTTGTAACTCAGCTCCTGAATACAACTTGATTCTTGAATGCAGCTTGGTTCCTGAATGCAACTTGGTTCTTGAATGCAACTTGACATTCATAGTATGTGACTCTAAAGTCACTAAAACTTATTGTTGGTTTGCAACTTGATTTATGAAATCTTCATCAGTAGAAATACCTTCATAAAAGTATGCAAATAATTTGTATTCTATTGGTTCCTTCATAGTTTTAGCCTTATATACTTCTATATATTCATCAAATTTCACATTTGAACTTTCCACAACTTTTTTAGTGTTAGTAGTTAAACACCTATAAGCTTTACTTGTTGTGAAATAACCAAGAAATATACCTTCTTCACTTTTTACATCAAGTTTACCACTCCTGAAATCTTTGAGAATATAACACTTGCTTCCAAATACCTTAAAATATTTTACATTGGGTGAGTATCCATACCAAAGCTCAAAAGGTGTAGAATGAGTACCTTTCTTGACTTGCACATGGTTCAAGGTATAGACAGCTATACTTACAGCTTCTATCCAGTATTTCAAAGTAACATTTTTCTCCATCATGAGTTTCCTAGCACTATCCATTGTAGACTTGTTCCTCCTTTCAGCAATTCTATTTTGTGGAGAGGTTCTAGGAGTAGGTGTTTGTCCTTTGATTCCCCTATCATTACCAAACATCTCAAACTCATTTGATATAAATTATCCTCCTTTGTCAGATCTCAAACATTTTAGACTTTTACTTGTTTCCTTCTCAACTCTTGCTAAGTAGCACTTAAACATTTGGAAAGCATTAGATTTCTATTTTAAAAACATAACTATCATCATTCTAGTTTAATCATCAACAAGTAGCATAATGTACTTATCTCCTTTGTAGCTTTTCACTTCAATTGGTCCACACAAGTTAGTATGAACAATCTCTAGTATTCCTTTTGAGGTATGAGTCTTACTCCTAAAACTTGACTTTGTCATTTTGCCTAACTAACATTGTTTGCAAATTATATTGTCAAGTTTCTTTAACTTGGGAAAACCTCTGACTCTTCTCATATTACTAACACTAACCAAGTTATCAAAATTAACATGACATAACCTCTTGTATTATAGCCACACATCATCAAATTATATAATTAAATAAGTAGCATCCTCTATATCAAGGTAGAATAGATTACCTCTAGTTTGATCACCTTTTCCAATTATTTTTTCATTAGTATCATATATCTTAGCAATCTTGTTTTCAAACTCAACTTTACACCTAATTTTTTAGTTTTGATACACTCAAAAAATTATGATTAAGTCCTTCAACGTAATAAGAATTTTCACATAAAATCTTTTCTAGGAGTTTGATCGAACCTTTTCCTTTTATCATACATGGTGCATCATTACCAAACCGTAAACTATTTCCATCATAATAATTCAAGGTAATGAACTTCTTTTGTCTCTAGTCATGTGACGTGAACACCCACTATCAATGATCCATATATCATTATTGTTCACACAAGAGACTAGTGCAATGGCCTCATTCTCATCAGATTCACCCTTCATTGTAACATACACCACTTCATCATCATGATCGTTAGATCCATCTTTAGTTTCTTCTACAACAATATAGGAAGACTTCTTGTCTTTTTCTTTGTAATCTTTGTTGTCTTCATCTCTTCTACTTTTTTACTTATCACTACCTCTATAATTATTCTTCTCTAGACATCTAATAGCAATATGACCAACCTCAATGCAATTGAAACACATGATAGGTAATTTACCTTTGAATTTTCCTTTACCTTTATGAAATCTCCTTGCTAGTAGTGCTTCAAGTTTATCTACATCTTCCTTATTTGTATCACTACCACTGGACACATATTTTACCTTTTTCTTCTTCTTTTCATTAGGTTCCTTCAATGACAGCTTACCTTTGAAAGCAGATTCAATACTTTCAGGTTTGTAATTATCAAAATTAGATAGCTCAAAAGTAGTGATCCTACCTACCATACCTTCAAGAGTCAGATTGTTCACCGATATACATCTCAATTCTTGTATTCCAAAAACTCTAATAGCATAGATGAGAAATAGTGTTCTCAAAAAATTTCTTAGTACATTATCATCATCTATTTTACTAATAGCTCCTCTTATTACATTAACAACATCTTTTATCCTAGAGCAATATTAAGTAATATTCTCACCTTCTTGCATTCTCATATCATCAAACTTACCTCTAAGTCTTTTAGCTGTGGCTCTTAGAACATTCTTGTCACCTCCATAAATAGTGTGCCCACATTTTCTTTGCACTATCATATCCCTTGATATCATCAAACTTGACATAACTTAGGGTAGAGGCAATCTCTAACATTTCCTAGTTGTGTTCTTTCTTCTTTTTTAGATCTTCAGCAGTTAAGACCCCAGAAAGATCAACATGCTCACTAGTAATGGTAGATTGTGCATGATCTCCAAGACTTTCTAGGTGTAGCTTCATCAGACTTTGCCATGTAGGGAAGTTATCTCTATTAAGCTTGGGTACCTCTCTTTTGACATCTTGATCTTTTTGTTTCTAGTACCTTCAAACTAGTCCACTTAAGTATATGGCTCTAATACCAATTTTTGAAATTCTTTAGAATAATTAAGAAGGGGGTTGAATCAGTAATCCAAGATCCAAATGTATAATTACAACTTTTTACAACTTAGCGAACCCATATCCATAAAATATTTTCATTGTTCATGCATCCATTAGATTATGCAATCACTTAAACTTATAGGGTACTATCAAATCAACTTTGCATAAATGTAAATATGAAACATAATAGATTCAATAACACATCTGACACAATGACTTAATGTGGAAACCCAGTTTGGAAAAAACCACCAGTAACATGCTACTTATTCTCTCTTCTAAAGTGATGCCCTGTAAAAGGCCAACCCTATTAAAGGTTACAATGCACACTATTAAATGTGACCTGGTCAAAGGATTTCAATCACCCTATTAGTAGTGAGCCTTGTTAGAGGACCTTAGATCATTCACTTGGAATGTCACCTGGTTAAAGGATTTATAAATGACTATAAGGTCAACCTTAATCCAAAGGATTTACCCTAGGTTGGTACAATGATTAGAAAGTAACAATAAGGCTTGATCTAATAACAACTTATAACACACTTGTAGATTACAAATCTTTTTTTTAGTCCTCCATTCTACTTGGCTTTCGCACACTTCAGCTCTAATAGTTTTTTCACCCTTCAAGCATCCATACCCTTAAGTCTTCTTGCTTTGCTTGCCAATGCAGTCTCTTGAAATCAAACTTGTTGGCTCAAATTCATTGAATTCTTAATCTTTCTCATAATGTTGACACTTGGCATTAACTGACTTCTAGTGCTCAGCACATACTGTCTTGCTCGACATCAACTAAGAAATCACTTGATGCAAACTAAATTTTACTGGTGCTCGGCATCAACTACACTTTATTTGGCTTACACTATTCCACTCAGCTTACATTGAAAATTGACTTTTCTTAGCTCTAACTAATTTTTTGCTTGGCTTACACTAACTTTTCTTGGAACCTACTATGTAGATTATCAAGCTTGGCATGCATACTTTGTTTAACTTATTCTTATGAACTTAATCAATGTAACCATCCTTTGCAACCTGAAGTAGATTATCAATGCACTATATTATTGTTGTCATAATTGATCCTTGTACTCCTTTTCTATATCATAACTCAACCTTTCATCTAGGTGCTATTGTTACCTCATTTGATCAAATCCTCTTCATCAATCGAACAAATGATAGTACCCAAATCATATAAGAAATTCTCTTACCAGCAAGTAGTAGGTTTGACATCAGTCACAAAACAATGATTGAAACAAAAATACCATACTTGTAACAATTTTTTTTCAACATGTATATCTGGACTAGCTAGAAGATTAGATCTTTTGAGGTCTTACAGAATTACTATTGTAATTGCTTATGTATTTAGCCATAACTCGAAAGGGCTTACAATCAGGCATATTGAATGAAAAATCTTATGATTCTATTATGAGAATTGGCATTGTTGTGGACCTTAATCTCTGTGTTATTTCTTATATTCCAATGTGTGGTTAATTTCTTGGGGCTTGGGCATCTCCTTTGGGGATTCTCCTATCTTGTACTACATCATTTATGCAAGGAGATTAGTTCCTCAATAACTTGGGATTATTTACTTGCCCCATCTTTAATAATTTCCTCAATCTTGGTGTCAATATTCTCATACTAGGAATGTGAATAATTGTTGACCTTGCTAGAGAGGGTCTAATGTCCACCCATATGTTTCTTTTCTATTATGACTGTCAAAATCTTTTAAGCCTATTTTATGCATTGGTCAGTTTTAGAGATAGTTGATTCATAGTTATATGATATTGTTTCATGACTTGAAGTACATATGTACTTGTGATGATTGCTTAGTTGGCTTAATTTCACATGTTATTAATGTTTATGATTTCTTGTGCATTAATGATGCCTTAATGATTTGTGGTTAATAAATGTGATTTATTTCATAAAGATGTTAGTTGATGTTTTTAATGATGATAATTTTATATTAATAATGATGCATTGTTAAATATGAGCATTTTTTGTTTGACTTGTGATTTAATATGATACTTACCTCATACTTACATGTGTATGTTAAGTGTATCTATTTTACTTTTTGTTTGACATGTCTAATGTGGTTAAGGGAGAGAGTCATAGTCACTTGCTGGTCAAGATCTGCATGATGTATCACTCCCTGTAATTGCATGTTTATTTTAGATTTTATTTTTTATGTACATGCTCATCTTTTATGCAAGATGCAGGTACCAGGCATCGACTTCCCTGGATTGCCAAGATGAGTTTGCCCTATCGCAATATTCATGGT
Organism: Cupressus sempervirens; assembly: GCA_028749045.1. NCBI lineage: Eukaryota > Viridiplantae > Streptophyta > Pinopsida > Cupressales > Cupressaceae > Cupressus > Cupressus sempervirens. The sequence continues at coordinate 1,051,657,493 of CM053785.1, forward strand.
AAGAATGGGAAGATAATGATTAGGTCCAATCTCAACCATAGCCTAAATACTTGTCCTACAAGGAGGACTTGTAATTGAGTGTCTACCCTTTTTAAAACTCGGGAGTCTTTTGTGTGTGTGTGGTTTGATTCTTGCTTTTGTTGATTTTCTTTATGCATTTCTTAAGGTTTGACTTGGTGATTTGCCTAATAGACTAGTTATTTATGATTCATGGATGAATCATTGATATTGATTTATCAAATGTTATTTAATTTTTTAAAAAGAAAAATGTTAAAATAGGATGATTTTTCATTATTGCAAGTATTAGAATTATATGGATATTTAGTTAATTTAAAAGATTTAATTTAAAGTCTTGTTTTAGAAAACTACATTAAAAGAATTAAAAATTTATATAGTAAAAAAATTAAACTTTAATTATTGTGTAGCATTATTATTTAATTAATAAAGATTCAAAAATTAGTGGTATTTAAATAATGCACTTAAGTTATCTTTATTAATTAAATAATAAATAAAATATGTTTTCTTACCTTAAATAATAAAGTGGAGAAATAAATAAATAATGATAAAAGAATATTTTAATTTAAAAGTAGATTAATTATGCGTGAAAGGAATATTTAAATAAAATAATTACAATTTTAGATTTTGTGGAGACAAAAAAGGAATTAGAATTTTATATTAGAGGCTTATTGAGTCATTATTGCACATGCAAGGTTTCCAAGAGCAACTCGGGGGTTTGAAAAGGAAGGGAATTTTTGTGGCTTGAAGGTTGTTGCTTGCAATAGGAATTTTCATCCATCTATCTAATTTTAGCATTAGTGCAAGGAAGGGTTTTGAATTCGTGTGAATGTATTTTCAATTGGAAAAGATCTATTTTCTCTCTGCTTAATTGAGTGTTCAGATTTTGTTTATCATTTTGATTGTTTCTCCATTCAATCAAGATCTATTTTCTCTATGCTTAATTGAGTGCTCAGATTTTGTTTATCATTTTGATTGTTTCTCCATGTCTGATTGAATGAAATTAGTTTCTTGTTTGTTTTACAAAAGAAAATTCGGATAGAAAATGAGTTTTTGAGCTAGGGTTTGGTTGAAATCTAATTGAGTTGAAATTGCACATTGTTTTAGAATTCTTCTTGTTTTTTTTTAATATTATTTACTTTGCTAGAAAAAAGTTGTCCTCCAGCCTATACCTGTAGATTTTTCAATTTTTTTTTTTAAATAAGTATATTAAATAATATTATTTTTAATTTAAAAAAAAATTAATGGTTTTTTTTGGGGGGGGCAGTGGGGGGTTTACACTCTCCCCATTACATGACTGCCAATGGGCAATGTGCGGTTGCCATAGGGTAGCACATGACTACCATTGGTAGTGCACCACTTGGGTATGACCCCATTTTGGGGATTTAAATTTTATTTATTTAATTATTTAAAAAAAAAATAGATTTTATTTTGTTAATAAAAAATAATGTTTTTTTTTAAGAGTAATTTAGAATTTAAATTTTAAAATATGTTTTATTATTATTTTTAGTATTAAAAAAATTGTTTGGCAATAATAAATAGAGGTAAATTATTTAAAGAGACTTGGTCATTTAATGTTAAAGACGGATATATTAAGTTTAGTGTAGGATATATTTAGATTTAAACATGTTTTGTGGGATATTATTCTTGAGATAATCATATCTTATTATATTCAAATTCAAATAGGGTTTTTGAATATTTAAACATACTAATGTAAGAACCTTATTAGATTTGAAACTAGAGATCTTGTTTGATAATAGACATAGATATTTAGCCCTAGAGACATTAATTGATTTCAAGAACATGTATTACACAATGCATACGTCACGCATTTATGGTCAACTGACCTCTCGAAAATAAATCTTTTGTTTTTCATTGTCTATAAGACTTGGATATATGTTTTTTCTCCTTGTGTTCACTTGTAGTCGTATGTTGTTCTTTTCATGATTGTTCTTTTCCTTGTGATTTGATAGCTAACCAACGAGGACATACACTAGAGGTTTACTTTTGTGATTCTTTATGATGTTTCTCTATTATAGAAATTATGATGGGTTTGTGTTTCAAATTGAAAATTTCATTTATGTTACTTGGGATGGGAGGACCAAATTATTTTTGGGTTGCCTCTTAAGAAACTGAGCTTGATCATCATGTGTGTTGTGGTATGGGACACAACTATGGTGTATGTGCTTAAGAGAGGTTGTGTAGGTGCATGTTTTTGGGAGTGGCTTGTAGTATGGGTCTAGGACCCAAAGTGGTTAGTGCCAGGGTTTGTCATAAGTGTTAATCTACTAATTAATATTTTGGGAAACACACTAAAAAGATAACTTAGAGATATTGCCTCACTCATGCCTTGAGTGCTTGGATAGACTAAGGATGGGAATGGGATGACAATATGACTGGTTTACCTCATCTTCTTGAGAGGGTATTCTAGTTTTGCATATGTCATGTTGAGTGTTTGGGGTTCTAAGAAACTAGCCCATGGTAACTCAACACTTGAGGGTTCGGGGTCTATTGGGAGATCAGTCTAGGGTAACTCAAGTAGTTTGACTATGTGATGACACTCCCTAGCTTGTAGCCTGAGTCTTGTCTATAGATTTTGTTTGTACCTCTAGTGGTGTACTTTTTGTTGGTGTACTTATTGATTGGATGTATTTAATGTCATCATTTACTTTCATTGATGGTGATTAGTGATTCATGGACGATGTACTTTTGACATGTAGTTTTTGACTTGAGCTGAATATCTTTTGTTGGTTTTATCTCATCATTTTGGTATTCAATTTATAATTGGTTTATGTATGATGTTTTTTTTTGTGGTGTTGATATTGGATTGAGTGTTCATTCTATTTGGATTATCTTTTATTCTTGAGTAGATGTGTTACCCTTGAGATAGTTTTGGCTATTAGGATTCCATGCGTAGGAATGTTTTATGATTGATTAGTCATATGTGGATCATTCATCATCTTCCCTGACTAGGCAACCATGCGGTCAGGAGGTAGTGTCTTCTTAGTATCTGGGTCCCCCTCACATTTCTAGTTGTTAGATGTTCCATGATGCAGTTGTACCCTTATTATTCTTATCTCAGAGACTTATTTTCAGTTGATGTATATTTGTTACCATGTATTCTAATGTATTGTATATATTCTCACATAGCCTGTAACATGTGTAGTGGGTGTTAATTAATGAATGTACTTTCATTGTATTAGTTATACTTATGCATTTTCTTGTGAGATTATGTATCTATTATTTCTTTATAATCATGAGGCATTATACTTGAAACTTAACCTAATTAATATAACTTATTAACATAACTCAACATGAAGAAACCCTTGAGGAGTTGAAATTGATTTATAATTGCTTATGTGTGTATATGAGCAATGTTAGTATGCTAATAGAAACCACATTTAAATAAAGCTTCTACAAACTAAACTAAATTCATAAACTTCAAGATAGACTAAGATGAGCTCTCAATTGAGAATATGAGCCATTAATGGGCTCTCTCAATAAGAAGCTCTCTTGTTGAGTGGCTTTATCTAAATAGATAAGATGTATGCTCAATCTTATGCTTCAAAAAGGGCTTCAAATGGAGTTGGAATTTGGGTGTGAGTATGGTTTTGATGTAAAATGGCTTCTTAAAATGGCATTATGACTTTACTTCATGGATTGTGTTGTTTTGCAAAGGAGAAGGATCCAATTTATAGGCAAGAGGCTTGAGGGATTGAGGGCTAAGATGCAAGGATGGGGAAAAGCTCATGGAGGGCTCAGATTGCATGAGAGGAGAGCATATGGATTGTGCTTCTTTACAGCCAATCAAAGAGTGACACATGTCACAGGGTGACAGGATGGAGGAAAGGGGAAGGATGAGTCAACAAAGGAGGCTCAAGGGATAAAATCTTCATAAAGACCCTCATAATGGCTTGTAAGTGCAATGAAAGGGCTTTGGAAGAGTCATTTATGGCCTAGTGGGCTTCATAAAGTTTTATGGTTGGGATATTTTGAGGGAGATGAGAGGAATTTCGACTTGGGCTTGATTAGGAAGGTTTTAAGCTTGCTTAGGATTGTGCAAATGATTAGAGGATGGATTAGGATGGTTTAGGATTAGCTTAGGGATAGGCAAGTGGATAGCATTTAATGAAGGTGGGTGAAGGAGGAGATATTTGTTAACTTTGGCTTGGGTTAGTAAGTCTTAACCCATGTTTAGAGAATGTGACAAGGTTAGGAGGGGATTAGGATTAGGTTTAAAGACATCTTCTGGAAGAGTCTAGACTTTGGATGAGGATAAAGACTTTCTAGAATAGTCTAGAATTTCCTAGGATGAGGATGAAGACTTTCTAGAAAAGTCTAGAACTTCTTAGGATGAGGATAAATTAAATTTTTAGGAAATAAATAAAGTTTTATTTATTTCAAGGGTTTGGGTTGAGGAGATATTTATTAAAACTTTTTTAATAAACATGAGGATTAATATTTAATCTTAATTAAATATTTTGAGTTGGGATTAGGGGTAGAAAATGATGGGATTAGCCTTTAATCAAAATTAAAGAAGGATTAGAAGATTTTGGAAGAGGTTAGTGGTCTTAAGGAAATTGGCCAAGTTTTGGGCAAAAAATAATTTTTTTATTTATTTTGGGTTTTTTGGTCAATTTATTAATTAAATAATTAATAAATAAGGAAATAATGTTTAAATAAGATTTAAACATTTTTGGGAGGGATTCCTTAATTAAATATTTTTAATTAAGATAAAGGGATTTAATGGCATAAAAATAAATTAATTAATAAATGATGATGTCATCAGAAATTTTTCAGAAAATAAAAATACTTTATTTTCTTAAAAAAAAATTAGGTGTCTACATTTTGCCCCTCTTTGATGTGATGCTGCCAGTACCATGGCATCAAAGATAAGAAAATAAGATGCCCAAGGCTAGAGCAAAAGAGGAGAGAATGGACTGCAAGATGCCCCTCAAGAAGGCGACAGGGAGAGAAAGCGAGGCTCGATGACTTCTTGAAAAGCACAAGAATTCGAGATGAGCAAGAAGATTCAGATTGGCTTAAGAGAAGAGGTTTAGTTAGCACAAAATCTCACTATGGAAAAATGATAAAGGGAGAATCAGAGGCACAAGAGTAAGCAAGCTTAAGATCTCAGGGATTGCAGAGGATGAAGGAGCGGAGAGTTATAAAAGGAATCTAGGATGGGGAGATGGATGAGGGGATTAAAAAGCTGATGCAACAGGATTTCAAAGAGTCAGATTGGCGCAAGATGGGTTTCGGAGATCCCTAGGACTAGGATTGTGGATCTCGAAAGATGAGGCTTGGTGGATTGATTTGGATTGTTGGATCCCTAAGACTAGGATTGTGGATCCCTAAAGCTAAAGGTGAGGAGTGATTCAAAGAGATACTGACGCATAAGCTGGGGTAGGAGAGACGGATGTTGGATATGGATGGGGGATAATGGAGATGAAGGAAAACCATTGAAGCTTTTTGAGCGGGGGGATACTTCAAAGAGAAGTACCACCATGTAGTTGAGCACTAGATTTGCTATAGGACTATTGGTTAATTGCCAAGGTTACCAAGAACATCAAGGCCTTTTCACCAACTGTCTAGAGGACTGACGGACTGACTCAAAACAAACACGCAAGGATTGTCCCAGCATCACATATGAATCTCGAAAGAATCAGAGTGGAACCGACACTGGGTAACCCACAAGCAGAAAAGAAAAAAAAATAAAAGACTTGATCAAGACCTTACGCCCAAATTGCCCCATTCGCAATATACCATGATATGGAAGATCGTTGCAACTTTTAGGAGGGAACAAAAAGATTGTTTGGAAAAGATACTTCAAGACCCAAAAGGGAAGATTCCAAATCAAAAGAAAGTGAAAATCCAAAAGAGAAACATTTGCCAATGAGATGGGTAGGACGAGGTACTCACGGACCAAGATCAGACATGAGGAAAGCTATATCCTACAAGGATCTATCGGAGAGCACCTAAGCTGGTGGATCTGGATGAGTGATGCATCTAGCAAGCTGAACTAAGAAGGATAACACTTTGGTGACAAGAGATCTAGCTAAAGGATGCATTGGGATAGCTAACCAAGGGTTGTGTGATGTGTGCAAGATGTTGAGCAAGGACGATCTGACACGAAAATTGGATAGATACAATGGTACTAAGCTAAAAAGGATGTACAAGCTAACAGACCAAGATATGTTACAAATGTACAAGGTTGCTCATGTTTGGGTTTTGTGAGATGGAAATGTTTGTGAAGGGTGGGATGTCTGCAATAGTTGATAGGCAGATAGGTAGATGGTTTGCGAAAAGCTTAAGTGAAAATGGGATTCTTTGTGTGCATGTGATAGGATACAAGCTAGGATACAAGATTTGGCATATAATACAAGCTAGAATATGGTACAAGCTTTGGAAAATATTTGGATATACAAGCTATGATACAAGGGATGATACAAGATTTACAAGCTGAGGTACAAGATTTACAAGCTGTACAGGAGGTATTTACAAGCTCCATTAGATTTTGGATATTTGGTTGGAACACCAAGGGAACAAGAAGGTGTTTTATGGGATGGTGGGTGAATGGATGAGGGATAGGATAGTGATAGATAATGGATTAGTCTTAGTACACAAGGCACCTGAATTACCAGGTTTTCACCAAGGTACCTATCCAAGGCGCTTGAATTGCCAAGTTTTCACCATTGGACGCTTATTTCTCTTTACTTTTTTTTTTTTGTATTTTTCAAAAGCTGGGTATACCAAGGATCTTTAAGCATAGAACTTCTTGAGATGAATGATGTTAGTAGGATCATTCAAGAGTTCTCCTTCTGGTGTAGATAGTTGATAGGCTTTGGAGCCAAAGGATCTAGTGACAACATGAAGACCAAGCCATGTAGGTTCAAACTTGCCTTTCTTTTCTCGATCTGCTTAGACTTGCATGTTTTCTTTGAGGACCATGTCACCCAGTTGAAAGTGTCGTGGGAGCACCTTCTTGTTGAAATTCCTTTTGAGACAAGTTTGGTAGACTGTGAGATGATCATAGGCTTTTTTTCACTTCTCATCTAAGAGATCTAGCTGGGTGAGCTGAGCTACTCTATATTCTTCATCTAATATTTGCCCTTGCAAAGATATGCGCAAGGAGGGAAGTTCAACCTCTATAGGTAGTACTACTTTGGCACCATAGACTAGGGAGTATGGAGTTGTGCCTGTGGATGTATGAAAGGAAGTTCGATATGCCCATAGGGCTGGATTTATTTGTAGGTGCCAATCATGGCCATAATCATTATCAACTTTCTTTAAGATTTTGAGGAGGGTTTTGTCAGTTGCCTCTGCCTGACTGTTACCTTGTGGGAAATATGGGCTAGAAAAGTGATGATGGATGCGGAGGGAAGTGCATAATTCTTCCATGTTGAGATTTTCAAAGTTACCTCCATGGTCGATGAAGATGGTGGATGGGATGCCGAAGCGGAAAACAATGTGGTATAAGATAAACTTGGAGACTTGAACTCCTGTAGCTGAGACGAGGGGGACTGCTTCCACCCACTTAGTGAAATAGTCTGTAGCTATTATTATCCATTTATGTCCATTAGATGAGAGGGGTGTGATAGTTCCAACTAGATCAAGGCCCCAACAAGCAAAAGGCCAAGGTGGTGCAATAGGCTGTAGATCTTGTGCTAGAGCATGCACAAGATTTGCATGATGCTGACATGGGAGACACTTTCTGACAAAGTCACAAGAGTCTTCTTCAATGGTAGGCCACTAGTAGCCTGCTCTAAGGATTTTTTGCGCTAGGACAATACCACTCATGTGGGCACTGCAAAGTCCAGAGTGTACTTCTTTTAACACCATCGCGGCCTCATTTTGGTCTAAACATCGAGAGAGAGTATCGTGATAACCCTGACAATATAGGGTATTGGCTATGATAACATAGCAAGAGGATTTTTGGATGAGATTCTGGCATTGGGTACGTGTGAGGTGAGGGGATATGATACCATCATTAAGGTAAGCATGAATCTCATGGTACCAAGGGGATTGGGGACCAACCAAGATACAAACACGGTTTGAATCCTCATTCACATAGGCGGGTGTGAGGAGCTGCTCCACTAAAAACTCATACTGTGTAGCTGCTTGGTGAATTTCCAAGAGAGAGCCTACAGTAGCCATAGCATCTGCTACTTTGTTCTGTATTTGAGGCACTTGTGTAAACTAAAGCCTTGTAAAATGTTGGGTTAGCTTATCAACTAGCTCTTTGTAGGGTAATAGCTTTTCATTTTTGGTTTGATATTCATTTAGGGCTTGCTTGATGATGAGCTAAGAATCACCAAAGATTTGTAACTTAGCAATGTTCCATTCTAAAGCTATCTTTAATCCTACTATGAGGGCCTCATATTCAGCTATATTGTTGGTGCTAGGGAATTGTAGCTTGAAGGCTTTCAGAATGTAATCTCCTTGAGGTGTGACCAACAATATTCTTGCCCCTGATCCATGAGATGTGTATGAGCCATCAAAATAAAGTTTCCATGGGGGTTGTTCTTTAATTAGACAGATATGCTCATCTAGAAATTCTATGATCAACGGATAAGCATCTATTAGAGGTGCATCAACTAGGTGATCTGCTATAGCTTGCCCTTTGATTTCCTTTCTATCCACATATTGGATGTCAAATTCACTAAGGAGCATAACCCATTTGGCCAAATGGCTTGTAAGTGTTGTTCTGGAGAGCATATACTTGAGAGGGTCGATCTTGGAGACTAGTTCCAAACAAGGTTTTTCCATAGGAGTATAATTGAGTTCATAACCAACTAGGGTTCTACTGATGTAGTATATGGATCTTTCTCTGTTATAGTCATCGAGTTGTGCTAGAAGTGCCCCTAGAGCAGTAGGTGTTGCTGATATGTACAAAATTAGGGGACGACCAAGAACTGGTGGAACCAAGATAGGGGGATTGGTGAGATACTGCTTGAGCTGATCGAAGTTGTGCTAACATAAAGGATCCCACTTGAAGTTCTCATCCTTCTTTAGTAAATGTGAAAATGGTGTACACTTATCTGCAAGCTGGTAGATGAAGCGCTAGACGGATTGAAGCTTTCCCTGAAGAGAGCGAAGCTGTCACAGTGTCTGGGGAGGAGACATGTCTAAGATAGCCTTGACCTTCTCAGGGTCAATCTCTATACCTCATTTAGACACTATAAAGCCTAGAAGCTTGCCAGATGTGACCCCAAAGACACACTTCTTGGGATTCAGCATGAGATGATATTTGGCTAACCTATCAAAGACTTTCTCCAGGTCAGCAAGATGATCCATGAAGGTATGAGATTTGACCAAGATATCATCTACATAATCCTCCAAAATGTTATGGATGAGATCATGAAAAATGGTTGTCATAGCTCTTTGATAGGTATCCCCAGCATTCTTTAGGCCAAAAGGCATCATGTTGTAACAAAAGGTTCCCCAAGGGGTAGTAAATGTTGTCTTATGCTGATCCTCTTCTGCAATCTTGATTTGATTATACCTAGAAAATCCATCCATGAGGGACAAAATTTCATGTCCAGCTGTAAGATCTACAATCATATCTATGTTGGGCAAGGGAAAATCATCTTTTGGACAAGCTTTGTTAAGATCTCTGAAATCAATGCAGATTTTGATGTCACCGGAAGGTTTAGTGATGAGGACCATGTTGGAGATCCACTCTGAGTAGTCGATAGGTCGAATAACCTTAGCAGCTAACATTCTTTCTAATTCAGCTTTGACCAGTAATGCCACCTTGGGGTACATTTTTCTAAGCTTTTGTCTGACGGGCTTGATCTTTGGATCGACTGCAAGATGATGAACTACAAGCTTTGGATCAAGTCCTGGCATGTCCTAGTATGACCATGAAAATTGGCCAATGTTCTCTCTTAAGACCTCAAAGAGGAGATCAGCTTGGACTTGTGATAGGGATGCAGCAATGTGAACAAGTTTGGGGATCTCTGAAGAACCAATCTTGACTTCTTGAGTATCCTCAATTAGAATAGAAGACACCTCTGGTTGATTATCTTGAGGAGGCAATGCTAAATCTTCATGTTCTACTTGTGACTCTAGATTTTCTTGTTGAGGGGTTCTCTTCGCTGCCATAGCTAGTCTCGGATTCACCTTAGTCCCAGTTGTGGGTGTATCGGAACTAGGTTGGGGATTTTCGCCAAAATACCCCTTGGGATCTAGCTTGTAGATATAGGTAGAATCTGGCTTTGTTTTCTTATGAGGAGTTTCGGCTCCCATGAATCTCAAAAGCACTTGCTCTGATGTGAACTCATCAATGTGTATGACGCTTGGTTAGTCCCAATCTATGAGTTGTGGATGGGCGAGTGGTAGGTCAATGAAATGCATAGATAGTTCTTGGAGAATAGAGTCTTCGAGGGAGATTTGGTCTGGGATATCATCGTAGGCTCTCTTTTCAACTTCCTTAGGAATGTCTTCAATTTTGACAAGGTCACGGTGAATGTTTGAAAAAGCATGACCATCTGTATTGGTGCCCCCAGTTGTGGGTATGCCAAAGCCAAGACCTGACTTCGATTCCCACTTGTGTGCATCGATGGGGCACTGCATGCCTCTTTCTTCTGGTCCTAGACCACCACCTTGATAGTTCCATTTTTCAGTGATGAGCTTATGTTCTTGGGGATACTTTTGGCTAAAGTGATCAAGGCATGCCTGATTTCTTTGAGGTGCATCCTTATGTAACCAATTGTTGATATTCGGAGTGAGCTCCTCATGAAGAGGGATTTTTGAGGATACAAAGGTTGTTGAGCCAAACTATTTGTATCTAGGAGGTGGAATCTCCTTAGCTTTATGATATGTTGATCGTCCATGGGCATGTGGATCAAGTGGGAGTGCCCCGACAACAAATGCATCTGATAGACTATACTCTCCACAGCCTTTGTTATAGATCTTCACAGTAGATAAGGTGGAGGCAAGGATGGTTTTTGGGTTATTACAAGTGTAGGATGAGCTGGCAATGGCTGTGCCGATATCAATTCCAGGGCAATGGTTTGTATATGAGGCTTCAACCGCATTGCAGTAAGCAAAGGGTTCTGGATCGGCATGGATGGTTACCTCAGTGCCCTGATGCAAAAATTTGACGCACTGATGGTAAGTGGATGGAACGACTTTCATGGCATGAATCCATGGGCGATCGAGGAGGATGTTAAATGGTAGGTTTAGATCAATAACATGGTAGAGTGTCTCTTGGATGACTGGCCCAACCTTGATTGGCAGCAAAATAGTTCCTTATGTGGTTCTTCCCAAGTTGTCATAAGCTTTGATGGTGATAACCTCACTGATGATATCTGCCTTAGTATACCTAGCTTTTTTTATGAATTTTAGGGTGCAAATATTCAAGGCTGATCCATTATCTATCATTACTCTTTTCATGGAAAAATTGGATACCATGATGGCTATGTGAAGCAGAAGGGTGTGATCTGGCTTGACCACGAGTATGTCGGTGGGTTTGAAAGATAAGGCACATGAGGAGGATAGGTGTCCAACTTGATTACGAAAATTAGTAGCATTGATATCTGAAGGGACATGAGATTCTATAAGAGCACTGTCAAGGATGATCTTGTACACGGGACTGGTGCGAAGAAGGTCTAAAATGGAGATTTAGGTTGGCATGTTCCCAAGGTGTTCCAAGATATTGTACTGGCTTTTTGATTGAGTTGATGGTGCTGGTGAAACGGGTGGGCTTGCAATGTTAAATCGTTCTCTTCAAGTGGTGACTGCACACTCATTGTTTGGTCCTTGGATATTGATAACATTGACAAAAGGCTCTTTCTCGGATATACAACCTATAAGGCTACCATAGTCTATATAGGATGAAGTGTGGTTATTGTTCTTCCCATGCTGTTGGTTTGGCTGGCAGTTGTTGGTGTTGTTGTTGGCTTGGATAGGTGCTTTTCTAGGATTTTGATTATTGTGAGGAGGAAAAGCATTTTGATAGATCTATAAGCCTACATTGGGAGAGGTTTGGGCACCAACAGTGATTTCCTTTCGATCAATGAGGTCCTGCACATAGTCTTTCAGTTTCATGCATCTAAGGGTGGTGTGACCTTTTACCTTATGAAATTTGCAGTACTCATTGTCTTGGTACCATGCAGCTTTGGATTGGCTTGGGTCGATTTGCTGGGTAGGAGGAAATTTGATGAGGTTTTCCTTGACTAATTTCTCAAAAATGACATCCAAAGGTTCACCAAGGGGTGTATAATTTCTAGGTGCAGGTTGGAATCTGGGCTTTTGTCTTGTAGCTACATTGATGGCATTAGCTTGATTGCTAGACCCTTGGAAGTTGGGTCTTGGATTGTGGTTTTGATAGCTTTGGTTATTCTGCTATTGGTAGTTGATAGCTTGCTGATTGTTTGGTTGATATGGTGGGTTGGACTGGTTTTGAGAAGGACCAATAATATTCACATGTCTGGTGCCAGTGACGCCATCTATTGCAACATGCTTGTTTTTGTTCCAATACCTAGACTTGTCATTGGAATGTGATTGATTTTGGTTGGCTTCCTTGTAAATCTTGACCACACCATCTTTAATGAGTCCTTGATCAAGGATCATTCCTTTCTCTTTGATATCTTTGTAGGTCTGCAAACAATTCATGGTCATGTGGTGAGCCAAGTTGGGATGGGCATTATCAATAAAAAATTTTACCAAATGGCGCTCTGGCAAGGTACAAGATATGCGGGTGGTAAGGGTTTTCCATCTTTGTAGATATTCAGGAAGGCTTTCTCCACCTTTTTGCTTAGTGTGGACAAGATCAACTACTGATAGCTCTGTTTCAACAAGATGGGCATATTGGGCTACAAATGCCTCAGAAAATTTAGCAAAAATTTTAATTGTGCCATAGGGGATTCTATAAAACCATTCAAGAGCTGGTCCAGCCAAGCTTTTGGGAAAGAGACGCAAGAGGAAGATGTCATCATATGCCACTTCTTGGCAGTGCATGTAAAACTCTTTGATATGTGTGACAGGGTCTCCTTTTCCTCTGAATTTGTCAAACTTGGGTGTCTCAAAATGCTTGGGAAATGGTGTCATGGTAATGGCTCTGTCAAATGGGTAAGGACACACATTCTCAAACTTGAAGTTTTTTGGATCATTTCCCTCTTGGATGTTCTTCAAAGTTGTTTTCATGGCTTCCCATTCTAAATTAATGGGTGACATCTGGGGTGCCCCCAATGTAGGAGTGCCCTGAGGTAGGTATGTGCTAGATGGGGCAATGGAATATGGATGGCTTTGAGGTATGGGCTGGTAGGGATTGTACATGGCTTGGGCAACTGAATGGTGGATGATGGATTACTGAGGTGGAGGTGGCACATATTGCTTCATATGTTGCGAGGCTTGCTGCTGATATTGGATTTGAGGTTGGGATTGAGGAACATAAGCTGGCTATGGGATAAATGGATTTCTCTGTGGAGGTAAGGTATAAGATGGGTGTGAAGCTTGGGGAAAGGATTGGGGAGCTTGTGGAACTTGACTTTGGATTTGAGGAGTTTGACCAATATATGTGGGTTGTGCCCCTATTTGGGAAGGTGTCTACATGGCAAAAGAGGCCAAGTAATTGGTAGTTGGTGGTGGTGGATTTCCTCCTAGAAGTGGCATAGAAAAATAGTTGGTAATAGGAGGTAATGGATTAGTTGGTGGTGGAGGTGGTGGGAATTGAAAGCTTGGGAATGGAACTGATGGGGTTTGATAGCTTGGTGGCTGGATTTGAAAGCTTGGTAGAGTGGTGGCAGGAGCTTGGGTCACTTGAGAGCTGGGCAAAAAATTGGTAGTAGCTAGTGGGGTTTGATAGCTTTGTGGATTGAGGGTAGTAGCTTGTGGATTTGTGGTTAATGGCACTAAGCTCCAAGGACCTAGTGGAAATGATGGAATTGTGTTCTGAGCTGAGGTAAACAAGCTAGGGGTGATGATTACTTGGCCCCATGGGTGGCATCCCTGTTGTATATTGTTGAGGTTGGCCAAAGATGCTAGCACTGATTTGGGAGATGGGTGGATTTGGAAGGCTGGGTTGGAGAGCAGCAGCAGCAACAGTGAAGGGAGTGAATGGTGAGGTGTTTTTGGCAAAGGGGGTTTGGGATGGAGTGGTATGGACCAATGCTGGAGTGGTGGTGGCTAGATTGGCTTGTGGAAGGGAGATTTCAACTTGAGTGGAGGCTGGTATGTTTGGGTCTGTTGGATCATATGGGGTGGGTTGAGGCTCTTCTTTTGGCACATATTGAGGATAATTTGAATCATAAGAGCCTATGGGCGCTGGAAGTTTCTCAAACAAGGGGTGAGATGGATCTGATAAAGGTAGAGGTCTTCCAAAGTCGAAGGCTCCAATGTTGTCCCTTCGAAAGTTAGCCATGATTGTTTCCTTATTTTTGTCTATAATGGCGTTCACCAATACTACATTTCCTGGTTGGTTCATGAAAGCTTCAATGTCAATAGGTGATGGTATAGCATTCTCTGGGCTGAAGGATGGTTGAGTGCTCAAGGGGAGTGATGCCGTTGGATCCAAATGATAGGGCTCCATTGTTTCCTTCTTCTTCTTGCCTAAGCGAGTGACGGGTGGCATGAAAATGCAGAATGTTTCCTAGGGATGAGATGCAACAATGTTGATGGAGGCAAAAGAGGAAGGCTTTTCTATGCAAATGATTTCCTAGGTTGAGGCAAAGCTGTATGAAAAAACTTAAGGAGGATTGGGTTGAGGATTCTAACTTCAAAGATATGTTGCCAAAGTACGAAAGGTCTGCTTTCCTATGTGCAAGCTTGGTGGTGATTGTGTCAACTTAAGGATAGACTGATGATCCTTTAGGAAGAACACGAGATTGACCACTTGTGGATCCCAACCTTTAGCTCAAGGTGATGAGGGATGACAAGTGACAAAGCTAGATTACCCTAGAAAAAGCTCTATCAAAGGGATAACCTTGGTGAGATTGATGGATTTGGAAGTTTTTAGGAATGGCAATCTTTTGGCAGGGTGACAACAATTGTGAAGGCTTAGATGTGAGGTTTTGATTTTTGGCTAGATGGTTTGGTTCTAAATGAGATGAATGAGCTAAAATGCTTTAAGGGGATGACTAAGGATGGCTAGCTTACCTACAAAGATGACTCTAATGCAAAAGTGAAGCTTATGCAAGAAGATGTGGAGAAACAAGGGGGTCTAATCATAGAAATCATGCCTAGTTGGTAAGGCATAAGCATTGTTAACTCATGGATGTTGGTTAAATTGGATGGTGCGATCTAACCAGGCATCTTGAAGGGCTTCGTCAGTAGCTTTTTCCTCTGCTTTGTGGAGTTTGGCAATTCGAGGGCTTGGTGTTAGTTCCTTTCTCTTGGCTGAAAGTTCTTGGTATGCCTGAGATGGCTTGAGTTTGACTTTGTGAAACTTCTGTTTGGGTTTGGGTTGCTCTGACATCAATTCCTAAATCTTCTTGGCTTTGAGAGATCTTGGTTATTTTTCTTCAACTTGTTCAACTTCTGGAATAGGCAGTGACTAAGCTAAGTGTGCCCTAAGCTAGGATTGACCAAGTTTGGCAAACATGCATTCAATAAGTAAAAGACCAAGCAATAGATAGAAACAACTAGATAGAAGTTTTGATTCCCAGAATGTGATACTTGTGCCAAGGAGTGTGTATGTTTTACAAATGTTTCGATCAGTCACTTCAAACACATTAACATCTTAGTTGGTTGTCTACAAGGCTGACAGTTGGTTTACCTAGGGAGTCCTCGATATACCCAAGGTACGTGAGGCCCAAATCCATAGATGAAACCAAAAATATGTCACACAACCGAGAGGAGCAGTAACCCACTTCTCCTCTTTCACTTCTCAAGGGTATAAAGTTCCTTGAGGCTTAGCCCGAGTGACAAAATCTTGATCCCAAGAGAGGTGTCTTTCGATTCACCTCTCGGTTCTTATACTCTGCCAGAACGCTGGAGTTGAGGTCGTCCAAGGGGTGATGAAATCCCCAAGCAGGCCTCCTAAAAAGAAACAAGGTTTTCAATCCTAATCTTATGCACCCAAGATGGCCTCAAAAGACGACAAGGGGAGAGAAAACTTGAATGACCTTGGGCTAAAAAATACACTTGTTCTTTTTACCAACTGACTCTTATGTGTGCTGATCTAGACTTTGCAAGCACTCATGTTTAAGAGACAATGTTCAATTCCAACTTTGAAATGCGCCAACAAAGAAAAATTGAGCGAAGAATGAATACAAGAAGAAGAGTTAGGGTCAACAAAAAAATTAAACCCGTGCGCCCAGAGGCCCTCCACGTCAAGTATCGATTAATTTTTTTTAAGGCATTCAAGAGTTGGTGTGATTTTGTTTTTAAGCCCAAAACAAATATGTGTGAGATTCGATTTCAAGTGCGTGCCTGGAGGCCCTCCACATCAATAGTTGTTCAATTTTAGTGCCCAAACTTGAAGTGTGATTGATTTAGTCTAGAGTTTTTTTCATTTAAGAATTTTGATAAAGTTAAAGCAAACATTCAAAGACCAAGTGAGTGAGTTAGATTGTGGAACATTTAACACCTTTTTCAAGTAGACCCATCCCCATATATGGCGCTAAGATTGCAACCAATGGTTGAATTGATGGGTGATTAGAAAAGAGGTGAGTCCAAAGAACTACTCAAATTGATTTTTGAAAATTTGTATTTAACTTAACGAAGTTTCTTAAATGTCCAAAAATCAAACTTTGCCTAAATTGCATGTGGAAAAGAGATTTATTTTGTTCAATTTTAAAAGCTCCAAATGAAGTGTTTGATATTGCAATGGTTAATTGATCCTTGGCATTCAAGATTGGATTTTTTGTTTTAATCATGCATTCAAGGAAAATTTGATTTTAATCCATGGCATTCAAGAGTGTGTTTAGCAACATGCATTCAAAGACAAGTGATTAAACATTCAAGTTTTTTCCTTTGAGCATTCAAGATTGAGATTTTGTGTGTTGTTTTAAGAACTTTGAAGTGCTTTGTTTTAACCTTAGATCATTCAAAATTGTTTTGGACTCAAAAGTGAAAATGACTCTTTGGACTTTGGTTTTCATTCAAGATTTTGTGTTCTAGTTTGCATATTTTAAGCCCAAAAATGATATTCCTAGATTGTTTTGATGCATGAAAAACCTAAGAAACATTCAAGATTTTGCAACAAGACATTTGTTTGGAACAAATAACAAAGCTTTTAGGACAATTTTTGGCAACCATTTAGGACTCTTAGTTTTCATGAGATTTTTAAAATAACTTTAAAATATTTGCAAATGAGGTTCATTTTATCCTTGATTGATGCTTTGAGTTTGATTTAGATTTTAGTGTGCACTTAGTGTTGATTTTGAACCTTTTGAAATGGAAACTTGAAGTTCTTTTTTAAATTCCCAAAAATGAAGTGTTCCTAACTTTGCATGAATGCATCTAAAACTTTGATGTTGCAAGGATGCAAATGATTGGATTGGTTTAGTTCCACTTGTTAAAAGATTTTTTCTTTTTTGCAAATTTTTAGTTTTTAATGGATTTAAGTATGATTTAGGGGTTCATTTTAAGCACTAAAAAGAAGTGTGTATGATTTTGCTTCCTTCAAAAAAAATGGCCAAGATCTCCCACAAGAAGAAGAAGAAGAAGTAGATGGAATAAGAAGAATATAGACAAGAAGAGGAAGAAGAATTCCAAGTGCTTTGTCCACCTATAAGCATGAAAAATTTGCAAACACTATGAGATAGACTATGAGTTCCTTTGTCTTCTTCATGCTCATGTGGACCTACAAAACTAATAGAAACCAAAATGTATATGAGCAATGTTAGTATGCTAATAGAAACCACATTTAAATAAAGCTTCTACAAACTAAACAAAATTCATAAACTTCAAGATAGACTAAGATGAGCTCTCAATTGAGAATATGAGTCATTAATGGGCTCTCTCAATAAGAAGCTCCCTTGTTGAGTGGCTTTGTCTAAATAGATAGGATGTATGCTCAAGCTTATGCTTCAAAAAGGGCTTCAAATAGAGTTGGAATTTGGGTGTGAGTGTATGGTTTTGATATAAAATGGCTTCTTAAAATGGCATTATGACTTTACTTCATGGATTGTGTTGTTTTGCAAAGGGGAAGGATCCAATTTATAGGCAAGAGGCTTGAGGGATTGAGGGCTAAGATGCAAGGATGGGGAAAAGCTCATGGAGGGCTCAGATTGCATGAGAGGAGAGCATATGGATTGTGCTTCCTTACAACCAATCAGGGAGTGACACATGTCACAGGGTGACAGGATGGAGGAAAGGGGAAGGATGAGTCAACAAAGGAGGCTCAAGGGATAAAATCTTCATAAAGACCCTCATAATGGCTTGTAAGAGCAATGAAAGGGCTTTGGAAGAGTCATTTATGGCCTAGTGAGCTTCATAAAGTTTTATGGTTGGGATATTTTGAGGGAGATGAGAGGAATTTCGACTTGGGCTTGATTAGGAAGGTTTTAAGCTTGCTTAGGATTGTGCAAATGATTAGAGGATGGATTAGGATGGTTTAGGATTAGCTTAGGGATAGGCAAGTGGATGGCATTTAATGAGGGTGGGTGAAAGAGGAGATATTTGTTAACTTTGGCTTGGGCTAGTAAGTCTTAACCCATGTTTAGAGAATGTGACAAGGTTAGGAGGGGATTAGGATTAGGTTTAAAGACATCTTCTAGAAGAGTCTAGACTTTGGATGAGGATAAAGACTTTCTAGAATAGTCTAGAACTTCCTAGGATGAGGATGAAGACTTTCTAGAAGAGTCTAGAACTTCTTAGGATGAGGATAAATTAGATTTTTAGGAAATAAATAAAGTTTTATTTATTTCAAGGGTTTGGGTTGAGGAGATATTTATTAAAACTTTTTTAATAAACATGAGGATTAATATTTAATCTTAATTAAATATTTTGAGTTGGGATTAGGGGTAAGAAATGATGGGATTAGCCTTTAATCAAAATTAAAGAAGGATTAGAAGATTTTGGAAGAGGTTAGTGGTCTTAAGGAAATTGGCCAAGTTTTGGGCAAAAAATAATTTTTTTATTTATTTTGGGTTTTTTGGTCAATTTATTAATTAAATAATTAATAAATAAGAAAATAATGTTCAAATAAGATTTAAACATTTTTGGGAGGGATTCCTTAATTAAATATTTTTAATCAAGATAAAGGGATTTAATGGCATAAAAATAAATTAATTAATTAATAAATGATGATGTCATCAGGAATTTTTCAGAAAATAAAAGTACTTTATTTTCTTAAAAGTTTTTAGGTGTCTACAATGTGTACTTGAGGTGTATGTGTATATTGCTTCCTCATTAATGTTATATTGATGTTCTTTAAACTTCAAAAAAAAATCATTAAACATTATAACATAATAGGTTTTTTCCTCTTGGGTTACTGAGTGGGGCATTACAAAGGGCACCACATTGCAAAGAATTTGGTGTTACAAAAAGTAAAGAAGTGGTATCCTTTGGTGAAGATTTCCAGCTACACTTAGCCTTCCCTATGAACTCTTGTAGGGTTGCAACCCTACTGATTTTAGGGGATTAAAACTCCTTTTGCATACCATTAGAAGGAGCATCCACTGTTCAATGTTTTCAAAGAGTATTAGTCCACCAAGATTGAGATCCCTCCTTGACCTTACATTTGGGACACATGTTTACCATGTGTCTAATGTCAAAGAATCTTCTACATCTAAATAGAAGACATGCATATTCCAATGTCCAAAATATTCACCAACCTTGAAAGTGATATTTTCTAGAAGATCTGTTGAGATGTCCATGTCCACCAAGATGAAGGCAAATTTAATATGAGTAAAGTGGTAAGTATTTGAATCAATAAAAAAAATTAGATAAAGAGTTTTCAATTGTTTGAAAGCATTACTAAAACCAAAATTGAAGCGATATATTTGGAAGAGGAACCAAAATAGGTTTCACTACAAAGGGTTCCTTGAGAGGTCTAAAATCTAGATACCAGAGTTCAATTAGAAACAAAATTTTCTCCAAGACCATAAATCTTGAAGGATGGAATCCCACTCTTGTTTACTATCAAATGCTAGGTTGAAAAAAACATGTGCATAATGGTAGACTTCCAAATTTTCTTACATTATAAGCTAGGAAGTCTCAATGAATCTCTCAAGTAGATCTACTAGCTTAGGCCAAAATCTATTGAACTAACCAATCAACATATTGGTAGTTAAAAATGTTCTCCATCAAAAACCCCTTTCTAAGATTCTAAAAAAATAGGAATTACAGACATGGGATTAAGTTCGATGAGAAACCCTTTCATATCCTAAAATGAGCCCCCCTTTGGCTGGTTAAGCATCTTTGTAGGTCTAACCCTTGAGTTTCCAACCCCAAATTTCAAAGCATTGTTCATGTTGACCTTGAGGAAGTACCACTACCATTACTTAGATAATGCTTAGGAGAAGATAGAGAATCCCCATATAGGTACACAAACTTTCATTTGAGTGACCCAGATGGATATATGCAGCAAGTCAAAGATAATCAACAAAGAAAAATCCACTCTCACATCATCCATTATAGATGCTCTATGGCTCTTTGGAATCTCAATATTTCTTCTATAAAATAGACTTCATGAGAAGTGGCCTTCAAAAAGACCCACACTCGTAGTAGGAGGCTTTGAAATTGGCATTTTTCTACAACAAAGAAGCCCAAGGGTTCGTAGGGAAACACAATGGTAGAAACTCATCAGGAAAATGCTAAGACATAGAAAAAATACACATAGTCAAAATATTCAAGTATTGTTATTCTTTTTACTAAGATTGGAATAAAATTGTTGTTATTGTTGTTTTTGATTAATTAAGTAGCCTAACAAGGGGGTCAACCCTTACAAAGACAAGGCAAGAAGGCAATTTTCATGCCATTTACAACTCATAGCCAACACAGTAGATTTTGACTATGGAGATGTAACATAAAGCACAAAGATAAATCCCTAACAAGAATGGACAAACTCACATCCCAAGAGAAAATGAGTGAGAGTTAGAAGAATGATTGTTCCTATGCTATCTAACAACTATCTAGGTGATACTATCCTTAGGTTGCCTAACAAAAGTAGCAACAACAACGTTGTCGTCGTCATCATTTTCATATATATTCTAGTACAAGACTAGAAATTGATGGTCTATATGATCACTTTTCACTTTTGGACTAAAAAGACAACTTTAAAAATAGACATTATCGATTGACATGTGATATTTTCAGACAAACTTATATTTGACACTTTAAGTTATTGATAAACCTTTAAAGTATATAATACATAAATACAATATATCATATTAATTTTTAATATAAATATATTATTTTATGATATTTATTATTTTAAAAAAACTATTTCTTTTAAAACTAAATTTAAAAAGAGCTAATATAAGACACTAAAATAATCAAATTATTATAACCTAATTTGATATCATGAACTATATATTTTTATACTTCTCTATACATTTTCATTGAGTGTCATTAATAAAAATAAACATTTTTTTGAACCATCAAGTCAATAAAAATCTATACAAAAACAGGGAGGACCATTACAAGTAGGAACCTCTAAAGTAGAAAGAGTCGAATAGAAACATTGACCTACATCTAGAACCATCATTGGTTGCACAATAATATTTTTTTAAGGATTTTAGGGTTTCTATAGTAAGGAATCAAATTTATTTGTTACAAGAGAAGAATTTTTGAATGAGGATTTAAGGTTTCCTTGTTTTTGAATGTGTTTTTAGCTATTGGGACATTTTAATTAATAATAGATTGAGAATCTTTCTTATGTATTGTGAGTTTGAATTCTTAAACTTCTATAGTGTTAAGCAAGCTGAAAAAAAATATTATTATTTATTATAATGTGAAATGTCATCTACATATTGTTTTATAGATTAGTTTGTGTTTCATAAGTGAATTAGAAGGGTGTTTGAGTGTCTTTCTATTCTGAAGCAATTTTAGGCATGCAAACAAACAATCTCTACCATACAACCACCTAAGTATAAAAAGGACAAACTTAGCCAAGACAAAATCATGAAGTCGCATTTATGGAGACAAAATTGTCTCTTTCTACTATCTTTCCTTAGTCCATCTTTCAATTATTAAGGGAATTCCAAGAGGTATAGACCTATATGGAATGAATACAAAATTAGTACAAATACAAAAGTCATGAAAGCACAAGATGATAAAAACTATGAAGAAGGATTGGTCTCAAACACAATTTCATATCTAAAGAAAGCACTTATGCTCAACATATTTGTGCAAACATTCAAAAATTGAATTGTTTTCAGTGACTCCATTTAAACAAAAGAACTTCGTCTCGATTATAAATGCATTTTCAAACACAATAAGAAAAAAGAAATATTAACAAGAGAAAGGACAAATCCCTTCAAAATGAATCTTCTTATACAATACATTTATCCTTCAAGCTTACTTCTACACTTCCAAATATATTTAATACTCCAAGCATAAAACACTTTGCAACCTTAAAAACTAAAAATAATACCGAGCTCTTTCTTAATATCTCCCTATTTTACAAAATCATGGAGTTGGCCTCCAAAAAAATATTCCCACCTTGTATGCTAACTGTCATTTCACCTATCCATGTCTACCACAATTAGGTTGAACTACCTCCCACCTACAACTTTAACAACTCATGAAAGTCAATCTGTGTCTTTCATGTGTTCCCACATGAAAAAGATATGGAAAACATGAAATAGAGTGGAGTCTACTTCACACATTCCACCTCCTAAAAGTCTTAGGAAGTAAGGAGGTTTCACAATTTCATGGTTAATCCACACTAAACCCCGTAAATACCTCATCATTCTAAAGCATTGAAAGAGTACTATACTCATCTAACACTCTAGACACAACCCCAAAAGGTATCTTAGTTGTAAACACTTTCTCCATTTTCCTATATTTACATAAGAACAAATAAAATGCACATGTCCCTTTTAAAACGGTTGCCAATGCCATATTTCACAATTAAAAAATAGTTGAACAATTTCACCTTGATGAAGCAAAGACGCTTATGAGTAAACATGGTTTATCACAAGGGATCCAATATTTAATGAATTTCTCATTGAGTTAAAGAGTGAAATGGAAAGGGTAATTAGGATTTACAATAGTCCTCTCATTCTCCCACCTTCAATTGATATATACCCACGTACTTGATGCACAAGCTCAATTTCATCAGAAAGTATACATATAGTCAAAGTGATTAATTACACTTACACTTTCCATCCATAATGTGATTTCAATCATAACTCAATTATATATTCAATATAATCACCTCTAAATCATGATTATTATGTCAAGAGGTGTCTTCTATAGGAACGACACAAATTAAAGACTCTATGTACATAAAAAGGAAATGTTTGACATTCTTGGGAGTTATTTGAAAATAAAGGAAGATTCAATCACATGATAGTAGAAGAGGCAGGGATGTATATGAAGGAGGAAGAAATGGTGAAGATTAGAAGTGATGAAATAATCATGTGGATATATCATGGTAAAAATAACTATTTATACAAAAGGTTCTTTGGCATTTCTAGAATACAATGCAGAAAGGAGATTTGACAATAATCCAAGGTTTAGCCAGTCCTAAAGCAATGCCAGCAACGAATGAAAATAAAATAATTGTGGCAACCTTTCACAAATTAATTGCATTGTTGGAATAGTTGACATTTTCACATTGTGCATCATTGTACATTTTGGGTAAATCTTAACATGTTCTTAAAATAGTTATTTATTTTTGTTTGTTAATAATGTCTCTTATCTTTTCCATGTCATTTATTTATTTTATTCATAAGCAGAAAGATGTTGAGATTCAACTTTACTAAATATTGGGGTGAAGTGATGGAAAGAGTGTTTACATTAACAAGGTTATGACTAGTTGACATCTACTAAAACTCCAATTTTTGAAATCTTGTAAATAATTTTTGGCGACTTTAAGACAATTTTGAAGTAGAAAAAAATTAATCAATTTGGTGCACTGAATGTGTTTGATTTTTTACTTGTCCACTTGTTCATATTATAGATCTGATATTATTTTAGTTTTGCGCATTTTTTTTGCCAAAAATTTCAATTTCTAAGTTATTTTCCTATTTAAATTTGAAATCGGACAAGAGTCCACCAATAACACTCCTATTCAAGAGTTAGAAAGTAAATTAAACATCGAGTAAAATGAGAGAAAAATTTGACCATTTTGTGTAATAAAAGCTAATTTTCTCTTCTATTTTATATTAGTTTTTTTAAAGATAGGTGTGCTAACTTCATATTAATTTTATCAATTAAAGTCAAAGTCACATAAAATGTACTATTCCAACAAAAAGTAAAAATTTATTTAACATCCATTTCCAATTAGATATTGATATTGTAAACTCTTAGAACAATTGCAGTCTACTAAAATTACTTTAAATCACAATAACATTTAAACATCCAGTTAAATGATAATCAAAAGATCGAGGTTAGTAACAACACCTCGTACAATTTAATTTGAATATATGCATGTACGTAAAGTTAAACTCCCTAACACTCTCACACTTAACAAAAACCCTTCTTACATCAAGATTAGAAATATCATCGCTCTTGGTCACTTGAATTTACTACAGCATTGTACATCCATTACAAACAACTAATCTATTGGACAAATCTCAAAGTTATGATAGAGAATTCTCAGTCACAACATGAACATCAAAACATCACTTATCTAACCATGAATACTTATTGCAATTATAAACAAATCAATTCACAAGGAAGGTAATCACATTGATATAATTAACAAATAATAATATAAATATCTTGTTGGTCAAATAAATAGTATTAACAAATGAGTGTCAACACACTTAACCATTTTTAGTATGTATGCCAAGTACAGAATAGATTCCTTGCCAAATTTTAATAAGTGTCGAGTCACAGTTAGTGCCGAGCAGATTACAGTATAGTATGTACCGAATGATCCAAGAATTGTTCATGTGCCAAGTAACAGAATCATTCAGATGCCGAGCAACTCAAAACAAGATATGTCGAGCACTACAAGATACAATAGGTTCCAAGAAAACCAAGAAACGTAGTTGATGCTGAGAAATCCAAAAACAATATGTGTTGAGCATCAGTAATACTTCATGTGCCGAGCAACGTAGGATTAGCATAAGAGTTTGTACTTGCACAAACTAAGATGTAAACCATTTTTGGAGCCGACTTAGAGAAATTTCAAAGGAGAAAAAGGATAAGGATGACTCATTTGCATTCCCTATGAAATATGCATGCAACCAATTAGAAAAATGGTGAAGGCATGCAACCAATAAGAAAAATGCAAAGTATGAGTGGGAATTTGAGATTCAATTTGGATCGTAGATCCATACCTAACCCTAAGTCTTTGTATTCTTTATGAGAAGGATGAATGCACCATTGTATTAATGGGGAAAAAAATAGCAAAAGGGGAGATCCGATCAAGACATATTCAGAAGATCCGATCAAGCAAGGATTAGAAGAGAAAGAGCAGATCAAGTGCTTGAACCCAGCAATTCGAGATTGCATTCAATCAGGTCAAATGTTCTAATACTCTCACAATTGTATTAGAAGTTGAAATCCTATGGTGATAGGTTAGCTTAACAGCTAGGTAGGAGAGCCTTTGGAGAAGGAAAAGAAAATCTTATGTATTAGGTAGATTTAACAGCCTTCATGAAAATTCTTTAATAGGGTGACACTTCATGTAAAGTGTTTGTAAATCCTTTCAACAGATCACATTTAACAGTGTGTTGTAGCCTTTAACAGGGCAGGCCTTTAACAGGGCAAACCATCAGAAGTGGTTGAACTCATTGCTGCAGTAATTTTTGTGGGTGTCATCTTATTCCTGGAGGGTTTCTGAGTCACCAAAATCTCTTGTGTTATGTGTTGATGCATGCTCTCATTTTATGTTTGTTTACTTTGATACATGTTAATTCCAGTTATATGTTATTAAGGGTTTGAAAGAATAACAATTGGTTACTTTTGATTCACCACACACCCCCCCTCCCCCCCCCCCCACCCCACCCCTTAGAAGTACTCTTCCCATTTGAATATTCCAACAATTGGTATTAGAGCACTGGTTCTCATAAGGAGAATCCTAACAGCTTGGAGAAAAAGGTTAGAAGATGGAAGTCTTCAAACTTGGGAAGATCATTGACAATCAAGTGATTGATGTGCACCTAGCTCTACACAAAGTAGAGAAAGCCAGGGAGGAACTGAGAAAATCTTTGAAAAGAAGAAAGGATATAGCCATAGCTGAAAATGACATACATTACAAAGAGATTGACACCACACACGTATTTGCCAACGAAGACTCCAAGGAATTTGATGCAGCAATAACAGAATTAATGGAGAAAAATAGAGCACAAGCTGAAGAAATCAGATTACTCAAGCTTGAACAAGAATCACAAGCTATATTGCTTTGTGAAGTAACTGAACAAAAGAAAAGAGCTATTGAAGACAAGGCCATGATAGAAGACGACAAGATAAATCTCATCAATAGACTGGAAGAGAAGACAATTAAATTTGAAAAGATTTCAAATATGCAATTAGATACTTTGAGCCAGATGATGAATGCTCATCATGAGCTAAACATGAAGGATATTGAGATCTCCACATTGAAGATACAGAATGAGCAATTGCAGAATGAATTGAAGAGAGAAAAGAAAATAGTAGAAAGTTACAATAAACCCAATGAGGCTATCAAGTACTTTAAGCAATTGCTAAAATCACCAAGGGCAAGTAATGACACTACAAGACTTGGATATATCAGAACTGAACAAGGAGAATCATCCAAAACTACAGAACAAAGAAGCAACAAAGGGAAGAACACTAAACCTACTTATCATTTCTATGGTAAAAAGGGACATACCTCTAATGTATGCAGAAGCAAGAATAGTCATCAACATGATAAGCCTAAAAATGCAAACTTATGTCACAAATGCAAAAAACAAGAACATTTAGCAAAAGACTACAGAACCAAGACCATGAGAACACCAAGATTTGAAGGCCACTGCTACAACTGCAAAAAATATGGACGTAAAAAATTTGAATGCAGATCAAAGCCTATGTGGACACCTAATCAACCTTCAAGATGAATTAATCATGCACATCATTATAATTGGGATTACAACACCAAGTATAGTTGTCGCTATTGCCAAGAGTATGGACACATTCTTGAAATTTGCATAAGGAAACATTTTAAGGGAAACTACAGTAGATGGTTAAATCAAACTACTTATTTTAGTTGCTTAAAAACTGGTCATATTAGTAGGTATTGTTCAACAAAGGTCAAGGCACCCAAGACTGAAGTTAATAAGGGAAAAGAAAAATTTAATGTGGAACACATCAGGGAAGATATGAAGAAGACATGGCAAAAGAAAGGTGAATGTAGCACATCGAATGGAGAGATCACTTCACCCAAGAGGTCAAGTGATTCCACCTCATCAAATTAAGCACTAGAAAGGCACATGGGGTTGATACATATAAAGATGTACCATACATCAGCCCAAAAGAACATAGGAACACTACAAAGAATAAATTAGCATAAGTTAAGATGTCAGGATAAAAGTTGGAAGATGATGTCGAGCTACCTTTGGTTGCCGAGTAAAACTCCAGTACATGCCGAGTTGAAAAGTCTAGTGGATGCCAAGTAAAGAGATGATAGTAGCTGTCGAGTGAGTGAAATACAGTTGATGCCAAGTTGGAAAATCCTTTGGAAGCCAAGTGTACAGCTATAAAGAACGAATGCAATAAATGCTAGGTTTCAAGCCTAATAAAAGTGAAAATTGTTCATTTTTTGATCATTCGAACAAAGAGAAAAGATGAGTAGAGCAATTAAGTGATTCCAGCAATCAAAAAGCAATTTACAGCAATTCAACAGCTACCCAACTCCATTTCATCGATCTACCAGGTATTTCATTCAAGTGCCAAGTTACGCAATTTAAAAAAAAAAAATTAAACAGTAAACCCTAGTTCAGTTTAAAATGGCATCTGGTTCTAAATCTGCAAAAGAAAAGGAAGGGTTGGAAATTCAACTGGTTAGCAATGAAGTTAGATAAGCAGAGTTCAAACCCATCCCTAAAGTTGCTTACAAAAATGATCTCGTTGGTGCCCTGTCTGTGATTCCTAATAAAGTAGTTATGGTTCAAGATGTACGCAAATGCTACAACTGCAAGATAGGAGCCATAGGAGATTTGGAGATTTTCAATGCATTTGATAAACTCTATGAAAATGGGAAACTTAAGGATGAATTCCCCATAATCGAAAAGAAGGGACTAACCAAAACCCTAGTTTTCCCTATTTTTTTTCAAACAGAATGGATACGCATTGTGCTTAGCAGAATCCATGATGGAGTTTTTTGGCTAGAAATTGAGCCAGTAAAGTTCACAAAGAAAATTGTACATAGGGTCACTGGTATCCCAACCCTAGATCAGCCTAAAACCCTAAGAAGTGATAAGAGGGAGACAATTGAGAAAAACACTAGTGCCAAGTGGAACAACAAGGGTATGACAATTGACACCATTAAAGACCCCTTACTAGATTTTTCTATCAGGATCATATCTCACAAATTTTATCAATCTAGCAGGCTAGATAGTGTACCTTGCATAGCTGTAGATGTTGCCTACAAGCTAGTGAAAAAGGATCACACTTATGATCTTGCAAATTTGATGATGCAACAAATCAATGAGAACTTGGGAGCCATAAGGAAATCCAAAGGGGCTCAATGCAAATTTGGTGCAGTATTAATTTGCATGTTCTTCTATATTATGAAAGAATTCCCCTCAATAGGCAAAGTAAGATGGGATCTAGATAAGACTATTGTCAAACAAATAAACGGATTCATTGAGCAGATGGGTGGGAATTTTGATGCCCAAATGACTAGTTATTTTGAAGATTTCAAACAATCCATGAAATAGAGAATGAGAATTCCAGTCTCATTAGTGGAGCAACATAAAAATGACATTTGTTTTCTAGTGGATATTGACTATACCAACATACAAGTAGTCATCCCTAAAGTCAGATGGCTTAGACCTTTGGGCTATGAACTTGATGTGGATCAGGCTTCAGCAACTAATACAGCATTGCTTGCAGAGGAAATTGATTCAACTGCAAAGCACTTTGGAAGATATGACATTGTCAAATCAAGAGTGATTACAGGCCTCAAGATAGCAAGAGCAGTCAAGAAAAAGGACAAGCTTGTAAAGAAGATTAAAAATAAATTGGGTGTTGAAGAGACAAGTACTGCAGAAGAAGCAGAAGAAATAAGTGATGATAAAGAAGAAGATGACAATGAGGATGAGCCAAAGCAAGGGCCACTTCAGTTAACACAAGGCCTAGCTGAAGATGAGGATGAAAGTGATAAGGAAGATCAAGCCAAGGAATCATCCACTCAAACCAAGGTCACCAAGAGAAAGGCAAAAGCACCACCTACTCCTCAGTCCAAGACAAAGAAACTGGCAAAGCCTGCACCTAAGAAGCCTACTACTAGAGCTACTACAAGGGCTACTACACAAAAGGCAAACGAAGAGGCAGCTAAGAGGAAGGAATTCACTAAGAATACTAAACAAGAGTCAAAGAAAAGAAGAAAATTTGTGGCTCAACCTGATTTAGATGAAGAGAGGATAGAATCAGAAGACCACAATTAGTTTAAAGTGGTAAGTCATCCACCAAAGTCTTCTATTGATAAATTATGTGCTAAGATTAGAAATGGAGACTTAAATGATTTGAAGAATGTAAATTTTAATAAGCTCACAAAAGATGAGCAAAATAGAATAGAGATATCTGTCTATAATATGATGGCAGAATATAAACATACACCTCTTGAACTGGATAGTTCATTGCCAAAGGAATTATACAAGATTGTAGAGGAAAAATGGCATTTTTGTTTGCAAACTAAGAAAGAAATAAGGGAGTCTACCTTAGCAAGGATGTTTCCTAATGTGACTAAAAGTAAAATAACAAATGCAGTCAAAAGGCACAACAGTAGATTTACTCCCAAATACAGGGTATTTAGTATTCTACAAAATAAAATTGAAGAGGTTGTGAGAAAAACCACAAAAGTGTGGAAATTTATTTACAAGAAAATTGGTGATGTATTTGATGAAGAATACAAGGCAAAAGAAAGTGCCAAAACAAAGGAAATAAAAGAAGCCAGAAGAGAGAAGGTAGAGGAGAAGAAAGTAGAAGAGAAGAAAGTGGAGGAAGAAAATAAGGATGAAGAAGAAAAGGAGGAGGAAATAAGTAAAGAAGAAGAAAAGGAGATAGGTGAGCAACAAGAACAGAGTGTATAGAACACACAACTGCCACCTCCTAGCCCTCCTCGTTCTACCATCACACCTACAAAGATAATTAAGATAAAGGATTTCATTGACACTTCTAGTCAAAACATCAATCCATCAACTGCAGAGGATCTAGAAAAGATCCTTGACCAATCAACACAAGCAGCTAGGCTATGTTCAAGCCCAATATTGGTCAGTGTTGATGAACTCCAGAAGGCAGTAGTAAAATTAAAGGAAATCAAGGTGCAAACACAAGAACCATCTATGATCACACAATCTACTGGACTTCTACTTCTTCCACCACCATCTCCACCAAAAGAAGTCATAGTTGCACTTCAGGAGCTGAGTGCAGCAACAGGGAATGATAAAGTCAAATCAATACAGTCATCAGGTACATCCCCAACTAGAATGACAAAAAAAGAGAAACAAACTGAATAGAAAGAAGAGACAAAAGATAAGGAGGAATATACAATAAAAACTTTGGTTGAACTACCAAAAATAGGTACTCCTACAAAAACTCTTCAACAGCCTAGCACTGGAACTCTAGAATTGCAAATTAGAACACCAGGCTCGAGCTCCACTAAGGTAGCCAGGACAATTCATTATGGAATTCCTGAGCTTGATGATGAAATAAAGATACTCTATTATGAATCCAGTACTCTCACTGAGGAGAAAATGAATGAAATTCAAAGTGCATTGGATAGAAGAAGGAGACAAGAGTCACTTAGAAAGGACTAAAAATATAGGCAAGCATTGAATGAAATCAAGGATATATTCATGGATGCCTTCAGCCTATAGTCTCCAGATGAATCAAGACCAATAATAGAGCAACTATCATATTTAGTTGATCAGGTAACAAATAAGGACCATGACACCAATGCTAAACTAATGGAATGGTCACAGAAGAAATTCCAAGGTAAGGTCAATGAGAAGATATCAAGTACTATCATTTTGGGACAAGTTGACCTAGCTAAGAAAATAGATAGAGTCAAAATTGTACTAGGGAATATATTCTCCCTTTACAATAAACTATGTGAGAAGCATTTTTCTCAAACGCTTCACACTCAAAGGGAACTAGTTGTATTATCAGCAGAGGAGGCTAATATAAAACCTAAGTTAATGCAAATTCAATCCTCCATCACCCCTCACTTGTAGATACTTCACAAGGAGAAAATGTATGCAAAGACAGTCCTCAAGAAAGATCTCAATCTTTCTACACATGAAGGACTTGTAGACCTAGCGGTAGAGCTTGCAATCCAACACAAATCATTGGATATTGCATTAAACAATTGGGATGCAGCTCTGAAGATACTCCTAGAGATTAATAACTCATTTTTGGCTAAACATGGAATTACTCCATAGAACCCTTTGACATTAGTGTCAAAAAGGGGGAAATATTTATTATAGGGGAAGAAATAATGGGTAATTACCAAATTTTGATCATTCATTCATTTTAAAAATAAAGTGGAATTATTGTATATAGCCAAAAAGGGGAAGACAAATTATAAGGAAGTGAAGGAAAGATATAAAAAAATTGGTAATCACATGGAATACAGGGACATCACACAGATTAGATACAGCTTTCAAGCTCAGAATGCAGAAAAAGGTCAAACGACAGAAAGGATCAAGCATATTGGCACAAAATTTCAATTTCAAAGGCACAATCAACTCAAGGGGAGTCATAAGGTCTATTGCTACTCACAAATTTTTGAAATTTTGTAAATTGAGTGAGTAAAGAGTGTACTCAATAAGGTTAGGATCATCAATGCTTAGTTAAGTGTTTTTGACACTCATGTCAAAGAGGGAGATTTTGGGTCAAATAAATAGTATTGACAATCAACACACTTAACCATTTTCACTATGTATGCCGAGTACACAATAGATGTCGAGCCAGAATTTTAATAGGTGTTGAGTCACAATTAGTGCCGAGCAGATTATAGTATAGTATGTACCGAGTGATCCAAGAATTGTTCATGTGCCAAGTAACAGAGTCATTCAGATGCCGAGAAACTTAGAACAACATATGCCGAGCAATACAGGATATAACAGGTGTCGAGCAAACAAGGAAACGTAGTTGATGCCAAGAAATCCAGAAATAGTATGTGTCGAGCATCAGTAATACTTCATGTGTCGAGCAATGCAAGATCAACATAAGAGTTTGTACTTGCACAAACTAAGATGTAAACCATTTTTGGAGCCGACTTAGAGAAATTTTGAAGGAGAAAAAGGATAAGGACAAGTCATTTGCATTCCCTATGAAATTTGCATGCAACCAATCAGAAAAATGGTGAAGGCATGCAACCAATAAGAAAAATGCAAAGTATAAGTGGGAATTTGAGATTCAATTTGGATCGTAGATCCATACCTAACCCTAAGTCTTCGCATTCGTTATAAGGAGGATGAATGCACCATTGTATTAATGGAAAAAAAAAAAAGCAAAAGGGGAGATCATAGTGAAATTTCAGTGTGAAGAGGAAAAGACCTAGTGGAAGGGATAGCATTTATCCAGTTGATTAAAACAGAACAAAGGACATATTCAAAAGATCAGATCAAGCAAGGATCAGAAGAGAAAGAGCAGATCAAGTGCCAAACTGTTTCCTGAAATGCATGAGTAGATGCCATATACTCTACCTCAGTTGTCGACAATGCAGTTACACTTTGTCTTTTGCTCATCTAACTAATAGCACCACCATTCGCCATGAATGCATATCCACTGGTGGATCTTCTCTTGTCAATGTCCCTAGCCCAATCCGCATTGTTAGCTAGGGTTTTGGAACCCTAAATACTTCCCCTCTTAGCTCAACAACATGAGAAATTAGAAACCTTTAAAATTTACAAATTATTTTGCATTTATATTATTTAATTCTTTAATGAATTAAATATATTCAAGTTAAATGCAAAGTCATTAATTATTAAACCATTACTCTAATTTCTCATATGATTAATTCTATAATGAATTAATTATAATATGAGGGTGAAAGTACAAGAATTATATTTGGAAAAGAATGATTTAAAATAATTAATTCTTTTTTAAAGGAATTAATTATTATTATTGTAATTAGTATTGGTAGGGTAAATTGGAAAGAGATTTTAAAAACGATTAATTCTTTAAAGAATAAATTATTAATGTAATAGGGGGTTTTATGGAAAAGTTGTACGGGATTGGAAAATGGATTTAGGGTAGTTGAGAAACGACTTGGGTAGGATTTCTTTAAAAAGAGGAAATTCTATTGTAAATGGGTTCCTCCCATTTTGAAGGAGTCTGCACTTCTAAAGAAAGGGGAAGACAATTTAGTTTTTTTTTTCAATCTTGTATCAAGAAAGTTCATCTCTCCATAGAATATTGAGTCAGAACTATTTTTGCCTAAGTATTCTATGCTTTAAAACTTTGAATATATTTTCTGAAGTTGTGGCAAAGTATATAAAATTCTACAGTTTTATATGTTATGTTAAACTTTCTGGAGTAGATACTATTGTTTACTCTATTGTGATTCATGTTCTTGTGGATATTAATTGCATGTGAAAGTTTAGCTTTCCTTTGTTGCATATTAGAAACGTATTTTGGAGTTTAAAAGTTCTGAGGGAGGAAGTTAAAATTGTCCATCTTTTTCTTATTTTAATATTCAGTCATTTTGATGAATGGATGTTAGTATTCCTTCATTGCCTTTTAGGTTAAAGGCATAACCAAAAAATCATTTATTGTAAATCAAAAGGAGGGAGTTGTACCTTCATTTCAAAATTCAGAGAGCACTTGACAAGATAATTGCAAGTGACTCTATTGTTAGTTTCAGAGTTTGTCTTTCTTTTGGGTATTCAAGAGTCAATTGTAAAGGTGTTTTTGGAGAGGACAAATTTGTTTACTAACATGCGTCAACATAACCTTGAACGCTCACAGATCTATTAGATTCCATTGAATTACCTTGATAACATAATGTGTATTCTGACGTACCCTTCAAATATTGCAGAACTCTTTTCACAGCATCCCAATGTGACTTGCCCAAATTTGCCTTAAATCGACTCAATACTCCCACTACTTGAGCAATGTTTGGTCTCGTACTGACCATTGTATACATGAGGCTTCCAACAACATTTGCATAAGGTACCCGCTTCATGTCTTCAATCTCATCAGGAGATTTTGGATTGTCATTGACCGATAACTTCGATCCATGTAACACTGGGACAACTTGTTGCTTGCAATCAATCATATTAAACTGCTCCAGAACATTGGTAATATATTTTCTTTGGCTAAGCCAAAGTTTTTCTGCCAACCTGGTCCCTTTTGATTTCCATCCCCAAAATAAATTTTGCCAACCCTAAATCTTTCATTTCAAACTTCAACGACAATTGAGATTTTAATTTTGAAATCGTTTCCTTACTATTGCCTATAAACAACATATCGTCTATGTATAGAGCAATTAAAAGTATCCGATCACCTTCAGCTTTATAATACACACAGTGATCCGATTTAGATCTCGTAAAATCCAAAGACAAAACATATGTATCATATTTTTGGTACCACATTCTGGGTAACTGTTTCAAACCATACAAAGACTTTTTTAGTTTGCATATTAGATGCTCTTTACCTTTTTTCTAAAAAGTACTCCGGTTGGGACATGTATATCTCTTCTTCAAGATCACCATGAAGAAACGTCATCGTCACATCCATCTGCTCAATTTCAAAGTCATGCGCCATTGCAAGTGACAACATAAATATGATATATGTCAACTTAGCTATAGGAGAAAATATTTCTCCATAATCAATCCATTCTTTCTGAGAATACCCCTTCGCAACCAATCTTGCCTTGTACTTGTCAATCCTACCGTTTGGACCATACTTCTTCTTAAACACCCATTTACATCCCACGGGCTTTTTACCGTTAGGCAAGGGTACCAGATGCCATGTTTCGTTCTTTTCCAAAGATTTTATTTCATCCTTCATGGCTAACAACCAAGAATCTGAATCAGACATATTAATTGCTTCTTTCACAGTCCTAGGCTTGTCAACATCCATAAGAAAAGCATAGGCACAATTAACATTCAACATGGAGTGAGAAAACCTCTCTAGTGAATAATCGTACCTATCAGGTTGTCATCTCTCCTGAGTAGATCTCACTTCTTGTGAAGTTTCATGAGGTTCAAGATCATGTTCTTCACTTGTATGATTGCTTGAGCTCTCCTCATCCTCATTTTTAGGTGATGTTGGATTCTCATTCTCAACTTCATTTGGAGTTTGAAATACCTCCCGTCTGGAAGCTAAAGGGATTTTAACTACTTCCTTTCTCTTCTCATTTTCTCTAGCTGCTCTAGTGAGTTAGGTTTCATCTCATGAAAGATAACGCTCCTATTGTACAAGACCTTTTCAGTGAGAGGGTTCTACAATTTGTATCCCTTCACACCAATACCGTACTTGATGAAGATACACTTCACTGCTTTGTTATCCAACTTTGACCTACTCACTTTAGGTACATGAACGTACGCCTCATAGCTGAAAACACACAAATGTATTAATGAGGGCTTCTTACCAGACCATGCTTCCATAGGTGTCTTGTCAACTAGTGTTGCTATAGGAGAACGTTTCAACAAGTAACACGCTGTTGCCACTACTTCAGCCCAAAACTTTTGTTCAAGACCAACACTTCCCATCATGCTTCTTGCTCTCTCCATCAGTGATTGATTCATCCTTTTCGCTACTCCATTCTGTTGCAGAGGATAAGGTGTCGTCTTATGCCTCTTGATGCCATGATCTATACAAAATTTTTCAAAACTACATTGCAAAACTCACCACTGTTATCCATGCTTAAACATTTAATCTTTCTCCTAGTCTGGTTTTCAACAAGGTTTTTAAATTCCTTAAAACGACTGAACACTTTTGATTTGTTCTTCAAAAAATAAATGAATGTTCTTGAATAATCATCAATAAATGATACATACTATCTTGACTTAGATAAAGAAGGAACATCCACAGGACCAAATACATCGGAGTGAATATAATCCAACAAACCAGAAGATTTTAGAGAATTGGAATAAAACTTAACACAGTTTTGCTTTCCATAGATGCAATGTTCACAAAAATCAAATTCAAGGTTAAAATCAAGCAACCCCTCAACCAAATTTTTATTCTTCAAGGTTTTTAAACCTTTCTCGCCAATATGGCCAAGCCTATAATGCCAGAGCATTGTTTTCTTTGCAGGAAGTTTAACTTCCATCGCATTTACACCATGTGTTGCTATATTGATTTTATCAGACTTGACAGAGATGTTATTACAACATACATGTTTCACATCTAACTTGTATAGTGTTCCAATGCGTTCACTCTTAGCTAAAAAAATAGAATCCCTAGTCATCTTACAACCACCATGGACAAATGTTACCTAAATTCCGACATCATTTAACTTGCTGACAGAAAGTAAGTTTTGAGCCAAACTGGGTATGCTCTGCCTTCAGGAAATTGAATTCTAACACTTCCTCTACAAACAATTTCTAGCATGGAATCACTTGCCAAGAACACCTTTCCACCATTATACGATTCATACTTCGAGAACCATTCTTTATGAGAAGTCATGTGGAAGAATGCTCTCGAATCAACCAACCATATGTCATCAAACATGGGCTCTGCCAAGGTTGCTACAAAGGCATCAACATCACTTTGAGAAGATTCACTGTTGAAAGTAAATTTCTTCTTCTTTTTCTTCTCCTTGCAATCCCTTCGGGTATGACCTTTCTGCCCACAGTTCCAACACTTCACCTTGGACTTCTTTCCAACAGTGGCATATAGCTCTTGAGACTTTGATTTCATGTCCTCCTCCTTACTTTTTTCCTTAGATTTGCCTCACACACTCAGAGCTTCTTTGGCCACCTTAGAGGGCTTCTTTCGCATCTCCTCCGATAGAAGTGCAACAACTACTTCGTCCATTTTCAACTTGGTAGTCGTACTTCCGACAGCCGTTACCAGATGATCCCATGAATCAGGCAATGAGCATAATAGTAACATGCACCGATCTTCTCCATCAACTAACACACCAACATATGTTAACTCTGTAATCACCATATCAAATGAGTTTAAGTGATTTGCCACAGTTGTTCCTCTATCCATCTTCAAGGAGTACAATTTCTTCCTTAAGAAAATCTTGTTTACCAAGGATTTTCCTTAATAAATGTCTCCTAACTTCTTCCACAAGGAATGCACAATCTTCTCTTCATGAACATTCAATAAAACCAAGTCTGCGAGACTCAATCTTATTAATCCACTAGCCTTCTGATCCGTTAGTTCTCAATCTTCTCATTTCATGCCTGAAGGCTTAATGCTATATACGATAGTCCACAAATCTCGATCAACTAGCAAATCTTCTACTTTCCACAACTCAAAGTTGGTGCCATTGAACTTTTCAATGTCCACTCGTCCTGATGTACCCGCCATCTCAATTTTCAAACAAAAATTGCAAACTCCCACTGAAACCAAATTGGCACAAAAATCCAAACCCTACTCAACAAGGATAACACAATTGGCCAAGCTCTGATACCACTTGTTAGGAAAGCAACGACGTGGAAATGCTTTTCGAATGCCAAATTATAGAGAAATAAACAACAACAAAATAGCAGAGATATGCAGGTAAATAGAATATCAAACACAAGACATAAAGAAAACACCAGATTTAATGTGGGAAACCCTCTCGAGGAAAAACCCACAACCACAAAAAACCCGAGCAACTTTGTATTACAGTAACAAGTTACATACAAAACTTTGATTTTTCACAAGGTCAGATTGCCCTTACAATCAACCTAATTTTCAACCTCTCACATCTTTACAAATCTTGCAACCATTAATACATCTTGCAAATTTGTTATTGAATTCAGTAAAGAAACAATTACATTATAGAACCGAACATCCGTCAGTCACAACAAGCGCCTTCGGTGACACGGATGCTTAGTCACTCCGAAATGTTTCGGTAACACTATTTCATGTGTTGAGAGCATTACCACCATACTCGTCACACACTCACCGTACTCCATTTTCACCACTACACGGAAGACTCTCTGTATTGCATGTTATAATATGGTAGACTTTACCATAGCAAACACCCATGACTCACCTCCACCTTACTTCACCGTATAGTCAACACCTTTCTCCACCATATGGTGGTCTTTTTCGTACGGTGAATCTCACAGTTGTACGACACTCCCAATTTTTTTGCGACAATCGGAGTACAATATGTATGGCGAAGAATCCTACTTTCCATGCTAGGACAAAACACATTGATGTACAATATCATTTTGTTCATGACATGGTTGAAGATGGAAAGGTAAATCTAGAAAAGGTTGACACTTAGGAGAATGTTGCAAATGCATTAACAAAGCTAGTGAACACAACTAAGTTCAAATGGTGCACAAGCTCTATGGAGCTTAAAAACTCGAACACTTGTTAGCCGCATCGAATAAGTGGCTCCACACTTCATCAAGTGGGAGATTGTTAGAATGTTGAAGTGGGAATGTCGTACAGCTGTGAGCCTCATCATACGATGGCGAAAGGTGTTTATTGTACACTGAAGTACAATAGAGGTGAGTTGTGAGGGTTTGCTATGGTACTATAACATGCAATACGGAGTGTCTTATGTGCGGTGGTGAAAATGGAGTACGGTGAGTGTGTGACAATTATGGTGGTAATGCTCTCAACGTGTGACATAGTGTTACCAAAACATTTCGGAGTGACTAAGCATCCGCGTCACCAAAGGCACTTGTTGTGACTGACGGATGGTCAATTCTGTAATGTAACCGCTTCTTTACCGAATTTTGGAACGACTTTGTAGGATGTATTAATGGCTGCAAGATTCGTAAAGATGTGAGAGGTTAAAAATCATGTTGATTGTAAGGGCAATCTGAGTCTATGAAAAATCAGCGTTTTGTATGTAACTTGTTACTATAATACAAAGTTGCTCGGGTTTTTGTGGTGGTGGATTTTTTCCCAGAAGGGTTTCCCACATTAAATTTGGTGTTTTCTTTGTGTCTTGTGTTTGATATTTTATTTCCTTGCATATCTCTGCAATTTTGTTGTTGCTTATTTCTCTGTAATTTGGCATTCGGAAAGCATTTCCACACCGTTGCTTTCCTAACAGTCTCAAACTTGCAAATATACTAAACAAGGTATCTCAACCCAGCCTCAAAAGGGAAATATCCCTAAGAGCATTTACCATTAATTTTATGATGAGTTGCAAAACATTGTATACAGTTGGAAAAGAGAGGAGGAAAAAAAAACTATTCAAGGTATTGATTGATTTAGTATCAGCAGTCACTAGCTATTACTAGTAATAGTTGCACGGTAAAGTTTATCATGATGCTTTTGCATACTGGCATGCTGCAAAAACAGAAAGCTGAAACATGAAAAAAGTAATAAACCATCTCAATCGTCATGTACCTTTGCTTATGAACGAAATTGAACACAAAGGGATTGTGGCAATTTGGTGAAAGCTTTAAGCAACCTATACAATTAGGCTTGGGTTTGTTTTGGATCTTTTTGTTTGAAAAAAATATATAAAAATCATAAATAAATACATATTTGCCACATAAAAGCAGGAAAATCACATAGAGTCGTTTACTAAATCAAACCACCTATCTTCTAAGAAACAGCTTGATATCATTTATAATTTTATAACATTTGAGATCCCATTAAATATTCAATAACATTTAACACCATAAATAAATATAAACCACAATATGCAGTGGACACTTAGAAAGGCAATAAAGTAAATTAAGAGTTGTTTTTATTATGTGAAGCCAGAAATTGTGGCTTTTAACAAAAATGCAATATATAATAGTCCAAGACTTTATTTACCATAACATGACAAGCCATAAAAGAAAAAAATTAAAATATATAATACAAAGCAGTACTGAATGGCAAAAGCGAACAGATTCCAGGGGCACCAAATGGTAAAGTAAGCCATTCAAAAGCAACTGGTTCATGGCTCTCTTATCAGAGTTTTATATTCACAGAAAGCAATACCTATAAAATTGTTTACTTTCTGGGTCGATAATGTTTTAGCAGTGTTTCACAGATTGAGCTTCTAGCACGAAGTTTAGGAGCAGACTAGCAACCACAGAAGGGTCAAGAACATAGATCTAGATTCTAGACAAATGCAGTCAGGAATTTAAAAAACAAAAAAATTGAAAAACTTGGAAAACAAGTTTGAAATGCTGATTCTTCTGAGGCTTTGCAGAGTCAACCTCGATTGTGCGTGCACACACTCTTCCCCGGACACACAGCAGGGTGTGCCTGGATGAACCAGATGTGCTCTGCAGAGCCTGAGGCAAACCAGACCCAGATCAGGGGCTAATGTGAGAGAACTGATAATATTGCATTGAACAAATCCTTTAAATAAGTTGAACACAAACCATCTATTCCACCTCCAAATTAGGAACCAATTACACCATGACAATAAACAATAAGACAGAAGGAGCAAGTTCTCAATCAAGGAAAGCTATTTAGCAACCAAAAGGGAAAGCTGAAGCAGCAAAAAATATCCGTGCCAATTTTAATGCTACTTTGTTTACGGATAAAAGTGGAAACAAAGTGGTTGCAGCATTATGTTGAAAACCTATAGGGACAGAAATTGAATAGCATTAAACACATTTGACATCATATCCCAGCAATTATGACACCAAATCAGGAACCAGTGACAACATAGTATTAAACAACAGAACTGAGGGAGCGCACCATGTGATTATGCAGATTCACCCCAAATGTGGGAGAATGCATTTGTCCCACACTATAGGGTACAGTGATACCAAGATGATCAAAATGAAATTGATGCTTGGCCACTTAATGTTTTAAACAAAGAGACTTCCCCTTGAGTTTAACATTACAGTAAAGAATTGGTTTTTATGTATCGCATTATATGTGCTAGTCACTCATAGAGAAAGACACAATTGAGCACTGCTAGTGCAATCTAAGGCACCTATAGCATAGACATTATTCTTCGATCACAAATTTTGAAAACTTTGCCAAATATAAAACCATGCAAACTGCCAAGAAGTGGGACTATAATCAGAATTTTATTACAGGAGATCAATTACAAGCTTTCTCAAATTACTATTCTTGATTTTAATTCTTTGATTTATGCCTGACATGGTAGATTTTTTTATTGAAAGTTGTGAAACATAACTTGATTAAGTTCAAGAACTCAAGAACCAGATCAAGAATTGACAAACCTGAAATGTTCAGTGGAACAGAAAATAGATTAGTGCTTGAAGTTGAAACCACATTACTTCTATATGATGTCCAAATGAAGGCTTTGTCCACCTCAGCGTGCAATTGACATTGATTTAAAAATTACACACTCATCTGCCACTAATTTCAATGGTCCTTGAACAAGCTTACAACATATGCACTTTAAAAAAAAAGAGAAAATAGTGACAGGAAAAGAAGCAAAATCATATGCTGTGCGAAGCAAAAGTGAATCCTTAAAACTCACATACCATGTACATCGTACAAGCATAACATATATAAATTTACATGATTCGATCCATAAATATAAATCTACCTAATTTAGTGAGCTGGTTAGTGTGCCCAGATCTTGAAGAGAAACCAATAAAGGCTCGCCATCCATCCACATTCAAACTGGGCTCAGCATCATCTACCTTGACAGCTGTCAAAGTAGAAGCGCGCTGATAGAAACCTATTGTGTAGAAGC
This sequence comes from Cupressus sempervirens, assembly GCA_028749045.1. Taxonomy (NCBI): domain Eukaryota; kingdom Viridiplantae; phylum Streptophyta; class Pinopsida; order Cupressales; family Cupressaceae; genus Cupressus; species Cupressus sempervirens. The sequence goes on from CM053785.1 coordinate 1,051,699,464, forward strand.
CGCATTTTTGGATTTTGCTGATTATGTAAAATTGTCGACTCTTCCATGGGATCTCAATTAGATGCACCAATAGCTTCAACAATAGAGACTCCTGAGACATGGGATTGGCCCTCATTTTCTTTAACACCCACCAAATCTCTTGATGTATTTTCATCCCCTTTTAAAATTGTCGTTTCAGAATCTCTAGGATCTTCAATTTGAACAGTGTCTGTCTTCTTTCTGGATGTGAGATACCTAAGCCGGAAGGAGACAGCTTCTGGTCCAAAAGGTTTATTTGCTGTTGCACCATAGAAAGCTGCTTCTGCTTCAGAACAGTTCCTGAAAATCACCTGAGCACAACCCGAATCACTAAAGAATTGAGTTTCTGCAATCTGACCGTAGTGGCCAAACATTTCTTTCAGTTCTGTTTCTGAAGGGAATGCAAACCCTGGAGGAAACTTCATGAAGAGAGCTGTAGAACTTTCTTGAGTAGAGTCTGTCAAATTATTGGCAGCTGAGTGTGGAACCTCTTTTGATGAAGTAGTGTCAAGCAATCTAATATGATCATTCAGCTTTCTCACTTTTTTGGACGGAGTAGAATCAGATGATCTTACACGGCGCTTTGGTTTGTTTTCTAGGTCTTTTGCCTGTGATTCGGCCCTTTTTCTCTTCCTTCTTACCCGATGGCCCTTTGCCTTGGAAGCAACTGCTGTGTCACTCCAATTTGACTCATCTGAATCATCAATGCTAGGAGACACTGTTAACTTACAGGAACTTTTAATGGCTCTTCTATAGGAGGGATAAAGAGAATCTTTCTCATATACTTCATCTCTAAACTTCAAGAAAATGTATCCTACCCTGGATAATATATCATTCTCCCCTAGAAAATAAATAGGATTCTGAGCAACTATGAAAAGCTCAGACAGTGATTCTTTAATAGAAAAATCTTCTTTAAGAGACAGTGGAGATATGATCCAGTTTGAAGATAACCTTGGAATATTTCCCATACTCCCAAGTTTTGCTTTTTCCCTGTCCTCAAGTGTCTTCTCAAATGCTGGATCTACAGACTTTATGATGGGAGGAGATCCAGACAACTGACTTGCTATCTTTCTTAAACATTCCCCGATTTTGAAGGATTTTGGAACCTTCTTTGTATCCCCTTGTGCAGTTTCAATTATCGAACTAGCAGCGTGCATAGTTTGCTTTTCCTGCCAACCCTTAGCTCCTTTCCTATATCCAGCAGAGGCGAATGTGTACTCATTTTTCCTTTGCTTCTTACTAGTTGATTGAGATAGTTTTCTGCCAGACCAGCCTTCTTTTTCCTTTCGAGCTCTTTTTGGAGTTTCAGTTGAATTTTTCAATGGCATGTCATCCTGCTCAGATGAATCATAGTCTTGAGAATCACCAAACAATTTCTTCTTGTTCCTCAATGACTGTCTTCTACTTGAACTTTGTACATTTCTTCCAGGGGAGCTATTGTTCCTTTTGACATCTTTGGGTGTTGAAAACAGATTTTCAGAGCTAGATGCATGCTTTAACAGAACCTCTGGAGATGTCTCCCCAAATGCAAAATGCCTCTGTGCTGCATAAAAACAATGTACTTGGGCACAGAACGTGGTGATTTCCAAGTTGTTGTCTGTAAAGGGAGATTCTGCCAACTCTCGAACATAAGTAAGCAATTTCCAAGGATCAAATGCAGTTGCAGCCACGCTAAACCGTCTATGATTGTTAACAACAGCTCCTTCACGTAAACCATTGGAAATGAGTTTGTTTTCAATTGTGTTACGAGTTTTCCCAGACAGGCATGAGCAAGTCAAACCGAATTGCTCTTGCCTAGCTAGCTCATTTAGAGCCTTATCCACCCCCTTGCAAAAGACCTTTCCAGTTGATAGTTTTGCCAACTCTGCAAAATTCTCCCGAAAAGGCTTCAAATTGGACAACTCACACCATGCAAATGTCTGATCACCAAAATTGGCCACCAATAACCGGTCCTTCTTTTGCATCTGCCTTGCAGCTTCTGATGCATCCGAAGGATCAAATATCTGACCAGGCCACCAGGGATGGTACTTAACTTTACACCATACTAAATCCCCAACAGAAAACTTATGATCCTTAGAAATACAATTTGGTGAGCTCGCCTTTGCTTCAAAAGGAAGCTCGACAGAATGTTTTTCACTATCAGATTTTGTTCCATCTTGAGCGAAAATTGAACCTTGTGTTTGATCAAGATTAGTAGTACCTGATGTAAAAACCGCCGTGCATCTTTTCATAGGTGCATCGGCGCCGAATGGAATCTCACTACAATGGTCTATTTCCCGCAAACTATTAGGATCGCGAATAGAACCTAGTGTTCCTTCTTGGGGGCATAAATTTGAACTCTTCGCTATGTTTGAATCTCTGTGTTGATCAAAAGGCTCTTCCATTGGACTAACCTTAGGCTCTTCAGCCCGGTTGCCCTCGTGGGGCACACAAATTACTGTTGTGTGCCCTGACAAAGTCCCTGAATCTTCACAGTTCTGCAAAGCAATGCATCTTGATTTTATCCCCAAATTCTGCTCCTCATCAGCTTTTCCACTGAGGATCGTTTTTACAACATCCGAGCCATTCACAGCAGCTCTGAACATAGTAGACCCATTAACAGCATCCCCAATAATAGATGCTCCAGACACAGCTTCTTTAACTCTCTTCACCTCGGGGAGCACTAAATCCTCTGAAATTTCTTCACTAATTTCATTCAGATCAGCACACACCCCTCCGAGGCCCCTGCGATCATGTAGTCCGGGGGGTACAACCATAGGACCAGGATGCCTAACTCCCTCCGGCTGAATACCCATTAAAGAAACACTACTAGTTTCAGCCTCTTCTGAAGTTGTCCTTATACCCATTAAAGGATTACGGCTGTTTTCGGATCCCTCTGAAGTTTTAAGTTCTACTTCTGAGGGATTACAGCTATTGTCTTCATTTAAGTTAATCCCTATGACAGAATTTGAGTTTTTTACAGAGGCCATGGAATCTGAAGTTTAGGATGAGAATACAATAGTTTGGGTCAAGTCCAGATGCTTAGCACCCGCACCCGCATTTCTTTAGTTCCGATGATCCTGCACCTAAGAACTGCAATAAAAAGGAATAAAAGCAAGACAGCAAAACCCCTACCTGTGCAACAAAGGCGCTGATGGGCACGCAAAAATCTGCCTAGCTTTGTCCAACCATCATTGCATTACCACCACTATAACCTTTTTTATAAACCCCATGGAATTACAGATACATATAAAGTCTCGTGTACACAACAAACTACATATTCGTATATGGAATCAATCATTCACACATATTCTCTACAAGTATATAAAAAAGGAATACATATAGTGCAGTTTTTATTTCTCTTTACTAGTTTTCTCTCACTCTTTTTGTCAATATAAACGTCCACTTGTATGTGTCAATCAAACTCAATTTGAGCTTTGTCTTTTAGTTAACCTGTCAAATAGTCTACATTCATTCCTCATCTTCCCCATTTTCTTATATATCTTACCTTGTGCAATTTCTTATATTTTATTAATGAATTGTTACTAAGATTTTATAGATCTTGGTTAATTCAAGTTCTTTCAAGTTAATATTATGTTCGATCATAAAACTATTAAATCAAAGATTTAAGATTGTCTTTTGAAGAGAAGTCTCAAGGAATTTTTAAAATAAAGATAAAAATAAACCATTTTATTGAGTCATTGTAAAGAACATTACCATATTATTTACAATATGCAAGAGCATTCAAGAAGCATCATCAAATTAAAAGCACCTTTTTATCCAACACTTATCATCTCAATATCATTTTGTTTGTCACTATATGATATGAGAACCAAAATGAGGGATTTGACCATAGCGCAAGTGGGAAGTTAATATGCTTCCATACCCTCGCATACCATGCTCATTAAAGGTGTTCATAAACATCTCCTTAACATTAGTGAAATTTCAAAAGAAAAAGTAAAGCTTAAGGCAAACACTACATTTAGATGAGATCATAAAAAAATAACAAAATGTAATTTTGGGCAAACATGTTATGATTGTCATGCCCAAAATTTTCAAGGCAAAATGCAACTAATTATTTTTTTCTTTTTAATTTTATTTTTGAGAGGTAAAGTTTAGAGAATAACATAACATAGAGGTCTTAATATTGCTATACTAGGTTATAGAAGACTAAAAGTTCAGGATGGTTAATGGTTATGATTTTAGGGTTGCAACAAAATCTTAAATCTTTAAATGAATTGATCCTTATTGGTGGGGTGAGGGTCTCATTCTTACTTCTAGGGTTGATACCCAATGAACTCGATAACATTACAGTATATTTCTATGATGGTGGTGTAGGCATAGTTTTTACTTGAATAAAAACTACATTCTTTTTATAGGCATAGGAACGGGTTGATGAGTCATCTAAGCATCTATTGAGTACCTTCCTACTAAAAAGTTTATGAAATTAAATCAAAGTTCACTTATAAGACATTCTAGTACGTTAATATAAATAATAAATTACATCACCTTCTTAGAAATTTCTAAAAGTCAATGTGTCAGCATACATAATCTGATATACGAACAAGTAGTAGTTTCTATTTGTTGATTGACACGCATAGTTAAACTTTCCATGTATTCCATATATAGGAGATACATTTATGTTATATATAATCAATGACATGTTGGTTAGGCATTATTTATTATATAACAATAATACCTTACATCTTGATAGTTTTTCTAAAAGAACTAAATAACATATCACATGCTAAATCCAACCTTAACTTTCATTTTTACAAAATAGAATTTCTTATATGCTTAACCACTAATCCATTATTTATGCCACAATTTATAGTTTTTCCTAACCCTTTTCATTATTGACATATTTATGAAACATTTTATAATGTATTCTATTCATAATATGTTATATAATATTCATTTGTAATTAACTATTATTTTGTTTCATTCTCTTATTATTAGTCTATTAAAATTACCAACATTACTAACTAAAACTAATTACTACTTACTCGTGTTGGAAATATAGATGAAGTAACTGAGAGGGGAGGGGTGAATCAGTTACCACAAAACCAATTCCAAAAATTCCTTAGATGTCTATAATGCTTACTTACTGCTGATACTCAGTAAATAGTGCAGGAATACTGTAACTCGGTAGGTTAACTAGTTATTAATCATCTAGCATTCATAGTTATTAATATGCATGCAAAGGTTAAATAAATGAATACAAGAGACACCATATTTAACGTGGAAACCCAATATGGGAAAAACCACCAAGTAACTAGTCACCAATTTTCACTCTTCTAAAGTGAGCCCTGTTAGGAGCCAACCCTGTTAAAGGTTACAATACACACTGTTAGGTGTGACCTTGTTAGAGGATTTAATCACCCTATTAGGAGTGGCCTGGTTAGAGGTCTTTAGAACAATTCGACTAAACTATCACCTTGTTAGAGGATTTACAAAATGGTTGTTAAACCAACTCTGTAAAGAGATTCTGGATTCATTGTTACAATGATTAGAAAGCAACAATGAAGTGACCTGAATGATATGCAACTTATCTTTTGCTGATTACAGACCTCTGTTCTGCTTTACTAGATCCTTACTGATCGAATACAACTTTGCAGCTCCTCTAGGATATCTAATCCTTCATCAAAATTTGCTCAATATTCGTTTATTCCATCTTTATTCATATATCTACACACCCTTCAATTCACAACTTGAACACACACACACACACACACACACATATATATACCTTTCAGATTATCAAGTCGGCTCAAATATAAGTTACAACAACTGAAAAAATCATTACATCAATCGGCTATACTTATTGCACGAAACAATTGAACTTATTATCAAAACAATAAAATCCTTCGTTGGCCGACCCAGCTCGGTAACCACTGCTCAGAATGGTTTTCTAGTGTTTACCAAGCTTCTTGGTAAACACTGCAAACCCTGCAAAAATCCTTTGGAGACCGAGTGAACTCAGTTAACACTGACCTTCCTTTGCTGACCTTGTGAGCTCGATAGAAACTAACTTTCTGCCACATTATCTTGATGACCGAGTGAGCTCAGTAGACATTGACTTTTCTTCGTTAACTTTGGTAAACACTGCAAACCCTACAAACCTTGGTAAACACTGCAAACACTGCAAAAATCCTTTGGAGACCAAGTGAACTTGGTTAACACTGACCTTCCTTTGTTGACCTTGTGAGCTCGGTAGAAACTAACTTTCTGCCACATTATCTTTGATGACCGAGTGAGCTCGGTAGACATTGACTTTTCTTCGTTAACCTTGGGAGCTCGGTTAACACTAACTTTCTACTAAAAAATCCTTTGATGCCCAAGTGAGCTCGGTAGACATTGACTTTTCTTCGTTAACCTTGGGAGCTCAGTTAACACTAACTTTTTGCTACAAAATCCTTTGATGCCCGAGTGAGCTCGATAAGAACTGACTTTACTGTGTAATGTTCCAGGAACATTTGATAGACACTGTAAATTGTTTTACTGATCATCTAAGCTTGGTAGACTCTGTCTGATGACTGATATGACATTTGTGTAACATCAGAGACAATACACAATTAACAATTGTATCCAACAATCTCCCTCTTTGGTATTGATGGCAACAGAACATGTCATAGCATAATGAAATTTGAAAACAAGTCTAACAAGTCTTTTTCTATCAGAACAACTTTCTCTATTAGATAGCAAACTCTCCCTCTTTCAGTAGTCTCTCTCTCTATGAAGGAATTACATAGCAAACTCTTCCTCTCAAGCAAATTTCAGAAAGATATGACAGTAAAACTCTCCCTCTTTGACAGCACGTGCCAAAGACAACACAACTCAAATGAATTTTAATGTACCTTTAGTACTGATTCATATGCAATATTTTCTAATTATGCTGCATCAACTGATAGATCTTCAACTTGGTATGCGTTGATGCATCACTAAAACTTCATTTTAGTGAACTTCAGATAGGGGAGTGACCCCTAACTTACCTCTTAGACACAAGAATGCATCCTTAGGTAATGGTTTTGTGAATATGTCAACAATTTGTTTCTTTGTATGGACATATTCCAATCTGATCTCCTTATCTTGCACCAATTCTCTGAAAAAAATGATATTTTATTGCAATGTGCTTGGTTTTGGAACGCATCACTGCATTCTTAGATATGTTGATTGCACTTGTATTATCACATAACATAATAAATGGTTCTTTGATTTCCACCTTCATGCCTTCCAACAACTATTTAAACCAAACAATATTAGAACAATTTACTGCTGCAGCAACATACTCTGCCTCTATTGTAGATTGGGATGTGCAATTCTTCTTTTTGCTTGTCCAAGAAACCAACCTCTTTCCAAGAAAGAATGCTCCTCCACTTGTACTTTTTCTGTCATCAAGGTTTCCTACCCAATCAGCATCAGTAAATACTTTCAAATCCAGATTACCTCCAAATTTGTACCATAAACCATAATCTTTCGTTCCTTTCAAATATCTCATTATTCTTTTGATTGCCATCATGTGATTTTCTCTTGGTTTTGCTAAAAATCTTGCTACAATACCAACTGCAAGGGCAATATCTGGCCTAGTATGAACCACATACTGCAACTTCCCAATCATAGATCTATACAATGTTTGCTCTACTTCTTTTGATTCATCTTCCTTGGTAAGTTTTAATCCAGTACACATATGAGTCCCAACTGGTTTACAATCTTCCATACTAAATTTTTTCAATATTTCCTTGATGTATTTTGATTGAGTGATGTAGATATCATTTTTATTCTACTGAATTTGAAGACTAACAAAGAATTTGATTTCACCAAACATAGACATTTCAAATTCCTTATTCATTTGCTCTAAAAATTCTTTGCAAAGATCATCATTCCCTATGAAAATAGTATCATCTACAAATATTTCTGCCAAGACAATTTTATTATCTGGTCCTTCCTTTATATACAAGCTATTGTTATCATTAGTTCTTTGAAAACCAATCTGAATAAGATAGTTATGCAATCTTTCATACCATGCTCTAGGGGCTTGTTTCAGACCATACAATGCCTTGTGTAATTTGTAGACCATGTTCTTCTTATCTGGATCAACAAAACCTTTAGGTTGTTCAATGTAAACTTCTTCATCCAGGATACCATTGAGGAATGTTGACTTGACATCCATCTGATAAACTTTGAATCCTTTGTGAGTAGCATATGCAAGTAAGGTTCTGACTCCTTCCAATCTTGCAATAGGAGCAAAAGTTTCTCCATAGTCTATTCCTTCTTCTTGAGCATATCCTTTGCATACTAGTCTAGCTTTGTTTCTTGATACCTTACCATCTTCAGTCAACTTGTTTCTGAATATCCACTTAGTTCCAATCACATTTTTATCTTTAAGCTTGGGTACAAGAGTCCATGTTTTGTTTTTCTCTATCTACTCTATTTCTTCATTCATGGCCTCAATCCAACTATCATTTCCTAATGCATCTTTGATATTTCTAGGTTCAAAATCAGCAAGTAAACAAGTACCTTTCAACTTACTTCTTGTCATGGTTCCTTCAGATTTGTCTCCAATGATCTGATCTGCTGAATGATGTCTCCTAACATATTTTGCTAATACAGGTTCCTTGCCTTTTGAATGAATTTCATTGTTATCCTCTTGCACTTCAACTTCAAGTTTTGGTTGTTCTGGCTCGATAGATATTGGCTCGATTCCTTTAGACTCAGTAGACACTTGCTCAGTAGCATTTGAATGTAACTCGTGTTGTTGTAGCTTAGTTTGAACTTCCTGTAACTCGATTACTGATGACTCAAGAGAAGATTCCTGATTGACTGGTACTGTATCAGGTTCAATGAAAACAAACCTTCTATAATCTTATGGTTCCCTTTTGCTTTCTTCTCCAGTCCTTTTTGCAAACTCATCAACTTTCACATGTGCACTTTCTATGACTTTGTAAGTAGACAAGTTCAAACATCTATATGCTTTACTTTTGCAAGAGTATCCCAAAAATATTTCTTCATCACTTTTCACATCAAATTTGCCTTTTCTAGATTCTTTCAAAATGTAACATTTACTTCCAAATACTTTTAGATAACTTACATTAGGTTTATAGCCATACCATAACTCATAGGAAGTTTTGAATGAGTCATTTTTTAGCTGTACTCAGTTTAAGGTATGAACTGCAGTGCTGATAGCTTCCTTCCAGTATTTGATAGCAATGTTCTTTTCAATCATTAAGGTTCTTGCACAATCCATGATAGATTTGTTCCTCCTTTCGGCTATTCCATTTTGCTCAAGAGTTCCAGGGGTTGATACCTGTCTTTTGATTCCTCTTTCAATGCAAAATTTATTGAACTCATGTGAAATGAATTCTCCACCTCTGTCTGACCTCAAACATTTCAATCTTTTCCCTATTTCCTTTTCTACTCTGGCAAAATACCATTTAAATTTCTCAAATGCTTTTGATTTGTTCCTTAGATACATGACAGTCATCATTCTTGAGTAATCATCAACAAAAAGAATGAAGAACTTTTCTCCAGTATAGCTTTCAATTCCAATGGGTCCACATAAATCAATATGCACAATTTCTAATATATCTTCAGACTGATAGTTTTTACTTTTAAAACTAGTCTTTCCCATTTTACCAATCTGACAATTCTTGCATAGACTGACCTCAGGTTTCTTTATGTTAGGAATGCCTCTTACTTTCTTGAATTTGCTTATCTTCACCAAATTATCAAAATTGACATGACACAACCTTTTATGCCATAACCAACTTTCTTCAATTTGAGCAATAAAACATGAACATTCACCAAGTTCAAGATAAAATAAGTTACCTTTTGTTTGAGTGCCTGATCCAATCAATTTTCCTTTACCATCCAGCACTCTTGCTTTTCCATGCATGAATTCTACTTTGAATCCATTATTGAGTAGTTGTGCTATACTCAACAAATTATGCTTTAGTCCTTCTACCCAATAGGCATTATCACATATAAGTTCTTTGGTTAGAGAGATTCTTCCTCTTCCTTTTATACAACAAGGTTCATTGTTACCAAATCTTACACTGCCACCATCATAGTCTTCAAAGTATTCAAACTTAGTTTTATCACCAGTCATGTGATGAGAAAAACCACTATCTATGATCCATGTATCATTTTTTCTCATATGAGAAATGAGTGCCATTTCCTCATCATTATCAAACTCATCTTTCACAGCAATGTAGACAATTTCATCTTCTTCTTCATCATTAGAATCATTAGAATCTTTAGCCATAAAACATGTTTTCTTACCTTTATCCTTGAATGATTTGAAGTCTTTCTTGCCATTGTACTTGTAACCTTTTTTCTCATCTTTGTTTTGCTTGTTTGGGCACCTAGCATCAATATGACCAACTTCTTCACATGAAAAACATATTAGAGGAACTTTACCTTTATATTTTCCTCTGCCTCTAGAATATTTTCTTGCTAGTAGAGCTTCAATCACCTCAAGATCACTGTTTGAACTTTGGTCTGATTCATCTTCACTTCCTGACTGAGATTCCTTTTTATTTTTGCTTTTCCCCTTGAGTGAAAGCTTGGCTTCAAATGTTGATTCAATGTTCTTGGAAGCTGGAACATAGTTGTCAAATTTGTCTAGTTCAAATGAAGTTAATCTTCCAACTATGGCCTCTAGATTTATCTTATGATTTGCTTCACATCTTCTTTTTTGAATTGCAGAAACTCTAATTGCATAAATGGGAAGTAGAGTTCTAAGAACTTTACTTATTATTGTCTCCTCCTTGATATCTCCTCCAGATGCTTTGATTGCACTGACACATGCTTTGACTCTTTCAACATATTTTGCAATGTTTTCATCCTCTCTCATCCTCATCTGATCAAATTGTCCTCTCAAACTTTCTGCTTTGGCTCTTCTTACATTATCATCTCCTCCATAGATTTCTTTGAGTTTTTCCCACATTTCAAAGGCAGATTTGTAGTCTTTGATGTCATCAAATTCTTCATAACTCAGAGCAGATGGTATATCTATCATCATAATGTTCTGGGTCTTCTTTTCAGCAATATCATTGACAGATAGTGTACCAGCTGGTTCTGCATATTTTTCATCAAGGTATTTTAGTCCTGTATCTCCAATAGAAGCTAGATGAAGTCTCATCAACCCTTGCCATGCTAAGAAGTTGTCCCTGTTAAGTCTTGGAATTTCCCTTTTATAAGACATCTTGATCTTTGGCTTAGATCCTTGAAATCTTATCCTATAAGCACCAAAAGCTCTGATACCAATTGTTGGCAATATAGATGAAGTAACTGAGAGGGGAGGGGTGAATCAGTTACCACAAAAATAATTTCAAAAATCTCTTAGATGTCTATAATGCTTACTTACTGCTGATACTTGGTAAATAGTGCAGGAATACTGTAACTCGGTAGGTTAACTAGTTATTAATCATCTAGCATTCATAGTTATTAATATGCATGCAAAGGTTAAATAAATGAACACAAGAGACACCGGATTTAACATGGAAACCCAATATGGAAAAAACCACCAAGTAACTAGTCACCAATTTTCACTCTTCTGAAGTGAGCCTTGTTAGGAGCCAACCCTGTTAAAGGTTACAATACACACTGTTAGGTGTGACCTTGTTAGAGGATTTAATCACCCTGTTAGGAGTGGCCTGGTTAGAGGTCTTTAGAACAATTCAACTGAACTATCACCTTGTTAGAGGATTTACAAAATGGTTGTTAAACCAACTCTGTAAAGAGATTCTGGATTCACTTTTACAATGATTAGAAAGCAACAATGAAGTGACCTGAATGATATGCAACTTATCTTTTGCTGATTATAGATCTTTGTTCTGCTTTATTGGATCCTTATTGATCGAATACAACTTTGCATCTCCTCCAGGATATCTAATCCTTCATCAGAATTCGCTCAATATTTGCTTATTCCATCTTTATTCATATATCTACACACCCTTCAATTCACAACTTGAACATCTATATATATATACCTTTCAGATTATCAAGTCAGCTCAAATATAAGTTACAAAAATTGAAAAAATCATTACATCAATCGGCTAAACTTATTGCACGAAATAATTGAACTTATTATCAAAACAATAAAATCCTTCGTTGGCCAACCTAGCTTGGTAACCACTACTCAGAATGGTTTTCTAGTGTTAACCAAGTGAAGCTTGGTAAACACTACAAACCTTGCAAAAATCCTTTGGAGACCGAGTGAACTCGGTTAACATTGACCTTCCTTTGTTGACCTTGTGAGCTCAGTAGAAACTAACTTTCTGCCACATTATCTTTGATGACCAAGTGAGCTCGATAGACATTGACTTTTCTTCATTAACCTTGGGAGCTCAATTAACACTAACTTTCTGCTACAAAATCCTTTGATGCCCGAGTAAGCTCGGTAGACATTGACTTTTCTTTGTTAACCTTGGGAGCTCAGTTAACACTAACTTTCTGCTACAAAATCCTTTGATGCCCAAGTGAGCTCGATAAGAACTGACTTTATTGTGTAATGTTCTAGGAACGTTCGGTAGACACTATAAATTGCTTTACTAATCATTTGAGCTCGGTAGACTCTGTCTGATGACTGATATGACATTTGTGTAACATCAAAGACAATACACAATTAAAAATTGTATCCAACAACTCATACTATAACCATTGTTGACTTACATTCTAACATACCAATATTTCTAACTCACATAAAAATAAATATTTAAGTCCCCTAGGATCTACTATCTACCCTCATAATTGTTTAATGATAAAAATTTCCTAAATTCATAATTATAAAACTACTCCACTATTACGATCTATCAATCCCACTTACTACTAACCATTAATTTGTCACTAACAACTAACTTCTAATGCCACTGCTAACTCAAAAATGCAACTATAGTCTATTGAGTATTATATTGTCTCGTAATATCCATTAACTAACTGATTCATATTAATTAATTAAATCCTAACTATCCTAAGCTAACCCACATGATTCCCCCTTCAAAACCTATTTCTAATACCTCTAGAAAATGGCCTTTACTACTAATTCACTTATATAACCATACTCTCTAATGCCACATAATAACTCTTAACCCATATCCCTAATTTCTAACTACCCATGTAACCTTTTTATTCCCTAGCACATACTTATCTAGCAATACCATCAACTTTATTACAAACTACCTTGGGACTAATGTCCCTCTCCCTTCCCTCTCTACACACTCCACAAGCACCCTCCTTTTTCCCCATACCTAAGACCCTTGTAAAAATAGCAAAGCCATCTTCCTAATCCACGTCACCCTAAAACACACCCCAAAACTATCTCCAATGCCTCATGCACTTGGAATCCATCTGGCCGGTCTCACACGTGAGTGGAGACATCAGTTAAGGAGGTGTTAAAAGTATGTGGGCCCGAGTCAGATTTTTGGAGGCACTCTTTAAGCGCACGAGAAAAGAAAACATAGGGAGTTGCTAGGGAGGTGGGGATCACTCCCTTCTCCCATACACTTGTCCTCCAAGTGCCTATCCTACCCAATCAAATGTGGGTTGGTGCCTTACTTTCCCACCTTGGTTGATCGCCTAAAATAGTGTGGCCTTGCCTTGATGAGGTGGGTCTAAAATGTGGGTCAGATCTATGACCAATGGCAAACCAACCTAGGAAGAGGGGAGTCACGAATTTGATGGCATAAGCAAGGTTTGGTCGCTTATCTAGGTAGTGAGGTATAAAATGTAATTTTATTGTTTGTCCTTTTATTTATAAATTTTCTTTTACATTTTTCCATTCACCTATCCCATTATGTCGTGTCATGGACCCTTAGTATATTAGTTTTAGCTTATATTTTCCTTGGTCAGAGGATTGATATTCATGGAACCCTATAGGAAAGATTCAAAGGGATATTCCTTGGATTAAAATATTAGACTATAATAGGGAGGGGACTTATTTGCCTCTCCCATACAAAATCTAGAGAGTGATTTATGCACATACAAGCTTATTTGTTTTATGTAATCTCATGCTATGACTTCTACCAATTCACTTCCCTTGCTTTAATATTTTGTGACATGAGGTTGATTAAGGTATTGAGTTTAATGTCATCATTAACATACTAATTAATTCATTGTCTTGTAGATTCTATGAAAGTCTATTGGATTATTGAATTTTAAACTTTATGAGTCATAGTCTACTATTTACATGCAACAATAATTCTAAATTTGGTGACACATTGAAGAAGGTCAACTATGAATTCAACTAGATTATTCCTTCATAGCTACAATAAACCTTCTTAATGAACTTTCTTTTGATCTAACTACATTATTGAAATCATTACTTGATCTAAATATGGTAAGAATATAGTTGAACATCTTGCAACATTTCTACTATGCCAGCACAAACATTTCAACTTTCTAACTTAATTCCTTGTAATGTAATCCCAATGAGAACAAGATAAAGTTACACATACTTCTTCACAATTCCTTTCTTTCTATCATGCAGCTTAAGCATTTCAACATAATGAATACAATAGAGAAATCTTCATCTCTTACATATGAATGCACATCACTAAACAATGATAAAATCACATCCCCACAAAATCCTATATTGCTAACACGTAATCATGCATCATAGCAATGTAACAAGGTGGGGCTTCATCCACTACAAATGCAATGCAAATGACAAGTTTCTCCTTCATGGAACCAATCTTCATAATGATCTACATAAGACAAAAATCTCATTTTTACGATGCAATACACAAAAGACACAAGGGAAGAGTTCAACTTTTACAACACATTATACAATGACATATCCTCCTCACTTCCACAAGGAATGGAGACCCATGTTATCTTTGTGCACCCAATTAGTGCAACCTGCAAAGATAACATAAAACTAAGAACCATGGAGGCTCACCTCCCATCCTAGGCTTCTATGAAGCCACCCACCAAGCTGGGGAATAAGGTTCAAATCGAGTTTCATTCCAATCTCACAATGCATATACATCACATTACAACACTTCAACAAATCCCATCCCAAGGGTATTTTACAACTATTCACCAATGGAGCCATGAACATAGGGTGAAGGTGTGCTTTTCAAATGGAGATTTGCCATATCAAACAATACCTACAATAAACAAATTACATGCTATCTTATTATTAGAAATTGGTTATAGGCTCTTGAAGCTATATGTTGCTTAGTATGAAATTATAGAAGTGTTTCTAAATTAAAATTTCACAACTATGAGTCCATGGTGTAATTTGATAGATGTATGTGTTGCCCTTGATTATAAACACTAAAGCTCAGTTGCCCTATTGGCATTAATGCATGATTGTAGACATACAATTATGCAAACCAAGGTTTAGTAGAGAAAGATCATGAATCTCAACTACCACCCATTAAGAGTACTTAAAATTAGATATGTAGACAACCTCCCATTCTAACTAACATTTATTCTTGTGTCCCCAAAAGATGATTTTGGAACTACCATTTTTTATTTTATTTTTTGAATAGGTTTAATGTCCAAAACCTTAAATCTTATGAGCATTTGCATGGTATATTACTTTATGAACTAATTTTTTGAAAACTTGTTGATCTAGCTACTAATTTGTCTAGCTTTTTACTCAAGACCTAGCAATGTTTTCAAATTAACACCCTTTTCCTAGTAGCTAACAATAGATATTTGTACATGTACATTTTAAATCATTTAAGTTACCTCTTTTCCTACTAACCTTGTGGTTCTTCCCTTCTCCCTTTAGTTGCCTTATGTCATATTTTTATTGCATCATGCTCATTTTATGCATCAAATGTTCAAATTTCACAACCTCTTAAAGCTATAATCACATAATTTACTATCACATGCCACTATGTAACATGCCAACTAATTGAAAATAAAGTAACAATCAACTCACTATTAATCTTATGTGATATTGATAAAATGGTAAATGTGCACTTTTTTTTAATTTCTAAAACTGGAATAGAAATACATTATCTTCTCACATATGCATAGAAATTACCAAATAAATACAACTACTCTTTTTCCTATTTTCATAAAAATGAAATGCAATAATAAAGCAAAGAGTTAGAATTTTCTATTTAATTCTTTCTAACCTAGAATCTCTTACAAGCCTCAACATTATAGGGAAAGAGAGAGGATCGTTGAATGCTTTACCTCCAACCATAGACCTAGTGGCCCACCAAGCACCTTCCTAATTGAAGTTTCCATACCCTTTATGAGGTTGTTGATACATAGATGAGACCAGTTGTTGTTTGAGCTTGGTGGTACACCTCTTGGTCAATCATGTTGAATTGACACTATCATATGCAATGCACTACACTACCTTGGATAAGGCTTAAAGGATGCAAGTATGTTTATGTGTTGTTAGTACTCACCACCCTTACTCAACTTGTGCATAAAAAATAGAGATCAATAGATTCACTAGTTTACTAACCAACAAGCAAGCTAACCATCAAATATTTATTGAGTTAAACTATCATTAATGACTTACATATTATTGTAAACTCCTAACTAGACAACCACTCAAATGTTTGCTAACATTAATGGTCACTAACAACCTTTATAGGATTGTAACCCACCAACCAACCAACTTCTCAAATGTCTACTATCATTAACAATCACTAATCACATTTATAGGATTATTCATAATTAAGGAATAGTATGCTCCCTTGGTTAATTCTTAACATGGGCATATTTCTATTTTGGCTGAAAATAGCTTTCCCACCTACTTGACATCTCAAGGATGTTGTAAACAAATTGTTGTTTTGAATCAGAATTTACTTTGACAATAACTCATTATATATGTTTTAACATGATATCTAACAAACGACTTAAACATAACACACTAAGACTTAATTTCTAAAAAAAATGTTAAATAGTTAAAGTTGATTTGTTTTTTTCTAAAATTATTTTTTTGCTTAGTATGTGATGTTCAAAGGTGGTTGATATCTATACCATAAAACCTTATTGAATGACATGATCAACTAGTTTGAATCATGTGACCATCATAAATCTTGTAAATATACTGATAGATATGATTATTTTAAATAAATTGATTTGTACATGGGGAGTCATACTTTATTTATTATTATGAAATTTTGTAATAATGTAGTTGGCATGGACTAAATATACTTTGGTTATGAATTTTCTTTTCATTATAATGTTTTGCACTACACCACTATATATGTTTTTGAGATTAAGTCTTTGCATTTTCTATTCAGATCAAGATATAGTAGCCAACATATTAAATTTACTGTAATATGAGTACAATGTGTTCAAATTCATGAACAATTCATGATCAATTTATTTGATGCTGACAAGCAATGTAGTTCAAATCTTGATTATGAATTACACTTTCTTGATTCAATAACTAAAACACAATACAATTTGATGCATTATTATTATGATAATTATGATCATTCAATTACAAGTCAAATACGATATAATAGTAAAATTCTCATTTGTGAGATTGAGATTAGTTTAAGAATAACTAATTGAATGGGAACGACATGCCTAATTAGACAATGAGGTAGATAGCAATAAAATAGCTTCCTCAATTGTGGTACCACAAATAAACTCTAATTAATTGTTGTATTATTCAATCACCCTGGTGTATCACAAGATAGGAGAGAAAGAAAACCTTCACTCAATTCGTGATGTCGAGTTTATATGGAATTCATGATTTTGAAAATCAAGATGCAATTTATGCATGGAAGTTACAGTATTTACAACTCCCTTATGGTTGAAGGTGTGTTGCATTAATTCCCCTACTAATAGTCTCCTCCAATGCAGGTTTGAAGTTCCAACTCGGCCTTAATTTATTGTTTAATGAATAAAAGTCACAAATTTGATTGACTTGTGTATGAGTGGGAATTTATATTTGAGTCCCTATGTGTATATCTAGATTACATATTTATATTTAGATATGTATGTATATATGTTTATATATGTGTATGCATATGTATATGTGTATGTGTGTGCATATGTATATATGTATGTACATATATTGTCTTCATTTATATGTATATATAATCATGAAATTACTGATATAAGATTGATTGAATCATTGGTTTCTTCTACTTATAATTTGTTAAACTTATAGATCTAATTTTTTTATATTTATCAAATTATGAGTTCTCTTTAAAAGTTTGATTAGATTTTCAAATGATAGGATTTATTGAGAGAAGGTGACATCGATCAGATAAAATGGATGATTGAAAACTTACGACCTCTAATTTGACCCTATGACCCTAGGATAATGAAACAAGCCCTAGGAGCTTACTTATCTCATTAGTCTTTGCAAAGATTTTTTTTAAAATATGGTATCTCCTCATGATTGTCCCCCTCTCCCTAATGATACTCTCTCTTCCTTTTATGAGGGTGATCTGATCACCCGAGTCCACTTACACATGCAAAAGTAATTAGATGTTATTAATATTAGATGTTTAAATAATTTTAAATAGCAATGTCATATCTTTAATTATTTAATTTAAATAATTATATAAAATTTCATTAAAATGTAATATAACCCCTCGTTGTTAATTGTTGTCCTCAATGATTGAGTGTCCACATATTTATTTATAAAAGTTTTCTAAAATAAACATCACATGAGGTTTTTAGAAATAAAAAGAAGCATTATATAGATGAGGAAATTTTTCAAGGATTTTATCTGTTGGAAATAATCAAGACTAGCTAGGTTACCGAGAGGGGAGGGGTGAATCAGTAGCCTCAAAAACTTTAAATCGATTCACCATTTAACCATATATATCATTCACCATTCATTCATCTAATCTACTGCATGCATGAGAAAAGAAAAACACATGAACACAGTATTTTGGTGACCTAGAAACCTTCCAAATAGAAAGTAAAATTGGGGTGAGGATGATACCCACAAAAACTTCACTATTGCAGTATAAAGCTAGCCTATTAGGGCTTACATTGACCACTTATGATGATCTGCCCTATTAAGAGCAATTTGGATTGCTAGATCCACCTTGTTAGAGGTTTTACAAACATACAATGAAGTATGCACTCTGTTAGGAGATTTATACAAAGATTGTTAAGTCCACCTTGTTAAAGGATTTAGAAAATTGATTCACCTATCAGGATGAAATAGTAGATCTAACTTACAACTTGATTGTTGAATAGATCTTTGAACTACATATCACCTCTTCTTATTGATATGTCTTTGCTGCTCCTTAATGACCTTGTTGCATACTCGGCTCTGTTGTTGATTCACATTCACTCTTCTTAAAACATTACATGTCCATTTCATTGACATACATCCATACATTACAAATGATACAATACATTACATATATACCATTCCAATGTTTACAATTACAAGGTTGACTAAAACACAAGTAAACAAGATATTACTGAGTCAGCCAAATAGTAGAAAACTCGGGCTCTTCAAGCTGACTTGGTGAACTTTTGATACTCGATTTCCACTACATTACTCGCCATCCTCATGCACTCGGTAGAAGTAGAATCTCGATCCATACTAGTCACACAACGTAGCTTGGAACTCGGTAACCATTAGAGACTCGATAGATATAGTGTCACTTGGTAGATACTAAATCCTTTGTTTCCTTGTTGTCACTCGGTAAACACTACACATCCATCACTCAGTAGAAACTAGCTTCTCATCACACAAACTGATGACTCAGTAGACACTGTGAAGCTCAATAACCACTATCTATTTAGTGAACACTGTAAGTTTAGTAAACATTACTGAACTACACAATCACTTGGTAGCTTCAGGAATGCTCAGTGTAAACTGCTTAACTACTGGACTTGTTAGGTAACCACTGAATGTTCAGTATAAACTATAGACTAAGTGATGAGCTCGATGAACATTCAAAATCAAATAAGTGTTGTCACTAATGACAAATACAACATAATGAAAACAATCCCCCCCTTTGGCAGTAGTGACAAAAACACTTATGAGCCTTATGTATACTGACATTCTAATTTTTTATTTTTTTCAAAATTGATCTTTATAAAGCTGTTGTATATACATATCTTACATATCTCTCCCATACATATGGCATAGTATATACATAGCTTTTCATCCTTTTGTTATGTAAAAAAATCAATCTATTTTCTCCCTTATTTTCTCCACAAATCTCTTACTCCCATGTCTCTTACTATCTCTTACTCCCCCTTTTTGACAATAATGCCAAAGAGATATGCAAAATAATCAAATAGAGACACCAAAATGTGAGAGAAATTTGAAGTGTACCTTGAGAATAAGAGCCAATGTCTTATCCCAATTGTCTTGCAAAATTTTGCAGGTGGAGAGTGCAACTTGAACTTCTATAGAAAGCTCAATCATATGATCTGTTATGGAAAAATTGTTATCCTAGACCAATGTTTTTTAATATGCAATGTGTTTATGCATTGAGTCCATAAATAGAAGGATCATATTTTGTATATCAATCAATGTAGACTTGATCCTGGCTTCCTCTCTTAGTAATTCTACCTACATTTCTGACAAAAATTTCACCTTGAGGTGATGTGTTGAGCTTGAACTGGGGTCAAGATGTATCCTTTGAGTGCTTGCCTTCATATCAACATCAATCTTGCTCAATTTCTCCTTTATATCCTTGGTGAACTTGATAACATCACAAAGCTTGCCAAAAAGTGATGTTACATTGGTTAAAGATTGTTCAAGATTACTCAAAATTGTAGATAACTCTACCTAATTTATAGCAATGTGCTCAAGCACCTTATTATCAAACTTATTTTTTGCATTCTCAATTAAATTTTCTTGGCCAGGTGTATCTTCATTAAACTTATTTACAACTTCTTCCAATTGCAACAAAATGTGTTGAGATGAGTCAACATCAACACCTATAGCCTCAGTTATTATATTTTTAGCATTCTCAATTATAGTAAATTCTCCATCTCTTTCATCTCTAAGCTACTTCTTCCTTGCCTTTTGCTCCAAAAGTTGACCAACCAGTATCATTTCATACACTGTAGCAGTGTCCAGATCTAACTTAGGAATGATAATTTCTTTGTCCAAATCAATGTCTTGATCAATTTCTTTGCCAGTAAGCAAAATTTTTAGAGGAGTCTTTGGTTTTACTTATGAGCTTACTTCCTTGGACTTAGAAATGGAAACAATAGTAGAAGTAGCTAGACTTGCAGTAAAAACTTGAATTGGTCCAACTAAAGGAAAATTGAAAGAAGTGCCAACTATATCCAAAATTGATGTGCTATCCAAAAATGAAATACCAATAGGTGGTGTACAAAATGGAATACTTACAACTGAAGAACTGACTGGAACAAAAGTTGATGCTATTAAAGCCAAAGTAGACAAAACTATTGAACATGATGGCAAACTTAATGTACATGTTATTGTAGAAGTTGACACAATTGAAGAACTGGCAGCTGTGCATACTATTGAAGTAGTAGATTGATCGAGAGTTGATGAAGAGGGTTGCAACTCGGTAGATGAAGTGGTAGACACTTCCATTACAGATACCTAGAGTTGTGACGTAGCAACTAATGATTGTGCAGATAATATATTTGAGGTGGTTGCAATCACACCTGCTGAAGCTATCTTCAACCCTGATGATGTAGCAATTTTAGGTGGAGAGTAAGGAAGAGAAGCAATGACTTCTACTACTATTCTCATGAGATCACTTACTTCATCTTCTTCCTCTTCAGCTTCTTCCTCTTTCTCTTCATCATCAACCTTTAATGCCTGATAGTCTTCAACATCAAAAGTAACACATAGAGTGTTATCTTCTTCTTCATCATCATTGTCACCATCATCATCCTTGATTTCCACTAGATCATCACTGGGATTATGTAGATGATAGATGTTCTTCCACATGTTTGTAGCATCTCTAACCACATGCTCAATATCTTTAATTAAAATCAAACATGTATGGAATCTAATCATCATTTTACCTTTATTTTCTTTCATGGTTTCCTTGACTTCTACATCAATGAGATTGGGCAGTAACTTCCTCAAAGATTATTCATATATATCTTTAGTTGTCTATATAGTTGATTCCCACCTTGGCTATAATCTTGCCAATAATTCTTTTGAAATTTGAGGAACAATCTAATCCGAGGAATATTTCCATTTTCCCATTTTGGTGAGTACTAGCTCCTCAATTTGCATCTTTTTAGCATCAGTCCTTGTCTCAAACTTGAGGGCCTTGAAGTTTGTGATGCCTACTCCTTCTTCCATCTATTTCAATCTTTCCTGGAAAGTAAGTGGGGGCTTGTTGAGCACAACTTCACCTTTTCCTTTCCCTTTTGATCTTCTAGTGAAAGCAGTTGTGGAGGCCTTTGGAGGTTTGGTAATGATTACCCTTCCTTTATTCTTTGCTAGTTCTACTTCCTTTTCATATTCTTTTTCTTCTCCTTCTTCTTCTTCTTCTTCATCCTCTCCTTTACTTTCTATAAGCATAAGAGGGCCAGTGGCAGTTTTCATCTTGGCTATCTTCCTCTTTCCTTTGCTAATTGCCTAGGGTAGCTTGATTTCAAGCTCAATTCTTGTTTTGGCCTCATCATATGTACCAAAAATGGGTAGCTTTGGATCTACAAGTTCATTCACTAGTGCTTCAATGATATCTCAGGTTTCATCAATATTTACCTCATAAGGAAGAGGTTTCACCCATGCAACTTGGGGCCTAACTGCCTGAATATATACTCTATCATAATGAACCATAAAACATACATCATCTTTGTAATCCTCAACAAGTTTAGGAGGAATCATAAACCTATTGTTCATCCTTTCCTTGAAATATTCAAAACAATTATCCATAATGCTATCAAAATTTATACCCATTTTTGCAATGAACTCATTTATCTGGTACAAGATAGGAACATTTTTTCTCCATACTACAGAACCTTTAGATGGGAAAAAAATTTGTACATAGAAGAAAAGACATGTCAACAAAGAACCAAATTTACAAGATTTGTTCTTTGATGTCCTAATAGTGTCCATATTCTTATTCAATTGTTTCAACAATAACTCTGACAAGTCAAATTCCATGTTTTTCTTCACAACCTTAAATGCTAAATCCACTGCCTCACATGGCACATTGTTCAAGTGACTGGAACTATAAATCTTATGGGAAATTACATGAATACCAAATCTTAATTCCACATTAGAAATAGTGCTAATTTTCAAACCTCTACTGTCCCACTTGGCTAGGGTTTTCTTCTGGAGTTCATCCCAACCTAGTATTTTTGTGGTTTTGGCTTGCTTAGCATGGGAAGACCCATAATCTTATGAATCATTTTCTTGGTGATTAACACTGGCTTCTTTAACCAAAATTGTCCATTATGCACACAAGTAAGAATGTATCTAATCCACTTAATCTGAAAGCTCCTTGGTAGGTGTGTGATATGGGTCAATCCTTTGGCTTCTAGGTGCTTATGCTTGGGTTTAAGTGAACCATCAACACACATTTCTTCTAAGGCACTATCCATCTCTAGGGTTCCAATTTCCTATATAAAACACTTAAAATGAGTGTGAATGTCGTTAATTAGAAGTACTTTTGGTGGAATTTGAGATTGTGCACCATTAGGGTCGAATGTCTCCGCAACTACTAGAACTAGCTTGAAATTTGGCTCTTTCTACTCCACACCCTTAACCAACATTTATGAACCTCTTTTAACCTTGCTACTCCTACTAATCCTAGATGCCATCACTGCTCAGTAAATGATAGAAATTTTTTGAACAAATTCTTCACTAGAAATTCACTCAAAATCGCTTGTGTGCACCTGGAAATCTTTTAGCTCTGTGAATTCTGAAGTCGTGGTGAAAAATGAAGTCAAATTTTGCCCTTTTGATGAAAAATTTCTCCATTAATGCTAGGTACCATAATGACATAGTGCATGACAAACTGTCATCCACTCACTAGCTTGGTAGAAACTTGTTACTCGGTGATCAAACAAAATTTTCATTACTCCTAACCTAGCTCAGTTGAGTTTGTGACCAACCTTACTCAGTAAAACCTGATCTCATCTGATCCCTTTGTATCTGAAATATTGATTTGGATCTTCTACATTTTCATTTGGAACTACTTGAGATATGAATTGATGATATAGTTCCAGTTCCTCCTTCATGAATCTAATTGGAAATGATGGAGTCACCCACTTCTTGAGTGGCATGGCCATCATTTGAACTATTCTTCTTGGTAGATTTAGGAATCCACTGCTATCTCATTTTCTTCTTGATGTTATCAGCTATAGCTTTCTTCTCATCTTCAACTCTTTCTATATTCATGCATTTTTTAGCTATATGACCAAGTTTAGTGCATGTATAACATCTTACTGTTGAATCTCCCTTTCTCAAGTGATGCCTTTTATAGTCTATGCCAATGTGTCCATATTCTCCACAATAGTGACATCTACACCAAGTATTGTAATCCCAACCAAATATTGCTTTGATAATTTGTTTAGCTAGATTGAATGGTTTGGATCTGCATTTAGATGCCTTATGACCTTGTTTCTTACATTTATGACATTTACCTTCAAATTTTGGTTTCTCCTTACATTCATTAGCTTTATGACCATGTTTACTGCAATTGTAGCATTTTCCATTGAATTTTGCTTTTCCATTGCTCCAACATTTGTTTGATGTATGACCTAACTTACCATAGTAATTGCAAGTAGGTCTTTGATTCCTTTGGGCACCTCGTTTGGAAGATTCACCTTCTTCTTTGTATCCAAGTCCCGCTTTACCTTTTTGCCTATAGAGATTCTGATCACTTTGTTGATTCAATTGATCCATATCTGTTTGAGATTTCATCATCCTTTCATTGAGTTGCTTTTTAGAAATTAGGTCAGCTTTCAATCTTTCATTGATTTGTCTTTCAGTGATTAAATCATTCTTTAAACTTTCATTTTCAAATCTCAAATTCATGATTTCCTCATTTGTATTGGAGAGTTGATTGATAAGACTTTCTTGCTGAAGGGATTGATTTTGATTTCCATTGTTCCTTGCCTCCAAGTCTTCACTTGCCTTATTCCTTTGTTCCAAAATTTCACACATTCTTATTGAATCAATTTCTTGTTCTCCTTTCAATTTTCTTACCTCTTCTTGTAGAGAGCCATTCTTTTCTAGAAGTTCTTTGATTGCCTCATTAGCTTCATTTGAACTACTTGATGGGAAAAAGTCTTCAATCTTTTCTTCAACATATTGATGGTCATTCATCTGTCTTGCAATTTCCTTCCTTCTTTTCAGGGATTGGGAAAGATGCTCTTTTGCTTCCTTGATTTGAGTTATGGCCATTTCCAGATCTAGCTTCTCATTCTGAATAGCTTTGTCAAATCCAAATATCTCCATTGTCCTTTGATCTTTGCTCAAGCTATCAAACTTTATCCTGAGAACCACAAAGCTCTGATACCAATTGTTGGAAATAATCAAGACTAGCTAGGTTATTGAGAGGGGAGGGGTGAATCAGTAACCTCAAAAACTTTAAATCAATTCAACATTTAACCATATATATCATTCACCATTCAGTCATCTAATCTACTACATGCATGAGAAAAGATAAACACATGAACACAGTATTTTGGTGACACATAAACCTTCCAAATAGAAAGTAAAACTAGGGTGGGGATGATACCCACAAAACTTCACTACTACAGTATAAAGTTGGCCTGTTAAGGCTTACATTGACCACTTCTAATGATCTTCCCTATTAAGAGCAATTTGGACTGCTAGATCCACTTTGTTAGAGGTTTTAGAAACATACAATGAAGTATGCACTCTGTTAGGAGATTTATACAAAGACTGTTAAGTCTACCTTGTTAAAGGATTTAGAAAATTGATTCACCTTTCAGGATGAAATAGTAGATCTAACTTACAACTTGATTGTTGAATAGATCTTTGAAGTATAGATTACCTCTTGTGATTGATATGTCTTTGCTACTCCCTAATGACCTTGTTGTATACTTGGCTCTACTGTTGATTCGCATTCACTCTTCTCAAAAAATTACATGTCCATTTCATTGACATACATCCATACATTGCAAATGATACAATACATTACATATATACCAATCCAATATTTACAATTACAAGGTTAGCTAAAACACAAGTAAACAAGATATTACTGAGTTGGCCAAACAATAGAAAACTCGGGTTCTTCAAGATAACTTGGTGAACTTCTGATACTCGATGTCCACTACATTACTTGGCATCATCATGCACACGGTAGAAGTAGAAGCTCAGTCCACACTAGTCACACAATGTAGCTTGGAACTCGGTAACCATTGGAGACTCAGTAGATATAGTGTCACTCGGTAGATACTAAATCCTTTGTTTACCTTGTTGTCACTTGGTAAACACTACACATCCATCACTTAGTAGAAACTGGCTTCTCATCACACAAACTAATGACTAGGTAGACACTATGAAGCTCGATAACCACTATCTATTCGGTGAGCACTGTAAGCTCAGTAAACATTGTTGAACTGGACACTCACTCAATAGCTTTAGGAAATCTCGGTGTGAACTGCTTAACTACTAGACTTGCTAGGTAACCACTGAATGTTTGGTATAAACTGTAGACTGAGTGATGAGCTTAGTGAACATTCAAAATTGAATAAGTGTTGTCACTAATGACAAATACAACATAATGCCAACATTTATCATAATGCTCCTAAGTGGCATTGCCTTTTGCATATTGGTCTTACTATACCTTGCATTATGTGATCTTACAGTTATGTAAGTGAAGCTTATGTACCTTGAGAACCATGAGCTTTTCAATTAAAGTCTTTTATACACTTCTTTATATAAAAAATATGAAAAGCATTATGCAATTGACCAAGAGATAGAGGCAAAGCAGTTTTGTATGCTACTACCCGTTGACAACTTCTAGGGCTTCAAATTGTCCCTTTATTTTAGGTGCCAATTTAGAATGCTTTCCAAATTTATTGAGATTTTGTGAGATTTGATTCTTATGAGTACATTCATTTCTATAGAATCATCATATATTTTCTTTCATTCGTTATCTTTCTTTAAACTTTCCTTGATTAGCTTGACTTGTTCTTCCAATTTGATTTCTATTGGATTGATAATTGTCATAACTTCTAACTTATCCTAGCCAATTAGTGTTCTACACCTCCATTAATACAATGTATCAAATGGCATCATCTTTATAGCTAAATGGTATGAATTATTATAAGAAAATTTAACTAGTAGTAGGTAATCCTCCTACTTGTATTATTGATAGATGCAATACATTCTCAAAAGATCTTCTAAAACTTGGCTCAATATTTGTGTCTAACCATTTGTCTCTATATGATATGCTTACACATTTTTTAATTGAGTTCTGATGGGAAAAGGCTTGTATTTAGCAATGCACTTCACCTAGAAGGGAACTTAGGTTGATTCTCAATTCTACTTGTCCATTTGCTAAGGAAAAACTATCTACTATATTATTTACTCCCTATCTTGCCTCTCTTTGATATTAGTTCTTCATTGGACTTGATTTCTCTTCTGACCTTAGTGAGCTTTTAAGCATGTAGGGTGGCCAAAATTGATCAAAAAATGACTTAGATGAAACCTTGGATCCAACCCAAAACTCTTCTTCCTTACTAATTTCAAGATTTGCACTAAGACACCTAGTAGCCTTACTAGCCCCTAATTAGTGTTATAATTTATTTAGAATAACTGAGGGGGGGGGGGGGGGGGGTGAGCCAGTTATTCAAGGTCCAAATGTCCTATTCAAACTTTTCACTAAGTATAGTGAAATCATTTAACCATTCATCCATCCATGCTTCTATTTATCTAATCAACAAGTAACTGTAAATCAACATGCAAGTAAAACACACAAGAAATCAACACATGACATAGTGATTTACGTGGAAACCCAATTTGGGAAAAACCACGAGTAACATGCTACTCAATTTTCACCCTTCTGAAGTGAAAGGCCTGCCCTGTTAAAGGCTTACAACACACTGTCAAATGTGACCTTGTTAGAGGATTTAACCACCCTGTTAGAAGTGGGCCTGGTTAGAGGACTTTAGAATATTCACTTGGAATGCCAGCCTGTTAAAGGATTTACAAATGGTTGTTAGGCCAACCTAACTCCATAGGATTTTCAGATCTAATACAATTGCTAGAGAGTATTAGAAAATCTTGATCTGACTACAACATACAACTTATCTTGCAGATCTCAGATCACTTCTCAACTCATACCCTTGCCTAGCCTTCAACCTCTGCAACTCTTAATAGCTTACATTTTCTTTCAAGCTTTGTCTCCTTGAGTTTCCATACTCAATGTACTAGTGCAATCATCTCTTCATGAACACTCATAGAAATAGACCCTTAGTGCTCTTCATTCTCCTAGATGTCTCCTTCTTGACATCCTTTCAACCACTTCATAGATTTGGCACTTCTATAGCAACAGTATCAGCAGCTCTCTGCTTCTTGGTCTATGACTCCTTAAATAGAAGTCTTCCCTTTTTCCTTTTCCCGCTTGATTCTTCCCTTTTTCAATTTCAATTCACATGGATTAGGTAGGATTCATTGTATCTAACCCACATTCTATTTCCTCTAGAAACTTCTTAAATAATCTTTTAGAATTCGCCCAAAAATGGTTTACATAAGATTTTGTGCCAACAACTCATCATCCTTATCTTCCAACTTGTTCACAAAATTCAATGCAACCATTATGTCAGCTTAGATTTGGTGAATCTTCATCATTTGAAATAATGCAGCAGCTCGACACTATTGAAATACTGGTGCTCAGCACATACTGTGTTGCTTGGCATCAACTATGTTTTCTTGATGCTCGGCACTTGGAGATCACTCGGCACCAACTGAAAAATTTTTGATGCTCAGCACCTGATCTTCACTCGGCACTTGAAGATTATTACCAAAATTTTTACACATGCTGAAAATTTTTACTCCAGGTAACATTGTAGAAGGAAAGCATACATTTTCTATTCATTTATATTCCATCATTTTTGCAATCATAAATGAAATCATGAGTAAAAGAGATACAATGTTCATTGTATAGATCATCAACTGATATGTACAATTTTTATTTTTACAAGTACGAAATGAATTAATATGCTTAATAGAGAAAATCTCACACAAGCCGTGAGTATAACTAGTTAAGTTTTTTCATCAAGAAATACATGAACAGATATATATGATGAAAGAAAATAAAGAGTAGAGATAACCAGTCATTGCCTATTGCTTTGACTGGTTATGAATCCTCTCTCTGTCACACTCATCTAGCTCCAAGCTCCATGATCTCTAGCATCTGCAAAAAGCATAAAAGCAACTGATGTTAGATCCTGAGGGATCTAAGCAATGACTACCTATCTCTACGACTGCATATTCTATCTGTCAATGCATTTTTTCATGAAAGAAAATAAGCAGTGATATTGGCTTTTAGTGCTGAAAGAAATAAAATCATTTGTGAGTGTCACGAGCCCATGCTCAAACCACATAAGATATGCAACAGGATAGAAAAGATGAACAGACTAACAAATCTGTATTATGAAGCTTTGGATTCTCGAAAAATATGAATTAAGACTCTATATGGTGCAATGACCCTGAAAGATTCTCCAAAAAACCCAAGCAATAAATCCTTTTGGAAGCATATGCAATCTATCAAGTTATTTATGAACATGTGCAACAAGCAAATGGAAATTCGAGTTCCAAATTTTATTTTATTTTTAAATGAAGGAAGAAATCCACTAAGGTTGCTGTTAGTTTTAACAGCGATATAAGCTTCATAAACAATAATAGCAACACATTTTTTCTTTATTTAAAGCCTGTAAGGAAGCAAATCTGATTTGGGTTTTATAAGAACAAAATTCAAGTTCCAAAGTTCATTTTGACATCAGCAAAACCTTTGTGTGAGATGAAAAATACTGAAGCATATCCATCAGCAAGGAAAAAATGTAGAGGTAGGGTGGGATAAACAACAAATAAATGATGCTAGCAAATCAAAGAATTCATCCAAATGCGGATGAGAGTATAAAATATCAACATAATGACATATTTGTCTATGGTCTTAATGCAAGCACAAATTATTTTAATGAAAAGAAAAGAGCCAGTTTATAACTGAAAAAAAAGGCTATAGCTGGAAGACGTGCTTCTTTTTCTCAAAATGTAATGAGAAGAAAATTTTAACAGAGGAGTTGGAAATTAGGTATTGCAGATTGATTCATTAGAACAAGAGAAGGTGCTGGTATTACTACAATAACAAGAAGAAATATGTGAGGTCATTTCAACGTAATTCCAAACTGTATCAGTATACAAATTCTTAGTATCAGTATGCAGATTTTAAAGGAACATATGCACGAGTATCAGATGTGTTACTATCTCAACAAGAGGCCAGCAAAATCCGAACATAATTCAAGAACATATATCTATTCTAATATGTTATAGCAGAGCCAATTATATCTTTTTTGATATTACAATGTGCATTCTAGATTTATAAAAATCACAGGTCTGAAATTCAAAATGACAAACAATCAATGGAGTGTCAATTAAGTCGGCTTTTCGGAGGATAACGCTGAAGCTTCCACCATATACTCATAATCAGCTGGGAACCAGCAGAGATAGAACGTGCACAGTCAGAAGACAAAATTTAGAGACCAGCATGCATCAAGGGTTTCAAAGTTTTATTGCTTTCAAACATTGAAGCTTGCGAGTGTAACAATGAGCTTTCTAATGGCGGCCAGCAAATCTGCAGCATGAGGTGAGATATTAAAGCTCATATGTAGTCAAGGAGCCCATATTATAAAAGCTTAATGAGTCTTGGCAATTTAATAATAAACCCTCTTTTAGATCTCTCGAAGGAAAAGCAGGAGGAGGAGTTACTTAGCACAAGAAATTAGAACAATTAAAATTTGCAAAAAAAATCAAAGGAGCCAGCTTGAGACCAGATGAAGATGCGGCTTCATCTTCAAATTTCCAACAAATGTGGTATGAAGAAAGTGATTAGCAAATTCTGAGTATCAGTTAACCCTCAACTTCATGATAGCAATGAAAGAGAAGAATGCATATTCATGGGGGCAAACAAGATATAAAACCCAAAGCAGCATACCTTTCAACAATCGGCTTCATGGTAGCTTTGAGGTTTTGTTAAATCTTCATCCTCAAGTTTTGAAGACAAGCAAGCTCATCAATGGTGGCGAATAACTCCAAGAACCCTCCTTGTCGTAGCCCTAGAATAAACTTCCAGAACATGCGAATGCAAAAAAAAATGGATGACACTTTAGGGTATTTGAGCCTTCTTATGCCCTGTTTTGTTTTTCATAAAATTTTGAAGTCCGGAAGTCATTTCATGGGATTTTATTCCCTTTGCAGTTGTTTTTGTATTTGTTTTGCAAGGGAGGGGATTTTACCCATGTTTAAAATTTTATTCATTTTCGTTTTGCATAGTTTTGTTTTTTTAATTCTTTTAAAAGGTTTCAAATTAAGTATATTTCCTTGCAACAATAAATTACTCTAATATAATTTATTTGTGTCATTTGAATAAGTATCAATTATTCTAATAGAATATTAAGTGATTTAATTATCACTTAATATTTTATAAAATAATTATTATTTATTAAAATAAAAGGAATAGATTATAGTATACTAAATTATTAATTAATAAATATTGAATGATTTATATCTTATTTTCAAAATATAGATCATTTAATAAATATTGTTGTGCAAAGAAATAGACATTTAATTTCCTTTTAAAAGGGTTAGAAGACAGATATTTTGCAAATCATTATGACTAAATGTTGAGTCAGGGGTGAAGTTTTGTTTTAGATGGAGGAGTTATTGCATTCTTGAGACTTTTGGGGGGTTTTCCAGGGGATGTGACTACAGTTATGAGAGGTAGTCGATGATATTATTAGACCATGCCTTTTGGGCTATTTTGTACACCTTTTGAAGTCTTTTCAAAGACTAAAGTTTGGCCTTTGGGGTTGAATCTGACCCAGCATTTATGGCTTTCAAAATGCAGTTGAGAGGAAGGTGGTTAAGTATGAGTTGAAGGCATTTTTATACAAAGATAGATTTTGAAGTGATTTCTTGAAGTCCTTCATGGTGGTCACTTGCAGATTTCTTGTAACTCAATTCTGAGAAGTGTTATTATGTTGTTACCTTTGAAGTTGGAATAGAGAATAGTTTGGAAGCCATTATTGAGTTCTTTTGTGGCATGTGAGTTCTTTCTGATTTTGATGTTAGTTCTTTTTGTGATTCATTCTTGAATCCTTGAAGTTAATGTCATAATTTTTCGCATCTACAAAAGAGTATTTGCTACCCATATAGGTTGTGATTTGTGATTTAAATTTTCATATTAGCTACTAATTGTGAATGTTCTTATTCCTAGTAGCAATTGATTGAGGTCAATCCTTCTCATGTTGTATTTGGGTATTCTGATACCAATATTGTGCCTATGTCGAACTGGTCTTTAGTAAAGTTTTATTGTGCCTTTATAGTATCATTTCTCATCTTTATATTCTGGTGCATCACCCTTAGGTTTTCGAATTGTATTTACTATTATCCTTCTCCCCTTTTCCTCCATAAGAAGAATCAGTTTCAGGTAGTATAAAGTGATTTACCAGATAGGAAACCAACCTAGAATCCGAAGATTCATTCCAGCCACGGTTCACCCACAACCCTGGAATGTTTCCATGTTACTCCAAAAGGTTAAGTTTTGTGCAAACTTAACAGGGTATAATTTTGGAAGATAACAAAGATCACTCGGCACACACTAGAAATGTCTATTACTCGACTTCTACTAAGAATTTTCTCAGCTTCAACTAACTTGCTTGGCACCTACTAATGATCTTAGTTAAAGCTTTGCAGTCAACCTTGTTACAACTTCTTCTTCCAATGTATCTAAGTGTGACCAACCTCTGTATCTTTGAGTATGTCATCAATACATTTCTTAACCATTGTCTTAACTGATCCTTGCACTTCATTACAACATCATAACTCAACCTTTCCCTTAGGTGCTCTTGTTACATCTTGTTGATCAAATCCTCTTCATCAATCAACTAAGTGATAGTGCTTGGATCTTATAAGCAAATATCATCCCTACAAATAGTAAGTTTGACATCAATGGCA
This sequence comes from Cupressus sempervirens, assembly GCA_028749045.1. Lineage (NCBI taxonomy): Eukaryota > Viridiplantae > Streptophyta > Pinopsida > Cupressales > Cupressaceae > Cupressus > Cupressus sempervirens. Next base: position 1,051,732,531 of record CM053785.1, read on the forward strand.
AAACCGTGATTGAAAACATTCTTTACAACAATCTCCCTCTTTGATCTTCAACAACAATGAAATTTTCAATCAGATTGCCAACAATTAGACCTCCTTGTTTTCTTTTGGGCCTTTTCTCCAAACTTTACCTAATGACTTATCAGATAAAATCCACTCCTAGATATCCTTTTGGGAGACTCAAAATATTTTCTATCCACCCTCTTGACCACTTTCGTATAGTAATGAACCAAATATCTAGGGTTTATGAGGGTTTAAATGTATTTACAAGCTTGTCAGTGGTGTCTACCTTCAAAACCTTACCAAATGGATTGGTAGGGCTACAAGCTCATTATGAAATTTTATCTACTCTTCATCATTTCATTCTCATCACAAAACTTGAACTTATTCCACATACCTTGCAAATTTGATCAACTTTTCCAATTTATAACTTAGTTGGGCTTTGCTCAGGCTTGCCTAGGGATTACTAGCAAAAATGAAAAATAGCATAGTTTTATCCCCAATCCTATTAGGCCTATAATAAAAAGAGTTTAGTTCCATTGCCCCAAGTCTCAAGAGTTTTCAACCATGGCAATGGAAACTACACCCCATTTTCAAGGCACTACCCAGTTATAGCAAAAAACTAGTAGTATTTGAAAAGATTTTCTAGGAGCACATCAAACTAACCCAGCTGATTCTTGGTTGGTGGAAACTTCCATGGCATGGTTTTCATCTTCTTGCAAAAAGTTGTCACAAAGTTACAATGTTGAAAATTGTCAAATTGACAACTTTTGCAACATTTTACACTTTCAAGCAATTTTTGGCTTCCTTGCCTATATGTGTTACAAAAGGATGCCAAATGATATATTAAGACTATTTTGGAAAATTTAAGGCCAATCTAGACCTTTGACCCAAGGTTTGACTTTTTGACCAAGTTTGGCTCCCTTGGCAAAGTTTTGCACTTGCTTGGCAACTTTTTGGCATTAATGATCTCCAAACTCTAGATGAGTAAGACAACATTAAAAAGGAATTCAAAACACTCAAAACACAAAATTATGCTCTCAATAGCCTTTATTACACCCTTGACTCACTCCTGAGTCTTCAAACCAAACTGCACTAGGATTGGAGTCCATCCTAGGGGTGCTCCTACACCATTCTCCCCCAAAAGGAGGAATTGTTCATGGGATATCTTGTGAGATCAATTTGGGATCAAAGCCTCTTTTCTCAAATTGTATCTCAGGAACCCATGTGCCTACATTGTCATCTTTTCCCTTCCATTTTATAAGATAGTCCATATATGTATGTGACCTAGTCTTTTTTACTTCTCTAGAATTGAGAATCTTCCTAGCTTTAAGGGGTGAATCCATGGGTTTTTCCAATGTCTTAGTAATCTCCATCTTCCTATATGTGGACCAATATGGTCCCTTATATTGTTTCAGGTCTACAACATTGAAAATTAGTGACAGTCCTAAGTGGCTTGGCAAATCTACTTTATAAGAATTGTTACTATACTTGACCAAAATCTTGCAAGGGCCTACTTTCTTCATTGGAAACTTATGGGGTTCTCCTTTGTGAAGCCTTTTCTTATTGTGATGCACCATGACAAGGTCTCCTTCTTTGAATTATAGACCTCTTTTTCTTTCATCCATTTTTTTATTTTCCTTGGAATTGTTATCAGTTAAAGCCTTTTACTACCTCATGGATCACCTTTATGGATGTAGCAAAGTCTTTAGCATACCCACTGTTATATGAAGTGGTTTCTAGATTCCTAAGTCCCACCATGTCTCTCGGATGCATTCCATAGACTATTTCAAAAGGACTCTTGCCAGTGGATTTGGTTGTAGTGTCATTATAAACATATTCTACCTAGGGTAAGACTTGATCCCATTTTTTTCCATACTCTTTGATGAAACACCTTAATATTTTACCAAGACTCATGTTTACTACCTCAATCTACCCATCTTTTTGTAGATGGTAATTAGATCCAAAGGAAAAATTGGTGCCTAATAAATGCTAGAGTGTCTTCCAAAAATGACTCATGAATTTAGAGTCCCTATCTAAAATAATATTGGAGGGTAAACCATGAATCCTCACTACTTCTAAAGAAAAGATTGGCAATATGACAGACATCATGTGTTTTCTTGCATGGCACAAAATGAGCCATTTTACTGAATCTATCCACTATGAAAAATACACTATATAACCCCTATTTATTCTTGGGTAAGACAACCACAAAATCCATGCTTAAACATTCCCAAGGCTTGTTTGGAATGGGGAGTGGTTCATACAACCCAACATTAGTTGAGGTTCCCTTAGCTTTTTGATAGGCAATGCATGAGTCTACATACCTTTCCACATCCTTTCTCATTGTTGGCCAATAGTAGAACCTATGAACTAGGTCTAAGGTCTTATGAATACCAAAATGTCCACTTAGTGCCCCATTATGTTTCTCTTGTACCAAATTCTCCCTCATTGAGCCTCTTGGATCACAAAGTTGTCCTCCCCTAAACAAAAATCCTTCTTGAATGTGTAGTCAACATACTCATGGCAAAAATGGCTTTGTAACTCTAGACACACTTTTTAAGGTGCAACAAAAGCATCATCATCCTCATACAAGTCTTTAAAACTTTATATTACATGGCTCCTCAGTTGGATCTCTTGCACTATTAGAAGGTTCCTACTTAGCACATCTACAACTTTTTTTTGTTTCCCCTTCTTATTCTTTATGGTGAAAGTATAGGCTTGTATATACTCCACCCACTTCATTTGTTTGTGGCTCAACTTATCCCATGAATTCAAGAAACTTAAAGCTTGATTGTTAGTATAAACCATAAATTCATTTGGTGAGAGGTAATGTCTTCATTTCCTTAGGGCTTGGACTAGGGTATATAATTCAAGGCCATAAGAAGAGTACTTCCTCTTTGCTTTACTATGAAAGACTATTGGCCTATCTTCTGGGCTAGGCACTGCCCCTAAGGCTAAATTACTGGCATCACACTCTATAGTGAACAACTTTTCAAAACTAGGTAAGACAAGAATAGGTTGAGTAGCTACTTTTTATTTCATGCTTTCAAAACCTTGAGTAGCTTTCTCATTCCACTTAAACTTAGCTTTGATCCCACCCTTAATGGTGTCTAGAAAAGGTGCACAAATTTCATTGAATTGTTTGATAAATCTCCTATAGAATTGAGCTAGACCATAAAATAATTTTTACCTCATTGGTAGAATTAAAGTTGGTCAATCTACTATAGCCTCTACCTTACTGGGATCCATCCTTAAGTTCCCTTGAGAGATGACAAACCCCAATTATATAAGCTCTTTCTTCATGAAATCACACTTCTCAAGATTGATGGTTTGTTTCTCATCTTGTAATCTTTGCAAAACCAACTGCAAGTGCTTAAGGTGTTCCTCTTTTGTCTTATTCAAAATTAATATATCATCAAGGTAAACTAAAACAAACTTACTAATAAAATCATGCAAGACTTCATTCATCAACCTCATGAATATGGAGGGTGCATTGTTCAAGCCAGATGACATTACAAACCATTTATTTTGAAGGTTGTCTTTCATTCATCCCAATCCTTGATCTTGATTTGGTGCTATCCATTCTTGAGATCAATCTTAGTGAAATACCTTGCTCCCCCTAAATAGTCCATGATGTTGTCTATCCTTGGTATAGGAAACCTATACATTATAGTGATATTATTTATTGCTCTGGAGTATATGCACAACCTCTATGCTCCTTTATTTGGATCCAAGACCATGGTAACTACACAAGGACTCACACTCTTCCTAATCAGGTCATTATCAAGAAATTCTTGGACTTATTTAGCAATTTATTCATTTTGTTGTGGGGTGATCTTGTAGGTTGCCTTGTTAGCATATGAAGGTCCTAGTATAAATAAAAAATTGGTGACTTATGGATCTCCTAAGTGGAAAGGTAGTTAGTTACACATCACTTATGATATCCTTAAACTGATTCAAAATGTCTTGGACCTCTTTTGGCAGGGGTACCTTCTTATCTATCTTCTTGTCCATAGGATTAAATACTATGGCATAACCTATTCCCTCTCCTTCTTGTAGTGTATCTATGAATTCTTTCTCTCTTACCAATAACACATTTGGGCATTTGTTTTTTTATTCTTCATTACTTAGCAAAGATTAGAGTTTATAAGTGACACCATCTTTCTTGAAAGAGTAAGCATTTCGCTTGCCATCATGGATAGCTTCTCTGTCAAACTGCCATAGCCTTCCTAGAAGAAGATGGCATACATTTATCGGTAACACATCACATAACACTATATTCTTGTATTTACCAATGTTAAACTCTACCTAAGCTTGTTCACTCACAAACACATTATTGGTATCTCTAACCTTTGTTGTCTATTAGTGTCGATCACTCAGTCATTTACAAGGCATAGTCAAATGGTCATCACTGTGATCGAGCTACTCTACATAGGTCGAGTCATGTAAATACACTAGTATGTATCAAGCAATTATATAGAAGTTGGGTAAAGAATGGTATATGGACCAAGCTCATTTAGCGACCAAGCAAGTTATTAGTGACTAAGTGTAGTTCCAAATATATAAGTACTGAGTGATATAGTATATGTCAAGCATCAAGAAGTTAATAAAGGTCGAGCAACAACAATGCTAAGCACCAATAATAGTCAAGGCTAAGCAATGCAAATTTTATATGAAAGTCAAGAATGGAACATAGTTTTACGCAAAAGAATTATTAGGACAACTTGGAAGGTATATTTAAGTTTTGAAGAGGTTGTTATAAAACATTTAATACTTGTTGAGGTTGTTATAGAACATTTACATGGTGTGGATTACATATTGCCATGTGTATGTTCAACAATCAAGATGAAGAGGAAAAACATGGAACCATCTATAAGACTCTTCATGGAATCTTTTTAAAGTGCTATCTTAACCTAGATCATGAGAATGTGAGAGTTGGTAAAGTGGTCATGTGCGTGCATGTGAAGATTAGAGAGGAGAATATCAGAAGTGATTCAAGAGTTTTGTTATCATTTAACAGAACAAGTGACTTATTCATAAGTAGTGAAAGTGGAAGAGAAAGACAAGAGTTATCATATCAAAGGAGGCAATTAGTTAGTAAGGAGAAGACTCAAAACTAGCTTGCAAAGAAAACCAAGATCAGGTACTGAGTCAATTTTAACAGATTTGCATGAGGGTAAATATCTTAATAGAGTGGTGTTAAAAAATCTTTGTAAATCTCCTAACAGAGTCCTTAGTTATAAGTGTCAAATCTTCTTACTAGGTGAAACCTAATAGTTTCTTAAGTCTTTAATAGGATAGACTCCTCATAGAGTAGATTATATATTATGGTCAAACATTGTAACCTTAACTAGTTAACTTCACTACAATAGTAGTGAAGATTTGTAGGTACCATCCCCACCCTAGTTTTACTTCACCTTGGAGGGTTTTTGGGTAATAAATATTGTGTTATGTGTTGTTACTTTCATTTATGTGATTGAATTCATTTACATGTTACAGCAAGTTTGCATTTATTGTATTATATTCATAAGTTATAATTGGATGTGGATGAATATATGAAAAGGTATAAAGTGTTATATATTTGATTCACCCCCCAACCCCCCCCCCCTCTTTTAATATATAGATTACTCCTCCATCAATCAAGACACATGTTGACCCTTTTTCGACCAAGTTACCTTATAGGGACTTTTATGAGGTATTCTTTGCAAATTAAGTTTGGTTACTACTTCATCAGAAACTATATTATTAGTAGAGCCAAAATCTATGATTACCTTGCATACCTTGTTAAGGTTCTTACATTTGATTTTGAAAAGGATCCTTCTCTGACTTGGTTCCTCCCTTATAGGCTCCTTGATCAGTGTTCTTCTAAGCATCATATGTTCTCCCATTTCTAAGTATAATGGTACCTAACCTTGTTTACTATTTCTTGGTTCCTCCTACACATGACTGACTCTCCTCTCTCCTCCTTGTGAGTTTTTCCCTTTCTCTAGATAGCTATAAGTCAAGTGACCATACTAATTGCAAGTGTAACACTTCATAGTAGAAAAGTAGGATGAACTTCTTCCTTGGTCGCTTGATATACCTTTAGAATTTTAGTTTGATCCTCTACCTCTATTATAACCACCTCTCTGACTAGATTCCCCACCTTTCTTGATAAACTTAGATTCTCCTTGAGGTCTTGCTTGAACATTTCTACCACCAAAATTACCCCTATGTCCTCTTCCATCCTTACCTCTACCTTTTTCTCTTGAGTTTGACTCACTCTTTTTCTTGAACTTTTCCTCTATTTTTAGGGCTAATTGGTAATACTTTTGGAATGTGTTAGGACTCCATAGGTTTAATTCTTCTTGAATGCTCAATTTCAACCCATTTAGGTACCTAGCTACCTTGATACTCTCTTCTTCTTGCATTTTAGACCTTAAAAAATGTCTCTAAAACTCCTTTGTATAAGAGGTCACATCCCCATCCCTTTGCCTCAAACTCTATCTCCTTTTGTGTAACTAGATTTCATAATCCTTGGGAAGGTAGGTGTCTTTGACTTTGGCTACCATTCCATTCCAACTAGCTATTAGACTTTTTCCTTCTTTCTCCCTCTCAACTTGTACAAATTTCCACCAGGTCAATGTTAAGCCTCTCATCTATGCCTTTTTCTACTTTCACCCTTTATGCTTCTATTATACTATCACATTCAAAATAGTTCTCCATACCCTCAATCCACTTCATTACTTGCTCTGGTTCCATCTTTCCAACAACAAATAACACCCCTTCTAGAGCCTTACCACTTAATGATTTAATTTCCTTGAGGAAAGGTTCATCTTGTATGACAGGGTCAGGTGTTGGTATCTCATCTTCAACAAATACCTCTTTGAGCTTCTCTTGCTCTTCTTTCTTAGTGACTTTTCTTGTCACTTCTTCAATCTTAAGGGATATTTCCCAAAGATTAACTTCTAAGGTTGTTATTTTATCCTTCAACTCTTGATTCACATCCTTTTGATCATGCACCTTTTTGGCTAACTTTGCATTGGTCACCATGACAATATCTCCATTAGACTCTAGGTCTGGCATGCACTTCCACACCCTAGACTACCCAAATCTCGGTAGGCTCTGATGCCAATTTGATGGGAAAAGCCCTATATTTAGTAATGCATTTCACCTAGAAGGAAACTTAGTTGATTCCCAACTCTACTTGTCCATTTTCTAAGAAAAAACTATCCAATGTGTTCTTTACTCCTTATCTTGCCTCTCTTTGTATTTAGGCCTTCATTGGACTTGATTTCTCTTCTGACCTTGGTGAACTTGTAAGCATGTATGGTGGCAAAAATTTATCCAAAATTGACTTAGATGGTACCTTGGATCCATCCCAAAACTCTTCTTCCTTACCAATTTCAAGTTTTGCACTAGGACACCTAATAGCCTTATTAGCCCCTAATTAGGCATCCTAGTTTTGTTTTTGGGCCTTTTCTTTAAACTTATCTTATTGACCTATTAGAAAACCTCCAATCCTAGATACCCTTTTGGGAGACTAGAAATATTTTTTGGGTCCTCCCTCCTAACCACTTCTGTATAGTACTGAACAAGATATCTAGGTTTTATGAGGGCTTTAAGGTTTTTACAATCTTGTCAGAAGTATCTAACTTGAAAACCTTACCAAATGGATTGGTAGGACTGCAACCTCATTGTGAAATTTTCTCTACTTTTCATCAATTATTTCTCATCACAAAACTTGGACTCATTCCACATACCTTTCAAATTTGATCAACTTTTCCACTCTGCAACCTAGTTGGGATTTGCTCAGGCTCGCCTAGGGCTTACTAGAAAAAATGGAAAACATCATGGTTTTATCCCCAATCTTATTAGGCCTATATTAAAAATTTTATAGTTCCATTACCCCAAGGCTCAAGAGATTTCAAGTATGTTAATGAAAACTACACCCAATTTTCAAGACACTACCCAGTTATAGCCAGAAACTGATAGTGTTTCAAAATATAAAATATTTTCTAGGAGCACTTCAAACTATTCAAAGGGGCACTCAAAATATGTACAAAAATATAAAGATTAAATTGTCTAACTAATTAAACAAGATAAAATTCCTAAACAATCCAAAAAGTTATACTATACTACAAAATTGTTTAACTCTATGATTGATTTTTCATAACAATGTCATACTTTGTTAGAAAATATGACCATCCAACCTTGGCAATGGATTAGAATGGTGTTAAATAATCCTTCTCAAACTTTCCCAAATATTTATTGGTTGGTGGAAACTTCCATAGCATGATTTGTACTTTCTTGCAAAAAGTTGTCACAAAGTTGCAAAGTTGCAAAATTGTCAAATTAACAACTTTTGCAACATTTTACACTTTCAAGCAATTTTTGGATTCCTTTCCTAGATGTGATACAAAAGGATTAAAAATGGTGTATTAAGACTATTTTTACATATTTGAGGCCAATCTAGACCTTTGACGCAAGGTTTGACTTTTTTACCAAGTTTGGCCCCCTTGGCAACTTTGTGGCATCAATGATCCCCAAACTCTAGATGACTAAGACAACATTGAAAATGACTTCAAAATAATTAAAACAATAAATTAGTCTCTCAATATCCCTTATTACACCCATGATTCACTCCTGGGTCTTCAAATCAAAAGTTGCATTAGGATTGGAGTCCATCCTAGAGGTGCACCTACACTAAGTTTCTAGAGTTTCAAACAAGGTTTTCCATAACATAAATGTCATTATGGCATCGACATCTAATATAATATTTTATGGAATTTTTTGGAATCATAAAATATATTGCATGAACTTCCATTCTATGATTGGTAACCCATTTGTCAAATTACCCAATATATAGTGATCTACCTTAGTAAGTTTGTTCACTATTACTAATATTGCATAATTTTTGTTTCTTTGCATAAGGAACTCTAAAAAATAATTGTGATATAAATATGCATCTCTAATATAGAACGATTCATTTGGTTACAATAACTGTATAGGATGTTGGTGTTTTATTTTCACCCTATGAAATTCAAAGCAACTTGCCAAAATAATTATAGCATCTCTCTTTGTTCCCTTCTAAAAGTATAAAGGTTTAATGTTTGCCAAAAATATGGCAATACCCATGTGTCTATAGTATTGTGTTGAATGTGGCTCCTCAAAAAATAACTTCCTTAATTCAATGGAATTAGTTGCATACATTTGTCCTTGGTACCTCAAAAGACCATATGGTTCAACCTTAACCCTTTGTACATTGCATATTAAGGATTAGCATGAAGGGTCTCTTTAACTATATTATAGTATTCATACCCTTTAAAATTTCATAAAATATGTGATTTCAAATATATTTTGAGAGTTAAAAATAGAAGATAGGTTTCTCTAACAACTCAAATCTTAACCACTCTATTCTTCTTGTCTTTAGCATAATTGATTTTGAAATCACAGTAAGAGATCAACTCCAACTATCTTGTCTAATAAGAATTCAAATTTTATTATTTAATCTTATAATTTAATCCCTACTAATTAAATCTGAGCTCACATTACATTTTCCCTTAAATAATGCCACTATGCCTAGAAAGTGCACGTAATAGTCGCAAGATTGAGATTGTGAGGCGCATACTTTTTCTGATAGTGTTTTAAGTTTATTAATTTTTAATAATTAATTTTTGCATTCTACATGAGAACCCCTCATAATCCTTCTCTAGATGCATCTATAATAAAATACATAAATTTCTTGCAAGATATGGCATCTAAAGTTTTTATTCTATGCCTAGCATCTACCAAATGCTTGTTGATATTTCTCTATCCACTCAAACCTTTTTCCTTTCCTTTGGATTCTGATGATAGGATGGGCTATACATGAAAATTATTTAATAACTTTAAATGTTAACATGAAAATCAGCCCAACCCCATAAAACTTCTTACCTCTTAAACATTTTTTGGAACTCGTCATTATACTATGGTCTTATTAAGGGGGGAAATGTAAATCAAGGAAAGTAATCCTAAGTTCATCACATGACCACACTTACACAACTTAAAGAGAGAGTAAATTAAATTGATCTTTTCAATCCCAATTCCAAAATACTAGATCTAGGAAGCTTAGTGCTAACCAAGTTATAAAGGAGCACTAATGCAAAGCTAGGATCAAGTGAGTAGAATAAGAGAAATGATACAAAAGTCCTTGTAAATACTAGTTGAAATAAAAGATAAGACAACATATGTAGAAATAATGAAGATATATGTTGAAATAATAAAGGGGATTATAATACTCACCTTTGGATTTGATTGTATGCTTGTTGTACTGCTCAAATTTAGATAAATAACACTAGATCTAGGCTTGAAACTACCAAATATGCAAAACCCAGATATCATCTGCCGATCTACAAAGGTCAACTTCTGTGTGCAATGTGAACTTATGTGTACAAGGTCAACTTTCTCCTCAAGCAAAGGAGACTATATCCTTGATCAATTGTGTTTGATCTCGAATCTAATTTTATAGAACTCTAACAAATGACAAAAAGGGTATCCAAATCTACAATTTGTTCGCCAATCCAAGTTATGAAACTTGCAATAAAGAGAGTTTTTTTTTTAGTGGGCTTTTGCCTTAGTTAAATCCTAGTTTAGGAATTAACTTTGAATTGAAATAATTGAATTACAAAAATGTAAAGTAAATGTACAAATTCACCTTACATTAGTAGGATCTCTTGAATTGAATGCAATGAGATCTCTTCAGTAATTGGATTGGATGAAGAATGTGGATTAATGGATGTAGAAGATACAACAAAAGACCTTGAATGGATAAATTCCTTCAATTTCTTGAAGAATTCTTGAAGACGTGAATGCTTGAGAACTTGAATGCCTGAATGCTAAAGTGTGAGTGTTTTCTTGTATATTTATGAGATGAGATTAGATGAAAAATGGATCAAATGGATGAGTTTATAAAGGGCTCAAAATTAACTTTCTTTCATAGGAATGCTTACCTTGAATTGTGTGCTACAGGTAAACTTGAACTTAGGATTCAAGAAGGGGACCCAAGATAGGGCCCAGATAGGGACACACTACATCCTTGATTGGCTTATCATGGATAGACTACATCCCTAATAGGGTAGGTACACATTAAATTGTTTCTAATCAGGGCCCAAAACCCCAAGGGCACCTTTAGGGTCCTAAAATAGGTCCTTGATCCCAAAACTTAGGTACAAATTGCGAGATATGACCGTTATAGTATTAAAAAAAAAGATTTCAAGTGATTAGATTAGGGAAGGGGAGGACCTAGATGGTTAGATCTTACCTCAAGGTTTATGCCATGAAAATAAGAACATTATAGAGGATCAATTAGGTCTTACCCCAATTCTACCTAGGAGAAATGAGAAGAAAATTGAAGAAAGGAGGAGAGATGCAAGGAGATGATGATCTCACATTAAAAAAATAGGTGCTAAACCATCATTAAATCAAAGTGATTCTAATTTAAGATGATACATGTCTTTATTTTTTGAATTTATTATCATTCATTTAGTAGAGATATTGTGCCCTAAATATTGTACTTTCTTTTGGAAAAAGATGTTGGATATCTTCCCATATAATATGTGTTCTCGAAGTCATTAGAGAATTAAATTCTAAGGTTTGAAGTGATCCTCCTCATTCTTAAAGTGGATCATAATATCATCCATGAATATTAGCACAAACCTTCTTAAAATCTCCCTTAACGTGGTGATCATTAGATTCAAAAAAAAAAATTGGGGGTGATGGTGGGATAAAATGTAGTATTATGAACTCATAGTTCCCATATCAAGTAAAATGTGGTTTTATGTATGTTTCTTTTAGTTTAGGTTGATGGTATCCCAACAATAAATTTTTATTGGAAACTATTGTAGCTCCATGCATTTGATCAAATAGAATATCAAATTTGGGTAAATGGTACTTGTTTCTTATGGAAACCTTCTTTTGCATATGGTAATTCATACATAAATATATATTTTTAGCCTTATTTATTACAAATATTGCTAGCACTCCCAAGGTGATACATTGGGTCGAATCAAAACTTTTCTTAATGAATCCTTTAATTGTACCCTTGAATCAATGAGTTTTATGGTTTACGTCCTATATATAGCTTTAGATATTAACTTTTATCTTGGCACCTACAAGCTGGTAGAAAATCTAAATACTATTTTTGGTGGTAGTCTAGGTAATTATTTAGGAAATACATCCTAGTAATCTTAGAGGTAAGAATTTTTCGCATAAACATATTATCACCCCCTATTGAAATTCTTTCTCATTGTGTGAAGACATCTCACATTTCATAATATCATCATGATAATTGATATCTTTAAGTTCACTAGTTTCTTCATTTATACTGCAAATTTTTAACACCCCTTTATATTACTTATTTTTATTACATGTCAATGCTTTTATCACATATTTACTTCATGTTGATTATGTTGAATGTACACCTTTTTCCAAGGTCATTTAAATATTCCATAGTCTTAGAAAATCAATCTACTTTGGTCTTATCCTTCCATAACCAATTATCCCTAAATCATAGTATATGTTGGAAATATAATAGGAAAGATAAACTTCTAAGGGGGGGGGGGGGTGGGGGTGGGTGAATCAGTAGTTTAAAGTTGGACCCATAAAACTTTCACCACACATTTATCTCATACATTCAATGAATAAATTGAAATAACATGTAACGCATATACTTCTAGATCACGTAAACATGTAAGCATTCACACAAATAACACCAGATATGATTACCTAGAAATCCTCCAAGTGAGAAGGTAAAACTAGGGTGAGGATGACACCCACAAATCTTCACTACTACAGTAAAAAAGGTGTATCTAATGAAGGTTACAATGTTTTGATCATGAGTCATGATCTAACCTATGAAAGGTCTGCCTTATTAAAGGCTTACAAAAACTATTAGGTCTTACCTTGTTAGAGGGTTTCAACACCCTATTAGAAGTGTACCTTATTAAATGACTTTAACTTACAACTAAGTAAGCACCTTGTTAAAATATTTCATATAGTTTGTTAGGACTACTCTGTTAAGAGATTTTGACTAAAATCACTTGTTAGAATGTCTCATCATTGATCCTGCGGTTAACACTTGATTTCTTGATAAAAATTCACCTCTAAACACTTCTCTTCTTGATCCTTCTCGATTAGATGTCTCTATGCTATATACTCTTCTCTATCCTTTATTTTTCTCTAAATAATTCTATAATGTACCTTCACTTCATAACTTTTAAGCCACCATGAATGCTCTATTTGTGCATGTAAACTTCTCTCTTCACTCCTTCAACTCCTTACACACTCATAGAGAGTTTAGGATTTTGTTCTCCTTAAGAAGACTTAGTGAATTAGGGTTAGATATGAATCTATGGCTGAGATTCATCCATTTTGCTACTTAATCCTTCCCATTTTCTGATTGGCTGCATGTAGTTGCATAGGGAATCCAACTTGAGATTTGTCCTTATCTCCAAAATATCAAAATTCAATCTTAAGTCAGCTATAAAATAGTTTACATAGTTGTTTGTGCCATTACAAACAAATGTGTCAAAACTATGTCACTCGATATCTGAAGTTTCTGATGCTCAACATGCACTAATCTTTCTGCTATGACTCGACACCTACATTGCTTAGCATCCATTGTTTACTTAGCTCTTGTGTCACTTGGTATATACTGCCTGCTCAACACTTGAGTGACTCAACACATGAGTGGCTTGGCACTCACTATGACTCGGCTTAGTCTATGATTTTCTTGGCATATGTTACTTGTTTGGCATGAACTAAGTGTGTTGAAACTCACTTATCAAAACCAATTTGAGATCAACAATCTCCCCCTTTGACATGAGTGTCAAAAACACTTGAGTATATATTATCATCCTTAATATTACGAGCACAACATATCTCAACTTGACTTATATACAAAACTTCAAAATTCCAAAATTTTGCAATAACTTAGGTACCTTAAAATTTGGTAACTCCCCTTGAGTTAATATGTCTGTTCTATATCCAAAAGTGGGTACTTTTTCTGAGTAAATGTGTCTTTGTTGATACACTTTGACTTCAATACATTGATTTGTTGATACTCTTTCATCTGATACTTCCTTGTATTCTCTTATACACCCCTTGTTTGTTATTATCTATTGCTCCCAAAAGTAATATCTCCCCCATTCTCTTATTTCACTCTCAAAAATATGCCTCCCTCTTTATCTTATTCTCTATTTTTCTTTCTGGCCCCAAAAATATATCTCCCCCTTTTTGAAACATATGTCAATGGGCTATACATTGATTGTGTGTTTGTCTATAAAAGATTTATGGACATCTAATATCATCTTAAGAGTTGTATCCCAGTTCTCACATGCTATATCCAATGACTTTATTTGGATTGCAATATTGGTAGCAAGGTGAACTAGACCATCTAAGGTAGAAAGATTGGGGTCTTTCTTCAGTAGGGTTTCAGCATAGCCTAGCTTCTTTTGCATTATTTCCATATGAGGGGTGAGGGTTGCTTGGATACTAGTTGATTTGGCCCTTATGTTGGTCTCATCTACTATCAATACAGCTAACTAACTCTATATTTGAAGTAATGTCCTAAAATGCTTCTCACTCTGAGCTAGATTCATTGGTAGTCTTGTACTTGATGCAAAAATTTGGCTCTCCAAAATCTGAATGCGACTTCTAGTCTCTTGGGTGAAGAGTGTTGGATTACATAATTTTGTGTACAATGAGAATATGTTCTCAAGTACCTTCTTCACATCCTCAACTTTAGTTGCCAATGCAACTTGTGTTAATGCTATATCACCAGATATTTTCTCATTTACTTTGTTTTGCAACTTCTTTTCTGACCATTCAAGTAATTTGGCATTTGTATCCAGGTCTTCATTACTAACCTTCTCCACTATATCTGTTAGTTGATCCATTAGTGGCATGGTCTCACCTAGAGTTGGCAGACTAAATGCATCTAAAAATATGTCTTTGATGTCTTGAAGTATCTGCTTCTGCTTGTGCTCCCTTCTAAGCAGTTCTTGATGCTTTTTCCTTACTAGGGTGTGCTGCATATGCCCATTTGTTCTATTATCATGGTATCAAAATCAAATTTTGGTAAAATTATTTCTTCATCAAGGCTCGCATCTCCATATTGAATTACTTCTTTAGCCTTTGATGAACTAGGGCTCGACACTAAGATCTGCAATGGAGTAGCTTCTGTGCTCGGCTTCTGAAGAGCATGACTTGATGGAGTGCCAAATACTAGTAAGGTTACCAAGGGTTGGATGATAGTTTTCTCCTTTAGTTGTGGTGACATCTCACTCTCTTCAAGCTTGCCTTGTTCTGCCATAATGACTTGCACCTTGTCCTTGTGCAGTAGGTGTAGATAAGTCTATCTGACCTATTTCTGTAGTAGCAACTTGTGCTTCCACTGTGCTTTTCTCTACAATATCAATCTTGGCAATTGTATCAACCTTATTTGATATGGTTTCTGGTTTCTTTACCAAAGGTTGTACATTAGTTACTAGAGGGATGGTAGTAGGTGGTTCTTATGTATTCACCTTTTCTCTTACAACATCAATCATTGATTTCTATAGCTCATCCATACTAACCAAAACAGGATTGTCACAAAGTTTAGCCTGCAATATAGACTAATCTAAGATCTTCTATAAATCTTCTTTAGTAAGGGGATTGATGTTCTAAGCTGATAGATCAAAAACATCCTTGATAGTTATTATCATAGTAGTCTCACTTATGACATGTAGAGGAATGACACTCAGTATTTGTGTGTCTTACACACTCTATTCTTTTGGCTACCCAGGCTCAGTAGTTGCCTTGTCATCTTTTTGCATTTTTGTTCCTCCTCCAACTGTGTCACCTTTGTCATCATCTCCTTCATCATCCTTTACTTCAATGGTTTCTTCTTCTCCTTCCTTTACTATTGTCAACACATAAGTAAGTTTCCACATCTAAGTGGTCTTCTTGACAACATCCTCAATGTTGTTTTGCAAAATGTTGAAGGCTTTGTATTTAGGTACAAACCTAACTACATACTTCTCCACAGCCTTGGCAATTTGTGCCTTATTTAATTATGGTATCACTTGAGCTAGATATGTTTCTCTTAATTTTTTCTCCAAGTTTAGACAATAGTGCCATTTTTTCTCAACTCTATCATATAGACTCTTAGGCATTGAGTTGGCAATCTGTAGTGGAGTTGTCTTGAATTTTGCCATTATGGAATATATGACCTCCTCCACTTGATTTTTCTCTACTTTACCCAATTTATCAAAATCAATATGACCAAATCCTAATAGGTCTACAATATTTCTAACATTTTCACATAAATTATCAAGATCTAATAGAGGATTATGACTCACCACCTTCAATTGGTTGTTTTCATTTGATTATGTTTTCTCTTCATTAGACTCTTCTTGTGCCACATACTTTCTTCTTGGTCTCTTTTGCTCTTGACCTCCTTGTTTAGTTTGTTTTGTCTTTTCCTTAACCTTTTGTGTAGTTGCACATGTGTTGGCTCTTGTAGTAGGTGTAGTGGGCTTAGCTTGGCTTGGTTTAACAATATTCTTAGCCCTTGCCACAAGTTGTGCCTTGGCCTTCCTCTTCTTTGGCTCAGCAAGAGTAGGTGCTTCCTTGGCTCCTTCTCCCTCGGCACCTTCAGTCTCCTCTTCTTCTTGATCTTCTCCCATGCCTTGTGTCAAATCTAGAGGTTCTTGTGCTTGGGTTTCTTCTTCCTCTTCATCCTCTTCTTCTTCTTCTTCTTCTTCCTCGGCACCCTCTCTAAACTTAGCTTTCAACTTCTTAACTATCTTCTCCTTTTTCTTCAAAGTAGAAGCGATCTTCAATTCCATGTAAATTTTGGATTTTACCATCTCATAGTTTCCAAATACCTTTGCACTTTTATCTATCTCTTTTGATAGTAAAGCTATGATGGCTGCAGAGGCCTCATCCATATTTATTTCATAACCAAGTGGCCTCAACCATCTTACTATTGGTGTAGTAGGTTGTACAAATGTATAGTCAACATCCATGACAAAAAACACATCATTATAGTGTTTCTCAACTAAGGATATTGGTATTCTTAATCTTTCCTTCATTGACTTCTTGAAGTCTTTAAAATAGCTTGTCATTAGAGATTCAAAATTCTCTCCTAGCTGCTCAATATACTCACCAATCTACACTGCTATTGATCTGTTGGTTTTTCATATTATAGTACCAAATGAGGGGAATGTATTTTGCACATAAAAGAATACACAAATCAAAATTGAACCAAATTTTCACTGTGCACTTTTAGTTTTCTTGATTGCTCCAAGGTTCTCCATCAATTGTTGCAATTGTAGATCAGCTAGATCATATGTATGATCTTTCTTTACAATATTATATCCCGCATCCACAGCTATACAGGGCACAATATTTAATCTAATAGATCGATAGAACTTGTGTAATATTACCCTTACAGCAAAGTTAATAAGAGGATCAGTGTTTGTATCTATTGTCATACCTCTTTTGTTCCAAACAACTCTAATGTTCTTCTCAATCACCTCCTTAGAATCACTTCTCAGTGTCTTAGGATGATCTAGGGTTGCATAGCTAGTAACCCTATAGATTATTCTCTTAGTTATTTTAATAGGTCCATTTTCTAGCCATAATGAACTGTCATGGATTCATCTAAGCACTATCCCAATCCACTATGTCTTGAATACATTTGGAAAATCTAGGGCTCATGTTAATCCCTTTCTCTCAATGATTTTGAACTCTTCCTTCAAAAAACCATTATCACAAAGTTTGTTATATGCCTCCCTAATCTCCATGTCACCAATGCTACAAATCTTGTAGTTATAGCATTTTCTTACATCTTGCACCATTATTACATTTAGCAAAATCATTGATAATGCACCAGAAGGGTCTTTCTTATACGCAATGTCAAGAATGGCTTTGAAAATAGGTTGCTTGACCTCATTACTTAGTAATTGAACATTCAAAACTTCCTTCCTTTCTACATTCTTTGAACTAGATGCCATGATGAGAAACTAGGATTTACAAAATTTTAAACTGCATAGCTCAGCTCTTGATAAATACCTTGTGAAATCTGATGAATTGATGTAGAATCATTTCTTGAATCTTTCTAAAACTACTTGGATGGATGTCCATATCACCTTCTTCTCTACTTGCTCTTTCTCAAAATTGAAATGATGAAAAATGAGCTAAAATTGATCAAATACCCTTTGAAAGCCCTGCAACTAATGTTGAGTGCTTACACAACTATAAGCTCGGCATCATCCAATTTCAAGATCACTCAAAATCCATTGACATTTCCATCACTTGGCAACCACTACGAGCTCAACATCAACTAGCCAAACTGCTAGCTCAGCATCTTCTAATATTTCACTTGACACATAGGAAATTTTTCATACTCAACAATAATATGAAAAAAACTCAAAGATTTATCTTGAATTTATAACAAAATCTTGCATCTTTATTCATGCTAATGTAGTCCTTTTAGTACTAGCTTCCTTTGGAACTGATGTATGATATAGCTTTTAAATATCAATCCCACATACCTTTTGATTGCCTAGTTTGATGAGGTGTGATCGCCTGACCCATTAGGTGAAGTGATCCCTTCTCCATTTTATGTGCTACAATCATCTATCTTTTTCCATGTCTTATTCATCTCATTTCTGATGTGTTCAACATCTTCCTTGCCTTTGCCTTTGTCAAATTCACAACTTGGTGCCTTTGACCTAGTTGGACGATATCTACTGATTTGGCCAGTCTTCAAACAGCTGAAACATGTGGTTTGACTTAACCACCTTTCATAGTTACCATTAAAGTGTGTCCTAATATAATTCTCAAGAGCATGTCCATATTCTTGACAATAATGATAGCTATATCTTGTATTAAAATCACAGTTATAAGAGTTGTCATTGTTTCTTACCTTTGTTTGCTTTTTTGATGACCACATGGGTTTTGATCTACATTCAAAAGCTCTATATCCATACTTCTAACAATTGTAACAATATCCTTCAAATCTTTATATATGAATGGTCCTAGTTCTACATTCATGTGCCTGATGACCTTGCTTATTACACTTATGGTAGTGAATCATGTTCTTAGGCTTGACATTCTGATTTGTATTCTTCTTCCTGCACACATTAGTAGTATGTCCTTTCTTAACACAATTATGATAAGAAGGTTTGGAGTTTTTAC
The DNA here is from genome assembly GCA_028749045.1 of Cupressus sempervirens. Lineage (NCBI taxonomy): Eukaryota > Viridiplantae > Streptophyta > Pinopsida > Cupressales > Cupressaceae > Cupressus > Cupressus sempervirens. The sequence goes on from CM053785.1 coordinate 1,051,751,734, forward strand.
CTTTGTTTTTCCTTTCTTCTGCACTTTTGGATGATTCTCCTTCTTCAGTGCTTCTGTAACCCAATCTTGATGTATCATTATTGGATCTAGGGGATCTCAATAATTGCTCAAAGTATTTGATGGCTTCATTTGGTTTGTCAAAAATTTCAGCAAATTCCTTTTCATTCTTTAGGTCACTCTACAATTTTTCATTCTGCAACTTTAATGTAGTTATCTCAATGTCCTTGACATTCAATTCATAGTTGGCATTCATCATTTGACTTAGTGTCCAATTGCATGTTGGAAATCTTGGTTAGTTCTGATGATTTCTCTTCCAATCTATTGGCCAAAACCTTTTTGTCTTCTTCAATCATGGCTTTTTCTTCCATGGCTTTCTTCTTTTGTTCAACCACTTCGCATAGTAGTATAGCTTGTGATTCTTTCTCTAGTTTGAGATTTCTAATTTCCTTAGCTTGGGCTCTATTCTTTTCCATTAGATCAACAATTGTTGCATCAAATTCATTTAAGTCTCCATCTGCAAATAGCTTAGTAGTGTATATCTCTTTGTATTGTGTGTCATTCTATACAATGGCAATTTCTTTCCTTCTCTTCAAAGATTTCTTTAGTTCCTCTCTTGCTTCATTCAGTTGATGTAGTATGAGATGTATTTCAATCTCCTAGTTCTCAGTAGTCTTTCCCAAATTCTAGACTTCCATTTCAAGATCTTTCCTCAAAGTTGTAAAGCTCTGATACCAATTTTTGGAAATACAATAAGAAAGATAAAATTTTAAGGGGGAAGGGGGGGTGTGAATCAATAGTTTAAACTTGGACCCATAAAAATTTCACCATATGATTACCCAGAAACCCTCCAAGTGAGAAGGTAAAATTGGGGTGGGGATGAGACCCACAAATCTTTGCTATTGTAGTAGTAAAGTGTATCCGATGAGGGTTACCATGTTTTAACCATGAGTCATGATCTACCCTATGAAAGGTCTACCCTGTTAAAGGATTACAAAGACTATTAGGTCTCACCTTGTTAGATGATTTCAACACCCTGTTAGAAGTGTGCCTTGTTAAAGGACTTTAACTTACAACTAAGTAGGCACCCTATTAAAGGATTTCATATAGTCTATTAGGACTACTCTATTAAGAGATTTTGACTAAAATCACCTGTTAGAATGTCTCAACATTGATCGTATGGTTAGCACTTGATTTCCTAATAACAAATCACCTCTAAACACTTCTCTTCTTGATCCTTCCTGATCAGATGTCTCTATGTTGTATACTATTCTCTATCCTTTGTTCTACTGTAATTGATTATGCAATGTACCTTTACTTCATAACTTTTAAGCTACCATGAATGCTTGGTTTGCACATGTAGACTTCTCTCTTCACTCCTTTAGTTCCTTACACACTCATAGAGAGTTTAGGGTTTTGTCCTCCTTAAGAAGACTCGGTGACTTAGGATTAGGTATGAATCTACAGTTGAGATTCATCCATCTTACTACTTAATCCTTCCCATTTTATAATTAGTTGCATGTAAATGCATAGGGAATCTAACTTGAGATTTGTCCTTATCTCCAAAATATTAAAATTCAATCTTGAGTCGGCTCAAAAATAGTTTACATTGTTGTTTGTGCCATTACAAACAAATGTGTCAAAACTGTGTCACTCGACATCTGAAGTCTCTGATGCTCGACATGCACTAATCTTTCTATTGTTACTTGGCACTTGCATTGCTCAACATGCACTATTTACTCAGCTCCTATTTCACTCGACATATACTATCTGCTAGACACTTGAGTGACTTGGCACATGAGTGGCTCGACACTCACTATGACTCAGCTCGGTCTATGATTTGCTCGGCATATATTACTTGGTCAGCATGGACTAATTAAGTAGCTTAAGTGTGTTGACACTTAATTGTCAAAACCAATCTAAGATCAATCGTATACAAACCTAATTGTGCTACCAACAAATTTACCTTTGTAGTAAACCTTAGAAGTTCAACACTATCTTCAAATAACAATACTTTTTTTTATCTCTTGTCTAATTCTCATATTATAGTGACATAAAATTGGCCATAAAAATGAATATTTTAAGAAACCCACTCAAACATTTTGGAGATATAAATCATTGTGTGCCACTAATGTCAATTAATATAGCTATAGAATTTATATAAATTATACATGTCATATTAATTGGTGTGTTTTATTAATTTCTTGTACATTATCCACAACTATGTGAATTCTTTATTGAAAGGTTGCTTGTTGCATGTGTGAGGGGTTCATGTGTCATTGTCTACCTTGATTTTTAGTTTGTTATTGGTTGGCATATTGGTCCTTTCCATATACAAAACATATACTTTGTGGCCCTTACTTTCTAATACTTTAGATAAAGAGTATCCTTCCTTCCTAAATTTATTTAATCTTTGTTTATTTATTTTTCAATCTTGCCTATTTCACTTATATCCCTTCTTCTTATGGAATTTGAGGATTGTGTCTAGCTGACTTTCTTTCAACCTTTATCCTTTAATGCACCATCCTTTATTATTATTTTATCTTATATTACCACCTTCTCATAAACTTCATCCATGATACAAGATTCCAATAGATCTAGTAGTCCTCCAATGTGGTTACTGAGATTTCTTATCTTTCAAATATCAGGGTAATTACTTAAGTAGCCAGGTGATCTTTCATTAGTATTCTCTAGCTAACATCTCTCCTTGCCTCAACTTTTGGATATCTATTATTTTCTACTTATAAAAAAATTGAGTGAGAAACCTCTATATGAAAATTCCTATGAGTTTTTCCCAAGTAATTTGAGTTATTTTCAACATATATAATGGAAAATGGTGAGCAGTTCTAGGCAAGTAGATCACTCACCAAATCTTTGTATACATTGGAATACAAACCCACCCTTTAAAAAATATAATTAGAACAACCAAAAGGATAAAGGATGCTAATGCAAGATCTATGCTCAAGGAGGCAATTTAACTCCATAAGAAAGTTTGATTGAAATTTTATTATGATAAATAATATAAACCTAATTTATGAAAGTAAGTATAAGAAGAAACATAGAAAGATTAAACTCACCTTCAAATAAAAAGAGGAAAAATTACATTTAGATCTAAATTCAACTATTGCCATAATGTTAGAATTTGTTGTAGCTCCAAATCTGATAGCATAGGATCTTTAATTATCTATTATTCAAGTTTTAGCCAAAAAGATTAGGAACAAGTTGAGATTCCAAATATAAGTCAAGATTTCAACTACTTACTAGTAACTCTAAATCTGATGATTTTTTTTTTTAGGACCTTTAACCACACCTATGCTTCTAGATTTGAATCCACAATTCTTTAACCTATTCTTTCACATAAAAAAGAAGGGTATTTGGTTGTGAGAAGAATTTTTCTTTGGCCAAACCCCTCTGTAGGAATCAAGTTTGTGAAAGAGGTTTTCCTTGGTTGAACCCCTATATAAGAGTCAACCTTGGAATTTAATTAAAATTGCATAAAGGAAGGTAATGTAAATAAGATAAGTGTTTGATTCACCTTGCATGAAAGCCCCTCATTAAAATATGTATCCATCACTCAAATCCACATAGATAATTATGTGTTGATCTTTGAATGAAATGTATAACCAAGGATACCTTCCCAAATAAAGAGACATATGGTTTCTAGTCATAGATCTATAATGTTCTTGTAGGTATTAAATGTCCTCTACCAATACAGGATTGTTTATAAGAAAATGTTATTATATTCAAATATAAGATTATATCATATATTTCAATCTTAAAATTAATGCTCATTCTACCTATTATAACAACGAATTTTTCTTTGATCAAACCCCTCTGTAGGAATCAAGATTGTGAAAAGAGGTTTTCCTTGGTTGAACCCCTATATAAGAATCAACCTTGGAATTTAATTAAAATCACATAAAGGAAGGTAATGTAAATAAGATAAGTGTTTGATTCACCTTGCATGAAAACCCCTCATGAAAATATGTATCCATCACTCAAATCCACGTAGGTACTTATGTGTTGATCTTTGAATGAAATGTATAACCAAGGATACCTTCCCAAATAAAGGGACATATGATTTCTAGTCATAGATCTATAATGTTCTTGTAAGTATTAAATGTCCTCTACTAGTACAAGATTGTTTATAAGATAATGTTATTATATTCAAATATAAGATTATATCAAATATTTCAATCTTAAAATTAATGTTCATTCTATTTTAATCTTGTCAAGATTGACACCTACTATGACATAGAATCCATCAAAAAAATTTGGAGGTATGTTCTCAAGATACTCATTGAGTATATCACTCTCGACCTTATGTTTGACAGGATAAGAATGCACCATTTTGTTTTGTTAAACCACTTTAGGTATGGAGTTAAAATTTCTCTTCCCTTTTATCTTGACACTTCCATGTCCAAGAGTACTAAGGGTTTCAAGAAAAAACCTGTTACCAATCCTGCCCTCCATGAAGGCCTTCTTCTCCTGGCTTATGAGTTTTTGAAAACCCAAACCAGAGGAAAACCCCTTGGTGCCCCGGGTTGTGCTTCAGAGGACACTGCTAGTTTCAATTCTGGGGATGTTCAAGTAGTGAAAAATGAGGACGAGGTTAATGCCACCAATGTTATCTCTGCCTGCAATCCCTGCATTCCCAGTAGAAAGAGCCCTAAATGCCTCCCTCCCCCTATCCCCAAGCCTGAGCCTCATGAGGCAGATAGTGAGGAAGACGAGGAGACTAACACGGACTCTAAGGATGAGGAAAAGGAGTTGGGGAAGGATAATTTTAAAGAAGAGGAGAAGGGGAGTGAAAATAACAAGAAGGAGGAGGCTCTTGATGCCCCCCAAAAAAATCCTAGAAAAAGAAAAGCTGACCAAGCCCTGCCCCAGATAGACTTGAAAGCCTAAAGTGCTGAGACCCCTGGCCCTATCCCGCCCACACCACCACCTGAGGAGATGATTGAAATTATGGTGGAAAAAAGTGGGGAGGTGATTAGGAAGAATAGGAGGAGGGCTTGGAGGAATTTTAACTTGGATACTGCAAGTTTGGGTATTGTTAGAGAGCCAATGAACATCCAGGTGTTGGAAGACCTTGACAGTAAAACCCAGTATGATGAGTTAATTGACCCTGCTCTGTTGGTCATTTCTAACAATTCATGGGAAACCCACCTCAACCTCTTGAAAAATGCAAAGAATAGCTTGATTGATAACTTATGTTCCATCAAATGGTTGTTTCAAGAAATTGAGGCTCTAAAGGATAAGAAAAACTAGGACAGCAGCCAAGACATCCACAAGGACCAGGAGACCATAGGAAGGAAGAGAGATCAAGAAGGTAGTTAGAATATCTACAATGATCAGGACACCAATGATGAACAGGAGGACAGACTCTCCTTGGTTGAACAAAAAGTTCAGAGGTTTGATTCCAACCACCAGATCATGACAAAACAAATAGTGGACACTCTGCACACCTTGAATGAGAACATTGTCAATCTAGGGGATACTCTAATGAGAGTCAAACTTGGTGGGGACAAGATGCAGAAGACCAGGCTGGACTTTGGCCAAGAAGAGGTTGCTCGAAAAGAATCCAAGGACCAGGTAAACCAGGTGGACCAAGTGGAAACCCAGAACAAGAACTAGGAAGGAACGAACAATCAAAAGTTGCAGAAACTATGCAAGATCTAGATAAGGACAACCATTAGTCTATTTTTCTTTTGGTTCTTCTCATAGTTTTGTTGGGTGTTGGCTTTTTCCTCCTGGCCATGGGCCTTTTGTTGGTTTTGGCTTTTCGTAGCAGTTTTATGTTAGCTGGACTTTTTTAATTTCTATCTTAATGTTGTAAAACTTTTGGGTTTCAGGATCCTTGTAAAACCTATATTACTTAATCAAAAATAATGAATTTCCCCTGATCCAACAAGTAGGACTTACATAAAACTGTAAACAAGCCTAGTTGAGAGACTTGACCAAAACTTGACACCTCAAATTATTTCAAACTCAATTAGTTTGCTAAGTACATGGCATGTTGCAGGAAACTTGTTAGTTTGTAAAAGACTTGTCTTATAATTCACATTTCAAACATAATATAGGCTAGATGGTTGTTAGGCATAAAATCATCTCATTAGTTTTAGCTATCTAAAAGTATCTCCATTTTCTTTCCAATTCACCATTAGAAACATAAGGAGCTACATGAAATAAACTTTCCAATTGGGAAGGAGGTAGAGGGTGAAATTGAGTAGTGGATTTTTTAATTATCACCATCCTCCCCGTACTAACAAATGCTTATAGATAGCATTATTTTAAATATTATCAACTAAAAGGAAACCAGAATGGTGAACCGATCAGCCCAAGACCTTGCATACAAATTCAAAAGGAAATTAAAACCATTTTTTAATTTTTCTTGTGGTAATATTTTTGGCTTTTTCAATTGAACCTAATTCTATAATTTGTATTTTGCTAAGTTACTAGAAAGAAACTTGCAACAACCTTGTTGCTTACATATCAATCTGGAGTTGGACCATGTATATTAGTAATTCCATGATTTTTGTTATGTACAAGTAATTGATGCAATGTGTTGTGTCCAGTTAGACAGAGTTGTATTCATAATACAAGATGTAGATTACCCAGATAGACACAATTGTATGGCAATATTTTTTTCCTAAATACACATGTATCTATATGACATTAACAGCTTAACATATTCTAAAGCCTTTATAAAACTCAATGTCCTAGAAACTTAGCAATTTTGTTTAATGCAAAAACTACTAGCAGGTGATTATCTTTGCTCCTTATACCTTACTTAAATTATTTTCTTTTGTTTTTTTCGAAAAAAGGCTCAAGAGCTTTGTGTTAGTCTATGTAGATTTAATAAAAACTAAGGAAAATCATGAAGAAAACAAGTTGGCAAGCTGTCCATTAGGCAAAACAAAGAGTATATCCCTAAAGAGCAATATCATCTTTGATTATAAAAGGAACTAAATCTATGAGCATCCATCCTTAACTATGTGTAGCCAAGAGATTAATAATATTGAAAATACTAGCATTGTCAACAAATGTCTTTAGTGTGCCTTAATGTAAGTGTTAATGTGTGTGCTTTCATAAACATTCATGAGAATAGGAAGAGTAAATGAAAATGGACCGAACACTCATATTATATTGCAAGTGATCATGATTTTAAATAAATTAATGATAAGTTTAATAAAGAAAAGGGTATTATATAATGGCCCTTCAAAAATTGAAACTTCATTAATTTTTGTCCTTTTAAATCCTATTACTTATGTTGCCATTATAGATCTTTGACAAGTTTTAGTTTCCATTTTAGACATTTGATAGGTTTTGAGTTGCCATTATAGATGATTGAAAGGTTTCGAGTTGTCATAGCTAAGTAGTATAAATCTACAACTTCTATTATCACATAATGTATTTGAAAAGGTGATGCAAGTAAGAGTAGTACACAAACCCAAGAATAAAAAAATAGCCTTCCTAAGACCTACTCAAGCTTAGGGTAAATGTGAAATGTTCCACTAATCCCACTCACCAACTTCATACCCTCAACTGACCCTATCTTCCAAGTAGTCTAGAGCATCCACTCAACAACAATCACTCTTACACCTCTCTTCACCTACATCCTCCAGGATCTTGAGTCACCATACACCCTTTCAACTCATTCTCTAGCCCTCTACAAGGTTTCTTTGCCAACTAACTG